>OY759238.1:1451274-2902548 GCA_963662185.1 Eilema griseolum | reverse complement strand
CACATATGTATCTGTCTTACACATTGTTCGGCCCGATATCAGATATCGGAGCCACCACTGTGTTTCTCGATATTGGAATATGGAAAATGACTCAAACCGACTACAACTTTCACATAGAGACTAAAGCAACGACTGCTAGCGACTTTCGACCTTAATGACATTTTGATTATGTATATAAAATAAAAACTTCATACTATGTCGTACCAACAAGGTCGAAAATAGTTTTGCAGGTTTTTGCTAGGGTTTTTTCATCCCCAGCATCATTAACTAGCTTGTGCTATCGAGCAACTGGCTGTGTTTTTTTACGTGCGCAAAATCCCCACCGGAGCCGGTGGAAGAGAGGTTATGTCGGACTCGAGCCGACTAAAACGCACGCCGCCTGTGGGTCGTTTTGGTTGTCGATGGTGAGGTTGACAGGCATATCCCTCGCACCCCGGCCGACCCAGGGCCATCTCTCACGATCTGGCCCTCTACTCGGGTGTGTGGGTATTACAGAGTCCCCAACTCGTCCCCGGAAAAAGGGGAGGCGCGCCAGGCGCGCTGCCGCCGCGGCCTGCTTCTGCCAGGGTGACAGGCGGCTCTACCAGTCACCCCCAGGCCTGCGCTCATGGCGGGCGGAGGTCGTTCTTCGACCTCCGACGCCCGAGTTGCCTTCGTACGCGGGCAGCTTGGCTTGCGATCCTTCGTCGCTTCCGCTGCCGCTCCCGCCCCACCTTCTCCTTCACGAGCATTACTTGCTCGCAGAAGGAGGCGCCGGCCGAAGCAAATGGCCGTATCGGACTGATTTTATTATATATTTGAAAACAGCACATGGTATCAGATATCGTCATTCAATACCGATATCGGATCGGATAATGTGAAAACGGCCTTGGATTGGTAGAATTTAGATGGTACGATAAAATAACTTTTTGTTTGTGGGTGGGGGATACCGTGAAACTTTTGAAACTTCAGACAGTATATACATAACATGAGGTCATTTCGGATTTTCGTCAGTATCAGGTTTTCACTTCATTGTCTGTCTGTCTATTAAGAATTTTTTATCAGGAATGCGTAGAGGTATCAATTTTATACTACATACTCAGATCTATAACATATTGAAACTGTGCAAATCTCAATCGTCTTAGTCAACGCATTCAAAATATATTACGTTTATGTACGTAGCTTAAGTTATGGAATCCTCGACGCGCAGGTTCGACTCGAACTTGACCGGTTTTTCTCTGTAAAGTTATTATTTATTATTTATACTTTACTGTACACACGGCGGTATTTCCGCCCGATTGAGCAGTCCGACTGGGGACTGGGTACCTCCGCCCTACAGAATACCGCGGCTATAAAAACTTCGTGTTGTGTTCCCAGCGGTGAGTAGGGTAGCCAGAGCTCACTGGAGAATTTGTACTGTCAGTGGGAAGACTAAAGGCTTGTCCTGCTTTGTCTTCTACTGACGGCACAGAAACTCTGTACTTACAGGGTTGGCAGCGCGACTGTGACTCCTCTGGTGTTACAGACGTCCATAGGTCACGGTAACCACTTTCCATCTGGTGGGCCATGTGCTTGTCTGCCAACTAAGTGGTATATAAAAAAAAAACATACACAAAATTTTTACATTTAAACAGAAAAATAGATGTAATTTTCAAAGGTGAGCTTAACTCAAAAATGAGTTTTCTTCCAGCAAACCAGTGAGTGCATAGAGGAATTGCAATACGAGAAGCAATGTCTAGTGTGTACACTAGACTTTGCTTCTCGTATTGCTATATCTTGTATGCCTCTTACATTAAAATTACATACATGGAAGTGGAGATTTTAATGTAAGAGGCATACAAGATATATGCAAAGATGCAACCGTATCTTCTTTGCCGACTGTACAGTGTTCTAGTACAGGTACTTATAGGGGGAATTATACAAATGAGGGGGTATACCCAACAGCGGAATATTATTTCACGTATGTAGGCTAATAACCGCGTACAATGTACATGGAGAGTTACATAAATGTTTGATCGCTGATCGACAGCTCACTATGGGATTATATTCTGTCGCCATTTGCATATCACTTAATGCGAAAGTAATAGTTACTAAATAATAAAAGCTAAGTAATTAATATTATTATTGAAATCGATTAAGATATACAAAAAATTGAATCGGCTTAGACGGGAAACGAACCCGCAATCTTTCCTTTTGTTCAAGATTCAGTAAAATTTACTATCATATTTAGATTTAGGTAATTTAGTAATTATTTACACCACACACAAAATATTATTTACACCTATTACACTGCAACAAAGGAATTTGGACCGAAGTTGTACACACCTTTAGGGGGGGAAAGTTCGTACGAATATCGGTAGATGGTGTGATGTCCATAGTCGCCGTAAAATGAATACCTATAATATGTATAGAAGAATTTGGATGGTTTCGGGCGAAGGTTTTGTGGCTCAGTGGTCAGAGCGTTCCCCCTGTAAGGGAAAGATCGCGAGTTCGAATCTCGCCTGAGCCGATCCAATTTTTTCTATTTCTTAATCGATTTGAAGAATTAGCATACTAAATGCTTTTGCTTTGAAATTTCATTCAATATTATTATTATTTAAGATTGAAAAGCTATGAAACATGCTTGTCGATACTAATGTTAGCGAAAATAGATTTGTAATTTTGTAAATTATGAACTCTAAAATAGTTTCTCTTGCTGTACATATTTGGTTTTCCTTGGTTTTTACAAGAGCGAATATCGTCTGGCCTCCATCCCAAGAGGAGCTTCTGCATCATAACCATGTCTATTGATAGGCAGGTGTACCTGGTAGCAGGTGAGGTTGATTTGGCCCCCAAACACCCGAATAAATTAAATTATATTAAATATCATTGTATTGATGGTAGCCAGACCCAATTTGAATAAGGGATATTCCAAAGCTAAATTTTAACATCGGCTTATGTAGGTCTCAGTTTCGCTTTCTCTCTATCGTACATTCGACTGGCAGTTCGAAACCTTCAAAGGTAATTGAAATTATTACTGTGCCATCAGTGTAGAACACAAAATCAGGATAAGCCTTAGGTCTTCCCACTGACAATACAAAAACTCTCTATGAGCTCTGGCTACCCTACTCACCACCGGGAATACAACACGAGGTTATTATAGCCGTGGTATTCTGTAAGGTGGATGTACTTCCCCAGTCGGACTGCTCAATTCGGATGGAAATACCGTCGTGTCCGATATACGATATAAAGCCCTCATATGACAGAGTATGAATGAATTATTATATAAAATGTTTAACAGGTCCAACCTACACCATATTTTAGCAAATAAATAATTTGAACTAACTTTTAAACTTTCGCGTTCCATGATACTCAATAATGTTTACGGGAATTAACGCTGTGACTGTGGTATGTGACGGTACATGGCAAAACGAAAATATTAAAAATATCGAGAATGTGCGGGTACATGAAGAACTTACTACTTCACGGACTCGAAGACGGCAGGCGTGCACCACTGAGCCAGTCACTGTGACCACGGCCGGTGTAACCTGGTCGAAGCGTCTGGCAAATCAAAGGTAATAATATGTGCCTATAACATCATCGCATTAATTCCCGTAAACATTTTTGTTTTTTTTTTATACCACCTAGTTGGCAGACAAGCACACGGCCCACCTGATGGAAAGTAGTTACCGTGGCCTATGGACGTCTGTAACACCAGAGGAGTCACAGTCGCGCTGCCAACCCTGTAAGTACAGAGTTTCTGTGCCGTCAGTAGAAGACAAATCAGGACAAGCCTTTAGTCTTCCCACTGACGGCACAAATTCTCCAGTGAGCTCTGGCTACCCTACTCACCGCTGGGAACACAACACGTTTGAATTTGGAAAAAGAAAGAAAGAAAAGAATGCTCAATAAATCCGAAACGTGTTAATGTCATTCGGATACTTGCTCTTTTCTTCGATGTTTCAACTCAAAATCTTGCTACGATTGATACTGTACCTGTATATATATAAACATCGGGATGTTGTTGTCTGTCGTTGTACAATAGTTAAATAACAAGCGCGATTATTTTACATAATAATTAAATCTAAGCCGTAGTTACTGGTTACGAAATGTGGAACACGGCACGTTGGGAAACTGCATGAATCGACGTAAAATAGCTAGACATACGGCTGGTATATGTGCATTCAACTTTTCCTTGCGATATAAAAATTCAAAATTCTTTTCAAATATAATTGTATATATGCAACCTTTAGATAGTTTTAAGTTACTAATTTATTATAATCATTTTTTTTATACCACTTGGTTGGCAGACAAGCACACGGCCCACCTGATGGAAAGTGGTTACCGTGGCCTATGGACGTGTGCAACACCAAGGGAGTCACAATCGCGCTGCTATCCCTTAAACCATCCTCCGAGCCTTTTCACAACCCAATTGGGGTCGGCTTTACAGAGTAACAATTTCGCTGTTGTCTATATTCTAAAATACATAATCTACCGGTGACATCTAAGTTAGCAGTTATACTAGTTGTCGGACTTTTTAGAGGTCGTTTATGAACAAGAAAATCACCTATAACACTCAATTCTATGCAGATCAAGTCACGGGCTACAACGATATATAAAAATATACCACAGTTATAGATGTTAAAGAAATATTTTAATGAAAATACACACTTTATTCAGCCGCACATTTTGTAGAAAATTCGCGGAAATTAATACGAACGATTACAGTGCCTCGTTGCGTAAGTCACGCGCATCTCAATCTTCATCAACACAAATATTGAGTATTTGGAAGTGACAATAAATTGAACTGAAAGATGTCATGTAGCATGAAGAATCATGCAGCAAACGTAAAGTTGGATGTGTGTTGTGACGAGAATGGACAGAATCAATTCATATCTATCTATTATTATAAATGCGAAATTAACTCTGTCTGTTACGTTTTACGGAAAAACAACTGAATTGGTTCTGATGAAGATTTGTATAGAAAACGGTCAGAGATTGAGAAAGGTCATTGGTATTAGGGGCAGTTTAAAAGTTACTGGTAGGACGATGATTGATGATTAAAGCCAAGTGTGCGCGTTGTGCGCCTCCCCGTTTCCGAGGACGAGTTGGGGACTCTATGGTCCTCACACCCGAGGAGGGGCACGATTTCCATCTGTCCCTCAACCTCGTGATGAAAACCTGCGTTAGAAATTCGTGCGACAGACAGAAGGTGTATCAGGCGGGCCGTGTGCTTAAATGCCACTGCTGCCACTTAAATGGTAAAAAAAATGAGATGAAGCCTGCTCTTTTAGATATAATAAAGAAATTCATATATAAGAACACTTCAAAATTATGTTTTTAATTCTCTTTGGAGCAGTCGGTTAAGCTTTATATAAAAAAATACAAGCCGCATCTAGTAGTTATATTTAGTGCCTAAATCTTTGCGACATCAAATACTGTGGATTTTTTGTGTGCTTGTCTGCGCGCGCGCAACGAGGTCAAGTTCAGCTTACACTATATTCGTTTGTTATTTGTGTGTTTGAAATGTCATGGCTATTGTTCATTGCGTCAGTAGCGTAGCGGTTAATTAGTCAACCTTACGATCGAGAGGTTTCAGGTTCGAAGCTTAGATAATGCAACTAGCGGTTGAAGATGTTTGGGCCCGGAAAATCTTGATGTTTATATAATACTAACAGGCTCTCCATAGTTTCATCCATAGCATACTTCAATGCATACTTAAGCATACCTTTAAGCCATATCTGATTTGTTGACATCTATGATTACTGCTCAACTCTCTTGAATAGCTGCGTGATGATATAAAGCTTATATCCATTCTTAATAAACGGACTAGTCCATACAAAAAGATTATTTCAATTCAATCCTGTAGTTCCTGAAATATCCATGTGGTGACGGAGAAAGAATACAAGCACCAGCACCCCATCTCATCCAAAGGATGTCTTAAGAGGACTAACGGAAAATTACGCAGACGATATCACTGCGAGAGAAGGAAAACTCGAAGTAAAACCCTGTACCAACCCGTCTGGCCAGCGTGGAAACAGTAGTAGACTGCAATAGACTATTTGATTGAGTTCCTGAAATTAGCGCGTTCAATCAAAAGAAACAAACTCTTCAGCTACATAACTTCTCTTAATTCTCGCTCTTACCTATCCCCGCTCTTACCTATCTCCTCTTATTATACCGCATACGCAAATAAACAGCGTATCAAGTCAATAACGTAAGTAATTGGTTATTCAACTGCTGTATTACCTTAACGTTGGTATATTTAGTATAAGTTTACTGAACTATTTCCAATATCTTGGCTCCAATCATGACAGAAACTTGCGTTCAACAAACAGTCTCGTCTTGCGCTGTAGTACTCATCGATCCGATTTCATCCACTCTTCCTTTCCTGTGCAATCTATATGGAACGAGCTACCTCTTGGGATTAGGGGGGCCACAAACCGTCACACATTTAAATTGGGAGTTCAGAAGCTCATGCTGGATAAATTGGAAGAAACTTCAATGTAATTATATTTATCAATTTATGGTTAGATATGGTGTATGTATATTTTATTTATGTATATAATGTATGTATAAATATATATTTTACCTAGTTACCTTTCATAATGCACCTACCTTGTTATTCTCTACCACCTATTGGGTTGACTGGTAGAGAATGCCTGTAGCATTAAGTCCGCCTGTGTACATTTGTGCATGAAGTTTAAATAAATAAAAAAAATAATTGGTATAATAACAGCCGAAAATAATAAAAGCGTAGGTACTTAAAAATAATTAATTTGAAATAATTAAGCAAAACCGTTTGTTAATCTTATTCTCGATAACCAATACTGGAGTATATTTCCGCTATTTTGTTGCGCTCGAGTTTATCAATCGGGAGCAGGTTAATATCCGCGTCGCTTTCACTTGCGCATGCGCCTCGCATCTCTTTGTGGATTGCTGATTATTTTATTAGTACTTATAAGCAAATAATTTACTAATGAGTACCGTTAACAAGTAAATCATTAGAGGATTACTTCCTCTGTCTGCTGGCCGGTACAGTCAGCATTTTTTAAAATATAGAACACGTCATTTAGACTTCGCCTCTCCTGATGGAAACTGAAGGCCTAGTCTCAAAAAAGAGGGTCACCATTACATACATATACCATGTAACAATGGTGACACTCAGATGAACGGCCTCATCATATGCTTTTCACGCCGCGCTTAAAGTACCAGGGACTGTAGGAAGAAGGAAACACGTGAGCTGGTAATGAATTCTAGAAATAAAAAGATCTATCATGTCCATCAAAGCTTCAAAATGTAACTGTAACACCACTGTGCATGTGTACAGTGTGTACTATGCGGTATGAAAGAAACTACATCCCACGCACACTCAAGCTGTGGAATGACCTTCCTGCTGTGGTTTTCCTAATCACCTACAATATGGGGTTCTTCAAGAGGGGTATCAGAAAGTTTCTTCGTGGTCGGCAGCGCGAGTGTAACACCCCTGCTGTTGTATACGTGCAAAGGCCGCGGTAACCACTTCCCATCCGGTGTGCTTGTTTGCCACCTAAGTGGTATAAAAAAAACTATATATAATAAATAATTATCTATGTATATCTAAGCATCTCCTATTGCTATTACACCGCATCATTTGCGTAACACATAATCTCACATCTCACGCACAAACGTAACGTATTTTTATATGCGCACGCGTTTTATCACGCATATCACGCATCAGACAAAATATAGGTGACTTCCGACGTAGGCAACAATGCTAGAAATGTTGTGTAATCTTATGTTAGTTTTGCAACTAATCCGTCTGTGTGTTTAAATGGTCTTATTTACGAGGTTTTGATGCGGTCTGGGACATGTTTTATAACTTTATTACAATGTTTATGTACGTTAGGTGGCACAGAAGCACACGGCCCTCCTGACGGAAAGTGGTTACGTGTTCTATGGATGTGTGTCACACTCGCACTGTCGATCCTGTGAGCACAGAGAGCTTCTGTGCCGTTACAAAATAAAGTAGGACAAGCCTTTGGTCTTCCCACTGACAGGACAAAAACTCTCTAATTAGCTCTGGCTGTCCTACTCACCGCCGGGAACACAACACGAGTATCATAGTGGTAATATTTTTTGACGTGCGGAAAATCCCCACGGATACCTCCACCACCGGAGCCGGTGGGAGAGGTTATGTAGGACTCAAAAGTTGTTGGTTGTCAAAGGTGAGGTTGACAGGCATATCCCTCGCACCCCGGCCGACCCAGGACTATCTCTCATGACCACACAGTCCCAACTCGTCCCCGGAAACGGTCTTTTCCCAGCTCAGTTTGGGTCGACTGTTAATATTTTTACAAAACGGTCGTACTTCGGAAAATCTGTAGACGACTTCCACAACCCACTGCCGATATTGAAGTTCTTATAGACCAGATTGTTGAACTTTTTAGGTTCTGAATACCCGGAAAGAATGCCACAGATGATCGTATGAATTGGTACCGATTTTAGGGAAATAGCTATTGATTTGTAGTGGAAATAGTGTCTGTTTTTTTAATTTTTTTAATTCTTCATTTCTATGAATTCGAATTATCTAACCAACTCATCTTATGTCTTGGTCACTACAACTTCTAATAAAACATCACCTTATCACGTTGTTCCTCATTTTGTTCCGCAGTTTTGGAGATACTTAGGCGTGGGTATTACGTATGTATGTTTTATAATAAAAAAAAAAAAAAAAAATTAATAAAATTCCTAAGGAAATAAAATCATTGCCTGTACTTAAGTTTAAAATCATGCTACAATCATTATTAATTGACAAATGCTACTATACACTAGATGAATTCCTAAATGACAATTCAATATAAACGATATTTTATTAATTATTGTTATTCTTTAATTTGTAATCATAATTTGACATTCTTGGACTATGTTGACTTTGATATTTTATTATTTTTTGTATGTATTTCTTTTATACTTTAATTTGTAATCGCAATTTGACATTTATTTACTTGACATTTTTTATTCCCAGAAATATTTTGAATTGTTAAATAGTATTGCATGTTTGGTATTATTGTTTTATACTACAACAATAGTGCAACAGTTGTGATATTATGATACTATGATAATTGGCCAAGTGTTGCTTGCACTAAATCTAATTTGTATGCCCAAGTGGCAAAACATAGTGAGCCTAATATCTCTTAAGATCTCTGTGTACCTATGTTTCACAAATAAAGACATTTCATTTCATTTCATTTCATTTCATAATTAAATCAGGACGCTTCTATTTTTTTTTTAAGTTCTCAGCCTGCTTAACTCATCTCCACACCTCGTACCCCACTTCAATGGGCACGTAACCTGTTAGAAATGCAATCCAGATGTAGTTGATTGAAACATAAATCAGTGTTACCGTATCGAACCAGTTTGCGACCTAATCGATATGTTTCCGTGCCTTTCCAGCTCAACACCTACGTTAAATAAGAGTTCTGTCAATCTGTCCTTATATAGGGAACAGGTATTTTTGATTTGTGGGTAGTTCTCCTTACTAGTGGTATTTTTGTGACAGAATTGCTTTTTATACGGAATAGTGTTTATCTTTCAATTTTGTTATCGGTAAAAAATCCTATCCATCGTTTAGATGGATTACTATTCTCAATAAAAGCTTAAAGGGACCCATAATTAAAAGAATTGGGAGCACGAGTGTGACGCCTCTGGCCCTGGTTTTGCACACGACCATAGACCAAGGTGACCACTTTCCGTCAAGTAGTCCAGGTGGTTGTCTGGCACCTATGTGGTATAAAAAACATGAAATGACCATCTAATAATGGAATCTATAAAAACCATTACATTATTCTTTTTAATTTGTAACAAAACAAAAAGATAGTACATTGTTCTAATCACAATGGGCTCAAAAAGTGTCACTTACAAAATAAAATCCGTAATTATTTTATAATATACATATCTTATACTCCTTCCCATTGCATAAAGGGTAGGACTGTTTAGCACCAAGTAGATATATACAGACCAGACTCAGCCTCAGATGCATGTGTCGAATTAACAATATTTATTTATTTATTTGGCACACAAAACAGAAAACAATCAAAATTTTACAAAATATCATTTGAAGGTTCGGTTCCAGATTGAGTTCCAAAAGATGTGTACTCAGCATGGTACAATTAAAAAGCCTGCATTAAGTATAACAATAAAAATAATAATCAAAAACCAAAAATAATAAACAAAACCAAACAATAGGACAACTACAAGATATCATGGTTAATAAAATAGATATAGCAATTAATCTCTGTAACAAAGTAACAACAAATTTATAGCTTGGCTATAACGTTTTTAACAGCATTCTTGTATGTTGAGAAACTAAGGCTGAAAATATCTATCTCATGGCTATGCTCATGTAGGAGCTCATTATACAGACGACGCATTCTAACAATCGGGTTGAATAGTACCCGTAAAACGGCAATAAGTTCACCCCTTATTACGTGGGGCCGAATACAATAATTAGTGAATTGTGGGTGTTAATTCACCTCTGCCTAAGCCTTCGGGGATAAAGACGTGGTTATATGTATGTATGTTATTTTAACATTATTTCTCAATTATATAGCATACCATATGCAGCATTTTCTTACAAATACTCACTAGTCACCGTGAAATGCCGATCACTTTCAAATTTTTTGTTCTGTGATCTTGTTAGAATTCCAAACACAAGCTTTACATACGTAGATATACACAGTTTGTTTAGAATAAAAAGGTTACTACAAAAGTTACACCAAAAAAATTACACACGTTCTAGAAAAGTCTGACATTAATTAACAAAAAATAAACGCAAGCTTGCCAATACGAATTAAACAGTTTATTTTTCAAGTTTAAAAATGGAAATTATTTACATTTTTTAAACAATATTCAGCATTGTAAACTGGACACTATACACATAGTGGCGTCTCTTTCATAGAAAAATATTTAAAAAAAAAATGGTTTATTATTTTGCCAGCACCTACCTCAATGTATCTCTGCATCATCCTGAGGTTGACTGTTAGATAATGCCTTTGGCATTAAGTCCGCCTTCATGCACAAAATAAAGTTATAATAAAAAAAAAATCACAAAGTTTAAAATAAAAAAAATCTGGTGAACGCCTGCTGCTGCCATTCTTCTTCCATTAGAAAGTTGCCCAGTAGACTCTTCCTTCTAAAATCAGTTACGATAATCTTCTTCTAGGCATATTGCTCATCGTAATCTCAGCTTAACGAAAATAAATCTAGAGTTTTCAAGTAACATACTGCATTGTTACACCAATCTTTCCGGCCCAGTTACAGCTATAAGTGCCCTATTGTTTCATTATAGCATCTTTGTTACAGAACTTATCACATGTGTATTGGTAATCATAGAATTATATCTGTACGCTCCGAATATGTTGCTACAATAGACCACTGGGGAAAATAAAGAAATTTTCTACAGCATCATACTTTATGGTACGATTCATCTATTGCATATGACAGGCCCTTATTTTTCACTGATATTTTATTATGTCAGTCCCGCTTACATTCATAAAAAACTAATGATTTTATAAAACATTTACTCATACGCATGATTTTTAATTGTTGAAATTGGAAAAGTTAACATTAAGGCCCGTGTGTGGCAAATTTTAAATTAAAATATATTAAGAAATTTTAATCAACGACTTTATATCTTAAAGTTCAAAAAAGTTAACCCGACTGCTGTTGAAGAGGGCCAGATCGTGAGAGATGGCCCTGGGTCGGCCGGGGTGCGAGGGATATGCCTGTCAACCTCACCTTCGGCAACCAAAACGACCCGCAGGCGGCGTGCGTTTTAGTCGGTTCGAGTCCGACATAACCTCCTCCACCGGCTCCGGTGGGGAGGTATCCGTGGGGATTTTGCGCACGTAAAAAAAAAACCCTAACTGCTGTCAGAATTGTAAAAAATTGATAGCAGGCTGTACGCTATTACTAATCAAAAACCGATAGAGATACATGTGTGTACATACAAAAGCATGCAATAGGTTAGTAATAGTTTATATAGTCCAGTCATGTTTTGCCCCATATAGCGGCGTACAAATATATGATGCGTAAGGAAACGCTTAGTCATATGATGCGCATTAATTGCTTTCAATTTTCACTAACAGTTCAATACTCATTATGTAATGAAATGTCAAATATATTAAAAAATACAGTAGTAATGTCAGTATCTTATCAATAATCATGCCACATAGATTAAAATACAATAGAAAATGTACTACATATCAATAACAATGGCAAGTATATATTAACGGGTACCACCTGTTGTCAAACTTATTTCGATCTTTAAGACAGTAGAGGGGTTAATTGTAAGCTTAATTGCAATTTGCTTAACTTTAATTAATCCGCGATATATTGTTAAGTTCATACATATTGAAATACCATACGGCAACAAATTGGCTTACGGCATCCTTAGACATAAGGCGAAACCGGTCAGATAAAATAATAAAAACATTATATTATTATTATTATTATTATTGTGGAAAAAGTACAAGTTTATCTCAAGAAGCGTCGGTAGCTTAGCTGTAGTTAAAGAGTCGGTCTTACGATCGAAAGGGGGACCTTTCGATTGCCGTATGTCGTAATTCGGGAGGCTTCGAATCCTGGCTATTACACTACTGATGTGAGCCCACTCCTAACACAAGCAATTTAGCTTAGTTGGAGGGATTAGAGGGAATATTAGTAATTTTGCTTCTAAAACTCTTTTAAAAAAATCCACCACCAAGTGCCATCAATCAATTGTATACATAGTTTAGTTAATAATTTCGGCTTTTTAAGGTGTCGAGATAGTGCATAATGTTTCCTAGTACATCGCCACCCATTTAGTTAATTAGACTATAAATTAGATAGAGCTAAAATTTATACACCAATCACGGTAAAACCTGTGACTGGATCTAAGCATAACTACACACATCAACAAAGTCTAGGGAACAAGGTCATTTCTAGTTTTTATTTAAAAACCCTTTCTTGTAATAGTGAGTGTTTTATATCAATAGAAGGGTATTTTTATACCGTTTTTAATTTTAATTTTAATAAAAACATTCTCATATTATTATTTTTTTTTTAAGAAAGAATTGAATAGTGCTAATATTGAGTATTACAACCTTCTATGATTAGGCACAAAAATAACGAGGTAGTAAGAAATACAGTAATTAACCGTACTTTAAACGTTTTTAATAATAAGTAGGACCTCCTAAAGCATTAGCAACAGCTCGACAACGGCGTGGCATACTTAGTATGAGATTGTCAATCATCGTCTGTGGAATATGGCTCCATACACTGCGAAGGTGTAAAAAAAGTTGTTCTTCAGTGTTCAGATTTTCCAAAGAATCACTGAAAGCTCTTCTCCCAAGCAAATCCCAGGCATGCTCTATGGGATTGAGGTCGGCAGACTGAGCAGGCCATTCCAACGTCGTAATATTGTGCTCGCTTAACGCATAGACCACTACCCTCGCGGTGTGTGACCGTGTATTATCTTGCATGAACATAAAATCTTGACCAAACTGCTGTCGATGAGGGATTACCATGGGCTGTATAACCTCCTGAATGTATTGGTTTGCATTCAAATTGCCCCGTATCCAAACGAGATCGGTCCTTCCACCAAGGCGAATTCCAGCCCATACCATGATTGTTCCACCTTGGTAAGGATGAACTTCTTGAGGATTCTGGAGACGATTCCGACGTCCAGGAACTCGCCATATACGCACTCTTCTCGAATCAGGATGAAAACCGAAGCGAGATTCGTCGGAAAACAGAACCCGTGCCCATTGATGGTCGGTCCACTGTAAATGTGCGTTAGCCCACAATAAGCGACGACCTCGATTTCCACGTCGAAGAGCTGGAACCCTAAGCGGTCTGCGAGCATGAAGATTGGCTTCGTGTAGTCTTCTCCTGACAGTTTGATCGCTAATAACCACTTGATGCTGAGACTGGAGGCCTGCGACCAACTGACGAGCAGTAATCGTGGGTTGCCGCCTTGCGGAATTTTGCAAGAAACGATCTTGTCGCGGGGTAGTAACCCTATTTCGTCCCCTGTGACGTTTGGCAACATCCCCTGTAGACCTGTAGCATGCCCATAATCTGCAAATTACGCTTGGTTGGGTGTTGACAGCATCCGCTACGTCGCGTTGAGTTCGTCCAGCTTGCAGCATACCAACAGCCCTTAACATCTCTTCGCGACTTAAATGACGACGTGACATGATGACTACAGTCACAAAAATGCGCAAACCATACGTAAAAGACGTATTATTGATAATAAACGTTATTTACAATCAAAGAAAATAATTTTTATTTTGCCTCAGAGAAACTACACAATCAAACACTTTCAAAAGTTTTTCCTCCATATTCGAAAATCATTACTTATTTAAATTTATTTTTAAATTTCGAACAACTCTGTAATCTACTTTATTCTATTTTTATTTATTTGCTGCCATTTATTTGCAAAACAAGATTTACACGAAAAAAAAAATTGGGGTCATCTTGTTCCCTAGACTTTGTTGAGGTGTTTATTATGTACCTACACCATGTTTTGCAAGTAATATTATCTTTATCTCACGGACAAACATACAAACCTTCACATCTAGAATTATCATTAGCATAATCTGCTAAGTGATCATATCTGTTTATGTCTGAAGGGATAAGCAGAGGTGTCTTATCACTCTCCCAACTAATTATATATTTTTAGTCTACGTAACAGAGAAATTCAATCTTAATTGGCAAAGAAGCGTATACAAACATAATGGCTGACAACTTTGTAACGTAGTGGTAGAGTGATCGAGTGCTAAGTTTAAAGAGTTTAATTCCTGCTCAGTGCAAATATTATGTACCCCTTATTATGTACCCTATAATGTTTTATGGCGGTACTAGACCACCACTACTTTATCATGGGCTGTATGTTAATTGTTAGGTGGAGAACCGCCCTATCCCTCTGTAGTTTTGCATTGTCCATAGGCCGTGGGCCATGTGCTTGTCTGCCACCTAAGTGATAAAAAACCCCCCAGAAAGAGATAGAGTGACACTATTCTACTCCAACCAACATCAAATAAATTTCTTATTATTATTGTCCACAGGTTTCCACGAGGCCATTGGTGAGACGATAGCTCTCTCCGTCTCATCTCCTCGACATCTCCAAACCCTGGGATTAGTCCAAAGATCCGTGGATGATACAGCTCACGATATAAATTATCTGTTCACACAAGCCATGGACAAGCTGGCGTTCTTACCCTTCGCCTTGGTCATGGATAAATGGAGATGGGATGTGTTCACCGGTGATGTTCGCAAGGAGCAGTACAATTGCCACTGGTGGAGACTCAGGTATGTACCTTTTAATTAAAAAAATAACATAACATAAACTCACGCCTATATCCCCAAAGGGGTAGGCAGAGGTACTAGCACCCACATTTATCCACTTTATGTTTAGGTATCCAATGTATGTGACAAAGGCGAGCCTATTACCATTGACCGGGCACTTATAAACCTGCGATAAATACACACATAACTTCGAAAAGCATTGAAAAGTAATTGATGTGTGCCATGGTAAAACCTGGGATCGAAACCGAGACCTCGTCTCAGCAGTCCATTACCCATACCACTAGACTACCGCGGTTATGGTTAAAAAAATAAACTGAATGTTATCCACAAAAAAATTATATTACTCAAAATCCTTGTTTGTTGTTAGTTTTTATTAGGTTTCCGTAAACAAAGAATAATTAGAATCTGGTTAGTAACAGAATTATTGTGATTCTGCACATATGTTTGCCCATTTAACGAATTTTACTGGAATCTATTGAGATTTACTGGAAATTCATAAAATTAATCGTTTGTATCAACATCGCTCAATGTGGCCTTTTTAGATCACTTGTTCTGTCTATTTGGCTGTCAGTTTGTCTTTCACCACCTCATGAACCGTGATTGGTAAACAGTAGAATTTTTTACAGATAATACATTTTTGATATCGCTATAGAATAAAATAAATAAATAAGAGGATGGTTGGTTACAATGATGAGATGCGTAACAATATACTAATTAGCGACAGATCATAATCATTAGTATATTAATATACTTTATTATTAATAATAAGCCGTGTGGTTCCCGGCAGAGTAGAATTTGGGCCACCCCATCTCTTCCCATGCGGGGTCGTACAAGGCGACTATGGGATAGGGCTGTTTAGCATCAGACAGATATATACAGCCCAGACTCAGGCACAGATACAAAGCTCGAGTCAACAATAGTGCCCGGAAGACGGCAATACGCTCACCCCCTATTACGTGGGGCCGAAAACAATGATTGGTGAAATGTGGGTGTAAATTCATCTCTGCCTAACCCTTCGGGGATAAAGGCGTGATTACTCTGTGGCGTAGCGTTAGAGCATTCAACTGCTAAGCAGGGGGCACGGGTTCGAATCCAGCTCAGTGCAAATATTTGTATGCATGAATGTGTATATTTGCAGTATATTTCTGTTTCTATGTATAATATGTATGTTTTTACAAAAACAAAGTTTCTAGATATGTTTATCCGCATTCTAGATCCCATAACACAAGCTAGTTAAGCTATGCTTACCATGGGTCTAGATAGCGTTGTGTAGTGTCATGGCATATTTATTTATTATAGTAAATAGAACGTACGAGTTCAGCGACACCATAGTGATTCGATTCGTTGCTTTACTTATAAACCTCATGAACTGCTGCTCAATAAATCTTCATAGAAACTTGTCGACATACATAAGTACAAGGTAATAGCAACACCGAATCATGGTTTTTAAGTTTATTAATCATGTAATAACTCAAAAACCATCATCTACTCATCCACGTACATGACACAGTAACATTAAAATTGATTTATCGGCCTAATCCCATATTTCCTCGAACAATCAAGCGTACAAGTTTTTTTATTTATGTTTTACAGCTCATTACAGGAGCATTTTTTTACTTGACAATAAATTTCAAACGTTATCGTAACGTAAGTACACCGCGTATTACAAATAGCATAGCACTGGCGTAAAACAAACCAACTCAAAAACGTACATACATATTATATTCGCACCTGTTAATCCGGAGAACCGTGTTGTGTTCCCAGCGGTGAGTAGGGTAGCCAGAGCTCACTGGAGAATTTGTGCTGTCAGTAGGATGACTAAATGCTTGTCCTGCTTTGTCCTCTACACTGACGGCACAGAGACTCTGTACTTACAGGGTTGGCAGCGTGACTGTGACTCCTCTGGTGTTACAAACGTCCATAGGCCACGGTAACCGCTTTCTATCAGGTGGGCCATGCCACCTAAGTGGTATAGAAAAAAAAAGAACAAACTTCTGTAATTCGCCAACGACACTTTTCGGTCTTACCTATTAAGAGACGAGCCTATTTCCATCACACGGGCACTTTGTCATGGACTGTATATTTACTGACGGATGAAGAACAGCCTTATCACTTACTCGCGTTCTACGTTACTACGATAGATGAGAGTGCGGTAACCAACTTTAATCTGTCGGCTTTGTTTTAAAAAATTTTATACCACCTGGTTGACAGACAAGCACACAACCCACTTGATGGAAAGTAGTTACCGTGGCCTATGGAAGTGCGCAACAAGAAGGGAGTCACGCTCTTCTTTCAAAAAAGGGAGTCACGCTCGCGTTGCCAACCCTGTAACCACAAGAGTTTCTGTGCCGTCAGTGTAAAAGACAGTACAAAAAATCTCCAGTGAGCTCTGCCTACCCTACTCACCGTTGGAAACACAACACGAGGTTATTATGGCCGCGGTATTCTGTAGGGCGGAGGTACTTCCCCAGGCGGACTGCTCAATTGAACGGAAATACCGTCGTGTAAAAACTTAATACGAACGCGCGTGGTTACGGTACGGTTGGTCAAGCATAATAAGTCTAATAGTTAGATAAGTCAGTTCACGCAATGGATGGACATTATGTAATCTCACCGGTCGAGTGCGGGTGAAAATAGATAATCTTCTAGGTCAAACAGTGAAATTTTGTGCGGCTTCATGAATTAAGTGTATGGTTTAGACAGGCGTACGTATCATCAAGAAATGATTTGTAGCCAAAATTAATGAATGAATGTTTTCTTCGGTTTTAGGGTCACGAGAATTGATTTAAGAATATATGTATGTTATGTTTACGCTGTTATTTAGGAGTAGACAAAGATGTGTGAGTAGGGGTCAAAGTCGGTGGTTTTTTTTTTTTTTTTTTTTTTTTTTTATATAGGACACGTCAATTGGACTTCGCCTTGCCTGATGGTAAGCTGAAGGCAAAATCCCAGAAAAGAGGGTCACCATTACTTACACATACCGTGTGACAATGGTGACACTCAGCTTGACGGCCTTATCATATGCTTTTTCACGCCCCGCTTAAAGGACCCGGGACTGTAGGAAGAAGGAAACACGTGAGCTGGTAATGAATTCCAGGCCTTAATGGTGCGACAGAGGAAAGAGTCTCCGAACCGCTTGGTTCTTGATCGGATGTTTTGCACCGTGTGCGGATGACATCTAAGACCTGCACGCGTTGTCCTGTGTAGGAAAGGGGAGGGTGGGACTAATTGGAAGAGCTCATCAGAACACTCCCCATGGTACAGACGGTAAAATACAGCCATGGACGCAACATCTCTACGCAGCTGTAAAGGTTCTAGGGTGTTCGTGATCTCGGGATTCCCAATGATGCGGATCGCACGTCGCTGCAACCTGTCGAGAGCATCTAGTAAGTACTTTGCTGAACCATCCCAGAGATGCGAGCAGTACTCCACACAGGAGCGAATTTGTGTCTTGTATAGAAGACACCGCTGCTCCGGCGTGAAAAATCGTCTCACTCTGTTCAGGACTCCGAGTTTTCGTGAGGCTGTTTTGATGATGCTTTCGATGTAGTTTTTGTTATTTAGGTTGCAGCGAACATCCATACCTAGGATATTGAGATTGTCCTGCAGCGGCAGTGGCGTGCTCTGAAGAGTGGGGAGGGGAAGGAAAGAAGATACTTTTGCTGTAAACGCACATGCCTGCGTCTTCTTGGCATTGAACTCAACCAGGTTCTCAGAGCCCCATTGAGAAATGTGATTCAGGACCCCGTCAAGCTCAGTGACAAGAAGCTGCCTTTTCTCTGCGATATCTGACTGCTTGGCCGCTGGATGTCCATGATAACTCCCATGTAAAGTGCTATCGTCTGCATAACAATGAACATTGCCGGTAGACAGCATGTCGTTGATATGCAGAAGAAAGAGAGTGGGTGATAAGACGGACCCCTGGGGCACGCCAGCATTAACCTGCAGAAACTCCGAAGCTCGTCCGTCACAAAGGACGCGAATACGGCGCCCCTGCAGGAAGCTAGCAACCCAGTTGCACAGCCTAGAAGGCAGACCAAAGGCAGGTAGCTTAGAAAGAAGCGATTTGTGCCAGACTCTATCGAAAGCTTTGGCGATGTCAAGACTAATTGCCAGTGACTCGCCGTGCTTGTCCATAGCCTCACCCCAAAGATGGGTAACGTATGCTAGAAGATCACCCGTTGACCGTTTCGGTCTGAAGCCATATTGCTGGTCATTAATTAAGGAGTGATCCTCTAGGTGCCGCATGAGCTGTTTGTTAATTATGTGCTCAAACACTTTGCACAGCACTGAGGTGACGGCTATGGGTCGATAGTTGGCTGGCTCCGAGCGATCCCCCTTCTTGGGAATCGGCTGAACATTCGCCTCTTTCCAAGGCAAAGGCACTGTACTCGAACTGTAGGATAGCCGGTACAGGCGCGTAAGCATTGGAGACAACTCCGCTGCACATTTTTTCAAAACTACCGCTGGAATACCATCCGGACCGGGTGGTGGTTCGATTACTAATCAGTACAAGTTTTTGTATTAATATTTCTATATATTTTTGTTCTAAATAGCACTGAGTAATAATGTCCGAAAATACCACATTATTTTAGACAAGTCAATGAATACTTTTACATGCACTGTTTACTGTCAGTTATAAAACTAGTCTATCTGTTAGTAGCTTTGTACTACACTCCTAAGAAGAAATAGACTGGCCCTTGTAATATTTCACAAAGTAACACGAGTACCGAAAACATTAAAAAATCTTTAAATAAAATAAATATTTTAAAAGACAGCTGAACTACGTAAAAAAATATTTTATCAAAGTGATTACTGATGTCAAAAGCTTATATACATATATATGAACACGTCTTTATCCCCGGAGGGTTAGGCTGAGGTGAATTAACATCCACGTTTCACCAATCATTGAATTCGGTCCCACGTAATAGGGGGTGAGCCTTTTGCCGTCATCCAGGCACTATTGTTGACTTGACCCATGAATTTGAGGTTGAGTCTTGGCTGATGTTAAACATTTCTATCCCTTAGTCGCCTTGTACGACACCGCATGGGAAGAGATGGAGTAGTCCAAATTCTACTCTGCCAGGAACCACATGTATTGCGTAAATATTACATTCGTTGTTTAATAATTGCCTTGCATGGTTCTTAAACCTAGCATAGAAACACAAGACGGGTGTGGGGACTACAGAGTCCCCAACTCGTCCCCGGAAACGGGGAGGCGCGCTAGGCGCGCCACCGCCGCGGCCTGCGCGGCTCATTGGGGGCGGAGGTCATTCATCGACCTCCGATGCCCGAGTTGCCTTCGTACGCGGGCAGCTTGGTTGCGATCCTTCGTCGCTCCTGCTGCCGCTCCCGCCCCGCCTCCTCCTTCACGAGCATTACTTGCTCGCAGAAGGAGGCGCCGGCCGCCCACGCATCCGCGCAGCGAACCATCGCCGCGAGCAAGGCGGAGAGTTCATTGTTTAATAATTGCCTTGCATGGTTCTTAAACCTAGCATAGAAACACAAGAGTCCAAATTATAATTCCGCGAAAAGTCAACAATTAATAACTTTCGTATTCAATAAGTGCCCGGTTAATGGCAATAAGCTCGCCACCTATTACATTGGGACCTAAATATGAACTGGTGAAATGTGGGTGCTAGCACCTTTGCCTACCCCTTCGGGGATATAGGCGTTAGTTTATGTTAAATTATGTATTCAATAATTACAATATTTCGTACATATTTTTGTTTTAAACTAAAACATATAGTAAGTTTATGTTTATTAATATATATAATTATAGACCGAGCGTTTATCAGTATCTAACAAGTGCCTAAAGCGCGTCGTAACTGGTACTCTTACACATGATGTATAACGACTTAACTGTATGATGATTGTTTAATGGTAGGTTGTGTCAACGAAACTTTTCATTTTGGGCGTAATTTATATACCTACTGCAATTAGTACCCTAAGGCAACTATACAATGTATATTATAATTATGATATAACATACAACAAAAAATAGTTACATATGAGTTTTTGTTTTGAACAATGGTCGGGTTGAGTTTGTAGGTAATCAACGGTTTCGTGTTTTCCCCTCAGGATTGTTTTTTATTATATTTATTTATATAAAAATCAATTGCTGTTCGTTAGTCTCGCTAAAACTCGAGAACGAGATTTAAGGAGGTAGGACACGGCGGTATTTCCGCCCGATTAAGGAGGTAGGACACGGCGATATTTCCGCCTGATTGAGCAGTCCGACTGGGGTAGTACCTCCGCCCTACAGAATACCGCGGCTATAATAACTTCGTGTTGTGTTCCCAGCGGTGAGCAACCAAAACGACGGCACAGAAACTCTGTACTTACAGGGTTGGCAGCGCGACTGTGACTCCTCTGGTGTTACAGATGGTCACGGTAACCACCTTCCATCAGGTGGGCCGTGTGCTTGTCTGCTAACTAAGCGGTATAAAAAAAAAAAAAGAACGGCTGAACGGATTTATTTTATCTTGGTCTTGAAATGTTCGTGGTGGTCTAGTAAAAGTTTAAAAGGTGGGAAAAAAATTCGAAAAATAGCCGGGTACCGACATCCACGCGGGCACAGCCGCAGGCAAAAGCAAGTTACTTATAAATATACGGATATATACTTTCCCAATATGGTAGGTTTGAGACCAAATGCATCTACATGCTACAATCCTGGCTTACCTCTTCCGCTTTTTCTATCTTTATATTTCTTTTCATACATTTATGTGCAGCCAGAACGTATATAAACAGACACGCCTTTCTGTACATAGAGGAGTGCTCGTTCCTACACTTATGTATGGTTTTTTTTTGCGTGCGCAAAATCCCTACGTATACCTCTCAACCGGAGCCGGTGGGAGAGGTTATGTCAGACTCGAACCGACTAAAACGCACGCCGCCTGTGGGTCGTTTTGGTTGCCGAAGGTGAGGTTGACATGCATATCCCTCGCACCCCGACCGACACAGGGCCATCTCTCTCGATCTGGCCCTCCTCTCGGGTGTGGGGAATACAGAGTCCCCAACAACCGCCGCGGCCTGCTTCTGCCAGGGTGACAGGCGGCTCCACCTGTCACCCCCAGGCCGGCGCTCATGGGGGCGGAGGTCGTACACTTATGTATGGTAGTGAATGTTGGGTTTTGAAGAAGAAGTATGAAAGTAAATTGAATACTGTGGAAATGGGAAGTATAACAGGGGTGAAGTTGACAGATCGAGTGAGGAACAGCGTGATAATGGTATTTGAAGATGTAGTGACTAAGATAGAGAAAGGGATGCTTAGATGGTTCGGACATGTGGAGAGGATAGATGAAAGAAGATTGACGAAACAAATTTATGAAGTGAGGGTGAATGGACTACCCGGTAGGGATCGACGTAGACAGACGTATGTCAATCAGATCGAAGGCATTTTAAAGAAAGGACATGTCAAGAGTACTCGAAATTGGCGAGCTTGTATGAAAACAATTATGAAAGTAGAAGAAGCGAAAGAGGTATTCCAGGATCGTGACAAGGGGAAAGCTGTAGTCTCTGCCTACCCCACTGGGAAAAAGGCGTGACTGTATGTATGTTTGTATGTACATTCATCGCACTTGACTGCCCAATCCCGAAAAAAACCCTACACCAGATGAGCTTGCAGATGAGGTCTGGGATCCAAAGATCTTTTTTGAGCTCCATAGATTTTGTTTCGACTCCTTATAACCAGACTTGTAGTACTTATATGAAAAATCTTGTGTAACTCATATTTCAAAAGGTGATTAATTGTCGTTAGCACGTTCATACTCGTGTACAGAAGAAGTTAAGTTTCCGGCAGAGTAGAATTTGGACAACCCCATCTCTTCCCAGGCGGTGTCGTACAAGGCATCTAAGGGATAGGGCTGTTTAACATCAAACAGATATATACAGCCCAGACTCCGCCTCAGATGCATGGCTCGAGTCAACAATAGTCCCCGGAAAACGGCTCCAGGCTCACCCCTTATTACGTGGGACCGAATACAATGATGTTGAAATGTGGATATTAATTTATTTTTTACGGATTCTGTTGGATTTAGATTTTACGGATTCTGTCAATAAACATTTAGGTGGCAAACAACATGTAATTGCAGCTTTCATTGATTATAGTAAAGCGTTTGACACACTCCGCCACTGTAAAATAATAGATAGTCTGGAAGAAAGTGGGATTCGTGGTCTGTTATTGGAATGGTGCAAAAATTATTTACAGGACCGCACTTAATTGGTGAAAGTTGATAGCGCTTTCAGTGATAAGGTACACGTTAGCGAAGGGACAGCACAAGGCTCAGTACTCGGACCTTTACACTACATAACTTACGTTAATAATTTAGGAAACGTCATAAAAAACTGCGAAGTCTATCAATTTGCTGACGATACTTGTTTACTCTCGGCCGACTCGGATATTGACATGGCTCTTGGTAAATTACAAAGCGATTTTACTCTTCTGTCTAAATGGTCCCATGATAACGGACTCGTCCTAAATAGTAGTAAAACAAAAGTTATGTATATAAGTACAAATCAAAATAGGAAAACATCTCCTATTACAATAATATCGCACAGTCATAATTGTTTACATAAAAATATAAATTGTGAATGTGAGGCCCTAGAAGTAGTGGATACACAGACTTACCTAGATGTGATTATTGATGACAGATTAACTTGGTCTAATCACATTCAACATGTATGTGATAAATTGCGCGCAATACTGACCAAATTCTCTATACTAAGGCATAAAATTCCATATCCAATTTTGTTATCATTATATAAAGCATTGGGTGAATCAGTGATATCTTATGGACTGAATAGTTACGGGCGCACTTTTAAATCAAAAATAGACAGAATCTATGAACTACAGTTACGTATTCTGAAAACCATTGTTCCCCGGAAGGTAAGAGAAGAGTATAAAAATAATCAACACGAATTGTTCTCATACTGCTCTTTGATGCCAGTTCAGGATAAAATAAAATATAATATCTTAACGGAACAATACTTTAATGAGGACCTACAAATAGTTAATTCTCACAATAAATTAACCAGAAGCGTGACCAATAAAAAGTTGATAATACCAAGATTCAATAACCTACATGGAAAAAGAACATTGAACTATATAGTCCCTAACTTATTAAAGAAATTACCTAAACATTTAAAAAGTAAAATAAATTGTAAAAATCTAAAAGCTACATTAAAAACCTACCTTATTAATACACTAAAATAATTAAGTAGCTAGAAAATAAAACTAAAAATCAAAGAAAAGAAAAAATCGAAAAGTAATGAAACATCCTGTAAGCAGATCGGTAAGTCGCAGCGGTAACTTATTCATATTGTGAGCCATTGTGCGCGGTAAATTTACCAATCTACCCGCACATTATTTTACTATACACTTAAAAAATATTATATTACGAACACAGAACGAAAGTAAAATTATATTGTTGCACTATATATGTACCCACAATGTAACATATTTTTGTTGTGCAGATTTAATTCTGATATTGTTATAACTAGATTTAGTGCTTGCCTACCTGATGTACAGAATTAATATTATATAGACTCGATGACGAACGTAGTGTACGGACAAACCTTTCTGGTTTTTGTTACACTACTAAGGCATTAGACCCAATGTATGTTTTTCTGGTTAAATAAATAAATTCAAAAAAAAAAAAGAAAATTCACCTTTGCCTAAACCTCCGGGGATAAAGGCGTAATTATATGCATGTATGTATTTTTTGCGAAGTTTCGTAACGTTATGCATAATTTAAGTTTAGTATCATCCATCATTGCACCAGTGTGACATGATTGTATTTGGAAATTAATCTTACAAGTGTTATGCAGCGTATTGTGATTTTAAATGTCATCATTTGACTTTTGTTATTTAGGCTCCTATTATTAAAAAGGTTAGACTAGAGTGATTATTATGATTATGAGAATGAGTATGAGAAGAAATGAGAGTTATATTATTTAGCCTCTGATTTAATAATATATAATATTATATTTTATATCTGGTAATTTTTTCTTTGTCAAATTAATACAAAATCTCAAAACTGTACAACAAGCAATGCTTAGTTTATGTACTTATCAAATAATTCGAAATCAGAGTTCGAATGAAGAACAATGAAATAACTCAAAACAAGTCACAATAAAAATCATTAAATATAGGTATTTTTCAACAAATAATAAGCATCTGACGAGGCCGCCAATCTGAGTGCCACCTTTGTAACATACAACGTGTCAGTAATGGTGATCCTCTTTCCTGAGACTTTGTCTTTAGCTTAACATTAGGGGGGGTGAAGTCAAATTGGCGTGTCCTAGATAAAAAAAAAAACTATTTCAGTAGTACAGTACTACAGTTCAATAGTATACAGTAACGATAGAATCTCGCATTAACAAACTGGTCTAAGAAGTGATGGGATTGCGGTCGGCGGTCGGCCTTGACTCCGAGTAACGGGTTCATACTTCAGATAAAAGCGAGAAGAGTCTGTACATAGTGTTAAGCGATAGCGAATTGTACAGTAATGTCATGTGGTCGACAAAATAGTACTTAGCTATTATTATGTTTTATAAAAGAAAGACGGAAAGGAAACTAAAGTAGAAAACAAGTGTACTGATCCGTAAAATGAAGTTAGTTAACGCAATCATAATTATGTAAGTTTGAACCCTTTGAACTACCAAATACCGTAAATAAAAGAACTTTATTTTTTTCTAAACAAAATTTAATATCATGGATCGTAACGGTTAAAACATAATAATTTCATTTGTACCTTGCTGATATTGTAAACATTTAATTATATATCATAATTCCATCCTTTGAGATGACTCTTAATGTGCTGGTAATTGAAAAAAAAAATTATAACATATACATAGGACAGCATTTCAATTAAACAGGCGCAGTTCAGTTTATCTGTCTTATAGCAATATTGTAGTCACTACACTATCAAATCACGTACCTTTAACAAATAATCCGCTACCGCTTATAGCTATAACAACTTCATAAAACGTTCAGTTACTGAATGCAGTCTATTACATAAAAACAAAACTTTTGTATTGACCAATTGACCTATTTTTTTTTAATCACATGCTTACGTCGCACATTACATACGGTCTTAATATGTGTTTCAAATAAGTGCAGGGACAGAAACGATTAGCAAACACTTTCTTAATTCGATTTTTTTTTTGTATTGCAGAGGTGTACTAGTTTCATTATTCTTATGAGTCGACTTTTATTTTCATATAAGTTTAGATTATAGTTGGTTAAGTCAGAGAAAATGCAACCAAAAGTCAGAGAAGTGCCTCAGAGAGCGCCTTAGCTGCTACGGTTGTCAAGCGCATATCTGTGGCATTTTAAAATTATGTTACCGGGAATTAATGTAATCAAATTCTAGGTCGGTAAAGGTGACATACCTTTCCCAAAGGCCATTTCGATGGCTCAGAGTCAGCCAGGGTTTAAGGGACATGCCTGAGACAATCTCACCTTCAGCAATCAACAGACTTAAATAACAATGGGGAAATTCGAGGGAATTTCCATGCTATAAATAAAAAAATAAGTTAAAAAGTAAAATTTCAAACCTGGAAAATCACGCCGTAAAAGGATTATACAAGAAAATATTAAAGATAGCCGTGGTCGTATGCCACATATCCCAAGAATTTATTTTATGTTAGAGTAATCCTTTGGCTTAGACGTAATCGGGTAAAAAGGTAGCATTACCTTTGAATTACTTGACCTTTCGACCAAGTTACACCACCACCCGTGGTTACAAGCTGACTGCCTCAGTGGTGCTCAGCCGTCATCACCAAATCCATGAGGTAGAAGGTTTTTCATCTACCCACATTTTCTCTATTTATTTTATTTTATCTAATTCCATTTTATTATCACCAGGGAGCAGTACCAAGGAATCAAACCCCCGGTCTTGCGTTCCGAGCTGGACTTCGACCCAGGTTCCAAGTACCACATTCCGGCCAACATTCCCTATATCAGGTAAGTCTAGATGTTATTAAGATTTCAGATATGTATGTTTGAAATTTCGTTAAGGTGCTTGCAGCAAGAAATCAGATAATTTATTTTTATAAAATTAAAAATAAGTACTTATTACAAATTCTTCACAAACGGAAAAATCGTAGTTAGCTTCGTATTTAAGGAGTCGGTCTTACGATGTAGACGTTACGGTTTCTAATCCGGGTTGTCATAATACTGGAATGAACCCACTCCTTACACAAGTAATTTAGCTTAGGTGGAATAATTACAAAGAATATTAGTAATTTAAGTTACTTATATACTTTAAAAATATGAAATTTTCCCGTTCGAAGTTGAGACCAATCAGTTATTGCACACATGGTAAATGAGATAAGTATACGCTTTATCTTCTAAAGTTGTAGGACGTAGTGTAAATTTATATTCTTTTTCATCTGTATACACGATAAAAGAGAAAAGTATACACCCCTTATTAGAAAGGTGTATCGCAAACTTATAAAATTTGCCCTGTGTACATTATTCGGGTTAAGTTTCAACAATATTAAGCCAATAACTTAAGAAAATTCATATATTCTCATTTAATGACCTCGGCAATTGAACTCAGTTTAGCCTTAATTATACGTTCTGACATGTATCCGATTACTTTTAAACTGATTGTATTTCACTTATGTAACAGTGAGCTGTGGTCATTGCGCATATATGTACTGCAGTGACATTTTTGAGTGAAAGTTTTCATCATTAAATATTATATGAGGCAACACAGTGACAGCAAAATCCTATTCTATCAAAATAATTCTATAACATTATAAATAATTAGAAAGTTTATGAAGATGGATGGAGCTAAAAAAAGATCGATATTTGTGAAAGAGGATAAATTGGTAATAAAATAAAGTAACCCGACTGCTGTCTAAAAGATTTTCTTTTGGTTTATGATAGGCAAATGGATACTGACTATCAAAATTGTTTTAATCTATTGAATAGCAGTCGAGTTTTTAATTTTTTATCTTTTTAGTTGTGATATGAGATAGATATATTTATAATTACCATCATTTTGATATCCTTCTCGATAAATTTGAGTGATTTTTTTTGACAACACGCGTTTTAGCACCAAGAATCCACCATATACATTTATTATATCCACCATATATGTATACGTTTATAAACATTTGTGTACCTTGTAACAATCGGGAAATGAATAGCTTTCATTTGAGATCCCATTCATCAAAATCAGTCCAGCCGTTAAGCTTGTAGAAGGGAACAAAGAAATTACATACATACATACATACATACATTTGCGGGTAAAACATTACACTCGTTGACGCAGTCGGGTGAATAGGAAGTAACTGAAGAAATAACATCTGACAGGAATGTGTGGAGGAGAAAGACACGTTTCGTCGATCCCAAATAATTAGGACAAAGGCCTAGAGGATGATGAAAGTTTTTGAAAAGTTTGGACGTTCATACAACTACTATAAGGTGGCGGGTGTAAGCAGGCGTGTGAATATTTTTTTACGACTTATTCTCCTATCCACAAAACATATAAACATATAAATCGATCGAGTCGTTTCAGAGGAGATTGACCACAAATACCATGACACGAGATGTCTATAGGTATATTTTTTATATAGGACACTTCAATTACACTTCGCCTCGCTGAAGGCTAAGTCTCAGAAAAGAGGGTCACCATTACATACATATACCATGTTACAATGGTGACACTCAGCTTGACGCCCTCATCAGATGTTTATTCACACCTCGCTAAAAGGACCCGGGACTGTAGGAAGAAGGAAATACGTGAGCTGGTAATTAATTCCAGACCTTAATGGTGCGACAAAGGAAAAAAATTGGTTATATAGGGCCCGCCAGGCGTGATCACCTTGCCTGGTCGGAGGATCCTCCCTTTGTGTTGGAGGAACATATGACCTCGTTCCTCCACAAACTTATTTGACGACCTCCGTGGCGTAGCGGTAGTGCATTCGACGGCTATGCAGAGGGCGCAGGTTCGATTCCCGCTCAGTGCTAATATTTGTATGCATAATTACCTATGTATATTTTCATTGGTCTGGGTATTTCAATGTATAATATGTATGTATTACAAAAAAAAGTATCTAAGTATGTTTATCGGCATTCTAGATCCCATAACACAAGCTAGTTAAGCTATGCTTGCCATGGGTCTAGACAGCGTTGTGTGGAATGTCGTGGAATATTTATTATCATATTATTATTATTATTATCTGTGTCTTTGTCCCTATCAGTTTCAAAGACATTTGTTGACAGAGACACTAAATCGATAACTCCATATTTGTAACGAATTGACACACAATAGCCCTGTCTGTGTATGTTAACATAATTCCGTCACATTGCACCAATAAGACTTGTCCGAACCGTGCGCCGATCGCCGTTCTCACGATATTGCACACTTGCAGCCAGTAGCAGACATGCGATTGCATATTTCTAAATGTTTTACTTCTTGTAAAACATAATTGTATAGTGTTAAACGTATATAATAAATGAATAAGCCTTTATTGCTGTTAATATTACAATTCAGTTCAAAAGTGATTAAATAAGTTGACAATCGGTTTGGTTTTTCTTTTTTAAATCGACAAAGGCCTCTTTTGAAGACTTCCATCTACCCTTATCTTTCGCTATCCTCATCCACTCTGGACCGGTAACTCTTTTAATATCATCTTCCCAGCGTTTCTTTTGTCCTCCTTTGCTTCATTTGCTGTCCCTTGGATATATATATACATATATATATATATATATATATATATATATATATACGGGACGGATATATATAGACGGGATTCGAACTAGCGACATTTCCCTTAGAGGGGGAATGCTCTCACCATTGAGCCACCACACCTCGCCTGAAGCCATCCAAATTTTCCTAAATATATCCTCTGCGAAATGTTTTATAATATATATATATATATATATATATATATATATATTATATATATTATATAATAAATATATAATATAATAATATATAATTGGTGGCGCGTGGGCCAACGTGCGCGAATGGACTGTATTGCGGGGAAGCAGATAACTGTTCTATTGACACTTTACACACAAAACAAGACAGGTGGCCGGGCTGCCGCGGATTCGATTCAGGCAGTGAATGCAGCCCGAGAAATTAGGAGAGGATGCACTAACCTTCACGACCCACGTGTTTTTCATCGCAGCCGGTACACGGATCTTCTCTTCCTTGCTCAGGAGCTGCCGTCAGCGTCACTAGATCCCTTGAGGAACACACGAGAGGCACCATCCGATCGGTAAAGGTCTATTAGGCGGTTAAAATACAACAAATATTATTCATTTCTGAGAGACGCGAGCGCGGCCGTCCTTACGCTGGCTAGTTCAAAGCGGCACTGAGTGTCTATATTTCACAAATGGCGGACGGAAGCCATATCTATGATTAGTGCGGGAGAGGAGACGGGTATAAAAGGAGTGGGTTTCCGTGTCAAAAATACAGTTTCCACTTCGGCGCAACCATTCCCCCCGGCTTGAAGGGTTACCTTCGAAACGACAAATGCGAAACAAATCTAAAGTCTAATCTAAATCTAGGTTTGGGAAATAACAACTAAAATATAAACCTAGATTGGAGCTCGTGCCTACTGCTGGCTAGGCAGCGGGCAGAGGCGAACAAACAACACAACGCAACAGTCTCGACCAAGACGAGACGCGATTAGCCAACAACAAAATAAGGGTCTCTTCACGTGGGACCGATACAACAAGCGAGTGCTTCTTCTCCTCGGGTGGTTCGGAAACCGTAGTGGGATTGAATTGACTAACTGGCCACCCATCTAACGCGGCATGAATCCAGGACGGTCCACCAAACCACAACGGGTGATCCAAAATTTGCGAAGGAAGCAATCCACGAGAGAGACAATCGGCTGGGTTGTCGGTGCCAGCAACGTGAAAGAGATTATGTGGCGCCAATTCAGATTGAATTTTGCCACTCTATTAGCGACGAATGTGTCCCAACGATGGGGCGAAGAGTGGGCCCAACACAAAGCGACTGTTGAGTCCTAAAAGCTAAAATTCTACTAATACTAATGCGAAAATTTACAATTATGTCAAATAAATTACCTTAAAGATTCCGACCACAATACAAAATGTCATTAAGCGACACGGAAGTGCTAGTCTTAGCACTGCCATCCAAAACTACGCGGAGCTTTAGTAGTAAGCTTATCTTCTCTAATAACTCCGCGGTGCGGGATAATGTACGAAGGCTGGGTCCCGCCAGTGTCCGCAGGCGCAGGTGAGATGTAACCTTTATCTAAATATTCGTTAACAACCTCATCATAGGCCCGCTTCGACCCTGGGGACGCCCGCATCTTTCGTTCCAAACAAAGAAAGCGTTTTTCAGCGGATACACGGGAGCCACCGAGTGAAAACTTGCGGATGGTAGACTCCAGTGGCGGCTCGACGGTGCAACAGAACGAAGCAGTCGAGTGACCAAAACTATCTATAGAAGCGGGTGCGGAACCAATTATAACAAAACCCAGAACTGTTTCCAGGGCGTGCGGAGCGGGGTACGTCGGTCCCCCTTGAACCTTACGTGATAGCTGGAGGTGCGGGAGAATCGAAGCGCCGATCAATATATCGACGACTCCAGGAACAGCGTAAGTCTCATCTGCTAAAGGCAAATCTTTAAATTTCGTTAATAAAGACGTGTCAACCGGGACGGTAGGCAACTGTTCAGCTATTCTATCTATAACGAGCGAATCCATGTCAAACCAAATATTATTATTAAAACGAGATCTAAACCTTGTTTTAACGGTGCCACGAACAGCTGACTGTAAGCTTCCAAAACCCTTCACCACTGAGCGGGTTGAACGCTTATCAACATTGAAACCAAGACGCCGACAACAATCTTGAGTAATAAAATTACTTTGCGAAGCGCCATCTAACAGCGCTCGAACAATGCGCGGCTTACCTAATGCATCAACAATAACCACGCGAGCGGTCGCAAGACAAACCGTAGTGAGGGCAGCACTAGCGGAGAACGAACACAAGGTGACGTCATTCGTAGCGGTCCCCGGGCAGGCCGGAGCGCGTGCGAGCTCGGGCTGCGGCTGCGGCGCAGGCTGCCGCGCGTCACCGCTCGACGAACCAACTGTGCTCACCTTGGATGCGGCATTACTATTTTCAAAATGAAGCAAAGTGTGGTGTCTCGCTTGACATTTGCGACAACCATTTCCACTATTACATAAACCCACGCGGTGTTTAGTACCGAGACAATTAAAACAAAGATTATTAGCGCGAACAAATTTATAACGATCACTAGGCGACAATTTTAGGAAACCAGGACACTTGTACAGTTGCGAGTGATGAGTACTACACAAAGAGCAAACAGGTGATTGTACACGTGCTGGTGCGGTATTAACATAAGTATGGGTTGACCTCAGTGACTTCGATGACGCATCTATTTTGCGTTCAGAAGTAACAACCTTCTTCGCGCCTTCATGTTTCGATGAAGAGCGTTGCAATACCTTTATATGCTCGCGAACAAAACTTTCTAAGTCTTCGAACTTAGGAATCCTATTGCCGCGATGATCCGACTCAAACAAACGAATGGTTTCGGAATCTAATTTCCTTAAACCCATATACAAAAATACGAAGTCGCAGAGGTCATCGACCTTTAGGTTCTTTACGGCGCGAACAGCTGACGCGAAAGTATCTAGAAATTTCTCTAAGGTTTGATCGTTACATGCCGTAATAGATTTCAAATCAAACATCTGATCTAAATAGGCGTTAGCTACCGATCTTTTATCCTCATACCTAGCTTTCAAAGTATTTAAAATTAAATTATAATTCTCGGCACTAAACGTAATTCCAGCGCAAGCGGTTATAGCTTTACCAGTCAATTTTTCAACGAGATAATGCAATTTTTCGTGATCTGTCAACGAATCGTTCTTATCTATTGTATTCTCAAAACTATCTATAAATCGACACCAATTGCGAATGTTACCATCAAACTCGGGTATTTGAATTGGTGGCAACTTAGGTCGGTCGCGAGTGGGGTTGGGTCGGTCAGACGGCTTCTCCAAACTCCTCGCGACGCGCTTGATACGACAATACAAATCGTCAAACGACGACAAGGCTTGATAACTCATTGAGTAATCGGGATTCAAATTCAACTCTAAAACGTTGATGTCATGTACTAAGGTTTCGAAATCCGCGCGTAGACTTTCTAAGTTTTCTATAGAACACAAGAACGAATCTCTGATGACCAAATCAGAGGTTTTAAGTGCATTATCATAAATCGATTGTACGCGAGAGTAAATCATTTCTTTTTTAGCGTTTAAAAGTTTCAATTGAACCTTACCGGTCCTATCAACCTTTGGGGACATGTTTACAATTAAATCTCGAACTAAAGTGAGGTAAACAACAAATATGAAATGACTTAATCTTAGCGGCACAGAGCAGCGAGGCGGCGCGAGCGACACTCGGCAGATAGGTAGGTACCTACAACTGTGAATGCACGCTTGAACAAACGCGCATAGCAACAAGGTCGTACGTACCTACGCGATGGTCGCTGTCTAGATTCAACTATTATTTCCGAGATTAAGTATTGCGTAATATCTATTCAAATTAAAATACTTTCGTATGAATTGGGATGAGATGCGAGCGAGGTAGGCACAGCCACGTGTCTACCCACGCAGGTACTAGGCAAATACGACGTGAGCCGAGAACAACGTAATTGAAAAAAACAAAACAAAGCCAAATGCGTTAGGTATTACACTGTGCCTATGCACTAGGGTGTCTGAGTATACCTAAGATCTAAGCCTAAATGTCTGGATGCGGGGTTTTCTACTAAAATAACCAGGCACTTAGGTGTGATGCGAAAATTGTGAACTACGATTAAGTGTTGATATGATACCTAACCTATTTATGTATTAGGTAGGTACAATGCGAGCCAGCGGCGAACGGACAACAAATTCTAAGCCTAAGTGTCTGGATGCGGGGTTTTCTACTAAAATAACCAGGCACTTAGGTGCGGTGCGCTCATTCCCATTAGAATAATAACAAAATACGAACTACGGCTAAGAATCCGGCTCGATCCGGACCAAAAATGGTGGCGCGTGGGCCAACGTGCGCGAATGGACTGTATTGCGGGGAAGCAGATAACTATTCTATTGACACTTTACACACAAAACAAGACAGGTGGCCGGGCTGCCGCGGATTCGATCCAGGCAGTGAATGCAGCCCGAGAAATTAGGAGAGGATGCACTAACCTTCACGACCCACGTGTTTTTCATCGCAGCCGGTACACGGATCTTCTCTTCCTTGCTCAGGAGCTGCCGTCAGCGTCACTAGATCCCTTGAGGAACACACGAGAGGCACCATCCGATCGGTAAAGGTCTATTAGGCGGTTAAAATACAACAAATATTATTCATTTCTGAGAGACGCGAGCGCGGCCGTCCTTACGCTGGCTAGTTCAAAGCGGCACTGAGTGTCTATATTTCACAAATGGCGGACGGAAGCCATATCTATGATTAGTGCGGGAGAGGAGACGGGTATAAAAGGAGTGGGTTTCCGTGTCAAAAATACAGTTTCCACTTCGGCGCAACCAATAATAATATATAATAATATATATATATATAATAATATATAATAAATATAATATAATATAATATATATAATATATATATATATATATATATATATATATATATATATATATATATATATATATATATATATATATATATATATTATAAAACATTTCGCAGAGGATATATTTAGGAAAATTTGGATGGCTTCAGGCGAGGTGTGGTGGCTCAATGGTGAGAGCATTCCCCCTCTAAGGGAAATGTCGCTAGTTCGAATCCCGTCTGCATCAATTAATTTTTTTCCATCTTTATCGATGATATAACTAGATTTATTTTTCTATTATTCGACAAACTTTAAATACATAGTGGCTATGCTTACGAGGATTACTGAAATATTACGGGGACTGCTCTTCCAATTTTTCCTTCTTTATTTTGATTTAGTTTTTATGCTAGACTTCCAACCTCAGGAGAAAAATCTGCGTCATAGTCTTGTCAATGTTTCTTTTATAGTTCGCTTTTTATTTGAAACGATGATTTTATGAACAGGTAGTTTGTTTAATATATGATACAAATATATGTTGACTACTCTATTGCACTAAAAAAAATTATGCTACCAACTAAATCAAACTAAATCAAAATAAAGAAGGAAAAATTGGAAGAGCAGTCCCCGTAATATTTCAACGATGAATGAATTTAGAACATTCAAGTGAATGAAACGATGATTTTATGAACAGGTAGTTTGTTTAATATATGATACAAATATATGTTGACTACTCTATTGCACAAAAAAAAATTATGCTACCAAAGTTGACAGAAACAAAAAAAAAAAGATTTAGAGAAATATATTATCAGATTTCAAAAAACACCGCACGCGTTGATGTCTTTTGTACCACACAATTTCCTTAGATTGTTGTAACCATCCTCAGATTAATGTATAATTCTTGCATTTATATTCTCGCTAAGTGTCTAGGTGATCCTCAGAAGTTAAATGGAATGAAGTGTAACCTGATGAGATAAGGTTACCTAACTTTGCGTAACGCGGCTTCCAACGGCGAGTGACTATTGCTAGGAAATTGATAAATCGGGTTAGCGCTGAACGCGCTCCGATTTTATCGGATTACTAGTGGTCCGATCATATAAACTGATAGTAGTGCCATCTTCCGGATCCGGATTTATCTATGGATATACTAAAAATGGCGCACATTGGGGAGGCCTATGTCCAGCAATGGACTGCGGTTAATTGATGAAAGGCTAATTGATTGATTGATACTAAAACACACATGAAGTTTATTTACCCATTTATATAATCGATATGCAAACTTCTGTCTTCATTTCGTACCCACATTTTCAATCTTCATGGGAGGACCTCAATCGAGGGATTTGCCTGTCAACCTCACCTTCGGCAACCAATAAACCACAGGTACCGCGCGTTTTAGTCGGTTTGAGTCCGATATAACCTCTCCCACCAACTCCCGTGGAGGGGGTAGGAGGATTACTATTTTGCATACATATACATACGCCTTTATCCCCTGAGAGTTAAGCAGAAGTGAATTAACACCAATATTTCACCAATGAACGTGATACTGTTGATGACACCTATGCACGTAAGGCTGAGTCTGGCCAGTATATATTTTTCTGATGCTAGCTTAAAAGAATTCAAAGATTGTTGCCTATTCTTATAATAACTAGTAAAAAATTAGGTTATAGAATGATTATACATTAGTGATCCTATCCGTGGGTTGACGGAGAAAGAATACAAGTATCCCCCCCTATCTCATCTGAAGAGTGTCGTAAGAGACGACAAACGGAAAAATACTCAGACGATATCACTGTGAGAGAAGGAAACCTTGAAATAAAACCCTGTACCAACCCGTCTGGCCAGCGTGGAAACGGTAGGCCAAAGCCTCCCAACATTGGGAGAGGTCTAGCCCAGCAGTGGACCGCGATGGGCTAATTGATTGATAGTGATCCACTATGGTCAAGTTATTTCCAATCGCTGGCAAGAGTATGGAAAAAGTTCCACTATTCTGAACGTCTTGATTATAATCACACATTATTTCAACACGCTAAATTTGTGTCAAAAGTATTCACTCATTTTTAGTTGTAAATACGATTTAATCAATAATTTTAACATAAAATTAGTTGCACAAGTTGTTAAGTAATCAACATCTTATTCAGACACATATTCAAGGTTTTTTTCCTCCGGGGTAGTCAGAGATAACGTTCACCATAAGCTTTTAACTCCTGCTGGGGGTGATGGCCGTAAGATATGATCAGCCGAGCAAGTAATGCTCGTGAAGGAGGCGGTGAGGCGGGCTTGAAAGCGGGAGCAAAGGGAGATCGCAAATCGCACTGCCCGCAAAATGAGGCAACTTGAGCGTCGGAGTTCGCACAATGATCTTCGAACCCCATGAGCGCAGTATTGGGGGAGACAGGAGGAACCACCTGACATCCTGGCAACAGCATTCCCATTTTCGGGGACGAGTTGGAGACTCCGCGGTCTCCACACCCGAGGATCGACCTGGCCGATCGAGAGGGGATATGCCTACCAAATTCACTTTCGGCAACCAGCAACGGCCCACAGACAGTGTGCGTTTTAGTCGGTTCGAGTCCGACATAACCTCTCCCACTGGCTCCAGCGGGGAGAGGGGGACAGGGTTTATCCATGGGCATTTTTCGCACATAAAAAGGACATGATCGGTGGTATCGAGGTGAGACTGCACCAAGTAACGCTTAGAATTTTGAAAATATTACATACAAATATTTCTTTATCTTTTTGTTTGGTGTACAATAAAGTATTTATCTTATCATGTCTACCTACCCTTTAAGTAATATCTAGGCGTAAGATATTAGAAGCTGATTGAATATTTTCTTAGTATTAGCTAGTATTATTAAGTGTCGTTTAGAAATAAACGTTATTGCGAGTGACACGAACTTTTATTGCTACAAATTTGCGTACTGTTATGAAATCATTGTTTTTATGGGAGCAATCGTCGAAGTTTATTGTAGGTTTTCTAATAAATATAGTTATGTTGTAATGCGAAATTGAATCATTTTCAAAGCTGATTAGTTTTATATTTTTGGTGATCGTTTGTTAGTTTTGCAGTCTCTGTGGCGTAGTGGTAATAAACGCATCCACTACGCTGGAGGCGCGGGTTCGATACTCGCTCAGTGCCAATATAAGAATAGGGGTAATTGCATAGGGCTGGTCGTGCCTCGGAGAACATGTTAAGCCATCGGACCCCGTAGCTATACGAACATCTAACAACTGGTCTAGCTTTATTTTTTATTTTTACGTGCGCAAAATCCCCACGGATACCTCCCCACCGGAGCCGTTGGAGGAGGTTATGTCGGACTCGAACCGACTAAAACGCACGCCGCTTGTGGGTTGCTTTGGTTGCCGAAGGTGAGGTTGACAGGCATATCCCTCGCACCCCGGCCGACCCAGGGCCATCCCTCACGATCTGGCCCTCTTCTCGGGTGTGGGAACTACAGAGTCCCCAACTCGTCCCCGGAAACCGGTGACAGGCGGCTCCACCTGTCACCCCCAGGCCGGCGCTCATGGGGGGCGGAGGTCGTTCACCGACCTCCGACGCCCGAGTTGCCTTCGTACGCGGGCAGCTTGTCTTGCGATCCTTCGTCGCTCCCGCTGCCGTAAAACTGATCTAGCTGCAATGCGTTGATATCGCCTTTGGGTTTTGGAGGTAACAGGAAGTCGCTTCACGGAAAATATCATAGTTCAGTGAAATCCGCAGTTAGACTGGGTAAAGCGGACCCCAGACTCTGCGGTGGAAGCTTCGGATGTGACTGGAATTAATTCTAAGATGAAGAAGAACAGTTTGTTTGTTTTACTTGATTGCGGAGAAACTACTGAACAGACTTAGATATAAGTTTGAATACAGAATATTATATTGTTGGAAGCTTTTGCGAATATCGAAGATTGTAATAAATACCACATAATTCGCGTTAGATTTTGTGAAATTTTTTTTTTTTTTCAATTTTGAGTGAAGACATGGTAAAATGTCATGTGCGGTATGAAAGAAACTTTATCCCACACACGCACTCTAGTGGGCCGTGTGCTTGTCTGCCAACCAAGTGGTACATAAAAAAAAAACCCTCAAGCTGTGGATTGACCTATGCTGCGGTTTTCCCAAGCGCCTACAATATCAGAAGGTTTCTTCATGGTTGGCAGCGCGAGTGTAACGCCCCTGGTGTTGTATACGTCCACAGGCCACCTATGGACGTATGCAACATCTGGAGTCCTAGCCCCAAACTTTCCTACGCTCTTTCCTTCACAGACGGTTCCTTCAGACTCAGCAGTATGGCACCCCTTGTGTTGTACATATCCACATGTCATAGTAACCACTTCCCATCAGGTAGACCGTGCGCTTGTTTGCCACCTAACTGATATAAAAAAAGAAAAAGAAGCATTAACTTCTAAGTATGTTACCTTAATATGCTGTTTAGAACAAAAATCGTGTCACAGTTCCTGGGCGAAGCAGGATTAAATTTTGAATTTCAAATATAGAATGAGACACAAAAATTATATAAAAGAATTTAATGCATATTGGCGAAACCTGCAAAGGCAAAGTGCGAATTTTTGTAACATTATCTGTATATGTGAAGCAAGAAAAAATTGCATACTGTCCGTGGTACATTAGTGGCATTTCGTGATTTCAACCGTTTATTTTTCTAGTCTGTCTAGAACCTACATAGAACTCATTCAACACTGTTACTTGTTCGCTACCTTAGCAGTATAAAATCTATGTTTATAAAATAACGTTATCAATATTAACATCACCTAAAGATGAATGTCAAACCTACATCGGTGCTACTTAAATATTAATATTTTATATTTACATTTTTAACTTTCACAGTTAATATTCTATTGATATTTTAGACGGTTGCGTATATCTGGGCTAAAATGTGAAAGTTGTGACGTCACATCAAATATATTTTTTGGTTAATTATAGTCAAATATATGTGCATAGCCGTAAGTGTGTTGTTTATTTTTTGTAAATAAAACTGTTACGCTAAAAACTGGTAGGTGCGGTGAATTAGTTTTTGTGTTGTGTTGTGTTTTTGTTGGCAGACAAGCACACGGCCTACTTGATGGAAAGTGGTTACCGTGGCCTATGGACGTGAGGAACACCAAGGGAGTCACACTCGCGCTGCCAACTCTGTAAGCACAAGAGTTTCTGTGCCGTCAGTGTCAAAAGACAAAGCAGGGCAAGCTTTTGGTCTTCCCACTGACAGTACAAAAACTCTCCAGTGAGATCTGGCTACCCTACTCACCGCTGGGAACACAACACGAGGTTATTATGGCCGCGGTTTTCTGTGCGACGGAGGTACTTCCCCAGTCGGACTGCTCAATTGGACGGAAACACCGTTGTGTCCTACCTCCTAATAATACCTCTTACATGGCTTACAAGTGTAGTGCACTTCATGGGAAATGGTTAACGTGGCCTATGGACATGTACAACACCAGGGGCTTTAGACTTGCGCTGCCAACCCTGTAGGAATCTTCTAATACCCTTCTTGAACAATTCCATATTGTAGTTGCTTGGGAAAATCACCGGAGTGCTCCAAAAAATAAATCCTCGTTATAAAAATGTGTTCAAAATTCAGTCTCGATCTAATAACATAACATAACATAAACTCACGCTTACATCCCCGAAGGGGTAGGCAAAGGTGCTAGCACCCACATATCGCCAGTTTATGTTTAGGTCCATATGTAATAGGTGGCGAGCCTATTGCCATTATCCGGGCACTTATAAACCTGCGATAAATACACGCATAACTTCGAAAAGCATCGAAACGTCATTGGTGTGTGGCATGGTAAAGCCTGGGGTCGACCCCGAGACCTCGTCTCAGCAGTCCATTACCCATACCACTAGGCTACCGCGGTTATTCGATATAATCATGACTCAAATTTCAAAAACGATGGCAATATTAATGATAACTGTGTTACGAAAATATCGGTTTGGAATTTGAGGGATTGATATTACAAATAAGCGTACTTTTTATACAACTTAGGTGGCAGACAAGCTCGCGGGCCAGATCGCGAGAGATGGCCCTGGGTCGGCCGGGGTGCAAGGGATATGCCTGTCAACCTCACCGTCGGCAACCAAAACGGCCCACAGGCGGCGTGCGTTTTAGTCGGTTCGAGTCCGACATAACCTCCTCCACCGGCTCCGGTGGGGAGGCATCCGTGGGGATTTTGCGCACGTAAAAAAAAAAAAAGAAAAAGGTGGCAGACAAACACTCGACCCACCTGAAGAAAAGTGGTTACTGTGAACTATGAATGTGTGCAACACCAGTGGAGTCACACCCGTGCTGCCAACACTGTAATAACAAAGAGTTTCTGTACTATCAGTGTAGAAGATACAATAAGGACAAGATTTTGGTCTTCCCACAAAAACTCTCTAGTGAGCTCTGGCTAGCCTACTAACTGCCGGGAAACAACATGATGTTATTGTTGTTGTGTTATTATAGCCGTGATATTCTGTGGGCGAAGGTACTTCCCCAGGCGGTCTATATATATATGTATATAGGTCTTCTTATGTCATCTATAAGATATAACAAAGAACGTGGTTTTTCGTGATAGGTTCTATTTTTTTTTCATAAAACCAATCTAGTTTATTTGACATAGATTGGTACCTATGGGTGTTTTCTTACAATATATATTTTACAAAATTGTACATAGCACTATCTAGACTCAAAATAAGCATAGCTAAATCATAGATAACTTGTATTATGTGATCTAGAAAGCGGATAAACATACTTTTATAAATTTTTCGGTCATAACATAATCATATGAAACACTCATTGTACTTGTTTTAAAATGCATAATTTCATTTTATGATATGTATTCAAGTAAAATACATTTATTAACAAAATATATTACGTGTTACAAGCTATGCTTATTATTTATTTAAATATCTTAAAATATATCCGAGTATATTGTATAACTGTGCATGTGTGTATATATTTCTGTCACGGAAGGCTTCACTCATTTGTTATATGCCACTAATTAACTGTGGCAACATTATGAACTAATTTGACGCAAATATAAATGACGGCGAGATGAGAAATTGCGCATTTGAGCGGTCGGGTAGATAAGTGTTATACCAGGAACAGGAAATCCGTTCGAATCTAATAAATCTTTATCTATACAAATTAATATCATTTAAGTTTGTTCTGTTAATATAACAGATTTTGGGTAAATAATACATACGTAACAAAAAAAAAACACTTGTCAAAATATTTGTGTCAGCCTGCCTCGTCACTTGCTTGTCCATTATTTTTGCTCTTTATTTGAATTATGTTGGTTTTTACGGGAGGGACTGTGGTCTGTCTTATTTTATGTAGTTTTTTTTGTAGCGAAATCTTAATACTTGATTTTTCAGCACTTCATAACGTTGGATTTGAAATTTTACATATTAGTTGTAGTTTTTAGCTTGTTATCGTATTAAAACGTTTTTATAAGCCGGAGGTGTGTAGCGAAATCTTATAACTCTATTTTTTATACTTATCAAGGACCATGACAATATTCAAAAAGCATTTAAATTAGATTAATGCACTATAAAAAGGTTCACTTATTATGTTAGCTTGTATTAAAAAATACATTTAGGTTAAAAAAAAGCTCTGTTCAAATAAATATTTTTGAAAAAAGAAAAAAGATTTAAATTATTTTAATTTCTAATTAATATATTTTAAATATTCTGTTTCTTTTTTATATAACTTCAGTGGCAGGCACAATACACATACACAAGATTTATTAATAACAACATTATTGTAGATCATAGTAATAGGTCCTACTAATGGAATCAATTGAAATTGTAATTATTATTTATATTAAATAATCAAAGCCGTAACGTAGCGTAGGACGCCCAACGGCCAGGTGGAAGGACGACCTCATCAAGGTCGCCGAGAAGCGCTGGATGCGGGCTGCTTTAGATCGGTCATTCTGGAAGTCTGTAGGAGAGGCCTTTGTTCAACAGTGGACTGTGTGTGGCTGACATGATGATGATGATTAATCAAAGCCGAGAGCTTTTAAGTTCTAATTGTATAATAACACACTTATAATCGCCTGCCACATCTGGAATCACAGCTTGTACCTTGTCCTCGCCTACATAATTTATTTAATCGAGTTTTTCGTGACAATCCAGAGCCCTAAGTTCGTCTTAATTAAACTTTAACTTAACTAACTTTTTTGATGATCTCTGTAGCGTACTGGTAGAGTATTCGACTGCGTCGATAGCTTCTGTAGCTTAGTGGTTAAGGAGTCAGCCTTATGGTCGAGGGGTCCTGGGTTCGAATCCTGGCTGTTACACTACCGACGTGAACCCACTCCTAACACAAGCAATTAAGCTTAGCTGCAGAGGTTAGAGGGAATATTAGTCAATTCAGTTCTAATATTCTTAAAAAAAAATGCCGTCTCAGAGGTCCGGCGTTCATATCCTCCGCGCTCAATGTATGTATTTTAGTGCATGTATATGTATATTTTGTATTATATTTACAAAAACTGTATCTAAGTATGTCTATATATTCCAGAACCAATAAATTAAGTTGCTTAAACTATTCTTACTCTGACTCTTTAGAGTCAGAGTAAGAATAGTTACACAATTTATTGTGCTGTGTAGAATATCGTTGAATATTTATATATTTATTCTACTCAGTTTGTCTCGAGTAAAACAACAGTGAAGCGGAAACAAAAGACGGATAATACAGACCTATAAAGACTACGAATTTATTATCCTCAGTTTATGTTCAAAGAACTAATTAAAACGACAATATTTTTTCTTAGTTTCTCTCAAGCTATAACTACATTATATGAGGCGTTACATAACTGTATGCTTTGTATAAAACGTTCATTTAGAGACGAGAGGTCATTACCTTATGTCTAGGAGTCTTGAGCGCGTCGAACGAATGAGTTCAGACATAATGCGTTAGGCAAATATAAAAGGGGTAAGCCTTTTATATGCAGTTCTTACTACTCCTACCCTTCCTCGGCTTTTTCTTACCTATTTCATATTTCCTAACCTCGATTTTAATGAAAAAATAAATAGATTAAAATTTGTCAGAAAACTTAAAGAGAAGAGCGAATAAGATACATAAAAAGGCGGACTATTGCCTTAGTATACTTCAATATACTTACATTACAGAAAACAAAACTGTGTTTACACTCGTGGTCTAGCGGGAAAGAAATGGAGCTATGTAGGGTACATAACTCTATCTCTCTTGCTCTGGAACCTGTGTGCTGTGTAGTGCTTATAAGATCGTCTTGGTAGGCTTTCAGGTAATAAAACAGCAAAATATAAATATTATATCACTTTTTTTTTAATACTCTTGGGATTTCTATTTACAATCGTCACAGGTACACATTGGCAGTCATGTAAAAAAATATAATATAATAAAAACAATAAAAAACAAATTTACTAAACAAAATAACACATTAAAGCTAAGGGAATAAAATAACATAGAGATCAGTTCTATTCATGGTGATAAGTATACTCACTTAGACCCTCCTCGGCACCACCCTGTTCGCCGAGACTACTTTCCCACCCACCATGTTCGCCGAGACTACCTTCAAAACCACCGTCATCTCCGTTGGTCTCTGCATACTTACTTTCCCAACCGTGCTTCTCAGACTTAATTTCCCAACCGTGCTTCTCAGGCTTAGTTTCCCAACCATGCTTGTGCTTCTTTTCTTCGTGAATGATCGGCACGGGCACCTTCACGGTATATGGCACGTGTTTCTCAACATGATGAGCCACATGCTTCTCAATATGAACAGGGACTGGCTTCTCAACGGGAATGTGAACTGGTATAGGTACTTTCTTCTCGACTGGGTAGGGAATGACCTTCTCTACAGGGTAGGGATGCGGTACGTGTACTTTAACTTCATAGGGAACTGGTTTCTCCACGTGGACGGGTACTGGGTGGTCAACGTGAACCTTTACTGGGTAGGGTACGCGTTTTTCGACTGGATAAGGCACAGGCTTCTCAACATGAACCGGCACAGGTTTGTCTACCTTCACGGCGACGGGGCGGTCGACATGAACAGTTACTGGGTAATGAACGATCTTCTCAACTGGGTAGGGTACGTGCACCTTGACGGGTACCTTCACTGGGAACGGTACCTTCTTCTCCACTGGGTAGGGTTGAGGTACATGCACTTTGACTGGAACTGGTATATGCTTTTCAACGGGGTAAGGCACATGTTCGTAGACCTTGACTGGAACTGGGTTGTCGACATGAACTTTTACGGGAACCGGCACTTCTTTTTCCACAGGATAAGGTTTCTTGATATATTCTGGAACCTTGATGATTTCCTTGACTGGGAAGTGGATGGTCTTGACGACAGGGTAGGGGTGTGGTACATGCACTTTCACTGGATATGGCACCTTCTTTTCTACTGGAACTGGAATATGTTTCTCTACTGGATAAGGCACAGCTACTTTCTTGATCACAGTGATAGTTTTCACGTGATGAGTATGATGGGTTTCTCCACCAGACCATCCACCACTTGACCCCGACCAGGCACCATGGTGATGACTGTAGTCGCCTTCGTCGCCGAAATCCCCGTAGTATTCTGATAGACCCCTTTTGTCTTGTTTCTTTGAATCTTCTACTGCTTCAGGTTCAGCCTTTGTGTCCTTCTCCACCTGTTCCTCTGCCGTGGCCAGGCTTATAGCCACGGCCAGGATTAGGGAAGTTCTCTGCAAAGAAAACAAAAAATAATGAGAATCCACTTCACAGTTATCACTAAAATTATGTTAAAAACACGTTTTGTTTGGGTACAGATGCGTCGTAAAGTTAAAAATAAATAATCTCAACAGTAACAGGAAACAGTAAATGTATAAGGAAATTAACTCAAACTAGTGAAATCTTATTGGAAGTGAACACAAGAACTTTCCGAGCATTGTGGGACAAGTCATAACTACTAGTTATGTGAATAAGGAAATGCTTTTATGTAATATTGATCCAGTTACTTATATTCACAATTAAAACGATCGATTTCTTCTCTGTAACGCGTGAGATATGTCCGGTAATCTGTTACGGTTTAGGTTTGAGAAGATTCCACATTTAAAAACCACATTTGACACTTGTCATCCGATTGCACACACACAAAACACTGTCACTAGATTTTTTTTCTACTAACCAGTAGCTTCATTTTCGCTTCGCAAGTTATGCAGCGAATGTTACGCCGTGAGTGTATTCCAAACTCGCCAGTTACCTGGTTTTATACCTCATGCAAGTAGTTTCGTATATACGAATGTTGCAAACGCTTTCGCTGTGTGTGTGGGCTGTCTTTGTGTTTGTGTTATTTTTTTTTTTCATGAAGATGAGATGTTGTTGTGGTTATCCTACTTTGTATTTGATGTTATCTTTCAATGTCAACTTGACGTATTGAGTGTAATTTTTGGTGCGTTTTATTTCAATAATAGATATGAAGTTGTATTGTTTTTATTACGAGTGGGTCGAGTATATCAATTGTTTGGTAAATTCATTAAAAATTAATTATTTGGAGCATTTACACATGGCATGTTTTTTTAAATACCGTTGTATACCTTTTTTCAATTATAGGTACGTATTTAACGAAGTGAATTTATTATTTTTCAATTATTCTAAATTTTCTTCAAATAAATTTATTTTGAAAGAATATTTTTTACCAAGACTATCCAATTTTACCTGGTACTAATCGAGTGTCCTTACTGAACGTCTTTATAGGCCTCTATTCAGTTCATCCTGGTATACAGAAATAGGTAAGCAGGTGAGATTAGTCCCATTCAAGTATATGTATATTTTAGTCTGTCTTTTAGGGAATACCCTAAAAGATTTGACAAATGTTTATCTACACTCAATTCTATTTTTAAATTCATATTCTCTCAAGTGAGCATAGGCTATAGGGTCATTGCCCCGGCATGTTGTTTAGACGGACAGGTTGCTCATGGTATATTTTGATCGTCACAAAGTTTTTTTGTGAAAACTGTTATGAATTATTAAACTTGTCTTAGTTCATAAGCTAACGATATTACTGTTTATGAACCACTGTCATAGATTAAATATTGACCTTTACTAATAAAAAATTACACAGGGTTACAGTTGTTATGTCAAAATATACAAAATTCCTTTAGGTATATAAAATTTTGACAAACAGAATACCATAAATGTATATATTAACAAACAGAATACCAATAATATGTCATAATATACAAAATTTTGACAAACAGAATACCCTGTGTAATTTTTTAATAGTAAGGTTCTGAACGTGTATCTTTATTATATATGGGTACTCAGCGGTGTTTCTTCAGTTCGTAATAAGAGGGTGAGTGTGATGAGGATTATTTGGATCGCCACCTAATCCAGTGAGGAACAAACCACACTCACCTACAACCTGGAACACCTGCTGATTGTAGGTCTTGTTTTTGGTGCAGGCTTTACTCCCAGCCTTCGAAGGGTCATATAGCAATTCGTTAAGGCCAAGAGAAACCATGGAAAAAACTGACTCAGGGCTCCAAAGCCTAAGCTTTAGATGCAACTAGAGTTGGTGTTCTCACAGTGACGGTAATAGGGATGATCCTAGTGTCATTCGCACGAGTACTTTTATTTGTATTTTGAGCTACAGAATTCTTTTTTGGGGTAGTTCTGCAGATTTAATCACAATATTTGTGTTACAAAAGCAGGTTTTGCGAGCTATTTATAATTTGGATCCAAGAGTCTACCTTTAAAAAAAGTTTAAGGAAATAAAAATTTTAACCTAATTCTAAATGGCAAGGAAAAATATTTCAAATTTTTCAAGAGTTTGTGACAGTATAAATACCAGACATAAAAACAATCTTGTAGTGTGTGATAGTTCAAAAACATTGTTATTCTTTCCAGGGTAACTGTATACCCTTTTTTTAACAAGGTCTTTTATAAAATTAGGGGTTAGGAATTTGAAAAATGTAGAACAGTTAAGAGTAAATTTTGCCAGAAATACTATTATAAAATTCAAGAATACTTAGATAATAAACAAGCTTAGAAATTAGCTCTTCGCCCAACTATGCTACTCAATATATTATATTCTTGTATTTAAAAAAAATATAAAACACATCAATTAGACTTGGTCTTGCTTGATGGTAAGCTGAAGGCAAAGTCTCAGAAAAGATGCTCACTATTACTTACACATACCATGTGACAATGGTGACACAGCTTGACGGCCTCATCATATGCTTTTTCACGACTCGCTTAAATGACCCGGGACTGTAGAAGTTAAACTAAGTAGACTAAGTAAATGTTTGTAAATAGACCTAAAAAAATGCCCGCTGAGTTTCTTGCCGGAGTCTTCTCAGGTCTGGCCGCGTTTCGAACCGGAGGTCCATTTGCTAAACTAGTCTTTCATATTTATTTTTATATTGACGTTTTTCAAGTGCCGATTTAATAGTCTATGCAGAATAAATGATCTTTGATTTTGACTTAGACTACTGTTGAAAATATCTGAATAACAAATTTGTTATTCAACTCTGGAAACAAACCAGGGCCTTCGAGCCCAAGTCATGAAATTTTGCAATATTTTGAAAATTTAGAGCACTCTCTTATATATTTTATTACATACTGCAAAGTTAATACCGAAAATAAAATATAATTGCCTTGATAATTTTAAAAACATAAAATTACATACTTTTAATATTTAATCGTAAGCAGATGCGAAATTCCTAGACGGGGTAGGCAGAAGTTTTATGAGTTTAAATCTAACTAAAATTAAAATTACCCCTTCACCCAATTTGTTTTCTATTAACTATCAACCTTATACATTCATTATCCTATTCTAAATATTACCTATATTACATACATACATATAATCACGCCTTTATTCTCGAAGGGTTAGGCAGGGGTGAATTAACACCCACATTTCACCAATCATTCCAGGCACTATTATTGACTCGAACCATGCATTTAAGGCTGAGTCTAGGCTGTATATATCGGTCTGATGTTAAACAACCCTATCCCTTAGTCGCCTTGTACGACACCGGTTGGGAAGAGATGGGGTGGTCCAAATTCTACTCTGCCGGGAACCACGCCTATACCTATGCCTATAACTATATTAATACCATGCGGATATGCCTATAACTATATTAATACCATGCAGCTATGCCTATACCTATGCCTATAACTATATTAATACCATGCGGCTATGCCTATACCTATATTTGTGTATAGTATATGTATATCAGTATTTATGTTGATAATACTTTATATATAGGTATAAAGCCTTATATTAATTTTATTTTACTAAAACTTCTCTCTCTCTCTCTTTCATTTTTAAATAGACTTTCCATTTAGTTTAGCCGATAATAACACCATATCTTTTGTTCTTATAACATTACTGACCATCCCAAGGTTGCCTGGAAAAATCGCTTCAACGATAAGACCGCCCATTGTACATCGAACTGTATACATGCTACCTACTTGTCCTACTGTAAATATGTTGGTGTAATCTGTTGTGTATCTATCTATCTATATTTGTACTCATTAACCTTGAAGTATAGGTCATCAGATATCAAAATTATTAATTACCTTAGGTCACAAAAACAAATTACAAATATCAGTATTTGCATTTAAATATAATTAGTTTGTAACGTAATAATTAGAGCCCAGAGAAATCAGGTAAATGTTACTAAATAAAAATACATACATACATACATATAAGCCTTTATCCCCGGAGGGTTAGACAGAGGTGAACTAACACCCACATTTCACCAATAATTGTATTCGGTCCTACGTGATAGGGTGTGAGCCTATTGCCGTATTTCGGGCACTATTGTTGACTTGAGCCGTGGATCTGAGACTGAGTCTGGGTTGTATATATCTGTCTGATGTTAAACAGCCCTATCCCTTAGTCGCCTTGTACGACACCGCAGGGGAAGAGATGGGGTGGCCCAAATCCTACTCTGCCGGGAACCACGCGGCTATGCTCCCGGCATACCACGGGGCTATATAAAAATATGAACTGTAAGTTTTTATAATAATATATTTTTTTATGGTTGATAGGCTCCCGTTTGAGCTCTATCTCACCTGATGGTAGGTCTAACGGTGGAGTACGCTTGTCTAGAAGTAACCTATTCACTCTAGTCTTGAAGACATCCAAGAGGTAGCTATGCGAAAATACAAATTCGGGTAGGGCATTTTTTTCCATGGCATTACGCATGATGAACGTATTGCCGAGTCGTTTAGTACGTATAAGTGGAGTATCACTGATACTTACAATTTACAATGATCAGAGCCTCTATTATTATTACAAATATCTTCAAACCATGTATTATATGCTTATTTATACAATGGCAATAAACTTATACATCGTAAATCTTTTCTTTAAGACATAACATAAACAAAACATAACATAAACTCACGCCTATATCCCCGAAGGGGTAGGCAGAGGTGCTAGCACCCACATTTCGCTAGTTTATGTTTAGTCCCAATGTACATAATAGGTGGCGAACCTGTTGCCATTAACCGGGTACTTATAAACCTGCGATAAATACACATATTACTTCGAAAGGCATCCAAAAGTCATTGATGTGTGCTATGCTAAAACCTGGGATCGAACCTGAGACCTCGTCTTAGCAGTTCATTACCCATACCACTAGGCTACCGCGGTTTTTTCTTTAAGAACATCTATCAATTAGCCCATCGCAGTCCATTGCTGGATATAGGCATCTCCCAATGTTGGGAGGCTTTGGCCTACTGTTTCCACGCTGGCCAGACGCGTTGGTACAGGGTTTTATTTCGAGTTTTCCTTCTCTTGCAGTGATATTGTACATACATACATATAACCATGCCTTGATTCCCGGAGTAAGGCAGAGTTGAATTAACCTACATTTCACCAATCATTTGTAATCGGCCCCACGTAATAGGGGGTGAGCCTATTGCCGTACTCCAGACACTATTATTGACTCGAACCATACATCTGAGACTGAGTCTGGGCTGTGTATATCGGTCTGATGTTTTTATTTATTTTTTATGTATTTATTTCACAATTTTATCCACCCACCTTTACAGGGATACCCCCAAAACGGTCCTGGAAATACAAAATTACTAAGATAGGACCCAATATACTAAATAATTAATCACAAAACAATACACAACAAAGAAATACAAAAAAAGAAATATATTAAAAAAAAGAACACCAGAAAAAAAACACCAATTCGACAAAAAAAAAATACAATTTACTAATTTTCATAACAAGAAATATATAATATCATTCTTGCCAGCTCACTCCAAGTGCCAGAAAATATATCCACCCTATGTTAAACCGCCCTATCCTCTAGTCGCCTTGTACGACACCGCATGGGAAGCGTATTTTTCCGTTAGTCCTCCCGTATAAGCCTGCCTGCTTACCTGCTTAACCGGGAACTCAAATTATCCTGAACTCAAAATTAAACTCAAAAGTAAGGACTAGCGGACCATGGGCGCCGAGCTAAAAGCTTACATATACATACGCATTCATAAGCATCCTTCTATAAATAAAATAAAATCATTGAACAGAAACACAAACATCCTCAGCTTGTGTAATATACGTATCTAGGAAAAACAAGCTTATGTAAACAGAAATCTTGTATTTTTGTTTTGCTGTTAAGCATAGGAACCGTATAAATGACCATCAAAATCTAGTCATAATAAAAATGATAAATCGTACCATTCTCATTCATAATTTAATAACACGATTGGCGAACTATTGGCGTAGAGTTTTTATTTTTATTGAAATAACCAGTTTATATAAGAATAACAATGTTTAGAGTTCAAGTGTGTAGTTTGGAAGCAGTGAAGCGTGTCTGGACTGTTACCTGCTACAGTCTTTAAAACGTCATTGCTTGTTCAGCTGCGGTTTTCTGTAGGTATGTTCATTCAACTTTTTATTCGACTACGTTGAACCAAAATGAGGGTTTTGACAGGCTATGTAGGTATGTTTATAAGTATGTTTGTATGTAGGTTCATCTGTACCCTTTTTTTTTTTTTTTTTACGTGCGCAAAATCCCCACGGATACCTCCCCACCGGAGCCGGTGGAGGAGGTTATGTCGGACTCGAACCGACTAAAACGCACGCCGCCTGTGGGTCGTTTTGGTTGCCGAAGGTGAGGTTGACAGGCATATCCCTCGCACCCCGGCCGACCCAGGGCCATCTCTCACGATATGGCCCTCTTCTCGGGTGTGGGGACTACAGAGTCCCCAACTCGTCCCCGGAAACGGGGAGGCGCGCCACGCGCGCCACCGCCGCGGCCTGCTTCTGCCAGGGTGACAGGCGGCTTCACCTGTCACCCCCAGGCCGGCGCTCATGGGGGGCGGAGGTCGTTCATCGACCTCCGACGCCCGAGTTGCCTTCGTGCGCGGGCAGCTTGTCTTGCGATCCTTCGTCGCTCCCGCTGCCGCTCTCGCCCCGCCTCCTCCTTCACGAGCATTACTTGCTCGCAGAAGGAGGCGCCGGCCGCCCACGCATCCGCGCAGCGAACCATCGCCGCGAGCAAGGTGGAGAGCGTGAGAACCCTCACTCCCAGGGCCGCCACAAGCTCCCGCCTCGGCGTCTCCCACGCCGGACACTCGGTGAGCGTGTGCGGACATGAGTCCTCGCTCGCGTCGCAGTGATGGCACTCGGACGTTGGCTCTTTCTGCATCCGACGCAGATACTTTCCGAAGCATCCGTGCTCGGTGATCATCTGCGTCAGACGGTACGAGAGGCTGCCGTGTGGCCTCTCTAGCCACTCCCCCATGATGGGTCTTACCGCCGTTACTACGGCATCTGTACCCTCTATAGCTCCTCAACCACTTATTAGAACTGTACAAATGAGATATCATTAGAAGCATCTTAGTCGTCTGCTGGTTATAGGTATGTAACGTGTCACTGAATCTAATATGGCGCCCTCTAGCGGTTATGAAGAACTGTGTTAAAAAAATAATTTAAGATAAACATGTTGTGTTTGGTATCAACTGAAAGAGCTTCATTAGCATATTTCAAACATGTACAAATTATACGTATTGCCTACTTGCCCCAAAATAATATAAATAAGAAATTAAGCTTGGAACTAAAACCCGACTTATAAAAATCACGGTCTAAAAATAATAAACAAGAAAAAATCTAGGATAGCCGTGGGGTCGTATGCCACTTAGTCTAACAAAACATACATTCTAGGGAAAAGATTTTATTTAGAGAAAATCTCATAAGGTCGATAGTAGAACAGGTAAATAATAGCCTTTTTTTTACGTGCGCAAAATCCCCACGGATACCTCCCCACCGGAGCCGGTGGAAGAGGTTATGTCGGTCTTGAACCGACTAAAACGCACGCCGCCTGTGGGTCGTTTTGGTTGCCGAAGGTGAGGTTGACAAGCATATCCCTCGCACCCCGGCCGACCCAGGGCCATCTCTTCTGCCAGGGTGGTAAATAATAGCCTGGTTTTACACTACATACCAAGCGGAATAAAAACTTAAGAATATAAAGTTATTCAAAATATAGCCAATGAACATCGAGATAAACTGTTTATATAATAACATTTTACAGCTTAATTCGCAACATAACAGTTCAGGCTTGTGAGTAAAGAGTTTGCAATAAGTCCGCCATTATTTTTCAATCGCTGGTAATTACATTCTTGATAGTATCCACATATTGTATCAGTGAGCACTGTGTTGCCACTAACGCATTACCCGTGAAGAATATGTAGATAAGGTATTAACTACTGTGGATATGTGCGATTTTTTGTTGAGCGCGAATATGAATCATCTTTACTACCTAAGCTCAGGTGATATAGTATTTACGGGTTTCAATTCGGTCCTCTTTCCTTTAAGGCCAGGAATTCAAGCTCACGTGTTTCGATCTTCTTACAGTCCCGGGTCCTTTAAGCGGGGCGTGAAAAAGTATATGAAAAGGCCGTCAATCTTAGTGTCACCAAAATGGCAAGTAATGGTGACCCTTTTTTCTGAGACTTTGTCTTCAGCGTACCATCAGGTGAGACTAAGTCTAATTGACGTGTCTGTATAAAAAAGGTAAAAAAGTTAAGGTATGATTTTTTATCGGCTTTATTCTTTATCAGAGGATTCATTATTATTTTCTATCGAAGAGAGCTCATTTCTTTATCGTGCGCGACATCCCCACGGTTAGCCTCCCAGAGTCGGTGGGTGAGGTTATGTTGAACTCGCACCGACTCAATATGTAAAAGAAGAAAAACTCAACATGTAAAACCCTGGACCTACCCGATTGCCACACTGGGTAGACGGGTTGGTTCAGGGTAGAGTAAAGCCTCCCAACATAGGGAAATGAGCAATGGACTGGGACAGGTTAATTTTTTGAAATTCTCGTCAGAGTCTCGTCTGTCAATCAACAGATGTACCAACTGGTAAGTGAGGTTGCCTTAGCTCTAAAAATCTTAATGAGGCCTCTGTTGACAAGGTAACATCGACAAAAAAATCGACCAATTAAATTACTCCACGACCGTGTTTTCTCGATATTGGTCGCATATATTTACGCAAGATATTAAGTAACATATCAAATAACACTCATCTAGTATTGCGAGTGAATTCGAGCGCCATGACACAGTGAACCACATCACTGATAATATGCATTTTGAATTATTTAACTAACTTGTGTCGAAACTGTATGCACAAGTCTAACGTTCGTCTTCTTAGATATGCTAATAGTCGTCATTTATCTAAAACTAGATTAGGTTTTGTAACGACTAACCTAAAAAGGAGTGTAATGTTTTTTTGGGCTTCAAGTGTGCCGTAGCTCTTGAATACCTGAACAGATTTGGGTGGGGTTATCGTAAGAAAAGTTGCACTATTACGAGTAATATTGTTTGTTGTTGTGTGTTGGTTTTTTTTACGTGCGCGAATCCCCATGGATACCAACCGCAGCCGGTGGAAGAGGTTATGTCGGACTAGAACAGACCAAAACGCACACCGCCTGTGGGTCGTTTTTGGTTGCCGAAGGTGAGGTTGACAGGCATATCCTTCGCACCCCGGCCGACACAGGGCCATCTCTCACGATCTGGCCCTCTCCTCCGGTGTGGGGACTACAGATTCTCCAACTCGTCCCCGGAAACGGAGAGGCGCGAGAGGCGGCTCCACCAGTCACCCCCAGGCCTGCGCTCATGGGGTCGGAGTTGTGTTGGTGTTGGTTAGTCTTTTCTGCATTTTTGTTATAATTATTATTATATATTTCACCGTACCCACAGTACTAGCTAATATTATAAAAATATAGTATAAGTTTGTGAGGGTTGCTGAAGATATGTTTTTATTATTTTCATATCACGTGTTTTATCAATTTATTGTAGCACTTAGTGTCTGTAATGGTGACCCTCTTTCCTGAGACTTTGCATTTAGCTTACCACCAGGTGAGATGAGGTCAAGTTGGCGTGTCCTATTTAAAAAATTTTTTTTTATAAAATTTACATGGAGTCGTTCCATTTTGTTCTTCATCCTAGCGTTAGTCCCAGTCGAATCTGAAACTTTCACTTTGGAGCATAGGGTCCGCTTAACCAGTCTGCGGATTTGGCTGAATTCTAATAAAGAGTAATCTACTTTAAAAATAAACCTCTCAAGAATGTCGCAAATTCGGAGGCGCGTGAGACAGATTGAACTTGAGCTGCTGACCTCAGATGCTAATCAGTTGAAATAAAATTATATAATCACGCTACCACCAACCCACTAGGGTTACAGTTATTATGGTTGTATTATAAATTTACATTCGATGCCTGGTTGGGAATACAAAAAGAAAAACCGTTAGGAAAAGTCCGGTAGAGTAGAATTTGGACCACCCCATCTCTTCCCATGCGGTGTCGTACAAGGCGACTAACGGATTGGGCTGTTTAGCATCAGGCAGATATATACAGCCCAGACTCAGCGTCAGATGCATGGCTTCTGTCAACAATAGTGCCTGGAATACGGCAATAGGCTCCTCCCTATTACGTGGACACATATATCCGATAAAATTATTCCGATACGTCAAGGATACGTCCATTTGCTCGATAGCACAGACTGTAAAAATGCAACCATAAACTCAATCACAGACTCCTTAGAAATCACTACCATTAAATTTGACATGACATTTTTTTTTAATTTATATTGTTGTTGTGGTGAGTGGTTGATTTAGACGTCCGATATCGAGTGAACACAGCGGTGTCAACTCCGATATCCGATATCGGGCTGGACAATGTGAAAGACAGATACATATGTCATACATTTTACTTCCTTTCGGATATCGGATGTAGGATATCGGAGCCAACGCCGATATCGTATCGGATAATGGGAAAACGCTCATACTCTACATTCTTACTATACTACTTACTCACCCTACATTGTACATATAATATCATTTTAGATGTTCTAACGTAGTTATACCCTAAGGAATATTAAATGAATTCCTATATATAGGTATTTAAATTATCATGCTCACTCACATCAGTATCAAAGTTATCGGGATATTTACCATGTTGTATTGTTTTGAGTTTCCGATATTTCGACGCTGTTGCAAGCACCATGATCACGGAGGAATTAAAAAACATAACATCATAACATAACATAAACTCACGCTTATATCCGTGAAGGGATAGGCAGAGGTAGCACCCACATTTCGCCAGTTTATGTTTAGATTCCAATGTAATACGTGGCGAGCCTATTGCCATTTACCGGGCACTTATAAACCAGCGATAAATACACACATAACTTCGAAAAGCATCGAAAAGTCATTGGTGAATGTTATGGTAAAACCTGGGATCGAACCTGAGACCTCGTCTCGGGTATCGCGGTTACTACAAAAAAAATACAATATGGTAAATATCCCGATTACTTTGATACTGAATTCCTATATAACCGTATTATGGTTTACTTGAGTAAAGGGTTCGATAGGAATAAAACAACTATATTAGATCAGCTAGTTGGTCAGAGTGGAACACGAGGATTTATATTGATTTATTAATCATACATTTCTTCAAACGACTGCTAACATATGTTTACACATTATAATTATATATAAAACTAATAAAATCATGTCAAAAACTGTTTAAACAATGTTCATATAAGATTTATTGATACAGCTGCCCGTTTTGACGTTTGAATAATAAATAAATGATTCATAATCTTAGGCGATCATTAGTTTCTAATCCAATACGATAGTATTTATTAAGGCAGTTTGACTTCGACTTTTATTATCAAAAAATTACCACTCTATAATAATATAATGAATTACTTAAGTGAAATATTCTTACGAAATATAGTTTTAAAGATATTTGATTTTGAATATTCTACTTTTCGCGCCGCCCAAAAACGCTCCATAAAAATCGTATTTGTGAGTGACGTCACATGCCAGTCGTGAGTAGTGCAAATGTCGGTCTACGTTGCGTTTTCACATGTATAGTTCATAATAAAAGTAATTTGTCCATTGTACATTAAACTGTATGCATGCTAACTACAAGTTTTTCTGTAATCTATTGGTGTACAATAAAGAATTATCTATCTATCTATCTATCTTTGTAATTTAATGTGAAATCTAAAAATTTATAATTTGGGACTAAATTTAATTTTGACTTACTTTGAGAATTAAAAATATTCAAAAGTCATTGTTGCAGGTTAGTTAGGTAGTATCTTATTTAGCAAGGCATATTTTATGATAACAAACTAACATATAATATTTTTAAATTATTTCTTGACATAATTGTAAAATATTGACGTACATAAATGTGCTCTTTATGTGCCTAAACTGAATAAATGAAATTGATCCTTTGATTCTTTGATTCTTAATAGTACTTATTGATGTCAACATTTAATTTATAAAATATCATTTATCGTTTGTATCACTGTCTTTGGGTTACACCCAGTCGCATCCATGGTGAGAACCTTATAGGGTGGTCCACAATTCAATTTATATTTCTCTACTTCACACGGACTTGAATATCTATGAAGGTGAGCTTTGGCATGCATGACTTATTCTTTTTTTATCTTTAATTTTTTCTATCTTAATCAATCCATTCATACTGTCAGTGTCAAACACATAATAACATAATTACATGATTTGGGAGCTAATTTATGAAATAAAAATAATATTATATAAATGATTGTATAATAGGCCTCAAAATGCTGGCTATCTATGTGTTTTATATTATATAATACTAGATGCTTACCGGCTACAGCTACACCCGATAGGAGGTAGGACACGGCGGTATATCCGCCCGATTGAGCAGTCCGACTGGGGAAGTACCTCCACCCTACAGAATACCGCGGTTATAATAACTTCGTGTTGTGTTCCCAGCGGTGAGTAGGGTAGCCAGAGCTCACTGGAGAATTTGTGCCGTCAGTGGGAAGACTAAAGGCTTGTCCTGATTTGTCTTCTACACTGACGGCACAGAAACTCTGTACTTACAGGGTTGGCAGCGCGACTGTGACTCCTCTGGTGTTACAGACGTCCATAGGCCACGGTAACTACTTTCCATCAGGTGGGCCGTGTGCTTGTCTGCCAACTAAGTGGTATAAAAAAAAAAAAAAACATCCGTGGCATAAAATATAATATCACCCCATTAAGCCCATAATTTTATATTTTCAAATAATATATGGAAATCTGCTGGAGTTGTTGACGGTTATGATCACTATTCCGCTCTCTTAAGTAGTAGCGTTATGATATATAGCTTAAAAACTGTATCGATAAATGGTCTATTCAATACAAAACGAATTCTTCAATTTCAATCAGTAATTCCTGAGATTAGCGCGTTCAAACAAACAAACAATTTTTTCAGCTTTATAATATTAAAGTATAGTTTGGTATTATTTCATTCGATGATTTCAGGCGAGGTTCGGTGGCTTAATAGTCAGAGCATTCCCTCTGTAAGGGAAAGATCGCGAGTTTGAATCCCGCCTGGACAAATACACATTTTTTCTATCCTAATCGATTTGAATAGTTAGCATACTAAATGCTTTAACATTTCATTCAAAAGAATCGTTTTTATTGTGAAGACTGCACTAATTGATGTTGACACACATCATTGATGGTTATTAATCGGTAATGATGCTTTGCTAACTCTATTACTAAGACCTATAGAAACATGCCCCAGAGGTTATAAGACTAGTGTCTAATATAAATACAGACAACGAGAAAAGTAAATTAACAAATAGTAATTTATTGATCACCATAGCTGTTAAACCCATATAAAATAATAAACAAGACTTAAAATATATCAACTTTGTCCTCGGGGGACACGAAAACTAGTTATATATTAACTGTGGGCACATACATTGCAATATAAAGAGGATTTACAAGTATTTTTATAAGGATTAAATTTTATCATTGACTACACATACCTAAATACGAAGTTTCTAAAAAAACGGTAACAAACAGTTAGACAGGTATTATCAAAAGTAATCCACTAAGACTCAACCTTGATTTGAGAATGCGTTGCAATAGGTACAGACCAATAAGTCACAATAGAAAACTATAATTGGTTCAGAGACACGATTTGTGCAGAAAAGGAAGGATAATGTATGAATAACTGTTGTGTAACATAATACATTGTTTTAAGTGTAGTCGGTCAAGGGTATGAAATTCGTAAGTATTTGATTGATACTAAGAAATGGTGTCGTGGTCGGTAGTGGATAGTTGGCCGCGGCTGTATAGACTAGCTGAAACCCGCGGCTCTGGAAATTTAATCAGGTTCCCGCAACCTGTGGGAACCTATTTCCGGGATAAAAACAGATTCACACATTGTGATACGGTAATCAGGAGTTAGGACACGGCGGTATTTTCATCCAATCGAGCAGTCTGGAGAAGTACCTCCGCCCTACGGAATACCGCGGCCATAATCATCTCTTGTTGTGTATCCGGCGGTAAGGTAGCCAGAGCCAGTCAAGGGAGCCACTGACAGCACAAAAACTCTCCAGTGAGAGATTTTGTGCTGTCAGTGGGAAGACTAAAAGCTTGCTTGTGTTTAATGGGTTGGCAGCGCTTGAGGGACTCCCTTGGCGTTGCACACGTCCATAGGCCACGGTAACCACTTTCCATAAGTTGGGCCACGTGCTTTTCTGCCAACTAAGTAGTATAAAAAAATTAAAAAAATCACTTTCCAAAAGGTGGGTTGTATGCTTGTCTGCCACTCAAGTGGTATATAAAAATTCTTTTAATATGAATTACCTGTACAATCTAGATAAACATACTTCTTTATTCCAAATTTTTGTGCACCTACCTACATAAAATTATCATACACAGAAACACCCAATCCAGTGCATGCAATATCAAATATCCATACATATAAACACTTACAACGGGATAACTAGTGTAAAACTCACAGGGATATAATCATCTCTTGTTGTGTTTCCGGCGGTAAGGTAGCCAGAGCCAGGCAAGGGAGCCACTGACATTACAAAATCTCTCCAGTGAGTGATTTTGTGCTGTCAGTGGGACTTGCTTGTGTTTAAAGGGTTGGCAGCGCTTGTGTGACTCCCTTGGCGTTGCACACGTCCATAGGCTACGGTAAACACTTTCCATAAGTTGGGCCACGTGCTTTTCTGCCAACCAAGTGGTATAAAAAAATAAAAAAAATCACTTTCCAAAAGGTGGGTTGTGTGCTTGTCTGCCACTCAAGTGGTATATAAAAATTCTTTTAATATGAATTACCTGTACAATCTAGATAAACATACTTCTTTATTCCAAATTTTTGTGCACCTACCTACATAAATTATTATACACAGAAACAACCAATCCAGTGCATGCAATATCAAATATCCATACATACAATAGGATAACTAGTGTAAAACTCACCGGGATATTTACCATGTTTATTATTTTTGTTGAGCAACCGATATTTCGGCGCTGTTACAAGCGCCATGATCACGGTGTAATTAATAAACATTGTAAATATCCCGGTGAGTTTTACACTAGTAATGTGAATGACCATGTAAATCTCAAATCATACTTACAACTGGAATCGAACACGTGGCCTCTGGCGCAAAGCAGTCCAATGCTCAACCGTCACGCAAGTCATTGAAAGTTCTTACTGTTCGTGGTCATGATCACACAGTAAATAAAAATCATGCTCACGCACATAGCACCTTGCACACACATAATCACATTAGCAGTGACAGTGTGTCAGCGTATATCATTTTTTTTCGGATTTAGAATAGCTCCATCTTTTAAGTTTAATGTCCATAAAAGTACACAACAAAATACCGCAGGCATAAAAGGATTTAGAGAGTGAGCATAAATTTAAAGAGAGATTTAGAGGAGTACCTATCACAAAAATGCCACTACACTTCACAGGATTTTTTTCATGACAAACACGATCTGATTAAACACGACTGTACTATAAAGTGGACTAAAATAATAAAATGTTTAAATTTATAATGTTTAAGGTTATAATATTATATTAGGTTTATAAAATAATAATAATATCACTGCATAATTCATTTAGCTTATAAATAAATGTAATAATGTATACCTTGATAATTAATATTAATTTGCAATGAAATTTAATTTGCCAATGATTTAATTTAATGTGATATATAATTATAATTTTGCTGTGCCCCAACAGGGCTTCATGATGAAACCTAAAATGTTTGTAAGATCTGTTACAACTCATGAATGTAAAGAAAAACTTTTATTTTGAATTTCACCACGTAAATATTCTCATCCTTAATTTACTTCTGAAACTCTAAGTTTTATGCACCAGGACCAACTGTAGTGGATCCACAAAACGTCCAGTAAGCTCAGTTAGTCAGAGTTTCTTATCCCCGTAGTAAAAGAATCCCATCCTGGATATTGACTTTCTCTGACAAAAAAAATCAGACTGTAGTATCTTTTGAACGTACGCGTGGTCTTTAAATATGATACAACGAACAGTTGACTTCGTAATGAGCGGGTATTAATTGTAAATGTAACTTATTCAGAACATTACAGTTAAAGATTATTCAATAGGTTATGAGAAGTAATGAAGTGGTGTGGTAAGTATCTGGTGCTTGCACTAATGTTGAAATGACGTACTGTGTTGCGCTGAGGTAACTATAGTAGTCTGATCGCACTGTGAGAAAATGATAGATGTGGTGTGATCATTAAGCTTGAGTAATGATTAAGAAGTAAATGTAATTATTTATAATCTAACTATTGTTAACCTACTGAACTTATTATGTCAATTATTTTTGATATATCGGTTGTGCCGAAAGCTTTTCTTGCTTTATCAGAAGCATCGATGGAAGCCTAGTGGTCGAGATGTTAGACTTGCAATCGATTGGTAGCGGGTTTGAAGCTTTAGATGCAAATTGAATTGGTGCTTAAATGTACCCTGCTTTCGGACAGCGTAGGCAGAGGCATCATCTTTCCATTTTTAGGGTACCGTACTTAAAGAGGAAAGAAAATGGAACCCTTTTAGGATCACTACGTTGTCCGTCCGTTCGTCTGTCAAGACCTTTCTCTCAAGTTGAAATTCATACCGCATTCGCAGGTCTGTAACGTCTTGAAATTGAGCAAAAATCAAACTTCTGATTCTAACGTAACAAATATTGCTGTTGATAAAGTATAAGTTCGTCCCTAAATTCAATTTTGTACGGAACCCTCGAAGTGCGAGTTCGCCTCTCACTTGACCAGCTTTTTTAATCCTTACATACCTTTCCAGCTAACTGCTACCGTAAATACGACCAATAACATTCTGATCATAGAATAGGGACGTAAAAACAAACACACAAATACCTTAATCACTGTTTTCAGCATGAACTACTTATCTACATAACAGTGGCATTATCCCAAAGACTAATTAAAATGAGAACTTTAATTAACAATGGACTTCTTACAAGCTCGTCAAATGACCCGCGAGATAAGGCGATGTTTCCCAACAGATCATTTTATGTTACGTTAAGGATCACGACATGAGAGAACCGTGAGAGAATTAGACGAACATTATAATTGTTGTTTTAAAATACAGATTTATAAGTGCAGTATAGAATTAACAATAAATATAGAGATGAATTTGCATCTCTCCACTGAGGCCTTTTCCATGTATAAGGGTGTAATTTACCAGGAGGTAGGACACGACGGTATTCTCGTCCCAATTGAACAGTCCGACTGGGTAAGTACCTCCACCCTACAGAATACCACGGCTATAATAACCTCGTGTTGTGTTCCCGGCGGTGAGTAGGGTAGCCAGAGCTCACTGGAGAGTTTTTGTGCTGTTGGTGGGCTAAACTAAAGGCTTATCCTGATCGTGTCTTCTGTACTGATGGCACAGAAACACTCCGTTCTTACAGGGTTGGCAGCACGGGTGTGATCGATATTCTCTCACACTAGTGTGGAGCACTCTTTAGGAATTCAATTAACCATGACTAATGTCACACGTATGGTGGCCGGAACTTACGGTTTTAAGTGTTCTTTAAGGCACGTAAGAGCAAGGCTCACCGTTTTCGGGGACGAGTTGGTGACCGCTTACCCAAGGAGGCCCATCCAAAGAGATGGCCTTGGGTCGGCCGGGGTGCGAGGGATATGCCTATTAACCTCACCTCCGACAACCAACAATGACCCACAAACGTCGTGCGTTTTAGTCGGTTTGAGTTCGATGTAACTTCTCCCACCGACTCCGACGGAGTGAAGGGGGGATGGTATCCGTGGGGATATTTCGGATGTAATAAAAGTTACGGAAGAGCAAGTTATGAATAGGTACTCACTCTAAGACTGACGTGGTTAGGATTGACCCCAGGAAAAAAAACCGAGAATAGGAGATATTTTTAACTCAGTTTGTAAGACACAAACTAACATAGTTACGAACATTGTAAAAAATAAAGAAGATATAAAGAAATATATATTTATTTGGTGCAAGGTAGTCACAGAAATAACAATAACAAACAATATAAAAAAGTAAGAAAAACCAATGTACTAACTTATGTACTTACTTAACAAATCACGATTTATGTATTTTTAACAATTATTTATTTAAAAAGCTTCTAAAAAATCAAGTGATTTGTTTATGGTCTCGTATAACATTGGCTGGGTATAATTGGTTTTATTAAAAATTACGGGATTTTGTGATTGGCTTTGTAAATATTCTGAGAACAGTGACATTAAAAAGAAAGAAAAAATTACACAGCTTTCTGAAACGGTTACGTTGTTTCAAGGCCTAATGTGTACACTACATGATGGAATCACATACTCAAACGAGAACACTGTATACAAGTGTTACACTTCAAGACATTAATTGACTCACCAATCACGTTAACGAAATTTATTGATGCTCAATCACGTAGTGAAGTAATTTTAAAAGTGCTTCTGTATTACTTATAATAATATTTCTGTAATACTTATTAACACATCGGTTGTTTGCAATACAATTTAATATAATCGAGTTTTCTGTGTGACATTTTTTGTGAATTTGTAATTAATTTTATTGTATTCTGAGCAATAGAGAGACTGCCACAATGGCCGTCGTTTAAAAAATCATCTATGATCATTACTGTGAAATTAATGAAACTGGAAAAGAAAAGCTACGAGGTTCCCGGCAGAGTAGAATTTGAGCCACCCCATCTCATCCCAGGCGGTTTCGTGCAAGGCGACGAAGGGATAGGGCTGTTTAACATCAGACAGACATATTCAGCCCAGGCTCAGCCTCAAATTAATGGCTTGCGTCTACAATAGTATCCAGTTACTATTGTAGACGCAAGCCATTCATTTAGGCGATAAGCTTACCCCCTATTACGTGGGACCGAATTTAATGATTGGTAAAATATGGTCTAACTCTTCGGGAATAAAGGCGTGATTGTATGTATGTATATAATGAAAATGTGAGTGGTATGGCATGCATTAAGCTATCATAAAGTCGTTGATGGCTCAGGGTCTGTCGGAGTGCGGGGGCATTGTCTTATTGAATCACCTTACTTTTAGGGTGCACTTTTAGCAGGTGCATGTCATCTGACCAGCGGAAATAACGATAGGTATTCTCGTACGAAAAAAAGGGATATGCAAATATATTAGTACAGTAGTAGTTTACAGTGTTTGTGTATTTGAAGTCCAAATCATGTGAGTCTATTCATAAGAGTATGTATTCATTTTTTATTGATAAGGATATAAATTAAAATAAAATTCGATAGAGAGACAGAAGATAAAAGGCGTCACCTATTAATACCTACATAGATTCTATCTATAATCCTTTTTTGATAAATATCTATATCTTGTTTATGCGCGGTTTTAAAATATAAATAACGCAACTCCGCTGCGTGGTTCCCCGCAGAATAGAATTTGAACCACCCCGTCTCTTCCCATGCGGTGTCGTACAAGGCGGCTAAGGACTAGGGCTGTTTAACATTAGACAGATATATACAGCCCATACTCCTCCTCAGATGCATGGCTTGAGTCAACAATAGAGCCCGAAAGACGGCAATGGACTCACCCCCTATTACGTGGGACCGAATTCAATGATTGGTGAAAGATGGGCGTTAAATCACCTCCACCTAACCCTCGGAGTATAAAGGCGTAATTACATGCATGTCTGTAACATAATTAAATAACATAAAAATATAAAGTCGATTCTCATTTCAGTTTGCTTTTTTGAAGGTACATCATTTTTGCTTTTCATCTATATATCACTGTCTGATTTGTCTGTTACGAAACCGAGTTGTCAACGTTGAGTTTTTCATTTAGCGTTCGGTGTTAGTACGACTATTGTACAGGAATGCTTCAATTAGATTCCCGGGTCGGACACAGTTTTTACCACTCTCGCAGCAGAGAGTCAGTAAAAGAAGCCCAGTTGCCAATAATAGACTCGCCTCCTGTAACGCCTATAGCGCAGGGCTAAAAATCCTGAAAAAAAAGGTATTCATTGGGTGCATATAGAAATAGATATTATAAAGAAAATAGGCGAGCGTACTGCTTAAAAGAAAAAGGAAAATAAAAAATAAAAGGCAATAAAAATAAAATTAAAAAGGACGTCAAGGTCAGGCTGTCATAAAACAACAAAGTTAATGACAGAATTATAATGTTATTTATAAAACGAACAAAAATTATTAAATAAAAACATACAATAGAAAAAATACTATACATCGACAGAGAGGGGATTACTGAGCCAAGTGACAAAAGAGTGGGGAAGGTTTTGCTGTCAAGTGTACTACAGAGTGGTTTTTTGAGGCTTGCAATTCTTCATGAGTCACCAAGCAGACATAAGATATTGTGATGTCAGTCCGATACACTATTTGAGCTCTGAAAATGAACTACTCTTTGTATTGTGTGTTGTCAGTCCTGTTAACAATATTAAAAATAGAATAAAAATAAAAATTAGAATACATTTAAACAATTTTAAAGCTTTCACATTCTATAAAATAATGTCAACTAAACAACCCATTTATTAAACATTAACCCGGAAATTTATATGAAAACTTGTATAAAGTAGCAAGTTGTGACGTCATAGTCTCTTACTTAATAATCACGTTATAAGTCATCTACCACTAACAGTAGATTATTAACTAATAATTTATTTTTGCCGTTGGATGAATGATTGAAAATACTAAAATATATTTTTTTTACCTCTCCGGCACGAAATGGGCGCTTTTGCCGCGTAAAAACTCACAACATAATGCTATTTTAGCGCGAATGTGAGTGAAAGTAATTCAAATTTAGAACACGACGTTTAAAAATAAATAGTTATATTTTATAAGAAAACTCTTTCAAAAATCATTTCAATTTTTTTCTCAGTTTTACGTTTCCCACGAGTTTGGATGTGAAAATACATAAATATATTTTAAAAGTTGAATTATTTTTTTATGGGTGTGATTTAACTGTCGCCAAAATAATGCTCTATGTCGAATCGAGTGACCTACGTCTAGTCTACGGCCGCCATTTTCCTGCGTTATCACAAGTCCAATACCAGCATGTCGGGGTGCCCGGTGTCATATTAGGCGAAGCATAAATATATTTGATGACAGACCTACCATATTTAGTGGTACATCTACCATTTTAACAAAGATTTCATGTGATAGATTAGTACCAAAAATATATTTTCCTTTTTTATTTCTTCTACCTATAAATCATATAGCCGCGTGATTTCCGGCGGAGTAGAATTTGGACCACCCCATCTCTTCCCATGCGGTGTCGTACAAGGCGACTAAGGGATAGTTTCTAAATAGAAAAATATTAATAAACTGAGTTTTTTAATGAATCACATTGAATGGTGTATAGCGAATAGTACTTTGTTCAAGAAATGAGCAAAGTCATTATTTGCTATGAGGGCTAAGCAAAGTAGTCTAAAATAATAAGTTTTACGACTGATTCCATTTTAATATAGACTAGTAAGCACACTAAGTGATTTATAGGTACATACATACATATAATCAAGCCTTTATCCCCGGAAGGTTAAGCAGAGGTGAATTAACACCCACATTTCACCAATCATTGAATTCGAACCCACGTAATAGGGGGTGAGATTATTACCGTCTTCCGGGCACTATTGTTGACTCAAGCCATGCCTCGGAGTCTGGGCTTTATACATCTGTCTGATGTTAAACAGCCCTATCCCTTAGTCGCCTTGTGCGACACCGCATGGGAAGATATGGGGTGGTCCAAATTCTACTCTGCCGGGAACCACGCGGTCTAATACACTTAATAGGAGTACATAATGCATAAACATATATACATACATAAACTCACGCCTATATCCCCGAAGGGGTAGGCAGAGGTGCTAGCACCCACATTTCGCCAGTTTATGTTTAGGTCCCAATGTAATAGGTGGCGAGCCTATTGCCATTAACCGGGCACTTATAAACCTGCGATAAATACACACATAACTTCGAAAAGCATCGAAAAGTCATTGGTGTGTGCCATGGTGAAACCTGGGATAGAACCCGAGACCTCGTCTCAGCAGTCCATTACCCAAACTACTAGGCTACCGCGGTTGCAAACATAATTATATATTCATGTACACTAATATTTGCATTGAGAGGGAATCTCATCCGTGAATCGTAGTCGAGTGCTCTACTGCCACGCTACGCAGATTTTATATACTTTGGATTTTAAGTTTTAAATAAATTATGTATTGAGTCTATTTTGCAATAATAATATAATTATTTAAGCGGCTGTGTCTGTTAAGGTAGCACATTGGTGTCAACATTATACCTACTTAAATATAATTTATTTGTAGGTGTTCTCCTTTAGTTAAATTATACATACAGTCAATTTCAATGTGGGGAAGGCAGAGACTACAGCTTTCCACTTGCCATGATCCTGGCATGCCCCTTTCGCTTCTTATACTTTCATAATTGTTTTCATACATGCTCGCCAGTTTTGGGTACTCTTTTTTTTTTTTTTTTTTACATGCGCAAAATCTCCACGGATACCTCCCCACCGGAGCCGGTGGAGGAGGTTATGTCGGACTCGAACCGACTAAAACGCACGCCGCCTGTGGGTCGCTTTGGTTGCCGAAGGTGAGGTTGACAATCATATCCCTCGCACCCCGGCCGACCCTCGCACCCCGGCCGACCCAGTTTTGGGTACTCTTGACATGTCCTTTCTTTGAAATGCCTTCGATCTGATTGATATACGTATGTATACATCGACCCCCACTGGGTTGTCCATACACCCTCGCTTCATAAATTTGCATCGTCAGTCAATTATCATTTAAAAAAATATATTTAGTATTATGTAATTAGTAATATGCAAAGGAATATAAACTGCCTTTTTTTAATTAATGTATTAGAGTACTGAGAAAATGATCAGAAAACTGTGGTTCATTATTTTAACTTGCTTAACAAGTAAATTAAAAGTTAATATTGTTTGTCAAAGAAATTTTTATGTTGTTTTCCATAAAAATTTCTTTGCCAAATATTCCCCACGTACCTTGGCTGCCTTTAGGCTATGTTTTTTATTTAGAACACGCCAACTTGACTTCACCTCGTCTGATGGTACTGAGAAAATGATCAGAAAACTGTGGTTTATTACTTTAACTTGCTTAACAAGTAAGGTAAAAGTTAATATTGTTTGTCAATGTATGAGCGCGGCGTCAGCGCTGCCTAGCGGCCCCATCTGTAAACCAGCGCTGCGCATACTCTCAGTGTGCGTAGCAGTTAATGCTGAGATGGGGCCCTATTTAGGTTCACACAGTGTGAGAGTATAACTAGGTTAAGGTTAGTTGTAAGTATAGTACATAAGTAACACACTGTGAGAATCAAAATAAAACATTTTCTTTCTTCTTCTTTCTTTCTTTCTTTCAATGAAATTTTTATGGCGTTCTCCTCAATGGAGCTTACGATATGGGATTAATTTCGACTAAAACAGACCGGTACTGGTATACCTTAAATACTGTGTAACCCAAGAACTAAGAGCACACTTTTTTGAGCAGAAATCCCCACGCATGCCACCCCCGCCGCCCATCGGCGGTGCTTATATTAGATTCGTACCCACTAAAACCAAACGCCGTCTCATGTCGCAATTACCAGGGTGTAAAGTTACCCAATAAGGTATTCCCCTCATACCCCGGCTGCCCTTAGGCTATGTTTTTTTTATTTCTTGGACGCGCCAACTTGACTTCAACTCGCCTGATGGTAAGCTAAAGGTCTCAGGAAAGACGGTCACAATTACAGACACTAAGTAATGTTACAATGGTGGCTTATCATATGATTTTTCACGCCCCGCTTAAAGTACCTGGGACTGTAGGAAGAAGCAACACGTGTGCTGGTAATGAATTCCGGGTATTGGTGGTGCGGCTGATAAAATTTTATGAAGCTGTGGGAAGCACGGTGTCCCCATCCAACCATAAACAACGAAATCAAACTAGGATTCTAATTTCTACGACTTTCTAGAAACTTACTTTATCAAAGAAAGTGTTACTTACAACTGCAAATAAACCAACGGGAAGTTACTAGTGTTGCGTAATAACAAGACTTTGTTTATGGTAATGATTGTATTGTTTAGTTACTTATGGTGCTCAAGCTTTGAGAAATAGTAATAATAGCACTGTATCGTTTAAATTTCACCGAGATAAAGTCACAAATTTGCTTGAAACAAAAAACTGTACAGTTTTTATCACAACACCATCATTCGCTTGTCGATTACACCCAGACCAATTTAATTAGACATATTCATGTATGATCGTGCCTCAGAGAGCCTCCAGAGAGAACCTCAGAGGTCCTGGTTGCCATACGAACATTTATGGCAGTCCTTACGAGTACCTAGTTGGCGCCAAGGTAGGTAGGTCTAGCTATAATGCCTCGATATCGCCTTTTTTTTTTTTAATCTTTATTTATTTAGGAGCTTTTGGCCAAAATAACCATGCCAGCTCCATCGTACCCTAAATTTACATTAGTGAGATTGCTTATTATAATTACATAAAACGCTTTAAATATAGGTAGATAGGGTATATGTAGCATACCAAGTTATGCAGGTAGTAGGCTACATAACTTAGTATGCTAAGAAGCTATTAAGCTTTCATACATCATTTTATAAACTATAAAGGCCTTTGAATTGTGGAGAGCAGATGGCAATGACTTCACGGAAAATGCCGAAATCAGTCAAATCTACTGTCAGACTGATAAAGTGGAGCCCAGACTCCGAGGTGAAAAACTTCGGATGCAACTGAGATTAATGCTAAGATGAAATAGAGGTATAGTCCACTTACAGCACCCAGCTGAATAGCACCTGAGCGAATATCACCTAGACTTGTGCACGAAGAGCACCTATCCGAATTTTTGGCAGGTTCTATTCGAGATGTATTTTATTTACACGGAGCGGGAATGTAACCCACAACCTTCAATTTAGCAATGTAATGCTCTACCACTGCACCAACAGAGGTTTTCAATGGTTCACATCTACGTCTACACACACGCCACTTATACGCTCAAGTAAGCAACTCGGTCTTAACCACATTAAACTTCATTAAAATACCAAACAAACAAACGGAACATTTGATGTTAAGTGGTTACGAAGCACTCTCACGATTTACTTCTTAACATCAGGTGAGCCCTTCACTTTACTTAAACATTAATAGACGTTTAGGAATTCTATTTTTTTTGTACCACTTTGGTGGCAGATAAGCACACGGACCACCTGATGGAATGTCGCCCCCCTGAAGGGAGTAACACTTGCGCTGTCAACCCTGTAAGCACAGAGAGTTTCTGTACCGTCAGTGTAAAAGACAAAGCAGGAGAAACTTTTGGTCTTCCCACTGACAGCACAAAAACTCTTTTTTTTTTATACCACTTAGTTGGCATATATAAAAAAGTATCTTATGACACGAATATTGAATTCAAAATGTCCTTATGTATCACAGATTTATTTATACTGGGTATTTCTAGATAAAAATGAATCACTTAACTAATTTCAATACCTATTTTGTATCATGTAAGAGTTGTTGCGGAAAAAGTCAGTATGATCGAGTATTGCATATTGTTATAGTCAGACAGGCGTATGAAACGTATAAAAAGTGGCGATCGCACTTAATAAATCGTAATAGTTAATGATACGTTATTGTTTAATATGCAACTTACGTATGTAATTACCTACTCATGCATAAATCCTATATAGAAATATACATATATTGTTCGTACCGCACAGTGTGGATCGTCTCAGATCGCAATGTTTGAGGATGAATTCCCTGCGTATGGCGAGAGGTGTGATGATAGAATGTAGCTACGGGCATCATGTCAAACTATTCAACTCAGATAAACATATGGTTAACCTTATATTGCAACAGTATTATACAAAAATCATCCGGCAGTAGCTCACGAGCCGTCATTCCGTTCAATAATTAAGTTATACTGCTCACGATCTGTTTATTTCGTGATTAGATCACGAGATAGAAACTGTTTGTTCTTAATGGTTCTTAAGTAACAGAGTGGGGTCCCATCGAACGCGGTAGTTGTGTAAGTATTTGCTAGGGTATGGTGCTAGTTCACACGACTAACTATAAGCTAAATAATTTTAAAATTAGCTTACGTTAGGACGTTGCAATATTCATGATTGTTATATAATTTCTGAAACAACTAACATGGGGATAAACAGACTAGGCTTTAGTGTGTATATTTTAGTGTAAAGTATAAATATTTACTTTTTTATTTAGAGTAGTTTAGCGTATATACATATTTATGTAGTTAAGATAATAATTATGCCTAGTATGGCCTAGTTTGAACTAGTTTTATTAGTTAGTTAATATCTCACTTAAGTTGTTTACATAACTAAAATGAAGATATCAAGCAAACGGTCGTCAATTACACACGTCTTATTTATAACTATAATTCTAATTATTGATATTTTGTCTATTAATATTGTGATAGATGGATAGATAGATAATTCTTTATTGTACAGCAATAGATTTATAGTGTGAAAATTAGGTAGCATGTGTGTACAGTTTAATGTACAATGTAGTACACAATACATATTAACCATATTCAATCAAAGAATTATAGTCCTTTTATATTATATAATAGCACATCAATTCAGACAAACTTTGCTGTAATTTTACCACATAATATTAAAATATCCTCCCTTGCTACCTGTGCCAAAAGTAAAACCTATTGATATTTCAACGTTTTCTTTCTAATAAACTTAAAATTACACATTTTAAAAAGTGAGCTAACTGAATCGGTCTTACTCAATCAAACTCCTTGGGTTAGACAATAGAATGGATGAAAATTTAATAAATGTTTCGTTTATCGCGACAACTGGTGCTCAACCCTTAGTCCTTATAGGCAATATTAACGACTTTTGCAGTAAATCGCTAATGCTCAATTAACATTCAAATTTATGAAATCTCAACGTACTATCTACATTAACTTTACAATATGGCTTCCTTTCTGTATCGGAGATAAAATCTATTTTAATATGAACAGAAAATGAAAGTATACCATAAGAAATGGAAACAACATCCTCCTTAATTTCGCTAATAATGCAGTAGTTTTTGTATATATTTGGTATGACACTTACAAGCTAACCTCTAGCGATTGACGGACTAGACTTTAATGCGGGTTTTCTATAGGGGATTGGGAGGTCCGGACCCTCCCTCAAAAGTCAAGATAAATTAATCAGGGTTTAAATTAAAAACAATTTTTTTTTTTTTTATTTACTTTCCATACATACATCTTTACAGGATAAACCCAAAGCGATAGTGAACACATTTATAAATACAAAATTAAGTATTTACTAGACAATATTTAACACCACGAGACCATACAAGATACTTACAAGAAAATAGAATACAACTTTACAAGACAATATAATACAACTTTACAAGACAATACAATACAACTTTACAAGACAATACAATACAACTTTACAAGACAATACAATACAACTTTACAAGACAATACAATACAATTTTACAAGACATTACCAAAAAATACAAAACTAAATAATTTACTTATAGCAAATAACAAATCTACACTAATATTATAAAGAGGAAAGATTTGTACCTATTTTTGTATGTTTGTATGTTTGTAATGAATAGGCTCAAAAAGTACTGGGCCGATTTAAAAAATTCTTTCACCAATAGAATGCTACATTCTTCCAATTTGACATAGGCTACATATCATTTTGAAAAAAATTAGGGATCCTTGGTAAAATTTGAACAATGTAACCGAAGGTGTAGAAAAATGAGTCTTAAAATGTCTTTCGTCGAATGCGCTGCCGAAACTATTAGCGATAGAACAAAATAATGTATTACAATATTGAAGAACATCATAATGTCTACAAAAAACTCCGCGGTAGCATATGTCCAACTATTGTAGTTATGTCACTACAACAACTTTTTTCATTTTAAACATTAATGAAAATGCTAACCAAATTCAAACCATGCTATTTATGTGTTTATATTAATCCTTATCCAAATAAATTATTTTATGGTCAAGACCATTTGGTTGCGCCGATGTGGAAACTGTATTTTTTGACATGGAAACACACTCCTTTTAGATCCGTCTCCCCCTCCGCACTAACCATAGAGTAGGGCTAGCTGTAGCTTCCGTCCGCCATTGTGTGAGATGTGGACGGTCACTCCCGCTTTGAACTAGCCAGCGTAGGGACGGATCGCGAGCGCGTCTCTCAGAAATGAATAATATTTGTTGTATTTTAACCGCCTCATAGACCTTTACCGATCGGATGGTGCCTCTCGTGTGTTCCTCAAGGGATCTAGTGACGCTGACGGCAGCTCCTGAGCAAGGAAGAGAAGATCCGTGTACCGGCTGCGATGAAAAACACGTGGGTCGTGAAGGTTAGTGCATCCTCTCCTAATTTCTCGGGCTGCATTCACTGCCTGGATCGAATCCGCGGCAGCCCGGCCACCTGTCTTGTTTTGTGTGTAAAGTGTCAATAGAACAGTTATCTGCTTCCCCGCAATACAGTCCACTCGCACACGTTGGCCCACGCGCCACCATTTTTGGTCCGGATCGAGCCGGATTCTTAGCCGTAGTTCGTATTTTGTTATTATTCTAATGGGAATGAGCGCACCGCACCTAAGTGCCTGGTTATTTTAGTAGAAAACCCCGCATCCAGACACTTAGGCTTAGAATTTGTTGTCCGTTCGCCGCTGGCTCGCATTGTACCTACCTAATACATAAATAGGTTAGGTATCATATCAACACTTAATCGTAGTTCGCAATTTTCGCATCGCACCTAAGTGCCTGGTTATTTTAGTAGAAAACCCCGCATCCAGACATTTAGGCTTAGATCTTAGGTATACTCAGACACCCTAGTGCATAGGCACAGTGTAATACCTAACGCATTTGGCTTTGTTTTGTTTTTTTCAATTACGCTGTTCTCGGCTCACGTCGTATTTGCCTAGTACCTGCGTGGGTAGACACGTGGCTGTGCCTACCTCGCTCGCATCTCATCCCAATTCATACGAAAGTATTTTAATTTGAATAGATATTACGCAATACTTAATCTCGGAAATAATAGTTGAATCTAGACAGCGACCATCGCGTAGGTACGACCTTGTTGCTATGCGCGTTTGTTCAAGCGTGCATTCACAGTTGTAAGCACCTACCTACCTACATAGTTAACGCTCGCGCCGCCTCGCTGCTCTGTACCGCTAGGATTAAGTCATTTCATATTTATTGTTTACCGCACTTTAGTTTGAGATTTAATTGTAAACATGTCCCCAAAGGTTGATAAGACCGGTAAGGTTCAATTGAAACTTTTATACGCTAAAAAAGAAATGATTTACTCTCGCGTACAATCGATTTATGATAGTGCACTTAAAACCTCTGATTTGGTCATCAGAGATTCGTTCTTGTGTTCTATAGAAAACTTAGATAGTCTACGCGCGGATTTCGAAACCTTAGTGCATGACATCAACGTTTTAGAGTTGAATTTGGATCCCGATTACTCAGTGAGTTATCAAGCCTTGTCGTCGTTTGACGATTTGTATTGTCGTATCAAGCGCGTCGCGAGGAGTTTGGAGAAGCCGTCTGACCGACCCAACCCCACTCGCGACCGACCTAAGTTGCCACCAATTCAAATACCCGAATTTGATGGTAACATTCGCAATTGGTGTCGATTTATAGATAGTTTTGAGAATACAATAGATAAGAACGATTCGTTGACAGATCACGAAAAATTGCATTATCTTGTTGAAAAATTGACTGGTAAAGCTATAACCGTTTGCGCTGGAATTACGTTTAGTGCCGGGAATTATAATTTAATTTTAAATACTTTGAAAGCTAAGTATGAGGATAAAAGATCGGTAGCTAACGCCTATTTGGATCAGATGTTTGATTTGAAATCTATTACGGCATGTAACGATCAAAACTTAGAGAAATTTCTAGACACTTTCGCGTCAGCTGTTCGCGCTGTAAAGAACCTAAAGATTGTTGACCTCTGCGACTTCGTATTTTTGTATATGGGTTTAAGGAAATTAGATTCCGAAACCATTCGTTTGTTTGAGTCGGATCATCGCGGCAATAAAATTCCTAAGTTCGAAGACTTAGAAGGTTTTGTTCGCGAGCATATAAAAATATTACAACGCTCTTCATCGAAACATGAAGGCGCGAAGACAGTTGTTAGTCCCGCGCGCAAAATAGATGCGTCATCGAGGTCACTGAGGTCAACCCATACTTATGTTAATACCGCACCAGCACGTGTACAATCACCTGTTTGCTCTTTGTGTAGTACTCATCACTCGCAACTGTACAAGTGTCCTGGTTTCCTAAAATTGTCGCCTAGTGATCGTTATAAATTTGTTCGCGCTAATAATCTTTGTTTTAATTGTCTCGGTACTAAACACCGCGTGGGTTTATGTAATAGTGGAAATGGTTGTCGCAAATGTCAAGCGAGACACCACACTTTGCTTCATTTTGAAAATAGTAATGCCGCATCCAAGGTGAGCACAGTTGGTTCGTCGAGCGGTGACGCGCGGCAGCCTGCGCCGCAGCCGCAGCCCGAGCTCGCACGCGCTCCGGCCTGCCCGGGGACCGCTACGAATGACGTCACCTTGTGTTCGTTCTCCGCTAGTGCTGCCCTCACTACGGTTTGTCTTGCGACCGCTCGCGTGGTTATTGTTGATGCATTAGGTAAACCGCACATTGTTCGAGCGCTATTAGATGGCGCTTCGCAAAGTAATTTTATTACTCAAGATTGTTGTCAACGTCTTGGTTTCAATGTTGATAGGCGTTCAACCTACTCAGTGGTGACGGGTTTTGGAGGTTTACGGTCAGCTGTTCATGGCACAGTTAAAACGAGGTTTGGATCTCGTTTTAATAATAAAATTTGGTTTGACATGGATTCGTTCGTTACGGATAAAATAACTGAACAGTTGCCTACCGTCCCAGTTGACACGTCTTTATTAACGAAATTTAAAGACTTACCTTTAGCTGATGAGACTTACGCTGTTCCTGGAGTCGTCGATATATTGATCGGCGCTTCAATTCTCCCGCACCTCCAGTTATCACGTAAGGTTCAAGGGGGTCCGACGTACCCCGCTCCGCACGCCCTGGAAACAGTTCTGGGTTTTGTTATAATTGGTTCTGCACCCGCTTCTATGGATAGTTTTAGTCACTCGACTGCCTCGTTCTGTTGCACCGTCGAGCCGCCACTGGAGTCTGCCATCCGCAAGTTTTGGGAGATTGAGGAGGTCAATGTCCCACCAATCCTAAGCCCTGATGACAAGATGGCTGAGGAGATTTATTGTCGCACGACTACTCGCGATGAGCAGGGTCGTTATGTTGTCGCGCTCCCTTTCAAGGGAGATATTTTTTCGCTCGGCGACTCCCGTGCATCCGCTGAAAGACGCTTTCTTTGTTTAGAACGAAAGATGCAGGCGTCTCCAAAGTTAAAGCAAGCCTATGATGAGGTTGTCAACGAATATTTAGATAAAGGTTACATCTCACCTGCGCCTGCGGACACTGACGAGACCCAGCCTTCGTACGTTATCCCGCACCACGGAGTTATTAGAGAAGATAAGCTTACTACTAAACTCCGCGTAGTTCTAGATGGCAGTGCTAAGACTAGCACTTCCGTGTCGCTTAATGACATTTTGTATTGTGGTCAAAATCTTCAAGGTAATTTATTTGACATAATTGTAAATTTTCGTTTATTCGCTGTGGCACTCTCTGCAGATATTCGACAAATGTTTTTGTGCCTTGAAGTGCGCGAACCCGATCGTAGGTTTCAACGATTTTTGTATAGATTTTCACCGCAAGAACCTTTAATGGTTTACGAGTTTAATCGTGTTTGCTTCGGGCTTAAATCTAGCCCTTTTCACGCACTTCGCACCGTCAAGCAGTTGGCCGCTGACGAGGGCGATGCATTTCCTAAAGCGAGAGCCACCATTGAGACTGGCTTATACATGGACGACTTCGTGTATAGTGTAGATAGCGAGGCCGAGGCTGTCGAGACGGCCGCTCAAGTTATAAGTCTCATGAAGGCGGGTCAATTTGATCTCGTGAAATGGACGAGCAACTCGCAAACAGCGTTAGAGTCGATTCCACCGTCGCACCGATTGTCTTCGGTTAAGGAGTTCGATGAAAGTGATACGCACAAGGTGCTTGGTTTAAGCTGGTCGCCCGCATCTGATACGTTTAGTTTGAAAAGTAGTTCGACCCCGCAAACTTGTACTAAACGCATTATCCTGTCGTGTGTGGCACGGATATGGGACGTAATGGGATTCGTAGCTCCTGTCGTTCTGTACGCCAAACTACTTATAAAAGAGCTTTGGCTTTCGAATTGTGATTGGGACGACACCGCGCCCGACAACATTGCTAAGTTGTGGGCTCGCTTTAGAAAAGAACTCTCTGTGCTTGACCAAGTACAAATTCCGCGTCATGTAGGTATATCGCAACATAGTGTTGTTACGGTAGTAGGCTTCGCGGACGCTAGTGAGAGGGCGTATGGAGGAGTAGTCTATTTTCATGTCTCGAATGTAGGTAAGGTTTCAATTAGCCTTATAAGCGCGAAATCGAAGGTCTCTCCCCGTAAGGTCGTCTCTCTGGCACGCCTCGAGCTATGCGCTTTACTATTGTTGATTAGATTGATCACCTCTATCGCCAATGCTTGTAGTAGTCGCATTAATATTAATAGAATTTTAGCTTTTTCGGACTCAACAGTCGCTTTGTGTTGGGCCCACTCTTCGCCCCATCGTTGGGACACCTTCGTCGCTAATAGAGTGGCAAAAATTCAATCGGAATTAGCGCCAAAAAATCTCTTTCACGTTGCTGGCACCGACAACCCAGCCGATTGTCTCTCTCGTGGACTGCTTCCTTCGCAAATATTAGATCACCCGTTATGGTTTAGTGGACCGTCCTGGATTCATGCCGCGTTAGATAAGTGGCCAGTTAGTCAATTCAATCCCACTACGGTTTCCGAACCACCCGAGGAAAAGAAGCACTCGCTTGTGGTGTCGGTCCCGCGTGAAGAGTCCCTGGTTTTGTTGTTGGCTAATCGCGTCTCGTCTTGGTCGAGACTGTTGCGTTGTGTTGTTTATGTAGGCCGATTTTTGAGAATTTTATCTACACGCGGTCATATAACCGCCGCTGATTTAGATAAGGCTGAATTGATCATACTTCGCGAATTGCAGAAGTGTTATTTTGCTTCTGAATTTAAAAATTTAGAATTTAACAAACCTTGTAGTCGTTCTTTCCGACACTTGAAACCATTTTTGGAAGATGGACTCATTCGAGTAGGTGGTCGTTTGAGAAATTCAGGTTTAGGATTTGAACAAAGGCACCCAGTAATTCTCCCGCGTAAGGACCACGTATTAGATTTGTTAGTAGATTATCATCACAAGGTGAATTGTCACGCTGGTCCCGATTTGTTAATGTCTACTTTGAGACAGAAATACTGGATAATTTCCGCTCGTAATTTGATTCGCGCTAGAGTACACAGATGTGTACCTTGTTTTAAACTCCGCCCGCGTTTTATCGCGCCTGAAATGGCCGATCATCGCTCTTGTCGTGTTGTTCAATCCGCAAAACCTTTCGTACACACCGGCACAGACTTTGCTGGGCCTTTCAAGGTCACCATTGCTCGTGGTCGTGGCATTCGCTCCACGAAAGCTTATGTTTGTTTGTTCATTTGTATGACAACTCGCGCGGTTCATATAGAGTTGACCGGTGATTTAAGTACGCCAAATTTTATGTCCGCCTTTAAACGTTTTTTGTCGCGTCGGGGTCCGGTTAAGCGCATGTATTCGGACAACGGTACAAACTATGTAGGGGCCCGACGTAGTATTTCGGAATTGCACACATTCTTACGGTCTAAGTACTACCAAAGTGAATTCGCTCACATCTTAGCCGAAAATCGCATTGAATGGTACTTTAACACGCCTGCAGCTAGTCATTTTGGTGGTAATTGGGAAGCGAATATTAAAAGCCTTAAGTCGCATCTGTTTCGCGTCATAGGCGAACAGATTCTCTCGTTCGAGGAGTTGAGTACCGTACTCGCGCAAGTAGAGGCGGTGATGAACACGCGTCCGCTGTGTCGGACTCTATCTAGCGATCCGTCAGAGCCGTTAGCGCTGACGCCAGCTCACTTCTTAAATATGACTCCTTTAAAATATTTGCCCGCAATAGATGTTGATGACGATAGAATACACCTCCTAACTCGTCACGCTCTTTTAGATAAGATGGTCCAATCGTTTTGGAATCGTTGGAGAACCGATTATTTGCACACGCTGCAGTCACGTCAAAAATGGAATACTCCATCCAACCCAATTACTGTAGGTACGGTGGTAGTCCTTATGACTGAGAATGCGCCTCCTTTACATTGGCCTCTAGGAGTAGTAGAGGAAATTTTTCCCGATGCCCGCGGGATAACTCGTGTTGTACGGGTTAAAACTGCAACCGGATCGTATCTGCGCCCGGTTGTTCGCCTCTGCCCTCTGCCTAGCCAGCAGTAGGCACGAGTTCCAATCTATGTTTATATTTTAGTTGTTATTTCGCAAACCTAGATTTAGATTAGACATTAGTTTTGTTCCACATTTTTCGTTTCGAAGGTAACCCTTCAAGCCGGGGGGAATGGTTGCGCCGATGTGGAAACTGTATTTTTTGACATGGAAACACACTCCTTTTAGATCCGTCTCCCCCTCCGCACTAACCATAGAGTAGGGCTAGCTGTAGCTTCCGTCCGCCATTGTGTGAGATGTGGACGGTCACTCCCGCTTTGAACTAGCCAGCGTAGGGACGGATCGCGAGCGCGTCTCTCAGAAATGAATAATATTTGTTGTATTTTAACCGCCTCATAGACCTTTACCGATCGGATGGTGCCTCTCGTGTGTTCCTCAAGGGATCTAGTGACGCTGACGGCAGCTCCTGAGCAAGGAAGAGAAGATCCGTGTACCGGCTGCGATGAAAAACACGTGGGTCGTGAAGGTTAGTGCATCCTCTCCTAATTTCTCGGGCTGCATTCACTGCCTGGATCGAATCCGCGGCAGCCCGGCCACCTGTCTTGTTTTGTGTGTAAAGTGTCAATAGAACAGTTATCTGCTTCCCCGCAATACAGTCCACTCGCACACGTTGGCCCACGCGCCACCACCATTTAACTACCTATAAAATAGTTTTTAAATTATTTAAATTGGACTTTCCATTCAAAAGATATTACGAATTAAAAAATTCAAACAGTAAACAAAACCGCCATAGCGCCGTGGCCGTTGTTTGCGATGCAGTCTGAAAAGCGCGCCGGGCATCGCGGCGGGCGGGGTGGAGAGGGCACTGAAATACAGGAGTGGGGTGTCTACCCCGTGCGAAGCCGGGACGGGCTGCTAGTAACAAATAAAGCTGTCCTCGTGAATTCACTCAGAGCACAAATGAATAGTCTCCATGGTAATCAGGATGAGCGTGCGGAGTGCGTGCGTCAGTGGTACACAGTTCGTGCCTTCGGCACCACCAGCAGCTATAGTTAGCATCAACTCCACACATACTTATCCGGAACAGGAGGAAAAAGGAGCAGAAGGGGTCCCCTATTTTATATTTTAAGTAACGGATGTAGTTATTCAAAATACAAAAGAACCTCTCTTTTTCTTTAAGAGGGGTGTCGTATCATATCAATTCAATTTATCTTGTTCATTACAATTTAGGTCACAAAAAAACAACTACAAACATCAACATTAACTGTTTCTATATTTACTACCAGATTAATTAAGCAGTAAATCTTTATTTATAAAGATTTGATTTATCCGATCAACGATTGAGGCCTGGAAATAGGTATTATCGCCAGCTCACGTGTTTCTTTCTTCCTACAGTGCCGGGTCCTTTGAGCGGGGTGTGAAAAAGCATATAATGAGGCCGTCAAGCTGAGTGTCACTATTGTAGCATAGTATAATTTGTAAGTAATGGTGACCCTCTTTTCTGAGGCTTTGATTTCAGCTTACCAGACGAGGCAAAGTCTAACTGACGTGTCGTATATAAAAAAACGATATTTTCCGAAATTTGGCATACCTAGAATGTAAAAAAGTAACAAAATGAGTTTTTTTATTATACAACTTAGATGGCAGACGAGCACATGGCCCACCTCATGGAAAGTGGTTAAATGAATGTGTGTAACAACAAAGGAGTCACACCCGTGGTGCCGACCATGTAAGACCAGAGATTTTCTGTGCCTTCAGTGCAGAACACAAAATCAGGTAGCCTTTGGTCTTCCCACTGACAGCACAAAAACTCTCCAGTGAGCTCTGGCTGCCATACTCACCGCCGGGAACACAACACGAGGTCATTATAACCGTGGTATTCTGTATTGGGTTTATTATGTATCGCTTTTAATTAATATACTTATATACATACAAACAATTTAACATTCTACTTGTATTCCATGCAAGAATATAACCACAAAAATTGCAAGAATAATAATTGTTATATTTTTTTCCTACCACATTTGAGTCACACATTTCAAGTTTAACATACATATACATATATAGTCGTGAATATATATTCACGACTATAAGTCACCGAAGAAGTAGGCAGAGGTGTATTAAAACCTACATTTCGCCAAATACGGTTTTATGTTGCGTCCATGGCTGTATTTTACCGTCTGTACCATGGGGAGTGTTCTGATGAGCTCTTCCAATTAGTCCCACCCTCCCCTTTCCTACACAGGACAACGCGTGCAGGTCTTAGATGTCATCCGCACACGGTGCAAAACATCCGATCAAGAACCAAGCGGTTCGGAGACTCTTTCCTCTGTCGCACCATTAAGGCCTGGAATTCATTACCAGCTCACGTGTTTCCTTCTTCCTACAGTCCCGGGTCCTTTAAGCGGGGCGTGAAAAAGCATATGATAAGGCCGTCAAGCTGAGTGTCACCATTGTCACACGGTATGTGTAAGTAATGGTGACCCTCTTTTCTGGGATTTTGCCTTCAGCTTACCATCAGGCAAGGCGAGGTCCAATTGACGTGTCCTATATAAAAAAAAAAAAAAAAAAAAAAAGGTCCAGTGTAATAGGGGACGACCCTATTACCGGCAAGCGGGCATTTTGTAGTGGGTTGTAGGTATGCTTATTGACGGATGGAGAACAGCCCTATCGATTAGTCGCCTTCTACAATACCTTTGGGATGATTGAGATGGCCCTTCTTCCACCTTTATCTCGGAGTTTGGGGTCCGCATTACCCTAGACTCCGAGATGGTGGCCCTATTCCACTTCAAATATTTACATTCCATTTTATACTACTAATGAGATTTTCTTCTCTTCCTTATAGGAATAAAATTTACTTGACCCAGTTATCAAAACTAGACCCTAACAGTCGCACGTAATCTCAAACATAACCAGTTGCAACTAATGAGGAAGTTAACAAACTTTTTTAATAATCAATAATATCTTCACTTTTAATTACGACGATTTCGTATTAATTTTCTTCATCATCATCATCAGCTGTAATCACGATGCTTACCACTGTAATCATTAGCTGAAATATATCAACTTAACGACACTCGCGCATAACTGGCGGTAAACGCATTATCGTATAAAAACGTCTACATCTCATACAACGTAACGTGTAGTGATGGGACATCTTGTTTGATTGAAATATCGATACTCGATATTCTGAGTCTGCTTTACATACATACATACATATATATAATCACGCCTTTATCCCCAAAAGGTTAGGCAGAGGTGAATGAACACTCATATTTCACCTATCATTGTATTCGGTCCCACCTAATAGGGAGTGAGCTTATTGCCGTTTTCCGGGCGCTATTGTTGACTGGAGCCATGCATTTGAGGCAGAGTCAGGACTGTATATATCTGTTTGATGTTAAACAGCCCTTAATCGCCTTGTATGACACCGCATGGGAAGAGATGGGGTGGTACAAATTCTACTCTGCCGGAAACTACGCGGCTATCGCTCGCGGAGTTCGCTTTACCAGTCTAGTCTAATTGCTGAGTTGGCTAACCTTCGATCTCCGTGAGACGACTGCCGTCTGACTTCCACAACCCAAAGGGGATATCAAAGCATTGCAGCTAGACCAGTTATTGAACTTTGTAGGGCTCCAACTATCCGTAACGACTGCTTTAAATGTTGGTATGACAATCGGGACCGAAAGCTTAACGTACTCTCCGAGGATGAAGACCAATGCAAATACCGATATTCATGCATACAAATATTTGCACTGAGTGAGGAACGAACCCCCGCCTCCTGCGTAACGGCCGCTTTCACTATCGTCACCCCACGAAGGCTGTTTTGAGAGATGAAATGCTAACTATCTTGTTTGTTTATTTGTTGATAATTAATCAAGGGAAAATTTAATGCATTTGAATTTGCTACAAAGGTAAAAATCACGCTATAAAAAGTATTAAACAAGAAAATATCAAGGATAGCCGTGGTTATATGCCACTTTTCCCTAGAGTGTATTGTTTTGTTAGACTAAGTGGCATACGACCACAGCTATCCTTGATATTTTCTTGTTTAAAACTTTTTCCGTAGTTGGGTTTTAATCTTAAATTTATTTTTTTATTCATATTATTTTGGGGCAAGTAATAGGTATAATTTGTACATATTTGAAATGTGCTAATAAAGCTCTTTCAGTTGATACAACTTATTTATCTCAAATGTATTTTTTTACGAAGTTCTTTATGACCACTAGAGAGCGCCACATTAGATTCAGTGACACTTTATATAACCTACAACCAGCGGACGACTAAGGCGCTTCTAACGTTGTCTCATTTGTTCAGTTCTAATAAGTGGTTGAGGAGCTATGAGCGAACAGATGAACCTATAAACATACATACATAGCCTGTCAAAATCATAATCCTCCTTTTGATTCGCCGTAGTTGGGTAAAAATACAACTGGAAATAGGACGTTTTAGTATTTTTGTTTCGAGAATAGGTGCCATTGTATTCATGAAAACGGGATATGGTTATCTCGCGGATATAAATTGTGGACATGTGCCAGTTTCTCATGAATGATAGTTTTACAAATTGGAATATAGGAGAACTATAGGGCTGTTATACTATACATAACCATATGACGCGAATGACAATGGATAAGCCTATTGCTGTTTAAATTAAACATCTCTTTTATAAAGGCCTCTTACCTATGTCAAAGGTTATGCAAACCTTCCAAACAAATAAATGAAACATCAAAACAAACTATACCAATAAATATTTAAACAAACAAGCGCGCTATGTAAATACACATAACTTCTCAACATATCAATATTTAACAAAATAACGTAACGCAAACAAGAGTTAAGTAATCCAATTACTAAGCCGCGCATTCTTATCAGGATAAATTATTTTATCGATTGAGTAACAACACTAGTGGTTACGTCACGAGGTACGATCGCGGCCAGCGAGCACTCTTCCGTTTAATTTAATTACAGTGAAGTACTGGTGTGAGTAAAACTGTAAATACGGTTAATATAATGATAATTTTGTGTCGGAATTTTAAATAATAAGTAACCGAAGGAAAGGAAAGACGTAGTTGTGATTTAATTAAATACAACTGTGCTTTTTTCAATTAATTTGAGCACAAAATCTAGTTTTTATGCCAATGTTTTTCGCTAAAAACTAAGACAATTAGGGTATTTAAAAACAAATAAAATGAATTAAAGCCATATTATTATTTTTATTTTAAATTCTTTTATGATGATCCAGGTCAATATGTGACAAATATGGGACAAATAGTACTTAAGTATGACGCAATAATTTGTTCTTTATTTGTCTCGAACTCCGGTAGAAGACTCTTTTGTCTACTGAAAGGTGGCAACTCTGACGCTTTTCGTCCTCCGTGTCATTCATCTACCCATGTAACCAAGGTGAAAAGTGGAGGTTAAAAAGTAAACTTGGAGAAAGAAAGTTAACTCGGAGAAGGCACCTACGCCTGAGCTCCATCTGTCGTTGGACTGATGTGTCAGTTCTTAAGCGTGTTTTACTCTAACCTTCAAGATCTAGATCAAGCTGATATAGTTGGAGGAAGCTCGATATAGACTTGAGCCATCACTCATCATGATCTCAGCGTTGACTCCCAGTTGTATCCAAGAGTTTCAGCTGGGTCCTTTCGGACCCCAGACCTGAGTATATAGTACAAATATATTACGTACCATTTAGAAGGTTACTTAAAAGGAAAGAGTAAATATAATAATCTTTCGTTCGCCTTTAATTTATTTATTTACATAATATTATTTTTCTAAAAATAGTAGAATAAAAATACATAATTAAGTAAAATTGAGTTTACGCAGACGTGACGTAACGTAACATTCATTATAATTAAAATAATTATGACATGTATTATAATTACCCAACGCGTCATTATAACATATTCCACTAAGTCAATGGAACTTGAATGATCTATGTACTATAATAAAACTATAGAAGGAACAAATTATGCACATAAAAAAAAATATTTTCCAAGGAAATATAGTGTTTTGCATTAAAAAATGCTAGTTTTTTGGGGAAAATATCTTCAGTGTGTGGATCAACAGTGGTCTCGATTGGTTTTTAATCTGATTGCCGTCTTATCCCCACCCTGAGAAGAAAGTCTGTACCACAGGCTTGTTAACAGGTAGGGATACACCTGATTCCTAAAGAAAATAATAAATATCTATTAACAGTTTTGGAAGCGACAGTACTTCATGAGCGTCGTCTCCCGCGCACAGCCACGATATAACGCACGGGTTTACTTCCCTACTTTTTATCGATCATTGTACGGTACGAGACAGTTCTCATCTATCGATATTATCGACTTCTAGTCATAATAATAGTTCCTGATTACCTACTTTATTGTAGGTAATTATATACAGACATACCTACTTATAATCACATCATGGTTAGGCAGAGATGAACACACATTTCACCAATCATTGAATTCGGTCCCACGTAATAGGGGGAGAACCTATTGCTGTCTTCCAGACACTATTATTGACTGAAGTCATGCATCTGAGGCTGAGTCTGGGCTGTATGTATTTGTTTGATGTTAAACACCCCTATCCCTTAGTCTCCTTGTACGGCACCACATGATGGAGTGGTCCAAATTCTACACTGCCGGGAACCACGCGACTTTAGGTAATTAGGTAGTAATATGTATACGTTATATCGTTTGTCCTGGTTCAGGCATGTAATGCGTAGGGATGAAAGTAATGTCGTAAGGAAGGTACTAACTATGGAAGTGGATGGCTACAAGGGGAGAGGGAGGCCCAAAATGCGGTGGATGGACTGTGTGAAAGATGACATGGTTAAGAAGGGAGTGAATGTTGAAATGACTGCAACTAGAGATGAATGGAAAAGGAACACATGTTGCGCTGACCCCAAATAATCTTGGGATAAGGGCAGGAGGATGATGATGATGATGTATACGTTATAGGATTCCAAAACCCATAGGCGATATTCAAGCATTGCAGTCAGACCAGTTGTTGAAACTTTTTAGGGCTCTAGTTACCAGTAACGACAGCCATAGATGTTCGTATGGCAACCGACGGCTTAGCATGCTCTCCGAGGCACGACTAGATCAATACATACATTCATTCATTCATTTATTTGCTTCTGTGGTACAACAATAGATGGAAATTGAAAATATAGTAATCAAACACATTTCGCCATAAAGAGGGACAATAGATGGTTTCTTCAGGGTCAGCAGCGCGTGTGTAACGCCCCTGGTGTTGCACACGTCCGTAGGCCACGGTAACTACTTCCCATCAGGTGGGCCGTGTGCTTGTTTAGTTTAGTTAGTTTATAATGTACAAGAGTATCTAGATAACAAATGTGTGTCTGTGTAATTCCTAAGATTCCTACCTAAATTTTAATCGCACCTACTGTGACATTGTATTAACTATTACTAAATTCACAAACTGACATTGCCTTAATATAAATTGTAAGTAAATTATTATGACATCCCATCACTTGGGATTTTATCTTTTGACATTGTATTGATATGAAATTTAAAGTAAATTTTTGATAAAATAGATTATTCCAATATTTGCATGCCTTGAGGCGGAATATGTCTGATAATTTGTATTTTGTGATCATCTATTGTAATATCCATTTTCGCAAATAAATGCATTTGAATTTGAATTTGAATTTGAATTTGTCTGCCACCTAAGTGGTATAAAAAAAAAGTTAGCATGCAATCTCTATTTGCACTAACCCTCACCTCCTGCATAGCGAGCCTAAAATACGTCTATAGGATACAATATAATAATCGAGTGTGATCGCTTTCACAAACACTATTTGCAATGAACGGGGATCCAACCCGCGACTCTACTGCCAACCTCCAGAGGGATACACGTCTTTAGGATACAATATAATAATCGCGTGTGATAGCTTTTACAAAATTTCCTCATCCGAAGCCGGAACGGATCTACAAGTATTCAATAACATTATTTGACGTAAGTGATACATACAATTACGTCAACATTATGTTTAAGTACTTATTAACAATTACAAATACTAGTTTCGTAATATGTACGAGCGTAATGGTACGATCGTATAATAATATATTACTGAACATTTAATAACAAAATTATCGGCTATTATAGAATTCTCGAGATACTATAAGAGTTCTTCATCGACCGAGTATTTGATTTATGCCACCGAACCATCTAAAATTTTCCAGGAGGAATGTTTCCATATTTGTTTTCGTAATATGGGATAAACTTATGAAGTCTCAGGTGTCACTATTTATATGGCTAGAGAGGTCACACGGTAGTCTCTCGAACCGGATTACGCAGATTATCACCGAGGGGGGGTGTTTCGGGTGGTATTTGCATCGGATCGGGAAAGAGCCAACGTCCGAGTGAGATAACTGCGACGTAAGCGAGGATTCGGGGCTGCACACGCTCACCGAGTGCCCAGGGTGGGAGACGCCGAGACTGGAGGTGATGGCGGCCCTGGGAGTGAGAGTTCTCACGCTCGCCAGCTTGTTTGCAGCGATAGTTCGGCCGGCGCCTCCTTCTGCGAGCAAGTAATGCTCGTGAAGGAGACGGCGGAGCGGTAGCGAAGGAGACTCGCAAACCGTGCCGCACGAGCGCGAAGGCGGCTTGGACGTCAGTGGCCGCAAAATATGTGTGAATGATGTAAGCGCGGGCCTGGGGATGACGAGTGGAGCCGCCTGTAATCCAAGCAGAAGCAGGTCGAGGCGGCGGTGCGCTATACGCGCTTCCCTATACCCGGGGATGAGATGGAGACTCCGTGGTGGGACCCGAATAGAGCCGTCTCATAGAAGACGGTCTTGGGCCGGCCGGGGTAAGAGGGATATACCTCAGATAATCTCTTCGTACAGTCAGTGTGCGTTTCAGTCGATTGAAGTCCGACATAACCTCCCAAACAAAAAAGAAACTAAAATAAACCCCTTGATGTCATATGTGATACCTGACTAATACTACTTCAATTAATACTAATAAATATATAATAAATTAATACTAATACTACTTCAATCGACTGAAACGCACGCTGACTAAAGTCAGCGATTGAAGTCCGACATAACCTCCCAAACAAAAAAGAAACTAAAATAAACCCCTTGATGTCATATGTGATACCTGAGCAATACCACTTCAATTAATACTAATAAATATATAATAAATTAATACTAATAATACTTCAATCGACTGAAAAACACGCTGACTAAAGTTAGCGTGTGTTTCAGTCGATTGAAGTCCGACATAAGCTCCCAAACAAAAAAGAAACTAAAATAAACCCCTTGATGTCATATGTGATACCTTAGCTCCCGTCCCAGATTCACCCGTGACATATTTTGAAATCTCATATCACCCAAACATTGGGAGACGTCTCAATAAGTTAATCAGTCCAGCAGTGATCTGCGATGGGCTGATTAACTTATTGATATATCACCCTTTCCATCCCGTAATTTTTTAGTCTTCGAATCAATCAATCAACTAGCCCACTAAAGTCCACAGCTGGACATAGGCCTCTCCCAATGAGCGCCATTTTTTCTGATCTTCTGCCTTCCGCATCCAGTCTGTCCCGAAGTCGTTCAAACAAACAAACAAACAAAAAAATCTCTTCGGCTTTATAATATTAGTATAGATTCAAATAGCTGAACATTGCAGACTACCACCATATTTCTATTGCTGTGACTATTACTGTTCAAAAGCAACTGAAACATCCAGTTCAGTCATTCTGTCTGTTTGTTACGCTTTCGCACCTAAACCATTAGGTACTTGATCAGTAACCGACATCTACTCGGGCAGAGTCGAGAGCAACTCCTATACGCTGTACAATCGTGATAGAATCCGTTAAAAATAATTTTAAAAATAAAAAATATTATAAATAGATTAATATCATTCGCTTCCGAGAATATTAAAAATGTGTTAATTTATGTTTCATTGTTATATTAAATAATCAACATTCCAAAAGATTTAAAAAAATCAAAATTATTTTGGAGGATTCCAAAACCGAGTACCAAAATAAAATAGCTAGTAAAATTTTGTTTCGGAAGCCGGAGATATTAAATAGTGAGAATAGTGAAACCACGGACGATAAGACGTAACAAGAATTCAATACGTGTGGTTAAAACACGTCATCTGGAAATAGGGTTGCCAAATATACGAGAATATAAGAAAGAAGAAAGGAATAAAAATGATTTTTTTATACAGACTAAAAATATAAATAATTCTCGAGAGACATCGATGCCACTGAACTGTGAAGGAATTGTCGTAGCAAGTCGAACTATGCGAGGGAGTTCGAAGTAAAAGAGAAGACGAAGTGCGACAGGGCTTTCCCCTGGGTACAAGGAACTCAAAACGCTCACGAAGATATGAAGGAGAATGAGGGTTGTGAAGAATAGAAAAGAGAAGGGAAAGAATGTGAACATCTCGACGCCGCCGAATTGGTAACCATTTCAGTTGCCTTCTGAACTCCGAAACGTGGTCGTACTTACGTAGGCCGAAAATAAAACGAATACATAAATTTTGCAGTCGCTCCATCTTGTTCCAGAGTTCTTCAGTTGCATCCAGAAAGGTGACATCAGCATAGTCTAGGAGGGGAAGGAGAAGAGATTTTTATGTATGTTTTTTTAATACATTTCGAAAAGCAGGACACCGTCTCGTAGTTCATTCAGAAAATAATATTCGAACAAAAATTTGCGACATCCCTAGCTGGGCATGATATAATCTCAGTTTATAGTATCAGTAATAAAAGGAGTTATTTAACTCAAATATTACAGCTTGTTCTACCGGCTATCGGCATATTGTGTAAGCCTGTAGAGCCTCAGCTTTCCTGGATATTAAGTGTAAAACATGGTCCTGGGCCATCATTATTATGCATCTATTGGCAAGTTATTGGGCACCATTTTATGAAACCGGTATAAGAAATAATTCTGACCTGAAGCAGGAAGTTAAATATGCTGTAAGGCCAGATTCTTGCTAATAAACTATGTACAAATAATAATATTCTAAGATATACTATACTGCGCTATTTAAATTTAAAACAATGTGTACAAATATTTGCATAGAGCGGCAATCGAACCATCCACCTCTGACTTGGCACTTGGTCTATGAGAGTAGGTATATTATAATTATATTTTCGGAAAATAACGTGAAATTATCTACAGAATGATAACCTCACAGCTATGATAACCTCGTGTTGTGAGTAGGGTAGCCACTGGAGAGCTTTTGTGCTGTCAGCGGGAATACCAAAGGCTTGTCCTGATTGTGTCTTCTGCACTGACGAAGAGAAAGACACCCTCTGTTCTTACAGAGTCGGTAGCACGGATGTGACTCCCCCTGGCGTTGCACACGTTCATAGGTCGCGGGAATCACTTTCCATCTTGCTTGTCGGCCACTTAAGTTGTATAAAAAAACGTGATCATAGCATAGACACATTCTAGCGAACTATTGACAGTTAAAATTTATTACTATAAGATATGAATTGTTTAAATTGACTGAAGAAGACCTTTGAGTTGCCTCACGTTCCGACTTAGTTGACTACCAGCTACACAACTATGTTCAATAATGTACATTGTACAGTAGTTCTCGTCCGCAGTCTAGTCTTTCATTTAACCTATCGATGACTATTTATACCAAAACGCATTATTTCCGTATAATTACTAAATACGCCGCAATGGAGCCACAATATAATTTTGTGCTCATTGCGGTAGAGACTATGAGCAATTGGGGGTCGGAGGCGAAGGGCTTAATCGCTGAAATTGGTCGCCGTATCCACGAACAAGGCAGTGACTCCCGCTGCGGCTCGTTTCTGGGGCAGAGGATAGCGAGGCAATGCCGCCAGTGTCTTGGGCACATTTGTGCCGAGAACATTAGGGGGCGGGTTATTTGACGTAACATAATATGACAAAATCTCTGATTGCAAATAAAAAAATAACTAAATACTAATATAAATTTAAGATTGGGTTTATGTTGACGGACATCTATCGTGTTAACCATCAGCTACCGCCGCCGGTTCATTACATTGACATTAACATAAACTCACCCTTTAATATATATAAACCTATATCCCCGAAGGGGTAGGCAGAGGTGCTGTAGCACCCTAATTTCGTTTTTTTTTTTAGATGCCAATGTAATAGCTGGCGTGCCTATTGCCATTAACGGGGCACTTGTAAACCTGCGATAAATACACATATAACTTCGAAAAGCATCGAAAAGTGTGTGCCATGGTAAAACCTGGGATTGAACTCGAGACCTCGTCTCAGCAGTCTATTACCCGCTACCGCTACGCGGCTAGGTTCGCCGGTTCAGGATAATAATATTATGAATTTGTCTTGTATAACATACAGGAAAAATATATTCAATTACTTATAAAATATATACAAAACTATGCTAACTATACAATATATACAAAAATTAATAAAGAGACTGCAACTTTAGGCATCGAAAAATTCCTCCCCATCGATCTCTACTGGCGATGCCAATTTTTAAGTAAGGTAAAGCTCAGCTCTACGGTCACGGGAAGCGTCGATTTTTTTATATACCACTTAGGTGGCAGACAAGCGCACGGCCCAACTGATGGAAAGTGGTTACCGTGGTCTATGGACGTGTGTAACACCAGAGAAGCCACACTCGCGCTGCCGATCCTGTAACCTCAGAGTCTCCGTGCCGCAGTGTAGAGGACAAAGCAGAACAAGCATTTAGTCATCCCACTGACAACACAAATTCTCCAGTGAGCTATGGCTACCCTACTCACCGCCGGGAACACAACACGAAGTTTTTATAACCGCGGTATTCTGTAGGGCGGAGGTATTTCCCCAGTTGGACTGCTCAATTGGGCGGAAATACCGCCCTCATATTAAATTTGTATGTATTATTCAATAGCATTATTGATAAATTTTATTTGTTACAGGTAAGTTCATAAACAGAATAATCTACCGAGCGTGACATGGTAAGTGCTTCTAGTTATGTATTTGTAAAATAACTGAGGAAATTATGATTGAAATATACATCTGCCTTACTTTTCGGAGAGTGAGTTTTCGGAGTGTCTGCGTAAGTATGGACCTACATTGAAACTAGTTATTGACCTCATAGTTATTTCCCCTTTTTTATATGTATATGAAAACGCCTTCATGGATGATTCTGAAGGTTTTATAACCCCAGGGAAATATAAGTAATATTTATTTTGTAAGATATTTTTACGTTTTTTTAACTGAATTGAAATCCCACCTTTTGAAGTCGTGGTGTTTACTCAGACCCCTGGAGCAACAAACACTCTTGTGTTGTCTGGACGTTATAAAAACTGCACATTACCGCCACTCAACGGAAATTAAATCGACGGCTGAAACAAGAACTACTTGGTACGAGTGCGTCCGAACTTTTAAAAATACTGCCGGTCTCCCTTTCACTTCGTTTTTTTCGCGAGGTCTTTTATAAGCGAGTTCTACGTTCTTTAAATAGATGGCGTTGTTTGTTTCTTTGCGTACTCTAAAATAGCGCCTACTTCAAAATTCGTATAGTGCATATCATCAAAGAAAATCTTTTCAAGTAAATTAGCTTCTCACGTTTTAAACAATGAAAATTAATTAAGTAACATGTGCTAGATATTGAGTAATGCAGGTAAGTTAGGTTACTTAAACGCAGTGCCTATGAAAATCCATCGTACTACTTCTTCAGTTCTATTACATTACCTTACCAATTTAATTTGTAAAAAAAATAAGTGTCGGCTCCATTCTTTGATAAAATTGTTCCTTAGACTGTATTTACCGAGGACAGCCGAAGAGGGCCGTCTCACAGGAGACGGACCTGGGCCGGCCTGGGTGCGAGGGAAATGTCTCAGATAATCACCAAACTGCAGCCCACACAGTCAGCGTGCGTTTTAGTCGGTTCAAGTCCGATATAACCTCCCCCACCGGCCCCGGTGGTGGGGTATTTACCAGTGAATCAAGATTGTCTATGGCTTCTTCACCTACGAGGCCAAACCAACCTTACCTGCTAACTGGTATACCTTTTAATTAGCGGACGAGTTTCTGGTGCCAACTTTCTTCTCAGGTTTGGGGGTTAGACGGCAGTCGCTCTCGCCAAAGTTAAGTAGCTATCTAGCGCTAAATTTGGTATATATCCGCTGTAATTATGATGAGGTATGATCGAAATTTATTCTTGTCGTTAATAGACACCTGTTTTGATCAACTAAAATTCTATTGCCGGTAATTTAATGACTGCTTATGTAAGATTAGAGGAATAGTTAAAACTGATTGTATGGATATTGCTAAAGAATTATTCAACGCTGCTGCAGCTTAGCAAGTCGTAAACTTAACTACAAAATATTAGCAACAGCTTATTAGCAATTCAATAGTCTAAAGGTGCTGATGAACTAGAGTATTCATTTGTATTGAGCGTTCTAATGAATGCTACATTCAACAAGCGTTTTAGCGAGCGCTCTATGGAGTGTTACGATAGGATAGTAAATTTGTTTAGACTTGTTTTTTTACGTGCGGAATCCCCCACGGATACCTCCCCGCCGGAGCCGGTGGGAAAGGTTATGTCTGACTTGAACCAACTAAAACGCACGACCCCTGTGGGTCATTTTTGGTTGTCGAAGGTGAGATTAACATGCATATTCCTCGCCTTCCTCGGGTGTGGGGACCACAAATTTGTACAGACTAGAGTGATTGCTAGACAAATCTTAAAAACTGTTTGTGGCAATGTTTGGCTCTATGGTTGTCGTTGTTTAGTTTTAAACAGCGAATGCTCGATACTCTGTTACAAGTGAATGCTCCAGTCTATCAGCACCTTTAGGCTTTATTTGTTGCCTTCACACTTATAGTGTGATTTAAGTATACTCTTTGTAAGAGGTTCTCGTGGTTAAGTGGTAACAGAGTTTGCTAACACGTTGCAGGCAATACTAGCCAGATCAGTTTTAGGATCACCATTATTAACATATTGATCCCTTACGGAGCACGTATGTCACGGCTAGTATACGAACCCTATAAATCCCCAAAAGTTCAGTATAAACAGGTACAAGTATCTTGTTATATCATATGGTATTCTCGGCCAGAGAAGTGGATATGTTGTACTTGAACTGACTAAAACAAAAAGTCGTATTGGGTCTCATGTGCCGGGGTACCATATCCCAACTGTCCCTGGGCCATCTACAGGTTAGAGATCTTTTTTTTATACCTCTTAGGTGGCAGACAAGCACACGGCCCACCTGATAGAAAGTGGTTACCGTGGCCTATGGACGTTTGTAACACCAGAGGAGTCACAGTCGCGCTGCCAACCCTGTAAGTACACAGTTTCTGTGCCGTTAGTGTAGAAGACAAAGCAAGACAAGCCTTTGGTCTTCCCACTAACAGCACAAATTCTCCAGTAAGCTCTGGCTACCCTACTCACCGCTGGGAACACAACACGAAGTTATTATAGCCGCGGTATTCTGTAGGGCGAAGGTACTTCCCCAGTCGGACTGCTCAATTGGGCGGAAATACCGCCGTGTACCTACCCCTACCCCCTAACATGTCTGTCAATTTGTTTTATTTTTTTTGAGAATATTAGCAACCCCAATTCCTAATATTCCCTCTAACCTCTTCAATTAAGTTAAATTGCTTGTGTTAGGAGTGGATTCACATCGGTAGTGACCAGTGTTCGAACCAGAGACCTCTCGATCGTAAGGCCGAGTCTAAGCTAGCGACGCTTTTCAAGCCGCAGAAGTATCTTAAACGCTAAATTATCTAATCGCTCCAAACTTGATCAGAAAATTCACTTACATTACTTCCTCTCTACAATGTTATAGCACCCACATAAACAAGTTTTCCTCCAAACGTAACGGTACTCTGAGTCACTCGTGCGCATCGGCCGCTGAGCTCGTGACGTAACACTCTTGCTTTCGTTACGACTCGTCCCATTGAGCAGAGTGCTCTTGACCTTGAAAGGCTTTTGCTCACACCTCGAGATGAATGTTTATTGTTGTAATGGTACATTAACTAGGATAACAGATGTTTTGAATGTTTTATTTGCTTTTTTTACACATTACTGAGGTTAATATGCATAATAATACTACAGCGTAAATGATAGTAGCAACTAAATTAGATTTGTATAAGAAATCTCTAGCTGTTTTGCATTTTCGGGTTAGGAATAAATGGCTTAGGTAATAGTGAGATGGTATTAGACTTATTTATTTTTGAACTGACTTCACGAAAGTAGGGGGACGTTTATCAATTCTACCGTATTTTTTTTTTAATTTCTGTTAGATCTATGTGCCTTTCAGTTATATACTGTTACTCCCTAGTAACATTAAAACCGTGTGTTCGCGTTTGGAGCATTTATTTGTAATCTAGGACACGCCAACTTTACTTCACCTAGCCTGATAGTAAGCTAAAAGTAAAGTCTCAAGAAAGAGGGTCACCATTACAGACACTAAGTAATGTTACTATGGTGCACTCTGTTTGGTAGCCTCATCAAACGCATTTTCACGCCCCGCTTTAAGGACCCGGGACTGTAGGAAGAAGGAATCACGTGAGCTGGTAATGAATTTCAGGTCTTGGTGGTGCGACATAAAAAAGAGTCTCCGAACCGCTTGCTTGCACTCATGATAAATATACATAATGCAATTGTTACAACATACAATAAGTAATGTCAGCAAAACATATATGTTAAATACGATATAAGCTCGTGTAATAGTCTATACAAAGTTATTCTGGAGTATTCATGTTACTATCTTTCTCTTGTAGCAGATCATCTAGTAGCAGACCTGCCCCAGGTTCACCAGTGTCATAATTTGTCACTTCATATCTTCTATTTGAGTCAGAATTTCTTTAGTTTAAATAACGTATGGAAATTTGCAGGATTTGTTGACTTGTTGTTTAAGTGCGCAAAATCCCCACGGATACCCCCCCACCGGAGCCGGTGGAAGAGGTTATGTCGGACTCGAACCGACCAAAACGCACGCTGCTTGTGGGTCGTTTTTGATTACCGAAGGTGAGGTTGACAGTCATGTCTCTCGCACCCTGGCCGAACTAGAGCCATCTCTCACGATCTGGACCTCTCCTCGGGTGTGGGGACTACAGAGTCCCCAACTCGTCCTGGAAACGTGCTCCGCTCCCTTAAGTATTAGCCTAAAACCTTCTTTAATAAACGGACTATTTAACACAAAAAAAATAGTTCGAATCAGTAGTTCCTGAGTTTAAACTGATGTGATGTGATAGGCGTAGTATCTACCTATCTTTAAATTTTGTAATAAATACGACATTCCACATAACGCTATCTAGACCCATGGTAAGCATAGCTTAACTAGCTTGTGTTATGGAATTTAGAATGCGGATAAACATATTTAGATACTTTTTTCTGTAAATACAAATAATACATAGAAACACCCAGCTCAATGCAAATATACATATTCACATATACAAATATTTGCACTCAGCGGGAATCGAACTCGCGCCTGCGTAGCAGTAGAACGTTCTACCGCTACGCCACAAAAGCTGTGACCTAACATAATGTTTTCTAGGGTTACCTCGATATCTGCGAAAGATAAACTTATCGAAGAGGATCTACATCTCACAGTCAAAAGATAACAACCGTCAACCTGATCTCATCTTACATCACGATTTATCCATTAGCAGTAAGCAGAAGTCAGACATCTAATTAACAGCCATTTCGAAGAAATCTTGCCAACCAATCGATCAATCTAAAGTATAGCCTCACATTACATAAGCAACTGTAACGAGTCATTTTGTTAACTACACGCGTAAGCTTAAATATTTGTAATTATTTCAGTAGCCATTAATTTTAATGTATTTTGTTGTTGTTGATGTAAAATTAGGTGCGTAACAACTGGATTTTAATGTATTGAGAGAAAGTTTAACTGTATCAGTACTACCGCGCCTATAGGAATATTAGGATATATTGTCGATATTTCCATCGAATTGAGCAGTTCGATTAGAGAAGTGTTGGCAGGTTATTGGGTACATATTTATGCAACCGATATAAGAAATAGCTCTGACCTGAAGTAAGGAGTTAAATATGCTGTTAGGCCAGATTCTTGCTTATAAACTGCACATAATAATATTCTAAGATATACTACACTGCGCTTCTTATTTTAGATTTAAAATAATGTATACAAATATTTGCATTGAGCGGCAATCGAACCATCCATCTCTGACTTGGCACTTGGTCTATGAGAGTAGGTATATTATAATTATATTTTCGGAAAATAACGTGAAATAAACAACAGAATACCGCGACCATGATAACCTGTTGTCGTGTTCCCGGCGGTGAGTAGAGTAGCCAGAGCTCACTGGAGAGTTTTTGTGCTGTGAGTGGGAAGACCAAAGGCTGCTTTGTTTCCTACACTGACGGTTCAGAAACTCTCTGTGCTTACAGGGTCGGCAGCGCGAGTGTGAGTCCTTTGGCGTTTCACACGTCCATAGGCCACAATAACCATTAATACACAGTTGGGGCGTGTGCTTATCTGCTACCTAAGTGGTATAAAAATATATATCACCAAGATACGATAAATTGGCGAAACGCAAATCGCCTGCGTCACGTTCTTACTTTGAATATCAAAATCCATTGCATCCATTAACCTACATATGCCTGCAATCCCTGGAGACCCCTTCAGGCAGAGGAGAGGTACCCTCCTTTTCCAACAATGTAATAGGGGACGAGGCTACTGCCGTCCAGCAGGCACTTCGTCATGGGCTGTTTGTTTACTATCGAATGATAAACAGCTTTATCCGGACAATCAGGGGAATAGATGGGGTGACCTTATTCTGTTCCACAGGCTTTGTAATATGCGTTTTGTATTGCGTATTGATCAGTATTACGGAGCGTACCGTAATATTGATCAATACGCAACTTTTAACGCGCATGTGTAATAATTACATCCACATTTTACACCACCGAAGCGCTGAAAGCCTATACAAATATGCCGCAATTTTTTCAATTAAGGAATATAAAAAATACCTGTCACGTGCGAGTCGGGCTCACGCACTGTGGGTTCCGTACTAAACTTAATTGAAGGAGGAACTTATGCTACATAAACGGAATTATCTTTTCATTGCGTTGAAACTTTCTTCCTGCCGTCTCGGGTCCTTTAAGCGGGGCGTGAAGCGGGGTGTCAAGCTGAGTGTCACCATGGTATGTGTAAGTAATGATGACCCTCTTTTCTGAGACTTTGCCTTCAGCATACCATCAGGTAAGGCGAAGTCTAATTGGCGTGTCCTATATAAAAAAAAACTTCTGGGAACTTTGATTTTTTACAGTTGTAATTGATTACAGACCAGAGTACTTGATATTAATTTACGTGATACCTTCACTTTTTATTGAGAAAATGGTCTTGATAGACAGACACAGACAGACAGACAGACAGACAGACGGATAACAAAGTCATTCTATAAATGGTTTGCTTTTTCATCCATTTCAGGTACGGAACCTTAAAAGCACTCAATTATTTAAACTTTGGCGTGCGATTATTGAAAAGATTCAAGACATTTTAATTATAAAAGACCCCATTAGGACACAATCTGGCATATTACCTAACTTTTAATGAGAGTTTATTGTCAATAATAATTATTTTTTATGGTTACATTCTCGTGTATCAATGGCCCGCTGTGTGAATGCAATCAATTTTATTTATAGACTATTGGTACAAAACAAATAATAATACAGAAGGTCGAATTGAGATGACCACCTGTTACTTTAGCAGAAGTAGCCCGACGAAAGATGGGGATGCCGTAGACCCACACTATGGCCAGTCGGAGTGCGCGAGGGATATGCCAAAGCCTATCTCATACCCCTGTAACTGATGCCCTGAGTCAGCAGTGCAGTATTAGTCGGTCCGAGTACGACATAACCACCCCCGCTGACTTCAGAAGAAAAAAGGCCTTAGAAAATATAGGACATGACGTTATTTCCGTACCAATTGAGCAGTCCGACTGGGAAAGTTCCTCCACCCTACAGAATACCACTGCTATAATAACCTCGTGTTGTGTTGGAATACAACTGAGAGAGAGAGAGCTCACTGGAGAGTTTATGCTGTCAGGGCGAAGATCTCTTCTGCACTGACGGCACAGGAACCCCCTGTTCTTACATAGTCGGCGCACGGGTGTGTTTTTTTTAAACCACTTAGGTGGCAGAAAAGCACACGGCCCATCTGATGGAAAGTGGTTTCCGTAGCTTATGGACGTGTGTAATACCAGAGGGGTCACACTCGCGCTGCCGACCCTGTAAGCGCAGAGTTTCTGTACCGTCAGTGTGGAAGACAAAGCAGGGCAAGCCTTTAATCTTCCCACCAGTGTATGTCCCTGGCGTTGGATACATTCATAGGTCATGATAACCACTTTCCATCAGGTGCTTGTCTGCCACCTAAGTTGTATAAAAAACCATTAAAGTGATTATAAAAAAGGGACGGCCACAAATCGAATCTTAATAAGATATAGATAGACATAGCATTGCGCACATCAAGCGCGTACTGTCGTTAGCGCTTGCTTCATCGGCGGTCGGTCACTCTTTATACTTAAGTAGTGTTTTGCTGTATTTAATGAGCTGTATGCCATGTTCTTGCTTAATATACTCTTACTTAAACACTGTAGATATGATACAAAATGTTTAGTAATCGGATCATTTCCATAGATCCTTTACCCTATCCTTCTTCCTCTCAGCGATAATCCCAATTGTATCTGAAGTTTTCCCCTCGGAGTCTGGGGTCCGGTTTACTAGTCTAACTGCGGATTTGGCTAAACTTTGATATTTTTCATGAAGCGATGTGGCAACATCCTTAGGCTTCATCTCATCGGAGCGGACAATTACATAGGTAGGACTCAAACCGAAAAAACCTGAGTCATAGTCACAGAGTTGTAATTGTAATGACTGCAGATAGAGGAGGGCAGGTTGGTAAGTGTTGTCGTTACAATTCTTAATTTTTTATTACTAATTTAGTTTTATGTTAGTTGGATTTGAGGCATATTGTTATGAACCGTTTTTATGTGCTGCAGTTATGCAGACGAATTTTTCTTTTCTTCAGTATCAGAATAAACGTAATATTTACCATGTTTCATTATTTTGAGTTTCCAAAAATGTGAAACGCTTCACGATTTTGCGTGTCATCCTTGAGCAGGGGCCATGCTAATCTACTCTGTATCGTTCCAATTTTAGTATTTGTACTGCCGAAGCAAATTTATTTATTTAATTTATTCTGATACTGATGTGAGTGACCATGATAGTTTAAATACCTGAATTTTTCTTTTCTTTCTTTCTTCCTTTCTTTACATTCAGATATACTCCCTGTAACGTCACAAACTCACAAACAGACAGATAATTCTGTTGAATGAAATTTTAAAGCATTTAGTATGCTAACTATTCAATTCGATTAAGATATAGAAAAAATTGCATCGGTTCAGGCGGGATTCGAATCCGCGATCTTTTCCTTACAGGGGGAACGCTTTGACCACTAAGCCTAACCTTCACCTGAAACCATCCAATTCCTTCTTTAAATATATCCGTCTTACGGCGACGACGGTGGGAGCCATCTACCGATATTCGTACGAACAAATGATGTTGCAATCATTATTCTATATTTTAATCGAGATGATTCTGTTCTTCGGTATTGTGCTTAAATGATTACATTGATTACGATTACTGATTGATTACGAGCTTTTTAGATAATTAATGTATTTGATGACATTTAAATGTCCAACCTACCAATTAAAACTTAAATTAATCACCTACGTAGTAACAGCTAGTAGGTGTGCTTACATTTAAACGAATTTAGAATGCAGGTTCCAGATTTGTAATACTCCAGCCATAATAGATGATGCACGCAGCGATAATTATGCAGTATTATGCAGCTACCTGCCCACATCCTCCTGACCTATTACAATACTTGGACCCGTAGTATTATAACGATACTCAATCATGAATCTCGATTTAGAACTAGATCTGAGGACATGACAGAGCTATACTATGACTGTGAAACTCGATTCACAATCGAATGCTGGAGACACATGCTGTAAGAAAGTTTTGAACTATCGTACGAACTCGACAGCTGAATCCGCGGTAAGATTTCAATTTCGCATGCTGCAAATTTGGTGACAGCGAGCACAATCGATAGTGATGTATGTTTATGTGCCCGATAGCATTACGTCATCATATTGACAGCATGCGTAATCGAAATCTTTCATTTTCATGATTCAGCTGTCAAGTTCGTTCGATTGTTCGAAACGTTTTTACAGCATGTATCTGCTGTTCTGGAATTTGACCTAAGTGTCTATATTAGTATTCATATATGCCGCGTGGTTCCCGGCATAGTAGAATTAGGGCCACCCCATCTCTTCCCATGCGGTGTCGTACAAGGCGACTAAGGGATAGGGCTGTTTAACATCACACAGATATATACAGCCCAGACTCAGCCTCAGATGCATAGCTCAAGTCAACAATAGTGCCCAGAATACGGCAATAGGCTCACACCCTATTACGTGGGACCGACTACAATTAATGGTGAATTGTGGGTGTTAATTCACTTCTGCCTAACCCTCCAGGAATAAAGGCGTGATTATATGTATGTATATTTATAACTTTGAAAATTTTCTCTAGCTTCGTAAACGGAAATCATAGTGTGATCTATGCATCTAGCCCTTAACCTTTATCCTCTCCCGTGGCATTTACTCACGGAAGTTGACGAACCACCACGCCCCACGGTGGAAAGTTCGCCATGGCAGTGCAGGAAACGATCAAGTATTCGCATCATAAAGGTCAAGAAATTAAAGTTGCACGCCGGCTTCGATAATTGTATCATCGATATCTTATTATTTTTTGGTGTCTTTAACAGACAGACAATTTACGGCTGCGTTCTAAGTTTACATTAAAATAAATTCATAGACAATATATCCACAGTCGCTGTAAGACTGATATATTATGTATAAAAGAATTTAAATGGATTCAGGCGAAGGTTCGGTGGCTTAGGGGTCAGAGCCGGCCGCGGCGGCGGCGCGCCTGGCGCGCCTCCCCGTTTACCGGGAACGAGTTGGGGAACTCTGTAGTCCCGACACACCCGAGAAGAGGGCCAGATCGTGAGATATGGCTCTGGGTCGGCCGGGGTGCGAGGGATATGCCTGTCAACCTCACCTTCGGCAACCAAAGCGACCCACAGGCGGCGGTGGGGAGGTATCCGTGGGGATTTTGCGCACGTAAAAAAAAAAAAGGGGGTCAGAGCGTTCCCCCTGTAAGGTAAATGCGGCGGGTTGCAATCCCGCCAGGACTGTTTCAATTTTAATCGAACATTTTAAAAGTATAATATTAATATTATCGTAACCTTCGAAGGAAAAAATATGTTTTTTTAATTTGTGACTCCCGCTCCAGCTCGTTTCTGGGGCAGAGGATGGCCATCGCGATTCAGTGAGGCAAAGCTGCCAGTGTCATGGGCACCTTTACGCCGTGAACTATACGGGGCGGGTTATTTGATTTGACATAACAATTGACAAAATCTATGATTGCAGATAATGATTGGACATTTGTATTGTAATTAATTTATTATTTAGGTATCTTACCTACCACCCATACTTACAAAACTCTCTATTTATTAAAATATACATAAAATAAAGTTAAGAAAATTGATCAAGCTATGTCTTGTCACATTACTGTCCATCCCAGGGTTGCCTGGAAGAAATCGCTTCCAGCGATAAGACCACTCATTGTACATTAAACTGTATATACATGCTTTTTTATACCACTTAGGTGGCAGACAAGCACACGGCCCACCTGATGGAAAGTGGATACTGTGGCCTATGGACGTGTGTCGTAACACCAGAGGAGCCACACTCACGCTGCTGACCTTGTTTGCACAGACTTTCTGTGCCGTCAGTGTAGAAGACAAAGCAGGACAAGCTTTTTGTCTTCCTACTGACAGCACAAATTCTCCAGTGAACTCTGGCTACCCTACTCACCGCTAGGAACACAACACGAAGTTATTATGACCGCGGTATTCTGTAGGGCGGAGGTACTTCCCCAGTCGGACTGCTCAATTGGGCGGAAATACCGCCGTATCCTACCACCTATAAAAACTACCTATTTGCTACATGCTACCTACTTGTCTCTGCCGTAAACATATTGTTGTACAATAAAGTTTTATGTATCTATTTATCAAAGAAGTTTGGTTACAGACACTGTAACATGAGTATTTAATATATTAGATTTCATGTAAAACTTGGAATATTAATAATGATGGTGACTGTATATACATGGCCGCATTGATTTCTTTTAATTGTAAACTAAAGCAGGATAGCTAACCTCTTTTTACCTCCGACTATTAATTTATTAATCGGTTTTAATTCGGTTATGTTTACAAATATCCAAATAATCGAAGTTTACATGAGCGTGAACGTCTCCCTGATTAATGACTGCACACAATCATGTAGTTTAAACCACTTACATGAAAAATAATCAACAGTGCACTTTGTTACTTGTAATTATCCAACTTATAAGTGTGTAGTGAGGCTAGTTCTAATAGAGCAATAAATTCCTCACAAATCGTTACTAGGCATTTCCACTATAGCATTGAGTTTCATACTTGCAACTTTTGTTGCACACACACACAAATGTGATTTTGTAAATTTCAAACCAATTAATTATGACTATTGTGTATTTCATTTTGTAACCTAATTCACAATATTTTCACAGTAAATTGGAAAATGAACCTGTATTATGTTTAAAGGCCTGTGATACAATGTTTTAATACATTAGTACAGGCGTTAATGTTTCACATTGCAATATTTTCTCAGATGATAATGTTTAAACGCTGTATGTCCTCTTTTCTTTAAATGAATCATTCGTTCATTCATAAAACTGAAAAGATGTTCTCTCCTGCATTGCAATGATGGCAATTAGGTTTAGGCGCTAGGCGGGATGTAGATTGAATATAGCGAATGAATAAAGGTAAAACGCTTAAAATAATTCTTAGAATTGTCATTGAAAACGACTTTTACATATTTTTTCTTTTGCATGGTACCTCCATGCAAAAGAAAAAATATGTAAAAGTCATTTATATCTTCTGTAGAGTGTCAATAATAATCGTGTTTTATGATTACGCTTACGAGTTTAAGATTAACATGATAATATACGGATGAACAAAACAAATACCTCCTGGAGAAAAAATACATGTAAAGAATTCGAAAGTCACTTATTCTGGACACATATGTAGAACTCACTTGTACTTGTCCACAGTATTTTTTATTTGTCATTAAATTAAAATGAATATATTAAGTTAATAACAAATTAAAAATACTGTGGAAAAGTACAGTGAGTTCTAAATATGTGTAACAACAAATTCCACCAAGTGCCATCAAACAACAGTATAAATAGACTTATTCTGGAAATCAAAGAGTGCACAAAGCAATTTAATATTTGGACAGACATGTACAACATGATGTAAAATAAAACCTCGTAAGAAAACCTGGTTATCATTATACCACGTGATTATAAAGGTAGTTTTAAGCATGTTTTCTAAGTATTAAGACTCGAATTCATTCAAAACACTTATTTGCTAAATAATAATTTTTATTCTAAGTAATCTATACAGAAATAATTTATAAATATTAAATACAATAAAAATAAAATAACTATTATACAACTTATAGCTAAGAACAATTAAAATGCGTCGTAGAATTCCTCCGCATCGCATGCCTCTTGTGGCAGCGTTCCCAGAAGACTGGCAGCATTGCCACGTTGTATGGCAATGCTTATTCTCTGACCTAAAAAGAGGCCAGCCTTCTGGTCACGAGAAGCGTCGACCATACGCTTCGCAATCTCACGGAAGAGGTTGCGAGCGCTCGGACCCCATGACCCCAAAGTCTCGACTCCAAACGGCACAAATTCATAATCTCCGATGAGATTGGAGTATTTGCGCCGCTTGAGAGCCTCTGCAGAAGCAGCAGCAGCTCCAGCACAGCCAGCCGTGCTAGTTATATGGGTAGGAGCCATGGTATCAACGCATGTGGCGTCCCACACCAGAGTCCTACCCATCTTCCATGGCATTAACGACATGCCATCCGGTCTCTTGCCATCGTCACGCGCCAAACCGTTTGGTTCTAGTACAGCTGGTACACCGGCGGTGACAAGAGCACGGCGGATTATGTCATTGAGGCTGGCGTGCCGTGGAATTCGCCCTGCGCTCCTGCAGCACGACAGACCATGGTGTCCGAGTCTGTCAACGGCTTCTCCACAACGGCATTGATGCGGAGAAACACACGGCGCACCTAAACGGAGACAAGTTGCGATGCGGAAGGTAGTGTCATCTAACATAGTCCCTACGTTAGATGACGGAAGAGCTTGTAGCCAAAGACCCGATTCCCACACTCCAACCGCCAGTAAACGGGCACGCTCAGCAGCATTGGAACATGTATTTAGTATTTTTTTTCCAACTAAGCTGCAGAGCGGCCCGTCCCACTGACGCTGTGAGAAGAGGTTCCTTAGGAGATCGGTGTTTGGACATGCAATTTTCCAAGCGTTCACTGCATCAGTCTTACACAATACTTCAGAATTAACTAGTGTAGGTGCAAGGATTTTCCTAGTTAATTCTTCGGTACTGTGGACTGAAGACAGGAACGCTGGTAAGCTGACATCTGAAATTTTGCGAATACCGAGCCCACCCAAGCGAATCGGTAGAGTCGCTTGTAGTAAAGCTCGGTCATCCAAGGCCACATTTAAAATTTTGGTGAGGGTATTTTCTATAATTTCGTCCATTTTTTTCAAAATCGTTAAATGTTTAAAAAATGGCGTTGATCGTAGGGCATGGGTGAATTTTGGAACGAATAGGCAATACCGAAGAATAGTGAAAGCCGAGTGTATATTAATTTTGAGTAGGCGATCCGAAATGTCACTAAAATTTTGAATTTTTTCCTCTATAAATGGGGTATAGGCATCTTCTAGGATTGGGGACCCGAGGAGACGTAAGGAGTCTTTTTCTAAAATTTTGATGGTGGGAGCTATGGAATTGAATTTAGAGATAGTAGAAATTTTGTCCGAAACGTCGTTTAAAAAAATCTCGCATTTGCTGTCATTTAGTTCTAAACCAATTAATCTAAATTCATTTTTAATAAATGCCAAATCTTGTAAAACTGTCTCCACATCTCCCCCTAGAGTCCCATCGTCTAGGTACCATACATTAAATTTAGAATTTAACCGCCGAATAATGGGCTGAATAGCTAAACTGAAAATTACCGGTCCAAGAGGGTCTCCTTGTTGACATCCAACAGCTGATTTCAAAACACTTAAACTAAATATATCGCAACAAAAAGTTGCCCGTATGAATTTCAAACTGGAAGGAGTTACACGCCAATGCAGATGTGTGACGGTCTCGAAAGTGTATTAGTTGGTACACAGTTCAAAAATGTTGGCCGCCGTTGTTGGCCATGTTGGACTATCTGATTGTTCATTAAACCAGTCTAACAGTTTCACAACATCCAGACGCATAATTACGTATTGTAGGTAGTTTATGTAATTTTCAATTATTAGACTTCATAAATTAGGAGTTTTTTTTTACCTAACGTTTTGGTATTTAGAATAACTGATTTATAGTTACTTTTTTGTAAACTAGTTTGGTATAGGTCTGACTATCATTTACTAATTCACGCGAAAACCACTGAACCGATCTTGATGAAATTTTGTAGATACAAGGGTAGTAGGGTATTTATTAAGTCATAGTAAATTTATTACAATACAATATGTCAAAACTACTAATCAAATAACCCGCCCCTGATCGCTCCCGGTGCAAAAGTGCCCATAACACTTGCTGCGTTGCCACGTTGGATGACAATGGACAGCCTTTGGACCAGGAACGACTCGGAACGAGTGTCACCGGTCGCCTCGATGAGCTTCTGTCCGATTTCTTTAATAAGGCTTTTAGCTTCCTTAGGTAGATTAAACCGCAAATAATGCTAGAGAAGGAGGCGTAGGAACGGGGCCGGAGGAGACTTAGGTCCCTTCTATCCCACTAAACCCGCAATGCGCGTAGGTGACTCTGGCATCGGAGGTCATTAAATGACCTCCATCCTCCATGAGCGCAGGCCTGGGGGTGACAGGTGGAGCCGTCTGTCACTCTAGCAGAAGCAAGTGAAGACGGCGGTGCGATTAGTGCCCCTCCGCCTTTTTCTGAGGAAAGATTCCGCGCCGTAGTCTCACACCTGATGAGGCCTTCTATAGCCCTAGGTCAGTCCGGGTATGCGAGGGATATGCCAGAGGCTACCTCATCCTCGGCAACAGATGGCGTAAGACGGCCGTGCGGTTTTAGTCGGTTCAAGCCTGACACAACCACCCTGCTTGCCTAGGCTAAGGGGGTATTCGAGTGGATTTCTGCACATAAAAAAAGGACATGGCTATCCGGCTGCCGGCATCCATACGAGCAAAATCGAAGGAAACAGCTAGCAAATTATATATTCGCGTCTTTTCCTTAACAAATAACTCCGCCACCATATCGCAATATAAATCTTTTGTTAGATCTGTTACCATCACCTTGACATACTATTCTGCTACTATTATATATTTCTAAACATAATAAGTGCTATCAACGCTCGCATTTGCTCAACACCTTGACCAACGTATAATACAATGGGACTTATTACTTCAGTAGCTGTCATGTTAGATGATGTCTGTTTGTAGGGGTAAAGCGAGCAGTTGATTTAGAGATAGAGTAGGTTTGATGGCCGCTTAACACAAAAAATGTGTTTTGTTAATTTTTTTTTATTAAAAAGCAACCGCAATTACTAACATTCTCTCTAACCCCTCTAACTAAGCTAAATTGCTTGTGCTAAGAGTGGGTTCACGTCGGTAGTGTAATAACCAGGATTCGAACCTGCGACCTCACGATCGTAAGGACGACTCCTTAATCACTAAGCTACCAACGTTTATTCATATATATTATGTTTACGTTTAAATAAGATAAGATATTCATTATCGTGTAACACAAAACTAGTGGTTTCACTAAAACATCTTCTTATTTTTTAATGTACAATGGGTTTCTCTTCTTGGACGTTTTTTTTATATTTAGGACATGTCAATTACATTTCACTTCGCCTGATGATAAGCCGAAGGTAAAGTCTCAGAAAAGAGGGTCACCATTACATACATATACCATGTTACAATAGTGACACTCAGCTTGACAAATTTGTGTCTTGTAGAGAAGACACCGCTGCTCCGGCGTGAAAAAGAGTCTCACTCCGTTCAGGACTGAGACCGAGTTTACGCGAGGTTGATTTTATGATACTCTCGATGTAGTTTTTGTTATTCAGGTCTGGAGAATTTGTGCTGTCAATGGGATGACTAAAGGCTTATCCTACTTTGTCCTCTACACTGACGCCACAGAAACTCTGTGCTTACATCAGCAGCGCGAGTGTGGCTTCTCTGGTGTTACACACGTTCAAAGGCCACGGTAATTACTTTCCATCAGGTGGGCCGTGCGCTTGTCTGCCACCAAGTGGTATATAAAAAAGGAGGTTTTTGGTATACTTTGATTATCCTGCAGGGGCAGTGGCGTGCTCTGTGGAGTAAGATGGGGAACAAAAGGAGAATTTTTTGCTGTGAACGCACATGCAATTGGCATTGAACTCGTCCAGGTTCTTATGTGATTTAGGATTCGGTCAAGCTCTGTGGATAGAATAGCTAGAATATTATAATGTTGAAATGATCTTCGTCTTAAAAAGATTCAAAGTATAAATGTGGATGGTTTGAGAAGTAGAGTTAGGCCTGAGTTGCATGGAATGTGTGAACGTGGCTGTGGGAAGGGAAGGAGTGACAGAGTAGATGATGGCTGACAGGAATGTATGGAGAAGAATGACAAGTTCCGCCGACCCCAAACAGATTAGAACCAGGACATAACATAACATCAACTCACGCCTATGTCCCCGAAGGGGTAGGCAGAGGTGCTAGCCCCCACATTTCGCCAGTTTATGTTTAGGTCCCAATGTAATAGGTGGCGAGCCTATTGCCATTAACCGGGCACTTATAAACCTGCGATAAATACACACATAAATACGAAAAGCATCGAAAAATCATTGGTGTGTGCCATGGTAAATCCTGGGATCGAACCCGAGGCCTCGTCTCAGCAGTCCATTACCCATACCACTAGGCTACCGCGGTAGATGGGACCAGGGCAAGTAGATGGTAATGACGGATGGTCAATCGGAGAGTTCGTATTAAGATGATAACTTTTTTTTTTACTATCTGTGACTTACAAGATGTAGGTACATTATTATATAATGCAATATGTAGGTAATGAATTAGGAAGAAGCGTATTCATAAATATTCATAAAACTTTTTAGACTTCCCGGCTATCAAATTGAATTCTTTTGAATTGAGGTCTTAGATGTCATCCGCACACGGTGCAAAACATCCGATCAAGAACCAAGCGGTTCGGAGACTCCTTCCTCTGTCGCACCATTAAGGCCTGGAATTCATTACCATGCAGCTCACGTGTTTCCTTCTTCCTACAGTCCCGGGTCCTTTAAGCGGGGCGTGAAAAAGCATATGATGAGGCCGTCAAGCTGAGTGTCACCATTGTCACACGGTATGTGTAAGTAATGGTGACCCTCTTTTCTGGGACTTTGCCTTCAGCTTACCATCAGGCAAGGCGAAGTCCAATTGACGTGTCCTATATAAAAAAAAAAAAAAAAAAAGTATGTCATTAAACATTTTAAGTATTAGGAGGGGTTTACATCGGGTTTGAACCCGTAATATTACAGGTTCAAACCCGATGACGCTGTCATAAAGGTGACAGCGTTGTTATGTGTAGGTAATATAATAATATATGAAAGTGTAAGGAAATAAAATACATTTCAGAACATCGGGGATTCTTGAAATATGGGTTCCAGAATATGGATAAATGAATAATAGGTCGTTTTTTTAGCATGTATAATTAAAATTTCCTTTATTATTATTCATGAGTATAGTAATACAATTCAATTGAAAATTAAATCTAAAAACTATTATTAGGTACTAGTACCTAGTTACCTAGTAGTACCTAGTTAAGTAACTAGTAAAAGTACTACCTACTAAAATACACTAAAAAAAATTATAATAAATAGGTCGTTATAAATGAAATTGCCGTTTTTTTGAAGAAATTGAAGGAAACTCAATTTTCAGTACTAAAATTTTTGCATTTGTTTTAGGAATGACAAATTCAAGTTGTATTATTATTTTTTTGTTTTAAAGAGACAACATTAACCTAACAAATACTTTATTACTTTTTTGAATAGTGAGAGTTGTAAAAAAGTAATACAAAATTTATCATCAAAATAGATAGCGTTTAGGAAGTACTGTTTTTGAAGATCGAATTTAACTTATCAAGCGGCAACAAAATTTAATACAGAGTTGTTAAATCTTGAAATCAACTTTCAAACAAAATGTAAATAATGGAAATAGCAATTAAATTACAGGAATAACGAACTCATGAATCTGTAAGAAAATTTCGGCAATTTGATAGGTAAAGACCTAATATTAACCGTCTTCTGCAATGTCCCACTCATAGTTCTGGTCTAGTTCATTCTTCTTTCCTCGTGCGAGCTACCCTTCTCAGGAATACGTTTCCTCTCGAACACAAGATGACCACCAATCGTGCTACGTTCAAGTACAAAGTACCATCAGCTCTACAGTGGCTCCTAGTCGTCATAATGGATAAAAATGGAATACTATTATATTTTTTTTTTATATTTTATGATTCTATATCTGTGATTGAATAAATGTAAGTATATATGTGGTATGTAGAATATGAGTATATAAGTAGTGTATGTAAATGTGTAATGTATTATGTGTGTATGTGTAATGTATATATCATTATTGTGTATAAATTAGAGTATTATCCTTATGGTTAATAATTCACTATTCTGCCTGTACCTACATCAATGCATCTCTGCATCACCCTAAGACAGACTGTCAGATAATGTCTTAGGCATTGAGTCCGCAATCGTTCAATAGACTGTGCATAAAGTTTAAAAATAAATAAATAAAAATAAATATATAAATACAGCTATTCATATCCTTTTTGTAAATACATATCCAGACAATAATGAACGCATACAAATATTTGCATTGCGCAGGTATTGAACCTATGACCTAGGTTGTAATCAAACGCTCCGCTTACACGGTACAGACGTCATTATTCTAAAATCATTACTTATTTATTTACTTCATAAACTTACATAATATGAATTAGAAGAATCTAGGTTTAAGTCTTTATTTTCCATTGTGTCGGAGTTTTTTAAGCCTACTTTTTGGAAGATTCTCTTTGACATAAGATACTCACAAGACTAAGTTGAATATTTTCCTGTACTTAAATTAAATCTTTAATTAAAAGATAAAAGAGCAGTGAATATTGTGTCGTTTCTTATTTTATCGTTATTATTTATTTTTATTCATTCATCCAACCTACTTATAATGGTAAATTATTTGACTATTAAATATGTATTATGATGTCACAATAAATTATTTCAAGATTACTTATAACTTTTCGTTTTGACGTTTATTAAAAAGTAACTAATTTGATAAAACAGTCAAATAACCAATTGTGTTCGCATAAATAATCATTAACTCAGACAGGTAGAGACAATCATGACGACAGCAATATGTGGACACCGTGATTCTCGTACATGAGGGTGCTCCCATCTTGAAACCGGAGCTGGTCTTGGGTCCGGAGTGCGAAGAATATGTCAAAGGCAATCTCACCTCCGAAATCTGAAGATCCAAGATGACGTGCGGTTTTACTTAGTGTCCGAAATAACCATGTTAGTCCATGCTAGCTAAGAGAGGGAAAGACCCCCCGTCTTTACTAAGACTGGCCTTTAGCTTACCATTAGACGAGGTGAAGTCAAATTGGCACGTCCTAAAACGATATCCGCGAGGGCGGAGCCGCGGGCATAAGTTAGTATGATACAGATATTCAAACGAAAGTGTATAAATTTAATTCTTTAAATAAAACAATTTTTATCTAATAACTCACTAGCCAGACACGTTTAGCAATTACATTTCTAAACTTTTTTGTTTATAGTAATTTAATACGGTAGAGTTTTAATAATGCACAATTAGGTAAATTTGATGAAACTAAATCTTTTTAAATGTACGAAAAACAAACTATGTAAGATAGCTCAGTAGCTATCTTACATAGTTTGTTTTTCGTACATTTTTTTAGTAGATATCTCAGTATAGATTATCTCAGTAGATAATTACTCATATTACGTTTTAAAATAAGGACAAAAAATTGCGTACCCAATCTGCAATGTCCCACTCATAGTTCTGGTCTAGTTCATTCTTCTTTCCTCATGCAAGCTATCCTTCCTTGGAATGCGCTTCCTCTCGAAATCAGGATGACCACCAATCGTGCTGTCACTTCGCAATATTTGTTGTACCGTGATTTTATATATATATAGTCGATAAAATAGACTATGCGACAGAAAAATATTTTTTAATTTTAACCAATAGATCCTGACATTAGAGCGTTCAAACAAACAAACTCTTCAACTTTATAATATTAGTATATAAGTATAAATATAGTAAAATAAAAAGCGCGGCGTGAAAAAGCATCTGATGAGACCGCCAAGCTGAGTGCCATCATTGTAATATTACTTAGTGTCTGTAATGGTGACCCTCTTTCCTGAGACTTTGACTTTAGCTTACCATAAGGTGAGGTGAAGTCAAGTTGGCGTGTCCTAGATAAAAAAAACGCTGCGGCACTTACGAGTTGAGCAAGAGGTAAAATCGGATGGTCGCGGCTTAGCAATGCAATGTAATGCAAATAAACGGGGTGAATACGCAAGAGGTAGGACACGGCGGTATTTCCACCCAATTGAGCAGTCCGACTGGGGATACTTCCCCAGTCGGACTGCTCAATTGGGCAGAAATACGGTATTCTGTAGGGCGGAGGTACTCCTCCGCCCTACAGAATACCGCGGCTATAATAACTTCGTGTTGTGTTCCCAGCGGTGAGTAGGGTAGCCAGAGCTCACTGGAGAATTTGTGATGTCAGTGGGAAGACTAAAGGCTTGTCCTGCTTTGTCTTCTACACTGACGCCACAGAAACTCTGTATTTACAGGGTTGGCAGCGCGACTGTGACTCCTCTGGTGTTACAAACGTCCATAGGCTACGGTAACCACTTTCCATCAGCTGGGCCGTGTGCTTGTCTGCCACCTAAGTGGTATAAAAAAAACCTATTCTTAAAGAAAAGAAAGGGTTAACGATAAAGAGAATATCAGTAATGATAACATTACAATTAAATTACGTTCAACAATTACAACTACTTGGTATTATTGTGCAAAATTGAAATGTCAAGCAATGATTAACATCGGTACTGTTGCTACATAATTGAAGACGCACTGGAAACCCACTGCACTCGCGTCGATCGCGGTCAATACCTACTGTGACGTCACAAAACAGAACACATCATAAATCATTCAAGTGCGAGACAGACTCGCACACGAAAGGTTCCGTGCTTTTATCTTTTTTTTATATAACTTAGGTGTTAGACAAGACAAGACCTATGAACGTGTGCAACACCAGGGGAGTCACACCTGTACTACTGACGCTGTAAGAACAGAGAGTTTCTGCTATCTTTTTTTTACATGCGCAAAATTCCCACGGGTACCCCCCGCCGGAGCCGGTGGGAGTAGTTTTTTTATATAGGAAACGTCAATTAGACTTTGCCTTGCCTGATGGTAAGCTAAACGCAAAGTCTCAAAAAAGAGGGTCACTATTACTTACACATACCATGTGACAATGGTGACACTGGTGTTTATGTCGTATTTATGTGGTGGTTTTGCCAGACTCGAAACGATTAAAACGCGCGTCGCCTGTGGGTCACTTTTGGTACCCGATGGTGATTGAGAGGTATATCCCTCGCACCCCAGCTGACCCAGGGCTATCTCTCTCGATCTGGCCCTCCTCGAGTCGTGCTTCTTTTTCATACAAAATTAGACGCAACTGACCAATAACTTTCTTTTGCTGTTTTTGGTATGTGTTGTTATTGCGGCAACAGAACAACATCATCTGTGAATATTTCAACTGTCTAACTACTACAGGTCATGAGACCTGAGAGACTGGTGACAGACAGAAAGATAAACAGACAATGGAGTCTAAGTAAGTCTAAGTTTCGTTTTTGCCCTTTGAGTACAGAACCCTAAAAAAAAAAGAAAAAATCAAAGATTTTTGCGATACTTTCAAATATTTGCCATTAGTTCAATATGTTTGTCCAAATTGTGAAATGTTTGTCCAATGTTGGATGACATTCCACAATTTTAATTAATTCTTTACGTCTGCATATAACTGGTGTGGTCTTTCAAATATAAAGAATTAGTATTTCTCAAGTTATTTATTTGGGTTGTATATCAATCAAGATGTTATTAAAAATGCATTACGTTGTAAGGAGATTGGCATCAGTATATACAGTATGTTTTTTTTTTGCCCAACTCTATTTCTTTTTGTTAAGTTATAGAGCTCATCAGTACTTTTAATAAACAAATTAATATACTTACAACTTTTTCTTTTTTGGTTTAAATGATTTAAATTTAATCTCAAATAATACTTTGATGTAGGTGTTACTAAATCTGATTAAACCTCTGCGAAGGCGGGAGTGAGTCACTTCTTGAGTGACTATTTCTCAGAGTTTTCCTTAAATAACAGTTAACATTACTTTCATTCAACTAACCGGTATGGGTTAACTTACTTAACCAGTAACTCAAAGGAATGATAGCTTTTTATAACTGCGCAAAGATCCTTGGTAAAAGGATGTTTTTTTTGGCTACAGGTTCGTTCTTTGATGGTGGAGTCGATCCCGCCAATCAAGTTTAACTAATGTCCTTATCTATATTGAACTTTAAAGGAACAACCTGTATATGAATAATAACTGGTATCTTTTTAGTATAGTAAAGTATAATAAGTAAGTACTAAATAATACCATGAACCTTGAAATAGTCATAAAAGAACAGGCAAGTAACGAAACGAGTCTAACGAAAGAATTGCATTAAATTAATTTTAGTTTTAAAATAGTTTTATCGCCATTTTTTCAAATAACTTTATTATTGTAGGTATTAAATAATTATGTTTTTATATGATTAATTAACTTAATAGTAAAGGTCAAATTTATCATAAATAATAAGTTGCGATAACAATTTACCTTGGCGTAGGTCAGTGGTCCTTTATGAATATATTAACGTATTATATATTTTACAGAATACTAGTACGAGTAAAAATATTGAACCTGTTTTTTAAGTATTTTGTTTTGTTGAGTGTTAAATATATTCGGTAATTTTTGTTGTACCTTAATAAACTAAAATTAAAATCAAAGCAGCGCGAATCCTTAGTGGTGAGATCACTAGCGAAGACCCGTCTGTGTGGATGACCTTAGGTGACGTTACGGTTAAATCACAATTTCACCTGTACCTAAGTTACAATTTAAATACATTCATGTAATAACACCATTTTTCCTCCGGGGTAGGTACACACAGCGCACCAATTTTGAATCACACCAAAACTATTCCATACAGCTATGGGATCATTGTGGCTCAATTTGAATTAATACAATAGTATACACTGTCTCTTCAATGCAATCTTCTTAGAAATGAAAAGGATTTCAGGTCATGCGATTATAGACGTATAAACCTACATCGGTGTGCACCGATCTTTTAACCCCCAAAGAAAAAACAAAGGCGTATCACACGCCAAAGTTTCATCACTCAATATTTTAGTCTCACGTAAAACGCAATAAACCTATAACAACGAGAATATAATGGCCCATAAGTTCTTATTTCACCAAGTAAATAGCTATGTGTACATTCTTGTTGAGTAGCGATAAGTAGTTGCCATTACTGCTCAACATAAGATCCCACACGTGTTGAATAGCAAACAATTGTTTGTGGCCTAGTCGTAGCAGTTATTACAACCGCACAATCTGCGTTAAGTACTTCATACACTTTACGCAAGCAAACACGCGTGATACGTAGAATCATTACACACTGATATTTAAACCTCCCTTATTACTGGTTTTTTTTTGACCGAACATAATGTTAATGAAACTTTTACTATCGAGTATATTAGGGTTAGATAAAACATTTTGTAACAATTTTGAAGATTTTTTGTTTGCGACAGAAATAAGTAGGCAGTGAAAAACGAATAGCTTTAGTTAATGTCGTATCCTTTTTTAATCATGCTGTATATGTTCGGCGAAGGTATAAAGTTTTTAATAGATTTAGTTGTCTTGCTGTTAATGATTATAAATTATTGTATTACTAAAGGTTTGTGTTTCACTCATGAGAGGTTTAGAATATAATATGTATTTTAAAATTGACACTTAAGTGCACTGCTCTAACATTTTGTTATTGAGGTACAAATGTCGCAAAATTGCAATATACAACGTCCAAATACATTATAACATTTTGTAACATTTAATGTTCATAAAACATAAATCAAGTAACACAATGATTTTGAAAGATCATCGTCAAGATATAATCAATATGCAATTTGTCGATGTATGATTATTCGATTTACGCAATAAATGTGTAGTTAGTGATTTCTGTTACAATCTATGAATGGATTCGATTGAGTACTCGTGATTCTGATATGCTTGCGTTAGTATATGATAGTGATGTGGCTAATTGTAAGTAAGTCGCGTAATATTGTAGCAGATTACGCAAAACAAAGATCGCATACTGTATGTTTATTGTCAAGAGTGAAAATGTACCAGGTTTCGCAATCCACGTAGGTAACTAGCGGATAGCCGCTTACGATGTTCTATCTGGGTCATATTATTTCGTATTTCGTAAATACTTACAGGCCCATAACGTCACAGCCAATTACACAGGTACAATGGTCAAATTAAAACAATGATGGTACAATTATCGTGGCCGTTTATTAAATCACAATCAGCTCGTTCATCCAAAATTATTTGCGGAGATTCAAAACCTTCGTTTTCGACTTAAAATAACAGGTACATAAACTCAAACATAACTTTAACCGAATAAAAAAAAATGTAACAAAAAAATATTCTAAAAAAAGAGTATTTAATTCAGTGCGTTCGTGGAATACGAGTCCTTGGATCTGGTACCAACGACCACTATCCTTGGGGTGTTTCGCATCCCCCTTCGTATTATGTGCTAAGCTTATATTTATGTATCACATTCAGACGTAACTGCTTCCTGCAGCCTTAGTAGCTACCATGATGACCATATTCGTGGCCGTGTTCGTGACCGCTGAAGACCGGGACTGGCACCTTGACGGGGTAAGGCACGGGCTTCTCGATGTGTACGGGGACATGCTTCTCAATATGTACGGGGTATGGCCTGTCTACGGGAACCTTCACGGGAAAGGGCACTTCCTTGACTACTGGATAGGGAACGTGCTTCTCAACGGGGTATGGGGCTGGTACGTGCACTTTGACGGGGTAAGGTACGGGTTTCTCGACATGTACGGGGTATGGCCTGTCAACATGAACCTTGACTGGGTAAGGTACGGGCTTCTCAACGGGGTATGGTACGGGCTTCTCGACGGGGTAAGGTACGGGCTTGGGTACATGTACGGGGTAAGGTCTGTCTACATGAACTTTCACGGGGACGTGCACTTCCTTGATTACTGGGTAAGGAGCGGGGACATGTACTGGCACCTTCACTGGATAGGGAACCTTTTTCTCAACTGGGTAAGGTGCTGGGTAAGGAACCTCGACGGGGACATGTACCTTCTTTTCTACGGGGTAAGGTTGAGGCACGAATACTTTGACGGGAACGGGCCTATCTACAGGAACATGGACGGGGTAGGGTACCTTCTTTTCAACTGGGTAGGGTTGGGGAATATGAACTGGTACTTTGATGTACTCCTTGACTGGGTAAGGCACGTGCTTGACTACGGGGTAGGGTTGGGGAACGTGCACCTTGACAGGCACATGAACTTCCTTCTCCACTGGGTAAGGGATGTGTTTCTCTACGGGATATGGGACTGGGACCTTCTTGACCACAGTGATGGTTTTATGAACGTCCGCATGGGAACCATAACCGCCACCGTAGCCGCCACCGTAGCCGCCACCGTAGCCGCCTCCGTAACTGCCACCGAAATCGCCTCCGAATCCTCCCTCATATCCGCCGCCTCCATAGCCCAAGTTGAAGAGTCCTCTCTTTTCGTGCTTCTTGTCTTCCCCTGCGACTTCTTTGTTATCGGTCACTGCCACTTCTTTTTCTGCTGCCTTAGCTTCTTCGGCATTTGCGAATGCTAAGAGAGCCACCAGACTGGCGGCCACGAGCTGCCAACAAAAAGGAAATATTAGTATTAAAAAAAAACTGAAACAAATGTGATTGTATGAGTTGGATCGAAAGTTATTAGCGCTGGTTGTAGTTGACTTATTAACTAGAACACGTATACTCAGAGGTTCGTTGTTATAATGAGTGGTTAGTTTAATATCGATACAACGACACAAGGTACGCAATTTCCTGGTTGCGTAAACGAACAAAAGTGGAACAAGGGAATTACGAGTTTATCCAGGCACTGTCACAACCCTATGGAATTTTAATTATAGTCACAATCACTTATTTGTTTTCTTAATTTAACGGTTTATTTTTTAAATATCGAACACACCATGTGTCTCATGATGCTGCACTTGTAGGTTGCACTGAAGCCAGCGAGGTCCTGAATGCGAATGATGCGTGTTCGTTCGTAGCTTCGCTATATATATGCGGTAAGAGCGGCCGACCGAAGAAAAAAAATGGCGGCGCTGCATAGGACCATGTTACACTTTCGCTTTTGAGGGGTTCGTATTCGAGCGAGCCAAAATGCTCTATATCTGTTTACGCAGAGATTGGAGGCGACCGGTTTACTAGCAATGATATAATTTAAATATAATTATCGTAATTGTCTAGCGCAGATATGTGAATGTTATTCCTTTGTACGGGAGTTTCAAGGTTGTGAATAAAACGGTTAGGTAGCCAGTTCGGATGCATGTAATGTTCGTTGGATTTTTTTTTAATCTTTGATGTAGGTGAATGTAAAGACCGGTCTGTTAGTTTTCGGTGTAGTTTATTTCGGTTAGACTGTGTTGATGGTTCGGTTGCTTAGCGTTCTTTTAAAATTTGATTTCTATGTTCCAATTCTGATGATGGTTAAGTGTCGTTTCAATTTCACGGAACATTGAAATAAAACTGTTTATAGCGGATTCTGTCGCGATTTATTAGGTGTTATTTAATTATCTACATTTATCCCGGCGTTTCGGTTGCTTTTCAGCAGCCATAGTTATGGGAAGTTGAGGCTGAAATGCAACTGAAAAATCTGGATCACTGTGAATAATAAAATAACAGTAAATAACTCATTATATTCCATTGAAAATAATTGTATTTCAATAGTTAAGTGTCATTTGGTTTTTCTAGTAGAAAACTTCATGAGTATCACGGAGTTCTTTAACATTTATGTATTATCTCCTAATTTATAAGTGAATGTGGGTATTATATATTGCTTAACCCATTAGGGATTTACAGGCGTGAGTATATAAATTAATAAAATTATTTTGTTTTTTTTTTAAACTGACGTATAACAGTCAGGCACTGTTATATGTCAGTTTTCACTGACTAATTGACTGACTTTGATTACGTGTTATTAGGCCTCAGCCTACCCCTTCAGAAATTCATAAGCTTGGATATATTTATGTATGTGTTATGTTATATGTTATGTTATTATACAATACACACGAGCTACTTAAAAAATTGTAGAGTTTCCAAGCCACTGTATTGTTAATTATCTGAGAAATTAATTCAGAAATGGTGATAAGTAATCTTATACAATAATATAATGTGCATTTTTTTATATCTTTTACTAGTAACCAAGTATTATATTATCTTCGTTTACTATCTCGAACTTGTATGTAGATAAGATTTCGCTTTTAGTCTTTCTAAATCTTTTTTACAAAGCTTTATTCGATTATGTACTTCATAGTTAATTAAGGAAAATATATTTTTTGTCAGCAAAGTTCCGCGTGGTTCCCGGCAGAGTAGAATTTGGACCACCCCATCTCTTCCCATGCGGTGTCGTACAAGGTGACTGAGGGATAGGGCTGTTTAACATCAGACAGATATATACAGTTCTGACTCAGCCTCAGATGCATGGTTCGAGTCAACAATAGTGCCCGGGGGACGGCAATAGGTGGGACCAAATTTAATGATTGGTGCAATATGGGTGTTATTTCACCTTTCCCTAACCCTCCAGGGAAAAAGGCGTGATTATGTGTATGTGTATGCAAAGGTTTTATTTTGTAATGAAATGTTGTTACTCAAAATGCTAGATTTATCGCCAAATATAATATATCTGTTACTGAATATATCGATGATCACATAATAAAACAACACGCGTCCCAATGAATAGGTAGATATAATATAGAATAAGTTAAACGTAAGTCTCCGCGAGACTTCCATCCATCTCTTCGTGTTTGGTTATTTGTGATACGATAATTCACGAAAATACAAGATACTAGCACCGCGCCGCGGTTTCACCCGCGTAAATCCTGATCCCATGGGAATATCGGGATAAAAAGTAGCCTATGTTACTCACGAAGAATGTAGCTTTCTAATGAAAAAAGAATTATTAAAATCGGTCCAGTACTTTTTGAGTTTATTCGTTACATACAAAAATACAAATCTTTCCTCTTTATAATATTATATATAGTATAGATTGGCGGAAGTCTTACACTGATCGCTGATCTCTTTGTATAGATTACTTGTGATAATGAAAACGAAAATGGGCGCGTCAACTTCCTTTGAAACTACTGTCGCCGTTTTCCGCGACAGATCTACAGATTGTGGGCAAAATAATAAATCTAGTAGATCTTAATTTAACTTAATTTAATGGTAGATTTAGATCTACTAATAGATTAAGATCTACCATTAGATCTAGATCTACCATTAAATCTAGATCTACTATTTTATGGACAATTTCTGTATTTTACCGTCTACCATGGTGAATGTTCTGTTGAGCTCTTCCAATTAGTCCCACCCTCCTCTTTCCTACACAGGACAACATGTGCAGGTCTTAGATGTCACCCGCACACGATGCAGAACATCCGATCAAGAACCAAGCGCTTCGGTGACTCTTTCCCCTGTCGCACCATTAAGGCCTGGAATTCATTACCAGTTCACGTGTTTCCTTCTACAGTCCCGGGTCCTTTAAGCGGGGCGTGAAAAAGCATATGATGAGGCCGTCAAGCTGAGTGTCACCATTGTCACATGTTATGTGTAAGTAATGGTGACCCTCTTTTCTGAGACTTTGCCTTCAGGTTACCATCCGGCAAGGCGAAGTCTGATTGACGTGTTCTATATATATATATATATAAAAAAGCAACCCCTATTAATTTGGCGACAGCTTTATATCCATTCTTTAGTTAGATATACATTGTCAGTTCTTAAACAGTCAGTTTAGATTACGATCACATTTTAACAGTCGCTATTCGCTTATTCCGTTGTTAAATTGTATTTAGCGTTTCGCTAATTAGTTGATAAAGCTATTTTTAATTTTAAGTGGTAATTAAGATTATTATTTTGTTAGAATTACATAAACTTGGAATGTTTTAACTCGTACTTGAGGCAAGTATAAGCAAGTATAATGGTTTACTTACAGGCATAATTGGTAACTACTTAGATATACTCGTATATCCTTTATTTTTTGATGTGCGCAAAATCTCCACAGATACGCCCACGTAGGGGAGGTTATGTCGGACTTGAACCGACTAAAACACACGCCGAGTATGTGGGCCGCGAGGGTTAGGCAGAGGTGAATTGACACCCAAATTTCACCAATCATTAACTTCGATCCCACGTAATAAGGAGTGCGCATATTGCCGTCTTCCTGGCACTATTGTTGACTCATACCATTCATCTGAGGCTAAGTCTGGGTTGTATATACCTGTCTGATGTTAAACAATCCTATTCTTGAGTCGCCTTGTACGACACCGCATGGGAAGAGATGTGGTGGTCTAAATTCTACTCTGCCGGGAACCATGCGGCTTTCATAGAAAAATATTTAATTCTATTATGATTATGAGACACTACTTAGTTTGTTATTTACATTATCCCCAGTAAGTAAAGTTTGATCATTAGAAATGAGCAAGATTGCCTACTCGTCTTCTTAAAAGAGAAACATATTTGAATAATTATAGAATTTTAGTCATTAATTATTTCAAAAACTAGCTATGGTCCCGTTCCCATGGTTGCGACCATGGGTACATATTCCAGGGATAAAAATTTGGCTAGGTATTATTGTAAATTATAATCTTTCCCTGTACCAAATTGTTTGACTGAGTCACAAACACCCAAATATCTCAACTAACTTTTAAATTTGTAATATTAGTAGCATTCAAAAAGAGCAGATCAAAAATACTCGAAACTTATTGGCTTGTATGAAAGGTTTTATGACAGTAGAGGAAGCTTTCGAAGTGTACGAATAGAGTTAAATGGCGGGCTATTGTCCCTGCCTATTCCAGAGGGAAATAGATGTGAACATATATATTTTGACGACCTCCGTGGCGTAGCGGTAGAGCATTCGACTGCTATGTAGGGGGCGCGGGTTCGATTCCCGCTCAGTGCAAATATTTGTATGCATGAATATGTATATTTGCATTTATTTGGGTGTTTCTATGTATAATATTTATGTATTTACAAAAAAAAAGTATCTAAGTATGTTTATCCGCATTCTAGATCCCATAACACAAGCTAGTTAAGCTACGCTTACCATGGGTCTAGATAGCGTTGTGTAGAATGTCGTGGAATATTTATTATTTATTATTTTATATATATGTATTCTGATGTAAGAATTTCTACTTCCCGAGTTGGGTTTCACATTACAAATATACGCAGTGTAATCGAAATGATTAAAAACCTTGGTACAATACGAAATGTTAATTAACTATTAAAAGATTGCCTATCGAGTTAAAGTTTATCTATTGTCACAATGTACTTCCTAAACTTGTATGATTTTGATGAACAATAGGAAATAAATGTTAACTACTTATTATGTCTATGTTTATCATTAAAACCTATTTCTTTAGCTTACAGATAGTGTTGTGTTTTCAATTCAAAACAAAGATGGGGAAAAATAGGTTTTATTAAAGAACATTAGCAACCGCAATTGCTAATGTTCTCTCTAATCCCTCCAACTAATCTAAATTTCTTGTGTTCGGTAAGGGTTCACGTCGATAGTGTTATGACCGGGATTCGAACCCAGGAGCTCTCGATCATAAGGCCGACTCTTTAACCACTAAGCTACCTACTGTTATTATATTCAAATATGAAGTGTTGATAGGAAAATAACTCTAGATCTATAAAATCCTTCGTAAGGTCTGAATATGTGTGAAGAGAGCCACGCACATGCACCACACACACCATGTTATAATGGTCAAGCTTAGTGTCACCATTGTAATATGGTGCGTAATGGTGACTTTGCTTTTAAAGAAGTCCGTCAATCTGGCATTTTATCGACAATTGGGTGGATGTTTTAGTACCTACTGACTATTATTATCTTTTTAATTCAATTCTCATTTAGCAATTCATCTCTTTGAACATTTTTTATAACCGCAATTGTGCCTAAATCATATTTTTCACATTACTTTAGGCACATTTTTTGTTTACAAAAAGAAGTGACTAGATTAGCACAATTTTTATATGGACATATAGACATAAAATCACTCCTTTATCCCGTAGAATTAGGCAGAGGTGAATGAGCACCCACATCTCACCAATAATTGTATTCGGTCCCACGCAATAGGTGGTGAGCCTATTACCATATTCCGGACAATATAGTTGACTCGAGGCACGTATCGCACGAGTCTGGGCTGTATGACATTGAATACCTACCTATGTTATTTTTATTGGTACTCAAAATTGTAATTGTAATGTAATGTTTTACCAGCTATATTCCACAAACAGGAAGTTTCAAAAGTCAGGTGTAATACATTTTCGCGGGCGTCATAACTGTGGAATGACCTTTGCTACTATCGGCGCATCCATCGTCCTTCAAAAGGGTCATAACCTTGTTGTGGCTTGTGTTGCAAGCGCCCATTACCGATGTTGACGAATTCTTAATAAAAAATAATCTGTAATAATAATATTCTAAGACATTATTACATAGATAAATCCAAAGATTTAGTAATAAGTCATAATATTAATCAATCAAATAAATGTAAATTAATCAAATTAAACTTCATCCCACGCACACTCAAGCTGTGGAATGACCTCCCAGCTGCGGTTTTCCCAAGCAGAAGGTTTCTTAATGGTCGGCAGCGCGAGTATTACACCCCTGGTGTTGCATACGTCCATAGGTCACGGTAACCACTTCCCATCAGGTGGGCCGTGTGCTTGTCTGCCACCTAAGAGGGTTAAAAAAAAATAACCCGCCCCTGATCGTTCCCGGCGCAAAAGTTTCCATCACACTCGCCGCGTTTCCATGCTGGATTGCAATGGGCAGCCTTTGCACCAGGAACGCTCCGGAACGTCACCAACTGTCTCTATTAGCCTGTTTCCAATTTATTTTACAAGGATTTTGGCCTCCTTGTTAAAGCACCCCAAGATCTTCACACCGCTAAAGTAAGTATAATATCACTAGCTTGTGATAAGCGTTCTAGAATGCCGATAAATATATTTGGAAACATTTACATTGGTAAATTATCTTGATAATGTTAAATTAAAGTATGATGAAAGATCACTGATAGACCAGCAACCTACGATATGACAGTTACAATATGCGACATCTTGTTACTGTCATGTGGATGACATTGCAAAAAGGCGCGCTACGCCTAAACAGAAAGGTGTCAGTTTCATCGTAATGTTCCAAATTTAAAATTCATTCCCGCCTCACTCAGAAACCAATTTTTGTTCTAAATAGCTTGTTTTGCATAGAGGTCCTACCTACTAACAAAATAAATTGAATAAAAGCTTTTGAAAAAAAAAACAAACCAAAGCGGGCGCGAAGAAACTAATATCAATGGAGACCAAAAAGTTTTATTTACTTTAATTGACGGTCTTTTAAATTTCTTTTTGTTATGAGTTCAAATCTTGGTTCTTCATAATTCCATTTTAGACTCACAATATTCAAGACACTAAACATTGACGTTGACACAACCAGGCTATGCTAACAACATCTGCTACGTAGAGGGGGTGAGCAGGAAACGTTTATCTATTATACAGAAAGGCTATTTATCACGATATTGCTTAAGTAATAAATAACAGACTTCAACTTAGTATTGATGTAAACAGGGTACTAGTACATCGCCCACGGTACTCGCGTTTATTAAATTTTGCAGATTATAGTGCGAGATAAAAATGGTAAAGCTGACTAGTTACATCATTATGACAGGGATTGATACATCCTAAGTTATTGTAACGAAACATTAATTAATGTAATTCAATCCTACTGTAATTGCATAGACAATATAAAGTACTGTACAGTGTTGCCAAGCAGAAATTGACTAATAGTTCAGTTATTTTTATTTCGTTGTTTCTCACAACTTTATACTAGCCCTCTACCTGCATTTGCAACATAAATGAATAGATGCTGAGGAACCCAAAATAGTGATCTCCATTTTTCCCTTCTTTCTAATTCAAATTGAACGGCAAAAAGTAAATTACACAATACTGGACGTTGCCCGCGGACACGCGCGAAAAATAACAAAGATTATAAACATAATTATATTATTATAAAAACATCATTGACCTGACACACCTACGGCGTGTATGGTATTTATGCATGCTGTAATTAGACCGAAACCTCAGGAAATTAAAGGTATTAACACTGTCTATTGCAATAGCGTAATATATTTTAGGCCTAATTAACAGTTATAAGTAAATAACAGTCAATGTACCTTTTTATCCACTATTTATATACTATATATGCCGCGTGGTTCCCGGTAGATTAGAATTTGAACCATCCCATCTCTTTCCATGCGGTGTCGTACAAGGCGACTAACGACAAGGGCTGTTTAACATCAGACAGATATATACAGCCTAAACCTAGTCCCAGACACATGGATTGAGTTAACAATACTGCCTGGAAGACGGCAATAAGCTCACCCCCTATTACGTGGGACCGAATTTAATGATTGTTGAAATGTGGGTGTTATTTCACCTTTGTCAAACCCTTCGGCGGATAAAGGCGTGATTATATGTATGTATGTATGTTATCTTTCATTATTTTTTTAGTCAGGTCATGTCTACCTAGTATATGTTTATGTCTATTGTGATTTTTATTTATACCTAGTTTTATATTTTTTTATTCATGTACTTAAAGTAGCAAAGATATGCATCCTAACTAATGGTAAACCTGTGTCCTTCTTTTAGTGTTACAATCAGTGTAATTACCCGACTGCGTTAGCGAGGATAATGTTTTTATAAAGGTTATTTACTTCGCAGTCCGGAAGAATACCAAGTAGCCCGCGTGAGACATGTCTACATAGGGACCACTCCCGTCTCGGTAGAACCTTCCCTTTTTTTTTTTTTACCTGCGCAAAATCCCCACGGATACCTCCCCTCCGGAGCCGGTGGAGGAGGTTATGTCGGACTCGAACCGACTAAAACGCACGCCGCCTGTGGGTCGCTTTGGTTGCCGAAGGTGAGGTTGACAGGCATATCCCTCGCACCCCGGCCGACCCAGGGCCATCTCTCACGATCTGGCCCTCTTCTCGGGTGTGGGGGTTGAACCTTTTCTGGAGAAAAATTATGATATTTTCGCTTCCATTTTTTTTACCCCCGAAATTATCTGTACTGTCTAGTAAACAATTATTTTTGTAACCTATAGTACTGCATTCATAATTATATAAAACTATTATTGTAATAATATTAATGTAATTCTGGGTCATATTAAACAATACTTATTGTGTAAAACCATATAATTAAATTATATAAAACCAATAAATATACCCAATACTACATACTATATACATACATATAATCATGCTTTTATCTCCGGAGGGTTAGGCAGAGGTGAAGTAACATGAATTACGTGGTATAAAAAATAACCGCAAACAGTTTTTTGAGGTCTCAAAAAATCTACCATGATGAGTGTTCTAATGAGCTCTTCCAACTAATCCCACCCACTCCTTTCCTACATAGGACAACACGTGCAGGGCTTAGATGTCACCCACACACTGTGCAGAATATGCGAGCAACAACCAAGCGGTTCGGAGACACTTTACTTTGCCGCACCACCAAGACCTGGAATTCATTACCAGCTCACGTGTTTCCTTTTTCCTACAGTCCCGGGTCCTTTAAGCGGGGCATGAAAAAGTATCTGATGAGACCGCTAAACTGAGTGGCCACCATTGTAACATTACTTAGTGTCTGTAATGGTGACCCTCTTTCCTGAGACTTTGCCTTTAGCTTACCATCAGGCGATGTGAAGTCAAGTTAGCTTGTCCTATATAAAAAAACAAAATCTGTTTGCGAATATTTTATGAATCAATCAATCGAATAATTGACGAAACATGAGGTGATTATTCTTTCGATGCTTCTAATGGCAAGGATCATCAGATGCATGATTATTTCCTGCATATTTGTAAAATTACGTATCAAAATTATTATTTATGTTTATTAAAGTTAGTTTTTCCTTATTTAGTAGCTTGCATTCTAACAAAATAATATTGCCTAGTCAAAAATAAAAAAAATCCTATTATAATTTAGACTGAAATGTGGATGTCAAGGTGTGCATCTATTTTGCTTCAAAAAAGAATTGAAACGTAAGGCCAGTTTCACATTACCTAGTCCGATATCGTTGTCCGATATCCGATAGCCGACACTATGTGCTATTTTCACATTTATCCGATAAAATCGGTGGATACGTCCACTTGTCCGATAGCACATTTAAAAATATAACCATAAGCTCAACGCAAAGCCTCCTTAGTAATATCTTTTTTTTTTGAACATGTCAATTAGACTTCGCCTTGCCTGATGGTAAGCTGAAGGCAAAGTCTCAGAAAAGAGGGTCACCATTACTTACACATACCGTGTGACAATGGTGACACTCAGCTTGACGGCCTCATCATATGCTTTTTCACGCCACGCTTAAAGGACCCGGGACTGTAGGAAGAATAATTATTAGTAATATTTGTTTCTACATACCTATATACAGAAAATCACGCCTTTATCCCCGGAGGATTAGGCAGAGGTAAATTAGCACCCACATTTCACGAATAATTAAATTCTGTCTCACGTAATAGGTGGTGAGCCTATTGCCGTCTTCCGGGCACTATTGTTGAATCGAAAAAAAGAAAGAAAGAAAATACATTTATTCAAGAACACACAACGTACAGAGAGTCAGACAAATATATATACACAATAAGATAACACAACAAGAATACACTCACTGCACATCGTGCGCACCCAAATGGGCCACCATCTCAGCATGAATGCCCCGCACACCAGGGTATGCGAAGCGCTGCAATCGAGCCCTGCATCTAAGGCTGAGTCTGGTCTGTATATATCTGTCTGGTGTTAAACAGCTCTATCCCTTAGTCGCCTTATACGACACCGTATGGGAAGAGATGGGGTGGCCCAAATTCTACTCTGCCGGGAACCACGCGGCCATACTTGTTTCTTTTTTTATTATTTTGCTGTTGTAGTGTATGATTGACATTGATATCCAATATCGGGCGAGCACAGCGGTGTCAGCTCCTATATCCGATAACGGGCCGGACAGCGTGAAAGCGGATATATATTTCATACATTTTACTTCCTGTCGGCTATCGGATGTCGGATATCGGACAGACACCGATATCAAGTCGGATAATGGGAAAACGCTTTAAGAGTGAATGTAGCAATGTGGGCGGGATGAACTTCGTTTTTTTTATAATACGACCAATGGATACTTATTATACGTGCTTATTAATTTATTAATAACTAACTGTTGTCCCTGACTCTACCCACGATACACGTGAAAGACGGTTATCGCTACTTTTGTAATAGGATTACTTCATTGTCCATCTCTATGCCTGTTAAAACATTTTGCTCAGCAATGTATTTGCATCAAGTTGAAATTCACACCAAATAAATATATATGCGACGCATCAAAGTTATGAAAAAATCAAACTTTTAAGTAAATATCACGAAAAGTTGCAGCCGGTGGTGATGACAACCCTCAGTGTGCAAGCCCCATCTGAAAACCAGCGCTGTGCATACCCAACGAAGGGTGTGCGCAGCATTCAATGCTGAGATGGGGCCCTATTTGGGCTCGCATAGTGTGGAGTGTTGCACCCGTAGTCTAATTTTAATGTGCCTACTGTTTTTTATTTGTTATTCTATTGTACTGCCTACCTGTTTGTATTTGGTGGGGTGCCCGCTGTGTGAGGCCTGAATAAAATATTTTCTTTCTTTCTTTCTTTCTTTCAATTGACTGAATTTTGAGGTCTCTTTGTGCAGCAGTGGTAGTCGACGCGTCCGCTACGCATCAGGTGCAGGTTCGATTCCCGCTCAGTGCAAATATTTGTATGGGTATTTGAATTGGTCTGGTCGTACCTCAGAGAGCACGTTAAGCTGGCCATCCCGGTTGATATACGATCATCTATGGCAGTCTTTAAGGGTAAAGCCCTAAAGAGTCTAACAACTGGTCCAACTGCAATGCTATCCATGTCATGTTGTGGAGGAGGTGGAGGAGGTAGGACACGGCGGTATTTCCGCCCAATTGAGCAGTCCGACTGGGAATGTACCTCCGCCTTACTGATAGACGGTGCGCACTGTGCGGTATAAAAGAAACTTCATCCCACGCACACTCAAGCTGTGGAATGACCTCCCTGCTGCGGTTTTCCCAAGCGCCTATAATATGGGGTTCTTCAAGAGGGGCATCAGAAGGTTTCTTCATGGCAGCGCGAGTGTGACACCCCTGGTGTTGCATACGTCCATAGGCCACGGTAACCGCTTTCCATCAGGTGGGCCGTGTGCTTGTCTGCCAACTAAGTGGTATAAAAAAAAAAATACCGCGGTCATAATAACTTCGTGTTGATGGCTACTCTAATCACCGTGTTCTCAGCGGTGATAAGGGTAGCAAGAGCTCACTGGAGAATTTGTACTGTCAGTGGGAAGACTAAAGGCTTGTCTTCTATTGACGGCACAGAAAGTCTGTGATTCCAGAGTCGGCAGCGCGAGTGTGGTTCCTTCGGTGTTACACACGTTCATAGGCCACGGCAACCGCTTTCCATCAGGTGGTTTGTGTGCTTGTCTGCCACCTAAGTGGTAAATAAATAAAGGTCAGATGGACATCGCTTCATGGAAAATATCGAAGTTCAGCCGCATCTTAGTTAGACTAGAAAGCAGACTCCAACTGAGTTGGAAAAAGTCTCAGATAATGATGAACTTGGTACGGGAAAAGACGAATTTGAAGGCTATGAGGTTGCAAATCTCAATCACAAAGTCTCACACAATCTAGATATTCCACTATTACTATTATTAGTTGAGATTTTCGATGGGTTCTTTGCTCTATAACAGAAGGCAGGCCTATCTATACTATATAATATTATAAAGAGAAAAGATTTGTATTTTTGCATGTAAAGAATAAACTCAAAAAGTACCTACTAGACCGATTTTAATAATTCATTTTTCATTAGAAAGCTACATTCTTCGTGAGTAACATAGGCTACTTTTTATCCCGATATTCCCATGGGATCAGGATTTACGTGGGTAAAACCGCGGCGCAGTGCTAGTCCTTTATAAAGAAAAGATGGAATGACATATCTTTTTTAGACTGCTATATAACAATTATTTACTCAATATAAAAAACCGCGGTAGCCAAGTGGTATGGGAAAGACTGCTGAGACGAGGTCACGGATTCGATCCCAAGTTTTACCATAACACACACCAATGACTTTTCGATGCTTTTCGAAGTTATGTGTGTATTTATCGCAGGTTTATAAGTGCCCGGTTAATGGCAATAGGCTTGCCACCTACCACCACCACCTTTGGGACCTAAACATAAACAGGCGAAATGTGGGTGCTAGCACCTCTGCCTACCCCTTCGGGGATATTCGAGTTTATGTTATGTTATGTTATTTACACAAATTTATACTAGAGTAACGAAATCATTATACAATAAAAAAAATAACAATATGTATAAATAAGTTAATAACACAATAGCCTTCTAAAAATGTTATAATCTTATTATATAAAAAAATGTAACAATGCTAATTCAAATTCAAAATTTTTGTTTCGAATTTCACAATTTACGATCCGTTGGCAATGACATTTTAGCTGCCAACACAATTGGGTAATCTCATTTTTATTAACTTTTTAATAGGCAAATATTTATGCATTTGTCACATAAATACACTCAAGGAAAAATGTTGTTTTGATTCCTGATATAGTAGGTTCCAAAGTCTCCGCTTGACAGCAATAGACTCCCTATAACGCGGAACCAACATTCATAGTTGACGAAATGTGGCTGTTAATATACCTATGTCTACCCCTTCGAACCGGATACGGATATCATATTGTCACCTATTTGTGCAGACATTCATATATAATATTCACGCTTGTAAAACTTTGAAGAGGTAGACAGAGATTCTTTAATCCAAAAAAAAGTTACCAAAAGTCCGCCATGACTCCGGAGTTCAGGGCCATGGTTTTTATACCACTTGGTTGTCAGACAAGCACCCGGCCCACCTAATGGAAATTGGACGGATATACAGTCCTGTCCTACTTTTGGTTACTTTTTCTCTTGATTTGATATCTAGGCTTTTAGCGACTACTATGTGACCTCTAATCCTGAGATCAAAGCCCACACCATAGCAACCAGTCTTCGTCCATTAACCATTAGATGAGTATATCGGTCACTAGTTGAGATTTGCTTCTGGCCCGAAGATTTTGTCTAGGCACCATAGACCTTAAAAACCTCTATCACCAGTAATAAGACAGTATCTTAATAGTTTTAAACGGTGACGTCACAAGATGGCCTCCCGATAATGTCTTTGTTGAGTTATTCATAAATGAGTGTGTGAATCTCTAAAACCTTTGTTTCCTAAGCGGAAGACATTTCTTGTATTCTGTATGTGTGTTTATCTGTTCATCATAACTCTATCTAGTTTCTCTAATGTTATCACTGTGTTACAATCTGTTTATTTGTGAATAATACTTGACATTGAATTCAAGTTTAGACGGAATATTCGTACTTTTGCAGTCGGTTAATCGTAAGGTTAGGAGTTTAATTCTCTGTCAAATAAAGAGAAATATAAGAGTAAATACTAAGAATGAAGAACTTTACTAAGATCAACAGGAAATATTCAGCCCATTACAAAGTTCCTATTTGCCGGCAACTAGGTTAGGCCCACGTGGTACTGAGAAACGTAGTTGGGTGTTCATATAGCTCTGCCTATTCGAGGATTCATAGGTATGAATGTAATGTATATTTTGTATGTATGTAAAGAAGGCAAGCACAGAGAGGAAGGACGAATTAGATATTTGTTACTCTAACATACTCAAACGACTGAACAGATCTGGCTCAAATTTAGTACATGGATAGTTAACGCACTCAAGACTAACCATCATATACATGATTTCAAGGCAGGCGTGGTTCCTGGCAGAGTAGAATTTGGACCACTCTATCTCTTCCACAGCGGTGTCGCACAATGCGACTAAGGGATAGGGATAACAACCCGTTTAACATCAGACAGATATATACAGCCCAGACTTCGCCTCAGATGCATGTTGGCTTGAGTCAACAATAGTGCCCGGCAGACGAGAATTGGCTCACTCCCTATTACGGTCCTGGACCGGCCGGGGTGCGAGGGATACGTCTCAGATAATCTGACCCCTCCAACAACCTGCGGTCCACCCAGTGGCGTGTGTTTTAGTCAGTTCAAAACCGACATAATCCCCCCCACTGGTTCCGGAGGTGGGGGGTATCCGTGCGGTATCTTTCTTTTACTGATTTTTTTTTATACTACTTAGGTGTCAGACAAGTGCACGGCCCACCTGATGGAAAGTGGTTACCGTGGCCTATGGACGTGTGTAACACCAGAGAAGCCACACTCGCGCTGCCGACCCTGTAAGCATAGAGTTTCTGTGCCGTCAGTGTAGAGGACAAAGCAGGACAAGCCTTTAGTCATCCCACTGACAGCACAAATTCTCCAGTGAACTCTGGCTACCCTACTCACCGCTGGGAACACAACATGTAGTTATTATAACAGCGGTATTCTGTAGGGCGGAGGTACTTCCCCAGTCGGATTGCTCAATTAGGCGGATATACCGCCGTGTCCTACCTACTCATAATAATATGTAATAAAAAATTATATTGTGTATACACAATAAAAAACAAGTGTCAGCTTGTCATATAAACGGAACAAAAAACTGAATGTTGCCCCACTAAATAAGGTAAATATCAATGTTCCACAGGTACAACAGTCTTGCAAATGAGTTCGACGAGTACAGGTTCGAACTGGTGACCTTTCACTCACAGGTCACAGTGTATTAACTTATATAACTAAATGTGAGCATGAGACATTCGGCAACCTTTATGACGTAGCAGTAGAAAATTCAACAGCTGTACCGGAGGTCCGTGGATCGATTACCGCTCAGTGCAAATATTAATTGTATCTATGCATACAGCCCTGAAATAGGTGGCTGGGGCAGACTGGATGCGGAAGGTAGAGGATCGGAAAAAATGGCGCACATTGGGAGAGGCCTATGTCCAGGTTGGACTGTGGTGAGCTAATTGATTGATTGATTGATACAGTCTATTTGATGATGATTGAAGTATGTATTTTATGTAGGAGAAGAAAATGTATTTTTTTTTTTACGTGCGCAAAGTCCCCACGGATACCTCCCCACCGGAGCCGGTGAGAGAGGTTATGTCGGACTCGAACCGACTAAAACGCACGCCGCCTGCGGGTCGCTTTGGTTGCCGAAGGTGAGGTTGACAGGCATATCCCTCGCACCCCGGCCGACCCAGGGCCATCTCTCACGATCTGGCCCTCTTCTCTCGGGTGTGTGGGGACTACAGAGTCCCCAACTCGTTCCCGGTGCTTTTGCTAGGGTGACAGGTGGCTCCACCTGTCACTCCCAAGAAAATATATCTAAGTATGTTTATCCATATTTTACTATCCATTGTGGGAATGGAATCCGTGATTTTCAACGTTACAAACTGTCCACTGTTAGGCCACAAAAATCATCATGTACTAATGTTTATAGTAAGTAACAGTATGCCACATATATAAATAACACAATCTATGAAACATTGCCCGGTTGATGGCAGGTGGGATTGACAATTATAGTTTTCAAAATCACTGTTAACTACCTACCTGTCGTCATCATCTTTAACTAAAGCTTGTACTTTCTGTTACTCTATCCCCTTCTTTTCATATTTCGTGTATCTTGACTTTTACGGGTGCTACTGCAGTCGGAACTCCGGTTGCCAGTATGCAGCTACAGCGCTATACATCCAGTATGTGCGTGCTTGTCAGCGTATAACCACAATAAAGTCTAGTATCTACTAGGCGACATTGTACCGCGCCATGTATCGCAAAACAGATAAACGCAGCTATGTTGAATAATATTGTCTGTTCACGCATAAAGGTATGATTCCAAGGTCTGCGATAGTAGCAGCAGACGCAGAGCGTACCATGAAATAGACTTGAATAAGATAATTTTGTTTTCATCCCTTCTATTCGAAAAATCTTACTTTGTTTCTGCATAAGCGGGAGCAAAACTGCTCTTTACTGTTAAGGACTTTATAGTGGGCGGAACATTGATTTGAATTTGGAACATATTCATAGAAATCGAACAGCAAATTGTATGCTTCACTGGCTGGTACGAGCTGGCCGCACGCAGGGTTCCCATGCTAACTAAAAAAACAAAAGCACACGCATTATTAATGTCTCTGTTTTTTATTGTTTGACAGCCTCTGTGGCGTGGCGGTAGTGAACGCGACTGCTACGTAGGAGGCGCGGGTTCGATCCCCGCTCAGTGCAAATATTTGTATGCATGAATACGGGTATTTGCATTGGTCTGGGTGTTTCTATGTATTATATGTATGTATTTACAAAAAAAAAGTATTTAAGTATGTTCATTTGTATTCTAGATTCCATAGCACAAGCTTATTAAACTCTGCTTACCATGGGTCTAGATAGCGTTGTGTAGAATGTTGTAGAATATTATTATTATTATACTGGAGATTGATGATGCTAGGTAGAATGGGCATTCGTACTTTTCTATATCTTTTTGGTTTTACGTTATTTTTGAAAATATGAAAACTAGAAACGTACAAGTGCCTTATTCAATAATTCTGTCTCTGTTCTTGTAAGTAATCAGTACATTTCTATTTCCTCATAGAAAGGGGATGAAAATTTAAGTGTATGACTCGGGAGTAAATTACTTTTCCTCAGGCGATGGACTTTTAATCTCTTGCTGCGCTCAGGATTCTATATTAGAATCTCTCGCTACGTTCATGACTCTAAGTAGCGCCTTCACCGTAAAAATACTACTTTGCTGCCTTATTATACAATCAACTGTTATTATTTTAATTCATTGCGGCTTTTTAGTGCTGCCGGTCGGCCCACCTGATGGAAATTACCGTGGCCTATGGACGTGTGTAACACCAGAGAAGCCACACTCGCGCTGCCGACCCTGTAAGTACAGAGTTTCCGTGCCGTCAGTGTAGAGGACAAAACAGGATAAGCCTTTAGTCATCCCACTGACAGCACAAATTCTCCAGTGAGCTCTGGCTACCCTACTCACCGCTCTGGGAACACAACACGAAGTTATTATAACCGCGGTATTCTGTAGAGCGGAGGTACTTCCCTAGTCAGACTGCTCAATTGGGTGGAAATGCCGCCGTGTCCTACCTCCTCCAGGTAGTAGAAGTATAACAATTAATCGCGTGCACCAAAACCAAGTTTGTCTCGCGCCTTCCATTCAAGGCATGTATCCCGAGGTATGAGGCTTTAATCTACGAACTAATCAATTAAATTCAGCAATGACGGTTAGATTTCATAATTTTATTGAGGATGTTTTTAAAACACATTCAAGGCAATAGATTTCAGTACTTCTATAGGTACACAGTGTAACTATATATGAAATAATTGCTGCAATGCTCTAAATTGTATGTACAATGTATTTTAACCTTAACATTTATTTGTGGACTGTTGTAATGATTTATATGTAATGTGGGCTGTATTGTTGGTATTTTGTTTAATCATAGTATAATTATAGTCATAGCCTTGGTCTCATGAATTCTCAAAGATTCATGAGACCAACGCTAGTAGTCGATGAATGACCTGCGCCCTCCATGAGCGCAGGCCTGGGGGTGACGGGTGGAGCCGCCTGTCACCCTAACAGAAGCAGGCTCTCCTTTCCTGGGGACTAGTTGGGGTCTCTGTGGTCCCCACACTCGAAGAGAGGGCCAGATCGAGAGAGATAGCCCTGGGTCGGCCGGGGTGCGAGGGACACCTGCTGCAACCAAATCCGACCCACAGGCGTCGTGCGTTTTAGTCGGTTCAAGTCCGGCATAACCCCCCCCCCTTCCGGCTCCGGTGGTGGGGGTATCCGTAGGAATTTTTCGCACGTAAATAAAAAAAGACCACTGCTAATGTATATTGTAACCACTAAGTGGTATTTTTCTTTTCTTAATGCCTTGGCCTTCTCCTCCTGTTGATAGTTTGTTGATAGGGAGGGGCCCTTCTCCTCCTGTTGATAGTTTGTTCTGATATTTCATACACACCTTTAGTTAGGATAATAATACAATTTAAATATAAAAAAACAGTTTGATTTACTATTAATACTTTTGTCGTCAAGAGCATAGCATTCTGACACTGATTGTACATACACTCGGCAAAGGAGATACGGTCCCAGTTTATCATATTAAGTTGTATGTAATGGTGCAACCGTTTCACTTTTGTTTACTAGTCAACTTAATGATCAGAGTATTGCCCTTGGAATGAGAATCGGAAAAGTAATCATTTGGGACGGAATTTGATCCCGTCCTAAATGATCATTTTTCCAATTTTAATTTAAAGAAAAGTTAGTATATTGCTTCCAAACATGAAGAAGAGGTAGGCAGAGAAGTAATAAAATCTACAACAGTAAAACAATACGGTGACACACAAAAATACCAGAAAATAAATTTCACGCCAAATAAAGTCATTAGGTACTTTGGGTGTATTGATTTTGTCACAAAAACCTATTGAGGAAATCAATCATTGAGTGGCGTAAGGTCATAAGAGACGTCGACAAGCTCTTAAGAAAATTACAATAATGTAAAAGGTCTATAATAGCGTTAGAGACTATTTCTTTTTGAAAAGTCAACCGTACTTACACGCTTTTTGGTTTGAACAGTCGAAATTGTCTGACTAATGTTGGTTATTTAAATGTAAATATTTAACGAAGAGTTTTTGTTGTAGATTTAAAAATAATCCAATCACGGATTTCAAATGCGAATAGCAACTACCTTGATGGTGCAGTGGTAATGACTGAGGCTATAATTTTAGAAAGCCCAGGTTCGATTCCCGAGTCGAGCGAAGTGTTATTTAATTGACAAATTGTCCGATTGATGATTCACCTATCGATTTTTTTATTTTTATTTATTTATTTCCATATTATTACATTAGTTCATCTCATAGACGCACCCATAAAACCCGCATAGGTTTATCTTGGGTGTGAGTGTACATTCAATTTAATTTATATAATCAACAAAAAATACAATTATAAATACATATCAAACAAAAATATAAATAAGTTTCGCCGGTGACAAGGAATAGTAAGTGCAGAGTAGGTAGTAGGTAGGTTAGAAAGGCTGTTTGTTTATTTACTACCTTAGTAGTAAAAATAATCTTCGTAAGTAATTTATTTCAAATGTCAAATCAGATTAGGCTTTTTTATTTCTTTTGATGGCCATTAAAATAAACATAACGAATATCTTTTCAAAGATTTCTTAAGATACAGCGATGGCGCCTCTAAGACAACATTATTAAATGCGAATATTCAAATGAAGAATATATTAAAATAGCGTGATTGCGTAAAAAAGTCGCGTGGTTCCCGGCAGAGTAAAATTTGGACCACGGAGTCTTCCCATGCGGTGTTATGTGGAACCGAATTTTATGAATGGTGAAATGTGGGTGTTGATTCACCTCTGCCTAACCCTCCGGGGATAAAGGCGTGATTATATGTATGTATGTATTAAAATATATTTTTTTATATCATACGGGTATTGGGGTCCCACTCACCTCCATGCCAATACACCTCCTGATTGACGAGTAAGGCTCTGACACGAACTTTCCTCTCGGAGTTGAAAATTCAGTTTCCAGACACTCTCACAACTTCTTGTTTAATACTTTTTAGAGCGTGGTTTTTCAGTAGTCGGATTTTTCAAAATCAAAATATATTTTTTTTATATCACTTAGGTGGCAGACAAGCACACGGCCCACCTGATGGAAAGTGGTAACCGTGGCCTATGGACGTTTGTTACACACGTACTGTACGTAAGTACAGAGTTTCTGTGCCGTTAATGTAGAAGACAAAGCAAGACAAGCCTTTAGTCTTCCCACTGACAGCACAAATTCTCCAGTGAGCTTTGGCCACCCTACTCACCGCTGGGAACACAACACGAAGTTATTATAGCCGCGGTATTCTGTAGGGCGGAGGTACTTCCCCAGTCGGACTGCTCAATTGGGCGGAAATACCGCCGTGTCCTACCCCCTAACATTTATTGCTGACCAAAGGTATTACAGTGGTATTTAATACATTTAAAAGTACTCTTCGGCCTACCTTGTTGGCATGCAAGAACACTAAACATTTTAGATATACCTAACATTATTGTAATGACCGATAATTATATTATCAAACATTGCATGTTGTGTGGTTGAATATGGTGATACTTCCACAACAGCGTTGTATAATATCCATATTTCGCAAATTATAAATAAATAAATAAAAGAATTATCAAAATCACCATTATAATCAGTAACACTATCAAAAAACGACTAGTAAACTTTCATCAAGTTTATTGTAATTAATTAAAATATTAACTTTACAATCTGATATATTTTGGCATTTATTTGCATTTTATTGAATATGATAATTATGTACTAGTAAGTATTTTAATATGTTTATCAAGGTTGCTCTGACCTTTTAAAATATGAACCAACAAATATGGTAAACTGTTTGAAAAGTAGCACACCTGGAACATTCTAGACTTAATAATGATATAGTAACCCCTTAGGGATAGGACGACTAGAAGTCTGTAAACATAAAAACAAGCGTGGTTTCCGGCAGAGTAGAATTTGGACCACCCCATCATCTCTTTCCATGTGGTGTCGGACAAGGCGACTTAGGGATTGGGATGTTTAACATCAAACAGATATATACAGCCCAGACTCTTCCTCAAATGCATGGCTCGAGTCAACAATAGTGCCTGAAAAACAGCAATAGGCTCACCCGCTATTACGTGGGACCGAACACAATGATGGGTGAAATGTGGGTGTTAATTCACCGCTGCTTAACCCTTTGGGGATAAAGGCGTTATTTTATGAATGTATATAAACAAAAATAATAATCATAATTTCTAAGCCACGTGGTTCCCGGCAGAATAGAATTTGGACTTTTTTCCCATGCAGTGTCTCGTCTCTCTGTTGAAGATGTTTGTACGTTTAGGTCTTTGTTATTCAATCACGCAAGACTGAACCGATCTGGTTGAAATTTATTGGAGGAATATATTGCAATCTGGAACAATGCACAGGCTGTTTTTTATGCCTAGATTAGGTTCATAAAACTAGATCAAAATTCGAAGTCGCAGGCAACAACTAGTAAAGAACCGCTTTCCTACACAGGACAACACGTATAGGGCTTAGATGTCACTCGCACACGGTGCAGAATATCCGATCAAGAACCCAGCGGTTCGGATACTCTTTCCTCTGTCGCACCGTTAAGTCCTGGAATTCATTACTAGCTCACGTGTTTCCTTCTTCCTACAGTCCCGGATCCTTTAAGCGGGGCGTGAAAAGTATATGATGAGGCCGTCAAGCTGAGTGTCACCATTGTAACATGGTATATGTAAGTAATGGTGACCCTCTTTTAGGAGACTTTGTCTGCAGCTTCGGCAAGGCGAAGTCTAATTGACTTATCTTATATAAAAATAAAATGCTATGTATAATAGATTACTACTTGTATTTACATAATATCTTTCATAATACTAAACAGTTAGTTTATTTGATTCTCATCACAAAGGCGTGGCTTGACCGACTAACTAAATAAATTAACTTTGACATGATTAATATTATTTAATTCCAAATTAAGTAAACAATAGCTCCACACAGTGGGCCCTGAACTACGGAGAGCGCAGCGGAGAATACCGCAGTTTGTTGCACCGTTTCTTCTCCACTAGCGCCTAGGAAGCAGTGGTAAACTTAGCTTAAGTAGAATTATTACTGACGTCAATGAGAAAAATTGAAGGAGTATCCACTTGGGGACGACTAAACCTTGTCCAATTCAACCCCACTAAGACACAAGTATGTGTATTCACCGCTAAGAAAACCCCATTCATTGTAGCGCCGCAATTCCTGGGCACACCGCTTACCATCTCTTCGAGTATTGGGATTCTTGGTGTCGATATCTCCAGTGACGTCCAGTACCGGAGTCATTTGGAGGATAAGGTTAAGTTGGCATCAAGGAAACTTGGTGTACTTAACAGGTCGAAGCAGTACTTCACTGCGGGGCAGCAACTCCTTCTTTATAAGGCACAGGTCTGGTCCCTCATGAACGCCTCGCTATGTGTGTTCTACCGCCTATACAATCGTTTGTGCTTAGATAAATTGTTTGACATGATGCCCACAGCTACATTCTACCATCGCACCTCTCGCCATAGGCAGGGAATTCATCCTCACACATTGCTAACTGAGACGGTGCGCACTGTGCGCTATGAAAGAAACTTCATCCCACGCACACTCAAGACTTTTCACGATTAAAGCATCGTACTTACTATTTCTGCCGACCCGCTGCCCGAACCGTTGTTTAATTATGAATTCACACCGCGATAGTTATATAACATAGGTAGATATAACATTTACAATTTTATTGTTCAATATTGATATTAATTGACTTTGACTTAATGAATTATAGAAGGTTTAATATGATTTATTGTCATTCTCTACTCCTTTTCCAGTTGAACCACCTTTTTAGTCTGGCTGTGGTGCGGTTGAACTTCGATATATTCGGTGAAGCGACTGCCATCTGACCTGCACATCCAATTGACGTAATCGAAGACTTTTGAGAGTCTCAACTACCCGTAACGACTACCACAGATGTATGTATAGCAAGAGGGTCCGAGGCACAGAAACACCTATTTGAATTGGTCTGGACCAATGCAAATAAACATATTCATGTATACAAATATTTGTACTGAGCGGGAATCGCATCCCCCTGTGTATAGGTCAGGTTCACTACCACCATGCCACAAGCAGTCTCTTATTACCCAACTACGGCGAAGTCAAAGGAGGGTTTTAATTTTGACCGACTATGTATGTATGTATGTAGGTTCATCTGTTCCCTCATAGCTCCTGTATTACTTATTAGAACTGGACAAATGAGGTATAATAAGACGTGTCTTGGTCGTCCGCTGGTTATAGGCTATATAACGTATCACTGAATCAAATTTAGCGGTCATATAGTACTATGTTAAAAAATAAACTTGAGATAAATATTCCGTGTGTGGTAACATCTGAAAGTCCTTAATTAGCTCATTACAAATATATAAATTATAGTCATTGCTTGCCCCAAATAAATTAAAAACCCGGCTACTGAAGAATTACGCCTTAAAAAGTAATAAACAAAGTAATATCAAGGATAGCCGTGTTCGTATGCCACTTAGTCTAACAAAACAATACATTCAAGGAAAAAGTGGTATACAACCACGGCTATCTTTGACATTTTCTTGTATAATACTTTGTAAGGCGTGAATCTTCAGTAGTCAGGTTTTAATTTAATTTTTTTATGACTTATACGTTTCGATATTTATCACACTTTCGACAAGAAAGAAAAAGAAGAATACCGATGTATTACTGGCTCTTCACCGTCAATATTACTACACCTAGTGACTTGTTACTTTGAACAAACTTGTTAGGTGTCGCTTACATGTTACGTGTCTGTTACAAATGCGTAAACAAACTACAAAAATAGGTCAGTATTGCCACGTAATAATTGTAGCGATTTTATCATAGCCATAAATCATGATAGAACGGTAAGATGCGGAACGCACGCTATCTTATAATAGTCTAATTACAGTATGCTGATTTAGATTTTTGTGTTGTACCTACTAATATTATAAATACTAACTTTTACACTATCGCGTTATATACAATAATGTTAACGGGAATTAATGCGATCATGGTATAGGTACATATTTATATACCTTTGGTTTGTCTGACGTTTCGACCAGGTTACACCGGCAGTGGTCACAGGCTGATAGGCAAACCAATGGTACCTATACCATGATTGCAATTCCCGTTAACATTATTATAAATGCTATCTGTTAGGCTTATACGTCTAAACTACTGAACATATTTAGACGAAATTAAAAGGTAGGATACCACAGTATTTCTGTCTAATTGAGCAGTCTGACTTGGGCAGCATCTCCACTCTATTGAATACCGCGGCCATAATAACCTCGTGTTGTGTTCCCGGCGGTGAGTAGGGTAGCCAGATCTCACTGGAGAGTTTTTGTGCTGTCAGTGGGAAGATCAAAAGCTCATCCTGCTTTGTTTTTTACGCTGATGGTACAGAAACGGTGGCACACGTCCATAGGCCACATTAACCACTTTCTATCAGGAGGGGCGGGTGCCTATCTGCAACCTAAGTGGTTTAAAAATTGATACAGAGATATGTAGATTAGACCTTGGATAAGGATAAAGACTATATTTAATTGCGATAGCCGTCATTCAAGCGGGTAGAACCGCGGGAAATAACTAGTATATATAGGTCTAATAAAAAATGTGTGTAAGTTAATTCTATTACGTGTATAGGTTCAAACTCCTTCACTAATAAAAAATAACTTCTTACACTGGTCCCTAACACGAGTCATTTATGTATCATTGATATACAAAATTGTATATTAATGGTTTGTATGAATGAATGGTGATAAATGTGTTAACGATAATATTATGTCAATAAGCACATTACAAATAATGTAATATTATAATGATTAATTGTACGATTAATAATCTTTAACACACTGCTAACGTTCATTCGATTGCAATAAAACTGTCAACTTATTACTAAAATTTGCACGAAGTTTACAAGCATAGTGCAATTATTGGAGCCAGTAACTGACGCTGCCATCTGACTATATGTATTTTATGCGAAACTTTTGTGTCACCTCACCTTTGATCTTTGATAAAGGTTACTATAAAGTGGATGAGTATCTTAATGATGTTAATGCGTGGTCAACATAAGTCTCTTGCTTGCTCGCACAAAATAATTTGTAAACTAAAGCAAATTTAAAAAAGAAAAATAATCTAGTTTGAATATAGTTCGCTGAGTTTCTTGCTGGTATCTTCTCAGTAGAACTAATCTACCGAACCAGCGAAAGAATCATTTTCCAATGGTTTATTTTTACATTATTTAATGTTTTTATATTATTTCTTGACATACCTAATTGTAAAATTTTGACGTTTACATGTGCTCTTTGTGTGCCTAAACTGAATAAATGAAATAGATTCTTTGATTCTTTGATTGAACGAAATAAATTAAGCAAGTAAAACTATTTTGACTATATTACTGTTCTATCGTGTTCGATATCTATGGTTGTTATTTAGTTATGCATTCAACGATAGATGAGAGCGTGCTATCTACCAAATGTTTGTACTGAATAGGTGAATTAAGGCTAATCACGTCTTCGGGTGCGTGCATACTAGTGATGGTGGTCAGAATACGAGCAATGGTAATTTTTTTGTCTATAGTTGTTTTAAGATTAGTTTTATGTCATCATGTGTGGCAGAACGTGTGTGATAATAATATTATACAATTTCTTCTTCGGGGTGTATAGGTACCGTTATATATCTTGTCTCGATCACATCACAAAATGTGCTGTACGAAAATTTTTAGTGTCTTTCGAGGATAACACAGAGTGCTACGACGGTGAAGGAGCACAAATCCTAACTCCTAACACCAATCATAGATAAAACGGAAAAATACGCAAACGATTTTTTTGTACCACTTAGTTGGCAGACAAGCACACGGCCCACCTGATGGGAAGCGGTTACCGTGGCCTATGGACGTATGCAACACCAGGAGTGTCACACTCGCGCTGCCGACCATGAAGAAACCTTCTGATGCCCCTCTTGAAGAACCCCATATTGTAGGCGCTTGGGAAAACCGCAGCAGGGATGTCATTCCACAGCTTGAATGTGCGTCATCACTGCTAGAGAAGCAAAACTTGAAATACAATCCTGTACTAACCCGTCTGACCAGCGTGGAAACAGTAGGACAAAGCCTACCCACATTGATAGAGGCCTATGTCCAGCAGTGGATTGCTGTAGGTTCGATTGATTGATTGATTGATTAGATCAATCCAATCCGCATGTGCCAAGGCGTTACCTATCCTAAGCCTGCTTCTGCTAGAGGGAAGACTCGTCCAAATCATCATCAAATCAAATCAAATTATTTATTGCTTACCAAGTGTACATACATCTTACAATTTACATGACAATACTTAAAACTTAGCGCTTTTTCCAGGCATTGCAACATTTAGGTCACATATATTCTTTATTGAACTAGGTAGGTACAATTATAATTATAATTTGGACACTGTTAAATTAAATTAAATCCGTTATGTTATCAAATATTTGCATTCTAAATATAGGTTTATTTATAAGTGGTGGCGCATGGCCGAGTGCGGTAATGGACTGTATTGCGGGAAGTAGCTAACTGTTCCATTGACACTTTACACACAAAACAAGACAGGTGGCCGGGCTGCCGCGGATTCAATCCAGGCAGTGAATGCAGCCCGAGAAATTAGGAGAGGATGCACTAACCTTCACGACCCACGTGTTTTTCATCGCAGCCGGTACACGGATCTTCTCTTCCTTGCTCAGGAGCTGCCGTCAGCGTCACTAGATCCCTTGAGGAACACACGAGAGGCACCATCCGATCGGTAAAGGTCTATGAGGCGGTTAAAATACAACAAATATTATTCATTTCTGAGAGACGCGCTCGCGATCCGTCCCTACGCTGGCTAGTTCAAAGCGGGAGTGACCGTCCACATCTCACACAATGGCGGACGGAAGCTACAGCTAGCCCTACTCTATGGTTAGTGCGGAGGGGGAGACGGATCTAAAAGGAGTGTGTTTCCATGTCAAAAAATACAGTTTCCACATCGGCGCAACCATTCCCCCCGGCTTGAAGGGTTACCTTCGAAACGAAAAATGTGGAACAAAACTAATGTCTAATCTAAATCTAGGTTTGCGAAATAACAACTAAAATATAAACATAGATTGGAACTCGTGCCTACTGCTGGCTAGGCAGAGGGCAGAGGCGAACAACCGGGCGCAGATACGATCCGGTTGCAGTTTTAACCCGTACAACACGAGTTATCCCGCGGGCATCGGGAAAAATTTCCTCTACTACTCCTAGAGGCCAATGTAAAGGAGGCGCATTCTCAGTCATAAGGACTACCACCGTACCTACAGTAATTGGGTTGGATGGAGTATTCCATTTTTGACGTGACTGCAGCGTGTGCAAATAATCGGTTCTCCAACGATTCCAAAACGATTGGACCATCTTATCTAAAAGAGCGTGACGAGTTAGGAGGTGTATTCTATCGTCATCAACATCTATTGCGGGCAAATATTTTAAAGGAGTCATATTTAAGAAGTGAGCTGGCGTCAGCGCTAACGGCTCTGACGGATCGCTAGATAGAGTCCGACACAGCGGACGCGTGTTCATCACCGCCTCTACTTGCGCGAGTACGGTACTCAACTCCTCGAACGAGAGAATCTGTTCGCCTATGACGCGAAACAGATGCGACTTAAGGCTTTTAATATTCGCTTCCCAATTACCACCAAAATGACTAGCTGCAGGCGTGTTAAAGTACCATTCAATGCGATTTTCGGCTAAGATGTGAGCGAATTCACTTTGGTAGTACTTAGACCGTAAGAATGTGTGCAATTCCGAAATACTACGTCGGGCCCCTACATAGTTTGTACCGTTGTCCGAATACATGCGCTTAACCGGACCCCGACGCGACAAAAAACGTTTAAAAGCGGACATAAAATTTGGCGTACTTAAATCACCGGTCAACTCTATATGAACCGCGCGAGTTGTCATACAAATGAACAAACAAACATAAGCTTTCGTGGAGCGAATGCCACGACCACGAGCAATGGTGACCTTGAAAGGCCCAGCAAAGTCTGTGCCGGTGTGTACGAAAGGTTTTGCGGATTGAACAACACGACAAGAGCGATGATCGGCCATTTCAGGCGCGATAAAACGCGGGCGGAGTTTAAAACAAGGTACACATCTGTGTACTCTAGCGCGAATCAAATTACGAGCGGAAATTATCCAGTATTTCTGTCTCAAAATAGACATTAACAAATCGGGACCAGCGTGACAATTCACCTTGTGATGATAATCTACTAACAAATCTAATACGTGGTCCTTACGCGGGAGAATTACTGGGTGCCTTTGTTCAAATCCTAAACCTGAATTTCTCAAACGACCACCTACTCGAATGAGTCCATCTTCCAAAAATGGTTTCAAGTGTCGGAAAGAACGACTACAAGGTTTGTTAAATTCTAAATTTTTAAATTCAGAAGCAAAATAACACTTCTGCAATTCGCGAAGTATGATCAATTCAGCCTTATCTAAATCAGCGGCGGTTATATGACCGCGTGTAGATAAAATTCTCAAAAATCGGCCTACATAAACAACACAACGCAACAGTCTCGACCAAGACGAGACGCGATTAGCCAACAACAAAACCAGGGGCTCTTCACGCGGGACCGACACCACAAGCGAGTGCTTCTTTTCCTCGGGTGGTTCGGAAACCGTAGTGGGATTGAATTGACTAACTGGCCACTTATCTAACGCGGCATGAATCCAGGACGGTCCACTAAACCATAACGGGTGATCTAATATTTGCGAAGGAAGCAGTCCACGAGAGAGACAATCGGCTGGGTTGTCGGTGCCAGCAACGTGAAAGAGATTTTTTGGCGCTAATTCCGATTGAATTTTTGCCACTCTATTAGCGACGAAGGTGTCCCAACGATGGGGCGAAGAGTGGGCCCAACACAAAGCGACTGTTGAGTCCGAAAAAGCTAAAATTCTATTAATATTAATGCGACTACTACAAGCATTGGCGATAGAGGTGATCAATCTAACCAACAATAGTAAAGCGCATAGCTCGAGGCGTGCCAGAGAGACGACCTTACGGGGAGAGACCTTCGATTTCGCGCTTATAAGGCTAATTGTAACCTTACCTACAGTCGAGACATGAAAATAGACTACTCCTCCATACGCCCTCTCACTAGCGTCCGCGAAGCCTACTACCGTAACAACACTATGTTGCGATATACCTACATGACGCGGAATTTGTACTTGGTCAAGCACAGAGAGTTCTTTTCTAAAGCGAGCCCACAACTTAGCAATGTTGTCGGGCGCGGTGTCGTCCCAATCACAATTCGAAAGCCAAAGCTCTTTTATAAGTAGTTTGGCGTACAGAACGACAGGAGCTACGAATCCCATTACGTCCCATATCCGTGCCACACACGACAGGATAATGCGTTTAGTACAAGTTTGCGGGGTCGAACTACTTTTCAAACTAAACGTATCAGATGCGGGCGACCAGCTTAAACCAAGCACCTTGTGCGTATCACTTTCATCGAACTCCTTAACCGAAGACAATCGGTGCGACGGTGGAATCAACTCTAACGCTGTTTGCGAGTTGCTCGTCCATTTCACGAGATCAAATTGACCCGCCTTCATGAGACTTATAACTTGAGCGGCCGTCTCGACAGCCTCGGCCTCGCTATCTACACTATACACGAAGTCGTCCATGTATAAGCCAGTCTCAATGGTGGCTCTCGCTTTAGGAAATGCATCGCCCTCGTCAGCGGCCAACTGCTTGACGGTGCGAAGTGCGTGAAAAGGGCTAGATTTAAGCCCGAAGCAAACACGATTAAACTCGTAAACCATTAAAGGTTCTTGCGGTGAAAATCTATACAAAAATCGTTGAAACCTACGATCGGGTTCGCGCACTTCAAGGCACAAAAACATTTGTCGAATATCTGCAGAGAGTGCCACAGCGAATAAACGAAAATTTACAATTATGTCAAATAAATTACCTTGAAGATTTTGACCACAATACAAAATGTCATTAAGCGACACGGAAGTGCTAGTCTTAGCACTGCCATCTAGAACTACGCGGAGTTTAGTAGTAAGCTTATCTTCTCTAATAACTCCGTGGTGCGGGATAACGTACGAAGGCTGGGTCTCGTCAGTGTCCGCAGGCGCAGGTGAGATGTAACCTTTATCTAAATATTCGTTGACAACCTCATCATAGGCTTGCTTTAACTTTGGAGACGCCTGCATCTTTCGTTCTAAACAAAGAAAGCGTCTTTCAGCGGATGCACGGGAGTCGCCGAGCGAAAAAATATCTCCCTTGAAAGGGAGCGCGACAACATAACGACCCTGCTCATCGCGAGTAGTCGTGCGACAATAAATCTCCTCAGCCATCTTGTCATCAGGGCTTAGGATTGGTGGGACATTGACCTCCTCAATCTCCCAAAACTTGCGGATGGTAGACTCCAGTGGCGGCTCGACGGTGCAACAGAACGAGGCAGTCGAGTGACTAAAACTATCCATAGAAGCGGGTGCAGAACCAATTATAACAAAACCCAGAACTGTTTCCAGGGCGTGCGGAGCGGGGTACGTCGGACCCCCTTGAACCTTACGTGATAACTGGAGGTGCGGGAGAATTGAAGCGCCGATCAATATATCGACGACTCCAGGAACAGCGTAAGTCTCATCAGCTAAAGGTAAGTCTTTAAATTTCGTTAATAAAGACGTGTCAACTGGGACGGTAGGCAACTGTTCAGTTATTTTATCCGTAACGAACGAATCCATGTCAAACCAAATTTTATTATTAAAACGAGATCCAAACCTCGTTTTAACTGTGCCATGAACAGCTGACCGTAAACCTCCAAAACCCGTCACCACTGAGTAGGTTGAACGCCTATCAACATTGAAACCAAGACGTTGACAACAATCTTGAGTAATAAAATTACTTTGCGAAGCGCCATCTAATAGCGCTCGAACAATGTGCGGTTTACCTAATGCATCAACAATAACCACGCGAGCGGTCGCAAGACAAACCGTAGTGAGGGCAGCACTAGCGGAGAACGAACACAAGGTAACGTCATTCGTAGCGGTCCCCGGGCAGGCCGGAGCGCGTGCGAGCTCGGGCTGCGGCTGCGGCGCAGGCTGCCGCGCGTCACCGCTCGACGAACCAACTGTGCTCACCTTGGATGCGGCATTACTATTTTCAAAATGAAGCAAAGTGTGGTGTCTCGCTTGACATTTGCGACAACCATTTCCACTATTACATAAACCCACGCGGTGTTTAGTACCGAGACAATTAAAACAAAGATTATTAGCGCGAACAAATTTATAACGATCACTAGGCGACAATTTTAGGAAACCAGGACACTTGTACAGTTGCGAGTGATGAGTGCTACACAAAGAGCAAACAGGTGACTGTACACGTGCTGGTGCGGTACTAACATAAGTATGAGTTGACCTCAGTGACCTCGATGACGCATCTGTTTTGCGCGCGGGACTAACAACTGTCTTCGCGCCTTCATGTTTCGATGAAGAGCGTTGTAATATTTTTATATGCTCGCGAACAAAACCTTCTAAGTCTTCGAACTTAGGAATTTTATTGCCGCGATGATCCGACTCAAACAAACGAATGGTTTCGGAATCTAATTTCCTTAAACCCATATACAAAAATACGAAGTCGCAGAGGTCATCAATCTTTAGGTTCTTTACAGCGCGAACAGCTGACGCGAAAGTGTCCAGAAATTTCTCTAAGTTTTGATCGTTACATGCCGTAATAGATTTCAAATCAAACATCTGATCCAAATAGGCGTTAGCTACCGATCTTTTATCCTCATACTTAGCTTTCAAAGTATTTAAAATTAAATTATAATTCCCGGCACTAAACGTAATTCCAGCGCAAACGGTTATAGCTTTACCAGTCAATTTTTCAACAAGATAATGCAATTTTTCGTGATCTGTCAACGAATCGTTCTTATCTATTGTATTCTCAAAACTATCTATAAATCGACACCAATTGCGAATGTTACCATCAAATTCGGGTATTTGAATTGGTGGCAACTTAGGTCGGTCGCGAGTGGGGTTGGGTCGGTCAGACGGCTTCTCCAAACTCCTCGCGACGCGCTTGATACGACAATACAAATCGTCAAACGACGACAAGGCTTGATAACTCACTGAGTAATCGGGATCCAAATTCAACTCTAAAACGTTGATGTCATGCACTAAGGTTTCGAAATCCGCGCGTAGACTATCTAAGTTTTCTATAGAACACAAGAACGAATCTCTGATGACCAAATCAGAGGTTTTAAGTGCACTATCATAAATCGATTGTACGCGAGAGTAAATCATTTCTTTTTTAGCGTATAAAAGTTTCAAATGAACCTTACCGGTCTTATCAACCTTTGGGGACATGTTTACAATTAAATCTCAAACTAAAGTGCGGTAAACAATAAATATGAAATGACTTAATCCTAGCGGTACAGAGCAGCGAGGCGGCGCGAGCGTTAACTATGTAGGTAGGTAGGTGCCTACAACTGTGAATGCACGCTTGAACAAACGCGCATAGCAACAAGGTCGTACCTACGCGATGGTCGCTGTCTAGATTCAACTATTATTTCCGAGATTAAGTATTGCGTAATATCTATTCAAATTAAAATACTTTCGTATGAATTGGGATGAGATGCGAGCGAGGTAGGCACAGCCACGTGTCTACCCACGCAGGTACTAGGCAAATACGACGCGAGCCGAGAACAACGTAATTGAAAAAAACAAAACAAAGCCAAATGCGTTAGGTATTACACTGTGCCTATGCACTAGGGTGTCTGAGTATACCTAAGATCTAAGCCTAAATGTCTGGATGCGGGGTTTTCTACTAAAATAACCAGGCACTTAGGTGCGATGCGAAAATTGCGAACTACAATTAAGTGTTGATATGATACCTAACCTATTTATGTATTAGGTAGGTACAATGCGAGCCAGCGGCGAACGGACAACAAATTCTAAGCCTAAGTGTCTGGATGCGGGGTTTTCTACTAAAATAACCAGGCACTTAGGTGCGGTGCGCTCATTCCCATTAGAATAATAACAAAATACGAACTACGGCTAAGAATCCGGCTCGATCCGGACCAAAAATGGTGGCGCATGGCCGAGTGCGGTAATGGACTGTATTGCGGGAAGTAGCTAACTGTTCCATTGACACTTTACACACAAAACAAGACAGGTGGCCGGGCTGCCGCGGATTCAATCCAGGCAGTGAATGCAGCCCGAGAAATTAGGAGAGGATGCACTAACCTTCACGACCCACGTGTTTTTCATCGCAGCCGGTACACGGATCTTCTCTTCCTTGCTCAGGAGCTGCCGTCAGCGTCACTAGATCCCTTGAGGAACACACGAGAGGCACCATCCGATCGGTAAAGGTCTATGAGGCGGTTAAAATACAACAAATATTATTCATTTCTGAGAGACGCGCTCGCGATCCGTCCCTACGCTGGCTAGTTCAAAGCGGGAGTGACCGTCCACATCTCACACAATGGCGGACGGAAGCTACAGCTAGCCCTACTCTATGGTTAGTGCGGAGGGGGAGACGGATCTAAAAGGAGTGTGTTTCCATGTCAAAAAATACAGTTTCCACATCGGCGCAACCAATAAGTACCTACTCTAATTCATATAACTCATATCAAATCATATCCCCGACTCTACTGAAGCAAAACCACGGTTAGGACAAAATCGTGGCGCTGCTCTCTTGGAGGCCGGAGATTGGTATTCTCAGTCACGTGCTTTACGTAAATATATGCGTAAAATTATGGGTGATCAAATTTGCGTAATTTTACAGAACAGAATATATTTCACATTGAATTTCCATAAAGTGTGATATAGTGTAACATTGGCATTGAATTCCTAAGTTTGAGGAAAGGTAGCATTTTAGAAGGACTTCTAGAGTCGTGGATAACATCACTATGTGAAGAATTTATTTATTAGTGATATAATTAAGATTAGAAATGATGTATTAGATGTCTATATCTATGTATTTCATATTTGGTTAAGTTCAACCAGGTTGCAAACAAGCCTTGAAACTCAAAAACGTTTTAATATATTTTTGATTTACTGCATTCTTGTAATATTGCTAAGTTGTATAAAAAAAGTTTTAACTTTTTACCTGACTACGGCGAAACAAAAAGAGGGTTATGATTTTAACAGACATGTATGTACATTCATATGTTCTCTCATAGTTCCTCAAGTACTCAGTAGAACTGGACAAATGAGAAATCGTTAGCAGCATCTTAGTCGGCCGCTAGTTATAGGCTATATAACGTGCCACTGAATCTGGCGCCCTTTTGCTTACATAAAGTACTGTTTTAAAAATAAATTTGAGATAAATATGTCGATTTTAGGCTCAACTGAAAGGGCTTAATTAGCACATTTTTAATATGTATATATTATACTTAGCTCCAAAATTAAATAAAAAAGTTTAAACCAAAATCCGCCTACAATAAATTACGCTCTAAAAGTATTAAACAAGAAAATATCAAGGATAGCTGTTTCTTGTTTAAAGCGAGTTTTTTTAGTAGTTGGGTTTTCGTTTATTAAACTTAAATTTTTATTAGTCTTAAAAGGAGTGTGACAGTGCGAGTGTGACTCCCTTGGTGTTGCACGCGGCCACGGTAAACATTTTCATTTTCTATGAAAATCCCCAGCTGATAGAAAATGAAAAAAAAAACCACTTAGGAGTGTTATATGTATAAAAAACATTTTAATTTTTCTGCAAATAAATATATACACACACTAACTTAAGATAATAGTCCAGCATATTATAATTCTGACTTAATACGCTTCAACCACGGTAGCCTTGTGGTATGGGTAATGGACTGCTGAGACGAGGTCTCGGGTTCGATTCCAGGTTTTAACATGGGACACCAATGACTTTTCGATGCTTATCGAAGTTATGTGTGTATTTATCGCAGATTTATAAGTGCCCGGTTAATGGCAATAGGCTCGCCACCTACATACTACATTACATTGGAACCTAAACACAAATTGGCGAAATGTGGATGCTAGCACCTCTGCCTACACCTTCGGGGATATAGGCGTGAGTTTATGTTTATGTTAAGTTAAGAGTTCCTTCTATTGACATCAATATTTTCATATGCCTACAAGTTTCAAGTGCTTTTGACCTGCCCTTTTTTACAGATAACCAATTTAGTACGCTTATGCTCTACGAAATCGATCCTAGCTTGCCGAAAAGGCTGTATTAACCCGTCTGACCAGCGTGGAAAGAGTAGGCCAAAGCTTACCAGCAGTGGACTGATATGGGCAAATTGATTGATTATATTACTGGCCTATAGTGAAGTAGATCACATATTACATTTCTAATATAATCTGAACTTCTACAGATCAATTAGCCTTATTGCAGTCCAATGCTGGACATACATTCATGCAAATGTGGTTTTTTATATTAATTAGGAGGCAGACAAGCACACGACCCACCTGATAGAAAGTGGTTACCGTAGCCTATAGAAGTGTGCAACACCAGGGAAGACACAGTTCACACTCATGTTGCCTATCCTGTAAGCGCTGAGAGTTTTTGTGACTGATGCGAAGCAGTACAAGCTTTTGGTTACTCTACTCATCGCTGGGAACACAACACGAGGTTATTATGGCCGCGGTATTCTGTAGGGAGGAGGTACTTCCCCAGTCGGACTGCTCAATTGGACGGAAATACCGTCGTGTCCAACCATTATTCTTGATAGGAACAAAACTGCAACTTTTGTACAATTAGGTTCGCCGAGTGTTATTTAAATCCAGTTTCCAAAATTACTTCCTACAGTCCCGGGTCCTTTAAGCGGGGCGTGAAAAAGCATATGATGAGGCCGTCAAGCTGAGTGTCACCATTGTCACACGATATGTGTGAGTAATGGTGACCCTCTTTTCTGGGACTTTGCCTTCAGCTTACCATCAGGCAAGGCGAAGTCCAATTGACGTGTGCTATATAAAAAAAAAAAAAATTAGATAGCAGTGAAAATATTTAAATTTTTATATTTATATTTTTTTTAATTTAACATAATATAACATAAACTCACTTTAGGTCCCAATGTAATAGATGGCAAGCCTACATTACTTCGAAAAGCATCGAAAAGTCATTGGTGTGTGCGATGGTAAAACCTGGGATCGAGCCCGAGACCTCGTCTCGGTAGTCCTTTACCCGTACCACTAGGCTACCGCTACACATCTAGAGTCTGTGTTTTTTATTAAAAATTATTTATTTCTAATTTTAGGTGCTCAATTTTCCTTTAAAAAATAGTGCAATATAATAATACTATTAGAAGCTTGTGAAAGATGAAATGCATCTTGAAACAGCGATTAGCTAAACAGGCTTGCATAAGACAATGTCACAGTTCTAAATGCAGAAATGTTGTGCATCTAATATTATAATGCAATATTTAAATCAAGATGATCATGCACTATTCATAATAGCTAAATGTCATTATGGCGAAAGGGGTTATATAATTATTATTATGCAGAAGATTATTCAAGTTCGATGAGACAACCAACCTGTTCCATAATTATGTGAGACAACCAAGTGGGAGTCAAGCTTTTTTTATCTAGGGCACGCAAACTTTACTTCATCTCGCCTGATGGTAAGCTAAAGGCAAAGTCTCAGGAAAGAGAGTCACCATTACAGACACTAAGTAATGTTACAATGGTGGCACTCAGCTTGGCGGCCCATCAGATATTTTTTCACGAAGTTATTAGTTTATTAATGTTATCTACATAATATAATTTAATGATAACCCACTAATGTTAGTATTGAAGTAATCGGGATATTTGTTAATACTAGTACTTTTCCACAGTATTTGTTATTAGGCCTGACCAGTTTCGCCTGACGGCATCTTTTCAATAGTTTACACTGACATTTTTAATAAATACTGTGGAAAAGTATAAATGTGTTCTCAATATGTGTAGCAACAAATTCCATTAAGTGCCATCAATCAACAATATAATTAGTATTGTTCTTAGAACTTTAATATTAATATGAGTGACCATGATAGTTTAAATACCTACTAATGTTTTCTCACTACTGGTATAAATGCGAAGGTTTCGATGGGTGAATGTTTGTTACCAAATTACGCAAGAACGGATGATCTAATCTGGGTAAATTTATGACATAATTTGCAGAGCGATAGGTTGCAATCAGAAATTGAACATGCGTTGTTTTCTAGTCAAAGGTTATTAAAGTACATACATACATACATAGTTATAATCAAGTCGTTATCCCTGGAGTGTTAGGCAAAGGTGAATTAACACCCACACTTCACCAAATCATTGAATTTGGTCCCACGTAATAGGGGGTGGGCTTATTGCCATCTTCCGGGCGCTATTGTTGACTCGAGTCATGCATCTGAGGCAGAGTCTGGGCTGTATATATCTGTCTGATGTTAAACAGCCCTCTTCCAAGCCCAAATTCTACGCGGCATTCAAATTATTACATTTTAAACGGCTATTATAAATAATAAAAAATGGCTATTAAAGTAAAGAAACTTAAATCTAAATTTCTTCTACAACGCAACTTTTGTGGTATCAACTTTGATGACTTGCGCAGGGATATCGATAACCTGGACTGGAGTCCGCTTTTCAACTGTAGATGTGTGGGCGAGCTAGTTTAATTTTTTATTTAGGAGAAAGCAGGATAGTTTTTTTTTTTAACCTGTCTATGGCGAAGCAAAAGGAGGGTTATGATTTTGATAGGCTATGTACTTATGTACGTATTTAGATTTACCTGTTCCCTCATAGCTCCTCAGCCACTTATTAGAACTGGACAAATGAGATACCGTTAGAAGCATCTCAATCGTCCGCTAGTTATAGGCTATATAACGTGTCACTGAATCTAACGTGGCGCATCTAGCAGTCATAAAGTACTGTGATAAAAATAAATTTGATATAAAAATGTCGTGTAAAACTAAAACCCGACTTGAATATCAAGGATAACCGTGGTTGATAACAAACTTGGTGAACAATACATTCTAGGAAAAAGTGGCATACGACCATGACTATTCTTGATATTAGCTTGATAACTTAATACTTTTTAAAACGAGATATTCCCTTTTCCTACACATGACAACACGTGCAGGTCTTAGATGTCACCCGCACATGGTGCAGAACATCCGATCAAGAACCAAGCGGTTCGGTGACTCTTTCCTCTGTCGCACCATTAAGGCCTGGAATTCATTACCAGCTCACGTGTTTCCCTCTTCCTACAGTCCCGGGTCCTTTAAGCGGGGCGTGAAAAAGCATATGATGAGACCGTCAAGCTGAGTGTCACCATTGTCACACGGTATGTGTAGGTAATGGTGACCCTCTTTTCTGAGACTTAGCCTTCAGCTTACCATCAGGGAAGACGAAGTCTAATTCACGTGTTCTATACAGGGTGTATTTTTGAAACGGGGCGGTAAGGGCAAGTACCTTAACCGTTGCAGTTACAGCAAAATGTTCTTAGAAGACCTTCCCTAACTTTTTGACATATTTTGAACTGCATTCACAGATTTTGTAAAAAACTTACAGTTGGCAAAAAAATGCATAAAGTCAAAATTTTTTTTTTATGCCAATCGATTCTATTTCATGTGGGGATCAAAAAACTCTATGAGACCATTTTAGCTTTCAGTACTAGGAAAGACAGAAATCGCCAAAAACGTTTCCCATACATTTCGTATGGAAATATGATAAATCAACTCGAAACTCATAGGTCAGGTAAAATTTAGAAATTTTTTAAATAAAAAAAATCATTTAAACATTTAAGAAATTGGTTTATGAAATAAATTGCTCAAAATGATTTCCATTTTCACGAATACATAACGTAATTTTCGTTTTCAAGCAAAAATTAATAAGTTTCACTTCACTTCACACAGTATAAGTCCCTACTTATTACCAAACCACAGGCATAGGTTAGTAACAAAGATATATTATTTGCAAAACACAGTTTTGTGAGAAAAATATTAACCTCATTAATTTGCAAAAAAATGAAGTTTAAAAAAATAATGTTGTTGCATTATTTAGTAAGCCTGTTTACTTTTTAAAGATTACATTATCTAGGTAACAACAGTTTTATATATACTTAGTATCTTTACGAGCAGTGATTATGATGAAATTTTGTAAATAATATAGATAATAATAATAATTTAGGAAAATAAATTATTATCACTATTTCTTTATTCAACACCTGTTTCATGGGAACATACTGAAATACAAGTTAATTGTAAATGCATTACATTAAATTAGTAGAATATTTACTTTGTCAGAGTGGTAACGGAGAAATATTACTAGTATCACCGCCCTATCTCATCCGAGAGGTGTCGTAAGATTAGACTAACAGAAAAATACGCAGAAACTTTTACTGCGAGAGAATGAAAGCTCGAAATAAAACCCTTTACCAACGCGACTGGCCAGCGTAGAAACAGTAGGCCAAGGCCTCCTAACATTGGGAGAGACCTATGTCTAGTAGTGGTCTGCAATAGACTAATTAATTGATTGAATATTGATCTTCTTCTAATTCTCCTTCTTCTTCATCCAAGTGTTAATCCCAGTCGCATCCGAAGCTTTTACCTCTTTACCTGGGACCCAGTTTTTCAGTCTAACTACGGGTTTGACTGCCGTAGATGTTCGTACTACATTAAGACTACATCTCTCATTCATAACAACCATTTTGAACTGTTCAATTACATTAACGCGTTTACGTGATAGTTCAAAACGCATGCACTCTGTAATATCATTACATTACATTTAGGATTGTAAATCATTATGTAATGTAAGTAAGAAGGTAAGAGTTCTACGGGTAATGTTAAGAGGCTAAAACAATGCGTCATGTCCTGTCATCATTTTCTGCACATTATTATTATAAAGAGGTAACGTTTGTCACGTTCTTGAATGTATTTTTATACCGCTTAGGTGGTAGATAAGCCCACCTGATGAAAAAGTATTACCGCGGCCTATAGACGTGTAAAACACCAGGAGAGTCACATTCGTGCTACCGACCCTGTAAGAACAATGAGTTTCTATGCCAGTGCAGAAGATATGGCAGGACAAGGTTTTGGTCTTTCCACTGACAGTAAAAAAATATCCATTGAGCTCTACTGAATTTTACGATTTTAAAAATTCTTCTACCAATAGGAAGTCGTTACTTGTAAGTGTTATAAGCTATATGTCATTATACTACCGCGGAAGGTCAGCAGTGGGATCGGAATCAGAAGCCCCACACGAGTAGAGCCACAGGCAACAACTGTAAGTTTGAACGCGATAATCTCTAAAATTATATGACCAATTTGATCTATGACCAATTTGATCAATTATTTTTGAGATTCTTATCTTAAATCTTTTCCAGTTATTGGAAAAGATTTTGGGTATTTAATTTCACTATATAATTCTCAGGAGTCGAGTAATAAAAAGAAAATATCACTTAGGATCACGTTGTTAGTAGAACCAATTATAATGAGTGGAACCGTGAAGCATAGCTAGTATTCTTATACAAATAGAATGTTTTGAAATAAAGTGAACATACATTGCAAACTTTTCAGTATGTAAGAGGTATTGTAGTGTCAGCAAAAAAGGTCAATAATCATCTCACAATGACAGTAGCCTTGGAGCTTAATTAAAAATTAAGCTTCAAGCAATGCGTGTTGCTTAATGCACTCGTTAGGCCATATCAAATAAGCACCAATTTGAGCGGCTTACTTTTATACTGTAACCGATCAACAAACAAAAAGAATAGAATGACTGGATCAATTAGTCTGAAAAATTTTACTCACCGCTCTCTATCCTTATGTAAAATTTTTAAGGCAACAAATTCTTATTTATTGATCACAATAACTGTTAACCCAATCATAAAAAATAAGCATAACCAGAAATATATTATTTTTGTCATCGAAAGATTCAAAAAATACTCATACATCAACTGTGGGTGATATACATACCAATGTAAAAAGGATTTATGAATATTTCTGTGTTAATCAATTTTTGTCATTGACTGTGGAGGACCTATGGAGGAGGAAGACTTCTCCTCAGATGATCAAGCCAATTCATTTAGAGAAAATCACCACAACATTCTTTTTTTAAATATGTAGATGTATGTAACAGAAATTATCAATCTCTCAGATAAGCTAAATAACATGTGTTAGTTGGTTCAAGTCGGCAGTAGAATGGCCATTATTTGAATCGAAGTCCTCTCGACCGTAAGGCTGACTCTTTAACCACTAAGCGAACGATAGTCTTAAGGACAGTAAGTAAGTAGCATTCCCTCCAAAAACACAGTTTATTATATTAGTATTTAAGCTATCATGGTCACTCACATCGGTATAAAAATAATCGGGATATTTACCATGTTTCATTGTTTCGAGTTTCCGATATTTCTTGCAACAAGCAAGCACCATGATCACAGAAGAACTGGAATATTGGCGGTAAACAGAGAAATAAAGTTTTTGAAGAGTAAATATATCGATCTACTCTCTTTCGAGTTCTTTTACTACGTGTATCTGCACTACCACTGCTTTCACTCTCACTACAAACTCGAACCCGATCTCGATCACGTTCACGACACACGATGCTCACTGTATCCACTCGCGATTTTGTTTTGGTTTGTTCCCGGTTGTTTTTGCAAAGACGGACCACTGGATGCCAGACGTTCGGCAGTTGAAACCCGATTGAATTTTTTGTACTTTTTGATTTCAATCGCTTCCTTAACCAGTCTTGCTATATAGTGGCGTTCTGTCGATAGCATTTGCGGGTTATGTAACTCGATCCAGTGGCCAGTATCAGACTCCAATAAATATTGAGAGATTGCAGATTTATGTGGTTCATTGTTTCGAAATAACATGGTGCATATCCCGATTGTTTTGATACTGAAGTTTCTTAGGTGGCAGACGAGCACACGGTCCACCTGATGGAAAGTGGTTACCACCATGAACGTGTCTAACACCAGTGGAGTCACATCCGTGCTGCCGACCCTGTAAGAACAGAGATTTTGTGCCGTCAGTATAGAGGACAAAGCAGGACAAACCTTTGGTCATCCCACTGACAGCACAAAAACTCTCCAGTGAGCTCTGGCTATAATATTTTTATATTAAATATATATATATATAGGTTATAATATTACCCAATAAAACAACAAGTATTTATTGTTTTGCAACGTGACGCAACTGCCCTCTGTGTACAATTATCAACATAATTCTAATAAAAACAAAACAACAGTGACCTCGGTATGACAACCGCTACACACCATTCAGTTGTATATTAAGTTGTGAAATGTCATATCGCTTAAATATATCAAAGGTATGAGTGTGCGACGCAAAAAGCAAAAGAAAACGATGGTCAAAGCGATTGCAAAAAGACACATACTTGAGCTGCGGGAGCGAAATTTATGTCGCTTACGCTATATACAAATTTTATTGACACAGTATGGCCTTTAACCGCCGTAAAAATTGCTACTAATTTGGTACAACCATACTAGTTTCTTCTTCGGACCGAAGAAGAAACTTGTATGGTTGATGCGACTGGGATTAACGTATATAACGTCAATCCCAGTCATCCCAAGCATTCAACTCGGAGTCTGGGGTCCGCTTCACCAGTCTAACTGCAGATTTGGCTGTACTTCGATATTTTCAGCCAAATTCGCAGTTGTAGTTCCCGGCAGAGTAGAATTTGAACCATTCCATTTCTACCCATGCGGTTTCGTACAAGGCGACTAAGGCATAGGGCTGTTTAGCATCAGACATATACATACAGCCCAAACTCAGCCTCAGATGCATGGCTCGAATCAACAATAGTGCACGGAAGGCGGCAATATGCTCACCCTCTATTACGTGGGACTGAATTCAAAGATTGGTGAAATGTGGGTGTTAGTTCACCTCTGCCTAACCCTTATCCGATCGTAAACAACAAAAAATTTTTATCCTTATAAAAAAATGTTGTTGTTTACGATGCCGCCTGGATAGTTGTTAACCTACAACCCGATTCGTATCGGGTTCCCTTTGCAAAGATGGTAGAGATGTTTAAATTTGCCAAACTATCTAACAGACTGCTACACTTTCATATCTAAACCTCTGAGCCGATTTTGATGAATTTTGCTACAGTGATAGACTAGAACTTGGGTAAAGACATAGGCTATAAGTAGCGGAGGGTTAAAATTTTCAAAAGGGAAGCCAAAGAAAATGTTCTTACTTCGATCTATATCAGCTCTTATATCTATCTCTGTGCTCAAGTTCATCAAAATCGGTTCAGTGGTTTAGATATGAAAGCGTAACAGACAAAGTTACTTTCACATTTAAAATATTAGTATGGATTGCATGTTAATGAGGACACTACGAATGGAGCGACTGATCATGTTCGCAATGAGCCTATTATTGGTCACAAGGCCCTATTAATACCTTTGGGACCCAAGCTAATCTTGTTTGCTAGTCGGTGCACCTGGTAAACCACAGACACAAGCTCTGACGCAGGCCTTCCTATCAGAGTTCAGAAATCAACCGAGTTCAAACAGAGATCAGAAGACGAAAAAAGATGAAAATTGGTCTTTGGAATAGAATAACGCCATTCGGAAGAGTACACACAGAACACGACGATATTTTCGCCTCAATTGAGCAGTCTGACTGGGGAAATACCTCCACCCTACAGAATACCACGGCTATAATAACCTAGCGTTGTGTTCCCGGCAGTAAGTAGGGTAGCCAGAGCTCACTAGAGAGTTTTTGTGCAGTCAATGGGAAGATCAAAGGCTTGTCCTGATTGCGTCTTCTGCACTGACGGCACAGAAACTCTCTGTTTTTACAGGGTCGGCAGCACGAGTGTAATATTTTTTATGCCAGTGTTAGTGGTTACCGTGGCTTATGGACGTATGCAACACCATGGGTGTTACACTCGTGCTGCCGACCATGAAAAAACCTTATAATGCCACTCTTGAAGGACCTCATATTGTAGGTGCTTGGGAAAACCCCAGAGAAGTCATCCACAGCTATAAAGGAAGTGATTCCCCTGGTGTTGCTCACGATCATAGGTTACAGTAAACACTTTCCACCAGGTGGGCCGAGTGCTTGTCTGCCACCTAATTTGTATAAAAAGTATTAAATATAACTAAAATTATAATATAACTTAATACAGATAGAATATGGGATTTGCTGATGTGTTAGTAGTAAAACTAGGTTATATTTTATGGAACCAAATGGCAACTGTTCCGCATCAAACTAAAAAAGAATCACGTAAATCTGAATAAAAATCTCAGAGAAATTGGTGTACAAACTATATATAACTCCTCCTTTTTGGAAATCGATAAAAAAAAACATTTTAATTTTCTGACATAGTAGGCAACCAAATATTAAAATTTCTAAGATTAGATTTTGTTACACCGTATATATTATGAATGCTTATAGAGTGTAAACATTGTAAGCGATTTGAATTTCGAACTTAAAATGTTGAGCTTTCAAACTATCATTGCAATTGAGCGGTATTCTTCAAGAGGTTCGAAGTCGAGAGTAGCACCATTAAAAATTTGAAACATCTCTAACAGGTTTTGCTATCAAGATAAAATAATGAATTATGAATAGTTACCGCTAACTTATTCAACGTGCACTAATAACTTCGCGAACATTTAATAACACTCGTAACTAGTATTGCAATTACGTCACGAAGTAATATAGATGGCTCAAGTTTCCTAACGTATACCTTCACAGAGTTAAGAAAAATGGCGTGTTGTAATGTCCTCATGAGATGTCCACACTTACGTATGTGGAGCAAAACGTATGGACGTCCAGTTGTATTTTGTGGTACAAGTCATGAGTGATTGATGGTAGTCATTATTACAACCCCCAAAGTATTATACACTGGTGTCTTCTGATTATGATTGGCAAATGTAATAAAATATTTTGGTTATGTGATAGATTTTTCTGATATTTTATTAATGGAAAACATTTGCGAAAAATAAATGTTTATCCGCAAAGCTGCTAATGCTTCAGTTTGATTTTATATAATTTAGAAAACTTGTAGGTATAATTGTAGTGATATCGGTGTTTTTTCTTTAATTCTCTCATTTCGTTTATTTCACTATTGAAGATTCCAAAAATACTAATTCTGAATTTTACTTGGCAAAGAATCTTGGTAATAAAAATTACACAGGGTATATACAATGCATGCAAATGTATAATGCATGCAATGTATTAGCATCATATAAGGTAATTTATAATTTATTTAAACAAAAAAAATAACAGTAGGTAAAAAACAACACAAATATCCAAGGAATTTTCAGAACCTTACTTCAGTATATTTTGTTCTCACCGAGCTCAAATAATTCTAAAAATTGCAGGTAGATACAATATAATAATCGCTCTCAGTTTTCAACTTACTCCACAAAAATATACATAAACGCAAGACTCACAATAATTTGATACCTACTGAATCATTATAATTACGAAAGTAATTGTGCCCCACATACGGTAGAGGGAGTGACTTTCAACCTCACCCACCTGTCATCGGAGGTACTGAGACTTGAGGCCCGAAGATTCTGATGGAGCCTCTGTTTCTTAAATATAACTGTTGTTAGAATCAGGCTGAGAGCATGTCGTAAATACAGTCAGCGTCAGATCGTTTTTGACGAGCAATGTCTTCAAAATGATCTTAATGCCTTGGTTTTCCCCCCTTCGTTGATAGTTAGTTGTGATATTTTTTTTATACCACTTAGGTGGCAGACAAGCAAACGGCCCACCTGATGGGAAGTGGTTACCGTGACCTATGGACGTATGCAACACCAGGGGTGTGATGTTATACTCGCGCTGACGACCATGAAGAAACCTTCTGATGCCTCTCTTGAAGAACCCCATATTGTAGGTGATTGGGAAAACTGCAGCAGGGAGGTCATTCTAAAGCTGAGTATTTGGTACACACCTTTATAATCGGACAATAATACAATTTAAATCAATAAAGCAGTTTGTTTTGCTCTTAAAACCTTTGTATTAAGACCATTTTAAGACTTTGCAGTCAAGATTTTACAGACATTGCCTGTACCAACACTTCTACCAAACCCAATCATTGATCATTACTCATATTCAGGTTTTTTATTCAATTGATGATACCAGAACGACCTTTGAATCAAGTTTAGAGTTGCAACAGCCGATCAAATCAGACCAATCGCCTGTACTTGCTGACATTTCGTGTTAGAAAGTACCTACTCGATATTATTTTATAAGGCCCGTCTTGGTTTTACACGAGCGAATTTCTTAAAAAGTTCCTAATAAAAAGGCTGACGTTTTAGCTATCCTTATATAGCATACATATGTTGTGATACGGAAATCTAAAAATTTCATTTAAAATTACTTTTAAATGTAATACGGATTACGTCACGTCACGATAATGTGATACGGAAATCTAAAAATTACATTTAAAATGACTTTTAAATGTAATTTTTAGATTTCCATACAATGACTTTTAAATGTAATTTTTAGATTTCCATACCACAACAGGAAAAGAAATGGATCCCTTTGTTGTCCGTCTGTCTAGATGTCTGTCTAGAAGAAAAAGGTCATGACAGACAGATGTCTGTCATGACCTTTTTCTTAGAAATGCATGGAGGTATCAAGTTGAAATTCAAACCATATACTCAAATGAATAACTTCTTATTACTGTGCAATAATCAGACTTCTAAGACAACGCATTCAAAATATATTTCAGTTTATATAGCTAGAGTTACGAAATCCTCGGTGCACGAGTCCAACTCGCACTTGAGCGGCATTTTTATGTAGAACTATTTAATTCGTTAAAATATGGTTTTATTTCAATGAAAGAAATTTGCGTAAACTTTCGACTGCACCATATAAAAAATTATGTTTTTCGATCAGTCCCTCTTCTTTTTTAACGTGCAAAAAATTCTCATGGATACCCCCTCGCCGCCGGGGTCGAAAGGAGAGGTTATGTCGGACTCGAACCAACTAAAATGCACGCCGCCTGTGGGTCGCTTTGGTTGCCGAAGGTGAAGTTGACAGGCATATGCCTCGCACCCCGGCCGACCCAGGGCCATCTCTCACGATCTGGCCCTCTTCTCGGGTGTGGGGACTACAGAGTCCCAAACGCGTCCCCGGAAAATGCCTATATCCCTCGCACTCCGGCGACCAGCCCTTCTAGACAAGTGGCTATAGAAAAACAAATGTATGAGATTTGACATATTTGACAGTCGGCAACGTCTGTCATAAATGTCAAATTACATACTAGCTACCAAAAAATTGCTATTAGTCTAGAGGAACAGTTATCAAGTATAGAGATCGAACTAACAGTAACGGAATGTCTAGGTACGTTAGTATGGGACCGTACTCTCTAAAGCACAGAGGTCTCAATAATATGTTAAAAATGGTCATCCATCCCAAGACTAACTTGGCTAGTATTGCTTATCTTTGTAATATGTTAACCAACTCTGTTACCATATACAGACATGTCGATCTATATATATTGCAGATATTTTTATATATGTGGTATAAATAAAAAATACCTTTGGGATAGATAGACATGCACACGGTCCAACACCAGAGATGTCACCGAACGTGTAAAAACAGAGTTTGTATGCCGTTAGTGCAGAAAACAAAACAGGATAAGCCTTTGGTCTACCCATTGACAACAAAAAATCTCTCCAGTGAGCTCTGGCTACCATACTCACTACCGGGAACACAAAACCAGGTTATTATAGCCGCAGAATTCTGTAGCGTGGAGGTACTTCCCCAGTCGAACTGCTCAATTAGACGGGAATACCGTTATGTCCAACGTTCGCACTAAAATTAAAGGGCTTTATATGCATAAATGAGTCTTCACACTGGCGCCTAAATATTTCAAATACATACATTAATCAATTGCATTGCTTTAGAAAACCTTGGTAAGTGGTTACCATCTTTTTGAATTATTTATTATGGTGTTCTTCACCTAGTTTGACTTCAATTAATCAAATTGGTCAGAGCAACTACTAAATTGTAAGTAATGCAATATACGGCAACCATTTTAAACATGGTACAACTATTTAAATGGCGGCAATCAAGCATAGCTTCGCGTAATTTTTTTAAACCACTTAAGTGGCAAACAAGCACACGGCTCATCTGATGGAGAGTGGTTGCCGTGGCCTATGGACGTGTGCAAAACTAAGGGAGTCACACTCGCGCTGCCAACCCTGTAAGCACAGAGAGTTTCTGTGCCGTCAGTGTAACAGACGAAGCAGGACAAGCTTTTGGTCTTCCCACTGACAGCACAAAACCTCTCCAGTGAGCTCTGGCTACCCTACTCACCGCTGGGAACACAACACGAAGTTATTATAACCACGGTATTCTGTAGGGCGGAGGTACTTCCCCAGTGGGATTGCTCAATTGGGCGGAAATACCGCCGTGTCCTACCTCCTAAAATTACATTACCCGGTTACCGTGACCTATGAACGTGTGTAACACCAGTGGAGTCACATTCGTGCTGCCGACCCTGTAAGAACATAGATTTTATGTGCCTTCAGTGCAGAACACAAAATTAGAACAAGCCTGTGTGCCTAAACTGAATAAATGAAATTGATTCCTTGATTCTTAGATTCTTACATGATTTTTAGTACGCTCTTTCCGTTTAAGTTAGTTCCATCCACACTAATGCTTCAGTGTTTTTCTTTATCACACAAATTATATCAGAATGATCAACTACCTATAATTAGCGGGTCTCCAAGGTGGCAAGTAGCTCCTTAATTATATTAATGATATCCTTTTGAGGATATAAAGGTGTGACTATATATATGTGTGAATATATTTAAATATTTTGCTTTAACGAAGGATTTATTTCAACATCAAAACTCTAACCCAATTTTCATAATATATTAAATGCAATTGACATATAAAATGATTGCTCAAAAGCCAGATGCAACCATATCATTCGGTTGACTAAATGTGGTCATGAAATTGAACATTTTTTACCTTTTATAAAAGCGAAAATTTGTTAACGGTCATTATGATTATACGAATGTTTCGTTTTGACGAATTGTTCACGCTTATTTGGATGAGTGCATCTGTAGGAGTGTTGAAATGAAAATTATCATTAAAATATTTGTTTTCTCTGTAGAACATATTTTGAATTGTTGTGGACTGAGTTGGCACTGCTGCGATAGCCATAATATTACTGTATGCAAAAACATGAGCACATATAGATAACGTTTATCTTTACAACATCTTTCGAAACTTTTCCCAACTAAGTTTGAATGACTTTTAAGAACTGCGAAGCGGTCGAACTTCGATATTTTTCGAGAACCGACTGCCATATGACTTACATAATCCATTGGCGATATCGAAGTTATATAGTCAAATCAGGATTCTGATTCTGCTAATTGCCAAAAAAATCCAATTAATTTTAGACTTCACAGCTATGCTGATAAAGCCTATAATTAAATGGCATCTTGTAGAGTGAATGAAAAAATGTAATGCATTCTTTATTTGGATTTTGAACTTTAAGTCTAGGTAATATTTATACAGTGTTAATGGTATGACAGCTGGATTGCATAACATAAAGTCACGCCTATATCCCCAAAGGGGTAGGCAGAGGTGCTAGTACCCACATTTCGTTAGTTTTTGTTTAGGTCCCAATGTAATAGGTGGCGAGCCTATTGCCATTAACTGGGCACTTATAAACCTGCGATAAATACTCACATAACTTCGAAATCAGCATCGAAAAGTCATTGATGTGTGCCATGGTAAACCTGGGATCGAACCCGAGACCTCGTCTCAGCAGTCCATTACCCATTCCACTAGCCTAGTAGTCCGCGTAGCGGTAGCTGGATTGTTAATAGATTTTTCTGTTAGCTGGTACCTACATTCGCTAATCAATGGACCAGGCTCTGGCGCCGTTTGTTGATCAGCCAGTATACCGGCTCTTAGGTGAAGGAAGCTCAATCCCGATGATCTATCTAGGACCCAAGTAAGATAATGTGGAGAGTTAAAACAAACGTACGTGATCAGACTTGTTACAGTTGGTAATTGTTTAAGTTAGGTTTTGCAATCGTGACTAATGACCGTGGGGTTTCCAAACGTTATCAACTAATGGTCTGGTATAAAGAGCAATGACTTCTTGGCTAACCTACTTTAATTTTATAAAATAAATGATTTTAATTTATATTTTTGATATTATTGTGTGCATTTTAAGAATAAACGGGTAATTTTGATTTTAATATAACTTATTATGAAAGCTTACTGTGCTATGGGATGTAGGTACTAGCTGACAATTAAATCTATTTTCATACATATATAAATTCATACCTGTAAATCCTCAAAGGAATACGAGGAGGTGTTAACCCCCAAATTTCGCCAATTGTGATTTTCGATCACCTGTTATAAGGAGCTAGTCTATTGCCGTTAAGCGGGCACTTTAGAATGGAGAATGGCAGTTCGATATCCATCTATTGACAATCACGGAAAGAGAAGTGATGGCACCACTATTCATCACCACCGGGTGCCGTTTACATGATCAAACTTATGTTCATACACCAATCTAATTTATCCAGTGAAAGTATTTGCGATCATATCAAAACCAAGAAAGAATCAGCACATGGAACCTAAGACGCTCCCCAGCAAGTTGGACTGACAACCTGAAAAGACCAGGGACTTGATGCAGAAAGCGAAGGATCAGAAACTAGGGAATTTTGGCCTATGTGCAGTGGACTGCGGTGACGACGTTTGGCTCAATAAATTTAATTAATTTTAAATGTATCATTGTATGTGTGTATATATGCATATTATCCAGGGTATATATAATATATTGTATACCTTTTCATATGAAGCCAGAGCTCACTAGAGAAATTGTGCTGTCAGTGGAAGACTAAAGGCTAGACCTGCTTTATCTTCTACTGACGGCACAGAAACTCTGTACTTACAGGGTTGGCAGCGCGACTGTGACTCCTCTGGTGTTACAAACGTCCATAGGCCACGGTAACCACTTGCCATCAGGTGGGCCGTGTGCTTGTCTGCCACCTAAGTTGTATAAAAAAAAACACTCTCATGTAAACTAGATTTTGCCTCTCGTATTGCGATTCCTCCGTGCACTCCCGGGTTTGCTGGAAGAGAACTCTGAGTTAAGCTCGCCTTTGTACATTACATCTCATCTTTTTGTAGAAATACCATTTATGTGTACAGTAAAGTGTGCATAAATAAATAAAATCAATACATATTGCAGAATATTCTATATAACGCTATTTACATTATACATAGAAATATCCCAGACCAATATTAGTACAGACATTCATGCATAAAAATGGCTATTTGCACTAAGCGGGAAACGAACTTGCGACCTTTTAAGTAGCAAGTAACTAGACGTTCTACAGCCACATCATTCACGTGTGGATATTTTTTTTATACCACTTAGGTGGAAGACAAGCACACGTCCTCACCTGATGGGAAGTGGTTACCGTGACATATGGATATGTGTAACACCAGGGACGTTACACTCGCGTTGTCGACCCTGAAGAAACCTTCTAATGCCCCTCGTGAAGAGGAGGAAGAGTTCATTCCACAGCTTGAGTGTGCCTGGGTTGAAGTTTCTTTCGTACCGCACAGTGCGTACCGTTTCAGGTCGCAATGTGTGAGGATGAATTCCCTGCCATTGGTGAGCGGTGCGATGATAGAATGTAGCTGTGGGCATCATGTCAAACAATTCATCTGAGCACCATTGTATAGGCGGTAGAACACACACAGCGAGGCTAAGTCCCCCCTAAGGCTGAGAGGTTCCACACTACCTGCCACCATGTACTTTAGAAATGGTAACTTGCAAAGAGGTTACATCCGTATTCAGTGTTACAAGGTGTTACCTATTTAAATAAAATCTAACAGAATTTAGAATATAAACAAATAATTAAACACTAAATAAGCATGTTAATGGCAACATAAATAACCATTATTATTCATTTTCCTTTCATTACCAAGTGGAAACGCGTTAATGACTAGATAACGTAATTTTTTAATTACTATATTATGTTATACTTGTAATTTGTTACATATACATATGTGCTAGAAGCGCTGCAATTTTTTTGAAAGGTCTTCATAAGACACCTGTTTTATGAATGTTTTCAATGAGATACTACTTATTTATCCCGATAGGTGGCGGATTATCGCTGATGGTGTAAAGCTGTCGAATTTTATACAAATTAAGAAAAGAAAAGGAAAGGAAAGAAAAGAAAAGAAAAGAAAAGAAAAGAAAAGAAAAGAAAAGAAAAGAAAAGAAAAGAAAAGAAAAGAAAAGAAAAGAAAAGAAAAGAAAAGAAAAGAAAAGAAAAGAAAAAGCATTTATTTACGAACACACGACGTACAGAGAGTCAGACAAATATATAAACATAATAAGGTAACATAATAAGAATACACTCACTGCACATCGTGCGCTCCTAAATGGGCCACCATCTCAGCATTTGTTAGTTAACATTATTTAATTGAAAAAGTCTTCTGTAGAATAAACAATGACGCTGTGTAGTGCATTTCAGTGTAAAAAGAAAGGTCCTCATCGTTTCCCTATTGATAAGAACAGACGAACGCTATAGATTAAAGCCCTGCACATCAAAAACTGGATACCAAATTCGTCTGCTATAATATGTAGCGACCATTTCAAACCTGACCATTTTTATGTAGATAAGCATTTCTCTTCTAAAACTTTTCTTTTACATTCACCGCTGTCATGCAGGAGCACTATAATATTGATAAATTTTGTTATTTATAATCTCAATGCAAATGTCAACGACAAGGATGACAAGCACCTCTGACAGGTTGATGTAAGAAATATAGGATTATAGACTCTAAGACAATCACCAGCGAAGATGACGCTATCTGAGATTAGTTACGCCTGTACCTTTCCATCAGGCGTACACACACACACGCACACACGATTTGTGATTGCTGATATTTACGTGTGTGTATGTGTGCATTATCAATCAATCAAGTAGCCCGTCGCAGTCCACTGCTAGACATCGGCCTCTTCCAATGTTGAGAGGCTTTAGCCTACTGTTTCCACGTTTTTACAGGGTTTTATTTCGAGTTTTCCTTCTCTCGCAGTGATATGGTTTGCGTATTTTGCCGTTAGTCGCCTCTTACGACACCCGTCGGATGAGATAGGAACACGAATATTGTGACATGTGACATGGCTGTGCGTATTTTAGTTATAATACTAATGACACTAAATATGTCGGGGCTGAAAATAAGTCTGAGATTATTAAGAGGACTTAGTGTCCTCTTAATAATCTCAGACTTATTTTCTTATTACCACTTTATTCACTTAGGTTAACAGAGTGGAATAAAATCGGGAGTTAACAAAGTGGAATAAATTCAATATTCTCAATGAATTTAAATTGGTATTATAATCGGTAATTTGATTACATTTTTTTGAGTTGGTTAATGTAATTTTGCTAGTTAGTTACAATAGACTGACTCAGTGGTTTGACTGCTACGCTGGGGCCGCAGGTTAAATGCCCGCTCAGTGCAAATATTTGTATTCTTGAATATGTCTTCACGTGTCTCGGAGAGCACATTAAGAAACCTGATGGAGCTAGATGGAATTCTAAAAAGTCTGAAAACTGATCTAACTACAGAAATTTAACATCAGGAATGACTTTTGGAGGTCAAATGGCAGGCGCTTCACAAAAAATTACATATAGTATATATTACTATACTATGAAGTTCAGTTACGTCATAGTTAGACTGAAATTCAACCCCAACTGAATTGGGAAAAGGTTCAGAAGATTAGTAGTTTTGTTTATAAAGTATTTGTACTCGGGCCTGAAAATCCCCACAGAGGTAAAAAAAGGAAAATCATAATTAGCGAATTATGATTTTCGGTCCCACGTAATAGGGGGCGAGTCAATTTTGTTTTTACCACCATTAAGGCCTGGAATTCATTACCAGCTCACGTGTTTCCTTCTTCCTACAGTCCCGGGTCCTTTAAACGGGGCGTGAAAAAGCATATGATGAGGCTGTCAAGCTAAGTGTCACCATTGTCACACAGTATGTGTAAGTAATGGTGACCCTCTTTTCTGGGACTTTGCCTTCAGCTTACCATCAGGCAAGGCGAAGTTCAATTGACGTGTCCTATATATATAAAAAAAACCAGTTAGTAAAAATATAATTTTGAATATCAGGTGTGTCTCTTTATATTACTTCATCAACGACAGGGCCTTGATTTATTGGAGATTTTGCCATATTATAAAGATTCATGGGAATTAAGCAATGCATGTACTATTAGATGTCAAGGTTCTGAACCGGACACAGTCTAAGGAATTTCTAAATTAGAATTTTTGTATTGAATTAATGAGCCGCGGTAGCCTAGTGGTATGGGTAATGGACTGCTGAGACGAGGTCTCGGGTTCGATCCCAGGTTTTACCATGGCACGCGCCAATTACTTTTCGATACTTCTCGAAGTTATGTGTGTATTTATCGCAGGTTTAAAAGTGCCCGGTTAATGGCAAGAGTCTCGCAACCTATTATATTGGAACCTAAACATAATCTCGCAAATGTGGGTGCTTGCTTGTAGTTAAAATAATTTTAACTGAGCTGAATTATTGAACTGAGCTTATTAAATTAAAAATGGTAATTAGCGGCAAAAGTTGCATCGGTTCTTATTTCATCGTTTCTATTTAATAATTTAGATATCCTCTCAACCTATAATAGTAGATGATTGGACTATCAAATATTATGACGTCACTATAATTTATTTCATAAAAGTTTCCTTTTAACTTACCATTTTGCTCCTTAAGTGCTGACATTCATACTTCTTTTTTACGTTGAATAGTCCTCACAGATACCCCTCCCCGCCGGAGTCGGTGGAAGAGGTTATGTTGGACTCGAACCGACTAAAACTCACGACGTCCGGGGGTCGTTGTTGGTTGCCGGAGGTGAGGATGCCAGGCACATCTCTGGCACCCCAGTCGACCTAGGGCCATATCCCTCGCAACCCCGACCAACCTAGGGCCATATCCCTCGCAGCCCGGCTGATCCAAGGCCATCTCTCTCCATCTGGCCTTGTCTTATACTTATAACTAGTGAACTAAAACTACTTAGATGGGTAGAGCCTTTGCAATGAATGCATCAAGAGCTTCTTAAGAGCAGATAAACCAAAAAACAGTAGGAGAACAGACCCCGAGCTAGAAAATAATAGCTTTGGATGCAACCGGGACTGACATAGTTTTGATGATGATGATGATGAAAAAGCCTATTTTGTATTTTCTAAGTCGGATTTCAAAAATTCAATTACAGTTTAATGATAATAATGTTGTAATGAAATTACATCAGTGCGTTTTTTTTATATATCATGAGTTAAGCACATACCTACACTAATAAATTGTTGGTTTACACAACGCAATATAAGCAGACGCTGAAGTGCCACAGCCAAGTTCGACAAGATTAAAGTGAAACTTATTTTCTTTATAGTTTTAAACCAAAACTTTTAATGCAAAATAAGAAGTATTTGGAATATAGCATATCTTTGGCCAGGGATTTTTTTTTATACCACTAAGTTGGCAGACAAGCACACGGCCCACCTGATGGGAAGCGGTTACCGTGGCCTATGGATGTATGCAACACCAGGGGTGTCACACTCGTGCTGCCGACCATGAAGAAACCTTCTGATGCCCCTCTTGAAGAACCCCATATTGTAGGCGCTTGGGAAAACCGCAGCAGGGAGGTCATTCCACAGCTTGAGTGTGCGTGGGATGAAGTTTCTTTCATACCGCACAGTGCGCACCGGCTCAGGTCGCAATGTGTGGGGATCATGTGTTGGGGCATCATGTCAAACAATTCATCTGAGCACAAACCATTGTATAGGCGGTAGAACACACACAGTGAGGCAAAATGAGGCAAAATCCCTCCTAAAATAAGGAAAAAGACCTCCTCAAAATGTGTTATATAAAGTAGCCAAGTTCTTTGGTTTGTATAGTAAGATCCACGTCCATCTGACCACTAATGATCAACTCTCTGACCAGAAAAAGCCATCTAACTCTAACAGAAGCCGTTTTTTGTAATCAATTGACTCTTTTGTTAAATGCGCTTTTCCTTTACATTTTTTCTGCCCTCTTGTACAAATATTATCTTTTGTTTAATTTATTTATTTCATTTTGTTACAGGTAAATGAGATGTCATAAAATTTACTAAGTTCGTTGTAAATGTAAACCTAACCAGGTAAGTGATAAAATTAAACACAGAGAAGCTAAATAATGTTAAATAAATTATAATTTATTAATAATTATTAATTTAAAAGTGCAATTACTCGAATACACTTCTCTATTTATTTGATAAAATAGATATCACCATTGTTAAAATAATCATTTTGTCTTAAACTTGACAATCGAGTGATAACTTTCTTTATTTTGGATACTTGGTACCTGTTACGTACCGTGGGACTCAGTTTTTTTACTAAATGAATTGCCGACAGTAATATTATTTTAGAATGATTTCTTTTGTTTACTTGAATTATAAATGTAACACTGGCAACCAAGTTGCGTAGTGGAAAGTTTTTATACAAAAAGAATTTAATGGTTGCTACGAAAATTATCTTAGCAATTCTTGGTTACTAAGACCTTCTACGTTTAGTAATAGTAGGTATCAGCGTGTTCCATTAGTACATGTTTTATGTCATATAACTAACACAGTACCGAAAATGATGGTACTATTTTGCTATGCACAGTGATCTTCTCTTACTTGGTTTATCTCAATATGATCCTGAGATGAAACTAAGTCAATCCTCATTGAACAACAAAATTATTTGACCAAAATGCCTAATTTTGATAGAAATTAGAATTTGACCTAAAAATTTAGACTACCGAAACCCGTAGCGACAAAAAAAAATCTTTCTTAATACGTTTTACTTTTTCTTAACTTTGTGGTTTTCGGTTTCTTCATATAATCCCAGTAAAAAATACACTGTATGTTTCCAAAAATACACTTGGCATGAGGCCGAGTATTTGCACGACTTGGCTCTACTACTATAAGTATTATCTTTTAGGCGTACTATGTGATGAATTATTTTTTATTTGCAACACCTTTCGCGTTAATATATATGTAACCACGCAGCCAAAAAACTTTTGTTACGCAGTCTGTGCAGACTGGTCTTATTATGTTTCGTGTTATTTTAATATTGTTACGCTTGGCCCTCATTATAGACATAAACATTATAAACGCGTCTTTAAAATTAGTTGTGGTTGAATGTACAAATATAATGATGGCTAAAGAATGCAGACATTCCATAGATTTGTATGTGAGAAACCATATTTTAAAGTCAGAGCGGATCCCAAACTCCGAGTTCTGAGGTGAAGGCTTGCGATGCAACCAGCTCTAATGTGAAGATAATAATGTTTTAAAGATTATTGGATGAATCGCAGTATACCTCCGGATACCTCTCTTGGACCTAAATTTTAAGACAAACAATAGTAATAATCTATTCTTGGTAAATTTGAGCTGTTCCACCACTACCTCCGTGCTATTCTCTAAAGAAACCCAAGAAAGGTGTACCCACCCAAGACCGTGCGTAGTAAAAAAGTTCAACCTAGAAAGGGTTTTTTTATATTTTAAGACACGCCAACTTTTTTTTTTTTTTTTTTTTTTACGTGCGCAAAATCCCCACGGATACCTCCCCACCGGACCCGGAGGAGGAGGTTATGTCGGACTCGAACCGACTAAAACGCACGCCGCCTGTGGGTCGTTTCGGTTGCCGAAGGTGAGGTTGACAGGCATATCCCTCGCACCCCGGCCGACCCAGGGCCATCTCTCACGATCTGGCCCTCTTCTCGGGTGTGGGGACCACAGAGTCCCCAACTCGTCCCCGGAAACGGGGAGGCGCGCCACGCGCGCCGCCGCCGCGGCCTGCTTCTGCAAGGGTGACAGGCGGCTTCACCTGTCACCCCCAGGCCGGCGCTCATGGGGGGCGGAGGTCGTTCATCGACCTCCGACGCCCGAGTTGCCTTCGTGCGCGGGCAGCTTGTCTAGCGATCCTTCGTCGCTCCCGCTGCCGCTCCCGCCCCGCCTCCTCCTTCACGAGCATTACTTGCTCGCAGAAGGAGGCGCCGGCCGCCCACGCATCCGCGCAGCGAACCATCGCCGCGAGCAAGGTGGAGAGCGTGAGAACCCTCACTCCCAGGGCCGCCACAAGCTCCCGCCTCGGCGTCTCCCACGCCGGACACTCGGTGAGCGTGTGCGGACCTGAGTCCTCGCTCGCGTCGCAGTGATGGCACTCGGACGTTGGCTCTTTCTGCATCCGACGCAGATACTTTCCGAAGCATCCGTGCTCGGTGATCATCTGCGTCAGACGGTACGAGAGGCTGCCGTGTGGCCTCTCTAGCCACTCCCCCATGATGGGTCTTACCGCCGTTACTACGGCGTGCCCTAGACACGCCAACTTGACTTCACCACGCCTGATGGTAAGCTAAAGGCAAAGTCTCAGGAAAGAGGGTCACCAGTACAGACACTAAGTGTTACAATGGTGGTACTCAGCTTGGCGGCATCATCAGATGCTTTTTCACGCCCCGCTTAAAGGCCTCGGGACTGGAGGAAGAAGGAAACACGTGTGCTGGTAATAAATTCCAGGTCTTGGTGGTGCGGCAAAGAAAAGAGCCTCCGAACCGCTTGGTTCTTGCTCGTATATTCTGTACAGTGTGAGGGTGACATCTAAGGCCTGCACGTGTTGTCCTATGTAGGAAGGTTTCCAGAATCAGAGATGAAGTTATCGAATAGGACCGGTGTTAACGCAGAGATGATGATCATGCAGTGTATGGGACTCAAGCTAACCTCAACTGAAAGATTTTTGACGAACGACGTATTAGCGCTGACATTCCTCTTTTGGTTCGGAAGTCAGATTGTAGTTGCTTCCGTAAAAGTCCAATAATATAATTATCAGGGATGTGTGCATCTTCAAAGTGTAAGATTTGAACGCAACTGAAATTGGTGCTCTGATTAAGAATAAGTGAGCAGGAACTTGATTCTACTAAGTTTATGTCTTAACATAATCATTATGACACAGCAAAAATGCTATTAAATTTTAAACTATATTGATATAAGCTTAAAATACAAAATTAAATGAAAAAAGTTCATTACATTTTTCAGTCACTCTACAAGATGTCATTTAATTTTAGAATTTAAGAACATAGCGGTAAAATTCAAAATTAAATATCTATTTTTGCAATGTCTGTGGTGTCACAGTGGTTTTACCATGGTATAAAATAAATGGAATCGGGGCCTGGTGAGGATGTCTTGGGCTGCACATTCTAATTGAGGCCCTAATATTCTGTAACGGGGTCCTCAAACCCCCTTAGTAGGGCATTAAAATCTTTGGTAAGATTTTCGTAATAGTAGACCGAAGTGAATAATGATAGACCAATTAGTAATCTCAATAAGATATCTAAAACTATAGCCACTGTCCTTTCACCAGACATGGTCTGTGTTACGAGAGGTGCAAATTACTTAACTGGTTAATTTAGACTAGGCTTCCCACTGGTGTTATTCATATTAGTTTGGAGTCTCGAGGTTGTTTATTGTCTGTGAATTACTAATAAACAAACATCATCACATTTCACCAATAATTGTATACAGTCAATAGGAAGTGAGTCTATTGACGTAATCCGGGCACTATTGATGACTCGAGCCATGCTTCTGAGGCTGAGTCTAGGCTGTATGTATTTGTCTGATGTTAAACAGCCTTATACCTTAGTCGCCTTGTACGACACAGCATGGGAAAAGATGGGGTGGGCCAAGTTCTTCTCTGCTGGAAACCACGCCATAAACCAATATAAAAGCTTCCTTAAGCTTTTATATTTGTTTATGGCGTGGTTTGGTAGGACACGGCGGTATTTCCACCCAATTGTGCAGTCCGACTGGGGAAGTACCTCCGCCCTACAGAATACCGCGGCTATAATGTTGTATGTTTCCAGCGGTGAGTAGGGTAGCCAGAGCTCACTGGAGAATTTGTGCTGTCAGTGAGAAGACTAAAGGCTTGTCCTGCTTTGTCTTCTACGTCAGTTACTTACAGGGTTGGCAGCGCGGCTATGACTCCTATGGTGTTACAAACGTAAATAGGCCACGGTAACTACTATCCATCAGGTGGGCCGTGTACTTGTCTGCCACCTAAGTGGTATAAAAAAAAATATAATTGACAATTGGTTTGCAATCACCGCTGTATCATCTGTTAGTTAGTGATGTTTAAAAAAAACTGCCATTTAGCTACTGATGCTTTTGCTTTGGTGCATAGTGGAGCTTTCTGCTCTAAACTTGAAGTTTTCGAGGTAGTTTTTCGGGATATAAAAAACTCCAGCACTATTCTAGGATCCAATGTAATCCTAACTATACTACGGCTATTGGCAATGAGGGCCAGATCAAGATAGATAGCCCTGGGTTGGCCGGGGTGCGTGGGATATGTCTGTCAACCACACCTCCGGCAACCAAAAACGACCCATTAGAAAGAAGAAAGAAAGAAAGAAAATGCATTAGTCAGAGTGCGTTTTAGTTCAAGTCCGACATAACCTCGTCCCCCTTCTATTTTGGGTTCAATATTTACACCACGGTGATAGTTTTGTTACAAAAGATAGTCATATCATTATCGTCTTTGGATTAATCCTGACTGCATACTAGGCTTTCACTTCGGAATCCGGGGTCCGCTTTCCAGCATATTTTTTTTTTTAAACCACTTAATTTTTTTTTAAAAAATATTACTCCTTAACCACTAAGCTACCGACGCTTCACCTCCCCCCCCCCCCCCCCTTCACACGGCCGTGGGCATCCATGGTAGGAAGATCATTAACAAGCATGTCATTCTTTACGACGCTGAACTAAGGATTAGTTACCCCTCTACACTACCGACGCAGGCGAAGGCGGCAAGACCAGATATTTATTACATGTAGTATGGCGTTTATAGTAAAACATAATGAAAAGACACTCATATTTCTCAGGGTTGATTATTTCCTGACCTTCCATCCTTTACTAGTAATTACTAAGGTATTTAGTGCGGAATGACTGTACCTACTCACCTACTTTTAGTACAAGTACATGTACTAAATTCATTACATATAATTACACACTAAGCGCTTTATCGGCTTAATCAATTGCCCAATGAGTTGGCCAACTTGTCTAGACTACTGTTTACTTTGAAATAGTTTTAACTGTTAGTATTTGCAAAGTATGTATAATGCACTTAGGTGTTCTTTACGGTAATAGATAATCACCGGTAGTTCATTCTGAAAAGCAGTACGGAGTCTAAAAAGTAGCTAGTTAACAGTAATAGGCGCATATTCTGTTATGAGGATCAAGCAATTAAGTACCTACCTTTGCCTTCAGGGATTTACAGGCGTGAATATATATACACATATGTAAGTAGGTACATGGGTATTAAAAAAAAAAATTGTCAGCTGGATCCGGCTGCCAGCATGACATATGAAACCGCACCGCCTACGGCTAACCGTGATGCGCGGATGCATGGGCGGCAGCGTCTCCTTCTGCGAGCAAGTTATGCTTGTGAAGGAGGAGGCGGAGTGGGAGCGGCAACGGGAGCAAAGAAGGATTGCAAGCCAAGTTGCCCGCGATTACCTCCGCCCCCAATGAACGCAGACCTGTGGGTGACGGGTGGAGCTGCCTGTCACCCTGACAGAAGCTGCCCCCCCCCCCCCGTTTCCAGGAACGAATTAGAGACTCTGTGGTTCCTACCCCCGAGGAGTTGGCCCTAGGTCGGCCGGGGTGCATGAGATATGCCAGTCAATCTCACCTTCGACAACCTAAAACGACCCACAGGTGCCGTGCGTTTTAGCCGGTGCGAGTCCGACATAACATCTCCCACCGGCTCTGGCAGGGGGTATTCATGGGGACTATTCACGTAAAAAAAAAACAGCTAACTGTATTTCTAAGATATGTTTGTCAATAATAACCAGAAGTAAAAGATGTACGTAGAGGTTAAATATACCAATTATAGCATATTCAACAGATTGTCTAGTATTCCATACACATAGCTACAAATTAAGGTTTTTAGTTTTAGGGTTCCGTACCTAAAGGATAAAACCGAAACCCTATTACTAAAACTCCGCTGTTCGTCTGTCTACCTGTTTGTCAACACGCCGTATCATTTGAACCGTGATAACACAGTTAAGACACAGACGATATATGCAAAAAACGAAATGATACGGAACCCTACAGAATACCACGGCTACAATAACCTCGTCTTGTGTTCCCGGCGGTGAGTAGAGTAGCCAGAGCTTACTGGTTTTGGTGTTGTCAGTGGGAAGACCAAAAGCTTGTCCTGCTTTGTCTTTTACTTTGACGGCACAGAAGCTCTCTGTGCTTACAGGGTTGGCAGGGCGATTGTGACTTCCTTGGTTTTGTACACGTCCATAGGCCACGGTAACTATGTTCCATCAAGTGGGCCGTGTGCTTGTCTGCCACCTAAGTGGTAAAAAAAATAATGTTTAATCATTCTTAATACTGTAGAGAAAGTAAAACCTTTGATTACGGTAACGAGTAGATGGGCTTAAAAACTTAGCATTAAATTGTGTAATAAGTATGTCTTAGTACAGGGATTAAACTGCTAAGTTTTTTATAAACTAATAACTAATGTCGACGTTGCGAGACTTCTTTTTATTTTTTGTTTGGAACCTTCATGTATTCACAAGAATATAACGTAAGTGGTTAAAAATAATTGTATTAGTAATAATTTTAATACTGCAGACATTTATAATAGGCTGTAGGCCTAACTTTCATTAAAAGAAAACAACTTCAAATAAGTGGAAAATAACATAACATAAACTCACGCCTATATCCCCGAAGGGGTAGGCAGAGGTGCTAGCACCCACATTTCGCCTGTTTATGTTTAGGTCCCAATGTAATAGATGGCGAACCTATTGCCATTAACAGTGCACTTATAAACCTGCGATAAATATACACATAACTTCAAAAAGCATCGAAAAGTCATTGGTGTGTGCCATGGTAAAACCTGGCATCGAACCCGAAACCTCGTCTCAGTAATCCATAACCCATACCACTAGGCTACCGCGGTTGAAAATAAATTTTATTTATTTATTATTTGTGAAACAAAGGTATTACTAAAGATCTTAAATTATTAAATTATGTTACTTAGCCTTTAACTTGGATATGCCTAGTAATATTGTAATTCAAGCGTTGTCATGTCGGGGGACCCTAACAGATAAAGCTCTCAGCCATATTACCGGAACGATTCAAGGTCTCCCCCTACTTAGCAGACGTACGTACTACCACTACTCCGCAGAGGTTGTCAAAGTGAGAGTGGTTTAATAATGCCACTTTTATGAAGCCATCTTGTGAAGCCCTCTATCGCAAAAGTCACAAACTATTATAATCATATAGACAGTATTTATCTACGCTTTCTAAAACCTTCGACTGACTGATATCAGCGCCGTATTTGGCGTTTACGGTAGTTGTATGCAGATGGCGTTGCTAACAGAAAACAATTCTAATAATGACGAAGTGTGAACATTTTAAAAATAGGGAAGCCATTGAAAACTATCTTACCTCTTTTAGAACGATCAAGGCAATTTTGTATGGATTTCTGAGTGTTCTGATTTCAGATACCTACTGAATTTCAGGAGGAGGTAGGAGACACGGCGGTATTTCCGCCCGATTGAGCAGTCCGACTGGGGTAGTACCTCCGCCCTACAGAATACCGCGGCTATAATAACTTCGTGTTGTGTTCCCAGCGGTGAGTAGGGTAGCCAGAGCTCACTGGAGAATTTGTGCTGCCAGTGGGAAGACTAAAGGCTTGTCCTGCTTTGTCTTCTACTGACGGCACAGAAACTCTGTACTTACAGGGTTGGCAGCGCGATTGTGACTCCTCTGGTGTTACAGACGTCCATAGGTCACGGTAACCACTTTCCATCAGGTGGGCCGTGTGCTTGTCTGCCAACTAAGTGGTATAAAAAAAAAATTCAGTTACGGCATTTTAGATTCAGAATTTTAAATATATGACCCGATTCAAAAAAATATTTCCTATCTTTATCTATAAAGATAGGAAATATTTTTTTGAATCGGGTCAGGCGGGATTCGAACATCGACCTTGCCCTGACTGGGGAGTTTCTTGCTGTTATCTTTTCTGTAGAACTAAACTACCGAAGCAGCGAAAGAATCACTTACCAATTTTTTTCATTTTTGAAAAAAAAAACAATATTAGCAACCGCTATTACTAATATTTCCTTTAACCCCTCCAACTAAACTAAATTGCTTGTGTTCACGTCGGTAGTGTAATGGCCAGGATTCGAACCCGGGACCTCGCGATCGTAAGGTTGTCTCAACCACTAAGCTATAATACCGACGCTTAAATTTAATATTATATTTTTATAATATTTTATGACATAATTGTAAAATTATGACGTTCATGTGTGCTCTTTTTATGCCTAAACTGAATAAATGAAATTTATTCTTTGAATGAATGATTCTTCTTTTGACGATATATATAGTAAGACGTATATTTAATTGCAAAACACGAAATGGCTTACTGGTTAAAATTCTGATGCAGATAAAAGTCAATATTCACGTTTTAAACACTTTTGTTACTTTCCCCAATATATTCCCTAACAAATCAACTTCTTCACGCATGGCTCAAGCTCCAAAAGTATTGCAAATATATAGGGTTATAAATAGATCTTATATGTTATTTATCTGAGTCTATAAACCTCATTTGAAGTCTTCCCACCACTGGGAAATGTATGTTTTTCCTGTTTGATAGACGTTAGATCATCATGTAACTCGCGCAGTAAATATCAGCAGATTTTATATGCTTGGATTACCGTAGAAAACTCTCAAGTACAGTCAGTCACAGAAGTTGCTGATCGTTAAGTGGATTATTTTAACATAGTGTATTTTGACCACTATTATAATATTTATTTTCAAGTAGATGGAAAGAAAGAACAAAAGATAACACAATACAATTTATTGGTGGATATATTTAAAAAAATCATCAGATTCATAGGTATGAATAAAAATCTTATTTTTTTTTTGATGGCATATAGGTGAGTATCTATGACACTTAATTTAGAACTCTTAGATTATGTTATAATGTATCTAAGTAACCGTAAAATTATCACCGTCTTGAACCTGTGCGGTCTAGTTCCCGGCAGAGTAGAATTTGGACCACCCCATCTCTTCCCATGAGGTGTCGTACAAGGCGACTAAGGGATAGGACTGCTTAACATCAGGTAGATATATAAACAGCTCAGATTCTGGCTTGAGTCAACAATAGTGCCGGGAAGACGGCAATAGGCTTACCCCCTATTACGTGGAACAGAATTCAATGATTAGTGAAATGGGGATGTTAATTCACTTCTGCCTAACCCTCCGGGGATAAAGGCGTAATTATATGTATGTATGCAAGTTAGTTCAGCTTGGGTCGGCCGGGGTGCGAGGGATATGCCTGTCAACCTCACCTTCGGCAACCAAAACTACCCACAGGCGGCGTGCGTTTTAGTCGGTTCGAGTCCGACATAACCTCCTCCACCGGCTCCGGTGGGGAGGTATCCGTGGGGATAATGCGCACGTAAAAAAAAAAGTTAGTTCAGCTATATTAACTTTAACTCTATGTAGTGCTGAGTGCAATATCGAAGAAGATTATTATATAAATGATTATCTATTTTCTACATTTATACTATTGATTGATGGCAATTGGTGGAATTTATTGTTACAAATATTGATAACACATTTGTACTTTTTCCACAGTATATATTATCGTACCTAACCGGTTTCTGAAACACTACGGTTTGTGTCGTAGTGTTTAAGTATGTTATTAACTGTCATTGTAAAACTTTGAGGATGTTGTAACGCAAAACCGGTCAGATCCAATAATAAATACTCTGGAAAAAGTACATGTGTGTTCTTAATATGTTGTGTAAATTATTATCTCTATAATTTCATAGGCATACATCAATAAATAATGATTGAAGCATATTATTTTGTAATTCATAAAGCACAAGATATTTTATTAATAACAATTTATAAGCTTAGCTGCTGTTCAATAAATTGGCACGTGTTTACGCACTGCTGTCGCTGACTGTACATAACTTGACTACATCATTAAACTACCTGATAATTTATTTCTATTACACTCATAAACGTGGAAAAGTCAGAGGTCTTGACCGAGAATCGAACACAGATCGAGACTCCTTTGATTAGAGCATTTGTCCAACGGCATTACGTAGCTGGCTCGAGTATGACTTTTATAGTTGACTAGCTAACCCGCCCCAGCTTCACTCGAGGTATATTTTAAAAAGATCAGCTCTTCAGCCCGTACTTTTTAGTCTTCAAAGAATGTTTGGAAAATTACCGGATTTGTTGACATTTATGATGACTGCTCCGCTCGCTTAAGTAGTAGCGTGATGGTATATAACCTAAAACTTTCATCGATAAACAGACTATTCTAATTAGTAGTTCTTGAGATTAGCGAGCTCAAACAAACAAACTCTGCAGCTCGAGTCAACAAGAGTGCCCGGAATACGACAATACTTCACCCCCTATTACGAATACACTATATATATATATATGTATATATATAATTACGAATACGTGTTACCTCTGCCTAACCCTCCAGGGATAAAGGCGTGATTATATGTATGTATGTATTGAAGACTGTAGCGTCTTGTTGCATACTATATTGCATGCATGCATGCTTCCTACAAGTTTTACTGTAATTCTTTGGTGTACAATAAAGAATTATCTATCTATCTATCTATCAATCTATGTTAAGCTTTATCCCAATAGCAAAAGAATGGTATTTAATTAACTATTGAAAAGTACACGAGCATTTTTCCGCCTGAACTGAATTGACCCTTAGTGATTTCATATTCTTAATTTGGCTCTTAAACAGCTATTTGTTCACTAACAAACTGCACTTACCCCACTGGGAGACTGGGTATTACGAAATGAAAACACTGAATCCAAAGCTTTTCCCAGAGCTGCATACAGCTCGTACAGTATGTACACTTACGGACAATATTAAGTGCCCAGTATAATACCTCTAATTACGATTAACAAACTTATTGGCTAATGCTGCCTGTGATTTGTTCATGTACACTAAGATAACATATAAGTAATTGTTTAAAACTAGTTGTTATTTTTAAATTATCGCTGTGTGAATTCATAAGTATAAAACGGCTCGGAACTTTTCGCGATTGAAGTCGTGACGTGACGTGAGTCGGGTGCTGCAAAGCAACCGAAACGTCGGCAGAAATAGTAAGTTCCATAATTTAATAGCGAAAAGTCCAGAACCATTTTATTATTATAAAACTAGCTGTGCCCGTAGTCTTTACCCGCCATATACGGTTCTATTTCACACGTCACATCAACCGCCTTATGCTTATCTTTCACTTTGAGAACATTGCCGCTGAAGAAAACCCACCTAGCACTATCAGTTCTCCTAAGACTCTCCTGGTTAAGGAGTCGATCTTATGATCGAGAGATCCCGTGTTTGAATATTGATGGCGATTACACTACCGATGTACACTTTACTTCGGTTAAGGAATAAGGATATTAGTCTATTTATACTGTAGATTGATGGCACTTGGTGGAATTTGTTGTTACACATATTGATAACTCACTTGTACTTTTCCATATTACTTTATTGCTTATCAAAGGTTGGATAAACCTTTGAGGATGCCGTAAGGCGAAACCGGTCAGGTGTAATAAACAATAAAGTAATGTGGAAAAGTACAAGTGAGTTATCAATATGTGTAAGGATATTAGTCCATAAAATGAATATAAGAACATCTGGCGCAGTTCTGATTTAAGTTGGTAACTAAACCACCAACTCCAGGTTATATCGCAAAGAAAACATGGTAAACTGGTAAATTGTTTCGATATATTCTTGGGCAGGTGTAAAAGACCCTACCATTTGCCGGTAGACAGCATTTACTAAAGAAAAGACGAAGCTCTGCCGTAGGTTTTCTACTCGGAATTGGGAATTCAAACGGGAATCCCTCCTCAAAAACCCGACATATCGATCAAATGAACTTTGGGCTCCATGGTATAACTTTTCTTCAATATCTGTAATAATAATGATGTCGGATGTTGAAATAATGATTGAATCATCAGCTTCATTGATCGTTATTAACCTTTTTTGCCGATATTATAGGTACGATATTCTCCAAGTTATTACTGTGTGAAATAACGAAGGTGTTAGTTACGGATTATTGCATCGTTGCCTACGCATTCTAGTCGGCCATTATAACTCACGCGAGTAGACAGGCTACCGTTTCCGTTCTAATAAAAAAATACTTGATTTGTGAGACCCAAATGTGTGAGGTCTATAAAAATTACACCCGAGGATGACCCTCCTCGGGTGTAATCGAGAGAGATGGCCCTGGGTCGGCCGGGGTGCGAGGGGTGTGCCTGTTAACCTCACCTTCGGTAACCAAAAACGACCCACAGGCACCGTGTGTTTTAATTGGTTCGAGACCGACATAACCTCTCCCACCGGCTCCGTGGGGATTTTTCCCACGTAAAAAAAGGTCTATAAAAATTGCAAGGCACACAACTATACTGGATGAATTTCCTTTTTTTTATTTAATTATTTAACGATAATTTTACAAGCTTCTTAAAAAATGTCGTGGAATATTTATTTATATGTATTAAAACACTCGCCAAGCTATTATACTTGTTAGCGAGAAGCGCTCTACACATGCTTATCACAATCATCCTGTAAAAAAGCTATTTTGAAATCTGTATATACCTTAAGGGACAGTGCTGATTGGTGACAGAGTAGGTTTATATATTGGTAGGTAATTTTTGGAATGGATGACTATTCTTGACATATTGAGACCCTTCATTGCTTTGGAGAGCATGTGAACTTGTCATATCGGTTACTATACTGTGATATTCGGCAACCGACAACCGAGAAACTGTCATAATCATAACTATAGAACTTCAATATGGCCAGTGAGTAATGGAGGTCAGAAGGCAGTCGGTTCCCCAAAAATATTGAAATTAGACCGTTTCGTTGTTAGGAGGTAGGACACGGCGGTATTGCCACCCAATTGAGCAGTCCGACTGGGGAAGTACCTCCGCCCTACAGAATACCTACCGCGGCCATAATAACCTCGTGTTGTGTTCCCAGCAGTGAGTAGGGTAGCCAGAGCTCATTGGAGAGTTTGTGCTGACAGTGGAAAGACCAAAAGCTTATTCTGCTTTGTCTTTTACACTGACAGCACAGAAACTCTTGTGCTTACAGAGTTGGCAGCTCGATTGTGATTCCTTTGGTGTTGCACACGTCCATAGGCCACGGTTACCACTTTCTATCAGGTGGGCCGTGTGCTTTTCTGCCAACTATGTGGTATAAAGAAAATAGGTCAGAAGACAGTCAGTTCCCCAAAAATATCGAAATTAGACCGTTTCTTAGTTAGACAAATAGTCGAACCCAACTAAGTTCGGAAAAAGATGATTAGCACTGTTTAAGGTATTATATGTTTTCTAGCTCCTCAGCAAACCTCCAGTAGTGTAAATAAAGCTAATCAAGATTATTCAATTACTTAATTTCCAAATATAATTACCAAATATTTCATTATATTGTGTGCGATTTTTTTGTCCACATTTGCACGCGAATGCGTGTGAGTACAGAAACAATGAGACAAAGAATGCTTTGTGAAGAATGGAGTAACAAGTGTAGAGTAAATATGTATGTATGTTTGTATGTGCAATATATGAAACCATGCATTTAGTGTGGCTACAAAGCTTTCGTAATCTTTGGACGGTATTGGCCTGCAAATAGTGGCGGTTATTATGGTCTTCTTCTTCTTCATCTGAGCGAGGAGTCTGGGGTCTGCTTTACCAGTATAACTGCGGATTTGACTGAACTTCGATATTTTCCGTAAAACGACTGTCATATGACCTCCACAACCCAAAGGTACCACGGTAACTATAACTACGCCTTTATCCCCGGTGGGTTAGGCAGAGGTGAATTAACATCCACATTGCACCAATTATTGAATTCGGTCCCACGTAATAGGGGGTTAGCCTATTGCCGTCTTCCGGGCACAATTGTTGACTCGAACCATGTATGTTAAATGTGAATAGTACCTACTTTTTTCTTTCATTCAACTTAGGTGGCGGACCAGAACACCTGATGGCAAGTGGTTACCGTGACCTATGAATGTGTGTAACAACAGTGGAGTCACATCCGTGTTGCGCCGTCCCTGTAAAAGCAGAGATCTTATGTGCCCTCAGTGCAGAACATAAAATCAGGACAAGCCTTTGGTCTTCACACTGACAGCACAAAAATTCTCCAATGAGCTACCCTACTCACCGCCGGGAACACAACGTGAAGTTATTATAGCCGTGGTATTCTGTAGGGTGGAGGTACTTCCCCAACATGTTAAATATCCCGATTACTTTGATACATTAAATATTTTACCTAAAAGTTACAAAATATATACTAATATAATAATACATATAAACCACTACAACCAGGTCCACACTTGTATCACAATAACGCGCAATTATTCGAAATGTTGCATTATAAACAATACTAGTGCACTTGGCCCCATTTCACTCCACGGTACACAAATAACTATGTCAAAATTAAGAGTTATCATAAGTTCATAACAAGGTCGGTACGAACAGACGGGTTACTCCATTTTTGTTAACCTTAATCATCTTACGTAAAGCTCCTCACGTAATATGCGACCGCGGTAACTAGCGACTACACCAAAAATATTTTGATATCATTTTATAAATATCTACTGACGTTTGGTTATAACTTTAGTAATAGACTGCTGAGACGAGGTTTTGGGTTCGATCTCAGGTTTTACCATGAGACACATCAATGTCCTTTCGATGCTTTTCGAAGTTATGTGTGTAATTATCGCAGGTTTATAAGTGCCCGGTTAATGGCAATAGGCTCGCCACCTATTACATTGGGACCTAAACATAAACTGGCGAAATGTGGGTGCTAGCACGTCTGTTTACCCCTTCGGAGATATAGGCGTGTGTTTATGTTATGTTATGATTAGTCGTGGTAGCGAGACAAATGGCAATACATTTTATATGAGTTAAATTCATATTTAGATATATTTAATGATTTATTTAAAAAAAAATAACTATGGTAGTTTTTGGGTAATACTTGCAAAAACGAAAAAAAAATTGAAAATAGATTTAATTTTAGAATCAGTTTGGGTTCAGATTGCTATCTTTCTTATAGAAACGACCTACAATTGAATACCTGTAGATTATAATATACAGATTGTTGATTGTTTTTCTTCAAAGATTGTTGATCGTTTTTATTACAACACCAATCGCTTTATGTTAAATCGTGGCAAAAAGCTATTACAATTATGTGGTCACCATAAATACCACAACTGCCATTTTAAACTAAATGTAATGATAATAATTTTCTACCGGTATTACTGTACAGTAAGAAGTTATTCTCGAAGCAGTATAGCAATATACTTTTACCTACGTAGCAGATCTTATTAGAGGTGTTATTAAAATTCTTATTTTGAAACATGATTAGCATTTGAATGATAAACTTTGTAACTATATTTTGTAGCAATTGGTTACGAAATAAAGCCCTTGAATTTATTTCGAAATTATTTTGAAATTGAATTGTTTATGAAGGTGATTATTAAAATAGCCCTCGTATACATAATATATTATTATAATAATGTTGTAGCCATAGCATGTGCAATCATATTTAAGTTTAATTTTATGTACTACTCGTTCCGCAACTGCACCTGTTTTGATGTTGGTTATCGCTCAGAAACATAGCATATGTCCTTTCTTAAGGCCAAATTTAATCAAAATTAGGCGTAATAACCTAACAGACCGACAGAGTTTTGTTTTTCATTTATTGTAAAAGATAGATAGATAGATAATTCTTCATTATACACCAATAGATTTACAGTAGAACTAGTTGGCAGCATGTATACAGTTTAATGTACAATGGGCAGCTTTATCGCTGGAAGCAGTATGAATTCTGGTATTTCGACAAATATTAATCATATTTTCTGCTAATATCTTTCTCGTAAATATACTCAAAAGAATATTTTCAAATTGATATGTCTCAAGTCTGCATTTTTAGTAGCCGCTTTTAATAATATCTTTCATAGTTGTGGTGAACGAAATAAAAATATGTAGTAGATATGTTATTATAAGATTGGTTCTCTGAAGGTCATTCTTTATGTCCCATTAGTCGTACCTTGCACTGTGCCAGTTAGTTTCCTTAATGCGTACACCGTTCATTTCCTGGAAAAAGTCTACAAGGTCACATTCCAAAAGTGCATTTCAAGCTTTTTTATAAAACAAATTAATATAGCGCACCATTTTTGTATATAATTTCCGTGTTTGAATGAGTTACAAGGCTATACAGTAAACATTTGAGTAATAAAAATGTTTTAAACTTCCTGTGGTTAATGAAAAATTAACAAAAAAAAACAAAAGTAATATTTTTTTAACATTTTATTTTTTCATATCGTTTTTACATTCATCTTAACCTAAAATGGTAACCATTTATCACTACGTACACGTACGCACATACAACTTATGAGATGTTATATATAAATATACAAAAAGATGCATTTTTTTGCTGCAGTCCCGGCCACTACTTGGCGAGATCCATAAATTATGTTAGAACTCTTGGCAGCTACACTTTATACTAAAACTATTTATTATTCTAATGGCTGTAGTAGGAACCGCCAAAGCTCAAGCTTGAGTGGTCGTAACTATCGTGACCGCTGTCGTGTCCAACGTAGACGGGCACCTTGACAGGTACGGGGTAAGGCTTCTCAACCGCGATAGGGATGTGCTTCTCGACAGTTACGGGATAAGGCCTGTCTACAGGCACCTTGACGGGGTAAGCTACAGGTTTCTCAACTGGGTAAGGAACGTGCTTATAGACGGGGTAAGGCTCTGGGACGGGCACTTTGACATGTACGGGGTAAGGTTTCTCAACTGGGACAGCGTAGGGCCTGTCGACTGGGACGTGTACTGGGAATGGCACTGGTTTCTCAACGGGGACAGCGACGGGAACGCGCTTTTCAACGGGGTAAGGAGCAGGTACGTGTACAGGGTAAGGCCTGTCAACGGGCACCTTCACGGGGTAGGGGATGTGCTTCTCTACGGGGTAGGGCTGGGGCACGGGCACTTTAACTTCAACGGGGTATGGCACATGTTTCTCCACGGGGTAGGGCTGTGGTACTGGCACCTTTACGGGGTATGGGATGTGTTTCTCGACGGGGTAGGGCTGGGGAACCAGAACTTTGACGGGGTAGGGCCTATCGACGGGTACGTGGACGGGATATGGCACCTTCTTCTCTACTGGGTAGGGAGCAGGTACATGTACTGGGACTTTAACGTACTCTTTCACGTGAACAGGCACGTGTTTGACGACCTCGTAGGGCTGCGGTACGGGCACTTTCACTGGGTACGGGATGTGCTTTTCTACGGGGTACGGGACTGGCTTCTCGACGGGGTAGGCGACTGGAACACCCTTGACGATGGTGATTGTCTTGGTGGTGTCGTGGTGTTCTCCGAGGTTGATTCCATAGCCTCCAAAGCCACCATAGCCGATGTCATCGACGTAGTTGTAGGCGCCGCCGAGACCATGTCCGCTACCGATATAGCCTACATCCAGACCGTGGATGCCGTAGCCGTAGCCGAGGTTCAAGAGACCACGTTTGTCCAACTTCTTCTCCAGTGGCTCCGCTTTCTTTGATGTCTTCTTCTCGCTGGCAGCGGCTGCCGCTACCAGCAGGAAAACTAAGCAGAGCTGGAATAAAAATAAAATTGTCAGAATACAACTCAATATTTGTAGATATCACTGTTGATGTGTATAGTTTATACTAGGTCATACAATTTGTATTTTCATATTATATCTTTATTGAGTCAAAGCTAGGTACATACATACATACAATCCCGCTTTTATCCCTGGAGGGTTAGGCAGAGATGAATTAACACCCACATTTCCCCAATAATTGTATACGGTCCCACGTAATAGGCGATGAGCCTATTGCCCTATACCGGGCACTATTGTTGACTCGAGCCATGCATCTGAGGCTGAGTCTGGGCTGTATATATCTGTCTGATGTTAAACAGCCCTATCCCTTAGTCACGTTCTACGACACCGCATGGGAAGAGATGGGGTGGTCCTAATTCTAATCTGCCGAAAACCACGCGGCGGGGAAGAGATGGGGTAGCTAGGTCAAAAGAAGAAATAATTCATAAAGACAGTGTCTGATACTATGATTTTGCTAATATTATTTTCCTAGATATCAGCCTTATAGCAGCGCTTGAGTTTTAGTATTGAGTTCACGTAAGGTTGTTGTTATTTATTTATGCACAATTATAAACGAATAAAACCCGACCTCAAATGACCTCAAAACCTACGATAGTTTAATGTTTTAAGGTCGTTGGATAACATAAATACTGAGTAATTAAAAACAACAATTGATGAATGATATGAATTAAATTTAACATCATCATCATAAATGATGATAAAGATAAGTATCAAAAATTAGATAATCTGATTATTATCATAGTATCATTCTATCACATCAGTAACAAGATTAAACATTTTATCTATCTGATATTGTTTATCTATTAGTTCTAGAATCATTGATATCTGATGTTTATATAACAACATAAGTAACGCTAAATGATAGTCTACTAATAAATATCTTCAAGATAGTTGCAAATACTTTACGTTTACGCAAGATTCTTGTAGCAGGGTGACATGGAAATTACTACCATTAATAACTAGTATTGCAAAACCGGAGTCTTGTTTAATATATTCAACTGATTTGCGTTTCCGTCAGTAATTACTAGAATATTTGCAATCCTTGCTTTAATGCAAGAGTTTTATAACGTACAGTCAGAGTCAGAAAGATCTTGACTACAAAGACTCAACATGAATGCAAAACCAAGATATTAAGAGCGAATCTAACCGTTTTATTGATTTAAATTATTGAACTAAAGATGTGTACCAAATATTAGAACAATCAATCAATAGGAAGGAGGGAAGACAAGGCATTAAAATAATTTTAATTACATTGTTCGTCAAAATCGATCTGATGCTGACTATACCATCATAATACTAAACAAATTCAAACGTTTTATAGGACAGGTCATTAACTCTAAAAGCAAATTATTGTATTACAAAGTCAAAAGAGTTAAACTTTAATACAAACATCTTTTAATGCCGAGATTAATATTATGTAACTTATCACTAATCCTTAGATACAACATAATCTGCATCTACTAAGTTACATAATTATGGTATTATGCCATTAATGTTTTACTGGAAGACTGCATATACTCTGCCGTATGGCTATTTCATAATACCTCTCAGTTACTCTATTAAAATGGATAATATTACGTGAATAACCTTGTAACCTTGGTCAAGCTTGACAAAACACACTGCTAAATGACTAACAGTGTTAAAAATAACAGTTTCTTTTGTAACACTTGTTTTGATACTAAAGTTAACACTTTTGAACATAAATTAAACTATCGGTATAGTAGTGTTAAATATAGAAGATAACACTACTGTTCTAGAAATTTATGTTGATTTTGTAATTTCAATATTTGCTTTCGAATTGCGTACATTTTTTTTTCCTGGCTGATTTCAAGCTATTTCTAAATGATCTATGATAGGTGCTCACAAATTTGTAAGATATCTTGCTCTGGCGCAACTGTAATAGTTCGGTCTTTGTTTTAGTTTCCCATAGCTTTATGTTAAGAAACTGCGTCAATTGTGTTTTGAATGCATTTTGCCTTGCATTGTAATTTTTTTATATCATTTAGTATTATGTAAATTATTACATACATTAGATAAGTACGTATTATTATCTAATCAACTGTTTTATCTATTATCGTAAATCTAATTTTTTTAATAGGATGTTACAAAAAGTGTATAACTGCTCTATTACCTGGGCGTGATTCAAGATTTATGAATCTTACGAACGCACCGTCGTACGCAACTGTCTGATTTAATCTTCGCAATGCACTATATTCAACATTTACATCACGATTTGCTGCAATATGTGTAATACAACCTTACTTTATGAGTTGAAGCACATCTTTATATCCCTGTGTGATGTCAGAAGGTGCTTTCGAACTCGTAAAATTGGTTTCTTTGGCATACGCCGTAAGTGACACGGAGGTTTCTATGAAAAGTTATGTGTTTTGGATTTAGTAATACCCATAAATCTTTCGTTTTGACATAAATTTGACAGTTGATAATTATATTTCAACACCAGTGTCGCAGTTTTAGCAGGAATATTAACTATAATGACAGTATGATTTTAGATTTCTTGAATATATTAAAGTTAATTGTAAGAAAAAGTTGTGATTTACACAAAGTGAGTTCAAAAAAATGTTGTAAAATAGAATGTAAACAAACATTTTCATTTGCATTGTTTGACAGTAAAGACGCTAATCAGCAAGTAAGGAGAACGAGGTCGGCAATGATCGGGTTTGCTTCGTGTCTCCTCGGGCCATGGCGCATCGTGGGATAATATTACCACTTCTTATGGTGCTTTCGAAACTTTGAAAATGGGTCGCGGATACTTACCCAACTGCGTTTGGTTTTAGCGATGCGTTAATTATGGGGTTTCGGATATTGCAAATGAACCTCGGTTGCATAGGAATATACCTACACACACCATTGAACGATAATAGTAGATATGTTTGTATAGCTTAACATAAACAGAAAAAGACTGAATTTCTTGTCAGTATTCCTGGCAGTAGTTATACTGACGAAATTATCATAAATAAGCTCGTGATTGAATTTGATGACGTATCTTATAACGTCTTTAAAGAAAACGTCGGGGAAAAACAGTTTTATGAATGAGTGCAGTTAATACACAATTTGATACAGTTATTGTTATAGTGCTCACACTTAACTTACAGAATTAGATTCTAATAAAGTAAGTCAACATCATTATGATATCCATGTTATGTTCTCGAATGTTGGCATAATCTTAGTTGTTTTCAACAACTTTATACCTGATACTGCCAGTAATAACATTCATAGAATTAACCGGATGAAAACCGCTTGTATTACTTATATCAAGTAATAAATTTGATAATGATCATCTAAGTAAAAAAAGAAACAATATTGTGAAATTTAACATCATAAACATTGACCTGGGTTGCACTGACCAGAGAGTACACTGTGGTACTTTTGGTATCATGATGAGATGTTGCGTACTATTTCAATCTTACATCTATTAAGACATAAACAGGTGTTGCTGTAATAGTTTAATGTTGCCTTAGTTTAGTCATACATTAAAAAAAAGAACAGACAGTTTTATTTTGCATGTTGGTACAATTCATTCTTGTACTTCGTTTTTTAAAGTTCATTTTTTTTTAAATAACTATGTATTATTATAAATTTGGATAGCGACAGTCGTAACAGAAATATTACTTGAAGTAAAGTTATAACATTCTACTGCAAATACTAAAAGATCATTCTCATTTTTAGCAATCTTGGTGCGGCATTTAAGCATAAAAAATCTATTTAAGGATGCTAAAATGCAGCAAGAATATTTACTGTTTTTACATAATCTAAGGTAAACTGGTCACTCAGTACATGTTTGGACTAATAACTTGGGCCTAATAAAGATAGACAAGTTAGGTATGAATGTAGATAAAATTTGTCAACTGCTAAATTCTATACTCGAGTATTTAGCTGATTGACTTATTCAAAAGTTTGATTTAAATCTTATTCATTTATGCTATTATGATTTAATACAAAATTTAAATATAATTTATTAGGATAGTATTACCAGATCAATGTAATGCAAATATTGTTTTCATTTTTTATTATTCAGTTTAATTGATTTTATTACTTGTATTAATAATTATCACCTATTTGTATTAATTTACAATCTAGTTGAAATTAACATTGAAACTAAACTGTGCTAATATATCTTTTGAACCATTTGATTCTATCGTGTTTTCTCACGAGTACTTTTCACAGACAATTAATTTTGTGTTTTATATCTCTGTTATTATGTGTTTCAATGAACGTTTACTTTATGCTTGCTTTAGCACTAACTGAAAGGTTTCGTTCTGTTTCGCTTTGTTTTTTTTTCTTCAACCGCTTGCGGGCAAGTAGAAATTCAGTTATTTTGATTTAAAAGTGTTTTAAATTGAAATTACTTTTTCAAATATTTAATTTAAAATAAAAATATTGAGTTATCGATATTTTTACTTATTTCTCATTTTATAAATTCGTATTTAGAATGTGTTCCATTCCTAAACTATATTTTGAAGTGACATGTAAATCTCATTTGTGTTTCTTTACAAACCCCTTTATGCAATGTAAAACTGGGCGTTCCTTGCTAACAGTTTCCTGGACTTTCTTTGTAGCCAAACTGGAATTAAACCCGTTGATCTCGAGTGAGTATGTATTGCCATTGTGACGTAATAGGCTTCGGGTGTAACTCATCCGCAAGCATTGTTTAGAATAATAATTTATTGTTTGACTCTGCTTTCATTACCAAGTTTATTTTTAATAATTATTATTTGGTTGTTAATAGGAATGTAATAATACTATTAAACTATTATTATTTATAGCACAGATTTGACTTCAAAAAAGTGTAACACATCCCGTTATTCACACATTTGACTTAGGACCTGTTTCACCATTGAATAAGCTCACAATTAGAGCATAACGACTATAATTATTAATTGCACTATTTAATTAACCAATGGTATAACAGATCCTATAGATCACTTCACAAACACGGGACGCACTTTGACACTTTTTTGAAGTCACTTCTTGCACTACACTGCACTTCACGCACTCACCGATGTTTTCATAATGCCTCTTCAATGGTGGTTGGTGTTGGGAATCGAACTGGATACTGTGTTCACTGTGCTGTGAGTTTTTATAGGTGGTTATTTGGCGATACTTTCGCCATCGCCCCTCTAGCGGGAATAGGTTGTTCTACGGCGAGTCCTTCGTATTCGGCTAGCCGTCGCGTCGGACAGAAGACAGACGCACCGCGCGTTCGAAATAAAAAAAAAATAAACAAATAATTTATTTTTAATTAGTTCATTCTATATTTAATTTGTTGAGGTTATCGTTCTAAATTTGAACTAATGTCATTCGCGTGTTCTTGATTAATTTTGGCGCGTATTTTGTTTAGGTTTTGCGTATTATAGTTCGTGTTGTTATAATTACATATCTTCGTATTTGCCAGTATCCTGTTTATAAAATTATAAACTTTAGTTTGTAATAATTAAGTTATATGAGTGATCGTATCCTTTAGATTACTTCACATCTTGCTAACTATAAATAGACAAATATCAGCATATCCGACTGTCTTGATACTTGAAACAATTTCTTGTTGTTTTATGTCTGTTATTAAGTCATAGATTTGATTTATAATGTGCATATAGTTTGTTTATCCTTGAATTGCTATGTAGGTACTCGCGGTATTTGTTTACCAAAGTTTGGGTTTCACGATAATATCGATAATCTTGGCAGTAATCTAATAAATAATAATCAATGTTTGTATGTTTGGTTGTTCGTACTTTATATTCTGATGTACCATTCATCTAATTGCGATAATAATTTGTCAATTAATTGCTTGTACTTGCGTAAAGTTTAAGCATAGTTTGAATTTGAAAAGTTTAAGCATAATTTGAATCCGTTAATGTTTACCGTAAATAACAGGGATGGATTTGACATAGTCTAAATCAGAAGATAATCGAAATAATATTACCCATTAAATGATAATAGGTACCTTTTGTAACCCCGATGACGTTTCGATCGAATTGCACCGGCCATGGTCAATGGTCACGGGTAAACAAAACAACAAACCGTATCATATATTATAATCTAATAATAATAATGCCGAATGTAATTAAATTATTATTAATTATCTGTTGTAAAATTTGCATTTACCTTGTCAGTACAAACGTTATAATATTTTTAACGGATTCTACCGTAATTTACTGTGTTGTTAACACTGGTCCCGACATTTTGGTTATTTTTCAGTAGTCTCATATCTTGAAGTACCTAAGTATTTTCCTCGAACTCTGTTTATTTCTTAGTGTTAGCTGTGTTAAGTAGTATTTACGCAGAGATAGCTCAAAGTGTCTTAAAGTCTTACTGTGTTAGTTTTTATTTAGACCTGACTAGCTAAGTGAATATCTGGATTCCTAGCAATGATAAAATCCCTATTGAAATGTGTTTTTTTAAGTTTTTTTCCTACGTTCAAGTGAGTTAATTACCCTAAAATTTTTCGTGAGTTGTATGAACAATAATACACCTAAAGACAGGGCTGCCATTTTGTTACACTTTACCTGATTCTTTTTTTTTAATTAACAAAGTACATAGTTGCAGCAAATTACTGTTCTATTTTTTTGTTTATCACACGGTATCTTCGCTATTGCGTTTCCTTTTGAATTAATTTTATTTCTAAATTATAATAGGTACAAATCTGTAATAGCCGATGTAGGTTTAGGTATATCATACTTAAGACTATTATTTTTATTAAGATTATGAAAAAAATATAAGTAATTAGGATACTTAGGTACTATAAATAGTAAATTGACTAGTAACGTAGGTTACTAGTCAATTTACTAAAAAGATAAAAACAATCTTCCATCTTCAACAGGCAAAAAATCAAAATACGTAGTCACTCGTTTCTAAAATGACTACATGCAACAATTTAATCAGACTCCCGTCCTTTAAAAAGACTATTCGACAAATTGTAGATAATATCTAATTAGATAATCTAATATTCTATTAACATAACATAACATAAACTCACGCCTATATCCCCGAAGGGGTAGGCAGAGGTGCTAGCACCCACATTTCGCCAGTTTATGTTTAGGTCCCAATGTAATAGGTGGCGAGCCTATTGCCATTAACCGGGCACTTATAAACCTGCGATAAATACACACATAACTTCGAAAAGCATCGAAAAGTCATTGGTGTGTGCCATGGTGAAACCTGGGATCGAACCCGAGACCTCGTCTCAGCAGTCCATTACCCAAACCACTAGGCTACCGCGGTTAATAATATAATAATAATAATATAATTGTTCTAATATAATAGTCTTCTAATTTTAATTTTTTTAAATAGTATATGACTACAGGCATCGGCAAAATGCAACAAGTAGAAATATCTTCCCATTCATTTTGTCATATCGGAGAAAACAGACTTCGGTTTTTATGAAGTCATTATCAATCAGTTCGATTAGATTAATTTATATTTTAGTTAATGCAATGTTGATATGTTAGTCGTTAAATGTATGGTTTCAACACGATTGTATGTTTTATTAACGAGATTATTAAATTTGGTTCGCGTAAGGTTAACTTAAGAAACTTATAGACGTAATAGTTTCGTGACTCATTTATTTAGATAAAAAGATTTCCTACGTCTTACTCAGATAACTATAAATCCCAAAATCAAAACGAAATGCATTTCGATTTTGGGATTTACTCTCCAAAAATCCAAGTGGTGACGGAGAAAGAATATAAGTATCACTACCCCATCTCCTTCGAAGGTTGTCATAAGAGGCGACTAACGGAAAAATACGCAAACTTTATCATTATAAGAGTAGGAAAACTCGAAATTAAACCCTGGCCAGCGTCGAAACAGCAGGCTAAAGTCTCCCAACATTAAAAGCGGCCTTTTTTTTTACGTGCGCAATATCCCCACGGATACCTTCCCACCGGAGCCGGTGGAAGAGGTTATGTCGGACCCGAACCGACTAGAACGCACGCCACCTGTGGGTCGTTTTGGTTGCCGAAGGTGAGGTTGACAAGCATATCCCTCGCACCCCCCCGGCCGAACATTAAAAGAGGCCTATATCCAGAGGTGAACTGCGATGAGTATAGCTTCACGTCAATGGCAAACTATCGCCGTGTTCAAATCGAAATCCACGATTGCAAATTCCACGCGTAAGTGTAACACTGTACGCATCTAACTCATGTCAGTCTGTCTGTTTATTACCACATGACGTGTAAACGACTGAAGAAATTTCAATTAAATTATCATTTGCGTAACGATAGCCTAATTTATGAGCTGTTAGCACAGCCATTGGTGCTTTTAACACATTGTATGTATAAGTTTATTTAGAGAACTTCAACCGCAGTGTGCATATTTTTGGTCGCGGGTTTGATTTCCGGGACAAAAAAGAATTGACTCGGATATTCGTTACAGTGATGTAAAGCCCATTGAGTTTCTTGCTGGAGTTTTCTCAGAATGAGGTCACGTTTTAAAGGGAGTCGGTATAACAAATATTAATCAGTATCATGTTTGGCACGCTTTTAAGGGCATCCCATGATTTTTTTACTTAATGATTTCTTAAACTATATGTAACGAGGCCTTCAAGAGGTCTCGGGTTTGAAACCTAGTCACTATACTAACGAAATGAACCCAGTCCTTCAAGCAAATTGCTGGTGGTGGGCTAAGGAAAAATGAGTAATTAACACTACTTGACCAGCAATAATGCAAGACTTTTTATAGCTGTCATACAGATGCAATAACAAAAAGACACGCCAGGCTAGTTTACAAATAGGTTTCAAAATGTATTAGCTCATATATCTAGTCTCAGTAAAACGTTCCAAATTCAAAATTTATTCCTATTTCACCCAGCAACCACGACCCATTTTTTATTGACAAAGCTGTTCTACTGCTCACTAATTTAAAAAAAAATGAGTCATAATTTCTGGGTGAAATAGAGATAAATTTTAAATTTGGAACAGTTTACTGAGACTAGATATAATATATGAGCTAATGAATTTTGAAACGTATTTGTATTCTAGCCTAGCGTGCCTTTTTGTTATGTCATCTGTAGGTAAACACAGAAGTTATGAGAAATCTCTATTTTGCCTGGGTCCCAAAACCAGGACTAAATAAACAGTCATTGTTTTCGCCACTGCTACATCATCAAAGTATCATCATTCACTGAGCACTTTTCTCAACTCAGGGTTGGCTTATCAACTAATTGTAATGCAGCCGCATTACAATTGCAGAAACACTGACACCAATTCAAATAGACATATTTATACATAAAAATATTTACACTGAGCGAGAATCGAACCTAGCAGTGGCGTTCTCTGTCGTCATCAAACGGTGTCGTCACAAATCTTGCATTATAACGTAAACAGAGATTTTATATCTATGCTAAATTGAAGATACGATCTAGTTTCCACAGTTTTAAAATTATAATAACGAACTGTTTTATTGGCATTTGAAACAGATATCACATCTCAAATCCGTTTGATAACTTATTCATGAATAAGATATTAACGTTGGTTCAGACAAATTTAGCAAATGTGTAGTGTTATTTATGCCAATGTCATTATAACAAATGTTATAAATGCGACTCCAAGTTAGTTCGTTTAGTTGCTTTTTGACGTAAAATTGTGTCTGATGTATTTAGATGAAACTTTGGATGCAGGGTACTATTGGAAATATGTTATATTATAGGTAACTTTTATATACATACATATAATTACGTCTTTATCCCCGGAGGGTTAAGCAGAAGTGAATTAACATCCACATTGCACAAAATATTGTATTCGGTCCCACGTAATAGGGGTGAGCTTATTGCCGTTTTCCAGGCCCTGTTGTTGACTCAAGCTGCATCTGAGGCTGAGTCTGGACCGTATAAATGTATAAAAAATGTTAAACAGCTCTGTGCCTTAGTCGCTGTGTACGACTCCGCGTGGGAAGAGATTGGGTGGTCCAAATTCTACTTTATATCTTTTAGACAGCAGTCGGGTTTACTTTTTCGGTATTTTAGATAGCAACACGAGATTTTTATTTTTAATTCGCGACATCCGAGACAATACTCCGCCATTCCACTCTATACTTACATAATTCAAGAGCATCACCTCCTTTCATTAATCCCTTCACACTGCCCGCTGTTTTGAAGTACTTCTGACCAGCCTTTTTTTCAATCCTTAGTAGTACAAAATCAATACCTGTCACCAATGATCAAATAACACATATTGTAATATATTCAAATTTATTACTTAATGAGCTGCAAATTAATTATATAACATAACGTCTACTTTCATGATATTATTAATTAGGTTGAGTTGTTTATTTGTTGCGCTAATTACACTCACGTCCTTGATATTGCGATGAGAGATTAAGTAAAAGGTTACGTTGGTGTAGACCACAGAGTAAATATACTGTGTATCATCATTATCATTATACTTGTGTTAGACCTGGTCGCGTCCCAGGCTTTTGCTTCTGAGTCTGGAGTCCATTTTCCGTGTTTTACTCAACCATGGTAGTGAGACCACTGGATATTCTAACTGCAATGGTTCGATATCACAATTGGGTTTTGGAGGTAATACGGCAGTCGCTTCACGGAAAAGTATTAATTACTTGATGATTTTGATAAATCATCGAAGTTTAACCAAATCTGCAGTTAGACTGGGTTTTTTTTTTTTATACCACTTAGTTGGCAGACAAGCACACGGCTCACCTGATGGAAAGTGGTTACCGTGACCTATGGACGTCTGTAACACCAGAGGAGTCACAGTCGCGCTGCCAACCCTGTAAGTACAGAGTTTCTGTGCCGTCAGTAGAAGACAAAGCAGGACAAGCCTTTAGTCTTCCCACTGACAGCACAAATTCTCCAGTGAGCTCTGGCTACCCTACTCACCGCTGGGAACACAACACGAAGTTATTGTAGCCTCGGTATTCTGTAGGGCGGAGGTACTACCCCAGTCGGACTGCTCAATCGGGCGGAAATACCGCCGTGTCCTACCTCCTATATAAACCTGGTAAAGCGGGACCCAGACTCCGATTTGAAAACTTCAGATGCGACTGGGATTAACGCTAGGATGAAGAAGTGAGACCACTGGTGCGCATGTCATTCATCTCTGCCTAATCCTCCGGAGATTTTTTTTTTTTATATATATAGAACACGTCAATTAGACTTCGCCTTGCCTGATGGTAAGCTGAAGGCAAAGTCTCAGAAAAGAGGGTCACCATTACCTACACATACCGTGTGACAATGGTGACACTCAGCTTGACGGTCTCATCATATGCTTTTTCACGCCCCGCTTAAAGGACCCGGAACTGTAGGAAGAGGGAAAGGCGTGATTATATGTATGTATGTATGATTGTCATTCTAGATAACTCTTAAACCAAAATTTTTAGTATATCTACTTTATACTTATGTACTTTGGGTTCCATTAAGGTTAAGTCAACCTGACCTGCGAGTCCCCGTCAACCGTATAGACTCTAACGCAGGCTTTTATTTGAAGGTTGGAGTTCAGACGGCAGTCTATCTACTAAACGCCTATATAAGCCAAACCGGAAGGCTTCAAATTATAAACCACGATTGCAACCAAGAACCACGCTACATATACATACATATATTCACACCTGTAAATTCCGGAAGGTGTAGGCAGGGGAGTTTAAACTATGATTTTCGATCCCACGTAATAGGGGCCGAACATTTTTGTAACCAAGCGGATACTTTTTCATGGGCTGTATGTTTACTATCTGATGAAGAACAGCCCTATCCCTTCGCCACCTTATAGAACTCGGCTAAGATAATGTAAATGACGACCCAATAGAGCGGTCTGACTGGGGAAGTACCTCCACCCTACAGAATACCACGGCTATAATAACTTCGTGTTGTGTTCCCGGCGGTGAGTGGGGTAGCTAGAGCTCACTAGAGAGTTTTTGTGCTGTCAGTGGGAAGACTAAAAAGGCTTGTCCTGTTTGTTTCTACTGCGCTGACGGCACAGAACTTCTTCGTTCTTACAGGGTCGGTAGCACGCGTGTGACTTCCCTGGTGTTGCACACGTTCATAGGTTATGAAAATGAAATAAAATGTATTCACGGAAAACAAGCATTATTACAATAATTTTTCTTCTGCCAAACTGTATAACAGTTTGTTGGCAGATAAATGGTATGGTGGGCCGTGTGCTTGTCTGTCGTTTAAGTAGTATAAAAAATATACAGCAGATAATTATAATTCATAATATTGTGCGTTATCGATATAATAACACAGGAAACTCTTTTTTACAATAAACTTAACATTGAAAAGGTATCAACCTTGTGCGCGCTGAGTGATACAAATCGCTGTTACGCGGATGTGAAATGTTTATGCCAATTTAATTTCCACGAATTGACGGTTTTAACAGCGAATTAATGGTATTATCAGAAGTTGAGATATATTTCAATATTTTTTACATAGGACACGTCAATTAGACTATGCCTCGCATGATGAGGCAAAATCTCAGAAAAGAGGGTCACCATTACATACCACTACTAAGAACACGTTAGGTTGACAGCTTCATCATTTGCTTTTGCACACCCCGCTTAAAGAACCCGGGATTGTAGGAAGAAGGAAAAACGTGAACTGGTAATGAATTTCAGGCCTTAATGGTGCGATAAAGGAAAGAGTCTAAAACCGCTTAGTTCTGGATCGGTTATTCTGCACCGTATGCGGGTGGCATCTAAGTTCTTCACGTGTTGTCCTCAGTAGGAAAGGAGAGAGTGGGACTAATTTGAACTTGTTTGGGTGTAGATTTAAAAAAACTACCGATATATTTGGGCTTCATGATACCCTTACCGAGACGGTATACCTGCTTATAGATGAATGATATTTTAGCGCAGTCTTGGTCTAGCAGAAGCGGCCCCAGCAATGCGGCGCGTTGTGTTTTTGTGCGCTTTTCTCGAAGGGGGAAGCTACCTTGATCCCCAAATAATGAATAGGCTGACCGGCAGTTCATTCTTAGGATACAATTCTTTCCTCACACACACAGCTACACATGACACAATGCCATGAGTTTCTATCGATTCAAGCTCGATATACTCATCACACTGTTAGCTCCAGTAAATAGAAATCTTAGTTTCCGCATGATAAAAAAGTAAATAGTGATATAAGTGATAAAATTTGTTAATAATAATGTTTTATTTGTTAATAACGTTTGTAACATTGATATAAATTAATAATTTATGAGTCATTATGTTAAATTAATAGCACAAGATCAATGCAGCAGGAACAACTCAAATTTATATATAATTCGCAGTAATTCAATTTTGATACTGTTCCTTATTTCTCATGTGCATCGCTGAGGTATGAGTAAACAATAGTAATAGAGTCAAACCATTTAAAACTACACTAGTATTCTCATACAAAGGCTCAACAAAGGCTCAACAAAGGCTCTTCTCCCACAATTGGTCAGAACCAAGAGAGGGACGAGAGGGGTCTTTGTTAGATACTGACTAGCATCGCTGGAGGTATCGTTCTTTTGAAGGAGAGCAACCTACGCTCTCCACTTCTACACGACACGAGACAGACAACAGAGAACGGGAAAATTCTTGTGGTACAGGAAAATACCTGTCTCCTAGTCATTGAACTCAATTGGTCGCTCGGAGATCGGTTAAGCAACGTCATTCAGGAACCGGTCTACTTTAATTGTGTATGTGCGGTTTCCTCGATATCAGTCAATTATACACATTATTAAAAATTCTCTCATTTTAGTCACACAAAACTCGTATTTCCATTTCGACGTTCGACACAAAACTCGTATTTCCATGTCGACAAAGTGGCTTATTCTGATTTTGTCTTGTCTTGTTTCCGGTCTTGAGGACGTATTTTTTAAAATTAAATACATACTTCATGCACATAATGTGTACACACGCAGACTTAATGCCATAGGCATTCTCTACCAGTTAATCTTAGGTGGTGGTGGTGCAAAGACTAACAAAATATAGAATAACAAAAAGGTCTTAACCGATATTCACCAAACTTGGCATATGTTCTTTGATTTAAAACACAACTTTTCTCGAGAGCTTTTTGATAGGAGGGAAAATAGGGGAGAAAAGAGGGAAAGTCCTGCCTCGTAAAGGTAATCTTCATTATTAAGAAATAGATGAGAAAAATGGGAGGAAGTTTGCTGTACGTAGAACGGTTTGTTATTTTTTATTTCTGAAGCATTCAGAGCTGTTTAAAATAAGAAAATATTGAATTGCACCCACAACCAGTCCCTTTCTACGGTAAATACTCTTTCCTTCTAGACTAGATACGTGGTAATTTTCTAGTAAAATAGATTAGACTGTTCAATGTGGGATTGATATACTTTTACGACTACCATAAACTATTCCATGAAATTTTAAAGCATTAAGTATGTTAACTATTCAAATCGATTAATATAGGAAAAATATTGAATCACTTCAGGCGGGATTCGAACCCACGACCTTTCCTTACAGGGGGAATGCCACACACAGAGCCACTGAACATCGCCTGATATCATCCTAATAGTTGTATGAAATATCGGCACCAATGAATGATATCACAATCATTTTAAACATTGAATTTCCTATCCTATCTACCTTCCTTCCTTTATATCTTAAACGACTGTCATACACATCAAAATTGAAAGAAGGAAAGAAAGAAAAATATTTTATTGAAGCCCCACACAGCGAGCAAATTCGTGTTATTCCCATACATATATTATTCTATTCGATTCTACAAACAATTGTGCCAATTGAGCTACCTGGCTCCGTTCTAAAAAGCCGAAATTGTCCTTTACGGGTGACGTCATTAACGTTCAAAATATTTCAAGAAGAAGCAAATACTTAACCGAATCGAAGTACATTATTGTAATCAACTAAAACTCTTGACCTACAAACCGAAACGTGGTCGAAGCGATACAATTTTCGACCTTTAAAAAACTATTGTCTTTGAGCCAATCACTTCCCTTTTCAATAATAAGAAGATAGGGCCGAGATGGCTAATAATAAATTACATACGAAAATAAAGATAAAAATTACATAAAAGGAAATAAATTGCATTCGAATGTAAATAACCCTTCATTATTCAAGTTGTTGTTCATTGAAATAAAGGTAACGAACACATTGGTTCTCTAAAATTCGTACCTTGCGCCTACTCGTCTCTTATATATCTGACACTTTCACTCATCACCTGGTCTGTTATTTATTTTTAAATCATTATCTGGGAGCACAGTCGTGGGGGCACGACCAATAGAATAGAAAAAGAATATACAATATAAATAATAGACCATACAGTGGACAAGTAAGACTCTGAATACTGGCCAGTTACAGCCTTGAGGGCCTTGATTCTGCAAAAGTAAAATCACTGCCATAGACACAACAAAAAATCTATGTAATTTTAGACTTTAAGGCAATACTGTTAAAGTGCAAACTTATAAGGCTTTTTGCAGAGAGAATGAAATAGTGTAACGAAACTCTTTTCATTTTAAGACTACAGAAATAAAGTTTAAAATTTAATACCATTTTTTGTAGTGTCTATGGTTTGACAGTGATTTTTATTTGGTAAAATTGAGGACCTGATGGCGTATATTATACTAGCTATACCTTGTTGTTAGGCAAATTACAATTGCAATTAAAAATATTATTGACTTGCTGTCTAAAAGATCGGAACAAGTAAACCCGCCTGCTGTCTAAAAGATCATAACAAGTTTAACAGTAGGGTGTACCCTATGGCCAATTATAAGCCGAAAGAAAAATTAATGGGTACCGCCTGCTGTCAAACTTGATTCGAGCTTTTAGACAGCATTTTGGTTAATTACAATTAAAATGTGTCCAACACTCGTTGACCCCGTGACATTGTCCGTGTGGTTTGCGATTTATATATTAATTTTATTGCCTGGCATTCTAATAGATTCTCTAAAAAGTAACAAACCTCAACAATTTTTTACTGGTAATCTTAAACTTCCGATAGTATTATCGGAAGTTTAAGATAAGATTAGGTAATCTTTATTGTACACCAACAAATTACAGTACATGTACGGACAACTTAATGAAAAATGTACAAATGGCGGCTTTATCGCTACAAGCGATCTCTTACGAAAATATCATTAATTGAAATAAAACCAGTCAATATAAATAATAGTAAATAAATCGGTTAAGTAGTACTTTTATATAACAATGATTTTCTTCCTTCATTTTCTTTTTTCTTTAACAAATATAATTCATGAATAGACATAGTTGAAGAGACAGACTTCTTGAAAATATTATGTATAATATATTTCTTAAAATAAATATATTTCTAAATTCTAAAAAAAAATTCTAAAGAAATAAATATATTTCTTATATAAAAAAATATATATATTGTTTTATTGTGTGATTACTGATCACGGTTATTGGCTTTAAATGGCCGCTAGGATCTTACCCGGACCGCCTCTATGAAAAATATATATCTGCTTACTTCTTAATATAACACATACACGAATATCTAAGTATTAATCATTAACTACAATGGTCAGTCGTACTTAATAACTTCAAGTTTTAACGCAACCAAATAAATGAGGTAGAACGTTCCGCTCTCGTTAAATCCAAATGATTCGGTTAATTCGTTACCTACTGAATATTATCGCACGTATCCAAGTGTAGTGTATTTAATTATACCTAAAATACCTAATATTGGAACGGCATCGTTCAGTATTAGGTATTATAGTTCGGGAGCCAGGAGGTAAACTTAAATTAAGCAAAGTATTTTTGAAATTTCATTGAAAATATTTATAATATTTCAACAAAAAATAATGTATGGTTACCAAACAGTCTAAGCATGTATGAATCTATATAATTTATAATCTTTTAGGTCTGGTCAAGTATTAAATCTTTAGGATGGAATGACTATGACCTTAAAATTGTTATTTTACAACTGAAAAGCTTTTAATTACTACTAATACTTAAAAGTGTACCTAAGTGAAAATATCTTATAAATACCGAAAAAGATAAAAAAAAATTGGACATTTTATTTTCTATTTATAGAAGATGCAATATATTAGCTTAACGATAAATTTATAATCATTAAAATGCATGCATTAGAATACTAGAACACTAACTTGACAGTGAAGAAATATGCATTCAGTTAGAATATGAATATCAATAAAATATTAATTAATTGTTTTAAGTCAGAACTAAAACGTGATATAATAAATATTACAAAACGATATGCAGTTTAATATAATTTTATAGCTGTAGAATATGGCTTGTGTATTACAATATAAAAATAATATTTACTAAAACTAAATATTTATATGTAATATGCCACTAGCTCCTTGACTTTAACAGGTTTCGGTCGCTACCGACCTTGAACTCAAACTTTTATTCTAAAATTGGTGCATTGAGCAGTATTACGGTTATCATGGTTGATTTCCTGAACTTTACGGTTATTACGACAAGTTATTACGACAAGTAATAAAACCCGACTACTGAAAAGTATTCTACAAGAATATATTTGGGATAGCCGTGGTCGTATGCCACTTTTCACTACAATGTATTGTTTTGTTAGACTTAGTACTTATATATATGCTGCAGTACCTAAGATAGATAAAGCCGTAATATATTTGTATCCCTAGGGATATAATTATATACCGTAACATATACGAAAGCGGTTCATTACTATCTCACTAAGAATATAGTTATAAAACGGTCCTATAATACTTATATTCCTAGATTAAGTTCAGTGTTATAAATTTATTACTTGATTAGGCTTAGTGAAATAGAAATCTACCATTATATAATTAAATAAAACAATTTTATATTGGTTTTATCTTTATTAAAAAATCAACTTTATGTATCCTGCAGTTAGTTACAATAATTTGCTCAAAGGATCAGTATTGCCATTCAACGAGGCAATGCCGCCAGCCTTCTGGCCACTCTCCCAATTGACATCGATTTGGAGGAATTCTTTGATGCCTGGACCTGCAGGAATGTTTAGGTATATTCTGTATAGTTTTTATATTTTAATTTAGATAACTCCGATGTACATTATGTAAATAATAAAAGTATATAAATATGTATTATTGTGTATATTTGCATGTTTTAAAATAATAACTATTTTGACAGTTTTTTCTTACTTTCAGGTAAGAATCTTGCTACTACCTATCACGGTAAATGTAAGTATTTAAATAATGGGAATTTCTAAGAAAAGCCAATCGGCTTTGAAATAACTTTGATTGCATTATTATAGTATAGAGGTTTTAACACACACATTAATAGGTAAAGCCGCTTGATTTCCGACTAAGTAGAATTAGTACCACCCCCCTCTCTTCCCACGCGGTGTCGTACTAGGGGACTAAGGGATAGGGCTGTTTAACATCAGACAGATATATACAGCCCAGACTCAGCCTCAGATGCATGGCTCGAGTCAACAATAAAGACCGAAAAACGGCTATAGACTCACCCTCTATTACGTGGTACTAAATACAGTGATTGGTGAAATGTCGGTGTTAATTCACCCCTGCCTAAACCTCCGGGGATAAAGGCGTGATTATGTGTATGTAGTATTTATAGGTTAATTAGCCTTTTTATCTGTGAGGGAAGCATAGAAATGGCGGTCTTTTTACTCCGATGCTTATAACCTCATCGTTTCTTCTCTTTCCAGTAAGCCCATCGATTTCAAATACTGATGCAGGCTCTTTAAAAATTAGCTCTGATTTAAATATTCAGTCAGAGAAGGTTGATATTTTTATTGTCAGACATCATAACTTCAACACGCAGTTTATTGTTTACACTAAGAATCAAATAACTAAAGAATCAACTTAATTTATTCAGTATAGACGCATATAGAGCACATGTGAACGTCAAAATTGTAAAATTATGTCAAAAAATAATATAAAAATGTTAAATAATGTAATAATAAACCATTGGAAAATGATTATTTCGCTGGTTCGGTAGGTTAGTTCTTCTGAGAAGATACCAGCAAGAAACTCAGAGAACTGTGTTAGAACTAGATAATCTTTCTTTTTTTAAATTTGCTTTAGTTTACAATTTATTTTGTGCGAGCCAGCAAGAGACTTATGTTGACCATGCATTTACATCATCAAGGTACTCATCTACTTTATAGTGACCTTTAGTCATTAAAGTTTTTTTCACTTCTATTTGAAATTTATTTGTTAATCAAATCCTGAGGATTTTTGATAAATATTTTTATACAGCTGGCTGCAAACGAATCACAACTTTGTGAAGCCTGAGTACAGCTAGTTTATTTTTATTTCTCGTATTAAAATTATGATATCAAAATCTCGTTGCATATGTTGTGGTTCTTTTTGAACATCTTCGCAACGTTGTGGCAGTCTGGTAATGGAAGATAAACATAGCCAACGATAGTCTGGATCTAAATTTTGTGTCCATTTTGTCCTTCAAGTAGCAAATTAATTTCGTTCTCCAGGAGCTGTCATGTCACTTCCTGCAAACAGGTAAGTCATATTATTGACTAATAGCTTTTGCAGATTGTCAGATAGATATCACTAATGCAGGAAGCTGTTTTAAGGAAATTACGCAGTGATCGCTATGAATATGCTGCATTTCCTAATCTAATCCATATATTATCTATAATCATTAAAAATTATCTTAAATATAATGAACACATTAGACAAAGAACATCTATATCCTTAATTATATCTCACTGAAGAGACGAAGATGACGTCACAGTTGAACCAGAAATGTTAGTAATTTTCTTTTCTAGTTAATGACAGAAACTACACATTCTCTCTAAACACAAGACCAGATTATTAATTCTCTTAATAAATCGAGACTACGTTTTGAACTTATTTGTATTGGGAGATACTTGTCAACTGAGTATTCACCACTCAACTCTTTTGTTTATCAATTTTTTTTATCTCTTGATAAACCCCGACTTGTAAATTTTCCTTGATTTATTCCATGAACCAGCCTATCGTTTAGTAATAGTATTTTTTCCGCCAGAAAGCATTTCCACAAAATAAGTAATTTTCTACATACATAATTTTTTTTTATACAACTTAGGTGGCAGACAAGCACACGGCCCACCTGATGGAAAGTAGTTACCGTGACCTATGACCGTGTGTAACACCAGTGGAGTCACATCCGTGCTGCCAACCCTGTAAGAACAGAAATTTTCTGCGCCTTCAGTGCAGAACACAAAATCAGGACAAGCCTTTGGTCTTCCCATTGACAGCATAAAAACTCTCCACTAAGCTCTGGCTACCCTACTCACTGCCGGGAACACAGCACGAGGTTATTATAGCCGTGGTATTCTGTAGGGTGGAGGTACTTCCCCAGTCAGACTGCTCAATTCGGACGGGAATACCGTCGTGTCCTACCTCCTATAAAATAATCACGCCTTTATCCCCGGAGCGTTAGGCAGAGGATAATTAACACTCATATTTCACCAATCATTGAAATCGGTAATACGGTGTGAGCCTTTTGCCGTTTTCCGGGCACTATTATTGATTCAAGCCATGCATTTTAAGGCTGAATCTGAGCTGTATATATATCTGTCTGATGTTAAACAGCCCTATCCCTTAGTCGCCTTGTACGACACCGCATGGGAAGGAATGGGGTGGTCCAAATTCTACTCTGCTGGAAACCACAGTATCATTTTCCATCCTAAGTTAATTTAATCGTGAAATATCATATTTCAGGGCCGGATATTTGATCTGACTATATCTGTATCACTTATCTTACATTAGTTCCAAAATGGCACCTAACTCAGTATACCGACATTCACCTGTTTGAAGTAAGGCCTTTTATTAGTGTTATAACAAGTATAATTTAGTGTTGTGCAAAAGTTCACAAGGTTTTGAGTTAACAACTCCGGAGCAAGGTTGAGAAAGGTTGAGAATCTATAGGTTTTATAATGAATGCTTTAGAATTGAAATGATATAAAGTCCTTCTTCGTATTTAATGTGTGTGTGGAAATCTGTTCTATTCTATCGACCAATGGGGTAGACTCTCGCTCCGGCTCGTTCCTGGGGCACAGGATGGCCATTGCAATTCAGCTGGGCAACGCGGCCAGCATCATGGGCACCTTTGGACCCGGAACGATGCGGGGTGGGTTATTTGACACGATATAATCGCAAATCTATTGTTTGTGTTTATGTTTTAATATTGATATTTTGTACTTTCATTAATGTTTAAATTAATGACTATATATTTTAGAAAATTATATACAGATACACACATTTATACAATACATGTAGGTAGACATAAAAAATATCTGATAGTAAGTTCGAATTTTGATCTATGAAAAATTAAATTGCTATTCATTTCTTTCTTCTTCTCTTAGAGGTGAGACTATATTTCCATCTGCAGAGGAAAGTAGGGAAACCTTTTAACTATGAAGTTCTCGGTTACGAGACACACACACACACACACACACATACACACACACACACACACACGCACGGCGGTGGCGGGCCTCACGCGCCTCTTCATTTCCGGGGACGAGTTGGGGACTCTGTGGTCCCCACACATGAGGAGAGCGCCAGATCGAGAGAGATGGCCCTGGGCCAGCCGGGGTGCGAGGGATATGCCTGTAAACTCATCTTCGGCAACCGAAAACGACTCACATATGTCTGCGTTTTGGTCGGTTTAAGTCCGACATAACCTCTCCCACCGGCTCCGGTGGGGGGTATACATGGGGATTTTGCACATGTGAAAAAAACACACACACGCACGCACGCACACATGCTGGCATACACAAACACTTTAATAACTATAATTTGACAGTTATAAGTGTATTATTACGCTACATTCTGTTAACACTGTTAATTGATGGCGCTTGGTGGACTCTGCTACACATATTGAATGAGACACTTTGTTCTTTTCCACTATATTTTATTTTTCACCTGACCGGTTTCGCCTCATGGCATTCTGTTTTTCTGCCGTGAATGCCGTGAGCCGAAAATCAAATCAAATCAAATCATATTTATTGTAAATCATAGGTACAGAAGATGTTCACATAATAATTAGTTCAGCTATGTTTCACCATTTGGGTGTACAATATTAAGTAGATTTTTTTTTTTAAATTAGATTTTTTAAAGAAGATTATTAATTAAATTGTTAATTTAGTTATCACATAAAATAAAATAAAAAACACAAATAGCACAAAGTCAATCGTAACAGAAATTAAATTCATCAATAAATTATCATGCACCAGCACCACATTCATTTTGTCATTATGCCTATACCGGTTAGGTGAAAAATAAAATATAGTGAAAAAATACCAATTATCTTATTCAATACACTACATTCAATATAGCGAATGACAAAATGCGAAACTTATAATAAACCTTTGCAAAAATTACAATGGGTCCCCATAAATTCTCAAAGTGGCAGTTGAAATTTTGTCTGTCAATCCCTTCATTAAACTTACTATGAAAAGGCTATATTGAAGCATAGGCGTTGTAGTTAATATACAATCTTACCCAACTTCCTGCAAAACGAGGTTAACCTTTTTACAAGTAGTTACTGAGTCACATAAGGGGTAACCATCAATCTTGTTTTTGAAGTCCTAAGTCTATAATTATTAATAATAATTCCATTATATGAAATAGATATTTAAATAATTCTTAATTATCTTGCACATTTGGGTCCTACCAAGATATTTGAGGTTAAGTTAACTTTAACTGGTAGCTTGCAAATAATATACCGATTATATGATTCACTAAGCTCTGGCACAGTCTTTCCTCTTAGGATTGGTGTGTCAGATGGAAGCAGTTCTAATATAACTAACCAAATTACTCCAATGATGATAGCGGACTCCACAGCTCCGGGTTCCCAAAGAAGAGAAGTTCTTAGTAAAATTTTAAATGAATGAATGAATTATTTGCAAGCAACGAAGGCTCAATATTTGTTAGTATTACTTATGTCTATGTTAGTAAAAATTTACATAGGCCATTCCTGCACTATCCTCCCCCCCCCCCCACGCTATGGTACAGCTATCTAATCTTCTCGCGATCATGTTCAAGACGCTGTTGCCGCGTAAAGTTAAAGTTTAAACGATTCAAATCAATTTTACGAGTGAATGTTCAGGTCGGACTTGTCAGGTTCAAGTTCCATCTGAGCATTAACTAAAAATAAGATTGAATGAAATTTTAAAGCATTTAGTATCCTAATTATTCAAATCAATTAAGATATAGAAAAAATTGAATCAGAAATTTCACATTCGTACGAACAATCGGAACCAATGAATGATGTTGCAATCATTTTTAAACAATAATTTTTGATGACTCCTCTCAAACTATTGAATGACATTTTAAAGCATTTAGTGTGCTAACTATTCAAATCGATTAAGATGAAGAAAAAATTTAATCAGTTCAGGCAGGATTTGAACCCACGATCTTTCTCTTACAGGGGGAACACTCTGACCACTAAGCCAAAGATCCTTCGCCCAAAACCCGTGGCTAAGTAATAAAAATAAGATTTTTGAAGAGTGTAGGTACTTTCAAGATATTCCAATTTCGAATATCATACTCCAATTCCCGATTCTTCATGAAGTTTTAATCGTATTATAAAATAGAAAATGGCAACTTATGGTCACCATGTTATTTTTAAACTTTCGCGGTGTGAATTCATAATTATAGAAATCGGAACTTCTCGCGAATTATATTTTGGAACTTACTATTTCTGCCGAAGTTTCGGATGCGTTGCAGCACCCGTGTTCACGACTTGATTTGACTTAAGTCAAGTCTAGTCCACGGGTGCTGCAACGCATCCGAAGCATCGACAGAAATAGTAAGTTCCAAAATATAATTCGCGAGAAGTCCCGATACCTTGTATAATTATGGTCACCATACTTCCCAAGCTTAGAACTAATATTGATTTCCTGTCGATTTGCGTTAACCTTTTCATTGATCGTTTGGTTACCGAATGAACCAGCAAAGATTGGAAAGGTCTTACAAGTTCAAGATTTATATCGATGACCTTGTGATTTATTGTAGTAGCACATTTTTATTATTTATATAACTATACTATTATAAAATTGTAAATTGGTCGTGTTTGTACATTGGAGGTATTATCGAGCAATGTTTGTTGTAAAATTTTGACATTTTGTATTAAACACTGTAAAATAAATAAATATTCCACGACATTCTACACAAAGCCATCTAGGACCCATGGTAACCACTAGCATGTGTTATGGGATCTAGAATGCGGACAAACATACTTAGATACTTTTTTTTTGGAAATACATACATACATATTATACATAGAAACACCCAGACCAATGCAAATATACTTAATGCATACAAATATTTGCACTGAACGGGAATCGAACGCGCGCCCCCAGCATAGCAGTCAAATGCTCTACCGCTACGCCACGGAGGTCGTCATTACAAACAAGCAAATAGGTCAATAATTACTTAAAGAACTACACAATAATGAAAAAAAAAACAATAAAAACATTAGTACATAGTTCAAATATAGTTCAATACTCAAGTTAATAATATGAACTCATTCACACCATTCACAGTTAAATAATGTAAACAATGCAAACAATAAATCTCAGAAACAATTGTAGGGTCGGTAGACTAAACCACATATGTCAAAAAGTCATACTTTTCAGGAATAACAAATAACTAAAAAAAAAATCATGATGGGTATTTAATTACATTTTACTTAATTTTTTTAGTTTTACAATACAATACTAACATGCAACATAAACTTCTGTAAATTTAAAATTAAGAAAAGTCGTTTTTTGGTGACTTATGTAATTAGGAACATCTATCTTGTGCCTAAAATTATGACTTAAGGGGAATAAGAAGAGTGCAGATGTATAAAAAAAAACAAATGAAAACTTAATTCTAAATTAATTTCTATTTTCTTTTGAATAAAGTAGGTAGGTAAGTAGGGTACGTGTAAAGACTTTGTAAAAAATAAATTATTCATCATCTTCACTGTCTACAATATCGGGGTCAGTATTCCTCAAATCATTTGCAGTAGGCAAATCTCTATAAAAGCTGTGGAAAATATCAGTATTAAATCGTCTTTTTTGTCCTTGGATGTCGGTAAAGGCTGTAACGATATTATGGGAATGGTATCTGGTATAACAGAACCTCTTCTTTTCAAGTTGAGTTTAAAAAAATCTGTTTCTTCTTCCAAGTCATTTCTGTAAGAAATAACTCCGTATTCGTTGTCATACCGCAGCCATCTTTTATCGAGCCACTTACATTGTCGCCCATCTATATCTTTGTGTCGTAATACTAACGGACCCTTTAGCAATGAAGAGAAGTCAAAAAAATCTGTATTTTTCATTTCGATCACTTCAAATTTTTTGCTGCTTGATCTTAACAATTGCATCCAATCGTGCGGATGATAGATTTGCAGTACAGTTTTTTCAAATTTTTTTTCAATAATCCCGTGGTCGGTATGTACTTCTGAATGGCTGTGACCGGGAATCATACATTTGTGATCAATAATGTCAATGTTAAATTTTTGCAGAGCCCAGGTAAACATTGCACTTACATGAGAGTTTCGGTTCTAGCCCGCACAAGTATCTGAATAGAATATAACATGCTTTGTGTTTTCTGGAACATACGCTTGCATGTACTTAAAAAGACAAGAGGCTATTTGATTGGCTCCTCTTGCAGCAACAGTTTCGTACCATATGTAGCAAACAGCTTTACCAGTTTTGTTGTCGTGTACAGTTAAATTGAAGGTCCACAACTGACGTTTGTAAAAAGCTACAGACGAAGTTTGCGCTGGAGTAGGTAAACTCTGCTGCAAATCAAAAAGAGTACAATTGAACAGAACTATCATTTTTGCACATCTGTGTATCAATTTTCTTCCTGTCGTAAGCTTGATCAGCAGCAGCCTTGTGTTCATTATGTTGAGCAAGTAACTCAGCTTTGGTCTGGCTATCTTGACACAACTGAATTTGCATTTTATATCTATCACACGTATAACAAGTATCGACACGAGGTTTTTTGAATGATAACCCTAATTTATGGAACTCTTGGCTGTGGTCATTCTGATCACCTAGAAAATAACATACTTAGTATTTTGAACGATATCGACATACGAACATAAGAATTGCAATTTTTTTTCCAAAGATTTAAAAAAAAACATGAAATGCACAATACAGTACTTTCTTTAATACATATTTTAATTCGAAAAGTTCTCAGACTTAACATTGAGTAGATGAAGGTTTTAACACCATCTCGACTAATTTCTTTCCTCGGCGATTATCCATATTCAATATGAAAATATGGTATTTTATTTATAACGTCTACACTAAACCAAAGTTTTCAATGATCGTATCACTACTGAGTGAATTAGCGTTATACGTCTCGAGCAACACATGCACTTCAATATTTTTAGTCAATAAATTATATTCTTACTGAACTACCGTCAAGCTAGCAAAATGATAACGTCACCCACTTAACGTCCCTAATCACATAAGTCATTAGACATCGTCTTACTAAATACAAAAATGTGCGTGGACCTTTTGACATATGTTGACTTGTGTTATTTATAATATCGTAAAATTTAAAGAGAGCTATAAGGTTGAAAAAGTACACATTAGAGTTCATATTGCTATGACTGACTATGACTTACGTGTTTTAGTCGGTCGGTGTATTAATTTTATTGAATGTGGTTGGAATTGTAAAAACAAAAAGCATTTTTTTGACTTATGTGATTTAGTCTACCGACCCTACAATTAATTCAATGTAAAATGAACGAGAAACGCTAATGTGGGTCATATAGTGCGAAGTTTGAGGCCTTGGAACAGTTGGAACGTGTGACAATGGACCCACAAATGCATAACTTGCAGAAAATATTTAGTGGTGTAAAATGCACGTCATAATATAATGCAATATTTATTTTCTTATTAGTATCGTTTTATTTTGCAATATTAGCAAAAAAAAAACAATTAACTTAATACTTATTCTAGATATTATTTAGGATATTAAGATTAAATTGTGCTTTTGACTGATTAAATACGTAGATAAAATATTTCAATATATTTTTTTTTAAATTTAAATTTATGTTCAGGTTTAATGCTAGTTTAAATAAATGAAAATTTCAAAAAAGTAAATAATTAATTAATTTAGTATTTATTGATGATATAATATTTTATAAGAAGTAGATCACGACGGCATTCCATTCCCAATTGAGCAGTTCGACTGAGAAAGGACCTCCACTCTATAGAATACCACGGCCCTAATACAGCACTGCACAGGTCCAAAGGCCACGGTAACCACTTTACATCAGATGAACCGTGTGCTTGTCTGCCACCTAAGTTGTATAAAAAAAATAAAAATATCAAATCTGCATGATCAAAGCTGACAAAAACGTGTAGTCTCCCACTTACTTAATTCGAATGCAATGCTATTAGTGAGATTTACATGGAATAGTACACTATTATACTCACTGGGATGCTTTACAGTTATTTGTATATACAAAGAAAGAAAGAAAGGAAGAAAGAAAGAAAGAAAGAAAGAAAGAAAGAAAGAAAGAAAGAAAGAAAGAAAGAAAGAAAGAAAGAAAGAAAGAAAGAAAGAAAGAAAGAAAGAAAGAAAGAAAGAAAGAAATAAAGAAAGAAAGAAAGAAAGAAAGAAAGAATGAAAGAAAGTCTTACGACACCATTCGGATGGGATGAGGTGATACATGTATTCCTTCTCCGTTACCACACGGATAAGGTGGGTAGGTAATCCAACTAGTTTAATTAAGATAGAATCTACACTAATATGTGTATACTAATTCAATTATACGCTTTAGATAAGTTACGTTACTCAGTGTTGCCAACGTTGACGGTCAATAAAATCGACTGTTGACAATTTAGGCCGACGGTGATGAAAATTTGTATGTCGCTGTTCTTCACTAATGAGAACGGATATTTCAAAATGATGCAATCATTATCATCATAGCCACTGGGAAGGCACTACCTCCAAAACTAGATTTCAGGTAGAATATAATAATACATGTATTCAAAAGTAAATAATAAATAAACAAATAAATATTCTATAACATTCTACACAACGCTATCTAGATCCATGGTAAGCATAGCTTAACTAGCTTGTGTTATGGAATCTTGAATGAGGATAAACATACTTAGATACTTTTTTTGGAAATACGTAGGACCTACATATTATACCTACATAGAAACACCCAGACTAATGCAAATGTAAACATTCATGCATAAATTTATTTGCACAGAGCGGGAATCGAACCTGCGCCTCCTGTGTAGCAGTCAAACGTTCTACCTCTACGCCACAGAGGCCCAAAGCGTACGTATATCGTATCGTAAAAAAAAAAAAAAAAAAATGTCGAATACAATTAAGTGTACGAGTTGTAATATTGTGATTGACGAAATGTTGTCATACGTGCAAAACAAAGTGTCGATATGCGATGAAATGACGTTAGTGAGAATTTGTACTGCGTCGTATACAAGTGAAGAAATAAAGACCTCAAAATCGTTACTGTTTGAATCGGTATCAACAGATTTGCGAAAAATTACCAGGAAAAATAAGGGTAAAGAGGAAAGGGACCTGGCTGATATCATACACCTTTTTAAGAGTGCGGAACCTGATGAAATACCGACTTTTGTGGCTAGACAACTTGATCGGCTGCCGCCTCTGGACTTTGAACATCTAGATTGCGCGAAACTTATGAAGGATCTATCGAAGCTGAATGCTGCGGTTGAAGAGATCAAATCCTCATATATTACGGTAGATCATATTCAAGAACTAAGAACCGAGTTCTTACAATTGCGCCATGATTCGTTACCACCCACATCTGCGTTCAAAGTAAATGCAAAGAGAGGTGCTTGGTTATTGGACAGCGGCCCCATGGGTATTTCACATCTGCATAATTCATCCTTAGATGAGTCCAAAAATACACACGAATGTGACTCAAATAATAAATCACCTCAATATCGGGAAATTGTGCAGGTAGAACAAGAAAAACTAAATCAAATTTCAAACCCGCAACAACGGTCAGCTGACAAAGTAACACGAACCGAGATAATACCGAGTCGCGAGCCGAATATGCACGACAGTAGGAAAGTGAATAGTTCAGCGGTATTGCCATCTCGCTCGAACCCGTTGGCAAGGCCGATTAAACCTAAAGTGCATACGCTAAATGTAAACAAACAAGATGAGCAATGGCAAACTGTAACCTATCGTAAAAAACAACATAAGTATCGCTATACGGGAAAGTCGGGCAAAGCGCGAGATTCTGAATTTAATTTCAAAGCGGCTAATGCAAAGGTTCCAATGTTTATCACAAACATACATAAGGATACGATGGAGGATGATATAATTCGATACATACAAAGTAAGACAAATGAACTGGTGTCCTTAGAAAGAATAAATATGAAGATAGAAAGGGATCACAAGGCCTATAAATTCTTTGTATCGAAGTCTAAATTAGAATCATATTTGGACGAAAACTTATGGCCTCAAGGCATTGTGTTTAGACGTTTCAACAGTTTTAAATACAGAAATGCGTACGGAGGTATATGTGTAGACGGCCAGACAACGAAAACAAATGGATAAATGTCGGCTTGCAACATTCAATTGTAAGAGTGTTAAGAGGTGCGTGGATGGTGTCAGGGACCTGTGTCGAACCTGTGACCTGGTGGCTCTGCAGGAAACATGGTTACTGCCGGATGATATACCATACCTATGCTCGATTGACAAGGGATTTGGATATGTGGGTACATCAGCTGTCGATACATCAAGCGGTATACTCGTGGGTAGACCATATGGTGGAGTGGCCTTGTTGTGGAGAAGCAGTGTATTTCAGCAGGTGTCAGTGTTACGATGTGACAATACCCGTATGTGTGCCATAAGAATAACCACAAGTGACCGCCCATTTATTGTGGTGAATGTGTATATGCCTACGAACACCAGTGACAACCTACCGGACTTTATAGACTGCCTGGGTGCGGTGAGTGCTCTTATTGATGAATATGGTATTGAATCCGTTTTGATCCTAGGTGACTTTAATGCTAACCCGTCGAGTCTGTTTTATCGTGAACTTTTGAATTATTGTGGGGAGCAATCTTGGTCATGTATAGATGTGGATCTACTGGGCGGTGACTCAAATACGTTTACATTTGTGAGTGACAGTACCGGGACGTGTAGCTGGTTGGATCATTGTGTGGTGACCCAATCGGCAAAGCGAGCTATTGTTAATGCTTATGTCCAATATGATACCAAATGGTCTGACCATTTCCCACTCATAATAGTATGTGAGCTAAATCTTTTAACACCGATACTTTCTAATGTTAACTCTGTTAGTCATAGTGCTAGGAACGTTATGTGGGGGACACGTAATGACAAACAGATTGCAATATTTAGCGCGGAATGTCATAAGCGGCTAAAATGTATTGATTTCCCGAAAGAGTTTGTTAAGTGTGCTAATTCTGATTATTACTGTGATGATCCTGGGCACCGGTGTGTTCTTGATAGGCTGTATTCCGACATTGTGGCAGCCCTCAGTGACGCAGCGCTGGTGGGTCGGGGGAGGGCGGGGGTGAGTGGGAGAGGTGCGCGTATCTCGGGCTGGAATAAACACGTCAGCGATGCGCATGGGGAGGCTAGGAGGTCCTTTGTTGAATGGGTTGCGAGTGGTAGGCCTAGAACCGGGTTCATGTATGAGGAAATGTGTAAATACAGGAGGATATTCAAGTCGAGGCTTAAGTGGTGTCAGGATCACCAGGATCAAGTTAGGATGGATGACTTGGCTGAGAGACATGCTCGGGGTGATTTTCGTGGTTTCTGGCGAGATACTAAGAAATCCAACCAGGGGCCTGGTCTTCCTATGAGCGTCGATGGCGTGAGCGATCATAAGGAAATTGCTGATAATTTTAGGAGTCATTTTTCTGTTGGATCGCTCTTGAGACGGGATAGGAGCGAATGTAGTACTAGGAAACCAATAGGAAAGGTCGCACAAAGATGTACGAAAGGTTATTAAAGGAATGACGAGGGGCAAGTCCCCGGGCCACGATGGGTTAAGCATTGAGCACCTGCAGTATGCAGGGTCACATGCGCCCAGAGTATTGGCGATGTTTTACTCGTTATGCATGACCCACTCCTACTTACCTCTAGACTTTATGAGAACTGTAGTTGTGCCCATAGTGAAAAACAGAACAGGGAACGTTGGCGATAAAAGTAACTATAGGCCTATTTCACTGGCTACTGTTATAGCAAAAGTTTTTGACGGCTTAATCAACTTAGAATTGGACAAATGTATGACTCTGCATGACAATCAGTTTGGGTTCAGACCCAAACTATCTACTGAAAGTGCAATACATTGTTTGAAACACACCGTCAGTTACTATACGAAACGAAGAACACCCGTCTATGCGTGCTTCCTCGACCTGTCGAGGGCTTTTGACCTGGTTTCGTATGACATCCTGTGGAAGAAGCTTGAGAACACTAATTTACCACCTGAACTTGTGTCCATCCTCAAGTATTGGTATGCGAATCAGGTCAATAGCGTCAAGTGGGCTGGGGCAATGTCGGAGCCTTACAAGCTAGAATGCGGGGTTAGGCAGGGTGGGTTAACCTCACCCACTTTGTTTAATTTATATATGGATGCCCTGATTGCCGCGCTCAGCAGCCAGTATATAGGATGCCATATAGATGGAGTGTGTGTAAACAATTTAAGTTACGCAGATGATATGGTGCTGCTCAGTGCGTCTATCTGTGGCTTAAGAAAGTTGATTAGGACCTGTGAGGAATATGCTGGTGCACACGGGTTAAAATATAATGTTACGAAGAGCCAATACATGGTCTTTGAGGTCGACGGAGCTAGATGTCCACAGAACCTACCACCTGTTCAACTCAATGGGATTCCTCTGGAGAGAGTGAACCAATTCACCTATTTGGGGCATATACTTACGGTGGACCTCAGGGATCATGCTGATATGGAGCGGGAACGGAGGGCATTGTCCAGGAGGGCAAACATGTTGTCACGTAGGTTCGCGCGGTGTTCTGCCGAAGTAAAGATTACTCTGTTCCGAGCATACTGCACCTCTTTGTACACATGTAGTCTTTGGGCTAAGTACTCAAAAAAAGTCTACAGTACCCTCCGTGTCCAATTTAACAATGCTTTTAGGGTAATGATGGGGCTGCCTCGTACCTGCAGCGCATCAGGCATGTTTGCAGCGGCAAACACAGACTGTTTTCACACAAGTATGCGCAAAAGAGGAGCCTCCCTGATGCGCAGGGTGCGAGACAGCTCCAACATCGTCCTGGCAATGATTGCTGACAGGTTGGACTGCCCTTACATTAGGCATTGCTGTCAGAGACACGTCCCGCAATGCCGGATGTAAAGGCTATGTAATAATTTGACATTATTATTTGATTGAATGACTGACTGTTATATATATATTTTTGATCATGTCATAATGTATTAATTGATTTATTATTGCGTATTGTTTATCATTATTGTATTAATTATCTATTAGTGTCAATTTAATTCCATATTTTTACTCAATTAATTAAATTACTGAATCTAAATTTTTATAAAACCAAATTTATCAGTTTTCATGTCCTACATCGCTACGTATATGGGTGAAATTTACCTGAATTAAATTTATTTTATTTTATTTTATTTTATTTTTATTTTTATATACGCTTTCGAGGCTGGAGTCATTTATATATTTTTTTGTTATTATATCGGCGATTTTTCCATGAAAAATGCTGACAGACCCCGAAAGGAAAGCCTCAGCAGTTTTTAGGAGGTGCGCTGACTGACCGCAGCAGCTGGTGCCATTTCGAAACGAATAGTATATAAACATTACTCAATTTAATGTTAGTAATCCCGTGGTGATGTATACAAGGACTCATTAAGACCTTCGGGGTTCAAGCCTATCTCATCTGTAAGCTGATACACCTGCTGATTGAAAGAACACGAAGTTCTAACGCAGACTTTCCTCTCGGGGTTGGAAGAAATCAAGAAAATAAACCGAACCTCGAAGTTGCAGGGAGTCAAGAAGATAAACCAAACATGGAAAGGAGGACTAGAAGAGAGAACCCTGGGGGCAACCAAAATTTGCGTTTGTGTAAAGAAGATAGGTAAATCTTTTGGTTGGTAAACCAATGATAAGTAATGATGTGGTAATGATGTGGTCTACAAACAACACATTAATAAGAAGTGTTTGTAAAAAAATATTTTCCTATAAAACCGGTAGCATTGGCAAAATCTCGCAACTGTAACATCGTTTAAAATTCACCAATCAATCATGTCTTGCAACAAAAGAGAATATTATTTATGAGAAAATCTACATAACCGCACAATAGCAAATAGGGTCTATTGTTCGATACGCCCTTCTAAAAACCAGCGCGCGTGTATTGTATTTCTTTAAACAGCAACTTTAGGACCACATCATGTACTTTTTGTATGAAGTCCTTAAAAATAAAGAAGAAAACTAAAGACTTAAAACTTACTAGCAGTTGCCCGCGCGTCCGCCTGCGTAGATATCGGTTATCGTGACAAAACATAGTATATGTCCTTTCTCATAGTTTAATCTACCCATATACCAAATTTCATCAAAATCGGTTCAATGGTTTAGGCGTGAAAGGTAACATACAGACAGAAAGACAGAGTTTCTATCGCTTTTATGAATATGGAGCATTAAAATTAAATAATGTGTAGTCATCTTGACGCGCAAAACCAACGTGCGACAAGATAAGAGTAGTCTAAAAAAAATCTTTATATAAGGTATGGAGGTACTGTCCGTGGATCCTTAACGAAGTAATGATGTAAATATAGTCCAGTAATAAAGTAAATATAGTCTCTGCCTATCCCGGCAGAGATTACTTTCAATTCCATGATTCTGACATACATGTTCATTTCTTCTATTTTCATAATTATTACTTTCACAATCAATCTTTATACATCTATATAAATTAATTAGTGTGGTAGTAACAAATATTGCGATATGAAAAAAAAAGTAGATAGGTCTGCGCTTGCATCACAATGTTCCTTTCAATCAAACAATCAACTTTAATTTACTATTTGTGCGTTTGTCCTCTATGCGTGCTGATACTATTCATCCGATAGCTTTTGTAAGTTATTGCACATATAACCGTGAAGGTTCCTAATGTAATACTAAAAAAGGCACTTATAATTTCAATACTATACAATCAATCAATCTACTACTGGATACAGGCCTCTCCCAATGTGCACCCTAGTGCTTGATCATCCGCCTTGTGCAACATAACTAATCTTTCCCTGCCACTTTTTTCAAGTAGTCCGTCCATCTTGCTGGGGGCGTCCCACCTTCCATTTGCACCGACTCGTTTACTCCAGCGTCAATAGGGCCTGCGAGATTAGTAAACCAATACATTATCACCCTTGATATTTATTGTACAAAATTATTCTTCATCCGAGCGATAATCTTGGTTGCATCCAAAGCTTGTAATCTGGAACCTTCCTCCAACTCTCTGTCCTCAATTGAAAATCCAATGATGAAAAATTCTGTTTTCCATAATTTGGATACATATCTAAGTTTTTACCGGAGCGACTACCCTTTGAATCCAACTTTGAGAGGAAATCTAGGACCAGAAGATCAGCAGGTATATCGAGAGATTGACTTGGGCGCCTGAAGATCTAAGCAATGCCCCTACTAACTTCAGTTCTTTGTCATTGTGACAACGAAAGGAAATCCTAAACATCATGTGTCCACAGCTAGTATGATTTTTTTAAACAATTTGGTGGCAGACAAGCACACGGCCCACATGACGGAAAGTGGTTACCGTGGCCTGTAGACGTGTGCAGCACCAGGGAAGTCACATGACATAAATTTTTTGCTGCATTTTTTTTATGCCACTTAGCGTGGCAGACAAGAACACGGCCCACCTGATGGAAAGTGGTTACCGTAGCCTATGGACGTGTGTAACACCAGAGAAGCCACACTCGCGCTGCCGAACCTTCTTTTATTTATTTTTTTTACGTACGTCAAATTCCCACGGATACCTCCCCACCGGAGCCGGTGGAGGAGGTTATGTTGGACTCGAACCGACTAAAACGCACGCCACCTGTGGGTCGTTTTGGTTGCCGAAGGTGAGGTTGACAGGCATATCCCTCGCACCCCGGCCGACCCAGGGCCATCTCTCACGATCTGGCTCTCTTCTCGGGTGTGGGGACTATAGAGGCCCCAACTCGTCTCCGGAAACGGGGAGGCCTTGGGGACGGGAGCTCTGTAAGCACAGAGTCTCTATGCCGTCAGTATAGAGGACAAAGCCGGACAAGCCTCTAGTCATCCCACAAGCAGCACAAATTCTCCAGTGAGCTCTGGCTACCCTACTCACCACTGGGAACACAACACGAAGTTATTATAACCGCGGTATTCTGTAGGGTGGAGGTACTTCCCCAGTCGGAAACCGAACTACGGCCTTCATCCTCTCACACTAAGACCAGTGGTCATTAGTAAGACAGTTGACCAACACAGGGCTCATTACATATTTGCACGCATTCAAAGTAAATGCTAAGAATAGCATAGTTTATACTAAAAATGGTTATAAAATGCTACTGATATAATCTATTTGATTACTTCAATGGCAAGTTATGTCTCCCACGATCTCGATAGCAAAATTAATGTTTATTATTTCATAATGGAGTGGTTCGATCTAATGATCGGAGCATATCGAATCGTCATCATTTATCTTGTATCAATTTGAATCTGGAGCTTTTCGCAATCGTGATTATGGAGTATCAAGGTCGTGTTTTGTGAATAGTTAATTGTTTTTCGATTGTGCGATTAAGAGATTATAAATATATAAATAGTTGTGTCTTGTATCGTAATGTATTAATATGCGTGTTGCGTTATTAGCGAATAGTTTTTTTGCTGATAAAACAGAACAACAGGCACATGCTGTGAGATCGTTTCGAACGTTCGAACGAATTTGACAGTTGTGTACGCGGTGAGATTTAATTTCAATTGCGCATGCTCCAAATTTGGTGACGTCACGTTAGAGCATGCGCAATTGAAATCTCTTGAAGTCCATACTTACGCACGTCTTACAGCATGTGCTTTGCAGATGTGATTGTTGAAAAACGATTTCTGATTGAGAGTGTCTCGATGGTGCAGCAATAGTAAGTTCTGTTGTGTCTGTAGTCTCGGGTTCTGTTCCTAGCTAGAATTGGTTTCGCTTAGGGAATTTCCGCAGAAGACTACGGTGAATTACAAATCGGAACTCTGTAACAACGTGAGAACGATACTAATATAGGTGGTTCAATTTACACATATCACATTACAAACTTCTGTGCATCCTTTCGAGGATAAAAATACAAGTATACAAAACAAACGCAAATTCGTGATCAATAATAATGCATTATATATATTGAAACATCAGTATTAAAATTATCGTGGCCTTTACTGTACTGTATTTTTCTTAGTTTCCGATATTTCAGCGCTGTTGCAAGCGTCATGATCATGGTGGAACTGGAGTGTTGGTGGTGAACATTGAAAAAGTTTTTTAGGAATATTAATAATATCGATCTACCCTCTTTCCGAGTTCTTTTACTACACGTATCTGCACTACCACTGAATTCACTCTCACTAAAAACTCGAACCCAATCTCGATCACGTTCACGACACACTTTAATTCTTATGTGAGTGACCATGATAGTTCAAATATCTATATATATAAACATTACTCCTTTATAGATATTCCTCAGGACACATACATATCTAGGGACCTATCCCTACTAGTCTATGTATGCCTATGTATGTCTACGTAGGCGACGGGAGACGAACGAGGCCCAAGCGCGCGCAGATTGTTTTGTAACAAATATGTTTGGTGAATTTGAACCCATCCATCGATGTCGTAATCCCTGTTTTCAAAAGACACCCAAAGTACTGCACGTATAGAGTACATTTTGAACACATCTTAGGTCCAAGATAAACCTATGTCTCGAGGTACACAATAATAATCGATTATTTAATTACATTCCGTTATAGAATAGAATAGAATAGAATAGATCTTTATTTGCTAGACATTGTGATAAGGATGTTACAAATTGTGTCTTATGACCTAGGTACAACGTTACATATTTTCGAGGAGGTAGGACACGACAGTATTCCAGTCCGACTGGGGAAGTACTTCCACCCTACAGAATACCACGGCTATAATAACCTCATGTTATGTTCCCGGTGGTGAGTAGGGTAGCCAGAGCTCACGGGAGAGTTTTCGTGCTGTCAGTGGGAAGACCAAAGGCTTGTCTGATTTTGTGTTCTGCAAATCTCTGTTCTTACAGGGTCGGCAGCACGGATGTGACTCCACAGGTGGTACACACGTTCATAGGTCACGATAACCACTTTCCATCAGGTGGGCCGTGTGCTTGTCTGCCACCTAAGTTGTATAAAAAAATACAAATATACAAAAAACTACATAGCAACCAAGTCTCCCATTCCGTCTGAGATACTTACTGATATAGGTACACAAACGAGGTCAGTTACCTATATAAACTCACAACTGAAAGGCTGTATAGTGTATAAAGTCAACCAAAGAGAATGGTTCCGGGTCCCTTTTACGCGCTAAAACGGCTTTTGTCCTGCAACAATATTATGGGGTAGGCAGAAGTGTAGCTGGCGGGAAACATTTATTAAACGTATCGGCCGGAAGACGGGCCAATTTAGATTAACAGTTGTTAACCTTTTTGAATACGGCCGCTCTGTGTACTTTTTTTTGAACAGTCTAGTTACAAAAATAAGTTGTGGGGGTATTTTATTATCAAATGTGATAGAACATAACATAAACTCACGCCTATATCCTCGAAGGGGTAGGCAGAGGTCTAGAGTAGCGAGCCCATTGCCATTAACCGGGCACTTATAAACCTGCGATAAATACACACATAACTTCGAAAAGTATCGAAAAGTCATTGGTGTGTGCCATGGTAAAACCTGGGATCGACCTCGTCTCAGCAGTCCATTACCCATACCACTAGGCTACCGCGGTCGGTTTTATGTTATAGAACATTCTATATAACGCTTTTTGACCCAAAGTAAACATAAATTAACTACTTTGTATTATGGATTCTAGAATGCGGATAAATTGATTCTCAAACTATTATGGTGGAAAGGATTGGTTGGCCTAGGCTCTGCATTAGTCCACCTGCTTCCAGTTCTACCACATGAAGACTCCATCATGGAACTTACTCCAAGCAACTTCTCCGTTGATTTACCCCTAAATCTATAGATACTACCTATTTATGGCAACAGGACTATTTAACATCAGACAGATATATACAACCCAGAGTCAGCCTCAGCCGCATGGCTTGAGTCAACAATAGTGCCCGGAATACGGCAATAGGCTCATCCCTTCTTACGTGGGACTGAATACAATTATTGATGAAATGTGGGTTTACATTCTCTTCTTAATCCTCCGGGGATAAAGGCGTGATTATATGTACGTATGGCAACAGGTAACGCTGTAACTGCGGACCAGCTAAAATTAAAGATCAGCTAAATCTGCAGTTAAATAGGCAAAAGCGAATCCCAAACTCCGAGGTGAAAGTTGGATGCGAGTGGGATTAAGTTGAAGATTAAGAAAAGATAAGATTTTACAAATCGTAAACATTTTACGTGATAGAAACACACATCTGTCTGTTTTGAAATATAAACAGCGTGAAAATATATTTCATTATAATTTTAAGTCATGTAATAAGCAATATCCTGCCAAAGTAATATTTATCAATCGCAGTTCCAATCAATTGATTGACATATCCGCCCAGGACGACATACGACCTTAACTAATCAAACTGATTCGTGAGACAAAGCCTCCGGCTACTGAGGCGTAAAACCATAAGTCAATAATGAACCACCCATAGATCAGTTTAACCCAGTAGTCTCAAAATACTTCTTAGGCCCGTTACACACTGTCGACTTATCGCCAGCGACTGTTACTTTCATTCGTTCAAATTGGTCTCTGCACACATATGTGACGTCGTACTTGAGCGATTTTAAAGCGAACGCGAAGCGAGACGACTCGACTCGGCAATAACAAACTGTCTGTCTGTATATTAAAGTAACTAATGTGACCAAACGCACTCAAGTTGTCCAGAGGTGGCGGTGGTTATCAGAGTGCTGTTATATGCCGCGGTAGCCTAGTGGTATGGGTAATGGACTGCTGAGACGAGGTCTCGGGTTCGATCCCAGGTTTGACACATACCAATGACTTTTCGATGCTTTTCGAAGTTGTGTGTGCATTTATAAGTGCCCGGTTAATGACAATAGGTTCGCCACTTATTACATTGGGACCTAAACATAAACTAGTGAAATGTGGGTGCTAGCACCTCTGCCTACCCCTTCGGGGATATAGGCGTGAGTTTATGTTATGTTATATTTTGAGTAATTGAATGAAATTTTAAAACATTTAGTATGATAACTATTCAAATCTATTAATATATAGAAAAAAATAATCGGTTCTGGCGGGATACGAACCCGCGATGTTTCTCTTACAGGGGGAAAATTGCACTGTAAGGTAAAGATCGCGGGTTTTAATACCGCCTAAACCGATAAAAAAAATTCTATATCTTACTCGATTTTGAATAATATCGCACGCGTGACAAGGCCGTTGCATTGCACCGCATCGCCATGCATTCGCGTGATATCGCATCGGATCACTTTGCAATTCTTTTTGCTTAGAATCGCTTATAATAATAATAATAATAATTTATTTCTAAGAATGTGGTACATTGAGGTCTTCGCTATTTCAGTTGTTCAATTGCAGTTGCTATAAAGAACGTAGCTTTAGTCAAAGGTCGCTCGAGCAACTTTGTCTATATTTTAGTCGCCGAGCGACAGAGTTGCCGGCGAAATGTCGATAGTTTGTAGTGGTTCTTAATGTCTGCGCTGGCGCCGCTTCTCGCAACACATCCGGTCGTTTACGTCCTTCATTCATGTGACTTTTACTATTCCTATTACTTGAATTGAACTATTTCATTCATTGGTCGAATTCTTATTTATGAATGTCCAGTCTCCTTGTGACAGAATTTGTTAGTTTGAAGTGCCGGGCTTGCAATCAAGTAGTTGCAGATTCTAATACCTCAAAGATTCTTTATCTAAGAGTAATAGATTTGCTGGACCAGTAATGTTTAAACAGTGACAAAAGAATGATGTACAGAACTTAGATATTGCCAGTGGGTTACAGAGGTCAGAAGGTAGTTGTTTTTTAGAAAATATCGTAATTCGATTGCTTCTCTACTCCAGGTCCACCCCGAGTGGTTTGGGAAAGAAGAATGCGAGAGAAGGATCAGTAGATGTTGATTTATTACAGATGTTGATGAAAATTTTTGTATTTAAATTAAGTAGACTAAGTGTAAGACCAAAAAAAATGCCCGCTGATTTCTTGCCGGAGTCTTCTCAGGTCTGGGCCGCGTTTCGAACCGTTGGTCCATTTAGTAAACTGATTTTCATGTTCCTTTTTTAGTGACGTTTTGTAAGTGCCGATATAATGGTCTATACATAATAAATGATTTTTGACTTTGACTTTGTCTTTGATGTTGACACTTCTCAAAAACAGACAAAAGATAAGCAAGAGACGTCCTAATTTTTTTTATCAGTCGGTTAAAAGTAGTTTCATTGCAAAGTTTAAAAGTAACTCGATTCAGTATATAGTTATTAACATACTTGTTATCGACTCAACAAGTCTGTACAAAAAGGGGTCTACTATTATCACTTAATGGAATATTATTTCAATCTTACTTCACTTTCATAGTGTGAACCAGATTCGATGATTGCCTTACGTCGGGATATTTATGTAGTATCTTGTGAATCTAACAAATAAATAAAACTACAGTAAAAAATACTGTTTGACACTCTTGCCACATACTTAATGACACAGACGACGGACAGTCACACTATCACGCTATCAAAAGCACAAAGTCATATTATAACGACCTCTGTAGAGTAACAAGTTAGAAGTCGTGGGTTCGATTCCCGTTTAACATATATATCTATTTGCTTTGGTCTACGTATAATATGTATGTATTTACAAATGAAATTATATATAACTTCGTTTATCCACATTTTATAATTCATAACATAAACTAGATAAGCTAAGCTTATATTAAATGAATATTATATGAATAATATATGGTACTAATATTTTATACGTATTGGTAAAATCTGAAATAAAGAAATTGCGCTATTTACTCTCAATGTAAGCATACTCTAATAGAATATAATACGTCGTAAAAGAAATTATATATCCCATCTCTTCCCATGCGGTGTCGTACAAGGCGACTAAGGGATAGAGCTGTTTAACATCAGCACAGACTCAGCGTCAGATGCATGGCTTAAGTCAACAATAGTGCCTAGAAGACGGCAATAGGCTCACCCGCTATTACGTGGGACTGAATTCAATGATGGGTAAAATGTGGGAGTTCATTCACCTTTGCCTAATATGTGTGTAAAATAATATTGTTGGATATTGTAGTAGCCCCCTAGTAATACTTAGTGTCACAGAATCGCCAGTGCCGCATGTCGCAACCCCGAGTTATTTCAACTGCGAAGTTTCCTGAGGTACAGGGTTCCGGTTGCGACAGTATTGCGCGCGGTGACGATTAGTCGCACGCGCAGCGCTAATCAGAAGATGTGATGACATACGGACTATTACTGATGGTGCCGATTTGTTTGATGTCCCGCTGAGTTTCATACAGGGGTCTTCTCAGGTCGGGGCCGCGTTTCGAACCTGTGGTCCACTTGCTCTACTTACTCCAGAGCTCACTGGAGAATTTGTGCTGTCAGTGGGATGACTAAAGGCTTGTCCTGCTTTGTCCTCTACACTGACGGCACAGAAACTCTGTGCTTACAGGGTCGACAGCGCGAGTGTGGCTTCTCTGGTGTTACACACGTCCATAGGACACGGTAACCACTTGCCTTCAGGTGGGGCGTGCGCTTGTTGTTATATTGATATTGTTATATATATAATCCCAGTCCTACTTAACCAAATGTCACTGTAATTTCGTTCTACTAATAGAGGTAATTCAGTGCCAAAGTGTTGGGTCCTCAGTAAGAGTTGCAGTTATGGAGGTTCTTCACTAATCTTGGTCCAAATGTCACTGTAATTTTCTGTTCTATCTTTTCATTATTCTAAGGTGTACTTACTATAACAATAATTTAGGTGAGTACTAAGAGTACGTGCAGGTACGACGCAGTATGTGTCGTTGTGGAGAGAGGCAGTCGCGCGCCCTTCGACTGGGTCCGGCTGGCAGTTCCGGTAACTGCAGCTTTAGCGAGTGCTGTTATTGTGGAGAGGGCATAACTGAATACTTGTTTTTTTTTTAAACTAGTTGATAACAAAATATTACAGATAAAAACGCTGATATACAATCAATACTATGTTATATAAAAACCACTTTTCTATTGCGATTTATTTGTTAATATTTACACTTAGCTCGATGCGATAGAATCGCGACAGAATCTGTTACAAACTTTTATTTCAATCTGTGATATTCGCATAAACTTCATTAAGATAGTTTAGTAAATTGAATCGGTTCAGTCGGGATAAGAACCCGCAATCTTTCTCTTAAGCCGTAAGACGAATATATGTATAGAAGAATTGCAATGGATTCGGGCGAAGGTTCTGTGGCTTAGTGGTCAGAGTGTTCTCCCTGCAAGGGAAAAATTGCGGGTTCGAATCCCACCTGAACGAATTCAATTTTTTCTATTTCTTAATCGATAGGGTTGTTCTTCTGCAATAGGTCAGTCAAACAGTATAATGATACTATTTACCAAAACTTGAATTGCATAAATACATTATATTAACCCCTGTAAATCCCCAAGGGAGGAGCCGGAGGTGTACAAATAAAATAATGCTTATAATAAAATCCACTATTCATTTATTTTTCACATTTTTAATATACAGAGTGACATTAACAAGAAAGACGAGTCTTACGGCCTTTTTTATTGAATAAGACTTTGTACTTTTCCACTGCATTTCATTTTTCACCGGACCAGTTTCGCCTTACGGCATTTTCAAAGGTTTGTATTGGCGGTTACACCGATACTAACCGCCTATACAAACCTTTGAGAATGCCGTGAGTGATTCTCAAAGGTTTGTATTGGCGGTTACACAAATACACCTTTGAGAATGCCGTGAGCCGAAACCGGTCAGGTGAAAAATAAAATACAGTGGAAAGTACAAAGTGTCTTATTCAATATGTGTAGCAGGTTCCAACAAGTGCCATCAATCAACAGTATTAACAGTCTGAAGACCCTTCAGCCATAGGTATAGTAGATACGAGTACGATAGAGACGAACATATAGAGTCAAACACCATAACACTACTTTTTTGGCTGTAAACATTAGCATATCAATGACGCGAACCCATAAGGTCTTCCTCAAAAAAAAAGCTTAACGCACTTTTAAAAAAAAAAAACACTAATTACCTTGAACGTGACACTGAACAACAAGGAAACAAATCTTCTCAGTACAGGTACTTACTTACATTTATATAAAAATAACCGCATCCATTAACTCTCTTCACATCTCCGAATAATTGCAACAACGTGAAATAAATAAAACTTAGCAACGTATAGGTCACGAGATACTTTTAATAAGATATTTAGGTATACGAGACCCAGGTGTCTTTCATCACGACCAGGATAAGGCAGGTTCCAGGAAGTGATGCAAGGCAGTAGTTAGTTGGTGTCATGAATATCTATAAAAACAGTTATATTGTGATATAACTATTAAATCTGTCTTTAGTAGTTACCTGGGTTTACCAGGTACCAGATAGACATTTGTAATACATCTAATGTTAAAACCAAATTTAAGCCTAATAATAATTATTTTTTATACCACTTAAGTGGCAGACAAGCGCACGGCCCACCTGATGGAAAGCGGTTACCGTGGCCTATGGACGTGTGTAACACCAGAGGAGCCACACTCGCGCTGCCGACCCTGTAAGCACAGAGTTTCTGTGCCGTCAGTGTAGAGGACAAAGCAGGACTAGCCATTAGTCATCCCACTGACAGCACAAATTCTCCAGTGAGCTCTGGCTACCCTACTCACCGCACACAACACGAAGTTATTACAACCGCGGTATTCTGTAGGGCGGATGTACTTCCCCAGTCGGACTGCTCAATTGGGCGGAAATACCGCCGTGTCCTACCTCCAATAATATTATGTTTATGAAGCAAATAAAAATAATAACTATTAGGCATGTATGCAAGGACCCGTCCTTGCATGTTAGCTTTCATTGATCTGTAGATTGTACACATCCGTTGTAATTAAAAATTGGCCTAAATAGGACCAGTGCACATGCAAGCATGATGTTGAATCATACTCAGGAATTTAGCTCATAACTTGTATTCACATGTCCGCCACTCACAGGAAGGCCTATGACCAATGACTGCTGTGTAAATTATCTACATGACTGGCCTTTCGGAACGCAAAAATGTTAAAGACCACAGCCTGACCATTTTTAGGGACCCGTAACCAAAAGATAAAAACGGAACCCGTTACTAAGACTCCGCTGTCTTTCTGTGATAGCTACAGCGTTGAATTTATCACAGACGATCTGTTTCTGTTATCTCTATAACAAATATTACAAACAGGTGATTTTAAAGAGGACTAGACGGTCAGCCCACTCTGCAGAGAATGCTTCGTTGCCGAGGAAACAGCCGCCCACGTAATACCAGAATGTAATGCATCCCCTCGGCACAGTGAGCTCGCTTGTGAAGTCCGCAGTAAGCTTCTGCGTTTCTAGGCTGGCTACTTTAGCCAGTAGCTCTGCACGCACAACGGCCCAAAAGGCAGGCTAAATGCGGACAAAGGAGTCAAATTTCATTCTAAGGGGTACTAAAATAACGGTAAGGAACCCTTTATACGCGAATCCAACTCACACTTGACTGATATCATGATCATTCATCGATTCATTGATAACGAATAGAAACGGATTCCCTTCGAAACGATACCACCACTATTATTATTAACTCGGTAACACAACACAATCATTCAATTAGCAATATCTAATTGCAACAACAGTAAGCATTAATAGACAAAGTAAAGTTTCATCAAACTCCAATATTTTTTATGATAGTTACATAAAAACGATCATTTACTTCAGTGCCTCCTTTTATTCGCAATAAATGTCAATAAATGAAAAGTGCAATATAAATGTCAATGACCTTATGCCACGGCTGTATATGTCAGCATTCAAGGCTGACACGCCCGCAAATGTCATAACGTGAGCGTTGACAGTATTTATCAGAGTAAAGGAATATGCTACATGAATCTTAATTATAAATGTGGTTGAGTACTTAAGTAGTGGCTTAAAATCGTAAGTTATTATTGCCGTGTGGTTCCTGGCAGAGTAGAATGGGGGCCACCCCATATCTTCCCATGCAGTGTCGTACAAGGCGACTAAGGGATAGCGCTGTTTAACATCAGACAGATATGTACAGTCGAGACTCAGCCTCAGATGCATGGCTCGAGTCAATCATAGTGCCCGGAATACGGCAATAGGCTCACCCCCTATTACGTGGGACCGAATACAATTATTGGTGAAATGTGGGTGTTAATACACCTCAGCCTAACCCTCGAGGAATAAAGGTGTGATTATAGGTATAAATCGTAAGTGCAGTATGTGAATTGTATGTACTTTTACGAGTTTCAATATCCCACTTAGAGTCGTAACTAGTATTTTTTGTTTTGACAGTTCTGTGGCGTAGCAGTAGTAAATTTGATTACTATGCCTTCATAAGCTACGATCTGTAGCTGATAAGCTTTCTGTGCCGTCAGTGTAGAAAACAAAGCAGGACAAGCCTTTTGTCTTCCCACTGACAGCACAAAAACTCTCAGTGAACTCTGGCTTCGCTATTCACCGCCGGGAACACAACACGAGGTTATTACGGCTGCGGTATTCTGTAGGATGGAGGTTCTTCCCCAGTCGGACTGCTCTATTGGACAGAAAATCCGTCGTGTTCTGCCCCTATTTCACTAAAACCCAAACTAAATTGGGAAACAGCTCAAAGGATGAAAAGAATGGCAACGTATAAAAGAACAACTGTCAGATTATCAAGTTGGTTTTAGATTGATGTTGATAAAATGTTAATAAATCAGTTATAGGAGAAGGAATATTATATTTACGTGTTGTGACCGTATCTGTGGGTAGTCGTAGAACGTTCAACTGCTATGCAGGAGGCGCGGGTTCGATTCCTGCTCAGTGCAAATATTTGTACCCACGAATATGTATATTTGCATTGGTCTGGGTGTTTCTATATATAATGTGTGAGGGCCACCCCATATCTTCCCATGCGGTGTCGTACAAGGCGACTAAGGGATAGCGCTGTTTAACATCAGACAGATATATACAGCCCAGACTCAGCCTCAGGTGCATGGCTCGAGTCAACAATAGTGCCCGGAATACGGCAATAGGCTCACCCCCTATTACGTGGAACCGGATTCAATGATAGGTATGTGGGTGTTATTTCACCTCTGTTTAGCCCTTCGGGGATAAAAGCGTGTAAAACCCCGAAGTGGTAGGCAGAAGTGTATTTTGCCAATTATGATTTTCGGTCCCACATAATAGGAGGCGAGCCTATTATGTGGGAGCGAGCCGATCCATCAGAGCTGTATGTTTACTCTGATGGATGCAATAATGACATTCGCAAGAATTAATAGCTGGTTCATCATTTTAGTGTGCTGTCAAAATTAATACACGAAATAGAATTAATAATCACTATAGCTAGTTCATCGACAGTTTTACATCAATTTCGACGGGTATCTGGGTAATCTACAAAACAACTGTGCCGTTAAATATACCTGCTAATAACTGATAGTAATTGCTTGATTGTTTGATGTTGTGTTACATAACTATTCACACGTGGGGTTAGACAGTGGTGTTATACCACTTTTTAATGGTTTTGTATTCAATAAACGATCATTAAGCTTGTCAGGCTACAGTCGCTCTCAATAGCCAAATAACATAACATAAACTCACGCCTATATCTCCGAAGGGGTAGACAGAGGTGCTAGCACCCACATTTGGCTCGTTTATGTTTAGGTCCCAATATAATAAGTAGCGAGCCTATTTCCATTAACCGGGCACTTATAAACCTGCGATAAATATACACATAACTTCGAAAAGCATCGAAAAGTCATTGGTGTGTGCCATGGTAAAACCTGGGATCGAACCCGAGACCTCGTCTCATCAGTCCATTACCCATACCACTAGGCTACCGCTGTAAGACTAATGTTATTTTTAAAATACAAACATACATATATCATAATTATACAACGTATCGGGACATATATACCTATATTATCATGCCTTGATCCACGGAGGGTTATACAGAGGAGAATTAACACCCACATTTCACCAACCATTGAATTCGGTCCCACGTAATACGGGTAGAACATATTGCTGTCTTCCAAGCACTGTTGTTGACTCAAGCCTTGCATCTGAGGCTGGGTCTGGGCTGTATATATCTGTCTGATGTTAAACAGCTCTATCTCTTAGTCGCCTTGTACGACTCATGAGAAGAGATAGGGTGGTTCAAATTCTACTCTGCCTGGAACTGAAATGAATTGAGTGAATTCATAATTATATAATGATTCGGGACTTTTCGCCATTAAATCATGGTACTTACTACTTGCCCACGATTCGGATGCGTTGCAGAATCCAAGGTCACGACTTGACTGGTAAGTTCTATGACTAATCGCGTAAAGTCCCGAACCTTTATATAGTTAACAAAGAAGACTAGTCTACTTACAGGGTTGTCATCGCGACTGTGACTCCTCTGGTGTTACAAACGTCCATAGGCCACGGTAACCACTTTCCATCAGATGGACCGTGTGCTTATCTGCCACCTAAGTGGTATAAAAAAATGCCATGTTGGTTCCTAGTGGAGTAGAATAAGGCCAAACCATCTCTTCCCAGTGTCGCGACTAAAGGATAGGGCTGTTATCCTTTCAACAATAAACATTGTTGTGTTGTATTCCCGGTGGTGAATAGGTAAGCCAGTGCTCACTGGAGAGATTTTGTGCTGTCAGTGGAACACCAAAGTCTTGTCCTAATTGTGTCTTCTGTACTGATGGCACAGACACTCTCTGTTCTTATTGTCGGCAGCACGGGTGTGATTCCCCTGGTGTTGCACACGTTATACATCACGGTAACCACTTTCCATCAGGTGGACCGTGTACTTATCTGCCACTTAAATTGAATAAAAAAACATACAGCCTAGGACAAAGTGCCTGCTTAGCAATAAACGACTTGCCCCCAAATAGTAGAGAAAATGTGGGTGTTAATACATGTCTGCCTATCTCTGGATTTACAGATATGAGCATTTGTATGTAAGACAAATATAAAGGGGGAGAAGGAGTAAGCAGGCCCTGGGGTCCGATGTAAAAGCCTCTATTACAACCAGGAAATATGCTCAGATGTTAATGATGACACAATTAAAAAAACAAACGTAACATTTTACTATGCAAATAAATGCAAAAATAATAAAAACCTTGAAATAATTGACACGACAAATTAATGGCCGACTTTTTGCGGCATAGCTTACAAAATTATAATACCTTAAGAAATGTATCTGCGTAAGAGATCTTTTGCAAATAATTATATAATAATATAAATTACTATATTGAATCATCCCAAGGATGCATTATTCATTAGAAATTTATTGCAAACTAATCGAGGCTTTATTTTTAAGCTCCAGTGGAAGCTATGCTAAGCCATTTTATATTTCAAGCTATATATATATATATATATATTTAATTTTGTTAATCTGTGACGTACCGCGGTAGCCTAGTGGTATGGGTAATGGACTGCTGAGACGAGGTCTCGGGTTCGATCCCAGGTTTTACCATGGCACACACCAATGACTTTTCGATACTTTTCGAAGTTATGTGTGTATTTATCGTAGGTTTAAAAGTGCCCGGTTAATGGCAATAGGCTCGCCACCTATTACATTGGGACCTAAACATAAACTGGCGAAATGTGGGTGCTAGCACCTCTGCCTACCCGTTCGGGGATATAGGCGTGAGTTTATGTTATGTTATGTTTATAAATAAAACCCATCTAGCAGTTAATACTGCTAGATGGAAAGAAGCTTGGAAGCAATCCAGATGCTGAGAAGTCCAAAATGGTGGTCCCTACCTTGATGGCCTTACCTGATGCAGTGATGCTTTTTCATGCTCCGCTCGAAGAACCTGGGATTGTAAGAAGAGGGAAACACATGTGCGGACAAATCATTCCATATCTTTGGCAATTTATTTATTGCACACACACACACACACACACACACACACACACACACACACATACATTCATGAGTCAGGGCCAGAAAGTGGTTACTTTCTTTAAGGACGGCCGTGTGCTTGTCTGCCCCGTAAGTGGCATTATAAAACTGACGAACTTCTGGAAAAATCAACACACCAGTCAAAAATATAATAAGCGGATAGCGTCGATAGCTTAGTGGTTAAGGAGTCTGCCTTACGACCAAGAGGCCCCGGGTTCGAATCCTGGCTATTATTCTACCGATGTGAACCCACTCCTAACACTAGCAATTTAACTTAGTTGGAGGGGTTAGAGGGAACATTAGCAATTGCGGTTGCAAATATTTAAAAAAAATTAACTCGTGCAGCAGTTATCATGGGAAATCATTATGAGGATGATAATTAATATAGATTAAGAAATCTAAAATAGAATTCCCGACTTTTAATAAAGCTTATTTTTCATTCATGAGGAAAAACTTAATAAAACATTATAAACATGACAGCTGATGAAGGTACAATCACCTTAATTGAAAGAAAACTTAAAGTCTAATGTGTTTTTAACCTACAAAACATAGACATTATACACACACAACCACATACACAACCTATAAAACATAGACATTTTCATATTTCCTTACACAATAAAAACAGACGAAACAGAAAAATAGGCAAAAACAGAAAGACAGGTTAAGACTATTTACATTTTTTCAAAAATACGACGACAAACAAAATATAAAAAAGAAAAAAACAGTTAATAAAAGTAATGTGCAAAATTTTGATCAAAAATGTTTCATGAATCATTATATAATTGAATAGGCAACAGATTAAATAGTATATATTTTGCCCCATTCAATATCCCCGCCGATGGGGCAAGTGTGGGCAAGTGGGGCAAAGTGGAAATACATTCCGTATTTCCACTTTGCCCCACAAAATGAACTTTGGTGGGGCAAATTATAACCCTATAGATTCCTTTGCTCAAATAATTCAAACGTAGTTATTTTTTGTTCTAATTAGTACATATATTAGTTACGACATCTGAATTACATCCAATTTAGATTCGGAGTTAAAGGGTCTCACGTATTTAATTCATACATATCTGTTCGTAACCCTTCTAAATACTCACTTAATCTTTTCTAAAGCCTTTGATACCGGTATCGCGGTAGATTAAATTAGGATATATTTTACCGTAACTTGAATTATGGGGCTAAGTCTTCTAGGGTATTATACCAAACAATACATTCGATAGCTTGAATGGTTTTGTTACTTTACTCTTGATAATTCTAAAAGAAATTAAATTAAAAAAAAAAGAAATTCTTAAAAAAAAGACAATTTTACTGGTACGATTGTACCAACAATAACCATTTAAACCGACTAAAAATTAATGGTTTCCGCCTGCTATCAAACTTAATTCAATATTTTTCAGCAACATTCGAGTTTTTACTCGACTGCGCTAGTGAGAGTAATGTGTATACAACTTAGGTGACAGATAAGCACAAGTGTTTGTCGTGGATTTCAATGAGTGGAGTCTCAAATTAAATTAATCTTCCGAGTGTCATAAACTACATAAAATATCAACAAACTATACGGTGGATTTTAGGTGCTAAAATACATATTAACAAAAAAAACATTGAAATTTATCGAGTAGGGTAGGTACCAAAATGAGTAATAATTTGAGATATGTTGTTAAATTCAATTAATATTTTATAATTTTACGGCGGGCTTGCACTCTTGCATGAAAGGATTAATGACAGTCGAGGAAATTCGTGAAGTATGTAAGAATAGAGTCAAATAGCGGGCTCTGCCTCCCTCAGAAGTAAATAGACGAGACTGTATTTACATACATACTTTTTTCCCCGGGTGGTTAGGCAAAGGTGAATTAACACCCACATTTCACCAATCATTAAATGCGGTCCCACGTAATAAGGGGTGAGCCTATTGCCGTCTTCCGGGCACTATTGTTGATATATATGTTTAATGTTAAACAGCCCTATCCCTTAGTCGCCTTGTACGACACCACATGGGAAGAGATGGGGTGGTCCAAATTCTACTCTTCCGGGAACCACGCGGCGTTTATATATGTATTATTTATCAATACATTATTGTATTATCATCTCCGAAACTGTTCACCAAAAAACAAAAAATATTACAGCGTATCTTGTAATACCGCACAGCTATAAACCGGCAGACCGCTGGTACCTGGTTACGCACTTAAAAGTAACGTTACTAGTAGTTACGCAAACGAGACGACACTAAACCGACAGTTTTCATACATATACGGCAACTATGAGACAAATTGTGATACGCACACGAGATCACTGTGTCATTTTAAATGGGGAAATTGGTCATATGATGCAATAATGTTACATCTGTAAAAGTGTCACAGTGCGTAAACTAACTGTAGATGGAAAGCATTCCTTTAGCTGGATTGCTGAGAGTGGTAAAGAATTTGAAGACTCTAGAGTAACTACAGCGAATTTCCATCTTATATTGACAAGGAAAATGTACTAACATACGTAATACGTGAACAAATTCTGCTCTAGCTCAATTAGGAATTTAACACTCAAGTGAACTATAATTGAAGAATTATTGTGAAGAAATATAGTGATTAATATTGCAAAAATCGCTTTTAAATGATGTTTTGAACCTGACACAAAATGGATATGCGGCCTTTTTCCGTATGGTGTGGTGTATATCAGCTAAAAGTCCACAAGTGACTTCACTTCAACAAAAAGTTCTTTATTTTTTCTCAGGGTATAATGTACGTTAAAATTTCATGTTCCCTACAAATAATTTGACTTGAAGTCACATCGTCGTTTTCCTGTGAGTGTATAAGCTGTTTAAATTAACAGGTCACATCAAAGTAGAAATCCCGTTTTAACTTATACTTTGCCTAAAGCGTGTGGTTCTTTATTCTACCTAGTATAGACTAAAAATCTGAATAGAGTGAAAAAAATATTTTAAAACTAAAACCCAACTACTGAAAAATCTCGCTTTAAAAAGTATTAAATAAGACAATATCAAGGATAGCTGTGGTTGTGTGCCACTTAGTCTAATAAAACAATACATTCTAGCAAAAAGTGGCATACGATCACGGCTATCTTTGATAATTTCTTGTTTAACACTTTATTATTTATATTACTTTGGGGCGAGCAACGGCAATAAGTTGTACATATTTGTAATGTGCTAATTACGGCCTTTCCGATGATACCAAACACGACATTTTTATCTCAAATTTATTTTTTATCACAGTACTTTATGACCGCTAGAGGGCGCCACATTAGATTCAGTGACACATTATATAGCCTATAACCAGCGGATAATTAAGACGCTTCCAACGGTATTTCATTTGTCTAGTTCTAATAAGTGGCTGAGGAGCTATGAGCAAACAGATGAACCTATATACTTACTTACATACATACATAGCCTGTCAAAATCATAACCCTCCTTTTGCTTCGGCGTAGTTGGGTAAAAAGAGTACATTGAGAGTTTAAAAGCAAAAGTTAAACCCGTGTATTAAGTAACTCAAGTCTTAAAACGATTGAGATAATGAAACCTGTACCCAGCCTCCCTATGACCAAACTGCTATAAAAGAGATTATGATGACACGCAACTTACTTATATTACGCATGTTGGACATAAATCATCACAAACCTTGAACCAGTTGGTCCGCATTCGTAATGAGTGGTTTGTGAACACATTTTGTTTGGCAAATGATTGGCTCAAATGTTTGAATTCGATTTGGTTTTAAAAAAAAGTAATAATTGACAGCAAGAGAATAATTGATTGTATGAAATCTGTCTACTGACAGAATTAAATGACGAGCTGTTATTTTTACTTACTATAAGAAGAGAAAAATGTAAGTGCGTGAATTTTCTATGAAGATTAAACTGTGCCACTGTTACTAAATCATACAAAATAGCACTCTATTTCAAATTTCCATATGGTGCATGTTTGAATAAAGAATATTCCTCAGATGCCTTATATGGGCACTTACGGGAAAAGATGGGGTGATATTTGTACTTTGCTTAATCCAAACTTACTGACCTATTAGACGCTAAAATCATTCAAACTGGGGTTGGAAAAGTACCCAGGATTAGGGCTCGGTTGAAGAAAAGAAAGGCAGGTACGTATGCGAAATTTCTTTTCGGAGGATATTGTTTCATTTCAATAATCATCTTTAGTATTGTACATGCATATATTCAAGCAACCGCAAACCCCCAAAAGGGGTAGGCAGATGTATATTTAACAACTACATTTCATCATTCGTCATCAATAACGGCGTTAGCCTAGTGGTATAGGTAATGGACTGCTGAGACGAGGTCTCGGGTTCGATCCCAGGTTTTACCATGGCACACACCAATGACTTTTCGATGCTTTTCAAAGTTATGTGTGTATTTATCGCAGGTTTATAAGTGCCCGGTTAATGGCAATAGGCTCGCCACCTATTTCATTGGGACCTAAAACATAAACTGGCGAAATGTAGGTGCTAGCACCACTGCCTACCCCTTTGGGGATATAGGTGTGAGTTTATGTTATGTTATGCTACATTTCGTCAACTATGATTTTCAGTCCCAAGTAATTAAGCTCAAAACCATCACTTTGTCAAGATCTGTCTGTTTACTGTCAGATGGAGAACAGCCCTATCCCTTAGTGCCTTTCTCCAACACTCATGGGAAGAGATGGGGTGGCCTTAACCCACCAGGAATCAACATCATTTCTTCAGTATCAATTTCGCAATACAAATATACATCTGTAATTCTGTAATACGTTTGAAATGTAGGCCGTACAATTTCGCCGACCTTCAAGTTTCACTATTTCGTTCTATAATTTGAATGTTATTACCAAACGAAGAGGTATCTGCCTCTTCGTATTACGCAATTTATTAAGTACTCTTTTCCGTGCAGCGAGATGTTCGAGCCTGGGACATTATTCTGAGTGACAGAGTTTCAAACGCGGTCGTATCGTGAGAATACGGTGGATTACAATGAGGAAGCACACTACTTATTTATCTTGATAGGTGGCGTTATCGTTATCGCTGATTATTTGCTGTCAAACAGTACAAATTGTTAGTGAATAAAGGGAAAGCTTTCTATGGATGGGAGAATGCAGACATATTTTATTAATAAATTCACAAACAAAGTTAAATACTCTTAATGCAAATGTCAACGACAATATTGATAAGCACCTCTGATAAAGGAAACAGGATTACATTACTCTAAGATTACCACCAGTAAAAGTCCTTCTTCCTACAATCCCGGGTACTTCAAGCGGGGTGTGAAAAAGCATATGATGAGGCCGTCAAGTTGAGTGTCACCATTGTCACATGGTATATGTAGGTAGTGATGATCCTCTTTTCTGAGACTTTGCTTTCAGCTTACCATCAGGCAAGACGAAGTCTAATTGACGTGTCCTATATAAAAAGGAAACAAAAAAAGGTACTGCCTTCTGAGATAATCTTATCTGTGCCTTCCTAACATAGAAGAGTTAGTCTAGTTAGTCTAAAGAAAACTAGACCAACTTAAAAATGTTGGGTTTTACGAAAGCGCCGCGCGAGTAGTAACGAAACAGTTTGTCACTCAGAATAAGCAGACAGAATTGATAAGCACTTAATTGAACCGTGAAGTGGACCGTGTAGTAACGATCCAACTCTAAATCAATAAACTATTTCACATTGCTCTGGTAATGAGAATAATGATTGATCCTATCGTTAACCTTATCAATAATAATTTTGAGAAGCTTTGTCAACTATAGATCTTCTCCTTCGCCTGGCCTTTTCCCGATTCTAATCGGGGTAGGCTCTCCTTATACTTTCTCTCCAGAGACGTCTGTTCCGGGTCATCATAGGGTCTACTTTCTCCCTCCTGAGGTCTGTATTTATGGTCGACATCCATGTAGACCGGGGTTTGCTACGGCATCTTCGACCCGACACCAGTTGTAGCAATTTTTTATTTTATTTTTAATTAAGCATGAATTAAATAACATGTAAAGGGTTCTAGAATGTGAATGAACATACTTAAGATACGATAACTTTTTAAATTACGAATTAAATACTAATTTATGACAGTGATATTGTCAAATGCATCACATTATTAAACATGTAAAAATCAAAGTATTTGTGTTTGACAAATACTTTTGCGGAACAGGAATCGAACCCAAATATACTTTTATACTTCGAAGAAATGTCCCACTATCATCAGGTTCATCAGTTAACGTGAACCATTGCGTATAGAAAGTGCAACCTTATTGTAGGTACTAATGCTATGCCAGCGACCTCAACGAATTCAGAAAAAAAATATACTTGATTTTTTCTAGGTTTGTCCCTTTTTTAACATTTTTTTTTTCGTTACACCGCTTAGGTGGCAGACAAGCATACGGCCCACCTGATGGAAAGTGGTTACCGTGGCCTATGGACGTGTGCAAAACCAAGGGAGTCACACTCGCGCTTCTAACCTTGTATGCATAGAGAGTTTCTGTGGTGTCTGTGCAACAGACAAATAAGGAAAATCTTTTGATCTTCCCACTGACAGCATTCTCTTGAGCTACTAGGCAAGCACGTCGCGGGCACTATTTTGCCCACCATCTTAACTCGTCTACGCAGAGCTTAAGTCACTATGTACGACACTCAAGGGAAAAGTTAAGAAACTATAATGAAAATTAATAACACAGTTACAAACACTAAACTTGACTATTTTTATACTAGGTATGTGTGATTTTTGTGCTCTGGTTATCCTCGACAGCCTGAATTTTAAAGAGTTGTTTACTTCATAGTAACTATTTCATATGTTCTAACACAACATACATTTAGTTTATTTAATTTATTACTGGTAACATTTTACAATTTCAACACATGACATTTAATTTTGAATTCAAAATTGCCATGTATTTTATGCTCCAGCTATGTTTTGATTACATGTTGATTACAGGATCGCAATTATTGCTTCAAGCTATTATATTACAGTGTTTATTGAAATAATAATTGTAATAGTAATTAGTTTGAGTAAGTTAACATGTTTAAGTGTTAAAAGTGACACAATAGGCCAGCGTTTATCACTTTACTGAATTCTGACTTTCTATTAACGATGCTAACACAATTGAACACAATGTCTTTGATTCTCCCTTGCTTTCCTATGTGCCCAGTAGGACATCGTCGGATTGTCGTTGGACGTCAGATTGACGTACCTATCCTTAATAAAATATAATATGTCAATCCAAATTTATTACAACGATTGTTGGTTGTTGCCGTTGGTGTACAACAAGTTGCCGCCTAACGTATTGGGTCCTTTAAGCGACGGTTAAAACGATGGCTTATTGAGCAAGCATTCTACTCATTTGACGAACTTGTTCCAATGGACAACAATGCACATAAATAGCATTAATAATCTGTAGACATTGTAATGTTTTTATTTTATTTATGTTTTGTATTTTTAATTTCTGTGACTCGAAACCTGACATTTTTAAATGTGAATACATTGATTGTAAATACTACTGTTTACCTGACATACTGTTTTTTTTTTCTGAAATGTAAATTATGATCGATCCTGTGTAATCAACTAAAAATATGTGCTAATATGTTTTATGTGACGTGTAATATTTTTTACCATTGAGTAATGAGTTATAAGTTATGAGTTAAGATCACATTACAAATTACACCTAAAGTGTAGGCTTTAGGTGTAATTATAAAATAAGAATATAAAATAAAATTAAAATAAAATAAGGTCAAGCTGAGGGCCACAATACAATACAAACAAAGTTGGTGTCTGTAATAGTGACTTTTTTCCTGAGACTTTGCCTTCAGCTTACCATCAGGCGAGGTGAAGTCATATTGAAATGTCTTATTTAAAAAAAACTGTTGAGTCATTACAGCTGGAAAAAGTAATTAATTATCTATATAAATGAACGCTCACAAACATTCAATGCAATTATAATGTCAGCATTATGTTGTATAGTACTCCTAGAATGCGCCATCCAGGTCCTCGATACTCTCATACCACCGACACTGCTAAAATATCCATTGAAGATTAGACTTTAAAGCAATGGTGCTTGATTTCAAAATAAAAAGGCTTTATGCAGACTGTATAATAAAGTGAAATGAAACTCTATTTAATTTTGAACTTTAAGCATATAGAAATAAAGTAATAAATTTAATGCTATTTGATGCAGTGTCTGTGGCATAACAGTGGATTTGCTTGAGTAGAATCGAAGGCCAGGAAACAGCATACTGAAAGAACACAATCTGAAAGTAGTGGCGCCATTGTCACAGCAGAAGAAGAAGGAGAATAGACCTTTTTATAAACTATTTTCCCTTGGTACAAGCTATGATGAAAGCTATGAAAACTATGAACGATGCTACAAAGGCCCTTTTTTTTATACAATTTAGGTGGCATACAAGCACACGGCCTACCTGATGGAAAGTGGTTACCGTGGCCTATGAACGTATGTAACACCAGTGGAGTCACATCCGTGTTGCCGACCCTGTAACAGAGATTTTAAGTGCCTTCAGTGCAGAACACACAATCAGGACAAGCCTTTGATCTTCCCACTGATATCACAAAAACTTTCCAGTGAACTCTGATGGCTACCCTACTCAGCGCCGGGAACAAAACATGAGGTTATAATAGCCGTGGTATTCTGTAGGGTGTATTATTTTTCTTAGTAAGTTATTTTTTTTTATTAGTCTTCATTAAACTCGTTAGTTTATTGGTGATTGACGAACTTAAAGAGCTTACGAAAATATTAAGCACTCATAGGTTTCATAATATTTTACTCCACCTTTGATTAGTTAATCTCTAAAACTATAAAGGTCTGTGCCGACTAGCGTCACGGAGCGTAATAGCAATTCGTAGCGAGCATTCGTGTCAACGTACACAATTGTGAAAACCGGTTATAAGATAACGCATTCGATGAGCAACTTGTTCAAATATTACCAATAGATCTCAGATTTTGTATTTTTAAAGTAGGCAAAACATGTCTTTAATAAATCGAACAGTCATCCAATATCAGTTTAACTCAGATTGATTAGATTAGAAGTCTCCTAAAACTAGACAGAACCAGTCTAAGAACAATAATGGGGACAATAACATGCCACTGCCCCCTCCACAAGCACATATACATCATCAGTCTTACGGACAGTCCCCTTTGCAGGGGGTGTTTTGTTGTCGAGGAAGTAGCCCATCAACGATCACAAATCGTCGGACAGTGAGGTCGCTCCGTGAAGTCTGTGAAGCCCCCAGTAATCTTCTGCGTTTCTGAGCGGAGCTAGGCTGGCTACTCTGGCCAGTACTCTACACGCATAATGGCCCAAAATGAGGCTAAGTGAGGACAAAGGAGTCCCTTCCCATTCCATTCCATTCCAAGTCTTTATAACTACCTAAAACAGGAGACCAGAATTACTTTGCATCTAAATTCCTAATTGATGGGTAGATACGATATATTGTGAACCGTAAAATCACTCATGTTTCTGTTGAAAACATTTCCATAGTTTATAAATCTGACACGTTATACATATTGTAAAAAGCATTGGTCGCTCGTTTCCTTAAATGTTCGCTTGGTAACATGTTACGCCGCGTAAAACCATAACAGTCAGTCCCCACCTTAACATACTATATTTATAATACATTATGACACATTGAATTATTTAAAATATAAATTTCCAATCGTTAACATTACATATGCCAAATTACAAGGTACTTACACACCATCTGACATTGCATCATTTCAAAAATTTTATGGCATCTAGTTCATTTTGAGGTCACAAATCTAGGCTTTAATTCGACTACCAACTATGTCTTGTGAAATTTATGTTTGTATGTGTAATTAAACTACTAAAACCTTAGTAGAATGTTCATTGCGATTTTCTGATTAGTTATAGGCAAGGGTTATAAATTTTATGAACCGTAAACGTATGAAAAGATATGTATTTTATATTAGCAACATAATTGCGTAGTTGGAGTTTGTTTACACAGACATATTATTCAATGACAAGTGAGTGCTCATAACTATCTTTTGTTTTATTTTTACCCGACTGCGCTAGTGAGAATAGGCGGTTCAGGTTCGTTGTATTTAGGGACAGCGTCATAACGATCTTGACGACAAAGTCTCAAAACTATCACAATATCGAGGTATTAAGAGCAAATCAAAATGTTTTATTGATTTGAATTGTGTTATCGTCCAAAATAAAAGTGTGTACCAAATATCAGAACAAATAGTCATCAGGAAGAGGGAAACCAAGGCTTAAGATTTGGGGGTGACGGATGCAGCCGCCTGTCACCCTAGCAGAAGCAGACCGCGACGGCGGCGAGCATCGCACGCCTCTACATTTCCGGGGACGAGTTGGGGGCTCTATGGTACCCACACCCGAGTAGGGCCAGATCGAGTGAGATAGCACTGGGTCTGCTGGGGTAGAGACATACCTGTCAACCTCACCATTGGCAACCAACAACGACCCATAGGCGTCGTACGTTTTAGTCTGTTTGAGTCGGACATAACCTCTCCTACGGCTCCGGCGAGGCGGTATCCGTGGGGATTTTTCGCTCGTAAAAAAGGTTGAAAGATAATTTTGAGTATTTTGATCGTCAAGACTGAATTGATTACACGTGTTAAGGTCAAGCCAGTCTGTTCATACTAGGAAAAGCAAATATCAAATATGTTTTTGACTATACGTTTTAACACTATTAACGTCTATTTAATTAATTAAGTATGATTTGTGTCCAAGGTTACTGCACGTGCAGCTAATCAAACATTAATTGATCATAAGTCATAATGGCATCCAAACTTTCGGAAGTCTTATAAATAAATGAACAGAAAATTATAAATGATGTTAGAACATGTTTGTTGATTTAAAATTAATTTAATATAATAATGTCGGAGGAAGGACACGACGGCATTTCCGTCCAATTGAGCAGTCCGACTGGGGAAGTACAGAATACCGCGGCCATAATAACCTTGTGTAGTGTTCCCGGCGGGAAGTAGTCAGATATCACTGGAGACTTTTTGTGCTGTCAGTGGGAAGACCAAAAGCTTGTCCTGCTTTCTCTTTTACACTGACAGCACAGAAACTCTCTGTGCTTACAGGATTGACAGCACAAGTGTGACTCCCTTGGTGTTGTACACGTCCATTGGCTACTGTAGCCACTGTCCATCTGGTGGACCGTGTGCTTGTCTGCCACCCAAGTGGTATAAAAAATGTCGGAAGTATACTTGAATATAAAAGCAATTAAAAACGTATTCTATCGCTATTTATTTAGCAATATATATTTACATTTAGCCCGACGTTTCGGCTACTTTTTAGCAGCCATGCTCTTCCATCTTTAGTAAGCCCGCGACCAAGGCTAACTAATTTTATCGTGAATTTTTTACTAATTTACTAATTTTTTGTTTTTTTCTGCTGAAAAGTAACCAAAAATTAGTTAAAAAGTGGTTTTGATATATTAATTTGATATTTAATCTCACGCCAGATTATCTTTAAAGGGGTAGGCAGATATATAAAAACACTAATTTCATTTAAATATGTTAGTCGGTCAATGTTTGAAATCTATTGCAATACAAAGTTTTACTATTAATGTAATTTTATACAAGAAAACAAGGGTCAATCAGAAAAAAGTATAATTTTGATCATTATTATGTACATATGTATGAGATGTTTGATGTATATGTATAGAAATGACCCTAATAAGGAAATATAAGATTTAGTAACCCTATAGGGTATATAAATGTATGTCATTATCATTTTGATGGGTTCAAATGCGTGTAAGTATGTAAAATGTGTCAGTTTTATGTTTAAAATAGACTGTTTATATATAATTAGTATGCTAAGATGATCATATTGTATTTTGTTGAAATATTATTATTGTACAATATAATTTATTTATGTTATACTAGCTTTTGACCCCGCACACGTGGATGCTAACTGCAAAGTACAGACCTTTTTTTTCGTAATTTCAAACCAATCCAACGCTTTAAAGTGTTCATCCAAACATACATACCGACCTAATAAAACTATGTTCTTTTTTATACAAATTAGGTGGCAGACAAGCACACGGCCCACCTGATGGAAAGTGGTTACCGCGACCTATGAACGTGTGCAAAATCAAGTTTGCTGTCGACCCTGAAAGAACAGAGTTTCTGTGCCGTCAGTACAGAAGGCACAATCAGGACAAGCATTTGGTCTTCCCACTGACAGCACAAAAACTCTTCAGTGAGCTAATGAGCCATGTTGGTTCTAGGGCCACTCCATCTCTTCCCGTAGGTGTCATAGAAGACCGCTAAGGGATAGGATTGTTCGCCATCCAACAGGAAACATATACCATGACTAAGTGTCAGCTTAACGGCAATATGCGGAACCCTTGTTACGTGGGACCGAAAATTATAATTAATTGTGAAATATGGGAATTAATACATCTGCATCTGCCTACCTCGTCGGGTATTTACAAGCGTGAATACATGTATATAAAAAGCCAAATATCACTTTGCTTCACCTATAAATCTAACCCAGAATCACGCTCACATGACGGATGGAAAAACATCAAATCACGTAACCAAGCAGTCAAACAAGTATAAAAAAGTATAAATCCTTCTTCGGTATATACATCTATCACTGTCGTACGTGATTCCATCGTATTCAACCAATTACCCACATACATTCACACTATATTAGGTAATAACAATCCATGCGATTACTACAAGGAAACTAACTCAGCCAGTGTTTTTATACCTAACCTGATGATAAGTGATTTCAGTGACCTAAAGAAATATACAACACTAGGGGTGTCATACTCGAGATGCCCTGTAGGAATCTTATAATGACTCGGGTTCGATCCCCGCTCAGTGCTAATATTTGTATGCATGAATATGGGTATTTGCATTGGTCTGGCCGTGCCTCGAGCACGTTAAACTGTCGAACTTTTTTTTTTATACCACTTAGGTGGCAGACAAGCACACGGCCCACCTGATGGGAAGTGGTTACCGTGGCCTATGGACTCGTGCAACACCAGGAGCGTCACACTCGCGCTGCCGACCCTGAAGAAACCTTCTAATGCCCTTTTGAAGAACCCCATATTGTAGGCGCATCTATGGTGGTCGTTACGAGTTGTTGGAGCCCTAAAAAGTTCAACAACTGGTCTAACTGCAATGTTTTGATATCGCCTTTGTGCTGCAGAGGTCAGACGGCAGCCGCTTCACGAAAAATCTCGAAGTTCAGCCAAATTCGCAGTTAGTCTGATAAAGCTGACCTCAAACTCCGAGGTGAAAGATCTGGATTCGACTGGAATTAATGCTAGGATAAAGAACACCACAGCCTGGAACGACAATAACCAGGTCTTATGACTACCGTGTGAGATTGGCCCGAGCCTCGAAAACCTGGGACTCCATACGTCTTAAAGTCTGTCTGTAACCGGTTACACGAAATAAAAGGTAAACTAACTTTTCCTAATTGAGCTACCCAAAGAAATATTAGGCACCGAAATTTAAAAAATAAAACGAAATTTTAATTAATTCATTATTATTTTCCCAGAGAGAAAAAAACGTGTGATTATATATTTATGGATTTATTTTAATGAAAACAATTGTATTTCATGAATTTCATCGAGGGAAACGTGAGAACCTAATTTAGTTTTCCTTGATAATTAACATAATAATTGTTTACACTGTATCCTTACTAATAATGAAACTGGAAAATTTCAAGTCAAAATAATCTTTTATTATGTATAAACCATTAAAATGGCACTTAACGGTAAACAAAAAAATTGATAGTCAAGTTCTTGGAAAATATAGGAGAAGTTAAGGTAACAGAGTAGTAAAACTGTTCAGTGCAGTAAAACTGTCAATCTGACAATTAAAACATTGACCATTATTAACACACTCCTCGAATGTACTATGAGTAATAATGAAGTGTGCCTCGAAAAGTGCATTTCCTCTCACCCTAAATTCATATACCGTCTGCATTCCATTGTGGGTCAATCATTAGTCTATCGCAGTCCGCTGCTGAACAAAAGCGTCTCCCAGTGTTGGGAGGCTTTGGATTACTGTATCCATGCTGACCTGACGGGTTGATTTTATTTCAAGTTTTCCTTCTGTCACGGTGATATCGTATGCAGATTTGTCCGTTAATCGCCTCTTACGAGACTTTTCGGATGACATGAGGTGGTGATACTTGTATTCTTTCTCCGTCCCCAACGGGTATTACCCACACGGGTAATACCCGTTGTTAGTAAAAACTTATAATAAAATGCGAAATAATCTTGTTACGTTAGTTTTATTTTAAATTTAATTATTTAGTTAATGAGTTTTTCTTACTAAAATCGCTGTACCTATGGTGATTTTTCTTAGTGTCTAGTTATAATTACACAATTATAGAAGTAGTTATCTGATTTGCAAAAAAACCCCGTCAAGTGAGAATCCTACATGTGCACTGAGGGTAACGGATTAATTGGGGAGCGGACATAATATGCTAATTAAACAGCAATATGATTTTATTTAATTTTCAAACGAACTAACAATGTACCTAAATTTCATTTCATTTTACTTATTTTTCAATTTAAAATACAAGAAATTTAACACTACAGTTTACAAAATAAATCATACACCAATTTACAATTTAGTGTCACGATAAATACTGGTACCCTTGCTAAGAAATTTTTAAAATTTTGTTTATTTAGAATTTTAAAAAAATGCAGCTATAAGATTGCACATCTTATAGCTGCTTTTGTTTTATGATCTGAGTAGGTATTTGGTATAAATTCTACGCATTTCTAAGCAAATGTTCTTAATAGACAGACAGATGAAAAACGACGTGATCCTATATAGGTTCCGTTTTTTGTTCTTCTGCGGTACAGAACTCTAAAACAACGCGGAAGTTAGTTCATGGCCACTTTTTTGGCACAATAATATTTTTATAGTATAAATTCTTTGCAATTCTTACAACAATCAGATTAAATAATTGAAATGAGCTAGACGTTTGTGTTAACTAGATTATTAAAAATAAACATATGTACATCATACTGACCTTTGGGGTAGGCAGAGACAACAATCCGTCATCTGCTTTTCTATCCTTACACACTTCTCGAGTTTTCTCTACAGTGCCCCAAACTCAAAAACTATATTTAAATTCGGAACGTAAACGTATCGAGAGAACGAAGCATTGAGATTGGCCGGCTTCTTACACATATACCTAGGTTCGGAGTAGGTAGGCGGCCAATCTTAATGCTCCGTTCTCTCGATAAGTTTACGTTCCGAATTCGAATATTTTTCGCGCTCGGGGCCTGCCGGTTTTGAGTGCTTTCTGTTAAAAATATATTCACCTGATATATATACCTGAGAATATAGAAAAAGAGAAATAAATGGGTGTATGGAACCCATCATGACCCTCGGGGACTCAAGCCAACCTGTTGTTTGATAGACGAGGCTCAGGTGCAGGCTTTCCTCTTGGAGTTAAGGGTCAGATGGCAGTCGCTTCCGCAGAAGTTAATACAAACCGAAAAAATAATAAAAAGAGAGCAAACACCCAGCCTCTACGGCGCGGTGGTAATGAACGCAGCCGTTACGCAGAAGGCGCGGGTTTGATCCCCGCTCGGTGCAAATATCTGTATACATGAATATGGATATTTGCATTGGTCTGACCGTGCCTTGGACAGCATGTTAAGCCTTTAATCCCGGTTGCCATACGCACATCTATTGCAGTCGTCTCGGGTATTTGGAGCCCTAAAAAGTTCAACAACTGAACTAACTGCAATGTTTCAATATCGCCTTTGAGTTGTGGAGGTCAGATAGCAGTCGTTTCACGGTAAATCCGCAGTTGGACTGGTAAAGCGGATCCCAGTCTCCAAGGTGAAAGCTTCACATTCGACTGGGATTAATGCTAGGATGAAAATAAGAGAGCAAACATAGGGCTACAAAGTCCGTGCTTCCTAAAACTCAGAAAGAAAAACAGGTAATTGAAATCTCCTGCACATGAAGACATTTGAAATCATATCCTCAGAAATTTATCTACGAAGCAATGCTCTGTAATTCATTATAAAACAATTACCACCACGAGCAGTTGAGATTAAGAAATAATGCACCAGCAATTGAGTGGACCCGATATTACACTTTGATCATACCTGCTGATTTAGTTTTAATTGCATCTTGACTATTAGCTATTATTTTTCACCTTGCCTTCATACTTAGTATTTAATATCTATCCTATATCACATTGAATTATTTTTTCTAAGATTCCGAACCAGAAGGTTAAAATCTGAACCGTATTTTTTTTAATACCACTTAGGTGGCAGGCAAGCGCATGGCCCACCTGATGGAAATTGGTTACCGTGGCCTATGGACGTGTGTAACACCAGAGAAGCCACACTCGCGCTGCCGACCCTGTAAGCACAGAGTCTCTGTGTCGTCAGTGCAGAGGACAAAGCACGACAAGCCTTTAGTCATCCCACTGACAGCACAAATTCTCCAGTGAGCTCTGGTTACCCTATTCACCTCTGGGAACACAACACGAAGTTATTATAACCGCGGTATTCTGTACGGCGGAGATACTTCTCCAGTCGGACTGCTCAATTGGGCGGAAATACCGCCGTGTCCTACCTATTGCCTTTCTATTTATCTAGCATCAGGCTGTAATTCATATACCATGATAGTTAGACAGTTGAAATATTCACAGGTGATGTATTTGTGTTGCTGTGATAACAAAAAAAACAGAATAAATTAAATATTTAAGAGGGGCAAGAATGGTATGGAATACTTTGTGCGCGAGTCCGTCTCGCATTTGGTCGGTTTTAATATCTTTTTTTTCAATCATACGAGTACATATACTCGCACTTTTCTTCCTCCGTTATAAAAAAATCTAAAAACCTGATATCTTCTATTCTTGTACATTTTACAGGCATTTAGATACTCTCTAAGAATGTTCATCCGATTTATAGAACCCGTTAACACAAGCTCTTAAAGCTGTACTAACTTTTACGTTCAGACAAGGTTCAATGGCACAGTGGTTAGAGCATTCTAATGAAAAAATACAATATACCCGAGAAAGATCCTGGTTCGAATCCCGCCTAAACCTAAACTTTTTTTTTCTTTTTTAATTGATTTATAGTAACTTTTAGTCTAGATAGCGCCGTGTAGAATATCCTAAAATATATACTACCTTGCTTGAACTGGGAATTGAACTCAGATCATTCCAATCATACACAAATACCGCTTTTTAGTACTATACTAGTAAAGCCTCTTTGATAGGCTTACAATACGTACGACCATAGTATTTCGTCACCAGAAGCGATCTGGGTCAATTTCTTCACATACCTGTACTTAGTGAACCAGGGAAATGGCAGGCAGCTATTATAATCGTAATAGCCACGGAATATGGAATCAAGAGGGCCTGCAGCTATCGTTTGTGACACAATATTATGAAGACTGATTTATTGACAGCATTACATTCAAAATAATTTGCAAAGTTGTAAGTCGATATTCTTCTGTTCTGTCCTGTACAGACAGTACGTGCAGGACTTAGATGTTACCCGCATACTGAGCAGAATATTCCAACAAGAACCTAGTGGTACGGTGACTCTTTTCATAAATGTATTACAAGGTCTTACAATACTTTACCAGCACTTAAATTTCCTTCTTCCTCTCTATTACAATTTTAAACCTTTGATATAAACCATTTAAAATCAGATTGATTAAGATACGAAAAAGTTTAAATGAGTTCAGGTGGGATTCGAACTCGCGATCTTTCCCTTACAGGAGGAATACTCTGACCACTGAGCAACCGAACCACGCCTGAAACCATCCAAATCTTCCTGAAACCATCCAAATCGTCTTATCTCACACCGTCGCCGTAAGATGGAACCGCGCCTGAAATCATCCAAATCTTCCAATAAATATTCGTCTTATCTCCCACCGTCGCCGTAAGATGGAACCGCACCTGAAATCATCCACGGAACCGCGCCTGAAATAATTCAAATCTTCCTATTTATATCCGTCTTATCTCCCACCATCGCCGTAACACGGAACCGCGCCTGAAATCATCCAAATCTTCCTATATATATCCGTCTTATCTCCCACCATCACCGTAAGACCGAACTGCCCAGAAATCATTCAAATCTTCCTATATATATCCATCTTATCTCCCACCGTCGCGCCGTAAGACGGAACTGCATCTGAAATTATCCAAATCTTCCTATACATATCCGTCGCATCTCCCACCATCGCCGTAAGACGGAACCGCGCCTGAAATCATTCAAATCTTCCCATATATATCAGTCTTATCTCCCACCGTCGCCGTAAGACGGAACCGCGCCTGAAATCATCCAAATCTTCCTATATATATCCTCTCTGTAAGGTAAAGACCGCGGGTTCGAATCCCGCCTGAATTGATTTAAACTTTTTCATTAAATACATTTAAAACATAACAAAATCTGAGTAAGTTTTTTTTTGTCCCCAGATACTTCGTGAGCACCATACTCCAGTTCCAGATCCACCGCGCTCTCTGCGAACGCACTGGCCAGTTCATCCCCGGAGACCCCACCAGACCCCTGCACAAATGTGACATCTACAGGAATCCTGAGGCTGGCAGGATTCTAACGTAAGTGTCTTTAATTATATTTTTGATGTAAGTGACAGTATTTTTGACGTAAAGTTTAGGCTTGACATCAAGAGGTCGCTGATTCGAACTCAAATCGTAACACAAGCAATTTGGCTCAAATTGAGGGTTTAGCCCTCAAGCCGAGCCTGGGTCTGTTCTCCTACTCTTTCTCATGACTGCCCTCCGACAGTATAAAAATGCAAGGAAGCACGCAACTTAAAGCTGCATCAACAGGAACCCCGTTCAGCATTTGATGAATGAATGATAATAAATGAAATGAAATGAAATAATGAAATACACTGACGGACTCATAAACTGCATCAAAGTTCAGGTTTACTCTAAAAGGATTTTTTATAATAAGTATGCAAACTTTTTAGATTAAATTATATAAATATGGAAAGACTGGCTCTTAATCTTAAAAAAAAATTAAATTTAAAAATAGAACTGCAGTAAAACAAATGAATATAGCCGGGAAAGAAAATTTACTTGTAGTATCAGATTTGCGTGTTATTTATAGCAAAGTTTTAAATTGATTCTCATTGATTTTTTTTGTTTTGTCAATTGAATTATTGTTACCAGCATAATTGTTGGGTTAGTTTTTTAACACATCGAGAGTTTTTGAACCATAATATGGATACTTCGTCCGAACAAGCGGCACAAATTGTAGCATTGGTGCGGGAGGGCTTGGATCAACGAACGATTGGTAGAAATTTAAATTTAAACCAGTCTACGGTTTCTAGAATATACAGAAGGTTTGTAGAGACAGGTTCTTACAGGAGGAGACGTGGTACAGGCAGAACTCGAGCAACCACAGGTCGTGATGACCGATTTATTGTTATAACTTCCCTGCGAAATCGTTTCCTCACGTCAGTTAACATCAAAACCGAGCTTAATGAAGTGCGTGGAGTAAACGTGTGTGCACGAACAATAAGAAGAAGGTTAAAGGAAGCGGATATCACCCCTTTTAGACCAGCAAATGGTCCAAAGTTGTCTACAGCTCACAGACAAGCTCGCTTAAGATTTGCGCGTCATCACCTGAATTGGACAGAAGAGCAGTGGGCCTCTGTATTGTTCACGGACGAGTGTAGGACATGTTTATATGGTGCAGATGGTCGCAGAAGAGTCTATCGTCGACGTGGGGAGCGATATGCTCAAAGTTGCATTGAGGAGCGTGTTCCTTTTGGAGGCGGTTCATGTATGGTCTGGGGTGGCATATCGATGAACGGGCGAACCGAACTTGTGTTCATAGACATGGTCCGTCAAAACGGTAATAGAGGGGGTTTGACAGCACATCGCTACATAACAGAGATATTAGAAGATCACGTGGTGCCTTACATGGGATTCATAGGCGAAAATTTTACTTTAATGCAGGATAATGCCCGGCCGCATGCAGCTGCACAAGTTCAACATTATTGCGAAGAGGTTGGGATACGTACAATGAATTGGCCAGCACGCAGCCCGGATCTTAATCCCATCGAGCATGTTTGGGACAATTTAAAAAGAGCTGTATATGCGAGAAACCCTTCGCCCACGACAGTGGCAGCACTAAGAACAGCACTTTCAGAAGAATGGGACAATATTCCGCAAGATCTTTTAAAAACCCTTATAAAATCTATGCGGAACCGATTAGAATCCGTAATAAGGGCACGTGGGGGTAATACACCTTATTAAAACACAAATAAACCCTTGCATAAAGTTTGTGTCTATTGTTAAAACCAATTTTTTAATTAAACCAATTTTTCTTAAATTTCTGTTTTTTCTTCAATAAAAGTCTTAAGGTCCTTTCCAGTACATAAACTTAAACTTAAAGATATGACCCTACGCTGTTTTAAAGTTCACGAACCAATCTAGAGGTTTCAATTTAAATCTGCATAGAAAGTATGCATACTTGGTTAAAATATTTATTTCAAAGTCGTCTATTACTTTGATGCAGTTTATGAGTCCGTCAGTGTAATTTATTTGCCAGAATGCAGGTAAAAAAAGGTATTGCATATATTACGATGTCAGACCATAAGGTCATGTCGCAAATTTTCAACACTGATTCCCTTCAGATTTAAAATGAATATTCTTCTTCTAGTCGATGCAACAGTTAGCAACGTAATATCAATGTTTATTTGTTTCGTATTTTGTGAATCTGCTCATCCTTATGGATTAAAGCTTGTCAAGTCAAGTCAAGTATAAATCAATTAAGATAGAAAAAATGTTATTGATTCAGGCGGGATTTAAATAGTTAGCATACTAAATGCTTTAAAACATCATTCAATTGTCAAGTTATAGTTTGTACTATTATAAGCGTAATCTAAATACAATAGCTAATGTCTCAATTGTGCTATAGGATTTTCAAAATTAGTTCAGTGCGAGTCTGGTCCATGTTAACCAGTAGTTGAGATATTAATGATGCTAATAAATAAAGCTAGTCGTTAAGATCCTGGCTAATTCCCACCCATCAAATTCCAAGCCGCAGTGAAAGTGTACTAACCTACATACAAACAGCAGCTAAGGTGGTTCAATAAGATTCTCACAGCGCAATCGTGAATAGCCACTATAAAACTGATTTGGATCTATATTACGTAAGTGTCCAGTCTATGGGATAAAATGTAGAATATGCAAACTGGCCGCTAAAATGGCGCTTTGAGGCTTTTTTTATATGAAAAACAGATTTTGGTGAATGCGTTAAGAAGAGAGTCTTACCAGTCGTGTATATGTTTGCAGATTTGTACTGCTAACAAAAATTTCGTTACAAGAAAGTCCATATAACTTTATCCTAACTGCAATTGGATTGGTTATACTAAATTGCTGTGCAATTCTGTAAGCACACAGCGTCGAGCACAGTGTTGCGACCGCCTAGACAGAGATTGTCATTGGTCGAATTGGGTGACTTCACTGGGAATCGACCAATGACAATCTCTCAAGGATGTCGCAGCGCTGCGATCGACGCTGTGTGCTTACAGAATTGCACAGCTATACTGAACAATAATAAAATTATGCACCTCTCGATCAATTATTTTGCAAGCATAACCAAAGGCATAAATAAATGTTACTGACTTGTGGTTCCCATTTGCATCTGAGGATTCCACCTTGAAGTCCAGAGTACGCATACTTCTTCACTTCCTTTTGGATTCGCTTATAGGGCTTATAAGAGCGACTAACATTTAACCTTACAACCCCAAAGCCTATGGCAGTGTTTTGTCCGAAGGTAGCTTGCAGGGTCAGCTTGCAAGTAAAGTTGGTTTGGCCATGAATACCTTTGTGGGGTTCCATACACCCCATACTTCAATAGCTCACAATTTGTAGGTTTATGGTTTTTTTTTTTTTTTACGTGCGCAAAATCCCCTCGGATACCTCCCCACCGGAGCCGGTGGAGGAGGTTATGTCGGACACGAACCGACTAAAACGCACGCCGCCTGTGGGTCGTTTTGGTTGCCGAAGGTGAGGTTGACAGGCATATCCCTCGCACCCCGGCCGACCCAGGGCCATCTCTCACGATCTGGCCCTCTTCTCGGGTGTGGGGACTACAGAGTCCCCAACTCGTCCCCGGAAACGGGGAGGCGCGCCACGCGCGCCACCGCCGCGGCCTGCTTCTGCCAGGGTGACAGGCGGCTTCACCTGTCACCCCCAGGCCGGCGCTCATGGGGGGCGGAGGTCGTTCATCGACCTCCGACGCCCGAGTTGCCTTCGTACGCGGGCAGCTTGTCTTGCGATCCTTCGTCGCTCTCGCTGCCGCTCCCGACCCGCCTCCTCCTTCACGAGCATTACTTGCTCGCAGAAGGAGGCGCCGGCCGCCCACGCATCCGCGCAGCGAACCATCGCCGCGAGCAAGGTGGAGAGCGTGAGAACCCTCACTCCCAGGGCCGCCACAAGCTCCCGTCTCGGCGTCTCCCACGCCGGACACTCGGTGAGCGTGTGCGGACCTGAGTCCTCGCTCGCGTCGCAGTGATGGCACTCGGACGTTGGCTCTTTCTGCATCCGACGCAGATACTTTCCGAAGCATCCGTGCTCGGTGATCATCTGCGTCAGACGGTACGAGAGGCTGCCGTGTGGCCTCTCTAGCCACTCCCCCATGATGGGTAGGTTTATGGTTAGCTATTTACGAATCATTTGATTCTGTCATACGGATCTGCTCGGGTTTCTCTTTCTGCCACATTATGGGCCCACATAAGCACGGTGAATCTATGTACGGATAAGAATTTTGTCTCGTCTCATGTGTAGGTACATGTCTTTCTCTGCACCACCTTTGGTTGACTGGTAGATAATGCCTGTGGCATTAAGTCCGCCTGTGTACATGTGCATAAAGTTTAAAATAAATATGTAATAGTATGTGTTATTATAAATATCTTATACATTGAAATTTCTAACAACACCAAACACATTGTAACTTTCCTAACGAACAGGAGCCAAATCGGAAGTTGTACCAAGTTAATAATAAAATCCGCACCGATCTATTTATGTAAACGACGATTCAAATTGATCATAATCGTAAATTTATACGACACAGACAGTCGTTTGGCATCGACAGAATAAATAAAATGGATACAGTAGTGGACCAGGTACGTGATGTAATTTCACATGTCTTTAATGGTTCCTGACAAAGTAAAATACAAGCGCCCCTCTTCCTGTGGATGCTAAACATTTTGACTAAGGGAAAGGACCATTCTTCATCCAACAGTATACTCTCTTGACAGTCTTATTCAATACGTTTTATTATACCACTTGCTTGGCAGATAAGATCACTGCCCACCTGATAGAAACTGGTTACCGCGGCCTATGGACGTGTGCAACACCAAGAGCGTTACACTCGCGCTACCAACCCTGTGAGCACAAGAGTTTTTGTGCTCCCTATTGACAGTACAAAAACTCTCCATTGAACTCTTGACAGGCATATCCCTCGCACCCCGGCCGACCCAGAATATAAACAGTTTCTGGACTAGACTACAGGTTTGCCCCTTGTGATGTAGCATCTAAAAGCATGGCGGAAATGTGGTAGTTATGTGGGTATTTTAAATCTGAGAAAGTGCCCATTTTAGGCTTCTGTACCTAAAAGGCACAGTTATATTTTACAAACCGCAATAATTAGACAGCTGAAATTTTCCCGCTGCAAAAAGTATTAATACAAAATTATTATCACATAATTTATTATTTCCAAGTTTTACAAAAAATACACAGAACTAGAATAGAGCTAATATTATTTATTTACAATTGAAAAAAGTAAACAAATATTTTTGTGTCCAACAAATTCATTTTCCAAATGCAAATGTGAGTACATTTTAGGCCCCCAGCACTTAAGTCCAGTGCACTGGTTTCACAACTGTTCTGACCCATATTCTAAGGCTTCCTACACCAGGCTCTGTGCGATGGTAATTAGGACGGCGGCCAGTCACGACTTTAGTTATCAATCGGCTTTGCATTCGCGATTGATGTACTTTGGTAGGAAGTTGTGATAGATTGTTAGTATTGTACCTATTGTTTATTTTTTTTTCTTTTTTACGTCTTACGGTAACATAGTTATTTAATTAATTAAACAATTTAATCATATTAATTTTACAATCTGGTTTTTTAATTTATTTATTTAAACGTGAAAGACTTACTGCAAGCTAATACAATAGTATAAGATTAAAGAAAGAAAATAAAGACTTTTACTTTCCACATTTGAAAATTAAAGCCTGGAATCTCTTCTTACAGAAGTCACGCTGATTAAAATAGGATCAATTAAAATGAGCTTACTTTAAAATGGGTCTGTGTTACTTTTTTTTGCTGACATTATAAATAATAAGGGGAGTATTACCTGCTCCAAGCATTTTTACCCTTGCATTCACCTCGAATTGCTTGTATAAGGAGTAGGTTTACGTCGATAGTGTTGGTAAAGGATTGAAATCGAGTTTGAGATCTTCTGATCGTAAGGGACATTTCGTGGTTACGACATCAATAAAAAAGGAATCATGAAAACCAGTTTAGCAAATGGACCACCGGTTCGAAACGCGTCCCCGACCTGAGAAGACTCCGACATTTTTTTTTCGGTCTATTTACAAACATACTCTTAGTCTGTATAATCACTTAATAATGTAACCCACGTAGCCTGGTGGTTTCCGTAAAACTTGACTCTACAAACGAAGGCGACTCACTTGCATTCTATCTGCGATGAAATGGACATGAAGGTTGCCGCAGATGAGAATACAGCATATAAAATGTCATACCATCTGTTTTAAGCGTAAGACGCTTCAATGCTTGTTTCACAGCAGAATATTGATAAACGATAAAGATATCCGTATACTTATTTATTAGTTAGGAAGCATCTAAGCCTGGACTTCTTTAAACCAAACAGTTAGTCAAGTTGCTACTTTTACTAGTTGTTTAATAAGTTTATAGTTAGTTAGTATTTTAGTTAGTTTATATTTTTAATTAGTTACCCTTTGTTTTCTATATTTTTTAAAATTGTTATTTGCTTTTAATTTGTTCACTGTATCTATCTGTATTTTATAGTGTCACTACAAGCGAAGACTTGTAACTGGCTCTCTGTCACATATTTTATAATATATTTGCATATTTACCTGCTCTGTATTATTAGCTGTAAGTCTTCCATACAATAAATAAATAAATGGAAAAAAATATATATAATTTTCTTTTTCACTTTATTGTTATAAATAAAGAATACATGATTAAAATCTATTTAACTGAAACATATACAATAGACGGCCTTATCGCTTTAAGCGATTTCTTCCAGACAAACTTCGAATTTGACTTGAAAAAGTGAGTATGAGTGCAGGATTGAGTGGTAGTTATCTTGGTGAACTTTGATAGTCTAAATATAACCCCAGCAGAAACTCTGTACTTACAGGATTGGCAGCGTGACTGTGACTCCTCCGTGATAGGGCTGTTCAACATCAGACAAATATATACAGTCCAGACTCAGCCACAGATGCATGACTCGAAGCAACAATAGTGTCCGGAAGACGGCAATAGATTCACCCCCAATTACGTGGGACCGAATTCAATGATTGGTGAAATGTGGGTGTTAATTCACCTCAGTGTAAACCTCCGGGGATAAAGGCATGATTATATGTATGTATGTAATATTACATAGATATATTAATTCCTAATTTACATTAAACACATTCACCGTATATACTCTATATAGTCCAGTGTGTATATACAGTATATATACTCATACATAGTTCTAGAATGTAGATTACTTCTTATGTGTTTATTTTTATAGAAACAGCCAAAGTCATGCAAATATATATATTTATGTTTACAAAATTTGCACTAAACGGGAATCAAACCCACGATCTCTAACTTAGCAGCCGAACGCTCGCCATAGAGTTTTATGTTACGAACTTTTTTAATACAGGACGCACCAATTCAACTTCACCTCGCCTAATGGTAAGCTAAAGGTAAAGTCACCATTATCATGCGATCAGCAATCCCGGTTGCATCTGTTGCTTGCACTGCAGAGCAGAGCCCAAGGTCTGCTCTCCATATTAACTCTGCTATTAGTTTATTTTTATGGCAGATAGTGCCGTCTGATCTTCCAACCTCGAGAAGTAAGCCAGCTCCAGAGTCTCGCCTATCATTCATCACTGACAATAGGTACACAGAAATAAGGTTGGTTTGGAACCTGAAGATAGTAATAGGCCTCAAAAACATTCCTGATATATCTACTTCACTCCTTAACACAAACTACCTGTAGCCTATTTAGGAAAAGCAGCTGGTCACTCACTATATCACTGTTCTGAATAAATGAAATTGAAATTGAAAAAAGAAATGAAGTAAAGATCTTGCCAACCCTAACCTAATAAGCGGCTTGCTCGCGAAACGCACAAGTTTACAAGGATATAATAGTACATTAATGTTACAATTACATAACATTCACTTAGGTGATATCTTTCGTATTTGCGTACAAAATACATGAAGCACTTAATTCGACCTACATATTTAATCTGTGGATACCTTGTAAGTAATAGTTTTGCAATTGGAGAATGACTCCAGAGTATATACGGTGAATGTGTTTAATGTAAATTAGGAATTAATATATCTATGTAATATTACATACATACATATAATCATGCCTTTATCCCCGGAGGTTTACACTGAGGTGAATTAACACCCACATTTCACCAATCATTGAATTCGGTCCCACGTAATTGGGGGTGAATCTATTGCCGTCTTCCGGACACTATTGTTGCTTCGAGTCATGCATCTGTGGCTGAGTCTGGACTGTATATATTTGTCTGATGTTGAACAGCCCTATCACGGAGGAGTCACAGTCACGCTGCCAATCCTGTAAGTACAGAGTTTCTGCTGGGGTTATATTTAGACTATCAAAGTTCACCAAGATAACTACCACTCAATCCTGCACTCATACTCACTTTTTCAAGTCAAATTCGAAGTTTGTCTGGAAGAAATCGCTTAAAGCGATAAGGCCGTCTATTGTATATGTTTCAGTTAAATAGATTTTAATCATGTATTCTTTATTTATAACAATAAAGTGAAAAAGAAAATTATATATATTTTTTTAAATATTTTAATCAGCATTTTTGTTACTTGTACTATTACGCTATTGATAAAATGGCAATTTTAAGATTAATTTTCCCTAATAAAAACATGAAAAGTTATTTATCTTTAAATATCTGTATTATTTTTTTCTGTTAATATTGTAGTTTACAACAATGCCACGACCTGAAGGTAAAAAAAGGAGAAAAAGAGACTGGCAGAACGCATTATGGAAAACATGAGAAAATATCCAGACTCTGTGCAAATTTAAATTAAAGAAACACATTTACAACAACACTAGTATTTACATTAATAAAAAAAATAAAAAATAAAAACAAAAGTTAAAATGCGTCGTGGAATTCCTCCGCATCGCATGCCTCTTGTGTTAGCGTTCCCAGAAGACTGGCAGCATTGCCACGTTGTATGGCAATGCTTACATCTCTGACCTAAGAAGAGGCCAGCCCTCTGGTCACGAGAAGCGTCGATCATACGCTTCGCAATCTCCCAGAAGAGATTGCGGGCGCTCGGACCCTACGGCCCAAACGTTTCTACTCCAAACGGCACAAACTCATAATCACCAATGAGATTAGAATACTTGCGCCGCTTAAGAGTCTCTGCAGAAGCTGCAGCAGCACTAGCACAGCCAGCCGTGCCAGGTATATGGGTCTAATTGATTAAGTATTAAAGTTTTTTAATTTAATATTTTGTTTCTGATTTATCTGTTACCAATTCTGATTCCTCTGGGCACAAAATATTTGAATGTCGATATCTTGAAAACTACTGTATAAAAATGAGTCCCTCAGTCAAATATATGATCTTTGGAATCCATATTTTCATATGAATATGTGTTACAAAGCTTATAGTGTAATTTAATTTTGGCCAGATGAATCAGTTGAAGAATGAAATTTCGAAGAAATACCCACATACGCTCTAGCTTTGTTAGACTTAAATACATGTAGCCTGAGGTAACAGCCAAGATAGAATGTTCGACTTAGCACATTATCTGTATACTGTTACGATAAAGTCTTGCAATACTTCTACTTGCTTGCTTGTATGACGATTTAAAGCAAATATACTATTGCAAGATTTACTCTATGCAACTGTGGAATGATATAATATCTTGCAGGGTTGTCGCAGTAATGATTAATGAAGTAATTCTATGTTCAATGACATTTTACACAGATGTATTTAAACCTCAAACTTAGCATAGCTTAACTAGCTTGGATTACTGATTTATTTTTACTTATTTATTCATTTATTCGCATAATAGTAAAAGTCAAAATCAAAAATCATTTATTCTTCATAGACCATTAAATCAGCACTAACAAAACGTCAAAAAAAGGAAACATGAAAACCAGTTTAGCAACGAAATGCAGCCTAGCACCTGAGAAGACGCCGGCATTTTTATTGGTCTATTTACAAACATACACTTAGTCTACTTAATCTAAATACAAAAATTTACTTGAGTAGCATAGTTGAGCGAACAGCTCATTTCCAAGCTTGTTTATCATCCAAGTATTCTTGGATTTTATAATAGCATTTCTGGCACAATTTACTTTGCACTACATTTTTAAATTTTTGTATTACATGTAATGCAGTATATATATATATATATTTATTTTATTTATTTATTTATTTATTCAACTTTATGCACAGTAATTTTGTACAAAGGCGGACTATATAGAGTACTGTATATAACTGTACTGTACTGTATATATTCCGAACGTAACGTAGCCGAAATCGCCGGTAAAAGCTAGTTATAAATAATAATGGAATTATATTATTATGTTTCAATTTAGCTCATATTATTATGTAATCAATTTATTTAACATTAAACTCAACAATGTGTACAAAATCTAATAACTCGACCCGCATCGGCGTCAAGTGGCCACATCCGTGCGGAGGAACGCAATTGTCTGCACTATGTTTTTTTTGATACATCACTGGTTATATAATTATCAACCTATGCCCTATTGTAATAGAGTTGCAAGTATATTAACTATTCCAAATTATTTTTAAGCGAATCCGTTTAAGATAAATTAAACTTTATTTTCTGTTGTGAAAGATGAGTTTAGATTGACCAACTGTTGGTAGAACTGTTATGCGTTTAGTAAATTAATTTAAACTTTATTCTCAAACAGTACGGTACATTGCTATGTTAGATTTTTGTATTAATTAATGACGTTAATAATATCATTATACTTATTGAATTAAAATGCATTGTTATAACACCACAGTTGACGACGTTGAGACCAGAGTGACATTTTTGCCAATACTGAGGTTATTACACAATGGCATAGAAAAACCATAATTATTCCATGCCACACTGATCTACTTCCTTGAGGGATCACAACATAGTCAACCGGTCACTATAGGATTGGTAAGGTCTGCAAAGTGAAGGCATGCCACACTGATCTAAGTATGAGATGCAATTAGATCACTATGGTCCCAATTTTACCAGTTGAAGTCTAAAGGTATGGTAAAAACTAATGTTTTTAATAATGCCTGTCAGGTCACAAAAAATGTCAGCAAAAAATGAAATCCTTTGAGAATCAAAATAATTCTTTCTTCAACAAATGATTTTCGGTGCGAGTATTGAATTTAAATACATAACATGTAATTGAATCATGAGATTAGCAATTGGTTTTAACATAGACTATTTGTTTAGATATTTATTAAATATATTTAAAAGGATAGGGTGTTAAAAAATTAGGATTATTTCTCTAATCGCTAGCGTTAAACTCACTAGCGCGCGATTTAGTACATTTTGATTTTAAATTTTAGTCTCGTGTGAGATTTTTATAATTTCACCTCTACGAGCGCGAAAAAAAATAATTTATTTATTTATCATTATAGTTAACAGTTAATTTAACTTTAGCTTATTGTAATTAAAGTTTGTCAGCTTGATATGTTGGCTTACTGAGTGTCTTAGGAATAGATAAGTAAATTGTGTAAAAAATCAATATAGTGAAGTTTCATGTCAGAAGTTCATAAAGAAAGGTACTCTTATCCTAAGTAGCAGTTGTAATTAACCTAAGTAACAATTAAAATAAGATCAATTGTTTACTACCATTGTAATATTTTAGGATAAGTAAAGATTTCTTTTTGTTTTTTATACCACTTAGGTGGCAGATAAGCACACGGCCCACCGGATGGGAAGTGGTTACCGTGGCCTATGGACGTATGCAACACCAGGAGTGTTACACTCGCGCTGCCGACCATAAAGATATTATAAAATCATCTTTTTTAACGTTGAATTATCCCAAAAGATACTGATCGAAATTTAAATCAATCTCACGCTCCCAGCAAATAGTTGTACTGCTCAAAGATTTTAGGCAGCAAAAGCACAGATTGGATTATATTTCCAGCGTGCAGAAACGTCATTTCAAACTGGATTGGTAGTAACAAAATTAAAAACTAAGGGACAGCAATGTAGATCGTGTTGTGGTCCTTAGATAATATTATTAATAATACCTACTGACAGACAACCGTTACTCCGGTCAAGGGCGAACCGCTTTACAGAAAATTGTATGTTATCTCATGGTGTATTGAAATATATAGATCGCAATCTGTTATTATTGTAACTTAGGTAATAATAATTACTAAGGTGTGTATTATGTCGAAAGAACTGAACGTAGGACGTATATATTTTAATGGAATAATTATTTTGTTCGGATAATGAGACATTTTATCCAAATAAAATTACTAAAAAGTGCTCCGGAATTTCTTATATGAATAAGAAATCCCGTAGTACTTTTCAATAATTTTAATACTTCATACATTATGAGTATGACATATTGACCTACATGTCATACTTATACATTATGATCATGACATATTGAACTATATGTCGATACACTTGCTGATTAATAGACTACAAGCTTTTGGCGACTGTATCTGATACCCTAAACCTAAAAGAAACGTCAACTATATCTGATACCCCAAACCCAAAAGAAAAGTTAACTGTATCTGATTCCCCAAAGCCAAAAGAAAAGTCAACAGTATCTGATACCCCAAACCCAAAAGAAAAGTCAACTATATCTGATTCCCCAAACCCAAAAGAAAAGTTAACTGTATCTGATACCCCAAACCCAAAAGAAAAGTCAACTGTATCAGATTCCCCAAACCCAAAAGAAAAGTCATACGCGGTGTCCGACAGGTCTACTAGCTATGAAAAAAAAGAGAGCAGATCAGGTTGGATCCCGAAGACAATACGTAAGACTTCTAAAAGTCACGGTATTTCACAAATAAATGAATACAATACATATTAATATTAGTTTATTTGATATACGTATTTATAACAAAAAAAAAGAATTATTAAGATCGAAATAATCATAAATATACAAATACACCTTGAGAAAATAATTATAATAAAAATACAAATGAGAAATAATTCTAATTTATGATTTAAAATGTCAACAAAACTTGTCTTAAAAAGAAAATTTTAATCATAAATAATCTATTTATAATCAGTTTTCAATAAAGATAAATAACCATAATGGTATCATTATCACAGCTTCAATGACACGGGCGTGTCATTAACTAAACATAAATAATGATTAGTCAATGAATGAACCGTTGCCTAATATGAGCTAAGTATGGAATAGGATCTTACACAAATTTCAAAAATATTTTGACATTCATTAAAAGTAATGACTTGCTAACAACTTATATTATGCCTTAGCCTATTCAATTATCACAATTGTGCTTGACCAAAAGAAGCTGCTGAAAAGAGCTAGTATCTTTCATAATAATTTTTAATTTCGAACAATAGTCTGTAATAATCACTGAGCAAATGTATTCACGAGTGCATACTATTATAAAAAAGTAAAATTAGTGATGTTTGTATATTGAAGATAATAAAAAAACTTAGATTGTGCAAACTTATTAAGAATTCTGAAGACTCAATTTTAAATTTTTGAATAATAGTCAACAAGAGTGCCCGGAATACGGCAATAGGCTCACCCCCTATTACGTGGAACCGAATACAATTTCTAGTGAAATGTAGGTGTTACTTCACCTCTACCTGACCCTCCAGGGACAAAGACGGGATTATATGTATGTATGTAGGTCTGTATGCTATATATAGGTCTGTTTCTTTTTCGTTTAATTTTTTCGCAATGCAGATTTGCAAAGTTTACCTACTGAACTGATTTTGAAGAGATTTTTTTCTCTAGAAACTCTCTAACTATTAAAACCTACGGTAGATTTTTGTTTGAGTTTTGAGTGGTGTAAAGGTGTACTGTAATAAACCCTCTTTCCTGAAACTTTGCCTGCAGCTTACTATCAGGTGAGGTGAAGTCAAATTGACATGTTCTATATAAAAAAAACCGGGGATATGACCAAATCTCGCGATAACTGACATCAAAGCAGGTGGAACCATGGGGATGGACTAGTAATACGGTTGATACGAAATATATCACGTGGGTTGACTATAAAAGGTATAGCGCTCGGATGAAGAGAAGATTTTGTAGTATTACTATACTAATTAAAATTTTCAAGGACTTATTATAAAAATTTCGTTGTATCGTTTCGTAAGGGTTTCGATATTTTGACCATGATTATGTCTCAATATAAAAGAAACTATTCTATGACTTGTAAACTTTAGTAGGCCTCAAAATCCTTGAAATTTTATTTATTATTAAAATTACTAAGTTGGTTGAATGCCCGGCATATATAAAATTTAATTTGAATTTCAGTTTAGGTCACATAATCTAACTAAATACATACATTTAATGTATGTATTTGTTTTACACCACTTACGTGGCAGACAAGCACATGGCCCACCTGATGTAAAGTGGTTACCGTAGCCTATGGACGTGTGTAACACCAGAGGAGTCACACTCGCGCTACCGACACTGTAAGCAAAGAGTTTCTGTGCCCGCAGTGTCAAGTGGTATATAAATCGAATATAAATCGATCGTAAGGCCGATAAGCTACCGACGCTTGATAGAGTCCAAACTTTGTCATCTTATGGGTACATAACCAAACAATAAGCTTGCTTCCGTGCCTGTATAGAATAAATTAAAACATTTTTACCATGTATCTACAGCTTACAAACCATATATCAAAATGCCGGAAAACCGTGCATAATATCGCCACCAGCAGTAGGAAGCCTGCGAGGGCTTGCGCAAGCGCAGCCCTAGTTCGACATTGTCTTACTAACGAATTATGTAAAGTTCGGGTTACTTGCAACTGACATCTTACGTTACCTGATCGAAGTTATTAGAGAAGGCGGACGGCGTAAGGTAATACTGCTTGTATGTTATCGTGATAGGAACACATACCTATACGTAATCAGATAGCCGAATATGTAATTATTAACTATGTTACTTGAAACCGCTGTAATGTCTACTTTATACCCTAATTAATGTTAACATAACATAAACTCACGCCTATATCCACGAAGGGGTAGGCAGAGGTACTAACATCCACATTTCGCCCGTTTATGTTTAGGTCCCAATGTAATAGGTGGCGAAGCCTATTGCCATTAACCGGGCACTTATAAACCTGCGATAAATACACACTTTCTTTTACCTAAAGTTTATTAGAACTGAAATTGCTAATATTCCCTCTAACCCCTCCAGCTAAACTAAATCGAACTAAAATCCTTATTGATACGTTTTTGGCCTCTGTGTCGTAGCGGTAGAACGTTCGACTGCAACGCAGGAGGCGCGGGTTCGATTCCCGCTCAGTGCAAATATTTGTATGCATGAATATGTATATTTGTATTGGCCTGGGTGTATGATGTGAATGTATTTACAAACAAAAACTATATATTTAAGGATAAGCCCGCATTCTAGATTCCATAACACAAGCTAGTTATGCTTACCATGGGTCTAGATAGCGTTGTGTGGAATGTTGTGGAATATTAATTTATTATTATATGGGATACGTCAATTAGACTTCGTCTCGCCTGATGGAAATCTGAAGGAAAAGTCTCAGAAAAGGGGGGCACCATTACATACATATAGCATATTACAATAGTGTCACTATTGTAATATGCTGTTCAGCTCAGCTTGACAGCCTCATCATGTGCTTTTTCACGCCCCGTTTGAATGATGACCAATGATCAGTTTTTGTTAATTTTATTATAGCGTTGGTTCCCGGGTGGAGTAAAATAGGACCACCCCTTCTCTTCCTAAGGGTGACGTAGAAGGCGAGTAAGGGATGGGGCTTCTTTCTCTATCCAACAGTTAAAATACTGCCCATGACAAAATGACAACTTCATGTAAAAAGGCTCGCCTCCTTATTACTTGGGACAAAAATCATAGTTGGTGAAATATGTTAATACATCTCTGCCTACACGTTTGAAGACAGGCGTACATATATGTACATAAGTATTTAATATGAAACCATAATACTCAAAATTGTTATTTATCATATTCCAGGCGCATCATGGAGCGTGGTTCCTCTGCCCCTTGGACCCAGGTCCTGCAAGAAACCATCGGAGAAGGCGGCTTGAACGGCGAGGCTTTGAGGGATTACTTCAGGCCGCTCGAAGAGTGGCTCAGGAGCGAGAACCTTAGAACTGGAGAATATCTTGGCTGGAGTTATGATGGAGACTATTGTAAATTCAGGTATGTTTTATGTATTCTTTTTGCTGTAGATAAGTACACGGTCCTATGGCCTATGAACGTGTGTAACTATAAAGTGAAGTGAATTATAAACGGTATAGACTCAAAACTATTTCGCATAGGTAGGACTTTACCTATGCGAAATAAATTTGAGTCTATACCGTTTTATAAATTTAAGTTCCCTTAGGTGGTGCTGCAATCGGGTTTTAGGATATTTTCACGAGTTTATTCCGGGCAAAGCCGAGAGCTAGTTTTAAAGAGTATAACCCCTAATTTACACCACGAAACAAGTTGTAAACTTATTTATAAAAAACTTGTTGAATACTTGTAGCAGACAAATCTAAACATAATACTTGTTTTATACATAAATCTTTCGTTCACATAGGATGTATAGCCATTAGTTTGTAAACACGTATAAAACACATTTACGTTCACACTGAAGCCTTTGCAACTTATCAAATACATGTTTTATACTTAGGTGTAAGCGAGGGGTAATAATCAAACAACTCGTGTTCTTTAGTGAGAAGACCCACAATGATTCGAGTTTATTCTAATCAAACCCTTTAAACAAGCCTCAAGTTGTAATTTGGAACCGTGTCTTCAAGACCATACTTTATAATTTAAACACCCAGAATCTTTCCAATACACAGCGTAGTAATACCTAAAAACCTGTCATTTGCTCCCATTTTTTATTCATTTCCCGTTGGTTGAAACTGTTTCTGAGTTCTCTAGCTATCCAAAACCGAATACATTATATTTTATAAGGCCTTTTTTTAAATTCCAGTATCGAAACCGCTGGTCTCCAGGTGTATGGAGGCTTCTACAACGCTGCCCATCGCCACTATGACGTCACCAGCTTCTTCACTATTCTGATGTTGTCTGTAACCACCACAGTTTTAACCATGCGTTGGCGGTGAAATGAAGAATGAAATATGTATTTTTAAGTTAATTTAAGATACGTTTTTTATATGTTAGAAGTTGAATAAGGGATGGTGCTGACTGGCGGCGTGTGACGGTGAAGAATTCTTATTTGGCGTATAAAAATCGTAACGGCCCCGTGACATCAGTCAAAGACACCACTGTCAAGGGTATTTTTCATAGTTGTATACATAAAGATTTAGTAGATCAAGACTGGATAGTAAGGCCCAAATTTAGTTTCGGAGAGGGCCGTCTCATTAAGGACGGTCCTGGGTCGGCCGGGGTGCGAAGGATATGTCTCAGGTAATCTTACCTCCGGCAACTACATAGTTGCCATGTGTTTTAGTCAGTTCAAGTCTCCACCGGCTCCGGTAGTAGGTATCCGTGAGGATTTGGCACACAACAAAAGTGCAGACATTTTCTTGCTCTGTTTCTCCAACTCTTTCCAAATTTACCTGGAGTTTGTAGTCCATAACGGTCTTCCTTGGGTTATATAAAGGTTTAGATTATACTTTTGTTATCCCTTTGCATGTTGAACCATCACATATCAGGTCTACTGACTTTAGTTCTTTTTTCTTTTATGGTATGGTTTTTTGTGACCAGCATAGGCTGTTCCTGGAGTTTTTCATCCATAGGAGCCACTTTAAATTCTAAACCTGAATTTAAATGGTCTTTAAAAATATCTTTACTAAGGTACGAGAAGTCCAAAAATAGGACATGAATGAGAGGGCCACTGATCAGCATTTTACCCTTTTTTCATTCAGCACCGGGCAGTTGAAATCACAGTCATCTTTTTCATCCGGGTGTTAATTCCAGTTGCATCCCAGCACATTTAGCAGGTCGGAGTTCGCTTTTGAATCAAATTGTATTATCATAAAGCCTGCAGCCAGTCAGCACCGGCCCTAATTTTTCAAATGATCTGTGCAATATAATATTTAATTTTCATTATAAATGTGCAATTATTGTGAACAATGTTTTTTTATGTTTTAAATAATATTTAATTTTTATAAAACTGTCTCACTCAGGGTTTTTTTAATTATTATTAAACGAAAAAACTATTATAACTATATTAAAGAAACTTAATATATCTTGTAAATAGACTATAAACTAACAAGAGATTTATTGTGATAAATAAAAATGAAATGAAAATAAGTTAATATCGGTATTTTATTTGAGTAGCTATATAAATAAATATTTACTACTTACATATTTCTTCGACAAGTTTATACATAACTCTTGGGCTGACAGACAAGCACATGGCCCAGCTGATGAGATCTAGTCAAATCAAATATTATGCGTGTATATACTCGTAATATGCACCAAAACATAACACACATCATCAAGCTAGCGCCAAGCCAGTTGAAAACAGAGTCATTTGGGAGCCCGGGGCTCATTAACCTACTCCTGTTTTTCATACTGTCCAGCTGTCACCTTTTTGCTGGAGCGCCTGCATACCAGCTTCACCCCTACGACTCGGTGCAAAGACGGGCGTTGAGGTAGGTTGAAAATCCTATACTCGCAGGTAGTGTGGAACCTCTTAGCCTTAGGAGGGACTTTGCCTCGCTGTGTGTGTTCTACCGCCTATACGATGGTTTGTGCTCAGATGAATTGTTTGACATGATGCCCACAGCTACATTCTATCATCGCACCTCTCGCCATAGGCAGGGAATTCATCCTCACACATTGCGAACTGAGACGGTGCACACTGCGCGGTATGAAAGAAACTTCATCCCACGCACACTCGAGCTGTGGAATGACCTCCCTGCTGCGGTTTTCCGAAGCACCTACAATATGGGGTTCTTCAAGAGGGGCATCAGAAGGTTTCTTCATGGTCGGCAGCGCGAGTGTAACACCTCTGGTGTTGCATACGTCCATAGGCCACGGTAACCACTTCCCATCAGGTGGGCCGTGTGCTCGTCTGCTACCTAAGTGGTATTAAAAAAACGTTGCTTCAAGAATAACAACGGGTAGCGTCTGTTAAACGTTTGGAAATGTCTATAAGCAAATTAATTAAGTATATAGATTATTTCAATGTTTTCAAATCTATCCACTACTCTCAAATAAGCACGAAATAAAGATAGCACTCGCCCATCAAACCACTGCATGCGGGCCCTACACAAAAGGGAAAGTTATAATTGAGAGGACATTAATCTATCAATTTGTCCACCCCACTTTGTAACGCGTATATTATGTGGCTTCGCGACGTTATTGAAGAATCACTTTTATTGAGCAAAATGATATAACGAAGTGTTTTAGTGGTCTTTAGTCACGAGTAGTCACGACAACGAGCCCGAAGTTCCGATGATTTAGAGTCAAAAATCATTTATTCTGCATAGATCATTAAATTGGAACTTACAAAACGTCAATATAAAAAGAAATCTGACACACACAGACTAGTTTAGCCATTGGACCACCGCAACGGTTCGAAACACGGTTCAGATGTGAGAAAACTCCAGCAAGAAACTCAGCGGGCATTCTTTTTTTTTTTGGTTATTTAGAAAATGCTTCTATAAATCCCCGATGTTGCCCAGTCACTGGCAACAGAACGGCCGCCAATAATTAATGTTTTTGAGATAAAAATTCTTCCAAACTCAGTAGTTATCAGGTTAATTAGGTCTGCATAGGACTCTTTTACATTATTTTAATGAGAGCAAGTCGGACAGTTTATTCATAATACTTTCCTTAAAAGTACCTAAACGATACTGGTTAATCGGTACAAATCTAATTTCTTTTTTAGTGACTTTACAATCATAACTCTCACAGCTCATAAATTTGCCACGGTCATCCAAGTGACAGCATCTACAATACATTTGTTGATTAGTTTAATATCTGTGAAAATATTATAAATACATGTGGCACACGTTGCAGTTCTAGGTTCCACTGTTCGAGTGGGATCCAACAACATATTAACAAGATTAAAGGACTCAACCAGATTTAAAATTTTGTTTTTCTCTAATGGCACTACGGTGGTTTTTAAAACATTCACTCCAAAAACTGTTATTGCCTTTTTGGAGTAACAACATATAAAATCTTCTTCCATCTTTTCTTCAAATTTTGCATGAAGCGCGTCCTGGGGACTGTTTACGCTTAATCCAATGAACAGCTCAACTCTCAAAGCTATCTCAATAACATAGGAAACTGTCTCCCCATGATAATCATCATTTTCTGAGCCTTTTCCAAAATCAGTTGGGGTCAGCTTTTCAGTCTAACTGGGATACGAACGAACTTCGATATTTTGACTGTCATCTGACCTACACAACTGCAGTGAGACTAGTCGGACTTTTATAGGCTACAACTACCCATAACGGCTGCGATAGATGTTCATATGACAACCAAGACTGATGATGTAACGTGCTCTCCGAGGCAAGACCAAACCAATGCACATAACCATATTCATGCTTACAAATATTTGAACAGAGCGAGAATCAAAACCGCACCTCCTGCATAGCAGTCGCGTTTAATACCATCACGCTACAGAAGCTGCTGAAAATAATAATAAAATCATAATAAAAATTCGTTAAAAATAATTTCATATTTGCGTAATTTTCGATCAGAATCAGGAAAGTAACCAGCTCTGATGAAACTCCTAAATAAACGTCCATTATTTAAGCAATTCTAGTTAAAGATGTTTCTTTAGGGCCTCTGATACAAAGCAATCAGTGTTAGCCGAAGTTGCCCTAAAGCGTTTAGATAACCTCCTGAAATAATTCATTTTTAATTTATCATAACATCTGCCATGTACCTACTTAGTTAGTAATTGGTTCTTGTTTTAATATCATCAAGATGGATTAACAAAACGATTCTGAGATTTGTAATGGTGAAACTATTAAGGCAAAAAAGAAAGTAAAAGAAAATCCATGAGCGCAAGCTTGGGGTGACCGGTGAAGCCGCCTGTCACCCTTGCAAAACAGGCCGTGGTGGTGGTATTCTAGGGTTTTTCCACACTATAGAAAAGGAAAACAAAGTGGCCGGCTCTTTTCTTTTCTGAGACTTTACCTTCAGCTTCTTCCTTACTATCAGGCAAGGCGAAGTCTAATTGACGTGTTCTATATATATATATAAAAAAAAACCTCATTCTGTTGCAATCTTTTTACAAGAAATTACGTAATTTTTCAACGTCTGGCATGCCCATAGGGAAATCAACATTGAGGAAAAGGAAAGTGAAGCCTAACAAATGCGCAAATTAAAAAAGTTTTTACAAACATTTTTGAAACTAGAAATCAACAAGCGATTTCTTAAATAAGTATTATTTTTCGTTCATACTGGTGGGTGAATTTCTTCTTCTTAACCTTCTATTGTTTGTAACCAGGGTTTCCTTAGAACTGTGCTCAAAATACCTGTTATGCTTAACACACTCTGTGATTTCCACAAATACTAATATTATCCGCCATGGGAATTGAACTCACAGGACCCACCCAACATCGTTAGTTAATCACTTTACCAAGCACTCCACCACTACACAAATGTCCAAAAGTTTTGCCTTATATCTAAATAAATTTCATTACTTACCCCAACATGGCTATGGCGAATAAATGTGTACATCTAGCTATAAAATGAAGTTTACACAACAAAGCACTACGAAGTTAAAATATCAATAAAGACTCATAAAGGCAGGAACAGCAAATAGAGTGCATTCGGGCATCCCCTTCTAACATCCCCCGCATATGGCAATTGGGGTGTAGCCACCGACAACTCGGCGCCACTAGTTCGTAGCATCTCTTCATACTATATGAGCGCCTAGTACTTTTGGAATGGAACGCATTCATGCTACTTTTAAAATTTACAAAGTAATGCTTTATAGATACAGTTTACTTCTTTCAAATTTCTGAGAGCTTGGTATTTTTTATTCTGTTTGAATAATACTGAGTTAAATAGAGAAAGAGAGAGATAGATCAGAAGAAATAGAGATAGTTTGAAAATATTGATCTTGGTCAGGGTAGGTTGTCGCACCGTTCAATTGATTGCCTTTAGATAATTCATCATTTGATAAATTATGATAATTATTTTATGTTCGCGGATACGTAGTGTCTGTATGCAAGCTTACATTAAACCAAAATCATATTACTAATCGAGCGTGTACAGTCAGCATATATGCGTATTGGACATTTTGCGTATATGTCAAAAAGTGTATTTAAAATTAGTCAGTACGCATGTTGGTCATTATGCGTCAAAAGGATCTGATCGATCTTGACCAGTAATGTACTCAAAATGATCGAAGTCGTTTTTATGCGACTAAGTATCAACCTAATTGTCATATTTGTTATATCGATTTTCCGTAATATTTTTTTCTTACCTATCAACTTCGATAACCTACCCTGTTTTTATTATAATCTATCATAATCATAATACTTAACCTTTTTGCTTCACATTAACTTGAAATAACTTCTTATGTATAAAAGAAATTCAAATTCTATCAAAAATATATTGAAAATCATTCACGATATTCGTAAACGGGAACCCTTTTTCATCTTAAGATTGAAATCTACAACCACGTTTGCCACTTTCAAAGAAGTCTATAACAAGAAACTCCGACAGACTCTGAAAAGTTGATATTTCCACGTGAAAAGTACCGCAGTTGTTCAATGTTATCTAGAACACGGTGTAATGGCTCCCCAACAAATAAAAGTCGCATCTCTAGCGTACAATCTAACGCCGATAACTTTATTAGCAAGTCTGTAAACACTTTGAAAGGGGGACAACCCTACGACGTTGATTTTACAATTGTTATGCAAACTCCTACGATTTTATAAGCGCCTGGTACAATTTTGTGGGTAAACAAAGTGTGATTGGGGAATAACTTACTTTTTTATTATTAATAACGTTATTTTATCTGTCTTACACTACTCTTATGATTTTTTGGTATATAGGAAGTATCAATTTATCTTCATCAGTTGCCGGAGGTAAGGTTGACAGGCATATCCCTCGCACCCTAGCCAACCCAGGGCCATGTCTCTCAATCTGGCCCTCCTCGGCAGTGGGGTCAACGCAGCTTAGAAAGAAAGAAACAGTTTCCTCTCTGGAAACTTCTTAACTTGTCCCCGGAAACGCAGAGGCGCGCAACGTTAAGGTAACCGGCCACTCATACAGGCTTGCACCTCGGAGCATAGGGCTTGGTTTCTTTAGTGTCCACTGTGCATGGTCTTGGGCTTGGGTATCAATGGCAGTGAGACATTTAGCATAGCAAGCTTACGCTGCCAAGTCAGCAATTCTTGGGCTTACCCTTCCTACGGGAACCCGTGGACGTGGCAGTAGGTACTTATCAAGTTTTTAATCTTAAAGAATCATCGTTGAGAAATTTATTAGTGAGTGTTATCACTATAGAAATTAAAATTAGTTATTCATTATTTCCCTCCACTATGAATACCAATAACGCCTTATCAATATTAAAATAATCAGTTTCAAATAAAAATTTCGTCTCCCATTCTGGCAACTCTAATAAGAGCTCGGATGAATCCAATCTTGCGAAATATTGGTAGATTTCGTAAACAACTGGGGTCTGTTGCCGACAACCTGACGCCATCTTTGTTTTTATAGCAATTTGGGGGACAACATTGAATGTTTTTGGCGGGTAATGAAAGGAATGGGTAAATTTTTAACATTATTTTGACGATATAATCGTGTTAAAAAGTTTAAATTGTATTTTTACGTAATAATAAAATAAAAAGAACAAATTCATTAAAATGACAGCCTACTTGGCTGTCATTTTAAAGAATTTGATTTTAATGAAAACTTTTCTTATAAGTGGACTAGTTGATTAAACGTAAAATTGCAAACCATGTTTCTTACTACAGATATCCGTGTTTCAAACAAAGATAAACATAACATAAACTCACGCCTATATCCCCGAAGTGCTAGCACCCACATTTCACCAGTTTATGTTTAGGTCCCAATATAATAGGTGGCGACCCTATTGCCATTAACCGGGCATTTATTAACCTGCGATAAATACACACATAAGTTCGAAAAGCATCGAAAAGTCATTGGTGTGTGCCATGGTAAAACCTGGAATCGAACCCGAGACCTCGTCTCAGCAGTTCATTACCCATACCACTAGGCTAACCGCATCAAAATCCGTTCAGTAGTTTTTGCGTTCATTGTGAACAAAAAAAAAACATTTTTATGTTCAGTATTGTTAATATAAAGACGCTCTCTGTGGCGTAGCAAAAAAACATCTAGTATGTTTATCCGCACTCTAGATTCCATAACACAAGCTAGTTAAGCTATTCTTACCATGGGTCTAGATAGCGTTGCGTAGAATGTTGTAGAATATTTATTTTATTTTATTTAAACATAACCGTAGAAGATATTTATTAAGAACCTCCAATGAACAGACACAACTACTTTTCAATTTATACATAATAATAATAATGATTTATTTTTCACCAACAACCAAGAAATTAGAATATTTAGACAATCACAGTTTAGGGTACACAGAATTCGGTTGTGGATTTCTTGGTGCCTGTCGTAGGTAATTGATTACCTGTATTACTGATCACCAGGATTCCACGATAGCAACAATGACTCCACTATAGGTACTAACTAACAAACCAAGTGCAAAAATCTAAATACAGGAATACTATTAACCATATTCATTAATTAACATTTCATTCATTCATTAATTTAAATATTATGTGTGTGTGTGTGTGTGTGTGTGTGTAAAATAACGGTAGGTACCTACAGATAATAATCTGATCACATCAATGTCATACTACTCGCAGGAGTCAGAATTATTATTATTAGGTTTACAAAATAAAAACAGCGAATGTCGGAAACCAAATACCTTCCAAGTTATATTGCCCTAGTACTTGAACATATTTTCGATAGGAAATTGAATGTTTACGTAAACAGGAGATGGGATTTTTATGACATCTTCAAAATGAGGAACTGCCTTCAATATGTGTGAGGTACCTATAATTTTGATTGCCGATTTCCTGTTATTTTACCATATTAATAAAAATTTGATGCCTGAACATACAGGTTTATATAGGTATTTTATATATTGTTTAATATTTTTTTTAAATAATTCTAATACAGTTTGTACAATTTACAATTTGTAAAAAAGTTTTTCAAAATCAAATACAAATCATCAATATTTGTATTTATAAAAGAGACAGCAAAAATTTTGAGCTGTTTTCACAGTATTTTTTTATACCCCTAAAGTGGCAGATAAGCACAGGGCTCACCTAATGGTAAATGGTTAGCGTGGTCTATGGATAAATGCAACACCAGGGGAGTCACACTCGTGCTGCCAACTCTGTAAGAACAGAGAGTTTCTGTGCCGTTAGGGCAGAGACAAAGTAGGACAAGCCTTTGGCCTTCCCTCTGACAACATATAAACTCTTCATTAGGGTCTGGCTAACCTCCTCACCGTCGGGAACACAACACGATGTTTAAAACTGTGATATTTTGTAAGGGAGGTACTTCGCCAGTCGGATTGCTCAATTGGGACGGTAATACCTTCGTGTCCTACTTCCGTAATATTTTCCTTTTTTTAATAACTCCGCTAGATAAAAATCTAGCTATTCTTCCTTCTTTCTAGGTAATTAATAACTACGCTAAATAATAATCTAGCGCTGTTTATTAAACAAAATTATCAAAAGACCAATTTATCCTAACAAAAAATGTTAAAATTCAGTCTTGATCTAACTATCAATTCCCCAAATGTTAAATGATCACGATTTTTTTATCGACACGTAATTTGATTATGACAGATCGAAATTGTATTTCGAACAGCTTTTTATTACCTGGAAAAAATATTTGAAATTAGAGTACTGCCGCCTATTGTCCTAAAAACAATAACAGCCAGTGTCATTCACGATGATATAAGCAATCTAACGACACGTACTCCAAGAAATTTTGCTGCATAAAAACAAAACTCATCTAAAATATTGTAAGGATCCTATTTTCATCTCAAAAATTTGTTCAATGTTCCACAAAAATGAACGAAAAATACATCAAAAGACACGTTCAAAGTGCCGCCCTTATCGATATTTTTATCTAAAGAGTTCCCATCTGTCCTGCCTGCCCAATCCCATTCCAGTCGGGTCCTAACTGTTACACGCATCACATGTGCGGAGCGCTCCGTGTATCTTCTGCTTCCCTAGTACTTTTTGTGAATTAGTGAGGGTGGACTAATTTGTTTCATGTGGTTTTGGCCGGTTTAACGTGAGTATTTTTTTATTATTATATATTTTAGAATTATGGATTACTTGAGAATCCATTTTTAAAAACAATTTTGTGTTGTGTTGAGGAAGCATAGTGTCTGTTTGGGTTTTTTATTTTTATGGCGTGTTATTTCATGAATATTTTTTGTGTTTTGATTGTTGTCTTTTTTGTTTGAAAGATAGTGACTTAGTATAAATAATTAAAAGAAGACTGCAAAGCTTACCCTTTAGTCAAGTTAGTTATCTAATATTTGACCTTAATATAAGTTGGAATACCATAGTGATCAGATATTTATATGAGAGATTGTTGATCTCACCCGGTCAGTGTTAGAGCTAAAAATCTTGTCAGACAATTTCTCGATTTTGCAAAATACGGGTCTCTGCTTAAATGTCCACTTATGCAAGTAAATAAATAAACAAATATTTTCGTGCAATCGTGACATCTCGGCTTCGATTCTCGATTCGTGCAAAGTCTTATTGAATACGTACATACTCATTTCTTGTAAGTTTTTTTAAAAGCAACACGTGTAACACTGTGAACCTCTGTACCAAAGATGGTCAACCAAATCATTCTAACTGCTTTAAATCTCATGATATGAGCCTATTGCCATCAAAAACCTTGAAAATATAAAACCTATTAATTGATATGAAGTAAGAAATAAGTATGGTATAGAAAACATAGGTGTATTATCCCATTCAAAATGGAAATTATAAAATGATAGGCACAATAAATTTCGTACAGTATTTGAATGTGTCAAAGGTTCTACCTTCGTCAAAATCTGATAATCCATATGAAAATAATTAAACTTTTACATCTGCAAATGAAATTTCACAAAATTTAAAGATTTTACAAAACTATAAACAGTGGGCGTACTATCAATCAGCATACCGAAGTCTTCTGCTGGACCTAGGCCTCTCCTGATGTTGGGAGACTTTGACCTGCTGTTTCCACGCTGGCGGGTTGTTACAGTATTTTATACCGAGTACCTATTCTCTGCCGATTGGTTTCCGGCAGAGTAGAATTAGGGCCACCCCATCTCTTCCCATGCGATTTCGTACAAAGCGACTAAGGGATAGGGCTGTTTAACATCAGATAGATATACAGCCCAGACTCAGCCTCAGATGCATGGCTCGAGTCAACAATAGTGCCCAGAATACGTCAGTAGGCTCACCCCTATTACGTGGGACCGAATACAATTATTGGTGAAATGTGGGTGTTAAGGTGACTCTGCCTAACCCTCCAGGAATAAAGGTGTGATTATATGTACCTATGTATGAATGTTTTCTCTCCCAATGATATCATCTGCGTATTTATCCGTTAGTCACCTCTTAGGACACCCTTTGGATAAGATGGGGTGGTGATACTTTATTCTTTCTGTCACTACCCGGATATGGTCGTACAATAGATCGTAATCCGGGCGAGAAATAGCTATGTAGCTGTATACACTATTAACAAAGAGTAAGACAAAATTTTTCGACGGTCAAAATTATAGAAAAAAATAACAGCTCAAGAAAGTGTAATTCAGTGCTGCTAGATATAATTTAACCCTTAGAATTATTTATGTTTTTAAATAACTATTGTCTATTGTTTGTTTTTATGTCGTAAAAACATATGATATATATGACATAAAAACAAAGGAAATTGAATGTACAAAAGCTGACATCAAATCATAGCTGACATTTCTTAGAGTGAAATTTTAAACAAAAACAAAGAACAATTGTTGGTAATAAAATACATACATACATATAATCACGCCTTTATCCACATTTCACCAATAATTGTATTCGGTCCCACGTAATAGGGGGTGAGCCTATTGCCGTATTCCAGGCACTATTGTTGACTCGAGTCATGCACCTGAGGCTGAGTCTGGGCTGTATAAACCTGTCTGATGTTGAACAGCCCATAGAAATAGAATACTTGAGATAAATAAATAACTTAGATTTCCTTTCTTTACCACTACTACTGATCAACTGAATGATTAAAGTTTTACTAGATTATATAAACGAACGAGGTTCTGGCGCATTTCTTTTTCTGCCGGGGTGGGGGATCAGATCACCTGAACTATCTGAACTCATCCTGGGTAGTTAAATGTATCATCTATATAGGAGTTATCAAAACCTCCTCAGAACGGGTGCTTACCCATAGAACACCTAATGGATCACCTAGGAGATCCACGGTGTACCTCGCACCCGTGATTCACCTAGGTCCTAAGTGTTCCACGATCACTTTATTGGACCTCCAGTGCACCTGGGTGTTCCACGTTCACTTTTGGAGACGAAATACCCTAAACTTACCGAATTCTTAAGAATTATTTTTATTTCATTTATTTATTTATCATTTATTTCAAGCATATTGTATATGGCTTAATACACTCATATTGTTTGTTAGTAGGTATATTAATATTTATAAGTGCCCGGTTAATGGCAATAGGCTCGCCACCTATTACATTGGGACCTAAACATAAACTGGCGAAATGTGGGTGCTAGCACCTCTGCCTACCCCTTCGTGGATATAGGCGTGAGTTTATGTATGTATGTATGTATGTATATTAATATTTATTTCTAAAAGTTAGTATTGGACGGTGTAGATTGCAGCAATGGTTTATGTTGACAATCTACCCGGTCAGCAATTATCTTCAGGAGGGAGTTGGAACTCGCCCTGTTTTATGAGACAATGAATTGTCAAGAAACAATATTTATAACATGTAACATTATTTCAATTACCATCATTGTTCCGTAATTCTTTAGAATTTCAGTGGAAAAGTTCTACGCATATTTGAGATAATAATAATAATATCTTTATTACCACAAATTTTGCATTACAGTTACAGTGTATCTTATAGTGCAAATGTAAAAATTGTTTTAAGTGATTTATTAGTTGAATCTCTGCCATCCAAGCTAAGATTTAACTTGTGTTATGGATGACAGGACGGCCCTCCTAATAGCACAAGTTAATTACAAATTACGCACGTTAATTTTGACTTTTTGAGTAATAACAAAGAAAAGAAAAAGAAAATCACACCATGATTAATTGGATCAATTTTTTTTTATCATTATACGTATAGTGTGTTTGTGTGTGTATGTGTGTGTGTGCGTGTGCGTGTGCGAGTGCGTGTGCGTGTGCGTGTGCGTGTGCGTGTGCGTGTGCGTGTGCGTGTGCGTGTGCGTGTGCGTGTGCGTGTGCGTGTGCGTGTGCGTGTGCGTGTGCGTGTGCGTGTGCGTGTGAGTTTGTGTGTGTGTGTGTGTGTGAGTGTTTGTGTGTGTGTGTGTGTTTGTATTTTACAGCATTGGTTTAAGTAATTTTTCGACCTCCTCATAATTTAGTGTCATAATGTATTTAGTTAGATGTATGTAATGGTCGCCAACTTGACTCCACCCCGCCTGATTGTAAGTTAAAGGCAAGGTCTCAGGAAAGAGGGTTACCATTACAGACAATAAGTAATGTTACAATACAGATTGGTGGCCTCACCAGATGCTTTTTCACGCCCCGTTTAAAGGAACCGGAACTGCAGGAAGAAGGAAACACGTGAGCTGGTAATGAGTTCAAGTAGCTTAGTTTATAGAGTATTCTTGTCGAAAAAAGCCTGTTAAGTGCTAGTCGGACTCTCTCATCTAGGGTTCTGTAGCTTAAGCTACATAAACCCTAATATATTTTGAATGCGTTGACTTAGAAGTTTGATTATTGCACAGTTTCAATACGTTATAAACCTGAGTATGTGGTATGAATTTCAAATTGATACCCCCACGCGTTTCTGAGAAAAAGGTCTTGACAGACAGACAGATAGACAGACAGGCAGACATACGGACAACGAAGTGATCCCATAAAGGTTCCATTTTTTTCCTTTTGAGGTACGGAACTCCTACCGTCCTAGATGTTGTCTTTGACTGTGAACGATCAGGGGCTCGATTCTACCAAATTAAAGACACTGCTAAAAGTCCATTTAATTTTAGACTTTAAATCAATGTCCCTAAGGCCCATATTAAAAGTTTATTAGCAGAGTGAATGATAAAGTGTAATAAAACTATTTTCATTTCATTAAAATATAGAGTCTAAAATTTAATGCCATTGTTTGCAGTGTCTAGAACAATCGAGGGCCAAGAAGATGCTCTCTCTTTATTTTTACTAGTTGGTACTTGCTCCGCTCGCGTGGAAATTGGTTATCGTGACTAATCATATTCTATATCCCTTATCAAGTTCTAGTCTACCTGTGTACCAAATTTCATCAATATAGGTTTAGTGGTTTAAGCGTAACAGCGTAAGAAACAAAAGTTATAATCTACGCTCATATTATAAATGTGAAAGTAGCTCTATCTGTTTGTTACGCTTTCACACCTAAACCGCTGAAGCGATATAGATGAAATTTGGTATAGGGGTAGATTTGACCTTGAGCAAGGATATAAGCTGTTTGGTCGTGATAACCGACATCCACGTGGGCGAAGCCGCGGGTAACAGCTAGTATTAGTATACATTGTCCCAGTTCAAGGGAATTGGAGGAATTTGGTTTAGTTATGGCATCATCATCTTTAATCATCATCACAATCATTATCATCAAAATAGCGTTGTTCCCTCTTATTTTTAATTTGTGCAAAATTCCCACGAGTATCCCCACCACCGGAGTCAATACGGGAGGTTATGTCGAACTTGAACCGACTAAAACGCACTCCGACTGTGTGGGCCGCATGTTACCGGAGTTGATATTATCTGAGACATATCTCTCGCACCCCGGCTGGCCCAGGACTGTCTCTTATGAGACGGCCCTCTTCGGGTGTGGGGACCACGGAGTCCCTACATGTCCCGGGGTATGGGAAGGCGCGCATCGCGCATCGCCGCCACGCCCTGCTTCTGCTAGGGTGAGAGGCATCTCCACCCGTCACCCCCAGGCCCGCTCTCATGGGGGACGGAGGTAATTTTGCAACCTCTGACGCCAATTAATGTTGTTCCCAATTACAAAGGAAGTTTTTAGGTATATTGGATCCAGGTAGAGATTTTTGATCTACACTTATTTCAAACTCTAAACAAGTCCCGTATAATTCTGTCGCCGTGAAACAAAGACATACAAATGAGTCAGTTATTAAGTAAAGAAAGTATGTGGCTGTATCCCTTTATCCGTCTTCCTCGCTTGTTGGCCATAATTGTGGCCGGTGGCCGGCCGAGTGTATGCTATAATCATTAAGCCAATTTAATCTTTTGAACGTTCACGACCTAAATATGGAAGCTGCTTTGTGTATTAAATGATATACTTCTGTTGATTGTATTTTCGCTGAGAGATTTTTTGTAATTGTGACACCAACTGCAAATATTACCTAAAATAATAATATCACAACATAATTATTAAGCACTCCTAGACTCTAGCTTGCAGTGTTTTAGATTGCAAAATTACAACATTCAATAGTAAAACACCTCTTTTGACAAATTGTGACATGTTCTGATGAGTTTTCCAATTAGTTCCACCATCGCCTTTTCTTTGAAGGAGAACACGTGCAGGACTTAAATGTCGCCCGCATACGGTTTAAATAATTTCACCAAGAACCAAGCGATTCGGCGACTCGTTACTTTGCTGCAACATGAAATCTTAGAACTCTATACCAGCTCACATGTTTCCTTCTTCCAACAGTCCCAAGCTCTTTAAACGGGTTGTGAAGAAACGTTTGTCGAGACCGTCATGGTAATAACCGAAATTCTTTGGACAGCACCTCAGCTTACTATCAGGCGGGGTGTAGTCAATTTAGTGACCTAAATATAAAACAATATATGACCAATGTTACAAACTTTTTTAACCGACTACGGCGTGTTATAAAATTGATGTGTATGTGTGCGTGTGTGTATCTGTCTGTGGCATCATAGCTCCTGCTCAGATGAATCTACGCAGGAGGAACTGCTGGTATAGGCTTGTAATATTCTATCTGATGTTCTCTGTGGCGTAGCGGTAGAATATTCGACTGCTACGCAGGAGACGTGGGTTCAATTCCTGCTCAGTGGAAATATTTGTATGCACGGATATGTATATTTGCATTGGTCTGGGTGTTTATATGTATAATATGTATGAATTATCAAAAAATCTAAGTATGTTTATCCGCATTCTAGATTACACAACACAAGCTAGTTTAGTTATACTTACCATGGGTCTAAAGGGCGTTGTGTGGAATGTTGTGGAATATATATTTTTTTATTTATAAATAAAATTGATTCTGTAAAGACCAATGACATAACATATGACTACCTATAATACCCTATGTAGACCCACACGAACTGCGCAACTGTGCACCTATCTAAATAGTTCACTTCCTTCGTGCTACCACAGATAAAATTATAATATTCTGTAGGGATACCAACTATGGACATTTTATTAATTAATAAAGTTTTTTTCTTTTTTTTCGTTTAATTCCCTCCAGCTAAGCTAAATTTCTTGTGTTAGAAGTGGGTTCACCTCGATAGTGTAATGGTCAGGATTCGAACTCGATATAAAGCCAACTCTTTATCCACTAAGCTGTCGAACTGGTTCCCATTTGCATCCAAGGGGCTTTTTCGTGGGAGAACCCGGGCTCTGTTTAATCTTTTTTTTTCCTATAGCATGCATATTGCGCAGTATACCTATGCGTGCAATACTGCATAGGTATGTCTGAAGTGTACCACGAATATGCATCATTAAAATAAAACCACTTTTTAACGGATTTAAAAAGTATCTAAATCTAAAAAAGAAAGATGGTTGGAGGGTACTACTAGTCTGGAATCCAGTCATCCACTTAAACCAAGAAATCAGCAAAATACAGCAAGACTTAACGACACAACGAGCATTCTGCATAAATATTACATACATACATATATATAATCACGCCTTTATCCCCGCAGGGTTAGGCAGAGGTGAATTACCAACCATTGTATTCGGTCCCACGCAATAGGAGGTGAGCCTATTGCCGTTTTCCGGGCACTATTATTTACTCAAGCCATGCATCTGAGGCTGAGTCTGAGCTGTATAAATCTGTCTGATGTTAAACAGCCCTATTCCTTAGTTGCCTAAATAGTAACACTAAAATTAATCAAAACAAAACTACAAACATCTTTAGTCACTTCGTGAAAATGGCTGCTTAAAAGTAGCCGATACGTCGGCCTAAATAATCCATATTACCTCTAACTCCAATTGTCTGTATGTTAGCTTTCACGCCTAAACCGCTGAACCAATTTTGATAAATAACTAGGGGATATAGCTTTTTAACATCAGACAGATATATACAGTCCAGAGTCAGCCTCAGATAAACGGCTCGAGGCAACAATAGTGCCCGGAAAACGGCAATAGGCTCACCTACTATTGCGTGGGACCGAATACTATGTATTGTGAGTGTGGCGACCTTTTCGGGCCCGTACGTCTTCATTAATATATAATGTATATGTATGTATGTAATGTTAATATGTATTTCTTTTATACAACTTAGGTGGCAGACAAGCACACAGCCCACTTGATGGAAAGTGGTTACCGTGACCTATGAACGTATGTAACACCAGTGGAGTCACATCCGTGCTGCCGACCCTGTAAGATAAGAGATTTTCTGTGCCCTCAGTGCAGAAAACAAAATTAGAACAAGCCTTTGTTCTTCCCACTGACAGCTGGCTTGAATCAACAACAGTGCACGAAAGACGGCAATGGGCTCACCCATTTACCATTTCATTACGTGAGACCGAATTTAATGATTGGTGAAATATGGGCGTTAATTCACCTCTGCGTAACCCTCCGGGGATAAAAGCGTGATTGTACGTATATGTATGTTAATATATGTATAGGCTAGAACAAATGTTTTTTTTCTTTCTTGTGGCGGTAACCTACATCCACGCAGGCGAATCCGTGGGCAACAGCTTGTATCAAATAAATCTCTATAATCCGTTAAAAAGTGGTTTTATTTCAATGATTGCATATGCTCTAACCTCCATTTCGGTATTTTACCATAGTCGTATAGCGGCGTGGGTTTGTTGATAAAGCACGGTTCAGAGTTCATAACTAATTGAGGCAATATTCACCCTTCGTGACGCGCCATAGGGGCATTCAGATATGAGAGATTGTGACGAAACGAATACAACGCTGCTTTAAACGAAATTAATTGACCAGTCGTTGAATACAGCTTTGTGAATTTTTGTTTTCGGGATTTTCGTACATACATACATATAATCGCGCCTTTATCCCTGGAGGGTTAGGCAGAGGTGAATTACCAACCACATTTCACCAATAATTGTATTCGGTCCCACGTAATAGACAGTGAGTCTATTGCCATTTTCCGGGAACTATTGTTGACTCGAGCCATGCATCTGAGACTGAGTCTGGGCTGTATATATCTGTCTAATATTAAACAGCTTCATGCCTTGCTTATCGTAGGCGCGTGGTTCCCGGCATAGTAGAATTTGGACCACCAGATCTCTTCCCATGCGTGTCGTACAAGGCGGGGTTTTCAACACACTTTTATTAGCTTTGTGTAGTATGTTTGCATGTACGGAATGAAATCTTTGAACTGGATTTTAAGCAATTTCAAACTTTGGATTAATTTAATTTTTACACTTATCAAGGATCAATACAATAATTTGACTTGTAAAATAAAATATCTAATTCAAACATTGTAAAAGGACGAAAAACTTCAATGAATGCTGTCACGAAAATAACAGGATTTATCCACAAAATAGTGAATCAGTTACCGAAATATAGTCTCGAGCGATGCCGATGTATTTTCGTACACCATATCAAGCAAGATAGTCTTACACGAAAATTAGTCTAATCTAACAAATCAATAAATGTCAAACGCGCGGTGTCGTATTCTGTGATTGAAATTCTCGTGTCGCGGTGTTTGTGGTTAAACTCCTCCGAAACGGCTTGACCGATTCTCATGAAATTTTGTGAGCATATTGGGTAGGTCTTAGAATCGGACAACATCTATTTTTCATCCCCCTAAATGATAAGGGTTGTCCACCCTTAACATTATATGGCAAAACAACGTTTGCCAGGTCAGCTAGTAATCTATATATTTGATGACAGATCTACCATTTTGAGTACCAACAGTTGAATGAGAAAATATAGACTTTAATTTTAAATTTTCGCGATCCATGATATACTATAATGTTAACGGGAATTAATGCAATCATGGTTAATGTACATTGCCTGACCACGGCCCGTGTAACCTGGTCGAAACGTCAAGCAAATTAATGAATTCCCATAAACATTATTTACTGATAGCAAATTTATTACGCCAAAAAAACTCGGGTTCAAAATAGTAGATATTTACAATTTTTATGAGGTCGGTCTTACCCTCAGACTATCAGATAGATAGAAGTTCTATTGTACCATAACATACGGAAATAAAGCCATAAAACAATACATAGTTATACACAGACAATATCAATCAATTGCCAACAATAAATATCTATAATATTTTGTCAGTGAACACTTAGCGTAATGCCTGCTGTCCCCTCGGTCCAAACAATCTTCTTCCGCTAGTCAAACGGAGTGTCTATAAAAATAAACGGAACCCCTTTACTCGTTGTTGCTCCTGTTAAAAGGGTACAGGATTTTTGGGTCCATTGGAGCGTAATACTAGTATAACACTCATGCTAAGAGAGAAGGGCCAAAGCTATCGTCATAAGCGAAAAAATATTATTAAAATTTCTAAATGCTGTCTTGTAGTCATTAAAAACTAGTGAGTGTTTTTGATTAGTTGATCTATCCCGGTGTGGCCAATGGTATATTATATACGATAGGGTTTTTACATGCGAAGAATTCTCCACGGATACCTCCCCGCCGGGGCTAGTGGGAGAGGTTATGTTGGTGTCGAACCTACTAAAACGCACGACGCATGTGGGTCATTGATGGTTGCCGAAGGTGAGGTTGATAGGCATATCCCTCGCACCCCGGCTGACACAGGACCATCTCCCTTGATCTGGTCCTACTTGGATGCGGGGACCACAGGGTCCCCAACTCGTCCCCGGAAACGGGGAGACGTGCAACGCGAGCCACCTCCGCGGTCTGCTTGTGACTCCACCCGTCACCACCAGACCTACGTTCATGGGGGACGGGTGGAGATCATCCATCGACCGCTATAGATGGGTTATAATCGCAGCAAATTGGCAACTTTTACCCATTTGTCGCACCAATCAGAGGACAGTGCTACGCAAAAAAAAAGTCATTAAATATAAAATCGTAATACCTAATAATATTAATATAATTCATAAAAAATTATAGAAATTCATACAAATTATTAATAATGGCGTAGTATTTCTTCACATAAATAAGTACATACCTAGCGATAATTTTTTTATAGGTAAGTACTTAGTGTTTGCATTTTCCACCACTATTTTTGAAAGCCACGATGTTCCTGCATGCCGTGTCTATAACACGTCATAGGGTGTGGCACAGCCATCAAAATAATCCTATAGGTACCTAAATAAAGCAATCGACTGCTACGCAGGAGGTGCTGCCGGTTCGATTCGAAATTGGTTTGGCTCTCGTAGCACTTATAAGGACCCAGTACACCCATTAGAAAGGTCATACAACGGCTTTAAGAGAGATATATATGATATCTTAGAAATATAGGACACAGTGGAAACGTTCATATTGTTTTCGTACTTTACGCAAACAATGGGGGCCTTGGGCTGACTGTTATTGCTATATTTGTTTCCACGGCCATTCGCAAATAAAATATCCAATGGTTTATGACGGTTAGAAAAATAAAGGGATAAGTTATAATAATATTGTTGGGTATTTCTGTAGTGAGTAAATTAGGAGGAGTTTTCAACAGCTGATCTATGAGATCAAGAGTAGAATTGGGTATTTTCCTGTCGTTAAAATAAATTATTTAACTGAGCTCATTAAATTAAGAATGGTAAAATAGCGGTAAAAGTTGCATCTGTTCTTATTTTACAGTTTTCATTTATTTTTAATCATCCACCCAACTATGATTAATAATGATTTGACTATTAAATATTATGACGTCACTATAAATTATTTCATATACAGTCCATCAAATCTAAGAGGTACCGTTTGACGTTTCATATTTTTCAAACCGAAACAACTTTGTTCATACGTACATTATTCAGTTTCGATAACCTTTTTCATAAAACCATGAATTTAGAAAGATTTCATTATTGTATCTAAAAATGTACAATTCTTAATATCTAAATGTAATTGAAAACTTTCAAACAAAGCAAAATAACACATATTTACACAGTAAATAATTTCTAATAGTTATATTCTTGACCGCATTACAAAGTTACGTAGTTAGGTCACTGCACGTAGTGTTGCGACTCTTCGGATACACTTGTATGCAAAAAAATCGTTTACATATACGAAAAATCGAATGTATTATTTACAAATTACACTTGACAACCAAACAAATATTTTTTCATGTGAATGGGATTTATCTCACATATTACGATTACATAACTAAATAGTTATGTAATCGTAAAATATGAGATAAAACCCATTCACCAAAAATACGTATTTATAAATCAAATATATTTGCTTCTTTAAAAAGTTGTCGAAAGCGATTTGTCGATTTTTGATTTTCGCGCCCAAATAAGTCGGGGTTTCTCGCGCTAACGCTGTCGAAATAGTAAATGGAGTCAGGGATAGTGTTTTTTACATTTATTTTTGTGTATGATAGTATGGGTTTGCATATTACAGAGAAATAAACAAATTTTTAACAAGCACATCCATTGATTTTACAATTACAATTTTTTCTTCTAAGTCTTATTTCTACGTCTAAAACTAATAAAAATAAGGTATGTAGAACCCATTCACAAAAATGTTGTTGCCTGATGTTATAAATTAACGACGTTACTGCGCGACCGCATAATGCACTGAATACACAGATACCCTAAAATAAATTAATTTAATTATTTTTAGGTCAATAGGCAAAATCGCAGGTGTCCAAGTCTCTACAATTTTTTTTTTCTGGCAACACTGCCAACTACAAGCGCACGCGGTCCGCTCGGTCGGTTCGGCGTCAGCAGTCTCTCGCCATCTTGGAAGCTGACTGTGCGCGTACTTGCTTTCTCGTTTGTGTTTTACAATTTGTGACTTGGCTATTACTTTTCTGGACTGATCATTCTTTATCCGTTTACCTTGGCAATATTTATACTGGACTCCGAACTAAGCAAGTGTTTATTAATAATGTCGAAAAGAGGACGTACTTTGAACAGCCAGGCTCGTGAATTGGTGGTGAAATTACACGAGTATTTTGAGCGTGAATCTCAAAATGGTGGACTTCTACTGCCAGTTACACAAGTTCGGGATCGCGTCGGTGAAGCTCTCGGTATTGGTAGCCGCACCGTTGGCAAAATATTAAGTGAAAAATATGGGCCTTCGGGGAGTGACAGTAACGTACTTCACACACCGAAAAAACGAAAAAGAAATAAACCTGTGACAGGCATCGATGAATTCGATAGTCATGCTATTAGAAACCATATATACGGGTATTTTACAAGAGGCGAATTTCCAACATTGGCAAAGTTATGTGCAACTTTAAAAGATGCCGGGCTGTATAAGGGAAGCATAGAGTCGTTGAGAACGGTAATAACAGGAATTGGCTTCAGATACAAAAAAGTTGACAAACGAAAAATTGTTATGGAGCGACATGACATAATTATGCAGCGACTAACATTCCTGCGCGAAGTTAAACAAATTATAAACTGGGATAATGTAATATTTTTGGACGAAACTTGGCTAAATTCCAACCATTCTGTGCCGAAAACATGGACTGATGATTCTGAAGCTTCGTGCTCGAAGGTGCCGATAGGAAAAGGTGGACGCCTCATAATATGCCATGCTGGGTCAGCGTCTACAGGCTTCGTGGAAAACTCTTTATTAGCTTTCCAATCCAAAAGCACTAAAGAGTATCATGAAGAAATGGACGCAGTAAGGTTCCGAGAGTGGTTCTTAAATTTATTACAGAATATCCCTCCTAACAGCACAATTATAATGGATAATGCCCCATACCACTCTGTGCAAATTGATAAAGCACCTACGTCAGCCAATAAGAAAGCAGATTTGGTGGCATGGCTGCAAAGAAAAGGAGTGGATGCCGACATGTCACTATTAAAAGCTGAATTATTACAGTTAGTGAAATTGCATAAACCACCAAAACCGACATATGTAATTGACCAATTGGCCGAAGAGCACGGGCACAAAGTCATACGACTTCCTCCGTACCATTGCCAATATAATGCCATTGAACTGATTTGGGCCCAAGTTAAAGGTAATATTTTATAATATTATAATAATAACACGAGTACTTCTAACATTTATAATTTAAACAATGGTTTTCGTCTGCTATCAAATAGTTACATTATTGTTTTACAGGTTATGCAGCAAGACACAACACAAAACCACCCTTCAGTGTCAAGAAAATGGAAGGTTTATTAAAGGAAGCATGTGCCCAAGTTACACAGGAAGATTGGAGTAAAGTAGTACAAAAAACAAAGAAAATAATAATGGACGACTTCGAAAGAGACGTACACTTTGATAATGTAATGGACAATCAACTGGTCATTAATTTAAATGACGATGATGACGAAGACGACGATACTAGTACTAGTAGTGAATAAAAAAATATCCTAAACATTTCTTTTATTTAATTATAACAATTGATTTCTTAAAATTCGGATATTATAGTAATCGATCTCTTAAAGTTCGGATATTATAGTAATCGATTTTTTCATCCCATCCCTATCATTCAATTGTCAGAACTGTCAAACGGTACTTCTTAGATTTGACGGACTGTAAGTTTCCTTATAACTTACTGTTTTGACGTTTAGTAAAATGTCAGACTAATCAGTCAACCCACCACCCAATTACGAGTCACTTCTGGTTTCACCTCACTTTTGGTTTTTTACCTATAAAAAATAGCCTTTTCGGATATTTTTGCCTGATTGATATCACCAATATGTTGTGGAGGTCAGATTGTTTAGTACCTATTCAATTGCTTCACGGAAAATATCGAAGTTCAGTCGTTCGCAGTTAGACTGAAAAACCGACTCTAACTGGGTTGGGAAAAGGCTTAGAGGATGATTGTCTGTTGGTCTGTCTTTGGATCTGTTTGTACCTTTCATTTTCACTAACATAGCTGATGTCATAAGACATAACTTAGACTACTTAATTTAAAAAGAAAAGAAAATGGCTCCTCTCCAAAAATAAAGAAAATTCTTATCTTTTAAAAGCTTTTACTCTTCTGTAATTCAATTCGTATTCTGACGTATTGCCTCTTGTAAAGCTTCAGTTAGCTCAACAGAGAGGGCAATCGTAAAAATGTAAACCAAATTCAATTAGTTTGATAAAGATTTTCCTCATTCTTTACTTGAATCCTCTTACTTTTATAATAAATGCTTATTTATAAATTTACCAAATTAAATAAATTCCATACAAAACTTGATAATGGGATCCATAATGACTTTATCTTGAACTTAATTTTATTAGCATTTTAAATAGAAAAACATTAGTCAAATTTCTTCTTCTGTCGTGTCGAAAGACTTATCGTCTTTCAGCAAATTTAATTTGCCCAGTGTGCTGACCCCGTGATTGAGTCCTGAGAGGTGCTCATTTGCTCCTCTAGTGTACATATGTGTGGGCAAGCAACATACTTTAGCAGGTGAACCATAATCTGTGGATTAACTGTACACTTGAGTAGATAAAAGTTTATTACTCAATCAAACCATACTGGATAAGCAAACCTGGATTAAAATCAGACAAAAGCACAATTTAGGATTTTTAAAAATTTTGAAATACTGGTCTATACAAGGAAATGTAATTTGAAAAACTTGCAATCAAACCAAAATTCATATATTATGCACCCCAGAACATGGTTACATAAATAGGTTTAATTATTGACAAGAGTACAACAAATTTTGCCGTGTTATTATCTACATTATTGTTTGTGTGTGTAGCGAACTGTCCACAAGTGCCACAAGAAGACATAGAATACATCGAATTACGTAGAATATAAGAATAGAATAGAATAGAATAGATCTTTATTTGCTAGAACATTGTGATAAGGATGTTACAAATTGTGTCTTATGACTAGGTACATCATGTTCTGCCTAAATTGGGCATGCAAATTTTCCTTATTATCTATACACTTTGGCGTACAAAATGATACGAAGTCAAAAGGAAGCTTAAACATTTTATACCACCTAATCACATTTTTATCTATACTCTTTACTTGTTATGGATAAAAACTCTGTAACAGAATAAAAACATTTATTTAGCAACCAGTCTTTTGTGTGTGACGACCTCCGTGGTGTAGCGGTAGAGCATTCGACTGCTATGCAGGGGGCGCGGGTTCGATTCCCGCTCAGTGCAAATATTTGTATGCATGAATATGTATATTTGCATTGGTCTGGGTGTTTCTATGTATAATATGTATGTATTTACAAAAAAAAGTATCTAAGTATGTTTATCCGCATTCTAGATCCCATAACACAAGCTAGTTAAGCTATGCTTACCATGGGTCTAGATAGCGTTGTGTAGAATGTCGTGGAATATTTATTTATTTATTTATATTTATTTTAACGCTTTTATAAATTTCTTGTACGGTAAAGCTTTGATTTCACTAGGTACACAATTATAAATATATCCACACATAGACAGGCAATTCTTTTTATATACAACAGTTTTTGGTACCTTAGATAAAACTATTCTGTCTGGGTCGCGTGTGTTTCTGGGGTACATCTACTTTGCTGTTGTAAAGAGGTGCTTATTCAGTCTGACAAATTTTGCACATTCAAATATAAACATACTGGGCAAGGTTAACAGTTTAAGCATATTACTTTGATCAAATAGCCCCTACAGGTATATCAATATTTCAGTTATACTTAGGAAATATTTACGGATTTCCGCTTAGTAACAACCAAGATATAATAATATATCTGCAATGTCAGTCCGGCCAATGCCTCGAGCATCCACTCGAAGAAAGGATCTCGTCGTATCTTAACACACTCAACACTTTGTCCATCTCTATCAATTTAACAAATCAAGTTAAGAGTCGGCTTTCATTCACAATTCAGAAAGAGGTCGATGCCACGATTGATAAAGCAATAGTGACGCGCCAATCGACACATCCTGCCCAATTGCGCACACGCATGCGAAACGACGCGACAGCGTGCGCGCACGCACACATAGACATTCACGCGCATGTGTAATGTTACCAAACGTCTCGTTTTAAAGGAGAATGTCCCGTTTTTTGGGTTGTCCTTCTCGATTTACCTGAAAAGGTAGGTACTTTGACACGGAATTATTCCGTTTTCTGAAATAATAATTTTAAACCTGGAAAGATGTTTGTAAATTAATAGAATAACGAGGCTTCTCATTACGAGACACAGGCTTTCCTATCGGGGTCGCAGAATGAGCGGATGTCGCTCCCACAAAAGACAATTTATGAGAAAGAGTAGCAAAACTAACCTCGGGTTCAGAATCTTTGGATGCAAATGGAACTAACACTGTAATGATAAAAAAATCATTAGCTACATTCAATTAGTTGAGTAAATGTCCTGTTTTGAGCCTACAAATACATGGTCACCTTACGCATATAGCACGTGGTTGATTATGTATGGATGTGGTTTGTGTAGAATTTAAAATACAGTTCATGTTTAATCAATTAACGTTACGCTGAGAGCTAAGTATTTCAAGTTCAATAATTTCATAGCTTTTTGTAGACAACACTAAGTAGTGAACGTTTCGTAGTGACTTTGTACTTTTATTTCGTGCGATACCGGTGCAGCCCAATGGATACCGACACCCAATTATTTACTTATTTATTCAATATAAGCTTTAACAACCTTGATATTCAGTCAAAAACTGTATATCAAGAATAAATTCGCACGCGCTTTGCTCTTGTAGCGGAGATCATTTCCCATCTATAGCTTCTGTCTTTTCTTATCAGTGGGGAAACGATTTCTTTTTACACTGAAATGCACTACACAGTGTCATTGTTTTACTTTTTCATTTATTTACTAACAATTTGTATGAAATTTACAGCAATATAACACCAACGATAAAACGCCACCTATCAGGATAAATAAGTAGTGTACCTCCTCGTTGGTGAATTTTTCACTACAACTTTTTCGTATCGGGTGTATCTGCGGACAAATCCTTGATATCCCTCCTCGTTATCCCATAGCATGTAACCCAAGCTAACTATTACAAAACTCGTGTCACACAGTCATTGCGACAATTAGCCAGCTCCCTCCGTCCTGCCAAGTTAGTTGACCCCGAATGCTACACAAATTGTGTGGAGTTAATAGGAAAAAATGTGGACATCATATAGAGAACGAAAGTTGATTAATAGTATGATAATATTATAGGCTAATAGATTGATTCTATCGGAAGTTTACGCGAATATTATTCATTGAAATAAAACCACTTTTTTAAGTTTATTTTACTTTAGCGTCCCGGTTACCTTTCAGCAGCCATAGTCGCATAACGCTGCAGTGTATAAAAGAGCATAGTGGGTCCTACGGCCATGATGCCGCAGACGAGTACGCGAGGAGAGGCTCTGGCCCGCTACCGGCCTAACTACGGCCAAGCACGTAATACTGGAATGCGAGGCAGTAGATCGTGTGTTGTTTGTGGATCTTGCTGAAATTTCGTGTAGTGATAGATTTGATTTTGGACTTTTATCTCTGGTATTAGTCCCCATAGGTCGCTGTACCGGGGTCAGTCTCGAATAAGTATAACTACCACTTCTAAAAAACTTTAGTGAATAAAGGTTACTATAAGGTAGATGAGTATCTTTATGATAAAAATCACGATAACGATCACAAATCCTAGGTACAGTGAGGTCTGCGAAGCCTGTGAAGCCCTCAGTCTGCGTTTCTGGGAGAAGGTAGGCTGGCTGTTCTAGCTCGTAGGTACTCTATACGCACAATGGCCTAAAAAGGAGGCTAAGTGTGTACAAAAGAGTCCTTTTCCATCCATTTCATTTCACCATAGTCGAGAGTTGACTAAAAATAGTATTTGTCACATAGTTCGAACTGTAAGTTATTTCAAAGTATCAAATAAATCCTATGCCTATGGAAGTGTGCAACGCCAAGGGAGTCAAAATTGCGCTGCCGACCCTGTAAGCACTAAAGTTTCTGTGTCGTCAGTGTAAAAAACAAAGCAGGACAAGCTTTTGGTCTTGCCACTGATAGTACAAAAACTCTCCAGTGCGCTCTGACTACCCTTCTCACCGCCGGGAACACAACACGAGGTTATTATGGCCGCGGTATTCTGTAGGGTGGAGGTACTTCCCTAGTCGTACTGCACAATTTGACGGAAATTCCGTCGTGTCCTACCTCCTACTGACTCTTCTGGAATATGGCCGTGATGGTTTAAATACGTAGGCCAGGATAGGAACCCGGAACCTTTCGATAGTAAGGCCGACTCCTTAACCACTTAGCTGCCTACGCTTCAAAAACATTAAACATTAATTATATTTTTTTAATTTTGTTGTTTCCTCTTTTCTGAAACTTTGCCTTCAGCTTACCATCAGGTAAGGCAAAGTCTAATTGACGTGTCCTATATAAAAAAAAAACATACTTAAATACTTTTAATATAGACTGGTAGGTATCACTGCTTTCATTATCGGAGTGCATAATTTTTTTTTTTTTTATATAAGACACGCCAACTTGACCTCACCTCGCCTGATGGTAAGCTAAAGGCAAAGTCTCAGGAAAGAGGGTCACCATTACAGACACTAAGTGCTACAATGGTGGCACTCAGTTTGGCGGCCTCATCAGATGCTTTTTCACGCCCCGCTTAAAGGCCCCGGGACTATAGGAAGAAGGAAACACGTGTGCTGGTAATGAATTCCAGGTCTTGGTGGTGCGGCAAAGAAAAGAGTCTCCGAACCGCTTGGTTCTTGCTCGTATATTCTGCACAGTGTGAGGGTGACATCTAAGGCCTGCACGTGTTGTCCTATGTAGGAAAGGAGATGGTGGGATTAGTTGGAAGATTTTTAGTAAATTTACTATTTGTTCACAGGCGTGCACAGTCCGGCAAGACATGAGGTATCAGGATTAGTGTAAGATGGCTGGAGGTCAGTTGTAAGTACAATGCTAGTGAACGTGGTATCGACCATAAGGACTGAAGCATGGCGTGTGGTGGCTCTGTGCGTGGTCGCGATGGTGGTCGTAGAGGTCAGCGCCCTCAACGGACCCAATGTCTGCATGGTGAAACAGAAGTAAGTAACAATTTGCAATAGTAATAGTAATAGCAATAGTATATTAACTATTAAAACTCTCGCGTTCATAAATACATACATACATATAATCACGCGTTTATCCCCGGAGGGTTAGGCAGAGGTGAATAGATAAAAACTTTTGAAATTGCAAAATAAGTGTTTCTTATTTAACCATTAAAAACTAGACAAAGGTGCTACAATCAAATGCTTTGAATGACCAAAACTAGTTGCCAAATGATTGAATCAAAACATTAATTTTGAATTAACTTTGAATAAATCTGCTGCTAGAATAGTTTAGAAGTAAGTAACATTTTGAAGCAATTAGTATAACTTTTAAACTCTCGCATTCATAAATACATACATACATATAATCACGCATTTATCCCAGGAGGGTTAGACAGAGCTGAATAACTACCCACATTTCACTAATGATTGAATTCGGTTCCACGTAATAGAGGTGAGTTTATTGCCGTCTCCCAGGCACTATTGTTGACTCGAGCCATGCATTTGAAGCTAAGTCTCGGCTGTATATATCTGTCTGATGCTAAATAGCACTATCCCTTAGTCGCCTTGTACGGCAACACGTGGGAAGGGATAGGGTGGTCCAAATTCTACTCTGCCGGGAACCAATAATATATCATATCGCAATGTTTATAACCGCGGTAGCCTAGTGATATGGGTAATGGACTGCTGAGACGAGGTCTCGAGTTCGATCCCAGGTTTTACCATGGCACACACGAATGACTTTTCGATGCTTTTCGAAGTTATGTGTGTATTTATTGTAGATTTATAAGTGCTTGGTTAATGGCAATAGGCTCGCCACCTATTACATTGGGACCTAAACATAAACTGGTGAAATGTGGGTGCTAGCACCTCTGCCTACGCCTTCGGGTATATAGGCGTGAGTTTATGTTATGTTATGTTATGAGTTTATGTTATGTTTATACAAGAATGTTCTTAACTGTCATTCTAAACCATTGAGGATGCCGTAAGGTAAAACTGGTAGGTGTAATAAAAAATACTGTGGGAAAAGTACAAGCGCGTTCTTAATATGTGATATACAATAATGTTAACGAGAATCATCGCGATCATGGTACAGGTAAATACATTTTTAATTTTGGAATTAAAAAATATAGCCATAAAGTCGCTTGCGGCATAAAGTTACGGCTCGCTATAATGGCCGTTTTAACACGACTGGTTTTGCTCGGTTTTTCTTTTTTGGTGTGTGAAGTTTATTTTCTTCTGTGCCAGTTTCGCCATATTTTCTTAAATTATTCGTCTAACAGTTCGTTGTCCAATATAAAGCGCACCAAAAAAGAGAAAACGAAGAAGACCAGTCATGTCAAAACGGCCATTATAGCGTGCCGCAACTATAGTAGGTATTGAGAATAGATTGTGTCATATCTGTCAATGAAAATCGAGATACAACATTGATTATCGTTCTAGAATACGGCACTATCATAGTCCCGTATTCCAAGCTGCCTATGGTTCCCTGTGGGTCCACCTTTGGTCCAGTGGATCCTGTGACAGATGCAATTGTTCTAGGGTCCTCTGTCTTCTCTACTAATCGAATGGTTTTTGGCTCATCATTTGGTTGATTATGATAATATTACACAGAATAATTATGTTGTAATTAGGTAACCAATTTAAAAAAATATATAACGGTAAAATAATAAGTCCTTGCCTAAAGTCGTCCTTTTATTAAGTAAGTTTTAAAGGCGAATGTGATGAGAGTGAATGAAGCGAGAGTAGGATAATCAGAATCGTAACAAATGGAGATCCGTGATCTCTGCCTACCCCTATGGGAAACAGGCGTCATTATATGTATGTGTGTATGTATCTTAAAAAGGCATGTAAAGGGGATACAAAAATTTGTGTGCTGTATTTAGTTGTGATTGTAAGGCTCGATTCCCAGCTCCATTGTTTCTTCAATACATTACAAATAATCCGAATATATAACTCAAATAATTCACTGAATAACAATTTATTGTTATAACATCTAGTTATGACTTCCATTTTAAAATAATAATAAGAAAATTATTACAATGATAAACAGAAATTGCAGGTAACAAAATCACGTGGCCGTACGCCTTGATTTGAGATAAGTGGTCTAATTATAATCTGTGGACCGACACTGAGTCACTAGGCACTTAGAGAACCTTCATACCCAAAGATGGATGGGTGACCTTAAGGCTTAATAATTTTAAATAATTACGAACTGAATTAGAGCTGATTGATTCAGATGCTAATTATTGAAATAATCACCTAAGTAATATTGCATATGCTCATATTGCTACTCGTAATGCAATTGATGAAAATTGTTAGATAAAAACCAGACAACAAAAGAACTTTTGAAATTGCAAAATAAGTGTTTCTTATTTAACTACTTTGAATGACCAAAAGTAATCGCCAAATGATTGAATCAAAACATCAATATAGAATTAACTTTCAATAAATCAGCTGCTAGAATAGCTGCAAGGTAAATAGGAAGCGAAAACGCAAGCTTACTTGTGAATAATAATTAGTACAGGAAGCATCAGAATAATCTTGACTACAAAGTCTCAAAATGACATTAATTGGTACCAAAGTATTAAGATCAAATCAAACTGTTTTATTGAATGATCATCCAAGGTGTGTGTCAAATATTAGAACAATCAAACAACAGAAATAGAGGAAACCAAAGCATTAAGATTATTTTAAATACTTCGTTCGTCAACATCGATCGGATGCCGACTGTTCGGAAGCATAAGATAAGATAAGATATTCTTTATTGTACACCATAGAAGTATTACATAATAACAATATATTTATATGTAATGAACAATGGGCGGGGTTCTCGCTAATAGCGATTTCTGCCAGGCAACATTTGTATAGATAAAAGCATAAAAAATTATAGGGTATCATACAATATTTTTTTTAAAGAAGAAATGACAATGGTAATATATACGTATGTTACATAGTATTACACAAAGTTAGGAGTGTGTCCTTTCTTTTTCGATCCCGGGTTCTTTTAACGGAACGTGAAAAGTGTCTGTTGAGGTCCCTTCAAGGTAGGGACCACCAGTTTAGGCTAGTTAGCATATAGAATGATAGCCCGTATCTTTTGGACTTCGTCCTAGCTACTTACAATTAAGCATTAAATACTAACTATATCTTGTCTCGCTACTGACGACGGACCCTTTATCAGCTGTCTGAGGTTAGGAACAACATCGAGGTCTAAAATGGCTGCTCATCCCTAGTCTTGGAGATGAAAGACTTAAGTAGTATATTAATATCGCACTTGGTATGCACAAGTCCAAATAGTGGCCAGAAAAACGGAAGATGATCAGGTTAACGAGTCAAGCTGGAGCTGATACAGAGATAATGATGAAATAGAAAGAAAAAGCATTTATTTGAGTTTATTAATAATATTAGTAATGATTTTCTTCTACAGATACAATATAACGAAAAGGGTTAAATACCGAGCTCCGATGTCGGTCAGGACATATGAGTGGTGCTTCTCCATGCCGCCCAGGTGCTCCAAGTGGAACACTGAAATGAGGGATCTGACCAGGCTTGAGGTAAGATGTACAGCTGTCGGATTTCCGATTAAAAGGATCAGAGATCAAATCCACGTAAGAATTATAATAATATCACGAAAATAAACCTAATTCAGGCTCTAGGTAAGTTAGTGGTAGACTTTACTCTTAACTCGAGCGCTATCACATTTTATGGGTTTTATATCCCAACCCGAAGAAGAAGGCTGCACAAGACCCTTGTTCTTTTAACAGTAAGTTAACCAGCTAGCAAGTGAAGTTGCCTTAGGTCCATAAGACCTTTGTGGGCCCAAGGCAAGGTATTTGATCTTTGGACACTACTCAATATAAACTCATCTAAAAAACATTCACACTTTTGTCAAGGTTTTCTGTTTCCAAGAAAACGCGAGACACGATTGACAGACACGCTCTTGCGTGAACATTTTGCATATCTTAATGAGGAAAATATTGTCCGTAGATGTCAACAGCTTATTAGTTACAACAATCCTTGAGAAAAACTAGATCAATTGTGATAGTCCAGCCGTAATTATGACGTCTTATAAAACCACACAATTATTTTTTCTTAAGACTTTACGATTGAATTTGCCTATGTCAAATTCCCTATAGAAGGATTTCACGTCGAAATTAATGGGGGAATGTCGGTAGTGTATTCCATCCCATTGAAAACCTTATCTAGATAACTGTAATAGGCACTCTTGTGTTTCTAGTTTCTTCAGCAGAAAAATAGGTCTAAGCAACCCTATAAACTTGAATTTAACTTTGCAATCAAAGTGCAAGCGTTGAAACTTACCGTTGAAGCGATCGTTGATGCAGATCCCGAGGAGATCTAGATCGAGAGAGATGGCCCTGGGTCGTCGGGGTGCAAGGGATATGCCTGCCAACCTTGCCTCCGGCAACCACGAAATGACCCATAGACGGCATGCGTCTTAGTCGGTTCGAGTCCAATATAACCTCCACCTCCACCAGCTCTGGCGAGGGGGAAAAGGGGATTGGCCATGGTGATTTTTCACCATAAAAAAAAGCTTTGTCGACAAGTGCTTTTGTTTAATGTTTTTGTTTCTTGACAAGCATTTGATGCGTAAATGTAGGGCATGAAAGTAAGATTTGTTGTATCACTGTATGCGCAGCAAATGCTTTTAGGAATGTGGTGCCCTTTATATAAAAAAGTAGAGCTACAGGCTTATTGATCACTAATAAAAACAGCAGAAATATTAACTCGTGAATTGAGGCCTATATTCTTACAGATTATTCATTTATGCAAATCAAGTTCCTTTCTACAATGACTTCAAGTTCATTTATGTTTAAATTCAATTTTTCTAATTTGAACTGACATTTTATCGACCTGGTCCGTCAATCAGCAGGAATACCAACTGGCAGGTGGGGTTGACTTGACCCTGGAGGTTCTCCGTGGATATATCTCGTAGCTTCACTCATGGTACTGTCGGAAGCTTACGCGAATACCACTCATTGAAGTAAATCCACTTTTTATCAGTTTTTATAGCGATTTATTTGGTAAATTTCATTTAGCCCGAAGTTTCGGCTAGTTTTCAGCAGCTACCGTTGCCGGTTACTAAACATGTTAGTATTCACATAGTCAAGATGATCATCATAGATGATAATCAAGCTTGGAATTGAGCTGTTTGCTCAACTATGCTACTCAAATAAATTTTTGTTTTTAGACTACGTAGACTAGTAAATATTTGTAAATAGACCTAAAAAAATATCCGATGAGTTTTCTGTCGGCGTCATTTCATGTCGAGGTGTTGCGTTTCCAACCAGTGCAGTCTATTTGCTAAACTAATCTTTCATATTTCTTTTTGTATTGACGATTTGTAAGTGGCGATTTAATGGTCTATGCAGAATAAATTTTTGTTTTTTGACTTGGACTTTAACTTCTCAAGTGTAAGTTATTTTTAAGTACCCGATCTATGATGAATTGTTAGTGTTACTATTTGCGAAGAATGAACTGACTGTCGTTGAGTATTCGATAAAAAATCTGTAAAAAAGTGGTTTTATTTCTTATTAACTTAATATTATTAAATGAGTTTCGTAATTTTTTTAAACTCATGACCTCTGCCTCTGTGGCGTGGCGGTAGTGAACGCGACTGCTACGCAGAAGGCGCGGGTTCGATCCCCGCTCAGTGCAAATATTTGTATGCATGAATATGGATATTTGCATTGGTCTGGATGTTTCTATGTATAATATGTATATATTTACAAAAAAAAAGTATTTAAGTATGTTTATCCGTATTCTAGATTCCATAACACAAGTTAGTTACACTATGCTTACCATGGGTCTAGATAGCGTTGTGTAGAATGTTGTAGAATATTTATATTTATAATTAACTTATTATCAAAGTTTATATTCACTTATTAAATGTGTTATTATATATAATAATTAAATAAAACTAAAACAATATGTAACTAAAAGTTAAAATGCGTCGTTTAATTATTTTTTAAATGATTTCAGACTGAAGAAAGAACTGCAGAGGTAGCAGTTTGCTGTCCAGGTTACAAGATGCGAGATGTTTCATGCGTACCTATCTGTCCTAATGGGAAAACAGGACCGCGGTGCTCAGAAGGTAGTGCGTTGGGCACTTCCACAATATTTAGGACTTTGAATTATCACTGAGTTATTAAATTTAAGACATAAACTTTTATTTTTGGTTCAGTAAAATGTAGAAATAATTGTAATCGGAAAATATAAAAGAAGTAAAATTGGAAATCTTTATCTAAAAATTAGATGAAGCTAAAGTAACTTGACTTTTACATAATACCATAAATGAACTGTTAAAATAGTAGGGTATCTGTGTACATTAATTACGTACACCTTAAATTTATTTAAAAGTCCTTGAGACTCTAATAGGTATTTTTGTGAGCTACCTACCTACCAATTTAAGTATAACCTGAAATTTAAAAGTTTAATAGTCTGACGAAGATAATTACCATTGAATACAAATGCTTCCAGATTGTCCAGACAATAAGTGGGGCCCGAACTGCATCCACGAATGCGAAAGGTGTAAGAATGGCTTTTGTTCCCCTATCACGGGTGAATGCGAGTGTCTGGATGGATGGCAAGGTGAGAGGTGGGTTACCACTTTATTCTTCTCCAATATCCTTATCAAATAATTCCCTAAATTCTTCAGTCTCAATTTCTTTAGTATAATACAATTAATTTATGTCAATACTTCTCGTTTTCAGTTGCGATACAAGCATGCCACCGACAACTACAGCAGTATCATTAGAAGAATTACTAACAACACTCACTAATAAAATCACAACATCTAATACAACACCGAAAGTTGCAATTACTAGTACTGCAGTTACTTCTCCCAAACCTAATATAATAATTACAACAACTCCTCCACCTACTCCTACTACATTAGTAACAATTCCTACAATAGCTGTATCACCAAAAATAGCAACCGAGACTTCAACTGCAATACCCACAGTAAAACCCTCAACAATATCTGTTACAAATCCGTTAACTACAAATTTTTTTGCTACCACAAAAGCTTATAGTACTATACACATGTCGAATAAAGAAAACAAACTTGAAGTAACGACATCTCCAATTATTACAACAGAAATTCCTAAATCATCTATAATATTCAATAACACAACTTCAATTACAACGAATACACCAAGAAGCAAATCTGCTACAGAAGAAGTAACTAGGGGAATAATTGTAAAACCAGTATACAACACTACGGAAGCGGCTAAAGCCACAGACCCAAGTATAGTAGTGAAAATCTTAAAAGGATCTAATGCACAACAAGAACAAAATGAAGTTAATTTTGTAACAGAAACACCAAAAATGACTACTACTTCCACGTCAGTACAAGAAACTATACCAACAACTGAAGCAACCAAGAAGGAAACTACAATAAAAATGATTCCCACGACATCTAAATTTAAACCGAAAGAAATATGGATAAAACCAGCTCAAAAAGGTGATTCTCCAATAATAGAGACAAAGATTAAAATGACTCACGATTTTCCAAGATACAGAAGTGCTAATAATAAAGAATTGACACCAACAAGTACTACTACAAAGACTATAATTGTGTCTATAATACCAACTTCAGTCATGTCATACTCGACATTTAAGAAAATTGCCTTGACATCTTCGTATTTATCTACTAAGAACACTACAAATATACCCTTGTATAGTAAAACAGATTATGGGTCTGCCACTCAGCCCATGCTGGCAGTAACAGTTAAACCAACAAAAACGTTGACTACTGTAGCGAAAGAAGATATACCTCTAAGTATAAATGATACAAGTACTGCTATTCTATCAAGCACTTCTGTACCTACAAAAGCAATTACAGCTTCTTCAGTAACAAAGTCTTTGGAAGTTACTAAAACCATACCTCATATTAATAGAACTAACAGCATGACGACTGAAATTAACAACAGTACTTCTATTTCTGTCACAACTACTTCTCCTAATATAATGCATACTACACAGAAACAGAATGTTCTACTTAAGTTCTCAACTACTAAATCGTTTACGATTCCAACAACAGTACAACCTGTTACAGAACCATTTGAGAAACATTATGAAAAATCAACAACATTGGAAAATAATGAGAATGTTTCTTCTGTAATAACGACTAATGTCCCGAAAGTTGTTGAAAAAGAAATTAATAAATCTAACGTTACTAATAGCCTAAGCAAAGTGACTACTGAAAGTCCTGAAGATGATGAAGAATTTCATATTTTAACAGAGCCTGAACATATAACAGCAGTCATGGGAGACAAGGGTACAGAAAGATCATCAGTTGACTTAATATCAGTAATAAGTATCGCAGGGGGTGTAATGATGGCAGTAATCACAGTGGCTGTGATTATTGTGATGATAGAGAGATGCAAGAAGCCGAGGTATGAGGAAGTGAGGAAAATTAATGATATAAGGATGCAAGTGATGATTGACAACAACGATGCACCGCCACCGTATGTGAGGAGTATCTTTCATACGCCACTACCTGGTAAGAACAAATAAATTAAATTAATAGTCTTACTTATTAGTTTAAATGAATGTAGACATAATTTTACAAAATGTGGCTTCATAAAGTTGGTGATTCGTTTGAAAGCAGCTGTATAAAAATATCTTATAAAATTCCTCAGGATTTGGTTAACATAACACTAAATAAATTTAAAATTAAAGTGAAGAGAGGAGTTTTATGAGAAAAAGTTACTATAAAGTAGCTAAGTATCTTGATGATGTAAATGCGTGGTCAACCTAAGTATGCTGCTTGCTCACACTATATAAATTGTAAACAAAACCATATTAAAATAAAAGATAATCTAGTTCTAATAAAGTTCTCTGAGTTTCCTGCTGGTATCTTCATCAGTAGTACTAACCTACCGAACGAAAGAATCTTTTTCCAGTGGTTTATTTATACATTATTTAATATTTTTTAAATATTTCTTTACACAATTGTAAAATTTTGACGTTCATATGTGCCTATATGAATAAATGATTCAATTTCATTTATATGTAGTATTTGTTCATTGGAAAACCCGGAATTAATGCAAACACTTAAATAATCATGATAATATTAGCAACCGTTAATAAGTTCACTATAAATATTATTGACTGAATATGGTCTAAATATTAGTAGAAATACTATTATTCGTGGGATCAATACCTAAACAATTTTTAGTAAAGGATTACAGTATGGTCAATCAAATCTCGTGCTGGATATTCACATATTTAAAAAAATAAAATAATTAAAGGTCTCACGAAAAAAAAACATTTGGTGCACAATTAGTAATAAATGGTCACGTACCCTATCTCATTCGAAGGGTATCCTAAGAGGCGACCAACGGAAAAATACGCAGATAATAACATTGCGAGAGAAGGAAAACTTGAAATAAAACCGTGTACTAACGCGTCTGGCCAACGTGGAAACAGTAGGCCGAAGCCTCCCAATGGAAGGAGAAGCATATATCCAGCAGAGGAGTGGGATAGGCTTATTGATTGATTGACTACCTAGCAGTATAATATTCACCGGATATTTACTATGTATTTAAATTTTTTCGTGTATTCTATATTTCGTCACTGGTACAAGCGCTGTGCTCACTGTTCGTGGCACTAAAATATAGGATAGGTAGGTAGGGTACCAAACCGTTTGACCATCGTGGAAACAGTTGGCCAAAAGACAAAATAAATTTAATTAACACAAGAATGTGAAGTGGTGCACCAACTGAGGTCGTACCTCGATCAAGTGTAAGAGAAGGTCCTCAGTAAACTCATATGTTAGAGAGGCGAGCCACTTCGCGAACTGTGATTGTGCTTCCTGAAGTGAGGACTACTTTATATCACAAAATTGAACTGATTTGTTGTAGGTGTAATTGACCTTATATGGGCTAAAGTGTCTAGCAAAGGTCGTGTTGATCTTAGCTAAGGGGAAAAAATACGACGTTTAAGTATATTTGGATACTCTGCCAAAGAGATCACTTTTCTATGAACGCTGAGACCTGTTTTTAAAACAATTGTCTTACGGTTTACCACAGATAACATAAGTTTTGCTTAGTAGCCAGAGATTCACTCACTTTGCTCTCGTACTATTTGAATTTAAATTTATCTTGGCTAATTGAATTTAACTTTATCTTGGATTTTATGGGAGCGACTGCCATCTAACCTCTCTATCCCGAGAGGAACAGCCGCACCACTATGTACCGGCTTACACTTGAGATTGTCTTTGGCCCAAAAGATCTTGGTGGAGCTCCAATAAATATTTACTTCATGTTTTAGTATATTAATTGTTTGTTGTCTTTGCGTGTTACAGAGCCCCCAGCATCAGAAAAGTGTCACTACCAGCCAATATCGACACTGGACCGCAATTTGAAACAGTTTATGAGGCCGGTCATCGTGCAACAACTATCGCCAATTATGCTGGAGAACTTCAGAGGTCAGTCAATTATAGGGTTCCGTACCTCCAGAGGAAATAAAACGGTACTCTAGGATCACTTCCATGTTTGTTATGTTACGAGTGTTAATAGCTTTTGGGGTCCTAATCACATTTTCCAATCTGGCCCTCTAGAGAAGTGGCAATTCGATTGAGATAGGAACATTTTTTTTTTAATCAGTACTGGTGATATTCGAATCCACGAACTTTTCTTGGTTACTTTCGTGGCAACCGTTCGTGGGTTCAGGGAAAGTTCGTAGGTTCGAAACCCACCTGAACTGATTCATTTTCCTACAACATAATATTATGATTCAATTTCAATAGTAAGCATACTAATTGCTTTAAAATTTCATTCAATTGGCAATACTACTAATTAGGAGGTAAGACACGGCGGTATATCCGCCCAATTGAGCAGTCCGACTGGGGAAGTACCTCCGCCCTACAGAATACGGCGGCTATAATAACTTCGTGTTGTGTTCCCGGCGGTGAGTAGGGTAGCCAGAGCTCACTGGAGAATTTGTGCTGTCATTGGCAAGACTAAAGGCTTGTCCTGCTTTGTCTTCTAAACTGACGGCACAGAGACTCTACTTACAGGGTTGGCAGCGCGACTGTGACTCCTCTGGTGTTACTCTTTCCATCAGGTGGGCCGTGTGCTTGTCTACCAACTAAGTGGTATAAAAAAAAATACGTTAGAAGAATAGAAAAGAATGATCATTGTATGGGATTGATATGTTACATTGAGGACTATAATATACGTGAAAATACTATGTCATACATTCGTCATTCTATTCTACAATACACCGACTAAAAAATTGCCACTTGCATAGGGGCATACGTACCATAATAAGTACCGACTTAGGAGTCGGTACGGTACACGGTACGGTACGGTATGGCACGCAGGCTTTCCTTTCGGGGTTGGGAGATAAGACAATATTCACTCTCACACTCATAATTTTATGTTATGGGATGATAACAAAAACCCTCGGATGCAACCGAGACATTAGCAACGGTAAGATGATGATGAATGTCACTGACTTCTGTCCTCGACTTCGTCTGTGTATATTTGAGAGTTGACCACAAACTGAAATGAATAATATGTGAATACTTAGGTACTAAAAAATATTGTGATAAAAATATAAACTCACAAAATCAAACGCTCCCAATTTCATAGAAATCCGTTCACCCCTTTTTGTATGATGAAGTAACAGACATAGAAACTAAGCCCATCGCACATGCAAGCCGTCACACTTATGATTGACGAACGAAGCTCTGACACAGGCTTTCATTGGGGGTTGAATGGGGAAAATTACTACCGTAAAGTCAAGATAAACCATTCCACAAGCAATATGCGAGTTTTTACACTTAGATGATGATTAATCACATTTTTATAATATTTTATCATGATTACAGGTATTTTAGAGTGCCACTACGACCATTTACCAAGAAGAAGTATCGATTTTGGTCCCATACAAACTCGATCTTCAATAGCGCCATCTATTAGAGACTGTAACGAACTACATCAACTGCGAGCTAGCATGACCGAATCTGCGATTGAAGCATTGAAATGCGAAGCTAAACTTGATGTTATTGATAACACCACATCGGAACCTTTATATGCTGAAATTCCATGTTGGAGACCTCCATCTGAACATGCCATTGAAATCATAAACCTCAATGGAGAGGCCGTAACTGAGTTATGACGATAATGGCCAATTCATAAAGTGTTGGAAGCATAGTGGTTCTGATTTGCAGAACTAGATGGTGTTATTATAAAGTTTATATATGCTAAGAATTTTATGTGTGTCACGTGTAGAATTAATGTACAAAATAATACAAAAATTAAAGTATGTCAGAAGTATGGCTCTCTATTTTTATTCCTACGATTTTATGTCATAATTTAATATTGATAATGTTACTTGTCCTAACATTATTTACGCATAATACTCATTTGCCATAACTTTTTAATCATAATTTTTTAATCCTATTTACTACAAGCATAATATTTTATAGGCATAGTATCCCAAAGCATAAGTTTACTTAAGCATAACGACGCATAACCATAACTATTATAAAATACTGTTACTACCAAAAACAGTTAGAAATTATATTTTTTTTAATCAGGATGTTCATTTGACTAAATAAAGTTCTACATGGTTATATAAAAAAATAACCACGAAGGCCTAATGCGGGAGCTTCGCTCCACTCCGCTCCCGCATTAGCCTTCTAACCTAATCTATCCAAGTCGGAATCAGGGGCTCTCTCAATTAAATAAACAATATGCTTTACACATTTATGCATATCAAAGTTATGAATAAAAACATTAGGATATACAATATTTATGCTTAATAACAGAGTATGGTAAAAACCAATTATGGCACACTATTATTATTATGACAAAGAAAATTATGCCTAACTTATTATAACAATTTAAATTAGGACAAAAACCATTATGAGAAAAAATGGGATCCCCAGAAGTATTGTTTTTTTTTCTTTCTCTATAGCACGAAGAAGAATTAAAATGCTAGACACGAGTTTTCTTTTTCCTAGCTTGGTGTGAAAAATTTGATCTGACGAAGACGTTAATGTAAGGGATCATCATTAATTGAATTTCATCTCAGCAACGTTCTGTCAACTGATTGCCATCTCTTACAAAGAAACGGCAAACAGTTGACAGTTTCGAGATTGTCAACACGTAGAGGTTGAATATGACAGTAATTGTTTTAATGGTCTTTAACTTTAATGAATTAACAGCTAAGTAGCAACTATAGCCTGACAAATTCGTTGGTGACACTCCCATGGTCTGCGCGGGTGGTGGGGGACGTAATTATCGATGACCGTTACACACGGTACTAATTACTAAAAGATAAAAGATATCCCTGTGAAATATCTTACATTGTCTAAATTGATTGATTTTGTTTTTTTATATAACTTGCTTTGGCCCGCGACTTTCATCGCGTGAAGCGTTTAAAAAAAATACTACTACTTGGAATAAAATTAAAAAATAGGAGCATTGTACATTTGTAAGTAGTCGAAAAAATCTGAGAAATAAAACATTTTATGGTTTGTTTTAATTTTTAATACCAATCTTAAAAAAAAAACAGAATAAACATACATCATTTAATCAGAGTCATCACAGTCCATGTCGTGTTCCGAACTATCTTCGCTGTCGTAATCCGAACTATCAGGATCATCGTTTAATGATATAATAAACCTGTCCAACTCATTGTCACATATACGATCGTCGTTGTAGTATTTGTCCTCATTTTCAATTATGTGATTATCGCATTTTTTCCATTTTTCAGCAGTGTAATTAGCAAACAAGGTTGCAAGAGCGTCTTTCTTCTAATCTAATGTAGAATTGACATAATTCCTTGCCAAGTCGCCTTTTATATCACCCCATACCATCTCGATTGGATTGAGGTCGGGATGGTATGGAGGTAAACAAAGTACTGTGTGTCCGCCCTGATTTAGAATTTCATCCACAGTATATTGTTTTGGTAATGTTTGGCTGTTAATTAAAATAATTAAATCACATTTACGCAACGTTTCGTCAAATGGAACATTATGTTTTGTTAGCCAATCTTGCATTACCTTTTTTATACAACTCATTGTTGGTTTTTTTTCAATTTGTTTACAGTGGTACGCTGCGTTATCCATGACTATCACAGAATGACTTGGAATATTAGGCAGCAGTTGTTCTTTTAACCATTTTTCGAAATTTTCCGAGTTCATATCTCCGTGATAGTCACCGCTTTTGGAATGCGATTTAAATATCAACAGGCCATTTTTAACGAACCCAGTTCATCCATCAGCATGTACAATAATTAACCTAAGTCCTTTGCCAATATTTGTCAATATTCCACGTTCATTGGTAGATTGCCAGCAGTTAGACACAGTATGCGATTGATTGACATATGTCTCGTCGAGATAAAATATTGCTCTACCTTCATTTCGATATTTTTTGATAGCTAAAAGATAGTGCCACCTTAAAGACGTAATGTCAGGGCGCTCGATGAGCAGTTTTCGTTTGGACTGGCATTTTTTATATTTAAAACCAAGCCTCCGCAAAGTATTTCTTAAATACTCCCGAGAACAGTCTAATATACCATCTTCCTTTAAATCAGCGTTTATTTTTCTTAAAGTAGGGACCTCTTTCTTAACGGTGTAATTTAGTGTTATTTTCCTCCGAATAACACCTTCCGTAAAGTTATTAATTATAATACGTTTCTTTGCAATTTTGTTTTTCTTTGGAGATTTGAAAGTGGCAGTACCATCATTTTCACACAGCAATTTTCCTTGGCGAACAATATTCCTAACTGTAGTATTCGATAAACCTGTTACATTAGCCACTAAGTTTGCCAAATTAACATCGTTTTGATATTCAAACGAAGCTGGATCATCTTTGCGATTTTTAAAATAGTTATATACATTGTAAGTAATTTGTTTAGCTTGACGTCCAATAACTTTGCCTATCGGCGGACTCATCTTCATATATTAATATCGTGTGCGTTTTGTGACGTGCGACCGTACTCAATATGTGTTGCCGTCAACAGCGACGACGCGCAACTGAATGACGGCTCTGAGAGCCAGCCTCCACCCCGCGCTCGTCTCTTACTCCCCCCGCTGTCTTTCGTCCCCCGCGCCCGCAGACCATGGGAGTGTCACAAACCAGCTTGCCAGACTATAATACCTAAAGATGTTCGCATTTGGTAGCTTTGTAAAAAATGTGATACCTGCTAAAACAAGTTAATTCCTTATCAAAATATTTCCTAATAACAGTACCATAGTGACGAGTAACGAGAATAATATAATATATTGCGATGCTCTGATGCAGGCTTCTCTCACGGAATTATGAGGTCAGACGACAGTTGCTGCTAGAAAAGGTGATTCATTAATAATAACAAGCGAACCATGGGCTCCAAATTGCAAACTTTAGACGCAACTGTGCAATAAGAATGATCAATCAATCAATTAGCCTGTCATAGGCCACCACTGGACATAGGCGTCTCCTTTCTACGAGCAAGTAATGCTCGTAATGGAGACGGTGCAGTGGGGACGGAGGAGACTCGCTAACCGTGCAGCCCGCGTTGAGCGGAGGCTACTCGGGCGTCAGAGGTCGAATAATAACCTCCGTCCCCCATGAGCGTGGGCCTGGGATTGACAGGTGAAATCGCCTGTCACCCTAGCAGAAGGAGGCCACGACGGCGGCGGCGTGCTATGCTCGCCTCCCCATACCCGGGGACTGGATGAGGACTCAATCGTCCCCACACCCGAAGAGGGCCAGCTCGAATGAGCTCGAGCTGAGTCGGCCGTGGTGCGAGGGATATATATGTCTCAGGTAACTTCGCCACCGGCAACCTATGATCCTCAGATGGAGTACGTTTTAGTCGGTTTAAGTTCAACCTAACCTCCCCCACCGGCTCCGGTAAAGTATCCGTGAGAATTGTCGCACATAAAAAAAAATATAGGCCTCTCCTAATGTGTGCCATTGTTCCTGATTCTCATCCATGGGAATGGTGATAATGATGAATGATAATTAGGTATACAAGAAACGTTTACAGAATTTAAATTTGATAAAACATCAAATCAGTTCGAGGCCATTACAAGGATATTTTTGACGATGATAAGTACGTTAGTTTGGGATAATTGCAAGCTTCGTGAAACATACGGACGAATGACGATAGCACTATCAAGGTTAAAGTGCGTGGGTAAAGCCACTATCAGACGATATCCTCTGGGCCACCCGCCACTATTAGCGGAACAATACTAATGATTATATTAAATAACTCTGAACCACAGATTGAAATTTTTAATGTTCACAAGTTTCCAAAATGTTACTGGCGAACCGGTTAACGTATGACCGTTTTGAGATTATGAGTGTCTGATTCTGAGTATGAGATTCTAACTTTTGGCGGTTAGATACTGATTGTTTGAATACTTGTTGCACAAAATATGTCTTTAAATATTGTACTATGTGTAGCTTTGGCATTAACAATTTGCCTATCGAAGTACACTACTGCACATTGGCCTCTCTATATGCAATATTGCTCCCCGAACCTTCGCATCCAGTTCATTCCAGCCGCCTTTTTCAGATCTAAGAATCAACCATAGAATTAATTTCATTTATTCAGTTTACAATTATATATATCAAGAAATATTATAAAAATATTAAATAATGTATAAATAAAGCATTGGAAAATGATTCTTTCGCTGGTTCGGTAGGTTACGTTGTACCGAGAAGATACTCTATTAGAACTAGATTATCTTTTTTTTTTAATATTACTTTGTTTACAGTTTATGTTGTGTGAGCAACAAAAGACTTAGGTTGACCACGCATTTTTATCATAAAGAGACTGATCGCCTGTATAATAGGTAACCTTTTTTCGTTAAAGATTTTTTCACTTCTATTTTAAATCGAATCTTTCTATCCGGCCATCCGTTTTTTTCTGAAGTGCTCCACTCTAGTACTGTTTACTGTGTAGGTTTGCTAACAGCTATCGGTCTATCGACTGAACTTCATGAAATTTGTTCTTCGACACGAGAGATAGAAAATTTAGTCAGTGGCATTAGCGAGAGAAACCCAGGAAAATGCTAGGTAGTAACGAAACAAATACTAACTAACGACCTTAACGGTGGTAACGGTTATCTATGCTAAGAGTACGTAGTCCAATACCTCTTCGCGGTGCAACCCTATAGAAAGTAGCTCGGAAACTCTACACATGGAGAGCAGGCAACAGAAGCCCCCGATAGCCCATGAGAGTGGTATTTATGGCGATTGCCGAAGCGTACTTTTAACACTTTCAATACCCTGAAACCCAATGCAATGACGTCACCTTGACTCAGTGTTTGTAGATAATAGAGGTTAATCTGTGAAGCATGAGATATAATAACAAACAAATGTACCTACAATACTTAATGATATTGGTTCTTAATTTCATCAAAACATTGCAAAACAGATAGTATTATCTCATCGTTTCCGACTACTGTGTGTGACGATATCATGTCTATTTGGAATTAGGGTTACTTGGATCTATCTTTTTATGATATTTTTGACAAGTTAAGTGGCAGACGACACGGCCCACCTTATGGAGAGTGGTTACCATCTCCTATGGACGTGTGCAACACCAGTGGAGTCACACTCGCGCTGCCGACCTTATAAGCACAGGGAGTATCTGTGCCGTCAGTGTAGAAGACAAAGCAGGATGAGACTTTGGTCTTCCCACTGACAGCATAAAAACTTTCCAGTGAGCTGTGGCTGTCCTAAATGATATAATATATGAAGGGACTAATATGCTTATGTTATTTATACGTTTATTAATGGGTATACATACATACTACCTATTTATGAACGCTTGCAACATCATAGGTGTACTTTGTACTACTGTGCAAAATGTTAGGTTTGATTCCCGAATTTAATAAAGTGTTATGGTGTAATTATTTTCTTGACTGGCCTCGAATCTGGCATCTGCATTGTCATTCAGTGAAAAGCTTGATTGCTTGACTACGATAAGCCACCAAGGCCTATAGGAGTGCTTGGTAGGAAAACTGGGCATTCAAAAACGTGATGAACTCTGGGTAAGGGAGGCCAGTGCTACGGTGCAATATTAGTAGTAGGATAAAGGCATCTCAGAGCAGGATCTGTCGGGGTGCGAGGAAAATGCCCTTTTTTTACGTCCGCAAAATCCTCACGGATACCTCCCCACCGGAGCCGGTGGAAGAGGTTATGTCGAACTCGAACTGACTAAAACGCACGCCGCCTGTGGGTCGTTTTGGTTGCCAAAGGTGAGGTTGACAGGCATAAGCCAAGCTGCCCGCGTACGAAGGCAACTCGGGTGTCGGAGGTCGGTGAACGACCTTCGCCCCCCATGAGCGCAGGCCTGTGCGTGACTGGTAGAGCCACCTGTCACCCTGGCCGACACAGGGCCACCTCTCACGATCTGGCCCTCTCCTCGGGTGTGTGGGCGCCGCCGCTGTGGCCTGCTCCTGCCAGGGTGACAGGTGGCTCTACCAGTCACGCACAGGCCTGCGCTCATGGGGGGCGAAGGTCGTTCACCGACCTCCGACACCCGAGTTGCCTTCGTACGCGGGCAGCTTGGCTTAGGAAAATGCCCTTGATATTTTCTTTCTTTATCTCCCTTACTTTCTTTAGTTTCATTCATAAGTACTAATAATCAACTAATTTGGCATTATAAGTACCTTTTTTATTCTCTGTCACTAGATACTCTTCTAGGACATATTTTCCGCGTACGGAACCTCAAACCTAGTAACATATTAACACATAATATAAATAGCACACTAGTAAAAACTAAGTTGAACATCAGTGTGTGATTAAGTGTAGCCGAGACAACAAGTGGAATCAGTATCGGTAAGTTACGCCTGATTATGTCATACTTATAAACATATTACTTAGAATTATTCACGAATTGTTTTGACAATATTATGAATTAAGATTCTATGTGATTTATTTTATGACCATTCAAAAGTAATACAAACCTATACACTTAGTTATACAGATGTTATTTTATGTTATGATAGCCTCAGTGGCGTGGCTACTTAGGAGGCGCGGGTAGGATCGCAAGCCAAGCTGCCCGCGTGCGAAGGCAGCTCGGGTGTCGGAGGTCGATGAACGACCTCCGCCCCCCATGAGCGCCGGCCTGGGGGTGACAGGTGGAGCCGCCTGTCACCCTGGCAGAAGCAGGCTGTGGTGGCGGCAAGCCTCGCGCGCCTACCCGTTTCCGGGGACGAGTTGGGGACCGAGAAGTGGGCCAGATCGTGAGAGATGGCCCTGGGTCGGCCGGGGTGCGACGGATATGCCTGTCAACCTCACCTTCGGCAACTAAAACGACCCACAGGTGGCGTGCGGTTTAGTCGGTTCGAGTCCGACATAACCTCTCCCACCGGCTACGGTGGGGAGGTATCCGTGGGAATTTTGCGCACGTAAAAAAAAAGGAGACACGGTTTCGATCCCCGTTCAGTGCAAATATTTGTATACATGAATATAGGTATTTGCATTGGGCTGGTCGTGCCTCGAAGAGCATGTTAAGCCGCCGGTCCTGGTTGTCATGCCAACATCTATGGCAGTCGTTTCGGGTACTTAGAGTCTTAAAAAGTTCTGGTCTAGCTGCAATGCTACGATATCATCTTTAGGTTGTGGAGGTCAGAAGACCGTCGCTTCACGGATAATATCGAAGTTAGCCAAATTTGCAGTTAAACTGGTAATGCGAACCCCATACTCCGAGATAAAAGCTTCGGATGCGACTGGGATTAACGCTAAGAGGAAGAAGATATTATATCAATTATATTTTCAATATTTGTCTTTATATTCCCAACGGTATATGTAAAGGGTCTGTGGCTCGCTACCTATTATGTGGGGTTAACGAAGTGACTGGCGATACATAATAACATAAAAGAATATAAACTCACGCCTATATCCCCAAAGGGGTAGGCAGAGGTGCTAACTAGGTCCCAATATAATAGGTGGCGAGCCTATTGCCATTAACCGGGCACTTATAAACGTTGCGATAAATACACTTAACTTCGAAAAGTTTTGCATTGGCATTGGTGTGTGCCATGGTAAAACCTGGGATCGAACCCGAGACCTCGTCTCAGCAGTTCATTACCCATACCACTGGGCTACCGCGGCTAATACTGGCAGTACGTGGTCATATAATAACCGCCTCGGTCAACCCCTTGGCGAATAAAGAAGTGATGTGTATCAGTGTCAATTTAACCTGGATATATACAGATAGAAATACGGACAAGGTTCTGCTAAAAGGCTGAAACTTTGTACAGAGATAATATAAAAGATCACCTACCTACTTTTCTTTGCCATGCAATATAGACTAACTAACACCTTCCTGTCTTCAGTACAGCAAATTGTTATGGATTGCAAGAGAGAGGATGAAAGTGATGAGCTCAATAATAACCTGACTGAGGCATCATTTAGCTCAATTTGTACTAACATAGAATAAGAGAATTATAACTAACATAAAATGAGTCTGTGTTACTTAAATAAACAAACATATTATTATTATTATAGTGTTGGGCACATTTTAATTGCAATTAAACTTGCAACTAACCCGACTGGTGTCTAAACGATCGAACCAAGATTGACAGCAGGTGGTATTCATAAAAAAAAATTCCGCTTATGATTGGCAACAGGATACAGCCTGCTATCAAACTTCTTTTGATCTTTTAGACAGCAGTCGTGTTAGTTGCAAGTTTAATTGTAATTAAAATTCGTCCAACACTGCTCTGGCAGAGGTGGTTTAATACTGACGGTGAGACTATGTCCCTAAGCGTCTCGATTTCTCCAAGCGCTTGACGATATTGATTAAGAACCTCTGAACCTCCAAGTTCTCTGAATGTTGCTGCAATATACTGACTGCATCTAGAAGCTACTATTTTTTATACCACTTAGGTGGTCGACAAGCACGTGGTTCAACTGATGGAAAGTGGTCACCGTGGCCTATGGACTAGTGCAACACTAGGAGTATCACACTCGAGCTGCCGAACTTGTAAGAGCAGTGACTTTCTGTGCCTATGCAGAGCCATCTCTTATAAAGGACAGTAGTTACTCGAGAGAAAACTTCGAGATAAACTCTAGAATCTGTTGTCGCAGTTCGGCTTTGATACACTTATATATGCAGTGTAATTATATCGTGTGCATAGAGCATCTCATTGCCTTATGTCAGAGCAACTTGTTGCTGTGCTGTCAATCAATCAATAAAACTATCACAGTCCACTGCTGGACCTAGGCCTCTCCCAATATTGGGAGGCTTTGGCCTACTGTTTCCACGCTGGCCAGACGGGATGTTACAGGGTTTTATTACAAGTTCTCGTAGTGATATCGTCTGCGTATTTTTTTAGTACGTTAGTCGCCTCTTATGACACCCTTCGGATGATTCAGGGTAGTGATTCTTGTATTCTTTCTCTGTCACCACATGGATCCTGTAACGTAGCTGCAATACAAAATCAGTAATATGATTTTGTATTGCAAATAATTAATGATAATCATTATTTGTTGACAAAGTAACGTTTCTAAGGTCAAGTTTTATATTTCTATATGCACAGAATCCTAAGTCTATAATAGTTAAAGACTGTGAAACAGGCAATAAAACCTCACGGTCACTCTTTTTCTATTGCTAATAGGTACCTATACCACTGTTAACCTCTGTACTAACATTATAAATTAAGCTTAGTACTTTAGGTACATACCCGAAGCAGTTTTCAAAAATGGGCATATCACGTTATATATTATCAGTATTATCACTGATAGGACTAATGTAGCCAATAAACCTGATTTAGTGATAATAGATCTATTAGATCGCCGTGCAGTAATAGTTGATATCATTAATCCTCATCACGTCTCGTGATGGCAGAAAAAAACAAAATAAGTATCAGTACTTAACCCATGTGATTGTCGACATGGGATGTAGACTCAGCTATTATTGTACCGATAGTCATTTCAGTTCACAGACTTATCGCCAAGAGCCTCGATCAGTTTCACAGCTGGCTCAAAAGTTTAATTCAGAAGGCAGTTCTGCTTGGCACGTCACGCATAGTGAGGAAGTTCCTCTCCCTGGAGTCTTAGGACTCTTCCTCACTATGCGTTATTGGTGGTTAGCCACCGCACTATGGTCCAGAAACGGGTTCACCGTCTCAAAAATCTCTATCTCGTTTGCCTTAAGACTCATTCACTTGAAAATTTGCTCACGTATAGTTGAATCTATGGACTTTCAAATAAAATAAGAAAATATGATAATATTCTAGTGGTTACAGACGGAAAATATTTTTTTTATTTACGCGCACTTGATGCAATCGTCATGTTACTTCAAGTTCCTGTCACGACATTAACCACGTTATTAAATTTTTATCATGACTTGTTAGCACATGACATGAATGCATATTATTTATTGTAATAATAGTATTGATTTTGATTGACACAACAAATCATGCAGCCTCTTAACAATCTTTTTTCGCAGGTATTTACAAACTATGGTTTCGTTTAATTTTTTCAACAATTTCTTTTACAGATCATAATGCGTTTATTCCTCCTAGCCGTGCTAGTCACGTGCGTCTGCGCAACACCACAGTACGTGAAGTCCCGTTACTCCAGCGGTGTTAAGGGTGGTTACACTGGTGGGTCAGGTTATCAGGCTGGAGAGAATCTTGCAAGGTGAGGGTGCAACAGCAAACACTTTACTTAAAAATAACTATAGTTGACTTAGGCATAAGAATCTTGACAACAAATACGTCACAATGTACTCTTTCCTCAAAAGACATCATGTATACGTTCTGCGTGCAGTACGCATGGTGCCTTTTCAGGATAGCACAGCGTATTACGGTGGCGAAGGAGCTCAAATTCGCCAATTATTTATTAGGTATATAGATAGCGTTGTGTAGAATATTACAGAATATTTTATTTATTTTATTCATTTATATCCTTGATGCTCGTGGTATTGCCACGAGCATCAAGGCGAGGCCTCGCTTCTCTCGCAACTTGGGCTCAGTATAAATAAATAGTTAATTTGCTGTCAAGATATTACGTGTATTACATATATTGTACTGTATTCTCTGAAGGATAGAATTCGGAATGAGGTTATCCGACAGAGAACTAAAGTTACCGAGGTAAGTCGCAGAATAAGCAAGTTGTAGTGGCAGTGGGCTGGCCACGTTTGCCGAAGGACCGATGGCCGTTGGAGCAAACGAGTCCTAGACCTCCTAGCCAGATGGACGGAAGACCTAAAAGGTGACTGGGACAGACTGGATGCGGAAAGCAGAGGATCGGATAAAATGGCGCAAATTCGGAGAGGCCTATTTCCAGTAGTAGACCGCGGTGGGCTAATTGATTGATTGATATATGCCAATAGCTATAAACATTGAGTTCAACATCAGACAGATATATATATACAGCCCAGATTCAGCCTCAGATGCATGGCTCGAGTCAACAATGGTGCCCGGAATACGGCAAAAGACTCTGTTACGTGGAACCGAATACAAAATTATTGGTGAAATGTGGGTGTTAAATCACCTCTGCCTAACCCTCCAGGGATAAAGGTGTGATTATATGTATGTACGTAATGAGTCGATCAATAAAATTGACTGCATTCCGGTTGATCGATAACCCCTAGCATGAAAAACTTTCGTAAACGTTTCGAGAGAATGGACCATTGCGATTGGCTGCCTGCTTACTGTGAACCTGTGTGTGGGTGAAACCGGCCAATCGCAATGCTCTGTTCTCTCGATATGTTTACGATATGATTACGATAGTTTTTCGTGCTAGGGGTGCCATTGAAAAGTATGTTACATTATTTAATGATTTTCATTTACTTGTTTGAAACTAACGTAGGTATTTTTTACATTTAGGTATTACAACAACACACAGCCAGGGTACAGCGGTTACAACCCCAGATATAATCTGACGGGGACGGGATCCGTGGATTACGAGAAAGGAGTGTGCTATGTTGAAGTGCCGTAAGTACTTACATTAATAATAATTTGAGCATACACTTACAGCAATTACGTTTACGTATACCACTAGACCAGTGATGGCCAAAGTACGGCCTGCGGGCCAGTTCCAATAATCCGGCCCACTGACGGTCCTTTGACAGTAATAATATATGGATCGTGATAATTATATTTTTGCAGTTCGGTATTATAAAGTAGATTCTATATTATGAAACAACCGTGGTAACCTAGTGGTATGGGTAATGGACTGCTGAGACGAGGTCTCGGGTTCTATCCCAAGTTTTACCATGGCACACACCAATGACTTTTCGAAGTTATGTGTGTATTTATCGCAGGTTTGTAAGTGACCGGTTAATAGCTAATAGGCTCGCAACCTATTACATTGGGACCTAAACATAAACTGGCAAAATGTGGGTGCTAGCACCTCTGCTTACCCCTTCGGGAATATAGGCGTGAGTTTATGTTATGCTATGTTATGCTATATTATGAAAATAATAGACGACGATTGATGCTTTTTTTACCGATTTGCTCGAACACTACAACAAATTTATAACCACCCACGTAGTGGGGGGCGGAGGAGAGGGTGTATCTCAGTATATAAATTCTGGGCCTCCTCTAAAATTTCTTACACTTTCTGGCCCTCCATAAAAAAAGTTTGCTCACCACTGCACTAGACTAACTGTATGGAACATGTGTAAAAATTCATCAACTCTATAGTTCCTGCGTCCCGTTTTAAATTCAAATGTCATCAATTTTTCACCTCACCTCGTATCTGTGACGCTATGATAGTTAGTCAGTCAGTCTGATAGTAGTCTACACAAAATAGGCACTGCCTATTGAAGGCAGCGCATAAGCTAAGACAAACAAACCAACATAGATTTTTATATATTTAATTACGACATCTTTAAAAAAAAAAATAGAGAACGAGTTCGACGTATCGTTGAATTGTACAAAAACACTACAATATGCTCGAGCAACTACCTACCTAAGTATCTAATATCAACATTATTATCCTTATGAGACAAAAAAACAGAACGTGTCAGTACGATGACTTTTGTAAAGAGCGCATTAAATTTATTTGCTTCTTGAAAATGTGTCTTTAACACTCTGATATAGAACTAGTTTTTGCTTGGAACCCCTAATACCACATATATCTTTTTTCATCTTAGGTTTTTGTTATTGTAACGACTTAAATCTGCTGGTTTTTAAAACTAATCATATGCCTTAATTTTTTTTTTGCGATGTAGGCCGTTGCACATAACGTCAAAAATTAGTAAAATGGGAAATAATTTTAATAACAGCATGAGACCTGTTGTAATTGAAAGGAAATATGGTTAAACAGCGGGAAAAATAAATTAAACTCGCTACGAAGTACGAGGGTGTAATAGGGTACATCTGTAGGGTGAAAAAAAGGCTTATCACGATTTGCAGCGAAATTTAAATCTATCGAAAAAAGTTAAATATGAAATTTGTAGGTCTTCAACTTTTGTATGAACCGTTTTTCACATTACTTGACAACTTTCGAGAAAAATTGGAAAATTGGCAAATGGGTGTTTTGATCTTTTAGACAGCAGTCGGGTTTTCATTTTTCATAAATGTTTAGTTAGTAAAGTTGGTTTTATAATTATTTTTGTTTCTTCAAACAGGACAGCCACCATTGCAAAAGATCCATCTCACATTCCAGCCGGTAATGGAGTAAGTATTATCTGAAATTAACATTCTTTTTACTCGGTGTAGGTAGTTAAAAAATTAAAAATATTTTACTGTGTCAAAAAACATGGTTTTCATATAATATGGTATTTGAAGACTCCTTTTAAGCAAGAAATATCTGTGTTAGGAGCCTACCTATACGTATTTATCATCTAAGTATAATTTCCTTATGATTTATATATGATCTCATCAAGAAATGATAATTAATTGAGGAAATTCTCTTACCATTCTGGCCATTTTCTTACAAATAAATTCATTGATTGTTCCAGTCCCGCGCTGACCTAAGCCGCATCAGGACATGCTGCAAGGGTTACATTAGGAACATATATAACTTCAGAATCTGTGACCCAGTGTGCACTAACGACTGCATCAATGCCCTCTGCACAGAACCCGAAGTCTGCACATGCTTCCCTCAGCACGTCAAGAATTTGGCCGGTATCTGTGTGCCTACCTGTCCTATAGGATGTCAGAATGGAGTCTGTGCTGGAGGCGAATGTATCTGCAAGGATGGCTATAGATTGGACTCTGAGAGCAAATACTGTGTCCCAATTTGTAGGGATAATTGTGGAGGAATAGGTAAGTAGCTATAACATCTGATAAATAGATTTTGGCGAAAAAATTGATAACACAAGCAAAATCAAGTAAAATTCTAGAAAATGAAAACCGTAAAACATATGTATAGAAGAATTTGGATGGTTTTAGGCAAAGGTTCGGTGATTTAGTGGTGAGGGTTAGAGCGTTACCCCTGAAAAGGATAGATTCCTGATTCGAATCCCGCCTGGACCGTTTCAAAATCTTATCGGGTTTTAAAAAAATGTTTGTATGTCTTTTTGTCCTTCTGTCTGTTTCTTCAAGAGCAGGAACTTGTTGACTGGTATATACTTATCTAATCTTAGAAGCCGCAACGTAGATTTTATCATAGAAAATTATAGGGTTCAAGGAAAATTTCAACTGACAATAATGAATGTGATCGAATTCAAAGAATAACATTAGAACATGGTTACAATATTTTGATATATCTAACTGTGACGGTGACGGAGAAAGATTACAAGTGTCACCACCCCATTTCATCTGCCGGGTGTCGTAAGAGGCGACTAACGAAAAAAATCAAATCACTGCGAGAGAAGGAAAACTCGAAATAAAACCCTGTACCAATACGTCGGACCAGCGTGGAAACAATAGGCCAAAGCCTCCCAACATTGGGAGAGGCTTAGTCTAACAGTGGACTGCGATTGGCTAGTTGATTGTTGATTGTACTGAAGGTTTTAAAGCTAACTACACATTACTTTAATTTTTTTCAGGCAATTGTACTGCTCCAAACACATGTGAATGTCGCAAAGGTTACACTACCAGCCCTGATGGATCATGTAAGCCTCATTGTGATCGATGTGGTACTTTTGCTCAGTGCGTAGCTCCTAATGAATGTCGCTGTCAGCCTGGATATAAAACTAATTCACAAGGGGATTGTTTCCCTCAATGTGCCAAGTAAGTAATGTAGAAAATTATCGACGGGGTAAAAGAAAGTCTCAGTGAATTAAATGATGTTGAAGTTGTTTCGCGTCTTTTCTCTTTGAAGACTGGACGTCACTTATGACGTTCTGGTTATTAATCATCGATATGATTCTTATTTAATACAGACTACAGACTTAGGTAAGTCTGTAGTCAGTACAATGCAGCTTTCAAGGGTGTGCTACTAAATATATTCTTATTTTATCTTATTTTCGACTAATGTAAGATTTTATTTGTTTTCAGCAACTGCCAACCAAACGGAAGATGTGTGGGTCCAAATAAATGCGAGTACCCGTTAACCACAACGACTACCATCGTACCCATTGGACTTCATCCTCAAGGGCCACATAATAATCCTCAAAATCCAAACGGATATCCGAATCCAAGTCAATACTATCCGGGTTATCAACAATCTAACTACCCTGGCAATCAACAATCCAACTATGGCAATCAACAAACAAATTACCCTGGCGGTCAACAATCAAATTATCCTGGCAGTCAACATTCTTACTATCCTGGTTATCAACAACCTAATTATTCTGACAATCAACAATCTCAATATCCTGTACAGCCTGGTCAATCTAACCAACCAGGTCACCCTAACCAACCAGGTCAATCCAATCAACCAGGTCAATTTAATCAAACGGGTTCTCCTTATAATCCGCATTCAAATTATCCTACAAACAGGCCTACACAAGAGCAACAAACCAACAACCCCAATTATCAACCTATATATTACAACCCTGGCCAACAACCAAATATTTATCCAGCTAGTCAACATGGTTACAATGACCCCCTGCGCCCTAATTACCCTAATAGTCAGCAATCAAATTCAAATCTACCCTCAAACAATGCTAACTACCCTGGCAGCCCATATAATCCGACAAATCAACAAATAAATCCAGGAAATCAACACTACTATCCGCAATATCCAAGTCAACAACACGGCACCTCCAACCTTTACAATCAGTCATATTCTTCTTCCTACACTTCTCAACAACAATCACAGCTTCATCCTGATAGTCAGGTTGAAACTATCCTGAATCTGTGCTCGAAACCTTGTCTTAACGGCATCTGTATTGGAAAAGATACATGTATTTGCAACAATGGATACGTACTTGATGAGTCAGATCAAGCAGTTAATAGGTAAGTAACTTCTTGAACAAACGTCGAATAATCGTACGAAGAGACACTACCTAGTTTTTAATAAAATAAAAATTACACGACTTAGATGGCAGTGAAGCTCACGGCCCATCCGATGTGAAGTGTGAAGTGGTTACCGTGGAGGTGTGCAACACCAGAGGCATCAAACAGGTGCTGCCGACTCTGTAGAAACCTTCTAATGCCCCTCTTGAAGAACCCCAATATGGGCAGGCACTTGGGAAAACTGCAGTAGCAGGAGTTCATTCCATAGCTTGAGTGTGCGTGGGATGAAGTTTCTTTCGTACCGCGCAATGTGTGAGAATGAATTCCCTGCTTATGGTTCAACAATGATTGTTCAGGATATCCAATGTCCATTCATTGGTAGACTTTGACTTTGACCAAGTATGTAATGGAGTAAGATAGCGAAGAACAGAATATGATTAGGTGAAGCGTTCCTGTTTCTCGTTGTTTGAATTTGAATGAATTACATAAGTACATGCATTATAATCACGCGTCTATCCCCAGAGGGTTATTTAACATCCACATTTCATCAATCATTGAATTTGGTCGTACATAATAGGGGTGAATGAAGGATGAAATATATCTGTCTGATGTAAAACAGCCCTATCCCTTAATCACCTTGTACGACATCGCATTGGAAGGTATGGGGTGGTCCTAATTCTACTCTGCCGCAAACCACGCGGCAAGTATAATTGATAATAGCTATCATTATATCGGTATATTTTATTCCAGCTGTAAACCGCACTGTCCTGGAGGTTGCCCGAATGGGATATGCTCCTCACCAAACTTCTGCATATGCGACATGGGTTACTATAAGGATCACAGTGTGAAGGGCAAAGCTAACTGCGTCAAACGCATCAGGAGGTCTGCAGATGCTCCAGACTATGTCGCCGAGCCTCTAGTCTTTGAAATTGAACCTGAATACGACCTACAACTGTGATAGAATAATGTGAAGATTTATGAGAAGTGCTCTGTACAAAAAATGATGTAATATTATAATTATGAATCAGTGTTTGGTTTTATTGTTAGCTATTGTTTTGTTATTTGTTGCTAGCTGTTACCCGTAACTTTTTTTTAAAGAATATTAGCAACCGCAATTACTAATATTCGCTCTAACCCCTCCAACTAAGCTAAATTGCTTGTACTAGGAGTGGGTTGACGTCGGTAGTGTAATGGCCACGATTCGAACCCTGGACCTCTCGATCGTAAAGGCGACTCCTTAATCACTAAGCTATCGACGCTTTAACTGTACCCATTAAAATAGCAGCAGTAGTAATAATTTTTTGCTGGAGCATCTGCATACAAACTTGACCACTTCGAGTCGCTGCAAAGACGGACGCTGAGGATCATTGACAATCCCGTACTCACAAGCTGTGTGGTACCTCTCACTATCAGGAGGAACTTTGCTTCGCTTTGTGTGTTTTACCTCCGACATTATGCCCACAGCTACATTCTATCACCGTTCGCCATAGGTAAAAATCATCCTCTCACATATCGACTGGAAACGGTACGCACTGTGCTATATAAAAGGAACTTCATCCCACGCACGCTCTAGCTGTAGAATGAACCCACTCGTCGCACCATTAAGGCCTGGAATTCATTACGAGCTCACGTCTTCCCTTCTTCCTACAGTCCCGGTTCCTTTAAGCGGGGCCTTTATGATGAGGCCGTCAAGCTGAGTGTCACCATTGTAACATGGTATATATGTAAGTAATGGTTTTATTTGACGACCTCAGTGGCGTAGCGGTAGAGCATTTGACTACTATGCAGGGGGCGCGGGTTCGATTCCCGCTCAGTGCAAATATTTGTATGCATGAATATGTATATTTGCATTAGTCTGGGTATTTGTATGGATAATATATATGTAATTATACTAAGTATCGGGACTTCTCGCGAATTATATTTTGGAACTTACTATTTCTGCCGACTCAAGTCAAGTCGTGACCACGGGTGCTGCAACGCATCCGAAACGTCGGCAGAAATAGTAAGTTCCAAAATATAATTCGCGAGAAGTCCCGATACTTAGTATAATTATGAATTCACACCGCGAAAGTTTAAAAATAATATATATGTATTTACAAAAAAAGCAACTAAGTATGTTTATCCGCATTCAAGATCCCATAACACAAGCTAGTTAAGCAGTGCTTACCATGGGTCTAGATAGCGTTGTGTAGAATGTCGTGGAATATTTATTTATGTTTATTTATTATTTAGTGGTGAGCCTCTATATCATTCAACGCGGCGAGTCTCCTCGCCGGATCGCCACCATGGATCCTGGAAGCGAGATGCCTTTCGGCGCTATACCGGTTCCGAAGGGCGGCGCGGGAGTGGGGTCACGATCCCGAGCCCGAAGAAATTCGGGCCGTGAGATCCCGGCTCCACAGGGAAATGGTGGCGGAATGGGAGAGACGACTTGGGCAACCAAGCGCAGGGCACGCCGTAGTAACGGCGGTAAGACCCATCATGGGGGAGTGGCTAGAGAGGCCACACGGCAGCCTCTCGTACCGTCTGACGCAGATGATCACCGAACACGGGTGCTTCGGAAAGTATCTGCGTCGGATGGAGAAAGAGCCAACGTCCGAGTGCCATCACTGCGACGCGAGCGAGGACTCAGGTCCGCACACGCTCACCGAGTGTCCGGCGTGGGAGACGCCGAGGCGGGAGCTTGTGGCGGCCCTGGGAGTGAGAGTTCTCACGCTCTCCACCTTGCTCGCGGCGATGGTCCGCTGCGCGGATGCGTGGGCGGCCGGCGCCTCCTTCTGCGAGCAAGTAATGCTCGTGAAGGAGGAGGCGGGGCAGGAGCGGCAGCGGGAGCGACGAAGGATCGCAAGCCAAGCTGCCCGCGTACGAAGGCAACTCGGGCGTCGGAGGTCGATGAACGACCTCCGCCCCCCATGAGCGCCGGCCTGGGGGTGGCAGGTGGAGCCGCCTGTCACCCTGGCAGAAGCAGGCCGCGGCGGTGGCGCGCCTGGCGCGCCTCCCCGTTTCCGGGGTCGAGTTGGGGACTGTAGTCCCCACAACCCGAGAAGAGGGCCAGATCGTGAGAGATGGCCCTGGGTCGGCCGGGGTGCGAGGGATATGCCTGTCAACCTCACCTTCGGCAACCAAAACGACCCACAGGCGGCGTGCGTTTTAGTCGGTTCGAGTCCGACATAACCTCCTCCACCGGCTCCGGTGGGGAGGTATCCGTGGGGATTTTGCGCACGTAAAAAAAAAAAAAAATGGTGAGCCTCTTTTCTGAGACTTTACCTTCCGCTTAGCATCAGACGAGACGAAGTCTACTTGACGTTTCATATATAAAAAGTGAAGAAATTCTTAGATAGTGGCAGCGTTAGAGCAGTCTTCTTCATTCTGGCGTTAATCCCAGTCGCATACGATGCTTTGACCACGGAGTCTGAGGTCCGTTTTACCTGTCCAACCGCGGCTTTGGCTGAACTTCGATATTTTTCTTGAAACGACTGTCAGCTGACCTCCACAACTCAAAGGAGATATCGAGTCATTGCAGCTAAATCATATGTTGTACTTTTTTTTAATGCTCCAACTACTCTTAACGACTGCCATAGATGTGCGTATGGCAAGCGGGAATTTGAACGCGTTAAAGAGCGTTAGATCATTAAATTATAATGATATTTAAACCAAATTAGTAAAAAATATTCTTTGAAAATTTTATTGACTAAACTACACATCTTATATATTATATAAAAAATTACATCTCTTCGCATTTGCACACAACTGTATCCTTCTTCTTTGAATATTGAAACTGAGGATCCTGCTCATCAGGGACATCATCTGAAATACCAAGGATTTGAAATGTCATCCATTGCATTCATTAGGATTTCATTGAAGCAAGACGTACATTTTAAAATTTGGAGTACCCAAGGGAAGCATCTTGGGACCTCTTGTGTTCTTTACTTAATACAAGCATTGTAGTAGAAAGCAGGCCTCAAATAATGTATTTAATAAAAAAATCTGTTAAAACTTAGTAGAAACTTTTGTTCTATTAAGAGTAGACATACTGTACGAATTAAGAGTAAACCATACTGTGTAAACAGTAATTGGGTGGATCATTTCTTGTGGGGGTGGGGGGTCATTTCACACATTTCCTGTGACTGTAACATATAGGAAAGTACTTAAAAAAATAATATATTCACCTTCAACAGCGTAGCTCCTTCCCCTTAGAAAAATTATAATGGGCGCTCGTCGCCAGACAACTAACATCACAACAGCAGCTAGTAACACTATCATTATTGGTAACAAAACTGAAACCCAATGTTGCTCCAGCCTGTAAAACGACAATTTATCAATTATAACTTGAATAACATTGAGAAAAATAAAATAGAATATGTATCATTACGACCATCTTAGCGTGATTTCTGGTAGCATCAAAGACTTTCACCTTAGAGTCCGATGTTTACTCCACCTCCTTTTGCAATCCAAAAGTAAGCCTATATGATTTTTAACGAAGAGATTGCACCTGTTGTCCCAAGAATGAGATAAAAGACTGCGCCAGAGGTAGAGAGAGCGCCTCAATCAGTAGTTGTAGGTCTAAAGGTCTCAATGGAGCCTCATACGCGCTCACTAGAATGCCATAAGACCTTTTTATTTTTATTTCCTGATCCTAAGTCTACAGAAAGTACCCTATTAATTTTAAATTAATAAATTCTCTACTCTTAAATAAGAATTTCAAAATTAGCCGTTTGTAAAAAAACAGGATGGACACCAATTCCTGATAATTTATTGTTATGTGAAACTACTATCATCGGAATGTGTTAGTCAGTTTATTAAATAATAAGTGAAGGAAATTAAACCATTGAGCATCAGAGGCACAGGCACCTTGGGGTATTTAGACTTCCACGCGGTTCACTCTGAACATAGAAGACGGAAGCCCCTGTCTGCCAAGGTGGGGGCAGACGCTGCCGCTTACACGCGAGGGGTCATTGCAAAGCCGAGGTGCGAAGGAAATCCCCAAATTAGATAAATATCTGTGAGAACCGCGTGGAACACGAAATAAGGTACATGCAAGTAACTTACCACGTCTTAGCTCCATTGCTTCTACCAGTTTCTGTGGTTGAGGGTGTACCATTCTTTGTGACCGTATGGTCAACTTCCTTGTATGTCTTATTTTCATTTTCATACTTATATTTAATTGTAGATGAGCTTGTTTCGTACGTATGTCTTGTGCTTTTATAGAAATGTGATGTCATAGTTGATTGCTTATTTCTATCGTTATTTATAGCATCATAAGGAGTTGTTGTGGTTGATCTTGTTAATGATTTTCGGATTGATGTTATTCCTGATTCTGTTGTTGTTGTTGATTTTATGTTTTGTTTTGTTGATGGTCTTTGTGACATTGTTATCGGATCTGTTGTTAACGTTGATTTTATCTTCGGTATTATTGTTGCTATTGATGTTATTGTTGGTAGTGGTGATATTGATGATATTCCAATTGATATAATTGTTGGTACTGATGATATTCCCGTTGGTATTATTGTTGGGGTAGATCTAGTTGATGTTGTTGATACTGGAGTTGTAAATGGTGATAATAATGGTGGCGTCACACACGTGTTCGGAGCAACACATTCTCCAGGACAATAGTTTTTACATATTGGTATACATAAAGGCCCATTAAAAGTATTTTCTGAAGTAAATTGTTTCAAATCAATTTTATATCCTTGAAAACACTCACATATGTTTGGCCGTACACAATTTCCTTTACCACAAGATTGTTTACATTCTGGATGGCATATGCCATCTTTCTTCGTATAACCAGGATTGCATTCAGGTTTGCATACTTTTACACCGAGGAATGTATAGTCCTGTAGCTGATAACCTGGATCACATTGACAAACATCAGGGGCAATACATACTCCATGTAAACAGACATCAGTGCATTCAGGTTCACAGGAACCATTCAAGTTTTTAAAACCGTGAGGACAAATAGTATCATTAAGGATGATTTCAGTACAGACAGCATGGCTAGTGGTATTTGTTAGTTCGTAGCCGGCATCACACTTGCATGTGTTCGGTGCTACGCAAGTACCATAGCCGCAGTCTAAGTTACATACTGGGGTACAAGTGGCATTCTTAAAACGTGAAGTATACCCTGACATACAAGTGCAACGATCAGGGGCCGCACAATATCCGTTCTTACACGGTGGATCACAAAATGGCGAACACGCGAAATCGCTGAAAGATAAAAGGTATATAAAAATCACTTGAATAAGATTAAATAAAAAAGTTCAGTGACTGCAACCTTATAGATCTACTCGTAGTTTAGAGTTCGACTCCATTCACGCAGGGAGGGAGGAAAGACTTGGGAATGTATCACTAAAGCTTATTGAATAAACATCAATTAGCCCATTGCAGTCCACTGCTGAACATAGGCCTCTCCCAATGTGCACTATTGCTCCCAATCCTCCACCTTCCGCTTCCAGTCTGTCCCAACTACCTTTTCCAGGTCGTATAGGGGGCATCCCACCTTTCTTTTACCTGCTCGCTATCTCCATTCTAGGATTCGTTTGCTCCAGCGGCCATCGATCCTTCGACAGATGTAGACAGCCCACTGCCACTTCAGCTTGCTTATTTTACGAGCTATTACCGTAACTTTAGTTCTATGTCGGATAACCTCGTTGACGGGTCTTTCAAGTGGTGGGCTAACCCCACTATCAATGTCCCCATTTCGGCACCGTAAGTCACAGCGGTGAAATTAATCGTGAATTTATTGTGAAATATTATTTTCAGAGTTTACAGAGGTACAAACAAGTCTGGACATTATTATATTAGTATCGATAAATATTACTTACAGTTCTCCAGTGGTGGTAAATGTAACGTTAACTTTTATAAAGCCCTCACAGCAAAAATTTTGGGTCTTAGTGATGTTTTTCTGGAAAAAGAATGTTTAATCATCAATAATATGCTTTGCTATACAGAGTTACTTCATGAATAAATAAATAAAAAATGTTTACTTTTGATGGCACTTTGTGGAAGTAAACCTTTGAGGATGGCGTTTGACAAAACCGGTCAGGTCTAATATATATTAAAAATAATGTGGAAAGTACTAGTGAGTTTCTCAATATGTGAAATAAAAAATACTAATAAAATTAAACTTGGACAGATTTTGTGACATTTCTTTTTTTTTTTGCATTTCGCTTGGTTATCGTATATACAGGCCAGACTCAGCCTCAGATGAATGCCCTTTATTACGTGGGACCGAATTCAAAGATTGGTGAAATCTGTGTGTTAATTCACCTCGGCCTAACGGCTCGGCGATAAAGGCGTGAATATGTATGTATGTATCGTATTCTTCACGGGTACCGATGCCGCTGTAATTGTACCGCCCCTAGCTATGCGCGGAGTGGCGGTCCATTGGTCCATACTCTACTCCGTTTCGCTGTCACATACCCAAGGCACACTACAGTGGTTGCGGTCAATATGGCGTTAGTTTTGTATTGTTTATTTCAGTCTAGTAATTATCTACATCATACAACACAAGCCAAGGTTTTACCTGTTCATATTTCGTCACAGGTCTGATCACCTGTTTAATTTTATTGCACGTGTAGGTCTTTATCCTTGGGTAGTCATAACCATACTGACTATACTCAGAGTAGTCATAATCATCTTCACTTTTAGTACAAGTAGTCACCATCATCTCGGTGAAAGGTTTGTTTTCTGTTACCACATGGTGACTTGTGACCCTGGAAACATCAAAAATTACATAATATTTTAAAATAAAAGTAGTGAAAAATGCTTAAGCTATGATGTGCTTAGATACGTACAATGTTTGATGAATGACCTACGCCCCCATGAGCGCAAGCCTAGGGGTGACGGGTAAAGCCGCCTGTTACCCTGGCAGAAGCAGGCCATGGCGGCGGCAAGCCTCACGCGCCTACCCGTTTCCGGGGACGAGTTGGGGATTCTGTGGTCCCCTCACCCGAGAGGGCCAGATCGAGATAGACAGCCCTGAGTCGGCCTGTTAACCTCACCTTCTGCAACCAAAAACGACAAACAGGCGTCGTGCGTTTTGGTCGGTTCGGGGGAATTCGTGGGGATATTTCGCACATTAAAAAACAGGTACCTACAATGTCCCTCTAGTTGAATCTAGCTAAACCTAGTGCGCCGTAGTAGCCGCGGTAAGACCTATCATGGGGGAGTGGCTAGAGAGGCCACACGACAGCCTCTCGTACCGTCTGACGCAGATGATCACCGAGCACGGGTGCTTCGGGAAGTATCTGGATTTGGATGGTTTAGATGTTTCTGTCCCCGGTGGATGCATCCAAATCTAAACTTATATTTTAGTATTTATGAATGAATGAATGATATTTATTTAGGGGGTCGAGTTGGGGACTCTGTAGTCCACGCACACCCGAAGAGAGGGCCAGATCGTGAGAGATGGCCCTGTGTCAGCCGGGGTGCGAGGGGTATGCCTGTCAACCTCACCTTCGGCAACCCAAACGACCCACAAGCGGCGTGCGTTTTAGTAGGTGTACACATTTTCCTGTTTAACTGCAACGCGGTTGGACTTCGATATTTTCCTTGCAGTTACTGCCATCCCTGGGCGATTGACCGGCGTTATCGAATGTTTGCTGGTAGAGCAGTTGATCTTGATGATGGAAATGTGTGCTCAACCAAGTCTCCTGCTCATACATAGACGCGATATTGTAAACAAAACCACATAACATAAACTCACGCCTGTATCCCCAAAGGGGTAGGTAGAGGTGCAAGCACCCACATTTCACCAGTTTATGTTTAGGTCCCAATGTAATAGGTGGCGAGCCTATTGCCATCACCGGGCACTTATAAACCTGCGATAAATACATACATAACTTCGAAAAGCATCGAAAAGTCATTGGTGTGTGCCATGGTAAAACCTGAGATCGAACCCGAGACCTCGTCTCAGCAGTCCATTATCCGTAACACTAGGCTACTGCGAACAACACTGATAAACAAAACCGAATTAAAAAAGAATATATAGTTCTTATATAGTTCTCTGAGTTTCTTGCTGGTATTTTCTCAGTATATCTAAAATACCGAACCAGCGAAAGAATCATTATCCATTGGTTTATTTACATTACGTATCTATTTAATATTGTTTATAATATTTCTTGGCATAATTGTAAGATTTTGACGATCATATGTGCTCTTTATGTGACTAAACTGAATAAATTAAATTGATTATTTGATTATTCGTTGCTGGACTTCTTAGAGCTCCAACTACTCATAAAATCTGCCACAATCTGACTGCTGACAGTATCAACCAGTTCAAAAGCAGGCTTGATACATTTTACCTCAAACTAGATAAATAGAAGGAAAGAAAATGGAAACTGGATACAGGCATTATCAGTTGTCTACGACTGCCTGCCTGCTAACTTACAATAATAATAATAAAGTTACATATTTAACACGCATAATTTACAAAAAACAATAGCTGAAAAAATAAGCAAGTATGCCGAGCTCAAAGAAGAAGTGATATGGAGACAAGATAATGTCTACGTAGTTCCTATAGTTCTCTCCACCACTGGTGTTATTCCGAACCATCTCCTCCATAGTCTAAAATTAATAGATTTGCCAGAATCTCTATACATCAATCTACAGAAAGCTGCCATATTAAACACATGTAGAATAGTCAGAAAGTTCATGCAGTTAGACGAAAACACACCCACATAATACACACCACAATCTGCATTTACTTGGTTTAAGCCCGTAAATGCAGTTAAAACCAGCCAAAAAGCTGAGAAAAAAAAAAAACAAAAAAAAAAAATGTTCGTAAGGGACCGACGAAATAAGTTTTAGAACCTGAGTATTTTTTCTTCTCTCGCAGTGATATCGTCGGCGTATATTACTAACCCATCTGGCCAGCATGGAAACAGTTGGCCAAAGCCTCCCAACATTGGGAGAGGCCTATGTGCAGCAGTGGACTGCGATGGGCTAGTTGATTCATTGACCTAAGTACTTATAACTAGTTAAAGTTTGAATGAAACAACTAAAAAGCGTATATCACCCATGATGTTAGTAACTACGATCAGTTTAATCACACACACACACACACACACATATATCATCATCATCATCATCATATCCATGTTGTCTCCCGATTGCATTCGAGGTCTCCACCTCAGCTAGATGGCCCTGGGTCAGCCAAGGTTGCGAGGAATTTGGCAATCAGGCTCCCCGCCATCTGAGGACGTCGCAGATAACATAATATAAAACGGCGGCGAGCAGATTTAGTTGGTTCGATCCAAGAGAAATACATTTAAAAAAAGGACACAAGGTCCGAATTCCAGGTTATGATCCTCCACTTCACAAAGTCACTTCATTTAGTTATTCATCAATAAACTACGAACTTAAAACTACAATTTTACAAAAATCACTAACGTAATATTCTTTTTACATTTGCCGTTTTCTTCATTAGCTTCACACAACACTAAAAATAAGCAGAATATAAATTGTTTAAACATTTTTAGTGATAATATTATCAATTTGTTACAAGCGATGGAGATGAGAGTCTAATTTTAACTGTTGAACGCCGAATGTGATATGGCAAGCGGAGAGCAAGGCTACATACGCGCCAGGACTCCACCTAACAGGATGTAGGTTGGAACACTTAGTGTAGGATAACCACTCGTATCTTTCGTAGCAATTCTGAAAGTGGGCGGAGTACGGAGAGATGGTCCTAGGTATTTTTTTGTTTATTTGTTTGGTTGTAATCTCAGGAACTGCTTACTGATTCAAATTAAAACAAAAAAAATTAAATAGAAATATTTATTTGCATGAAACACAGAGTGAAAGATGTTTCATTATTGGTTTCTGAAATAACGGTGTGCCTTGCCGATATATCGGCATGCAAACTTTGTCTTGAACGTACACAGTTCGTCACAAGATCAAAAAAATTACACGTTACTTGTCAGGTAATTATACAATATCTTAAATTTTGTCTTAAATAGGCTCTTTATTGAGGAATATAAGCCTTATAGGCCAAATATCAACACGCTACGTTTATGAAAATTTATAAATTACGGGTATTTATTATGTTTTAAGGGGATGATCTCTATGTATCAAAATTTTCATAATGGTCAGATTTCGGCGCCAACACGGAAAAGACTGCATCGCGATTTTATTTTAATTTTCGAATTTGATGTGAATTCGAGTTTTTCGTATAAAATTGGTGGATTTTTCAGAGTTATCATCTTTTCTCTTCTTTTTAATGTCCGCAAAATCCCCACGAATAACCTCCCCCACCGGAGCCGGTGGGGGAGGTTTACTCATATCGTAGTCGTTCGTTTTAGTCTTGAATCGACTGTGTGGGCCGCAGGTTGCCGGAAGTGAGATTATCTTATCTGCCTCGCACCCCGGCACACTCTTATGAGATGTGTAGCGGATAATCCTAAACTCCCTCTCCGGAATACACGCGGTAAGGCGCCGAGACGTTATTCACCGACGATTCTTCTAATTTACGAACGCGCCCATAGCGCTAGCCACAGGCCCGCGCGACCGGCTTTGGGAGTCAGAGAAACGAACGCCAACAGTAATACACGATTACAATCTTTGTCTCAATAATTAAGTTTTATATTCCTAAAATTGTAAGATTAATTATTAAAAGGAATGTGACAACTACACCCGGCTCCATCCCGACTACAGATGGCTATCTTCGGGTGTGGGGACCATGTCGTCCCCATCTCATCCTCACTGCCGCTGTGGCAGACTTAACGTCTTATACAACGCACACAAGAGTAGGAAAGTGGTATATTACAGTGATTTGTGACTAGTATTGATTCCAAATCTCCCTAGATACCGATAGTAAAGTCTCCACCATTTTCAGAGGAAGCAATCATCATTGCTCGTCATCATCATTATCATAAACATCATCAACATCCATTCAAATGAAGATATTATAAAACAAAATAAGACTAGCTAGCCATCAGATGGGCCGTTTGTTTGTCTGCCACCTAAGTGGTACAAAAAAGTACAGTACCTACACCACTACCTACCCAGTCAGTTGTATCAGCTAAAGGAAATAAGGTCATCATTATAGTCACCAATGATCTTACAATGAGCTCTTCAAGACCCGGTCTCATCAGATCCTTTTTCACGCCCCACTTAAAGGACTGTAGACAAAAGATAACACGAATGCTAGTGAAGAATTCCAAATCTATAGGTGCAGTGCAGCAAACCCTACTTTGGAGTCCAAGGTCCGCTCTCCTCTACTAATTTTTTTTATTTTTCTTTTTTATACCACTTTGGTGACAGACAAGCACACGGCCCACCTGATGAAAAGTGGTCACCGTGGCCTATGGACGCGTGCAAAACCAAGAGAGTCACACTCGCGCTGCCAACCCTGCAAGCATTTAGAGTTACTGTGCCGTCAGCTTAAAAGATAAAGCAGGACCAGCTTTTGGTCTTTCCACTGACAGCATAAAAGCCCTCCAGTGAGCTCTGGTTACCCTAATCACCGCCGGGAACATAGCACGAGGTTATTATGGCCGCGGTATTCTGTAGTGCGACGGTACTTCCCCTGTCGGACTGCTCAATTGGACGGAAATATCGTCGTCGTGTCTTACCTCCTACTAAAAACATTATTTTTCTTGATTCGGCTTTTGCGGCAGTAACTGCCGTCTCTCAGCTAACGATCAGCTTTCAGGATCAGGTTTGCACCCCAAACACCCTTTATTTGTTTTTTGTGGGTATCACTACAATATGGAATAAATAATAATACTACGTGCAGTAATTGCACTACTTTGATGTTGAAGAAAGCCGCCGTTTTAAAACCTACAGCCTTTGCCCTTTGTTCCGAACATAAAACGCCGCCAACATTTGGTCGCATATTATCACTTTGTCGGAAAATTTAAATAACAATTCACCTAAACGTTCAGTGTTTAATATCTGTATTTTAACTTTTATATAATGTCTGATGAATTTCTTACCTTCTCTAAAGTTCCTGTTATTAAATTATTTGTTGCAAAATTTCTGAATCTTACAAATAATTTTAATGAATCAGTTAATATGTTTCAACAGCGATAATAAAGCTCACTAGACCGACTACAATATTGTTTGTTCAAGTCGCGTCACGAGTGTGCTCGGAAGTACGCGCAAGCCCTGACTGCTCTTGCAGCCCGGGGCTGTAGTGCGCCGTAGGTACTTATTTCATTTCATTTCATTTATTTATTCACAGAATGCAGGTACAACAAGTGTGGTATTATAATTAAAATAATGTTTCCTTGTACATTTTACCACTTTTGTTTGGTATGTAAATATTCAAGCAATCAATAATTTTTTTTTTATACCACTTAGGTGGGCGATAAGCGCACGGCCCACCTGATGGAAAGTGGTTACCGTGGCCTATGGACGTGTGTAACACCAGAGAAGGCACACTCGCGCTGCCGACCCTGTAAGCACAGAGTTTCTCTGCCGTCAGTGTAGAGGACAAAGCAGGACAAGCCTTTAGTCATCCCACTGACAGCACAAATTCTCCAGTGAGCTCTGGCTACCCTACTCACCGCTGGGAACACAACACGAAGTTATTATAACCGCGGTATTCTATAGGGCGGAGGTACTTCCCCAGACGGACTGCTCAAATGGGCGGAAATACCGCCGTGTCCTACCTATTAATTCGTGACACAGTAGTTATAAATACAATAGTTAGAAGAATCAAGCATGCAATCATAAAAAAAAGATTATCAATGTTTTGTATCATAATAAAGAACATTATCAATGTCTTTATTTTTAATGTTTATATTACATTCTTTTAATGCATCTGGTATTTTATTATAAACCTTTTTATACAATATAGGTGACAGACAAGCACACGGCCCACCTTATGGAAAGTGGTTACCGTGACGTATGAACGTGTGTAACACCAGTGGAGTCACATGCGTGCTGCCGACCCTGTAAGAACAGAGATGTTATGTGCCCTCAGTGCAGAACACAAAATCAGGACAAGCCTTTGGTCTTCCCACTGACAGCGCAAAAACTCTCCAATGAGCTCTGGCTACCCTACTCACCACCGGGAACACAAAATACCTAACAAGCTGTCCGACATCATACTTTGCACTTTACAAATTCAGACTTAAAAGTGTTAAGTAAAACTGTCTGAAGACTGCAAAGTGAACATATTATCTCCATATACCACCGGGTATGGATACGTTATTATGGAAATTCGAAAGTCGCAATAGTTACTTTTTACTGAACGCCAAAATGTTAAGTAATAAAACACTTGTATGAAATATACTATTGTGACATAATATACAATAGTCAAATCATTACTATTATATGGGAGCTACGACTTGGGCGACCAGGCGCAGGGCGCGCCGTAGTAGCGGCGGTAAGACCCATCATGGGGGAGTGGCTAGAGAGGCCACACGGCAGCCTCTCGTACCGTCTGACGCAGATGATCACCGAGCACGGATGCTTCGGAAAGTATCTGCGTCGGATGGAAAAAGAGCCAACGTCCGAGTGCCATCACTGCGACGCGAGCGAGGACTCAGGGCCGCACACGCTCACCGAGTGTCCGGCGTGGGAGACGCCGAGACGGGAGCTTGTGGCGGCCCTGGGAGTGAGGGTCCTCACGCTCTCCACCTTGCTCGCGGCGATGTCCGCTGCGCGGATGCGAGCAAGTAATGCTCGTGAAGGAGGAGGCGGGGCGGGAGCGGCAGCGGGAGCGACGAAGGATCGCAAGCCAAGCTGCCCGCGTACGAAGGCAACTCGGGCGTCCGAGGTCAATGAACGACCTCCGCCCCCCATGAACGCAGGCCTGGGGGTGACAGGTGGAGCCGCCTGTCACCCTGACAGAAGCAGGCCGCGGTGTTGGCGCGCCTCCCCGTTTCCGGGGACGAGTTAGGGACTCTGTAGTCCCCACACCCGCGAAGATGGCCAGATCGTGAGAGATGACCCTGGGTCGGACGGGGTGCGAGGGATATGCCTGTCAACCTCACCTTCGGCAACCAAAACGACCCACAGGCGGCGTGCGTTATAGTCGGTTCGAGTCCGACATAACCTCATCCACCGGCTCCGGTTGGGAGGTATCCGTGGGGATTTTGCGCATGTAAAAAAAATCATTACTATTATTGGTTGGTTGGGTGGATGATTAAAAATAAATAAAATTAAGAGCCGACGCAACTTTTACAGCTCCTTTATCACTCTCAATTTACTAAGCTCTTTGAATATTTTATTTTAAGTACAGAAAAATACCCAATTCTATAAACCTACCTATAAATATATCGCCGAGATACAGCTGCAGGCGTTATCCAGTTTCCGCAAAAATAACGCTCGCCAGCGATGTAAAGCGGATGTTTGGTCACTATAGTGTACACTCCTACAGCGGCCCGTGTGTCATCTGTTCGATACATTATTTTGATAATAATACATTTTAATTTACATTCAACTATGCGTCATCATATTACGTAGGTACTCTTTGTAATAATGGGGCTGAGTCATTGTCCATCGTGTTTGCACACGTCCGTAGGCCATGGTAACCACTTCCCATCAGGTGGGCCGTGTCCTTGTCTGCCACCTAAGTGGTATATTAAAATAAATAACATTAGGTCATAAGAATTGCGGTAGATGACTTCAGAGTCTACCCAAAACGTAATATACATATAAGAGATATTGAATTAAATTATAAAGTATTTGGTTTGCTTCGTGGCTCAGTGGTCAGAACATTCGCCCTGTAAGAGAAAGATCGCGGGTTCGAATTCCGCGTGAACTGATTCAAATTATTTCCTGCCTTAATCGATTAGCCGCATGGTTCCCGGCAGAGTAGAATTTGGGTCATCATCGCATCATCAGCATCGCACCCATCTCTTCCCATGCGGTGTCGTACAAGGCGACTAAGGGATAGGACTGTTTAACATCGGACAGATATATACAGCTCAGACAGCATCAGATATATGACTCGAGTCAACAATAGTACCCGAAATACGGCAATAACCTCACCCACTATTACGTGGAACCAAATAAAATTATTGGTGAAATGTTGGTGATAATTCACCTCGGCCTAGCCCTCCAGGGATAAAGGCGAGATTATATACTCAATACATTTATTGCATTCCATAATGTGATACAGATGTCAGATTAAGATTAAGTTACAATTATTATGGACCACTTCGGGCACAGCACAATGTTTGGAGAGAGGGATAATTTGCTATTATACACTTTCATTACAATTTTAATTTTAGTAATATATTACGTTTTCATACCTTGTCATTTGAAGAGTGATGATATGATAATTATAATGATGTGAGCAGAAGTTTTAATCACTGTTCAAGAGTAGGTATATACAATAAGGGAATTAAAATATAGGCAATATTAACTGATAATAATAAAATTAGTTCTATGTCGTATTAACTTATTTAGTTTCATTAAAAATATACATTACTAGTCTCTCAATACATAATGTTTTTAACAGTTTTTAACACATGCAAAGTGAACATGATTTTAAAAAATTACAGTATTGAATAACAATTTTAGATGTCAATACAAAATGCAAAATGTTTATATCAGATGTCAAATAAAATACCATTAAAAGCATATTAAAATACAAAAGTCAATAAGCAATGTCAACATAAAATACCAAGGTCAATTTCATATTTATATTTTGAACACATGCAAAGTGAACATAACATAACATAACATAAACTCACGCCTATATCCCCGAAGGGGTAGGCAGAGGTGCTAGCACCCACATTTCGCCAGTTTATGTTTAGGTCCCAATGTAATAGGTGGCGTGCCTATTGCCATTAACCGGGCACTTATAAACCCGCGATAAATACACACATAACTTTGAAAAGCGTCGAAAAGTCATTGGTGTGTGCCATGGTAAAACCTGGGATCGAACCCGAGACCTCGTCTCAGCAGTTCATTACCCATACCACTAGGCTACGGCAAAGTGAACATGATTATAAAAAATGACAGTATTAAATAACAATTTTAGATGTCAATACAAAATGCATAATGTTTATATCAGACAAATAAAATACCATTAAAATCATATTAAAATACAAAAGTCAATAAGCAATGTCAACATAAAATAACAAGGTCAATTTCATATTTAAAGTTCAGTATACAAACAAAATTTTAATTTTATAAATGGATATATTATTATTTATTTATTTTTAATTTACAATAATTTAGAAATTAGAGTACGCCAATATTTTAATTTATTTGATATCAATAATATTGGTGGCGCTTGGCAACGTGCGGTAGTGGACTGTATTGCGGGGATGTAGCTAACTGTTCCATTGACGCTTTACACACAAAAGACAGGTGGTCGGGTTGCCGCGGGAGTGATCCAAGCAATGAATGCAACCCGAGAAATTAGGAGAGGATGCACTAACCTTCACGACACACGTGTTTTCATCGCAGCCGGTACACGGATCTTCTCTTCCTTGCTCAGGAGCTGCCGTCAGCGTCACTAGATCACTTGAGGAACACACGAGAGGCACAATCCGATCGGTAAAGGTCTATGAAGCGGTAAAAATGTAACAAATATTAATCATTTTTGAGAGACGCGAGCGCGGCCGTCCTTACGCTGGCTAGTTCAAAGCGAGACTCAGTGTCTATATTTCACAAATGGCGGACGGAAGCTACATCTATGGTTAGTGCGGAAGGGGAGACGGGTATAAAAGGAGTGTGTTTCCACGTCAAGAAATACAGCTTCTACCTCGGCGCAACCATTCCCCCCGGCTTGAAGGGTTACCTTCGAAACGACAAATGCGAAACAAATATAAAGTCTAATCTAAATCTAGGTTTGGGAAATAACAACTAAAATATAAACCTAGATTGGAGCTCGTGCCTACTGCTGGCTAGGCAGAGGGCAGAGGCGAACAAACAACACAACGCAACAGTCTCGACCAAGACGAGACGCGATTAGCCAACAACAAAATAAGGGTCTCTTCACGTGGGACCGATACAACAAGCGAGTGCTTCTTCTCCTCGGGTGGTTCGGAAACCGTAGTGGGATTGAATTGACTAACTGGCCACTTATCTAACGCGGCATGAATCCAGGACGGTCCACTAAACCATAACGGGTGATCTAAAATTTGCGAAGGAAGCAATCCACGAGAGAGACACTCGGCTGGGTTGTCGGTGCCAGCAACGTGAAAGAGATTATGTGGCGCCAATTCAGATTGAATTTTTGCCACTCTATTAGCGACGAATGTGTCCCAACGATGGGGCGAAGAGTGGGCCCAACACAAAGCGACTGTTGAGTCCTAAAAGCTAAAATTCTACTAATATTAATGCGAAAATTTACAATTATGTCAAATAAATTACCTTAAAGATTCCGACCACAATACAAAATGTCATTAAGCGACACGGAAGTGCTAGTCTTAGCACTGCCATCCAAAACTACGCGGAGTTTTAGTAGTAAGCTTATCTTCTCTAATAACTCCGCGGTGCGGGATAATGTACGAAGGCTGGGTCCCGCCAGTGTCCGCAGGCGCAGGTGAGATGTAACCTTTATCTAAATATTCGTTAACAACCTCATCATAGGCCCGCTTCGACTTTGGGGACGCCTGCATCTTTCGTTCCAAACAAAGAAAGCGTTTTTCAGCGGATACACGGGAGCCACCGAGTGAAAACTTGCGGATGGTAGACTCCAGCGGCGGCTCGACGGTGCAACAGAACGAAGCAGTCGAGTGACCAAAACTATCTATAGAAGCGGGTGCGGAACCAATTATAACAAAACCAAGAACTGTTTCCAGTGCGTGCGGAGCGGGGTACGTCGGTCCCCCTTGAACCTTACGTGATAACTGGAGGTGCGGGAGAATCGAAGCGCCGATCAATATATCGACGACTCCAGGAACAGCGTAAGTCTCATCTGCTAAAGGCAAGTCTTTAAATTTCGTTAATAAAGACGTGTCAACCGGGACGGTAGGCAACTGTTCAGCTATTCTATCTATAACGAGCGAATCCATGTCAAACCAAATATTATTATTAAAACGAGATCTAAACCTTGTTTTAACGGTGCCACGAACAGCTGACTGTAAGCTTCCAAAACCCTTCACCACTGAGCGGGTTGAACGCTTATCAACATTGAAACCAAGACGCCGACAACAATCTTGAGTAATGAAATTACTTTGCGAAGCGCCATCTAACAGCGCTCGAACAATGCGCGGCTTACCCAATGCATCAACAATAACAACGCGAGCGGTCGCAAGACACACAGTAGTGAGTGCAGCACTAGCGGAGAACGAACACAAGGTGACGTCATCCGCGGCGGTCACCGGGCGGGCCGGAGCGCGCGCGAGCGCGGGCTGCGGCTGCGGCGCAGGCCGCCGTGTGTCACCGCTCGACGAGCCAACCGTGCTCACATTGGATGCGGCATTACTATTCTCAAAATGAAGCAAAGTGTGGTGTCTCGCTTGACATTTGCGACAACTATTTCTACTATTACATAAAACAACGCGGTGTTTAGTACCGAGACAATTAAAACAAAAATTATTAGCGCGAACAAATTTATAACGATCACTAGGCGACAACTTTAGAAAACCAGGACACCTGTACAGTTGCGAATGATGAGTACTACACAAAGAGCAAACAGGTGATTGTACATGTGCTGGTGCGGTACTAACATAAGTATGAGTTGACCTCAGCGACTTCGATGACGCATCTACTTTGCGTGCAGAATCAACAACTATCTTCGCGCCTTCATGTTTCGATGAAGAGCGTTGCAATACCTTTATATGCTCGCGAACAAAACTTTCTAAGTCTTCGAACTTAGGAATTTTATTGCCGCGATGATCCGACTCAAACAAACGAATGGTTTCGGAATCTAATTTCCTTAAACCCATATACAAAAATACGAAGTCGCAGAGGTCATCGATCTTTAGGTTCTTTACGGCGCGAACAGCTGACGCGAAAGTATCTAGAAATTTCTCTAAGTTTTGATCGTTACATGCCGTAATAGATTTCAAATCAAACATCTGATCTAAATAGGCGTTAGCTACCGATCTTTTATCCTCATACCTAGCTTTCAAAGTATTTAAAATTAAATTATAATTCTCGGCACTAAACGTAATTCCAGCGCAAACGGTTATAGCTTTACCAGTCAATTTTTCAACGAGATAATGCAATTTTTCGTGATCTGTCAACGAATCGTTCTTATCTATTGTATTCTCAAAACTATCTATAAATAGACACCAATTGCGAATGTTACCATCAAATTCGGGTATTTGAATTGGTGGCAACTTAGGTCGGTCGCGAGTGGGGTTGGGTAGGTCAGCCGGTTTCTCCAAACTCCTAGCGACGCGTTTGATACGACAATACAAATCGTCAAACGACGACAAGGCCTGATAACTCACTGAGTAATCGGGATTCAAATTCAACTCTAAAACGTTGATGTCATGTACTAAGGTTTCGAAATCCGCGCGTAGACTATCTAAGTTTTCTATAGAACACAAGAACGAATCTCTGATGACCAAATCAGAGGTTTTAAGTGCATTATCATAAATCGATTGTACGCGAGAGTAAATCATTTCTTTTTTAGCGTTTAAAAGTTTCAATTGAACCTTACCGGTCCTATCAACCTTTGGGGACATGTTTACAATTAAATCTCAAACTAAAGTGCGGTAAACAACAAATATGAAATGACTTAATCTTAGCGGTACAGAGCAGCGAGGCGGCGCGAGCGATAACCGTAGGTAGGTAGGTACTTATAACTGCCAGTGCAAGCTTGAACTAACGCGCATAGCAACAAGATCGTACCTACGCGATGGTCGCTGTCTAGGTTCAACTATTATTTCAGGGACTAAGTATTGCGTAATATCTATTCAAATCAAAATACTTTCGTATGAATTGGAATGAGGTACAACCACGTGTCTACCCACGCAGGTACCAGGCAAATACGACGCGAGCCAGCGGCGAGCGAGCAACGTAATTGAAAAATAAAACAAAGCCAAATGCGTTAGGTATTACACTGTGCCTATGCACTAGGGTGTCTAGTATACCTAAGATCTAAGCCTAAATACCTAGATGCGGGGTTTTCTACTAAAATAACTAGGTAATTAGGCGCGGTGCGAAAATTGCAAACTACGACTGAGTGTTGATACGCTACCTAACCTATTTATGTATTAGGTAGGTACAATGCGAGCCAGCGGCGAACGGACAACAAATTCTAAGCCTAAATGTCTGGATGCGGGGTTTTCTACTAAAATAACCAGGCACTTAGGTGCGGTGCGCTTATTCCCATTAGAATAATAACAAAATACGAACTACGGCTAAGGATCCGGCTCGATCCGGACCAAAAATGGTGGCGCTTGGCAACGTGCGGTAGTGGACTGTATTGCAGGGATGTAGCTAACTGTTCCATTGACGCTTTACACACAAAAGACAGGTGGTCGGGTTGCCGCGGGAGTGATCCAAGCAATGAATGCAACCCGAGAAATTAGGAGAGGATGCACTAACCTTCACGACACACGTGTTTTCATCGCAGCCGGTACACGGATCTTCTCTTCCTTGCTCAGGAGCTGCCGTCAGCGTCACTAGATCACTTGAGGAACACACGAGAGGCACAATCCGATCGGTAAAGGTCTATGAAGCGGTAAAAATGTAACAAATATTAATCATTTTTGAGAGACGCGAGCGCGGCCGTCCTTACGCTGGCTAGTTCAAAGCGAGACTCAGTGTCTATATTTCACAAATGGCGGACGGAAGCTACATCTATGGTTAGTGCGGAAGGGGAGACGGGTATAAAAGGAGTGTGTTTCCACGTCAAGAAATACAGCTTCTACCTCGGCGCAACCAAATATATTAATAAATAATTTTTCGTTCTAGTAATAATGTTAATAATAATATGTTTATGTTAGGATGTAAATAATATTTAATGCAATCAATGTCATTCAATGTGATACCTCCCCACCGGAGCCGGTGGAAGAGGTTATGTCGGACTCGAACCGACTAAAACGCACGGCGCCTGTGGATCGTTTTGGTTGCCGAAGGTGAGGTTGACAGGCATATCCCTAGGATCGCAAGACAAGCTGCCCGCGTACGAAGGCAACTCGGGCGTCGGAGGTCGATGAACGACCTCCGCCCCCCATGAGCGCCGGCTTGGGGGTGACAGGTGGAGCCGCCTGTCACCCTGGCAGAAGCAGGCCGCGGCGGTGGCGCGCGTGGCGCGCCTCCCCGCTTCCGGGGAAGAGTTGGGGACTCTGTTGTCCCCACACCCGAGAAGAGGGCCAGATCGTGAGAGATGGCCCTGGGTCGGCCGGGGTGCGAGGGATATGCCTGTCAACCTCACCTTCGGCAACCAAAGCGACCCACAGGCGGCGTGCGTTTTAGTCGGTTCGAGTCCGACATAACCTCCTCCACCGGCTCCGGTGGGGAGGTATCCGTGGGGATTTTGCGCACGTAAAAAAAAAAAAAAAAGGCATATCCTTCGCACCCCGGCCGACCCAGGGCCATCTCTCACGATCTGGCCCTATTCTCGGGTGTGGGGACTACAGAGTCCCCAACAATAGGCTGTACACTTGGTTCTGCCCTCTATCAATATCTTTTATTTTCCCTCTATCACTCTAAGGTTTGCTGGATGAAAACTCAACAATGAGTTAAGCTCGCCTTTGTACTACAATATCTTTCTATTTTTTGCTAAAAAATGTGTTTTGTATACAAAAAAAAATTAAATAAAATAGTGTTTATCTGCTAATGTAACTCGCAGTAATGCACCTACTAATTTATCTCTGTACCTCTTCTGGTTGACAGGAAGAGCATATACGGCATTAAGTCTGCATTATATACTTATATAGGTTCCCGGCAGAGTAGAATTTGGAACACCCCATCTCTTTCCATGCGGTGTCGTATAAGGCGACTAGGGGATAGGACTGTTTAACGTCGGACAGATATATACAGCTCAGACTTAGCATCAGATATATGACTCGAGTCAACAATAGTGCCCAAAATACGGCAATAAGCTAACCCGCTATTACGTGGGACCATATACAATAAAAATAATAAAACTTTATTTCAGACCTTGATCCATAAACAATGTTAGTACGTGGGGCGCACTATAAGTTTCCGGAATGAATATGAAAAAATACTATTAAAGGTACAAAATTAATTTATTGTTTTTCAAAATAATCTCCCTTGGCGTCTATGCACTTTTTCATTCGATCAAACCAGTTTTGAAAACTTTTGTGCCACTCCTCTGTGGTGACCTCTGAAACGTGTTTTTCATACTCCTCGACAGCCTCTTCTGGTGATGAAAATCGTTGGCCGCGTAATTAGTTCTTAATTTTTGGGAACAGATAAAAGTCACAAGGTGCCAGGTCGGGACTGTATGCAGGATGACTCATGAGTTCTACATTTTTCGCCTTCAAAAAGTCATTTGTCTGTCTGGCCGTGTGAGAACTAGCATTGTCGTGGTGCAGGATGATACGGCGTTTACGGTTATTTTTACGGAGTTCGTCAATAACTTCCGGCAAACAAATGATCGTGTACCAGTCACTATTCACAGTACGACGATTTTCTAAAGCAACAGTAGCCAAGTGTCCAGTTTTATTAAAAAAAAGAAGCAATCATCCGCTTAAATGCACTTTTCACGCGCGCCACTTTGGTTGGTTTCGGCTCATCTTGAAAGACCCATACGCTCGATTGCTGCTTTGTTTTGGGATCGTAGCAATAAATCCATGTTTCGTCACCTGTTACTATGTCCCACACCAAATTTGACGCACCTTCGTTGAATCTGGTAAGCATGGCACTGCACCAAGTGACGCGGTCCGTTTTTTGATCCTCGGTCAAGTTATGTGGGATCCACCGCGAGCACAGCTTTCTCACACCCAAATGTTTGTGTAGGATTGATTGTATTTGACTCATGCCTATTTCTAAGGATGCGCGAATTTCATGGTAGGTCACATGCCTGTCTGTTTCAATCATACGGCGCACAGCATCGATGTTTTTGTTGGTCACAGCGGTGGACGGCCGACCATCGCGAGTTTCGTCACTGAGATTGATACGACCACGCTTGAATTCTGCAAACCAGCTATAAACAGTCGTCTTGCATGGAGCTTCATCGCCAAAAGCTGTTTCAAGCCGAGCGATGCTCTGTTGAGCCGTCAAATTACACTTAAAATCGTAGAAAATCATACTACGAAAATTTTCCCGAGTTAAATCCATGTTGATCCAGACACACAATTTTTTAAATGGCGCCACAAGGTAAAAACAAAAGACAGTCAGATGAAACAAACTGTATTCTACAGCCAAAGAGTTCTATTTTCAAATGTTGTAATACATTTTTAAATATTGTTTATGTAAGTGGCCAGTTCCGGAAACTTTTAGTGTAACCTATGTAGTACACACGGCTTCTCACTTCTCCTTTAGAATGCCGTTGAGGCTCCCACGCACCCTGAGCATCATAGATGCCATCCTCTTTCGCAGGATGGTGCTAAAACAGTCAGTGCGCGCTTCGGTAAACATTCCTGATGCACTGCAGTAACGTGGTAGCCCCAGCAACATTCTGAAGGTATTATTGTACTGTATTCTGATAGCGTTGTATGCCTTCTGCGAATAGCGAACCCACAAGGAACACGTGTACGTGGACTTTTATTTTAACTGCCGCCGGTGTACAACGCGCGAACTTGCGGGCCAACATATTGCATCTGATAGCCAACGCCCTCCGTTCTCTTTCTATATTAGCATCATCTTTTAAATCGTCAGTGACTATGTGCCCCAGGTATTTAAAATTCGAGACCCTCTCCAGTGCTACCCCTCCCAGCATAACCGGTGGAATATTATGATAGCTTTTTGCGCTTCACCCTAAATACAAGCGTTTTACTTTTTTGCACATTATAGCAAAGCCCATGTGTTTCTTGTCTGTCCCCGTACAGACACTATTAACACTGGTTTTTACATGCGGCTGTAATTTAAAATGTTCCTTAAACACGTTCGCGATCTCCACGGGCGTGCTTACCCCTTCCACATTCACCGGAACGCTAGGCTTGGGATTTAATTTTTTGGTGTGTTTCCAACACCCGCGAAAATCTTTACTTTCATGTTTGGTAGCCAACATATTATACATTTTAATTTAATCTTGTTTGCTTTGACATAGCTTAAGTTTTTGTTTAAAGATCTTTCTGGACTCAGCCATTTCTACATAAATATACCCCTCATGTGGTTTCCCATGCCAAACCCAGTTGTTAAATTTTTGCCGAGCGTGCCGGTGAGCATCCGCCCCAGGAGGCTGAACCAGCAGCCTGTGTAAAGTGCCCGATGCTGTAGTCGTGCCGGAGGAGGAAACCGGAGTGGACTCGGCTACAGTATTTGGGAGGGGACCGGGGGCCCTTCCGCCCGCCGCGCCAGCCACTCACACAACCCCAGCTTGTCAATGGTGGTACGAAGCCTAGCTTTGTCTTCTGCACTGGGAGCACAGAAACTCTCTATACCTTCCTCCCCCCCACCCCCCACATAGGTCATGAAAGGAAAAAACAAGAAGAAAAACATTACCACAGCGGCACCATCGTCCACAGTACATGTGGATTTCTGTAACATCAGGGGCCTACACACCAACCTCAACGCGGTCCATCTCCATTTAGAGACCGCGCAGCCCACCTTGTTTTTTCTGACGGAGACGCAAATATCATGCCCAGCCGATACAGCCTACTTAATGTACCCCGGGTACAAACTCGAGCATAACTTCCTGAGTCGCGCCGGGGTATGCTTGTACGTCCGGGATGATATTTGCTGCCGCCGTCTTCAAGGCCTTGAAGACAGGGACCTGTCAACTCTTTGGGTACGTACGGATCACGGTGGCCACACCCGTATCTTTGCGTGCCTCTACAGGTCTCATAGCGGTGACTTGGGTACAGCTCAATTGTTTGAGCATCTGCAGCGGTCTGCGGACAAGGTAATTGAGCAATACCCTACCGCGGATTTAGTATTCTTGGGGGACTTCAACGCTTACCACGTAGAGTGGCTGGGGTCTCCTAGAACTGATTTTGCGGGATGGGCTGCTCATTTATTTATTTATTTATATATTTATTATTTACAAACAATACAAGCTAACAGTGTAACACCAAAGCGCTTATAATGTTATACTACTTACTAACTAACTTAAGCTACTAGGTACATGCAAGTAATAAAATATGAATAATAATACAATTGCTAAGCCACTACTGATTTGCCATTTATGATGCACATCTCATGAGGGTGCATTCAGGTACGTTAAGACGTTTCTCATCATTTGATGTATATTGTCGGAGAATACATCGACATCAGGGTTAGATTGCAGTAGACCATTTATTAATTCCACAGCCCTTGCGGTGGGGCAAGTGGTGGCCTGAGGCACGCGCCATGTCGGTGGCGTTACGAAAAGACGATGCTGTCTACGCCCGGTGGCACGCACATAACTATTTGGGACAAAGAAATTAATGGATGCTAAGACGTATGGGTTATCTACCTTATTATTTAGTAATAGGTAATAATGTATCACATGTAAACAATTACGTCTCAGCTCTAGAGTTTCTAGACCTATCATCCCTGTGACAAACAGGGAGGGATACATGAAAGGATAATATCCGTATGAGCGCTTGTAGAGATACCGGGCGAACTTGCGTTGTATTCTCTCGATCATTAAGGCATAAGTGGTTTCGTAGGGGTTCCAGACAATAACGTTGTACTCCAACTTGCTTCTCACATATTGCTTATATAGCAGCTTTACTGCAATTACGTTATTGAATTGAGATGCTGTCCTTATTATGAACCCCAGAGATCTGTTTGCTGCTTTACATATAATTCTCATGTGTTCATGGAAGTTCAATGTTGCATCAAATATCAGGCCAAGATCTCGTATGGATGCAACACGCTCAAGCTGCGTCCCACCCAACATATAGGACACTGTTATTGGAGAACGTGATCGAGTGAAGGTAATCAATTTGCATTTCGAGATATTCAATGCCAGTTTATTTGTTACACTCCATTCTGCAACCGCGTCAATGTCCCGTTGCAAAGCCTTGCAGTCATCAATTTCCCTAACCGATGCAAACAACTTAAGGTCATCTGCGAACATCAGGCACTCTGATCGGGTCAGGACAGCAGGCAGGTCATTTATCATGATAAGAAACAAGGTCGGTCCTAGGGTACTACCCTGACTTACCCCAGACCTCGTGTAATTGTCGTGTGATCTATGGTTTCGCAGCTTGACATACTGTCTTCTGTCTTCAAGATAATCAGCCATAAATCTCATGAGTTGCTTATCGAATCCTATAGAAGACAGCTTAGTCAAAAGGATATCATTATCCACGCGATCAAACGCCTTCTCAAAATCAAAATATGCCGCATCAACTTGACAGCCTGATGTTACATTAGTTTTCAAGTAGTCTACAAAGTTAATATGATTCGTTATGGTAGATCGCGCAGGGCGGAAACCGTGTTGTGAATTATTCAATAGAGTACGGATCTGAAATGTTATATGCCGGTTGATGATAGCTTCAAATAATTTACTAAATACCGATAATATTGCAATGGGTCTAAAATTGGTAATATCTGTCGACGACCCATTTTTGGGTACCGGCGTAACCCGTGAAACTTTCCAAGCATAAGGATAGGAACTACTTTGCATGGCGAGATTATATAGGTAAAGAAGAGGTTCTTCGAGTGCTGGTAGACAATCCTTAACCATAAAAGGAGGTACATTGTCTGGCCCATAAGCTGATGCCGATTTAAGTCGCCGGGCTGCAATTTTCAGATCCGTACCATTGATGTAAGGGATGCGAATTTGAAACCCATGTACATGTGTATTACGTTCCGCCAACTGTGGGTCCATCTGCGGAATGTTTTTATGAAAGACAGAACTAAAATAACGAGCAAAAGAATCAGTAGCTTCTTGTCCCTGAACTGTTCTATTTTCGTACGTGTATTCCTTGTTTTGATGTCTGTTCTTTTTCTTTTCCCTTACATATTCCCAAAACTTGGAAGGATCACTGGTAATTTTGTTTCCTACTGTCTTCAGATAATTTTGGGATGCACTATCTATTAGTCTCTTGACTTTAGACCTATAATATTTAAAAAGCTCTTTATTAAATTCTAATCTCTTTTCAGACACATGTTTTAAAGTCTTTTCTAAGTTTAGTCCCATCGCCTATGCAGCCATATTCATAGTGATTTTTACACACTGTACATGTAATAGTGGATTTTCGGTCAACTTGCTTATCTTATCTTATTACTTTAGTTTACATGTTATATAAAAATGAATAATAAAAATATTTGATTTAAATATATACCTATATTGGTAATACACTTTTGCACAGAAACTATTATGATAATACAAACTTGCTTATTACATTTTTTACAACTAACTAGTGGCGACATCTTGCTGTTTTTGTTTATTGTAGTTTGTAGTATTAGTTTTCAAAGGCATGTTTCACTTAATAGTTTGATATCGCTATACTTTTTAGGAAATTGAATAAGATATCCCAAAAAGACAATCTTGGCGACTAAGGTTTGAACTGGCGCCACAATAAAACTTCGCTTTTAAAGCCGCCACATTTTACCACTACGCCACGGGATAACTTATTAACTTCTTCAAAATTGGTGATCTCTCTTGTAAGTTTAATTTTTTTGAATGCAGGCTCAGTTAAAAGTGATTCATGCGTATGGAATTTTTTCTCACATTCCTATATTGATAAACACTTTAAAATCACCTTATTTATTATTTAATTTAGTTTTTGTTAGCATTTACACTTCCCTTGAGGTCACTTATTATAATTGAGTGCGCGTATTGTTATTTTTTTGCTATTCGTTAACTCCTAGTACACAAATTGAGCAGATTTTTTTTTTCACTGTAAACTTTAACAATACGGTAGTGTAGTGTAAGATAACGTTTTCACTTTTGTGTTCCTTTACTTTACACTAATTAACCACATAAAAACGCAGTTTTGTTATTTCGAAACTATTTAAATAAAAAAATATTTGCGGAGCACTTTTTATACGTATTGTCTAGACAACGCCATCTAGCGAATCATGACTTTGCTCTGACCTACGGATTCTCTCAACTGGTGCATTCTATTACTAGAACACCAGAAATAGAGACCCATAGAAGCTCTATACTGGACCTTCTGCTGACTTCACGCCCGGACGAATACTCAGTAACTGTGGAAGCACCACTTGGTACTTCGGACCACAGCCTCGTTCGGGCGCAAGTGACTCTCACGCGGCCTGAACCACCGCGGCCACCTCAATGGCGGCATGTCTGGCACTACAAGTCGGCAGACTGGGATGGACTGCGAGAATTCTTCGCGTCGTACCCGTGGAGGCGGCTTTGCTTCACTTCAAATGATCCCAGCTCCTGTGCAACAGCAGTAGCTGATGCGATCCTAGCGGGTATGGAATGCTATATTCCGAACCGCTGGATCGCAACAGGAGAGAGCAAACGCCCTTGGTTTAACAGGCCCTGCAGAGAAGCAAGAGACCACAAGCAATCTGCATAAAGGGCTTGGACCACGGCTCTTGCCAATAAAGATCCAAGTATCACTGAAGTGAAGCGAAAGTTGAATGCCGCCTCGAGGTCTAGTAAAAAAGCTACGGCCAGGGCTAAGTTTGAGTTCATCGGCAGAATTGGCGAGCGGCTTGCGCGCTACCCATCTGGCAGTCGAGCATTTTGGTCGCTCGCCAAAGCTGCCGAGGGAAACTTCTGCCAGTCTTGCCTTCCACCGCTGCAAAAATCCGATGGTAGTCTGGCCCATGGCGCTAAGGAGAAAGCCGATCTGTTGGGTAATCTCTTTGCGTCAAACTCGACTATGACCGACGGGAACGCCGAACCACCCATAATTCCCAGCTGTGGTGCTTCCATGACTGAAGTTAAAATCACGCAACGGGCGGTCCGGCGTGAGCTTAAGTCCCTAGATGTTCGGAAGTCGAGTGGGCCGGACGGTATACCGGCGATGGTGCTTAAACACTCTCGTGGAAGACCGCATTCGTGCACCCTGTACCTAAAAAAGGTGACAGGACAGATCCGATCAATTACAGGCCTATCGCTATCACCTCCCTTCTATCGAAGGTAATGGAGCGTGTTATTAATACACAGCTCCTGAGATACCTTGAGGGAAACAATCTACTGAGCGATCGTCAGTACGACTTTCGCCACCGTCGCTCTACCGGTGACCTTCTTGTGTATCTCACAAACCGGTGGGCGCAGGCCATCGAGAGTCGGGGTGAGGCACTAGTGGTCAGCCTCGATATAGCGAAGGCCTTCGATCGGGTCTGGCACAAAGGTCTTCTTGAGAAGTTGCCATATTATGGACTCCCCGAGGGACTATGCGAATGGATCTCCAGCTTTTTGTCCAACAGAAGCATCCAAGCCGTCGTCGACGGCAGCTGCTCGGACCGCATAAACATAAACGCTGGTGTCCCACAAGGCTCCGTGTTGTCTCCGACGCTGTTTCTGCTGCATATCAATGACATGCTGTCTGATGGCTCCATTCATTGTTATGCGGACGACAGTACCGGAGACACGTGTTACACGGGCCGTGCAAATATCCCTCAGTCCGAGGTGGAGAAGAGTCGCGAACAACTTGTGTCTGAAATTGAGACTACTCTCTCTGGAGTATCCGATTGGGGACGACTAAACCTAGTCCAATTCAATCCCACTAAGACACAAGTATGTGTATTCACCGCTAAGAAAACCCCATTCATTGTAGCGCCGCAATTCCTGGGCACACCGCTTACCATGTCCTCGAGTATCGGGATCCTTGGTGTCGATATCTCCAGTGACGTCCAATACCGAAGTCATTTGCAGGACAAGGTTAAGTTGGCATCACGAAAACTCGGAGTGCTTAACAGGGCGAAGTTACTTCACTGCGGAGCAGCAACTCCTTCTTTATAAAGCACAGGTCCGACCTCACATGGAGTACTGCTGTCACCTTTTTGCTGGAGCACCTGCATACCAGCTTGACCCCTTCGACTCAGTGCAAAGACGGGCATTGAGGCTGGTTGACAATCCCATACTCACAGGTAGTGTGGAACCTCTTAGCCTTAGGAGGGATTTTGCCTCACTGTGTGTGTTCTACCGCCTATACAATGGTTTGTGCTCAGATGAATTGTTTGACATGATGCCCGTAGCTACATTCTATCATCGCACCTCTCGCCATAGGCAGGGAATTCATCCTCACACATTGCGACCTGAGACGGTGCGCACTGTGCGGTATGAAAGAAACTTCATCCCACGCACACTCAAGCTGTGGAATGACCTACCTGCTGCGGTTTTCTCAAGCACCTACAATATGGGGTTCTTCAAGAGGGGCATCAGAAGGTTTCTTCATGGTCGGCAGCGCGAGTGTGACACCCCTGGTGTTGCATACGTCCATAGGCCACGGTAACCGCTTCCCATCAGGTGGGCCGTGTGCTTGTCTGCCAACTAAGTGGTATAAAAAAAAAAAACCCTTACATACCCAGGATGGTCCGACCCTTCCCGACCCTCTAGTGCTCTCTCCGTCACAGTGCTACACCTGGTTATGTAGGTAGGCTGTACATTTGACTCTGCCCTCTATCAAAATCTTTAATTTCCCTCTATCGCTTTAAGGTTTGCTGGATGAAAACTCAACAATGAGTTAAGCTCGCCTTTGTACTACAATATCATTCCATTTTTTGTTATTAAAATGTGTTCTATATACAAAAAATAATATGAAATAAAATAGTGTTTGTCTGCTAATGTAACTCGCAGTAATGCACCTACTAATTTATCTCTGTACCTCCTCTGGTTGACAGGAAGAGCATATACGGTATTAAGTCTGCCTATATATATGTATATTTATACACACATCAACAAAGTCTAGGGAACAAGGACATTTCTAGTTTTTATTTAAAAACCCTTTCTTGTAATAGTGAGTGTTTTATATCAATAGAAGGGTATTTTTATACCGTTTTTAATTTTAATTTTAATAAAAACATTTTCATACCAAATTTTTTTTTTTTTTAAGAAAGAATTGAATAGTGCCAATATTGAGTATTACAACCTTCTATGATTAGGCACAAAAATAACGAGGTAGTAAGAAATACAGTAATTAACCGTACTTTAAACGTTTTTAATAATCTGTAGGACCTCCTAAAGCATTAGCAACAGCTCGACAACGGCGTGGCATACTTAGTATGAGATTGTCAATCATCGTCTGTGGAATATGGCTCCATAAACTGCGAAGGTGTAAAAAAAGTTGTTCTTCAGTGTTCAGATTTTCCAAAGAATCACTGAAAGCTCTTCTCCCAAGCAAATCCCAGGCATGCTCTATGGGATTGAGGTCGGCAGACTGAGCAGGCCATTCCAACGTCGTCATATTGTGCTCGCTTAACGCATTGACCACTACCCTCGCGGTGTGTGACCGTGCATTATCTTGCATGAACATAAAATCTTGACCGAACTGCTGTCGATGAGGGATTACCATGGGGTGTATAACCTCCTGAATGTATTGGTTTGCATTCAAATTGCCCCGTATCCAAACGAGGTCGGTCCTTCCACCAAGGCGAATTCCAGCCCATACCATGATTGTTCCACCTTGGTAAGAATGAACTTCTTGCGGATTCTGGAGACGACTCCGACGTCCAGGAACTCGCCATATACGCACTCTTCTCGAATCAGGATGAAAACCGAAGCAAGATTCGTCGGAAAACAGAACCCGTGCCCATTGATGGTCGGTCCACTATAAATGTGCGTTAGCCCACAATAAGCGACGACCTCGATTTCCACGTCGAAGAGCTGGAACCCTAAGCGGTCTGCGAGCATAAAGATTGGCTTCGTGTAGTCTTCTTCTGACAGTTTCATCGCTAATAACCACTTGATGCTGAGACTGGAGGCCTGCGACCAACTGACGAGCAGTAATCGTGGGTTGCCGCCTTGCGGAATTTTGCAAGAAACGATCTTGTCGCAGGGTAGTAACCCTATTTCGTCCCCTGTGACGTTCGGCAACATCCCCTGTAGACCTGTAGCGTGCCCATAATCTGCAAATTACGCTTGGTTGGGTGTTGACAGCATCCGCTACGTCGCGTTGAGTTCGTCCAGCTTGCAGCATACCAACAGCCCTTAACATCTCTTCGCGACTTAAATGACGACGTGACATGATGACTACAGTCACAAAAATGCACAAACCATACGTAAAAGACGTATTATTTGATAATAAACGTTATTTACAATCAAAAAAAATAATTTTTATTTTGCCTCAGAGAAACTGCACAATCAAACACTTTTAAAAGTTTTCCCTCCATATTCGAAAATCATTACTTATTTAAATTTATTTTTAAATTTCGAACAACTCTGTAATCTACTTTATTCTATTTTTATTTATTTGCTGCCAGTTATTTGCAAAACAAGATTTACACGAAAAAAAATAATTGGGGTCATCTTGTTCCCTAGACTTTGTTGAGGTGTTTATATATACTTATATAGGTTCCCGGCAGAGTAGAATTTGGAACACCCCATCTCTTCCCATGCGGTGTCGTACCAGGCGACTAAGGGATATGGCTGTTTAACATCAGACGGTTATATACAGTCCAGACTCAGCCCCAAATGCATGCCTTTAGTCAACAATAGTGCACCGGAAGTCGGCAATAGGCTAACCCCTTATTACGTGGGACCGAATACAATGCTTTACTTTTTTTTTACATGCGCAATATCCCCACGGATACTCCCCCGGTAGAAGAGGTTATGTCGGACTCGAACCGACCAAAACGCACGCCGCCTGTGGGTCGTTTTTGGTTGCCGAAGGTGAGTTTGACAGGCATATCCCTCGCACCCCGGCCGACCCAGTCCCATCTCTTACGATCTGGCCCTCTCCTCGGGTGTGGAGACTACAGAGTCCCCAACTCGTCCCCGGAAACGGGGAGGCGCACGAGGCGCGCCACTGCCGCGGCCTACAATGATTTACTTAAACTTTTTCTAAGAGGAGAAACGCATGTAGATATCTACTAGTTCAATAAATAAATAAACAAATAAATTTTACATTTATAATATTAGTTGGATTTCGAATACCCCGGATACGTCTAAGCAGCTCAGTTGATCAGAGTACTCCCACAGTAGATCTAGAACTCTCAATAGCACATGTACGATTGAGAGTTCTAACTCACTAATATTGTAATATTTACGAACGAAGTGAGTTAGAACTCTCAATCGTACATGTGCGATTGAGAGTTATAAATCAGTATTCGTAATCATCAGTACTCACTTCGTACGTTGAACTCTCAATATTACTGATCTAGAACTCTCAATAGCACATGTACGATTGAGAGTTCTAACTCACTAATATTGTAATATTTACGAACGAAGTGAGTTAGAATTCTCAATCGTACATGTGCGATTGAGAGTTATAAATCAGTATTCGTAAAATCATTTACCTAAGCCAACGTTCGACATTTTAATGCTGTTCATACACTTTCAATACACTACCGTTCCATCGGTTATAAATACATAATGTCATAATTACATCTGTTCATAATCAGTCCGTCAGCATTGCATCAAACATGAAATTCATTAAACAAGCACAATCGTTACAGATTAGTATAATCTGTAATGATTTACCCAAAATCAAGTTACGCCATGGAGAATTATTGCCGAATACAGTACGTTGCATCATTTGCGGACCATCAAATTGTGGAAAAACCAATTTGTTAATTGGTCTCCTTTTGCACGAAAATGGATTGACATTTCAAAATGTTTATGTATATTCTAAAACTCTATATCAACCAAAGTACATTTTTTTAGAAAAGGTTTTACGAGGAGTACCAGGAGTCAGTTTTCAGAAATATCAGGCAAATGATGACGTTATGAAAGTTTCAGATGCAAAACCTAATTCAGTAATTATTTTTGACGATGTAGCATGTGAAAATCAAAGTAATATGCGTGATTATTTTGCCATGGGAAGACATAAATTGATTGACAGTTTTTATTTAAATCAAACTTATAGCAAAATACCTAAACAACTAATAAGAGATAACGCTAACTTAATTGTGCTTTTTAAGCAAGACGAAATTAATTTGAAACATGTTTATGAAGAACATGTTAACACTGACATGACGTGGTTGGAATTTCGTAACATGTGTTCTCAAATATGGAAAGAGCCTTATGACTATGTTGTGATTAATAAAGACTGTCCTAAAAACAACGGGTGTTATAGAAAAAAGTTTGACACTTTTGTAGAATTAGATAAAATTTGAATATTTAAATAGACTGCTTTTAGTTTCTTGTCATTCTTTAATCGACTCTTATTGGATTACCATCTATTTTACATAATGGAAAAATCATTGAAAAAACAAATTGTAGATGCAACACAAGCTGTAAGAAAAAAAATACGTAACATGAAGGATTTTGAAGAAAATAACAGACAAGTGCTTGATACAGTTTTTAAGCCTGTTACAGAATCTCTTAATTTAATAGCCAACACCAATAATCAACCAGTTCTAACAAAAAATGAAGAAAAAGGAGAATTTCATGATCAAATTTCCAACCACGACTTACAGAATGATCAACATATAGAAGAAACAAATGATACCTGGTGGCGCTTGGCAGCGTGCGGTAATGGACTGTATTGCGGGAAGTAGCTAACTGTTCCATTGACGCTTTACACACAAAAGACAGGTGGTCGGGTTGCCGCGGGAGTGATCCAAGCAATGAATGCAACCCGAGAAATTAGGAGAGGATGCACTAACCTTCACGACACACGTGTTTTCATCGCAGCCGGTACACGGATCTTCTCTTCCTTGCTCAGGAGCTGCCGTCAGCATCACTAGATCACTTGAGGAACACACGAGAGGCACAATCCGATCGGTAAAGGTCTATGAAGCGGTAAAATGTAACAAATATTAATCATTTTTGAGAGACGCGAGCGCGGTCCGTCATCACGCTGGCTAGTTCAAAGCGAGACTGAGTGTCTATATTTCACAAATGGCGGACGGAAGCCACATCTATGGTTAGTGCGGAAGGGGGGACGGGTATAAAAGGAGTGTGTTTCCGTGTCAAAAATACAGTTTCTACTTCGGCGCAACCATTCCCCCCGGCTTGAAGGGTTACCTTCGAAACGACAAATGCGAAACAAATCTAAAGTCTAATCTAAATCTAGGTTTGGGAAATAACAACTAAAATATAAACCTAGATTGGAGCTCGTGCCTACTGCTGGCTAGGCAGCGGGCAGAGGCGAACAAACAACACAACGCAACAGTCTCGACCAAGACGAGACGCGATTAGCCAACAACAAAATAAGGGTCTCTTCACGTGGGACCGATACAACAAGCGAGTGCTTCTTCTCCTCGGGTGGTTCGGAAACCGTAGTGGGATTGAATTGACTAACTGGCCACCCATCTAACGCGGCATGAATCCAGGACGGTCCACTAAACCATAACGGGTGATCTAAAATTTGCGAAGGAAGCAATCCACGAGAGAGACAATCGGCTGGGTTGTCGGTGCCAGCAACGTGAAAGAGATTATGTGGCGCCAATTCAGATTGAATTTTTGCCACTCTATTAGCGACGAATGTGTCCCAACGATGGGGCGAAGAGTGGGCCCAACACAAAGCGACTGTTGAGTCCTAAAAGCTAAAAATTACTAATATTAATGCGAAAATTTACAATTATGTCATTAAGCGACACGGAAGTGCTAGTCTTAGCACTGCCATCCAAAACTACACGGAGTTTTAGTAGTAAGCTTATCTTCTCTAATAACTCCGCGGTGCGGGATAATGTACGAAGGCTGGGTCCCGCCAGTGTCCGCAGGCGCAGGTGAGATGTAACCTTTATCTAAATATTCGTTAACAACCTCATCATAGGCCCGCTTCGACTTTGGGGACGCCTGCATCTTTCGTTCCAAACAAAGAAAGCGTTTTTCAGCGGATACACGGGAGCCACCGAGCGAAAACTTGCGGATGGTAGACTCCAGTGGCGGCTCGACGGTGCAACAGAACGAAGCAGTCGAGTGACTAAAACTATCCATAGAAGCGGGTGCGGAACCAATTATAACAAAACCAAGAACTGTTTCCAGTGCGTGCGGAGCGGGGTACGTCGGTCCCCCTTGAACCTTACGTGATAACTGGAGGTGCGGGAGAATCGAAGCGCCGATCAATATATCGACGACTCCAGGAACAGCGTAAGTCTCATCTGCTAAAGGCAAGTCTTTAAATTTCGTTAATAAAGACGTGTCAACCGGGACGGTAGGCAACTGTTCAGCTATTCTATCTATAACGAGCGAATCCATGTCAAACCAAATATTATTATTAAAACGAGATCTAAACCTTGTTTTAACGGTGCCACGAACAGCTGACTGTAAGCTTCCAAAACCCTTCACCACTGAGCGGGTTGAACGCTTATCAACATTGAAACCAAGACGCCGACAACAATCTTGAGTAATAAAATTACTTTGCGAAGCGCCATCTAACAGCGCTCGAACAATGCGCGGCTTACCTAATGCATCAACAATAACAACGCGGGCGGTCGCAAGACACACAGTAGTGAGTGCAGCACTAGCGGAGAACGAACACAAGGTGACGTCATCCGCGGCGGTCACCGGGCGGGCCGGAGCGCGCGCGAGCGCGGGCTGCGGCTGCGGCGCAGGCTGCCGTGTGTCACCGCTCGACGAGCCAACCGTGCTCACATTGGATGCGGCATTACTATTCTCAAAATGAAGCAAAGTGTGGTGTCTCGCTTGACATTTGCGACAACTATTTCTACTATTACATAAAACAACGCGGTGTTTAGTACCGAGACAATTAAAACAAAAATTATTAGCGCGAACAAATTTATAACGATCACTAGGCGACAATTTTAGAAAACCAGGACACCTGTACAGTTGCGAATGATGAGTGCTACACAAAGAGCAAACAGGTGACTGTACACGTGCTGGTGCGGTACTAACATAAGTATGAGTTGACCTCAGTGACTTCGATGACGCATCTACTTTGCGTGCAGAATCAACAACTATCTTCGCGCCTTCATGTTTCGATGAAGAGCGCTGCAATACTTTTATATGCTCGCGAACAAAACTTTCCAAGTCTTCGAACTTAGGAATTCTATTGCCGCGATGATCCGACTCAAACAAACGAATGGTTTCGGAATCTAATTTCCTTAAACCCATATACAAAAATACGAAGTCGCAGAGGTCATCAATCTTTAGGTTCTTTACGGCGCGAACAGCTGACGCGAAAGTATCTAGAAATTTCTCTAAGTTTTGATCGTTACATGCCGCAATAGATTTCAAATCAAACATCTGATCTAAATAGGCGTTAGCTACCGATCTTTTATCCTCATACCTAGCTTTCAAAGTATTTAAAATTAAATTATAATTCTCGGCACTAAACGTAATTCCAGCGCAAACGGTTATAGCTTTACCAGTCAATTTTTCAACGAGATAATGCAATTTTTCGTGATCTGTCAACGAATCGTTCTTATCTATTGTATTCTCAAAACTATCTATAAATAGACACCAATTGCGAATGTTACCATCAAATTCGGGTATTTGAATTGGTGGCAACTTAGGTCGGTCGCGAGTGGGGTTGGGTAGGTCAGCCGGTTTCTCCAAACTCCTAGCGACGCGTTTGATACGACAATACAAATCGTCAAACGACGACAAGGCCTGATAACTCACTGAGTAATCGGGATTCAAATTCAACTCTAAAACGTTGATGTCATGTACTAAGGTTTCGAAATCCGCGCGTAGACTATCTAAGTTTTCTATAGAACACAAGAACGAATCTCTGATGACCAAATCAGAGGTTTTAAGTGCATTATCATAAATCGATTGTACGCGAGAGTAAATCATTTCTTTTTTAGCGTTTAAAAGTTTCAATTGAACCTTACCGGTCCTATCAACCTTTGGGGACATGTTTACAATTAAATCTCAAACTAAAGTGAGGTAAACAACAAATATGAAATGACTTAATCTTAGCGGTACAGAGCAGCGAGGCGGCGCGAGCGACACTCGGCAGATAGGTAGGTACCTACAACTGTGAATGCACGCTTGAACAAACGCGCATAGCAACAAGGTCGTACCTACGCGATGGTCGCTGTCTAGGTTCAACTATTATTTCAGGGACTAAGTATTGCGTAATATCTATTCAAATTAAAATACTTTCGTATGAATTGGAATGAGGTACAACCACGTGTCTACCCACGCAGGTACCAGGCAAATACGACGCGAGCCGAGAACAACGTAATTGAAAAAAACAAAACAAAGCCAAATGCGTTAGGTATTACACTGTGCCTATGCACTAGGGTGTCTAGTATACCTAAGATCTAAGCCTAAATGTCTGGATGCGGGGTTTTCTACTAAAATAACCAGGCACTTAGGTGCGGTGCGAAAATTGTGAACTACGATTAAGTGTTGATATGATACCTAACCTATTTATGTATTAGGTAGGTACAATGCGAGCCAGCGGCGAACGGACAACAAATCTAATCCTAAGTGTCTGGATGCGGGGTTTTCTACTAAAATAACCAGGCACTTAGGTGCGATGCGCCTATTCCCATTAGAATAATAACAAAATACGAACTACGGCTAAGAATCCGGCTCGATCCGGACCAAAAATGGTGGCGCTTGGCAGCGTGCGGTAATGGACTGTATTGCGGGAAGTAGCTAACTGTTCCATTGACGCTTTACACACAAAAGACAGGTGGTCGGGTTGCCGCGGGAGTGATCCAAGCAATGAATGCAACCCGAGAAATTAGGAGAGGATGCACTAACCTTCACGACACACGTGTTTTCATCGCAGCCGGTACACGGATCTTCTCTTCCTTGCTCAGGAGCTGCCGTCAGCATCACTAGATCACTTGAGGAACACACGAGAGGCACAATCCGATCGGTAAAGGTCTATGAAGCGGTAAAATGTAACAAATATTAATCATTTTTGAGAGACGCGAGCGCGGTCCGTCATCACGCTGGCTAGTTCAAAGCGAGACTGAGTGTCTATATTTCACAAATGGCGGACGGAAGCCACATCTATGGTTAGTGCGGAAGGGGGGACGGGTATAAAAGGAGTGTGTTTCCGTGTCAAAAATACAGTTTCTACTTCGGCGCAACCAATACCAATGATGATTCAGAAGCCGATATTGACTCTTCATTTGAGTCAATAGTCGATACTAATCCAGATCATGATGTATCATCTTGGTCATTATCTTCAGAAATATTAGCGGATGTACCATTTGGTGTAAGAAATGAACGTGGAAAGTTAATGTTAGGTTTCTCTAGTATAACGATTGGTGATGACGTTATTACTGTAGCCGGACACAAATACAAATGCACACCTGGCTTGCGACAGTTGCTCTTAAAAAAAGACGTTGATCTGAGCTTTGTTACAGATTATGACATGCAAAATTATAAGTCGATGTTACTTGTAACAAATGCACATCGTAGAGATTTTGATTCAAGAAAACCAATTAAAAGTAATAAAGGACAAAAATATATGCAAGTTATTAAACCTCTTTTCGATCAACAAAGTAAAAGTCCAAACTGTGAACCAAAAGTAGGAAAAGGATTACCTTTAACAAAAATGTGGAAAAAAAACACAGATTTTGTATATTGGGATGATCCAAATGAATTGGTTGATAGATTAAAGTTATTAATTGCTTCTCGAGATGCTGGCAACACAGGACTAGATAATGAAATAATATCTATCGTTGAAGAACTACGTGAAAGCAAAATCATTAAATAGACTTACTAATAAGAAATGTCTATCATTTTATTGTACACCGTTCAACACAATACATCTTAAATATGAATTTAGACAAATTTGGTCATTATATTCATAAGCGATTACGTATATCAGAATTGCTGGAATTTTATGATAATGCATTGCTCAAATCTGAAAATGGTGATTACGATTTGAAGACATCGAAGCTAACAGGGGTCAAACCTCCTGAAGATGCAGATGATGCAGTAAACAAAGCATATGTAGATGAATTGAGAACTAAACTAATAACCGACTTACAAAAACTGCAAAATACTATGTTAAACGATGTTCAGATCCAGCTGGAGAAAGCTTTAAAAACAATAGTATCTGAGGCAGTGGTTCACTTGGAAAACAAATTTTATAGTCGGAAAGCAGTTGATGAGATAGTTGAAAACGCAGTTAAATTTGTATTAGATCAAAAGCATAAGCTTGAAAGTTCCTCAAAATGACAAAACAACAAATTGTTAACGAAATACATAAAGCTGCACGAAAAAATTATCCTCGTCGATCTGTAATTTTAAAAGGTATTGATGATTTGTGGCAAGCTGATTTAATCGACATGCAAAACTTGAAAAGATTTAATAAAAGTTATAACTATATTTTAATAGTTATTGATTGCTTCTCAAAGTACGTTTGGATAGAACCACTAAAAACTAAAAATAAGCATGATGTTTCTAACGCATTCGAGAAATTGATATCGACTAACCATCGGATACCAGCTCATCTCCAAACTGATTTGGGTACCGAGTTCTATAATTCAGCATTTCAAAAGCTTATAAAGAACTATAATATTAATCACTACTCAACTTTTTCAACGAAAAAGGCTTCAATTGTAGAACGTGTTATCAGAACTATTAAAAATAAATTGTATAAGTACTTTAGTCTCAGCGGGCACTATAAATGGATAGATTTTGGTTTGGAGAGTGTTGTAAAGACATATAACAACACAAAACATAGCACTATTAAATTAGCACCCGTTGATGTCAATAAATTGAATGAAGCAGATGTTAAAAATAATATTAAGAACTCAATAAAAACGGTATCCTATAAACATAAGCCCAAGTTTATGATTGGTGATAGAGTTAGAATTAGTAAATACAAACAACTATTTGAGAAAGGTTATACACCTAATTGGTCAACGGAACTATTTAATATAAAAAGTATCAATAACACTGTACCAGAAACATATCACATCGAAGATCAACACAAACAAGTTATATCAGGAACCTTTTACAAACACGAACTTCAAAAATCATCTTGTCCAGGTGTCTATTTGATAGAAAAAGTTTTACGAAGGAAAGGAAATAAACTGTTCGTAAAATGGTTGGGCTTAAGTAATAAAGAGAATAGTTGGATTGATAAGACTGCAATAGTGGAATAAATTATATACATAACAGTTATTAATTATAATATTTTGTTCATTATACTATGAGCTATGCAAGGTGGTGGACTACTCAATAGTGTTATTAATCATTTGCCATTTGAACTCCACTTACCCGGCTATAATTATTGCGGACCTGGAACAAAACTTTCAAAACGTTTACTGCGTGGTGATAAAGGTGTAAATAAGCTAGACGAAGCATGTATGTATCACGACATTGCATACGAAAACTATACAGACTTGTCTAATCGTCACAAAGCCGATTTACAACTTTTAAATATGGCCAAACAAAGAATGAAAGCAAAAGATGCTAGTAAAGGAGAAAAGCTGAGTTCGTGGGTAGTGAGTAAAGTTATGAAAGCGAAACTCAAATCTGGTGCTGGTGTTAAGACATTTCATAATTTGGTTACAAAAATTAAAAGAAAAATCAAGAAACGCGTACCCAAAGATGGTAAATCTTTAATACATGCAGCTTATATGGCTGCTAAAAAAATTGTTCCGTGCGTTCCAAAACTTCGAGTACCACGAGTCATACCTTTACCAAAAACAGGAGGCATTCTGCCTTTAATCCCGATTTTTGCCGGTTTATCAGCTTTAGGAGCTTTGGCTGGTGGCGCAGCGGGTATTGCAAAAACAGTGAATGATTATAAAGAAGGTCAAAAAAAATTACAAGAATCTGAACGTCATAATAAGACTATGGAAGCTATAGCATTAGGTAACGGTTTATACATTAAACCTCACAAAAAAGGCAAAGGATTGTTTATAAAATCGTCAAAAAACTAAGTAATAAGCTACCTAATCGTGCCTTAACTAATATCGATATTCAAAATTATGCATATGGTATTCCTTATTTTCGAGGAGTTTACATGAAGGATCAGTTACCAAAAATCCCTAAACGAATTGAATGTGGTATAGTTAACTTAGATAATTCAGAAAACGATGGAACGCATTGGGTAGCTTATGTCAAGGTAAATAATTATTGTGAATATTTTGATAGTTTTGGTGATTTAAGACCACCAATCGAATTGATACGATATTTTAGGAACTGCAATATTAATTATAACTATACAAGATATCAAAAATTTTATACAATAATTTGTGGACATTTGTGTTTAGAATATCTACAATCTTTTTGGAATAAATACTATAAATTTTATACTGTTCTTTAATTTTTATCATTTGCAAGATGACACTCACCTTGTCTATAACTGGAAACTCATCGGTATTAACTACCTTCTATCCAAATACGTTACAATTAATCGGAGAGTATGAATGTGCATTATTACATTTATCCACATATAATTCTATTCCAAATATTGATAAAACAAATAATAAGTTATACTATGGTTCAAATAATGTTATTGAAATACCTGAAGGTACTTATGAGTTGCAAGATATCAGTGATTATTTAAAATCTGAAGTAAAGGATGCATCCATAAAGCTTCATTGCAATAACAACACCTTAAAAACCATGTTATTTTGTACATCAACTATAGATTTTACTAAAGATTGTACGTTCGGAGGTTTGTTGGGGTTTAAAAGACAAGTCTTGGAAGCCAATAAATATCATGTATCAGAGTTTCCAGTCAACATTTTGCCTACAACCGTGATAAGAGTTGAATGTGATATAATTAGCGGTTCCTATATAAACGGACAATCCAGTCACATTCTACATGAATTCGCACTTAATGTCCCACCTGGATACAGAATTATAGAAATACCAAAAAACGCAATTTACTTTCCAATCAACCAAACCAACATCAGCTGCATACAGATCAGACTTTTGGATATAAATAATAACTTAATAAATTTGCGAGGTGAAGAAGTACAGTTGTATCTACACCTCAAAAGAAAAAATGATTGACTATACTAAATATAATATGTTTCTTCCAATTCAAAATAGCAGTTCTACTCGAACTCTCAATCAAGTAAGAACTCGACCTAAAAGGAGAATAAAGTTGAATAAAAACAATAAAGCATTTCTTAAGGTGATTGGTTTGTTAAAATGAATATCCTAGATGTTTTATCCGCTCCAGCCTACGACAACTCTGTGGAAGGAATTGAAATTCACTCTTACAAGCCTTACGTAACAAGTTTTAATAGAAGCGATGAAATCAGGATACCCATTAATCAGCAAGACTTGTATATATTACCATCAGAAAGCACTTTGTTTTTGGAAGGAACTGTTATTGTAAAGAAGGCTGAAAATTCGAAAGAGAGAGTCAGTAACGTTCATTTCACAAACAATAGTTTACTTTACTTGTTTCAAGATATAAGGTACGAAATAAATGGAGTGGAGATAGATAAAATAAAAAATGCTGGTATAACTAGCACGATGAAATCATTTATATCAATGAATGAGAGCGAAGCTAAAACATCTAATGCTTGGGGTTGGAATATCGAGGGAATAAGAAGTTCTAATGGAGGTAGCTTTTCTGCTTCTATACCACTTCGCAACATTCTTGGTTTCGCAGAAGATTTTAAGAAAGTAGTAATAAACAGTAAACATGAACTAATCTTATTACGAAGTAATACCAATCTGAACGCACTCAAACTCAACCCTGGTGAAATTGTAGAAGATATTATCATAAACAAAATAATATGGCGTGTACCGCATGTTAAAGTATCTGATAGAGAAAAAATAAACATTCTAAAATTGTTAGAAAAAGATCGACCACTTCAGATGATATTCAGGAATTGGGATTTGTATGAATATCCAATGTTGCCTAAAACCACCAAACATACTTGGTCAATAAAAACATCTTCGCAAATAGAGAAACCAAGATTTGTTATTATTGGTTTACAGACAAATAGAAAAAATAATGCTACATTTGATATGTCTCGATTTGATCATTGTGAGATTCGTGACGTTAAGGTATACCTTAACTCCACCTACTTCCCATATGAAAATATAAATACAAGTTTCTCGAATAATCGAATTGCTTTAATATATGAAAAATATGCTAAATTTCAACAGTCTTATTATGGGCGTCGCGCTGAGCCTTTATTAAGTGAGGAACAATTTAAAAACGTTGCTCCGTTATTCGTCATAGACTGTTCTAGACAGCCAGATAATCTTAAGTCAGGTCCTGTTGTGGACGTAAGAGTGGAAATTGAAAGTGATATTGATATCCCGGATCAAACTTCGGCATATTGTCTTATATTGAACGACTGTATAATTGAGTATAAACCATTAAGCAGCACTGTGAGAAAATTATCATGAACCCGAATACAATTATAGTGGATGTCCAGGGGTTTAAAGACACTTATAATAACTTTATAATCAAGGAATTAGCTCTAGCCACTCGTGTTTATACCCAAACGTTCTTAATAAAGCCCCCATATTTATTTAAATACTTAACTACGAATGAAAAAAAACAAGTTACGTGGTTAGAGAGAAACAGAGGGATTTACTGGAATGAAGGTTATATCGACTATAGAGAATTTCGACGCATAATTGTTCCTTATTTAGAAAATAAAGAAATTATTGTGAAGGGCTTAGAAAAAGTCAAGTGGATTCAAGATCTTTGTATGAATTGTATTTGCGTAGATCTTGGTGAAGACAAGTGCCTAAATTTATCACTGTTGCATCACAAATATTCAAATAATGAGACAAGTTTTAATTGTATTCATCATAATAAACAATGTGCACTTAAAAATGTTTTATGTTTAAAGAACTATTTAATAGAGCAAGAAAGGTAATTTGTCTTCCTATACACAGATTTAATAAATAAAACAATTTTTTAAAGTAAATGGTTTTTATTTTTTAACCCACATTTTAAATACCTATCTATAGGTAATTTTTAACACATTATTTTCACAGTACACACAATAAAAATTAAATTAAATATAAATATGACATCAGCAAATATTATTTGTATAAAAAATGGTATAAATATACATCAGTAAAATGTAGGTACATTTTACTGATAAATATTTCAATAAAACAAACTTTAAATCTTCATTGATTTCTTAATATCACTTTTAATGCATAATACCTATATATTATCATTTTTACACTAAATAATATTAAAATATAAATTATTTATGAAATATTAATTTCAATACAAATGACGATCACATTTATTTACAAACTTACACTACACCACTATTTACATAAAATTAATCTAGTTAGGAATATTTTAAAACAAGAACTGTTATTAATAAATGTTAGGGAAAGAATAGCCGCATATTTTTTTTGATATATTATGTATTAAATTTTCGGTTTGATCAGAAATTTCGTCAACTGGATCTTTGACAATATATTGTGCCTTTATTATCTCCTCTTCATTCTCACTTGATCCGCTCAGGTCCTTAATCTCAATTTTGATCAAACGCCGTCCTTTTGTTGGTTCACAGTTTATAATGTATGAAGGTTGTCTATGTTTCTTTAATATTTTACTCACTATTTTTGATTCTGACTTGCGCGTGAATTTCTTTCTCTCGGCGTTTTTTTTAGGTGTTTCACGGTGTGTACTTTGAGCTGCGATCCATAATCGTTCAGTTTCTTCGTCAAATGCATATGGATCTTGCGCATTTGGAAGCGATTCTGGTGAATACAATCCATTTGGCAAACGGTTTCTTTCTTCAGTGTCTTCTATCGCGAATATATTCTCATTTGTGTTCTGAAAATAAAAAAAAACGTTAGTATGTTATTTACGTTACGTGACGTGTTACCTTTTCTATGAACACAATATTATAATAGTTTTTCAAATCAAATATCTTACCATGTTGTTTGTCGATTTGTAAACTAATAGATAAATTTAAAGTTGCACGTATAATTTACGTCCACGTCGTTAGTGATAAATTTAGAATGAAACAATGAACTTATAAAATTAACAACGGGATTATATAGCCACAGTTTCTGAAAATTGATACTATTTCTAATACATATTTCTTTAAACAACAAAATACTTACGACGTACAAGTTGAAACATGAAAATCCTATCATGTAAAAACACGTATTGTGCATAGCAAAGCAAAAAGATTTCTATGACGTGTTACCTCGCTATTGCAATGATTATTATATAGATAAGGGTACTAAGAACAGGTTGAGACATGAAAATTTGAACAAACCTGATTCAGGTACAGTTTACCCTTTACTTACCTATGTGTGTCGCAAAAGTTTTCTATTATGTCACTAGTTGAGAATGAAGTATAATAAAACGAAAATATGATTACATCATGTAGGTATTTATTTATAAATAAGAGTAAAAGGCATAGGTAGGTAGGTACATTCTTATAAGATAAAAACTTAAAGTACTTAAATACATTTTTAAACATCACAATGTCATACTTATGAAAAAATAAAACCCATCATAAATTTCAATTAAACGTCCTAAAATTCAGCCTAAAATTGAGCAATTACCCCAAGAAACAGTGTGAATGTTGTCCTTTAATATATACCGCTTATCATCATTGGATGATAATACAACTTTGTTGACACTACGGGTTACTAACTCGTGTTTCAAGGATTTAAATAATAAATTTTGTTTACGAATTATTTCATTATTGGTTAACGTTTTTTTATAATCTGCTTTTACTAAGTCTCTCACTACGCATTTCTTAACACCTTTAGCTTTTTTTAAAGTACATTGCTCAGATTGAATACAATATAATTTGGGACGTAGACCAATGAATTCCCTGATTATTTTACCACCCATTTCATCTTTGAATAGACCTGGCACCTTTTTATTCAAAATCGGTAAACTAAACGGATTACTTGTACTATAATTACTAGTATCAAAATAACTAATAAAGTAGTTTTTCATATCATTGTAAAAGTCGTTAGTTTCAATTTTATAAATAAAACTGTCTGTGTCCGTATAGCATAACTTGATAAGTTCTCTGTAATGTGGGCGCATAATAGAATAGTGAAAATCGTACATATGTTTTTTTGATAGTTCTAATACAGAGAAACCTATATATAGGGGTTTATCCATAACAATTTTTTCAGGTTTCATTTGAATCGCAACCAAATTCTCAGAAAATATAGAAACACTATGGAAGTTAGGTCTGGCAACCAAGGTATCTGCACTTAATCTCTTTTTTGTTTTATTTTCGCTATCACTCCACTGATTTACTAAATGAACTTTTACACGATTTTCATTATTTTCTAGCGTTTTACCGAATATACTGTTATTAAGCAATTTAAAAAAGTCTTGTTCAAATTCGGTCACTGTTTTTTGTCTAAGCTCGGTATTGAGGTCTATATATTGTTTTAAAAAAGCTTTTTGCCTAAAAGTTATAACGCGATGCACTTTGTTTAATATTAATCCATGCTTAATACAATTTTTCAAATGTACGTAATGTATTACGTATTTATATTTATCATATAAAGTTGTGACAAGTTTAGAAATTTTTCCTCCAGGAGGCACACATTTCTCAGGACAAAATGGCAAGTCATTATGCAAACGGTGTAAATATTTAGGATAAAGTAAATCTACCTCTAATATGAACCCATAATCTGCATCATCTTTTATATTCATGATATTTAGATTTTCTATCTCATTTTTATCAAGAAACCTGAAGTTTGATAAAGGTAAAGGTTGGCACATAGCATACCCATATAAATTATTGCAATCTAAGTATACAATAAATATATCATCTTGTTGAGGGTCATAATTTTCCATATATTTATTATTACTTTTTACATAACGATGGGAACTCATACAAAGACCTCCTCTTATACCCTCTTGTATTAACCTTATTATTGCTAAATCATCAATAAGTTCTAACTTAATTCCCGTTTTGAGAAGCATCGCGTCCCATGATAAGCTAGGAGCTGTTACATAAAAAGCTGGATCTAATTGATAAAATCGCTTAGAAGTATTTCTAAAGTTTTCAAAAACGTCAGTCAACAAAAGTACGTCAGTTTTGAGGTAAAGATCAGTATAATCACCTAGATTTTTTATTTTAAATTCAGACCATACTAATTTAGCATGCTGGTAATCTGCTAATGAAATATGTTGATTATTTAAGGAATTATAAAAATAACATTTTTCAGGCAGAACTGTCTCCTTATAGCGATTTATGTTGCTCATATAATCATAAGGATATACACCTTTTCGCGTAAGTAATTTAAATTTTTTTGGACAAGAGAAATTGTTTTTTAAGTGTATAAACTGTTCTTTTTTCAAACTTTTTACTAATTTGTCTAAACTAGTGATAAAAATTTAAAGGAGTCCACAAACCGAAGCTGTACAAATTCATTTCTAGAAACTTGTATAAATTTTGTAAAAGAAATGTATGACTCTTTATTTTTAGCTATGATTTTAAGTGAACCGCTAGCTTCTCCTAATTTTTTAATAAAAAGATGGCAATCGTAACCTGAAAGGTTATGAAAGAAAATTGGTATAAATTTCGGAAGTTTATACATCAAATTACAGTAGTTATGTGCGGCTCCTCGATATTGACCTGTCAAATGACAGTGATCTCTTACTCGGTCTGTGATTAGTAAGTTTTGACAAATATGACAACGAGTGCTTTCATTGAATTTAACAGAATCTTCGTTGTTAAATATAATTGGTACACTATTCGACAGATTGTTGTTAATCCATTGAACATCCCTGTAAATATTCTCAACAAATTTATCTACACAATCTTCCCCACGGTAAGATACAAAACGATTTCTACTTTCATCAAACGAACAAACTATATAATAAGCGAATGCTATAGGTATATGTACCTGACATACTGAGGTACTCGCAACAGAGGGATCCTGGTTGCACCCTTGCACTGGAACCAACATGGCTTCAAAATCTGCGTAAATTACATATGGCACATTTTGTTTCCTTTCGTAGTTTTTAAACTCAATCACTGAACCTTTTTGCGGTAGCTGAGTCATTACACCGGCACATACATGAGAATCAATTTCCATGCTTGATCTAAAAAATAGCAAACACTCATCACAAAAAAATAATTTCCCATTATGGTTAGTTATTTGTTTTCTCACCAAACGCGATAAATCTTTGATCAGACAGTAATGTGAATATCTGCTCTTTTCTAATAATAGTAAATTAACTGTTTTTTTGTTATCGTTATTAAACTGTGATTTGTATAAAGGTCCTATGATCTGTCTATTATTTTCTAAACCATATACATTTATTCGTAATCTTGGATTATTTTTTTCAAACATTTGTATATCGGTAAAAGTTACTGGAAATGACATTCCTTCTATGTTAAACAGATTGAAAACATTTGGATATGAAGAAACTCTTTGAATGTTCCTATTTGCAGGGTAAAGAGCTGCCGTGACCGACCACAGGAAACAATATATATCATTGTTACGAATATTTACACATGCCTTTTTATTTTTAATGATCAGAGGTAAATCAATAAATCTTGAACCACGGAGCGGTTGATATCTATTTATATTTACCTCCATGTAACAGTTATTAAGGAAAGTCCAACCAGAATCCCGCTCTTCAAATTCGTCTATCTTTTTCAGTAATTGATTAGCAACATCTGTAAAGAGCTTTGTAAAATCATAGTTCATACATATAATAATATTTTTGGTTTCAAATGATTTAACTTCTGGTATGTCGTGTTTAAGTAGTACAAACTTTGAGTATATATGAAAGTTAACCTTAAGGGAAGTGTGAGCTGCAAGAGATTGATCAATTAAAGATTTGACCCTACTGTGAAGGTGTCTGAAGAAAACAGGTAAAGATGTCTGTTCGTTCGTGTCAAGAGTATGTAATCTATATGTTGCTAATCGATTTTTAAAAGCAGAGTTCACTTTCTCCACGCCATGATCTAAAGTAATTACGTTATCTGACTTTCGGTGTATTTTACTCCTTAAATGTCCTATCCATTTCTTACCATTTACGTCAACACCACAGCTATCACAGAACGGCATATTAATTTGTGAAACACACAGACAGATTAGGATGGAATTTTTAATTGAAATTTATGATGGTCAATGGATTAATCAAATTTATTTAATATTTTTATGTATTACATACAAATAGATAATTATATTAAGTTTAGTAGGTACGGACTTATTTAAAATTAATTTTATTAGAAAAGAAAGTGGCTTCAGAATCTGCGAACAACTCGCTGGCTTGTCTAACAAATTTTTGTAGTTGAGCCCAGTGAGGAGATTCCTCGTCAGTCCGAAGCTTCAACCACAGCAGGTATTTTTTCCAAAGGTCGTCGCCACCTTCTTGGACGTCAACCGAGTTGTACACCTTCAAGTCAATGTGGAAGGGACCCTCGGTAGACAGTGTACGCCTCGTTTGACCGTTAGCCACCCGATTGTACAGCACCGATGTGGATGGAGCTCTGCCGGTGTTGACGGTGGGAGTTTCACTGTCGAGGTGGAAGATGTCGTATCCCTTTTGCGCAGCCTTTTTCTTTGAAGCTCTAAAACAGGGAAATTTTCTATATTATAATATTGTACCTTAGTACTTATAATGTTCATTAAATAAATAATAAATGATCATTATGTATATTGTTATGAACTGGACAACATCAGTTTTGCTTTAGTTAGGAATATTACGTGAACAGATTAATAGATGACTGTCATGAACGACACACAAAGTTTGATACTAATGGAACTCGAACGCAAGACTTCTGGATTTGCAACTACGGTCACTCATTACTAAACTACTTAGCCAGAAAAATAAATAAATCTCTCATAATAATATTATATTAACAAAAATAACAAATCTAGCATTATTTAACACGTAACCTCACTCACTCATATTTTGGTACATACCTATTGCGTAATGTAATTGATTATACGTATTTTAATTGGTAGTATTGGTACCTTATCATCACTTTACATCAGCTGGGTATAAGAGTACTAATGAGTAATAATTACCTCGGACATTCGCTTGAGGTACTTCTAGCAGATGACTTGCGTTTGACGGAGACCTTTTTGAACGTCCCAGCCTCGCTCCTTACCACTTTGTCACAATCGAACTCTTGGTCCGCTCTGAAAACATAATACCTATTATAAGTTACAAATAATAAATAAATACACAGAAAACTACTCAGAAAACTATCACATTATCTTCACAAAAACTTTCTCTTCGTAAAAACTATTTTTAACAGCACTAGATTTTTCAGTCGTAAATTATAATATAACCAGCTTTTGCCCGCGGCTTCGCCCGTGTAGATGTCAACATAGCTTTAGTCTTTTCTCATGGTCTGGTCTACCCCACATCCAATTTCATCAATAGGTAAAGCGGTTTAGACGTCAAACCGTTGTTACGCTTTACCTTGTTACAGACAGACAGAAAGAGTTACTTTCGTATATTTTATGATATTAGTATAGATAAGTAATGAACATGTACGTACTGGTACATATGGACGTACCTTATACGATCGCTTGCAACGCTTTTGACAGCTGGTGACGATTTGCGCTTTCCAGCCCCCTTTGCTGCCTTCGAATTTGACTTGACGGCTTCGATCGACGACGCCCTCGCACTGTTGCCACTATCGTACTCTGAATCCGACCTGTAAATATTATAAACAGAATAGTTATTAAATTGCGACTAGTAACTCAGAAAACGAAGTGTTTAGTCTGCCAATTGCAACAATTCGGTAGTCACTCAAACTAATAAAATTTGACAAGACTAATAAGCTAAATACGCTATCACTAGTTAGTATCACTCACCGTCACCGTGCACAAAATAACGATAGGTTTAGTTCTGCCAAATTTGTTTAAAGGTTAAAAAGATTTCTCACTTAAAAACAATAGAACATGGGATAGAATATTTTATAACTTAGGAACTTACATTTTTTAGGTAGGTAGGTACAGTGACGATTAAACTCACAAAAAATCTGGAGCCAGGTGTTTAGTCTTCAAGGTGAAAGGTCTTGGTCTTCAAGGTGGAAGATCTTCAAGATGGTGGCTGCTCCAATGGATTCGTTCAACGGTATAATAACGAAGTCAAAATGAAGCACTGACTGAATGATTTCGGATTTTATAAGAAAATTAATGATAATTTAGCAAAATACGTTAGGGTTGTCACCACGCATAGGAAAAAATATCTCGTCACGTTACGTAATGGAAATAATCAAATTATGATATAAGTTATGTAAATTCTACATGAAAATATTAATAAGTTATACATATCTAATAATAATGTAAATATTTTGTATGATGTAAAGTTTACTTAATATTTAGATTCCCCTATTATGTTTGTATACAGTAAATACAGGAAATGGAAATAAAAATTAAACTTAACATTATACATATTATAAAAAATTGTCTTTCTTATAATTTCATTCTTTAATAATAACTCAAATTGTAATCGCTCAATAGCTCAGTCGGCTGAGCATTCCCCTGTAAGGGAAAGGTCATGGTTTCGAGTTCTACTTGAGCATTTCATTTTTCCCGATGTATTTGAAATAATAAATTGCATTAATAAATGCTGTCAATATTAATTAAAATGTAAACATTTAATTTATTTTATTTTTAGATATAAAATGTGATAAGTATTTGATTAAAAAACTAAATTATCTGGATTATAATATTCAAATATTCATTATGTTCAAAGAGTAGGTAATCTCAATAAATTATTTGAAACCAATGTAGATACCTATTAAATCCTTCACACAATATTTTATTGTATCGAAAAATAAGATGTTGTATTTATTTTAATTTATAGATAGTACATTATTAACTAATAGTGGCAGCCCTAATGTAATTCGTGTAAGCATTTTCGACCCACATAACTTCAAAGAATCACATGGAGTAAAATTACATACTCCACGTGTAAAAATCCTACAACCTGTCCAATCCTGTATCAATATTGTATTATTATTATTATAATTTTAACGAATAACTTAATTTTTGATCCCACTAATAATTATATTTAAACTTGAAAGTTTTTTAAAGATATTCTTCTTAATATGTAGGTGTATCAATTTGTAATGCATTTGCTGTGGATAAACCTATAAACAAAATAAAAATAAATTATGTTATATTCAATCACACTATAACGGCTAAACGGATCTGGTTAAAATTTGTTCAAGGAAAATGTCAGCCTCCGTGGCGTGATGGATTCGATTCCCGCACGGTGCAATAATTTGTTTGCATGAATATGACTATTTGCATTGGTCTGGGTGTTTATATGTATAATAATTATACAGTAAATTATATACAATTTAGGTACAAGATATGCATAAATGGCAACCTTATTGCTAAAAACAATATCTTACACGCGACCTACATCAACACCTTTGGACCCCAAGCCATCCGATCCTGCTAGGCAGTGCATCCGCTAAATAACAAGCTAGTGTTTAGTACAGGTTTTCATTTCAAGGTAGAGAGTTGGGCAACAGTCGATCTCGATAAAGTCAAAGTGCAAATATATAATACGGTCTTACAATATAGTTTTTATCTAACTATTTACTTTAAATAAGTAGGTATATATTATACAAATATTATTTTATGTAAAGATTGATCGTAGATGAAATATTAAAAAGTGAAGTCGTAGGTAAAACTAGTCAAGTAATTTCATTTATGGAATATTATTAGCGGTCAGTAGCAGGTGCATTTAGGTATGAGAAATGCTATTGTTTATATCATTATCATATTGCACTCGGCGAAGCTCGACAGCCGCGCGAGTAACGAGACCTCACTGGGAGTGATGTGCCGACAAAGGCTTAGCGACTAGCAACAGACCAAATCGTGGCATCGTTTCATACGTGCTATGTAGGTTGCTATACTTAGGTTATGTAATATTGACTATATTGCACCACCACCTGTAATATTGTAATATTTACGAACGAAGTGAGTACTGATGATTACGAATACTGATTTATAACTCTCAATCGCACATGTAGGATTGAGAGTTCTAACTCACTTCGTTCGTAAATATTACATTAGTGAGTTAGAACTCTCAATCGTACATGTGCTATTGAGAGTTCTAGATCAGTAATATTGAGAGTTCAACGAACGAAGTGAGTTAGAACTCTCAATATTACTCTACTTCCCACTACAAGACAATGGTCACAGGTTCAACGACTATCATCTGACCCCCAAATCTGAAAGGAAAGACACCAATCAGGCATCAAAAGGCAGTCACCTCATAATGGTATCATAATGGCTGGTATCCGCAACGCCACGTCAAGGCGCAGTTTTTGCGTGAGGGTGGGCATTTTAAGTTAGGCCATAGATCAGCAGGTATATCTACCAGCTTGCACCCATATCGTACCTCCCAATTATAGGCAGTGCCTTTTTGTGTACTTGAATATAACATCATTATAATCCTCATCTCCATCAATCAGCGCCATCAGTTAGCGCATCGCAGTCCGCGGTAGCCTAGTGGTAATACCGCGGTAGCTTAGTGGTAATACCGCGGTAGCCTAGTGGAGATACCGCAGTAGCCTAGTGGTAATACCGCGGTAGCCTAGTGGTAATACCGCGGTAGCCTAGTGGAGATACTGCAGTAGTCTAGTGGTAATACCGCGGTAGCCTAGTGGTAATACCGCGGTAGCCAAGTGATATGGGTAATGGACTGCTGAGATAAGGTTTCGGGTTCGATCCCAAGTTTTACCATGGCACACACCAATGACTTTTCGATGCTTTTCGAAGTTATGTGTGTATTTATAGCAGGTTTATAAGTGCCCGGTTAATGGCAATAGGCTCGCCACCTGTTACATTGGGACCTAAACATAAACTGGCGAAATGTGGGTGCTAGCACCTCTGCCTACCCCTTCGGGGATATAGGTGTGAGTTTATGTTTATGCTATCGCAGTCCGCTGCTGGACATAGGCCTTTACCAATATTAGGAGGCTTAGGCCTACTGTTTCTGCACTTCAGAGCAGTTAAAGTTCAAAATTAAAAGACATTTTCAAATCGATTAAGATAGAAAAAATTGAAACATTCCAGGCGAAATTCGAACCCGCAATCTTTCCCTTACAGGGGGAACGGTCTGACCACTGAGCTACCGAAAGTTCGATGGCTCAGTGGTCAGAGCGTTCAGAGCACCTGAAACCATCCAAATTCGTCTATACATATATCCGTCTTACGGCGAGGAAGGTGAGAGCCATCTATCGAGTTTCGTACGAACTATCGGAATCAATTAATGATGTTGCAATAATTTTAAACAATGATTTTTGATAACTTCGTATTGAATGAAATTTTAAAGCATTTAGTTTGCTAACTATTCAAATCGATTAAGATAGACAAAAATTAAATGATCGCCTGAAACCATTAAAATTCTGCTCTACATACATCCGTCTTACGGCGATGGTGAGAGCCATCTACGCGAGTGTCCACAAAAATCCTATACCTGTCAACCTCACCTTCGGCAAACAAAACGACCCAGTCGGCGTGCGTTTTAGTCGGTTCAAGTCCGACATAACCTCTTCCACCGGCTTCGGTGGGGAGGTATCAGTGGGGATTTTGCGCACGTAAAAAAAAGTGTCTTCAAAAATCCGATAGTTCGTACGAATACCGGTAGATGGCTCCCAACGTCGCGTCGCTGTAAGACGTATATATGTATAGAGGAATTTGGATGGTTTCAGACGAAGGTTCGGTAGCTCAGTGGTCAGAACGTTCCCTCTGTAAGGGAAAGATCGCGGGTTCGAATCGATTTCAATAGTTAGCATACTAAATGCTTTAAAATATAATTTTAAAAAAAGACATTTCGCAAAATGATATTCACTCTCATACTCCGCGAGACAGGTCCCGGCCTCGTGGAAGACTGCATTCGTGCACCCTGTACCTAAGAAAGGTGACAGGACAGATCCGACCAATTACAGGCCTATCGCTATAACCTCCCTTCTCTCGAAGGTTATGGAGCGTGTTATTAATACACAGCTCCTGAGGTACCTTGAAGGAAACGATCTACTGAGCGACCGACAGTACGGCTTTCGCCACCGTCGCTCTACCGGTGACCTTCTTGTGTATCTCACAAACCGGTGGGCGCAAGCCATCGAGAGTCGGGGTGAGGCACTAGCGGTCAGCCTCGATATAGCGAAGGCCTTCGATCGGGTCTGGCACAAAGGTCTTCTTACGAAGTTGCCATATTAAGGACTCCCCGAGGGATTGTGCGAATGGATCTCCAGCTTTTTGTCCAACAGAAGCATCCAAGCCATCGTCGACGGCAGCTGCTCGGACCGCATGAACATAAACGCTGGTGTCCCACAAGGCTCCGTGTTGTCTCCGACGCTGTTTCTGCTGCATATCAATGACATGCTGTCTGATGGCTCCATTAATTGTTATGCGGACGACAGTACCCCGCGGTACTGTCGTCCGTGTCCGTCCGACACGTGTTACACGGGCCGTGCAAATATCCCTCAGTCCGAGGTGGAGAAGAGTCGCGAACAACTTGTGTCAACTCTCTCTGGAGTATCCGATTGGGGACGACTAAACCTAGTCCAATTCAACCCCACCAAGACACGAGTATGTGTATTCACCGCTAAGAAAACCCCATTAATTGTAGCGCCGCAATTCCTGGGCACACCGCTTACCATCTCCTCGAGTATCGGGATCCTTGGTGTCGATATCTCCAGTGACGTCCAATACCGAAGTCATTTGCAAGACAAGGTTAAGTTGGCATCAAGAAAACTCGGAGTGCTCAACAGGGCGAAGCAGTACTTCACTGCGGGGCAGCAACTCCTTCTTTATAAAGCACAGGTCCGGCCTCACATGGAGTACTGCTGTCACCTTTTTGCTGGAGTACCTGCGTACCAGCTTGACCCCTTCGACTCGTTGCAAAGACGGGCATTGAGGCTGGTTGACAATCCCATACTCACAGGTAGAGTGGAACCTCTTAGCCTTAGGAGGGATTTTGCTTCACTGTGTGTATTCTACCGCCTATACAATGGTTTGTGCTCAGGTGAATTGTTTGACATGATGCCCGTAGCTACATTCTATCATCGCACCTCTCGCCATAGGCAGGGAATTCATCCCCACACATTGCAACCTGAGACGGTGCGCACTGTGCGGTATAAAAGAATCTTCATCCCACGCACACTCAAGCTGTGGAATGACCTCCCTGCTGCGGTTTTCCCAAGTGGTATAAAAAAAAATGAATGAATAAGTTTAATGAAATCCATTTCATTTAATTTTGAACTTTAAGGGTAGGTATAGACAAAAGAGGCTGTCCATCAAGCCGCGTGTTCAAGAAAAAATAAATATATGTGATATCTCACTATACTTGGTTGCGCCGATGGTAGAATTTATATTTTTCGCTATAGTAATAGTTCAAGTCATTGACGCGGAAACACACGCTTCCTGTACCCATCTCCCTCCCGCGCTACCTTTTAAAGTGAGATAGCAATAGTTTCCGCGCGGCTCAATTGTCAAAATAGACGCATATTCACTCTTCGCTTTTGAACTAGCCAGCGCAATGGCGGCGGCGCGCGCGTCTCTCAGAAATTTATAATGTTTGTTGGATTTTAACCGCTTTCATGGACCTTTGCCGATCGGATTGTGCCTCGTGTGTCCCTCAAGTGATTTAGTGATGTGGGCGGCAACTCCTGAGCCAGGAAGAGAAGATCGGTGCACCGGCTGCGATGAAAGCACGTGGCGTCGTGAAGGTTAGTGCATCCTCTCCTAATTTCTCGGGTTGCATTCATTGCCTAGACCACATCCGCGGCAACCCGATCACCTGTCTTGTTTGTTGTGTAAAGCGTCAATGGAACAGTTAACTTCACCCCCCGCGAAATACAGTCCACTAGCTCACGTGGCGAGAATTGCGCTACCATTCTTTTGGTCCTTCGAGCCGGATCCTTAGCCGTAGTTCGTAGTTTGTTATTATTCTATTGGGAATAAACGCACCGCACCTAAATACCTAGTTATTTTAGTAGAAAACCCCGCATCTAGGCATTTAGGTTTAGATTTTGTTGTCCGTCCGCCGCTGGCTCGCATCGTATCTACCTAATACATACATAGGTTAGGTACGTGTAATCGCATTTGTTATTATTCTATTGAGAATAAACGCACCGCACCTAAATACCTAGTTATTTTAGTAGAAAACCCCGCATCTAGGCATTTAGGTTTAGATCTTAGGTATCCTAGACACCCTAGTGCATAGGCACAGTGTAATACCTAACGCATTTGGCTTTTGTTTTTATTTGTTTCAATCTCTAAGTTGTCCGTTCACCGCTAGCTCGCATCGTATTTACCTAATACGGTAGGTACACAGCTATACCTCGCTCGCATTCCTCTTATCGTATCAATCCTTGGTCGTAGTTTGGCATTTGTTATTATTCTATTGAGAATAAACGCACCGCACCTAAATACCTAGTTATTTTAGTAGAAAACCCGGCATCTAGGCATTTAGGTTTAGATCTTAGGTATCCTAGACACCCTAGTGCATAGGCACAGTGTAATACCTAACGCATTTGGCTTTTGTTTTTATTTGTTTCAATTAAGTTGTCCGTTCGCCGCAGCTCGCATCGTATTTACCTAATACCTACGTGGGTAGATACGTGGTTATACCTACCTCGCTCGCATTTCATTCAAATTCATACGAAAGTATTTTAATTCGAATAGATATTACGCAATACTTAATCCCTGAAATAATAGTTGAACCTAGACAGCGACGATCGCGTAGGTACGATCTTGTTGCTATGCGCGTTTGTTCAAGCTTGCACGCGCAGTCATAAGTACCTACCTACCTACGGATATCGCTCGCGCCGCGTCGCTGCTCTGTACCGCTAAGATTAAGTCATTTCATATTTTGTTGTTTACCGCACTTTAGTTTGATATTTAATTGTAAACATGCCCCCAAAGGTTGGTAGTACCGATAGTAAAGTTCAACTGAAACTTTTATACGCTAAAAGAGAAATGATTTACTCTCGTGTACAATCGATTTGTGATAATGCACTTAAAACCTCTGATTTGGCTATTAGAGATTCGTTCTTGTGTTCTATAGAAAACTTGGATAGTTTGCGCGCGGATTTCGAGTCTTTAGTACATGACATCAACGTTTTAGAGTTAAATTTAAATCCCGATTACTCAGTGAGTTATCAGGCCTTGTCGTCGTTTGACGATTTGTATTGTCGTATCAAACGCGTCGCTAGGAGTATGGAGAAACCGTCTGACCGACCCAATCCCACTCGCGACCGACCTAAGTTGCCACCAATTCAAATACCCGAATTTGATGGTAACATTCGCAATTGGTGTTTATTTATAGATAGTTTTGAGAATACAATAGATAAGAACGTTTCGTTGACAGATCACGAAAAATTGCATTATCTCGTTGAAAAATTGACTGGGAAAGCTATAACCGTTTGCGCTGGAATTACGTTTAGTGCCGAAAATTATAATTTAATTTTAAATACTCTGAAAGCTAAGTATGAGGATAAAAGATCGGTAGCTAACGCATATTTGGATCAGATGTTTGATTTGAAATCTATTACGGCATGTAACGATCAAAACTTAGAGAAGTTTCTAGATACTTTCGCATCATCTGTTCGCGCCGTAAAGAACCTAAAGATCGATGACCTCTGCGACTTCTTATTTTTGTATATGGGTTTAAAGAAATTAGATTCCGAAACCATTCGTTTATTTGAGTCGGATCATCGCGGCAATAAAATTCCTAAGTTCGAAGACTTAGAAAGTTTTGTTCGCGAGCATATAAAAATATTGCAACGCTCTTCATCGAAACATGAAGGCGCGAAGAAAGTTGTTAGTTCTGAACGCAAAATAGATGCCTCATCGAGGTCACTGAGGTCAACTCATACTTATGTTAATACCGCACCAGCACATGTACAATCACCTGTTTGCTCTTTGTGTAATACTCATCATTCGCAATTGTACAAGTGTCCTGGTTTCCTAAAATTGTCGCCTAATGATCGTTATAAATTTGTTCGCGCTAATAATTTTTGTTTTAATTGTCTCGGTACTAAACACCGCGTTGTTTTATGTAATAGTAGAAATAGTTGTCGCAAATGTTCAGCGAGACACCACACTTTGCTCCATTTTGAAAATAGTAATGCCACATCCAATGTGAGCACAGTTGGTTCGTCGAGCGGTGGCACACCGTCGCGTAGGTCGCCCGTGTCGGTGGCGCCTGCGCCACAGCCGCAGCCCGCGCTCGCGCGCGCTCCGGCCCGCCCGGAGACCGCTGCGAATGGCGTCGCCTTGTGTTCGTTGTCCGCTAGTGCTGCGCTCACTACTGTGTGTCTCGCGACTGCTCGCGTTGTTATTGTTGATGCATTGGGTAAGCCGCGCATTGTTCGAGCGCTATTAGATGGCGCTTCGCAAAGTAATTTTATTACTCAAGATTGTTGTCAACGTCTTGGTTTCAATGTTAATAAGCGTTCAACCCGCTCAGTGGTGAAGGGTTTTGGAGGCTTACAGTCAGCTGTTCATGGCACCGTTAGAACAAGGTTTGGATCTCGTTTTAATAATAATATTTGGTTTGACATGGATTCGCTCGTTATAGATAAAATAACTGAACAGTTGCCTACCGTCCCGGTTGACACGTCTTTATTAACGAAATTTAAAGACTTGCCTTTAGCAGATGAGACTTACGCTGTTCCTGGAGACGTCGATATATTGATCGGCGCTTCGATTCTCCCGCACCTCCAGTTATCACGTAAGGTTCAAGGGGGACCGACGTACCCCGCTCCGCACGCACTGGAAACAGTTCTTGGTTTTGTTATAATTGGTTCCGCACCCGCTTCTATAGATAGTTTTAGTCACTCGACTGCCTCGTTCTGTTGCACCGTCGAGCCGCCACTGGAGTCTACCATCCGCAAGTTTTGGGAAATTGAAGAGGTCAATGTCCCACCTATCCTAAGCCCTGATGACAAGATGGCTGAGGAGATTTGTTGTCGCACGACTACTCGTGATGAGCAGGGTCGTTATGTTGTCGCGCTCCCTTTCAAGGGAGATATTTTTTCGCTCGGTGACTCCCGTGTATCCGCTGAAAAACGCTTTCTTTGTTTAGAACGAAAGATGCAGGCGTCTCCAAAGTTAAAGCAAGCCTATGATGAGGTTGTTAACGAATATTTAGATAAAGGTTACATCTCACCTGCGCCTGCGGACACTGACGAGACCCAGCCTTCGTACATTATCCCGCACCACGGAGTTATTAGAGAAGATAAGCTTACTACTAAACTCCGCGTAGTTTTAGATGGCAGTGCTAAGACTAGCACTTCCGTGTCGCTTAATGACATTTTGTATTGTGGTCAAAATCTCTAAGGTAATTTATTTGACATAATTGTAAATTTTCGCATTAATATTAGTAGAATTTTAGCTTTTCGGACTCAACAGTCGCTTTGTGTTGGGCCCACTCTTCGCCCCATCGTTGGGACACATTCTTCGCTAATAGAGTGGCAAAATTCAATCTGAATTAGCGCCACAAAATCTCTTTCACGTTGCTGGCACCGACAACCCAGCCGATTGTCTCTCTCGTGGATTGCTTCCTTCGCAAATTTTAGATCACCCGTTATGGTTTAGTGGACCGTCCTGGATTCATGCCGCGTTAGATGAGTGGCCAGTTAGTCAATTCAATCCCACTACGGTTTCCGAACCACCCGAGGAGAAGAAGCACTCGCTTGTTGTATCGGTCCCGCGTGAAGAGTCCCTTATTTTGTTGTTGGCTAATCGCGTCTCGTCTTGGTCGAGACTGTTGCGTTGTGTTGTTTATGTAGGCCGATTTTTGAGAATTTTATCTACGCGCGGTCATATAGAGTTGACCGGTGATTTAAGTACGCAAAATATTTGCCCGCAATAGATGTTAATGACGATAGAATGCACCTTCTAACTCGTCACGCTCTTTTAGATAAATTAGTCCAATCGTTTTGGAATCGTTGGAGAACCGATTATTTGCACACGCTGCAATCGCGTCAAAAATGGAATACTCCATCTAACCCAATTACTGTAGGTACGGTGGTAGTCCTTATGACTGGGAATGCGCCTCCTTTGCATTGGCCTCTAGGAGTAGTAGAGGAAGTTCTTCCCGATTCCCGCGGGATAACTCGTGTTGTACGGGTTAAAACTGCAACCGGATCGTATCTGCGCCCGGTTGTTCGCCTCTGCCCTCTGCCTAGCCAGCAGTAGGCACGAGTTCAAACCTAGGTTTATATTTTAGTTGTTATTTCCCAAACCTAGATTTAGATTAGACTTTAGATTTGTTCCGCATTTTTCGTTTTGAAGGTAACCCTTCAAGCCGGGGGGAATGGTTGCGCCGATGGTAGAATTTATATTTTTCGCTATAGTAATAGTTCAAGTCATTGACGCGGAAACACACGCTTCCTGTACCCATCTCCCTCCCGCGCTACCTTTTAAAGTGAGATAGCAATAGTTTCCGCGCGGCTCAATTGTCAAAATAGACGCATATTCACTCTTCGCTTTTGAACTAGCCAGCGCAATGGCGGCGGCGCGCGCGTCTCTCAGAAATTTATAATGTTTGTTGGATTTTAACCGCTTTCATGGACCTTTGCCGATCGGATTGTGCCTCGTGTGTCCCTCAAGTGATTTAGTGATGTGGGCGGCAACTCCTGAGCCAGGAAGAGAAGATCGGTGCACCGGCTGCGATGAAAGCACGTGGCGTCGTGAAGGTTAGTGCATCCTCTCCTAATTTCTCGGGTTGCATTCATTGCCTAGACCACATCCGCGGCAACCCGATCACCTGTCTTGTTTGTTGTGTAAAGCGTCAATGGAATAGTTAACTTCACCCCCCGCGAAATACAGTCCACTAGCTCACGTGGCGAGAATTGCGCTACCAATACTCCTATCTCCTCCCCTGGTGATATTGCGTGATATTTTCAAGCGCCCCCTCCCCCTGTTGAGCCTCACGTGATTAATGGGCAGAACCTAAAGCCACCCCATCTCTTCCCATGTGGTGTCGTACAAGGCGACTAAGGGATAAGACTGTTTAACATCAGACAGATATATACAGCCCAGACTCAGCCAGAGATGCATGGCTCGAGGCAACAATAGTGCCCGGAAAACGGCAATAGGTTCACCTCCTATTACGTGGGACCGAATACAATGATGGTGAAATGTGGGTGTTAATTCACCTCTGCCTAACCCTCCGGGATTAAAGGCGTGATTATATATGTAAAGCTTAAAATGCCATTTTTTGCTGTGTCCGTGTGTTTGCATGACAGTGATTTTGCTTTAGTAGAATCAAGGGTCTGGTGAGGTTAACTTGGACGTCAAGGATGTCAGCAGAACCCTCTACAATACAACTTTATTATAACAATTGAATCCAAACCTGCAAACCAATGAGGTATAAAATTAAACAAAAGTTAAACTAATCTAACAGTAAATATATTTTAAATATTATCCTTATTTATAATAAACAATAAATTAATAAAAATTTGATCAAAAGATCGGCTCACGGGACTTGTAGCTTTCAAATGTATCTTCTGCCTCTGATATGACGTTAAATATTTTTCTTTTCACACTGTACTGCAACCAAGTTGGGAATTGCTTTGTCGTTTCACACATACTCTCGAAGAAAGAGTTCAATGGATGACTTCCCCGGTCTGTGTATCTGCTTCTATCTTCCATATCAATCATTATTTCACTAAATTCGTCATCCATTTTTCTCTTACTGTACTTATGTTCTATCTCTTGTGTAGTGTCAACATTATTTTGCGTGTTAGACTCTGGACTAAACGTTATGTTGTCTGCGTTTGATGTTGAAGGTACAGCTAGGAATGAGTCTGAAGGTGAAGGAGATAAGTCATCAGTATCATCATCGATTGAGCCTGCTAGGTTCCGCCCTCTCTTACGAGTTTTCATGTATGGTATGAGGAATTCCATTTGTTCAGCATATTTCCATTTGTTGATTTTTGCAAAATCAACTTGTTGTGGTCCGAGTGGACCGAGAGCTTTGGCTCTTTTTAAGGAGTCTCTATGGCTGTCTCGTAGCTTCTTCCATTCGGCTTTTGCTGTTGTAACTGGAAATTTAAAAAAGGACATAATTAATTTATTGAAAAGGTAATATGAAATTTACATTAAAAAATGCTGATGTTCATATGTTGTTATATTTTTTTTTTTTTTTGTAAATTAATTTTAATATTACAACTGACAATGTAATGTCAGATGTGCGTTAAATGTGGAGGTCAGTTGGCAGTCACTTCACGGAAAATATCGTAGGTATGTGAATATAAAATTATGATAAAATATAAAATTGTGATTTTATTTTACAGTAATGTTTATGGGAATTAACACAATCATGGTATAAGTATATTACCTTTGATTTGCCTGACGTTTTGACTAGGTCATACCGGCTGTGGTCACAGGCTCAGTGGTAGCTGATAGTGTTAATTCCCATAAACATTAATGTATGTCATGGAACGTGAAAGTTTAAAAGTTAATTTGTAATTTAAATTTGCATCCTTTTCAATTATTTCTGATTAAGTTGGATAGAATCAACACTAAACCAAAACCAACACAATCAAGACAAGCTGTATGTATGTACCAAAATTTAGTATTGTGAAAATCAAAACTCGACCAATACCTAATATTTTGCAATGGCAGAAACAGATAACAAAAAAGGCTCAAAAAAATTTTTTTATTGGTTCTACAGATTATAAAAACAAATTCGAAATTTAAAATTAATTTTCAACTCAGTCTCAGAACCATATCACACCATTTGTTTTATACAGCAGTTTTATTCATTGATAAGGTAGGAGCAGACAACTAAATACCGCCAAATAGAATAAAGTGACAATTTTTAATGTAGGAGACGGCAACAATTACAAACAAACTTACCATCAGGTATGTCTTTGGATTTTAATTCTTGAACGATTCTTTTCCAAGCTGCGTGTTTCTTCCTCATATCTCTGTATTCGCGACACTCCATGTCCCACAAACAAGGTAATTGTCTCACCATTATTATAAATTGTTCCATTTTTCACTCAAAATGGGGATATGTCTATTTTTTAAGATGTATTCGTTTCAGTCTAAGTTTTGCAATGGTTCATTGGTTCATATAATATATGAAAATGTCTCGTTCATGTAATAATTTTAAAACATATTATCATTCAAAGCCTCGAAAACCTTTTATAGAATGTAAGTACCACACTTTACTGTAATATTTTCATTCAAAACTTGTAATTGTAACACATATGGATGCTTATTTTGCGATTATTTTGTTGAATTTTTGCAATTCGACGCTATCGATATTTTTGACATTTTGACATAACATAAACTAGAGATGCTCGTTGGTAAGATTTTGAAGTCGATTAGTTTCATTAAATTTATCGATGTTTTCTAATTGTAAGCGATGTTTTGTCTTATGATGGTTTTATATCGGCTAGGTGCAGTGTAAATTGGAGCTAATATTACTAGCAAAAATTTGGTTTCGTGTATCCACTCATCGCGATATCAGATGGACTGTTAGGACGTGTATTTACCTACTTTTTATGGATTTTAGTGGGTGGATAATATTTTTGGTCATCACTACTCACCAGCTAATAGTTAACATTTGATTTGACATAAAATGAAGTTAATTAAAGTTACAATGGACTGTTTCCATAGTTCAAGACTTGATAATTATAGCACGCCTTTGTGCTAGAATTACCAAGTCTTGAACTATGGACAGATTAACAGAATTCTTATTGATGTATAGTAGCACTAATGTCTTGTTTATCCTCTTAGATGCTCCACCATAGTATGAACGTGCCTGTTTTATCTGATATGTACCTAAATATATTAGAATTAAACCGCTTTCCTGAAAAAAAAGGGTCGTCACGTGAATTGCAAATTGCACTCAGATGACGTCAGTTAATGGCGCCGCCCGCTGAGTGACGACAGAGCTCGTATAAACAAAAAAACTTGTTGACGTACAGTACCAAGTAGCAATTGCCGTAGAGCGTGTTTTTGGTACTACAGTACCAAATAGCAATATTTTACAGATTTACTGGTTAATTATGAACCTACTTTGTCTGTTGTGCCTGAACTAGGTTGTGCCTAACATTATGATGCAATCATTTGAAATAATATGGCCTCTCAGGCTAGGCAATGGCTTCTAACTTCTTGAAGGAGTTAGAGGGAATATTAGTAATTTCGGTTCCAATATTCAAAAAAAATACCTATCTTAATTTATTATGTTATTTATCAATTTTAGTTTTTGAAGTCGGTTGTTTTGAGCTTTTTCACAATAGGTACATATATCAAACAGATCCCGTATAATGATTATGGGAACCTAAGGCCCATTTACGCCACTAAACGTATCATGAAAAAATTAAAAGAATATTTCGACGTTCCCTACGTAGTTCAACGAAACTGAAAAATCGTGTTTTTTTTTATTCGTTCAATAGTTTCCATTTATACATAAGTAGTAGAGTAATATTGAGAGTTCTAACTCACTTCGTTCGTTGAACTCTCAATATTACTGATCTAGAACTCTCAATAGCACATGTACGATTGAGAGTTCTAACTCACTAATGTAATATTTACGAACGAAGTGAGTTAGAACTCTCAATCCTACATGTGCGATTGAGAGTTATAAATCAGTATTCGTAATCATCAGTACTCACTTCGTTCGTAAATATTACAATATTACAGGTGGTGGTGCAATATAGTCAATATTACATAACCTAAGTATAGCAACCTACATAGCACGTATGAAACGATGCCACGATTTGGTCTGTTGCTAGTCGCTAAGCCTTTGCCGGCACATCACTCCCAGTGAGGTCTCGTTACTCGCGCGGCTGTCGAGCTTCGCCGAGTGCAATATGATAATGATATAAACAATAGCATTTCTCATACCTAAATGCACCTGCTACTGACCGCTAATAATATTCCATAAATGAAATTACTTGACTAGTTTTACCTACGACTTCACTTTTTAATATTTCATCTACGATCAATCTTTACATAAAATAATATTTGTATAATATATACCTACTTATTTAAAGTAAATAGTTAGATAAAAACTATATTGTAAGACCGTATTATATATTTGCACTTTGACTTTATCGAGATCGACTGTTGCCCAACTCTCTACCTTGAAATGAAAACCTGTACTAAACACTAGCTTGTTATTTAGCGGATGCACTGCCTAGCAGGATCGGATGGTTTGGGGTCCAAAGGTGTTGATGTAGGTCGCGTGTAAGATATTGTTTTTAGCAATAAGGTTGCCATTTATGCATATCTTGTACCTAAATTGTATATAATTTACTGTATAATTATTATACATATAAACACCCAGACCAATGCAAATAGTCATATTCATGCAAACAAATTATTGCACCGTGCGGGAATCGAATCCATCACGCCACGGAGGCTGACATTTTCCTTGAACAAATTTTAACCAGATCCGTTTAGCCGTTATAGTGTGATTGAATATAACATAATTTATTTTTATTTTGTTTATAGGTTTATCCACAGCAAATGCATTACAAATTGATACACCTACATATTAAGAAGAATATCTTTAAAAAACTTTCAAGTTTAAATATAATTATTAGTGGGATCAAAAATTAAGTTATTCGTTAAAATTATAATAATAATAATACAATATTGATACAGGATTGGACAGGTTGTAGGATTTTTACACGTGGAGTATGTAATTTTACTCCATGTGATTCTTTGAAGTTATGTGGGTCGAAAATGCTTACACGAATTACATTAGGGCTGCCACTATTAGTTAATAATGTACTATCTATAAATTAAAATAAATACAACATCTTATTTTTCGATACAATAAAATATTGTGTGAAGGATTTAATAGGTATCTACATTGGTTTCAAATAATTTATTGAGATTACCTACTCTTTGAACATAATGAATATTTGAATATTATAATCCAGATAATTTAGTTTTTTAATCAAATACTTATCACATTTTATATCTAAAAATAAAATAAATTAAATGTTTACATTTTAATTAATATTGACAGCATTTATTAATGCAATTTATTATTTCAAATACATCGGGAAAAATGAAATGCTCAAGTAGAACTCGAAACCATGACCTTTCCCTTACAGGGGAATGCTCAGCCGACTGAGCTATTGAGCGATTACAATTTGAGTTATTATTAAAGAATGAAATTATAAGAAAGACAATTTTTTATAATATGTATAATGTTAAGTTTAATTTTTATTTCCATTTCCTGTATTTACTGTATACAAACATAATAGGGGAATCTAAATATTAAGTAAACTTTACATCATACAAAATATTTACATTATTATTAGATATGTATAACTTATTAATATTTTCATGTAGAATTTACATAACTTATATCATAATTTGATTATTTCCATTACGTAACGTGACGAGATATTTTTTCCTATGCGTGGTGACAACCCTAACGTATTTTGCTAAATTATCATTAATTTTCTTATAAAATCCGAAATCATTCAGTCAGTGCTTCATTTTGACTTCGTTATTATACCGTTGAACGAATCCATTGGAGCAGCCACCATCTTGAAGATCTTCCACCTTGAAGACCAAGACCTTTCACCTTGAAGACTAAACACCTGGCTCCAGATTTTTTGTGAGTTTAATCGTCACTGTACCTACCTACCTAAAAAATGTAAGTTCCTAAGTTATAAAATATTCTATCCCATGTTCTATTGTTTTTAAGTGAGAAATCTTTTTAACCTTTAAACAAATTTGGCAGAACTAAACCTATCGTTATTTTGTGCACGGTGACGGTGAGTGATACTAACTAGTGATAGCGTATTTAGCTTATTAGTCTTGTCAAATTTTATTAGTTTGAGTGACTACCGAATTGTTGCAATTGGCAGACTAAACACTTCGTTTTCTGAGTTACTAGTCGCAATTTAATAACTATTCTGTTTATAATATTTACAGGTCGGATTCAGAGTACGATAGTGGCAACAGTGCGAGGGCGTCGTCGATCGAAGCCGTCAAGTCAAATTCGAAGGCAGCAAAGGGGGCTGGAAAGCGCAAATCGTCACCAGCTGTCAAAAGCGTTGCAAGCGATCGTATAAGGTACGTCCATATGTACCAGTACGTACATGTTCATTACTTATCTATACTAATATCATAAAATATACGAAAGTAACTCTTTCTGTCTGTCTGTAACAAGGTAAAGCGTAACAACGGTTTGACGTCTAAACCGCTTTACCTATTGATGAAATTGGATGTGGGGTAGACCAGACCATGAGAAAAGACTAAAGCTATGTTGACATCTACACGGGCGAAGCCGCGGGCAAAAGCTGGTTATATTATAATTTACGACTGAAAAATCTAGTGCTGTTAAAAATAGTTTTTACGAAGAGAAAGTTTTTGTGAAGATAATGTGATAGTTTTCTGAGTAGTTTTCTGTGTATTTATTTATTATTTGTAACTTATAATAGGTATTATGTTTTCAGAGCGGACCAAGAGTTCGATTGTGACAAAGTGGTAAGGAGCGAGGCTGGGACGTTCAAAAAGGTCTCCGTCAAACGCAAGTCATCTGCTAGAAGTACCTCAAGCGAATGTCTGAGGTAATTATTACTCATTAGTACTCTTATACCCAGCTGATGTAAAGTGATGATAAGGTACCAATACTACCAATTAAAATACGTATAATCAATTACATTACGCAATAGGTATGTACCAAAATATGAGTGAGTGAGGTTACGTGTTAAATAATGCTAGATTTGTTATTTTTGTTAATATAATATTATTATGAGAGATTTATTTATTTTTCTGGCTAAGTAGTTTAGTAATGAGTGACCGTAGTTGCAAATCCAGAAGTCTTGCGTTCGAGTTCCATTAGTATCAAACTTTGTGTGTCGTTCATGACAGTCATCTATTAATCTGTTCACGTAATATTCCTAACTAAAGCAAAACTGATGTTGTCCAGTTCATAACAATATACATAATGATCATTTATTATTTATTTAATGAACATTATAAGTACTAAGGTACAATATTATAATATAGAAAATTTCCCTGTTTTAGAGCTTCAAAGAAAAAGGCTGCGCAAAAGGGATACGACATCTTCCACCTCGACAGTGAAACTCCCACCGTCAACACCGGCAGAGCTCCATCCACATCGGTGCTGTACAATCGGGTGGCTAACGGTCAAACGAGGCGTACACTGTCTACCGAGGGTCCCTTCCACATTGACTTGAAGGTGTACAACTCGGTTGACGTCCAAGAAGGTGGCGACGACCTTTGGAAAAAATACCTGCTGTGGTTGAAGCTTCGGACTGACGAGGAATCTCCTCACTGGGCTCAACTACAAAAATTTGTTAGACAAGCCAGCGAGTTGTTCGCAGATTCTGAAGCCACTTTCTTTTCTAATAAAATTAATTTTAAATAAGTCCGTACCTACTAAACTTATCGGTCTTATTACAAAACACGGACTAACTCTAAAACCAGGTTTAAATCGTCTTTAGACCATGGTCTAAAGAAATTTTTATTACAAAAAGGGTTTTATTACTAAACCATGGACTATCTCTGGTCTAAAGATAAACCTGCGTGACCCCTAGTTTAACGTTGGTCTAAAGTGTAAATCACAATAATAATATGTCAAACTTCCCATTTTGAACTTAGCCGGTTAGCGTCAGATAAATTCGTTTACTTTCTTATAATACTATGCTCGTAATGGATATTGACGCAGTTGATCTGATGGATATCGCAGATATTAATATCGTGGAGTCATTGGACATACCACGCTTACCTAACAGACATCGTATTCCAGTAAACCCCTTTATCGAACTATCTGACGAAGCTTTTTATGCAAAAGTATAGGTTTACTAAACGTTTTAAATAACTTGCAATAAATATATTTTAAAGTAGGTATAAAAATTGGGAAAAATTTGATACCAAGTCAGCGCGAACGGAAAAGTTCGTTCCATTTCACGTCCATAGATCTCCCAATATCATACATAACAATGATTGCTAAATAAAGGCATCAAAATGATATTTTATTATAAATTAAACTATAACTATTATTCATAAAATTGAATTTAATGAAAATGTATTATCTAAATCTTTTTTTCACCATTTTTAGTATATATTATTTATTAATGATGTCAGACAATTTTTGTTTTCGGAGGAAACGGAACGTTGCGATTGAATGGTATCATAATGAACGAACAATAGTTTGAGTAATCTGTGGTTTTATTTAAGTCAAGGTCTAAATTATGGTACTAAGTAGTCTACGGATAATTCAGCTTTTGTAATAAGGAGAAGTTTAGACCATGGTCTTGAGATTAAGCCTAGACTTTATAGTTCAGGTTTAAACCTGACTTATTTCCGTTTTTTGTAATAAGACCAAATATAATTATCTATTTGTATGTAATACATAAAAATATTAAATAAATTTGATTAATCCATTGACCATCATAAATTTCAATTAAAAATTCCATCCTAATCTGTCTGTGTGTTTCACAAATTAATATGCCGTTCTGTGATAGCTGTGGTGTTGACGTAAATGGTAAGAAATGGATAGGACATTTAAGGAGTAAAATACACCGAAAGTCAGATAACGTAATTACTTTAGATCATGGCGTGGAGAAAGTGAACTCTGCTTTTAAAAATCGATTAGCAACATATAGATTACATACTCTTGACACGAACGAACAGACATCTTTACCTGTTTTCTTCAGACACCTTCACAGTAGGGTCAAATCTTTAATTGATCAATCTCTTGCAGCTCACACTTCCCTTAAGGTTAACTTTCATATATACTCAAAGTTTGTACTACTTAAACACGACATACCAGAAGTTAAATCATTTGAAACCAAAAATATTATTATATGTATGAACTATGATTTTACAAAGCTCTTTACAGATGTTGCTAATCAATTACTGAAAAAGATAGACGAATTTGAAGAGCGGGATTCTGGTTGGACTTTCCTTAATAACTGTTACATGGAGGTAAATATAAATAGATATCAACCGCTCCGTGGTTCAAGATTTATTGATTTACCTCTGATCATTAAAAATAAAAAGGCATGTGTAAATATTCGTAACAATGATATATATTGTTTCCTGTGGTCGGTCACGGCAGCTCTTTACCCTGCAAATAGGAACATTCAAAGAGTTTCTTCATATCCAAATGTTTTCAATCTGTTTAACATAGAAGGAATGTCATTTCCAGTAACTTTTACCGATATACAAATGTTTGAAAAAAATAATCCAAGATTACGAATAAATGTATATGGTTTAGAAAATAATAGACAGATCATAGGACCTTTATACAAATCACAGTTTAATAACGATAACAAAAAAACAGTTAATTTACTATTATTAGAAAAGAGCAGATATTCACATTACTGTCTGATCAAAGATTTATCGCGTTTGGTGAGAAAACAAATAACTAACCATAATGGGAAATTATTTTTTTGTGATGAGTGTTTGCTATTTTTTAGATCAAGCATGGAAATTGATTCTCATGTATGTGCCGGTGTAATGACTCAGCTACCGCAAAAAGGTTCAGTGATTGAGTTTAAAAACTACGAAAGGAAACAAAATGTGCCATATGTAATTTACGCAGATTTTGAAGCCATGTTGGTTCCAGTGCAAGGGTGCAACCAGGATCCCTCTGTTGCGAGTACCTCAGTATGTCAGGTACATATACCTATAGCATTCGCTTATTATATAGTTTGTTCGTTTGATGAAAGTAGAAATCGTTTTGTATCTTACCGTGGGGAAGATTGTGTAGATAAATTTGTTGAGAATATTTACAGGGATGTTCAATGGATTAACAACAATCTGTCGAATAGTGTACCAATTATATTTAACAACGAAGATTCTGTTAAATTCAATGAAAGCACTCGTTGTCATATTTGTCAAAACTTACTAATCACAGACCGAGTAAGAGATCACTGTCATTTGACAGGTCAATATCGAGGAGCCGCACATAACTACTGTAATTTGATGTATAAACTTCCGAAATTTATACCAATTTTCTTTCATAACCTTTCAGGTTACGATTGCCATCTTTTTATTAAAAAATTAGGAGAAGCTAGCGGTTCACTTAAAATCATAGCTAAAAATAAAGAGTCATACATTTCTTTTACAAAATTTATACAAGTTTCTAGAAATGAATTTGTACAGCTTCGGTTTGTGGACTCCTTTAAATTTTTATCTACTAGTTTAGACAAATTAGTAAAAAGTTTGAAAAAAGAACAGTTTATACACTTAAAAAACAATTTCTCTTGTCCAAAACAATTTAAATTACTTACGCGAAAAGGTGTATATCCTTATGATTATATGAGCAACATAAATCGCTATAAGGAGACAGTTCTGCCTGAAAAATGTTATTTTTATAATTCCTTAAATAATCAACATATTTCATTAGCAGATTACCAGCATGCTAAATTAGTATGGTCTGAATTTAAAATAAAAAATCTAGGTGATTATACTGATCTTTACCTCAAAACTGACGTACTTTTGTTGACTGACGTTTTTGAAAACTTTAGAAATACTTCTAAGCGATTTTATCAATTAGATCCAGCTTTTTATGTAACAGCTCCTAGCTTATCATGGGACGCGATGCTTCTCAAAACGGGAATTAAGTTAGAACTTATTGATGATTTAGCAATAATAAGGTTAATACAAGAGGGTATAAGAGGAGGTCTTTGTATGAGTTCCCATCGTTATGTAAAAAGTAATAATAAATATATGGAAAATTATGACCCTCAACAAGATGATATATTTATTGTATACTTAGATTGCAATAATTTATATGGGTATGCTATGTGCCAACCTTTACCTTTATCAAACTTCAGGTTTCTTGATAAAAATGAGATAGAAAATCTAAATATCATGAATATAAAAGATGATGCAGATTATGGGTTCATATTAGAGGTAGATTTACTTTATCCTAAATATTTACACCGTTTGCATAATGACTTGCCATTTTGTCCTGAGAAATGTGTGCCTCCTGGGGGAAAAGTTTCTAAACTTGTCACAACTTTATATGATAAATATAAATACGTAATACATTACGTACATTTGAAAAATTGTATTAAGCATGGATTAATATTAAACAAAGTGCATCGCGTTATAACTTTTAGGCAAAAAGCTTTTTTAAAACAATATATAGACCTCAATACCGAGCTTAGACAAAAAGCAGTGACCGAATTTGAACAAGACTTTTTTAAATTGCTTAATAACAGTATATTCGGTAAAACGCTAGAAAATAATGAAAATCGTGTAAAAGTTCATTTAGTAAATCAGTGGAGTGATAGCGAAAATAAAACAAAAAAGAGATTAAGTGCAGATACCTTGGTTGCCAGACCTAACTTCCATAGTGTTTCTATATTTTCTGAGAATTTGGTTGCGATTCAAATGAAACCTGAAAAAATTGTTATGGATAAACCCCTATATATAGGTTTCTCTGTATTAGAACTATCAAAAAAACATATGTACGATTTTCACTATTCTATTATGCGCCCACATTACAGAGAACTTATCAAGTTATGCTATACGGACACAGACAGTTTTATTTATAAAATTGAAACTAACGACTTTTACAATGATATGAAAAACTACTTTATTAGTTATTTTGATACTAGTAATTATAGTACAAGTAATCCGTTTAGTTTACCGATTTTGAATAAAAAGGTGCCAGGTCTATTCAAAGATGAAATGGGTGGTAAAATAATCAGGGAATTCATTGGTCTACGTCCCAAATTATATTGTATTCAATCTGAGCAATGTACTTTAAAAAAAGCTAAAGGTGTTAAGAAATGCGTAGTGAGAGACTTAGTAAAAGCAGATTATAAAAAAACGTTAACCAATAATGAAATAATTCGTAAACAAAATTTATTATTTAAATCCTTGAAACACGAGTTAGTAACCCGTAGTGTCAACAAAGTTGTATTATCATCCAATGATGATAAGCGGTATATATTAAAGGACAACATTCACACTGTTTCTTGGGGTAATTGCTCAATTTTAGGCTGAATTTTAGGACGTTTAATTGAAATTTATGATGGGTTTTATTTTTTCATAAGTATGACATTGTGATGTTTAAAAATGTATTTAAGTACTTTAAGTTTTTATCTTATAAGAATGTACCTACCTACCTATGCCTTTTACTCTTATTTATAAATAAATACCTACATGATGTAATCATATTTTCGTTTTATTATACTTCATTCTCAACTAGTGACATAATAGAAAACTTTTGCGACACACATAGGTAAGTAAAGGGTAAACTGTACCTGAATCAGGTTTGTTCAAATTTTCATGTCTCAACCTGTTCTTAGTACCCTTATCTATATAATAATCATTGCAATAGCGAGGTAACACGTCATAGAAATCTTTTTGCTTTGCTATGCACAATACGTGTTTTTACATGATAGGATTTTCATGTTTCAACTTGTACGTCGTAAGTATTTTGTTGTTTAAAGAAATATGTATTAGAAATAGTATCAATTTTCAGAAACTGTGGCTATATAATCCCGTTGTTAATTTTATAAGTTCATTGTTTCATTCTAAATTTATCACTAACGACGTGGACGTAAATTATACGTGCAACTTTAAATTTATCTATTAGTTTACAAATCGACAAACAACATGGTAAGATATTTGATTTGAAAAACTATTATAATATTGTGTTCATAGAAAAGGTAACACGTCACGTAACGTAAATAACATACTAACGTTTTTTTTTATTTTCAGAACACAAATGAGAATATATTCGCGATAGAAGACACTGAAGAAAGAAACCGTTTGCCAAATGGATTGTATTCACCAGAATCGCTTCCAAATGCGCAAGATCCATATGCATTTGACGAAGAAACTGAACGATTATGGATCGCAGCTCAAAGTACACACCGTGAAACACCTAAAAAAAACGCCGAGAGAAAGAAATTCACGCGCAAGTCAGAATCAAAAATAGTGAGTAAAATATTAAAGAAACATAGACAACCTTCATACATTATAAACTGTGAACCAACAAAAGGACGGCGTTTGATCAAAATTGAGATTAAGGACCTGAGCGGATCAAGTGAGAATGAAGAGGAGATAATAAAGGCACAATATATTGTCAAAGATCCGGTTGACGAAATTTCTGATCAAACCGAAAATTTAATACATAATATATCAAAAAAAATATGCGGCTATTCTTTCCCTAACATTTATTAATAACAGTTCTTGTTTTAAAATATTCCTAACTAGATTAATTTTATGTAAATAGTGGTGTAGTGTAAGTTTGTAAATAAATGTGATCGTCATTTGTATTGAAATTAATATTTCATAAATAATTTATATTTTAATATTATTTAGTGTAAAAATGATAATATATAGGTATTATGCATTAAAAGTGATATTAAAAAATCAATGAAGATTTAAAGTTTGTTTTATTGAAATATTTATCAGTAAAATGTACCTACATTTTACTGATGTATATTTATACCATTTTTTATACAAATAATATTTGCTGATGTCATATTTATATTTAATTTAATTTTTATTGTGTGTACTGTGAAAATAATGTGTTAAAAATTACCTATAGATAGGTATTTAAAATGTGGGTTAAAAAATAAAAACCATTTACTTTAAAAAATTGTTTTATTTATTAAATCTGTGTATAGGAAGACAAATTACCTTTCTTGCTCTATTAAATAGTTCTTTAAACATAAAACATTTTTAAGTGCACATTGTTTATTATGATGAATACAATTAAAACTTGTCTCATTATTTGAATATTTGTGATGCAACAGTGATAAATTTAGGCACTTGTCTTCACCAAGATCTACGCAAATACAATTCATACAAAGATCTTGAATCCACTTGACTTTTTCTAAGCCCTTCACAATAATTTCTTTATTTTCTAAATAAGGAACAATTATGCGTCGAAATTCTCTATAGTCGATATAACCTTCATTCCAGTAAATCCCTCTGTTTCTCTCTAACCACGTAACTTGTTTTTTTTCATTCGTAGTTAAGTATTTAAATAAATATGGGGGCTTTATTAAGAACGTTTGGGTATAAACACGAGTGGCTAGAGCTAATTCCTTGATTATAAAGTTATTATAAGTGTCTTTAAACCCCTGGACATCCACTATAATTGTATTCGGGTTCATGATAATTTTCTCACAGTGCTGCTTAATGGTTTATACTCAATTATACAGTCGTTCAATATAAGACAATATGCCGAAGTTTGATCCGGGATATCAATATCACTTTCAATTTCCACTCTTACGTCCACAACAGGACCTGACTTAAGATTATCTGGCTGTCTAGAACAGTCTATGACGAATAACGGAGCAACGTTTTTAAATTGTTCCTCACTTAATAAAGGCTCAGCGCGACGCCCATAATAAGACTGTTGAAATTTAGCATATTTTTCATATATTAAAGCAATTCGATTATTCGAGAAACTTGTATTTATATTTTCATATGGGAAGTAGGTGGAGTTAAGGTATACCTTAACGTCACGAATCTCACAATGATCAAATCGAGACATATCAAATGTAGCATTATTTTTTCTATTTGTCTGTAAACCAATAATAACAAATCTTGGTTTCTCTATTTGCGAAGATGTTTTTATTGACCAAGTATGTTTGGTGGTTTTAGGCAACATTGGATATTCATACAAATCCCAATTCCTGAATATCATCTGAAGTGGTCGATCTTTTTCTAACAATTTTAGAATGTTTATTTTTTCTCTATCAGATACTTTAAGCGTATTTAGAACTTTTAGCGGTACACGCCATATTATTTTGTTTATGATAATATCTTCTACAATTTCACCAGGGTTGAGTTTGAGTGCGTTCAGATTGGTATTACTTCGTAATAAGATTAGTTCATGTTTACTGTTTATTACTACTTTCTTAAAATCTTCTGCGAAACCAAGAATGTTGCGAAGTGGTATAGAAGCAGAAAAGCTACCTCCATTAGAACTTCTTATTCCCTCGATATTCCAACCCCAAGCATTAGATGTTTTAGCTTCGCTCTCATTCATTGATATAAATGATTTCATCGTGCTAGTTATACCAGCATTTTTTATTTTATCTATCTCCACTCCATTTATTTCGTACCTTATATCTTGAAACAAGTAAAGTAAACTATTGTTTGTGAAATGAACGTTACTGACTCTCTCTTTCGAATTTTCAGCCTTCTTTACAATAACAGTTCCTTCCAAAAACAAAGTGCTTTCTGATGGTAATATATACAAGTCTTGCTGATTAATGGGTATCCTGATTTCATCGCTTCTATTAAAACTTGTTACGTAAGGCTTGTAAGAGTGAATTTCAATTCCTTCCACAGAGTTGTCGTAGGCTGGAGCGGATAAAACATCTAGGATATTCATTTTAACAAACCAATCGCCTTAAGAAATGCTTTATTGTTTTTATTCAACTTTATTCTCCTTTTAGGTCGAGTTCTTACTTGATTGAGAGTTCGAGTAGAACTGCTATTTTGAATTGGAAGAAACATATTATATTTAGTATAGTCAATCATTTTTTCTTTTGAGGTGTAGATACAACTGTACTTCTTCACCTCGCAAATTTATTAAGTTATTATTTATATCCAAAAGTCTGATCTGTATGCAGCTGATGTTGGTTTGGTTGATTGGAAAGTAAATTGCGTTTTTTGGTATTTCTATAATTCTGTATCCAGGTGGGACATTAAGTGCGAATTCATGTAGAATGTGACTGGATTGTCCGTTTATATAGGAACCGCTAATTATATCACATTCAACTCTTATCACGGTTGTAGGCAAAATGTTGACTGGAAACTCTGATACATGATATTTATTGGCTTCCAAGACTTGTCTTTTAAACCCCAACAAACCTCCGAACGTACAATCTTTAGTAAAATCTATAGTTGATGTACAAAATAACATGGTTTTTAAGGTGTTGTTATTGCAATGAAGCTTTATGGATGCATCCTTTACTTCAGATTTTAAATAATCACTGATATCTTGCAACTCATAAGTACCTTCAGGTATTTCAATAACATTATTTGAACCATAGTATAACTTATTATTTGTTTTATCAATATTTGGAATAGAATTATATGTGGATAAATGTAATAATGCACATTCATACTCTCCGATTAATTGTAACGTATTTGGATAGAAGGTAGTTAATACCGATGAGTTTCCAGTTATAGACAAGGTGAGTGTCATCTTGCAAATGATAAAAATTAAAGAACAGTATAAAATTTATAGTATTTATTCCAAAAAGATTGTAGATATTCTAAACACAAATGTCCACAAATTATTGTATAAAATTTTTGATATCTTGTATAGTTATAATTAATATTGCAGTTCCTAAAATATCGTATCAATTCGATTGGTGGTCTTAAATCACCAAAACTATCAAAATATTCACAATAATTATTTACCTTGACATAAGCTACCCAATGCGTTCCATCGTTTTCTGAATTATCTAAGTTAACTATACCACATTCAATTCGTTTAGGGATTTTTGGTAACTGATCCTTCATGTAAACTCCTCGAAAATAAGGAATACCATATGCATAATTTTGAATATCGATATTAGTTAAGGCACGATTAGGTAGCTTATTACTTAGTTTTTTGACGATTTTATAAACAATCCTTTGCCTTTTTTGTGTGGTTTAATGTATAAACCGTTACCTAATGCTATAGCTTCCATAGTCTTATTATGACGTTCAGATTCTTGTAATTTTTTTTGACCTTCTTTATAATCATTCACTGTTTTTGCAATACCCGCTGCGCCACCAGCCAAAGCTCCTAAAGCTGATAAACCGGCAAAAATCGGGATTAAAGGCAGAATGCCTCCTGTTTTTGGTAAAGGTATGACTCGTGGTACTCGAAGTTTTGGAACGCACGGAACAATTTTTTTAGCAGCCATATAAGCTGCATGTATTAAAGATTTACCATCTTTGGGTACGCGTTTCTTGATTTTTCTTTTAATTTTTGTAACCAAATTATGAAATGTCTTAACACCAGCACCAGATTTGAGTTTCGCTTTCATAACTTTACTCACTACCCACGAACTCAGCTTTTCTCCTTTACTAGCATCTTTTGCTTTCATTCTTTGTTTGGCCATATTTAAAAGTTGTAAATCGGCTTTGTGACGATTAGACAAGTCTGTATAGTTTTCGTATGCAATGTCGTGATACATACATGCTTCGTCTAGCTTATTTACACCTTTATCACCACGCAGTAAACGTTTTGAAAGTTTTGTTCCAGGTCCGCAATAATTATAGCCGGGTAAGTGGAGTTCAAATGGCAAATGATTAATAACACTATTGAGTAGTCCACCACCTTGCATAGCTCATAGTATAATGAACAAAATATTATAATTAATAACTGTTATGTATATAATTTATTCCACTATTGCAGTCTTATCAATCCAACTATTCTCTTTATTACTTAAGCCCAACCATTTTACGAACAGTTTATTTCCTTTCCTTCGTAAAACTTTTTCTATCAAATAGACACCTGGACAAGATGATTTTTGAAGTTCGTGTTTGTAAAAGGTTCCTGATATAACTTGTTTGTGTTGATCTTCGATGTGATATGTTTCTGGTACAGTGTTATTGATACTTTTTATATTAAATAGTTCCGTTGACCAATTAGGTGTATAACCTTTCTCAAATAGTTGTTTGTATTTACTAATTCTAACTCTATCACCAATCATAAACTTGGGCTTATGTTTATAGGATACCGTTTTTATTGAGTTCTTAATATTATTTTTAACATCTGCTTCATTCAATTTATTGACATCAACGGGTGCTAATTTAATAGTGCTATGTTTTGTGTTGTTATATGTCTTTACAACACTCTCCAAACCAAAATCTATCCATTTATAGTGCCCGCTGAGACTAAAGTACTTATACAATTTATTTTTAATAGTTCTGATAACACGTTCTACAATTGAAGCCTTTTTCGTTGAAAAAGTTGAGTAGTGATTAATATTATAGTTCTTTATAAGCTTTTGAAATGCTGAATTATAGAACTCGGTACCCAAATCAGTTTGGAGATGAGCTGGTATCCGATGGTTAGTCGATATCAATTTCTCGAATGCGTTAGAAACATCATGCTTATTTTTAGTTTTTAGTGGTTCTATCCAAACGTACTTTGAGAAGCAATCAATAACTATTAAAATATAGTTATAACTTTTATTAAATCTTTTCAAGTTTTGCATGTCGATTAAATCAGCTTGCCACAAATCATCAATACCTTTTAAAATTACAGATCGACGAGGATAATTTTTTCGTGCAGCTTTATGTATTTCGTTAACAATTTGTTGTTTTGTCATTTTGAGGAACTTTCAAGCTTATGCTTCTGATCTAATACAAATTTAACTGCGTTTTCAACTATCTCATCAACTGCTTTCCGACTATAAAATTTGTTTTCCAAGTGAACCACTGCCTCAGATACTATTGTTTTTAAAGCTTTCTCCAGCTGGATCTGAACATCGTTTAACATAGTATTTTGCAGTTTTTGTAAGTCGGTTATTAGTTTAGTTCTCAATTCATCTACATATGCTTTGTTTACTGCATCATCTGCATCTTCAGGAGGTTTGACCCCTGTTAGCTTCGATGTCTTCAAATCGTAATCACCATTTTCAGATTTGAGCAATGCATTATCATAAAATTCCAGCAATTCTGATATACGTAATCGCTTATGAATATAATGACCAAATTTGTCTAAATTCATATTTAAGATGTATTGTGTTGAACGGTGTACAATAAAATGATAGACATTTCTTATTAGTAAGTCTATTTAATGATTTTGCTTTCACGTAGTTCTTCAACGATAGATATTATTTCATTATCTAGTCCTGTGTTGCCAGCATCTCGAGAAGCAATTAATAACTTTAATCTATCAACCAATTCATTTGGATCATCCCAATATACAAAATCTGTGTTTTTTTTCCACATTTTTGTTAAAGGTAATCCTTTTCCTACTTTTGGTTCACAGTTTGGACTTTTACTTTGTTGATCGAAAAGAGGTTTAATAACTTGCATATATTTTTGTCCTTTATTACTTTTAATTGGTTTTCTTGAATCAAAATCTCTACGATGTGCATTTGTTACAAGTAACATCGACTTATAATTTTGCATGTCATAATCTGTAACAAAGCTCAGATCAACGTCTTTTTTTAAGAGCAACTGTCGCAAGCCAGGTGTGCATTTGTATTTGTGTCCGGCTACAGTAATAACGTCATCACCAATCGTTATACTAGAGAAACCTAACATTAACTTTCCACGTTCATTTCTTACACCAAATGGTACATCCGCTAATATTTCTGAAGATAATGACCAAGATGATACATCATGATCTGGATTAGTATCGACTATTGACTCAAATGAAGAGTCAATATCGGCTTCTGAATCATCATTGGTATCATTTGTTTCTTCTATATGTTGATCATTCTGTAAGTCGTGGTTGGAAATTTGATCATGAAATTCTCCTTTTTCTTCATTTTTTGTTAGAACTGGTTGATTATTGGTGTTGGCTATTAAATTAAGAGATTCTGTAACAGGCTTAAAAACTGTATCAAGCACTTGTCTGTTATTTTCTTCAAAATCCTTCATGTTACGTATTTTTTTTCTTACAGCTTGTGTTGCATCTACAATTTGTTTTTTCAATGATTTTTCCATTATGTAAAATAGATGGTAATCCAATAAGAGTCGATTAAAGAATGACAAGAAACTAAAAGCAGTCTATTTAAATATTCAAATTTTATCTAATTCTACAAAAGTGTCAAACTTTTTTCTATAACACCCGTTGTTTTTAGGACAGTCTTTATTAATCACAACATAGTCATAAGGCTCTTTCCATATTTGAGAACACATGTTACGAAATTCCAACCACGTCATGTCAGTGTTAACATGTTCTTCATAAACATGTTTCAAATTAATTTCGTCTTGCTTAAAAAGCACAATTAAGTTAGCGTTATCTCTTATTAGTTGTTTAGGTATTTTGCTATAAGTTTGATTTAAATAAAAACTGTCAATCAATTTATGTCTTCCCATGGCAAAATAATCACGCATATTACTTTGATTTTCACATGCTACATCGTCAAAAATAATTACTGAATTAGGTTTTGCATCTGAAACTTTCATAACGTCATCATTTGCCTGATATTTCTGAAAACTGACTCCTGGTACTCCTCGTAAAACCTTTTCTAAAAAAATGTACTTTGGTTGATATAGAGTTTTAGAATATACATAAACATTTTGAAATGTCAATCCATTTTCGTGCAAAAGGAGACCAATTAACAAATTGGTTTTTCCACAATTTGATGGTCCGCAAATGATGCAACGTACTGTATTCGGCAATAATTCTCCATGGCGTAACTTGATTTTGGGTAAATCATTACAGATTATACTAATCTGTAACGATTGTGCTTGTTTAATGAATTTCATGTTTGATGCAATGCTGACGGACTGATTATGAACAGATGTAATTATGACATTATGTATTTATAACCGATGGAACGGTAGTGTATTGAAAGTGTATGAACAGCATTAAAATGTCGAACGTTGGCTTAGGTAAATGATTTTACGAATACTGATTTATAACTCTCAATCGCACATGTACGATTGAGAATTCTAACTCACTTCGTTCGTAAATATTACAATATTAGTGAGTTAGAACTCTCAATCGTACATGTGCTATTGAGAGTTCTAGATCAGTAATATTGAGAGTTCAACGTACGAAGTGAGTACTGATGATTACGAATACTGATTTATAACTCTCAATCGCACATGTACGATTGAGAGTTCTAACTCACTTCGTTCGTAAATATTACAATATTAGTGAGTTAGAACTCTCAATCGTACATGTGCTATTGAGAGTTCTAGATCAGTAATATTGAGAGTTCAACGAACGAAGTGAGTTAGAACTCTCAATATTACTCTACTTACATATTTATATATACCAGTGAAGAGAAAACCTAAAATCTTCCTATAAAGCGGAAAATATAATCGTAAAACCTCGAATGTAACACAACTTGCCGAAGTAGATAGTCGAATGTTTTGATCCGATGAAATACGCGGGTATGCGCGACGTGCGAGCGAGACGAAACTAAGACTTTCGATAATGTACGCGACACCATCACCAATTAGCGGCCGGCAAGCCATGAGTTGATATTGCGCGAGAGTGGCGAGATTTCGATACTATTTTTGATTATTTCTACGTAAAAGAATGAATAAAAGAACATTTAAATACTCTAGGTCCAAGAAAATTCTTAATTTAATAAATTCAGAAAGTGCCGTTCAGCAAAAAAATGTTGATGAAATGCCTAAACCCGGTAAGTTCGTTAAATAATTATATTTTAAAGTGTTTATAATAAGTTCTATATGTTACTAGAGAAGACAGTGATTTACTTATTACTTTTTATTTAAATAATATATTTAAATTCAGAATTTGAATGCAAATACATAGTACAACATTGAAATTGACAGTTTCGATGTTATATGTCGTGATTCAATAATATCCTTCAGTCGAAACTGCCAGTTACATTTTTTTACTACGGTATTTGAGTAGATATGTAAAGCGAAACTGCCAGTTTCAGTTATTTACTGCGGTTTTTTATTTTGGAAAGAAAACGAAACTACCAGATTCATTTACTTACTGTGAATTTAGAAGTTCTGTTATAATACGAAACTGGCAGTTTCAATGTTTTACTGTTTATTTTCGTACTTTCGATACACTTTGTCTAAAAGAATTATGTAGGTAGATACTACCTACCTACATAATTCTTTTAGACAAAGTGTCGCAAATGTGTGTGTGTGTGTCAAATCGCTTTAAGTAGGTATAATCTACCTACATAATTCTGTAATTTTGCCAATAACATATTTTTTTTATTTAGATTCACCTCTGCCTGCGTCCTGTCAGTTTGGTGAAAGAGATTGGAATGTTTTAGAGGGAATAATTGACGAAGCACTTTCATCGGACAAAAATTGGTCGTCTGAAAACTTTTCATTATTTGACAAGACAATACCCAAATCATCCACTCCAATCGACAGTGATAAGGATTTGGTTATATTAGGGAGTACCGAGCATACGCCTTTGCCATCACCACGACAAGATTTTGATGATAATATAACTGAGTTCTCCCTTCAAAATATCACAAGATCTCCTGCTTCATCGCCCCATTCAGTTTCACCGCTGCTGGCTGAACTGGAACGAACTAGTGTTGCTTCTCTGATAACAGTTTCGGAGTGTGAGTCACCAAGCACGAGTAATACAGCTAAAAAGTCAAGAAAGAAAACATTCAAAGAAAACCCTGGAAAAAAAAGAAAAAGATGTGTTGAGAAATGGATAGATAGTAAAAGGAAAAAGCTGTTGAATTCTGGTCAGGAGTACATCACAAGGAAGGGAAAAGTCAAAGAAGAGAAAAAGTTGAAGCCGGTATGACCGACTACTTGTAAATTAAAATGTTACCTAAAATTCGACGACGCTACTAGACAAAATATTATGACAAATTTTTGGAAAATAGGCGATAATACCATGCAATGGGAATATATAAATAAATTTAGTGTAAAATCTACAAAGAAAAGCATCACTGTAGAAGGTCCTTCTAGACGAAAATATACAACAAAATATTTTTTTCCACTTCCTAATAAAAATGACGATCCAGGTGTTTTATCGTATGAATCTGTACAAGTTTGCCTCAAAATGTTTTTGAATACCCTGTGCATTACCGACCAAATAATCCGTAGTGCTCATGCTAAATTAAACCAGGAAGGAATTACTTTGCCTGATGACAGAGGAAAACACCATAATCATCCTGTTGTACGTACCACTGAAAAGATAAAAAGTGTATGTGACCATGTTGTATCATTTCAGCCAGTTCCATCACATTAGACAAGACACAGCAGTAGCAAAGTATACCTAGACAGTAATTTAAATTTAGCTAAAATGTTCTCTTTGTATAAAGAATGAGATCAACTGAAAGATTACGAGAGCAAAGCTCTTACGTTACGCCAGTACTCAGAAATGAAAACTAATTTTACTATTTTTGATATGGCAAATAAAGAAGGATTTTGCTATATGTGGACAGAATGTACAGGTAAAAGGGGAGCCAATGAAGTCAGTAGTTGTTTAATGATGTTTATGAAAAACCTTATTGAAAAAGGTACAAAGCAATTTCTGTTTTGGTCGGATAACTGCTCAGGGCAAAATAGAAATAGAGTAGTCTATTCTATGTATATATATTTATCAAAAGTATGTGACATAACTCACCGTTTTTTAGAGAAGGGCCACACCCAAAATGAGGGTGATAGTGTTCACGCTCTCATTGAGAAAGAATCAAAGAGGAAGTTGATCTATACGCCCGACCAGTGGTATGCATTAGTGCGATGGGCCAAAACCACTGGTAGACCGTATAATGTCATTGAAATGACTCAACAAGACATTTTTGATTTTAAACATTTGCTAGATAATAGAAATTGGAAGAAGGATAACAGCAACCGTGAGGTAAAATGGAACAAAATCAAAGAAATCAGAATAGATAAGAATGTTCCTAACTGCCTTTTCTTTAAATATGATTTAAAGGGTGAGCAACATTGTTTAAATTTTGTTGTTACGAGAAGACGTGGAAGGGAAATTAACAATGACGAATTAAAAGTGACTTATTCTCATACTCTTAATATTACCGAAGCGAAATACAAAGATCTTATTTCTTTATGTGATACAGGGGTAATACCAAAAGAATATCATAGGTTTTACAAAAACATTAGACATGACAAAAATACAGCCGAGAATGATGATGAGTCAGATTAGAGTGTACTAGTAGATTAGTATATTATTCGATTATAAGAGTTTAACAAGTTATTTTTACTACTACTTTGATCTCAGATATTGTGTTACTAGGATTACTATTGCTTAGCAGTTGTTAAAAAAGTTTTTTTATTTAGAAGATGTTATTTTGTTTACGTTTTGTTGTCATATTGATAAAAGTGAGAAAGAATGAATAGTGGTGAAATTATTTAAGATTTTTGTTTGTAAGTTGTTGATTTGTTTTTTATTTTAATTTTTTGATTGATATTGTTAATGTCTATGGACAGTAGGCACTTTCTATCAGGTTAATCATCTGTTTGTTTGCCGGCTATCCCGTAAAAAGAAAAAAAAAGAAAGTTCAACTCAAAGAGTTTTAGTTTTTTCTACTACATGTTTTTATATTGATTTAATAAAATTAATACTCTTTTTTAGAACGTGATTGAAATTTGTTGCTAATTCTTATACGCAGAGACTAATTAGAATTAAGGAGGAGAAAGAATAAGACTTTATACAAATGTGATTATATATTATATGTTATTATATATAAGACTTAATTAGAAAGAGATATAAGGAGAGAAGGAACAATACTTTATGGAAACGTGATCTTTATTAATATGTGATTATTAGTGCCATCTTTCATTTATTATGCAAACAAACAATAAAAACATGTGATTTTCAATAAATTTAGTTATACTACATTCGCATTTTTATGAAATATTAATTCATATTACATCGAAACAAGTGTTACCAATTTACTGTCTTACGACGTAACTCATTGAAACTACCAGTTACGGTAAATACCTTAACAAAAATCGTCACGTAAATGATCGAATTTGGCAGTTTCGATAAATTCTTTGAAAATGTTTACAACGTTAATTGTTGAAAGTGCCAGTTTCGATACTATCACTTTCACTTATTACGAAGTATATAATCGATACTCAATTTTCCACTAAGCTGGGTGCATATTTAAAAATAAAATACATACATAACTAAATGTACTAATGCCTAAAGTACTAACAAATATCAACTTGCTAGTGAATACGATTAAAAAAAAAAATATTCCATAAACAAACTTTGAAACACTCTGTTGAAAAGTGACAAATATCTGTTTCGATGAATTACGTAGGGGCCGTCGATTTCTTTTTTCGTGATACGCTTGCATATGCGCACGCATATTACATATATATATAATATTAAGCAGCTGTCTGCGCAAGAGAAGATGCAATTTCTAAGGCGTCCATTCTAAGCAGTCTCCTCAGTGTCCGCAACCGCAATAGGTATGACGAGAGTGTAGGACGTGTAGGTACATTGTAGCACTCGCTGATATGCCGCACAAAGAAGAGCTCGTGGGCGAAATATAGCGAGTGCTCTCGGTGCGACTAGCCTCCCATAAGGGTGAGATTTTTACCAAAACCTTTCACCTAGGTACCTAAATAAATAAAATAAAGCGCCTGCTAAAATACAAGAAAATGTAGATTTGTTATGTTTTGCTACTACATTTTAAACAGGAGTTGACATTCTAACTTACGCAGTTTACCAAACAAAACAAACAACTAGCTCATCTCTGTCCACTGCTGGACTAGGCCTCTCCCAATGTTGGGAGGCTTTGGCCTACTGTTTCCATGCTGGCCAGACGGCTTGGTAAGGGGTTTTATTTCAAGTTTTCCTTCTCTCGCAGTGAGCGTCAGAGCATCATATTGTCAATCAGCAAGTGTACTAGCTTGCAACTGTGTCGGCTTGCAGGTGAGCCGGCTTGCAAGTGTGCCAGTTTACCGGTATGCCAGCTTGCTATTCTGCCAGCTTGAAGATTTGTCGGCTTTCAAGAGCGCAGACTTGCAGGTATACAGGCTTGCAGTTTGTATCGGTTTGCAGGTCTGGGAGGGAAAAGGCTACGCAACACTTTCACTCCTTGAGTAGTAGTGGTGTAAACAAGTAGACAATTGGGTATTTTCCTAACTTGATTTGTCAGTCCAATACCCAATTTTATCAAGAGGGCACTAGATAGTGCAAGGTTGCGTCGTTAGTTATGTCGCACTACCTAGAATTTTTGTTGTTTGACACCACAGATAACAGAGTTATCGTAATGTTTTTATTTTTTGTGGAAAGTTTAAATCAAAGTACCTTTTTTTTTTTACTTGCGCAAAATCCCCACGGATACCACCCCACCGGAGCCGGTGGAGGAGGTTATGTCGGACTCGAACCGACTAAAACGCACGCCGCCTGTGAGTCGTTTTGGTTGCCGAAGGCGAGGTTGACAGGCATATCCCTCGCACCCTGGCCGACCAAATCAAAGTACTTAAGCAACTACCTACCGTCTAACGCTTCTATCAATAATATAATCAACTAGCTGACCCCACCCCAGCTTCGCCCGGGGTATATTTTGAAGCTTCATATCCCTTTGAGCCCGTATGTTTTAGTCTTCAAAATATGTATGAAAAATTGCCGGATTTGTTAACATTTATTATCAATGCTCCGCTCCCTTAAGTAGTAGCGTGATGATATATAGCCTAAAACCTTCCTCGATAAATGGAGTACCCAACACTGAAAGAATCATTCAAATCGGACCAGTAGTTCAAGAGATTAGCGCGTTCAAACAAACAAACTCTGCAGCTTTATAATATTAAATATAGTATAGATAACAATATTAGTATAGATAATCAATTTTATTTCGTTCGTGTCCTGAGAGAAGAGTCTGCGGCAGAGCTTTATCGAAACATTAGGTGTACCGGCTTGCAGGTGGTTCGGCTTGCACCACAAATATCTTAGTAATTTATTCAAAAGTCAAAAGAACGTTGTAATTAGACTCAAATCGAGTAGCAATTAGTAATTATAGGATTTTAGTCTGTTTATCTGTTACTTCGAGACGGATGTAAAAACGACGGAACGGCTTTTGATGATTTCTTTAATTTTTTTCTTATTATTATTAGTGTAGTTTATACCTACCGTCATATATCTTAATCCCAAAATGTGCTTGAAATTTACTGTATTTGTACAGAAAGTATCTACGCGAATTTTTGAGTGTCTTTTGAGGAAAGCACAGGGTGCTACGGAAGTGGACGAGCTCAATTTTTTTTTAAATCTAGGACTTAAACACAAGAACAAACTGTCTTTTAATTTCAATAGAGGCTATAATAAAAGTGTCAATAGGTACATTCTTAACTTGTAAGTGTTAGTTAGTTGAAGTAGCAGTGGGCCAGCCAAGTTTGTCGAAGGACCGATGGCCGTTGGAGCAAGCGAGTCATAGAGTGGAGACTGCGAGAAGGTAAACGAAAGATAGGACGCCCCCTAGCCAGATGGACGGACGACCTGAAAAAGGTGGCTGGGACAGACTGGATGCGGAAGGCGGAGGATCGGAGAAAATGGCGCACATTGGGAGAGGCCTATGTCCAGCTGTGGACTACGGTGGGCTGATTGATGATTGATTGATGACGTGTTAGCAAATTAAGTTAAAATTTTAATTACTTGCTAGCCTGAAGCTAAAGAATTAGGCCCACCCCATCTCCTCCCATGCGGTGTCGTACAAGGCCACTAAGGGATAGGGCTGATAAACAAACAGGGCAGACTCAGCCTCAGATGCACGGCTCAAGTCCACAATAGTCCCCGAAATACGGCAATAGGCTCACCCCCTTACGTTGGGCAATAATTGGTGAAATGTGGGTGTTAATTCACCTCTGCCTAACCCTCCAGGGATAGAGGCGTGATTATTTGTATTTATGAATGTATTATTCTGAAGGTCTATATTGTAATTGTATGAGTAATTGTTAAATAAAGAGTTCATCTTAACGAAAAAAGAAATCTAGGTCACGCCAATTTGACTTCACCTTACCTGATGGTAATCTAAAGGCAAAGTCCCAAGAAAGAGGGTCACCATAACTGACACGTAGTATCTAACATTCCACCAATCATGGGTTGTTATGCCATGAAATTGCCGTTTTTTGAAGAAATTGTGGGAAACCCAATTTAAAGTACTAACATTTTTGCATTTTTTTAGGAATGACAAAAAAAAGTAATACGTAATTTATCATCAAAATGGATAGCATTTAGGAAGTACTGTTTTTGTAGATCGAATTTAATTTGTCAAGAGTCCAATAAAAACAAAATTTAATACAGAGTTTTAAAATCTTGAAATCAACTTTCAAACAAAATATAAATAATGGGAATAGCTATTAAATTACAGGAATAACGAACTCATAAATCTGTAAGAAAATTTCGACAATTTCATAGGTAAAGACCTAATATAAAAAAATCTACACGCGCCAGAGGGGGTTCTTTTCTCTCGCGACTTCGAGGTCCGAGATATGTGACGGAAGGTATATTTCAGTGACATTTGGTTATCAAATGATTGGAATAAGTGAACACTGTGTAGTATTACACTAGTATCTAATTATTCGTTGTAAATGTACCTATTTGTGAACAACAAAATGTTAGGATTTACTACTGTGTATGTTTTGATGAGTGCAGTAATCCTGATGCAGTTGATGGATTTTAGTGAATCGATAAGTGAAAATGATCCCCACGCTTGCATAATAAGGTAAGCAGTATTTTATGGTGAGACTAGCATCGCCCTGTCGTTTCAAGAAGAAAATCCTACGGGACAAATGTGCCGAGGGCATGAACGTTTTTTTTTATATCACTTAGATGGCAGATAAGCACACGGCCCATCTGATGGAAAGTGGTTACCGTGGCCTGTGGACATGTGTAACACCAGAGGAGCCACCCTCGCGCTGCCGACCCTGTAAGCACAGAGTTTCTGTTGTCTGAGTATCTGTTCCAGTGGTCAGAGCGTTCCCCCCTGTAAGGGAAAGATCGCGGGTTCGAATCCCGCTTGGACGGATTCAATTTTTTCTATCTTAATCGATTTGAATACAAGTTATTAGTGTAGTCATAAGCTACATATATATAACATAAACAAATTTATTATATATAATTTAATAATATCTTACAAATATACCTTTCAAAAACTTTTAAAATATACTTTTCAAAAAATGCATATACGTAAGTACGTCTAATATATAAAATTCTCGTGTCGCGGTGTTTATAGTTAAACTCCTCCGAAACGGCTTTCCCGATTCTCATGAAATTTTGTGTGCATATTGGGTAGGTCTGAGAATCGGACAACATCTATTTTTCATCCCCCTAAATCTTAAGGGTAGTCCACCCTGGGAACCGACATCCACGCGGGCGGAGCCGCGGGCTCGTTCCCGTACTCCTCCGAAACGGCTTGACCGATTCTCATAAAATTTTGTGAGCATATTGAGTAGGTCTGAAAATCGGCCAACATCTATTTTTTATACCCCTTAGTGATAAGGGTTGTCCACCCTTAACATTATATGGCAAAACAACGTTTGCCGGGTCAGCTAGTAATAATATAATTTTGTTTTTAGAAGCGTGTGGCCTTCTCTCAGAAATCGCGACCGTAATTACCTTCCGGTAAGTGATAGTTTGGTTATGCATCAAAATATCATCTTTCGCACATCGGACCTTAAGTAATTACGTAACTACTTAATTGCCTTTATTTAATTTTGCTGGAAACACCTTGGGATCTTGCCTAGGGAGGACAATTTTTTTAAATAGGACACGTCAATTAAACTTCGCCTCGCCTGATGATAAGCTAAAGGCAAAGACTTAGAAAAAAGGATAGCCAATGTTACAATGATAACACTCAGCTTGACGGCCTCATTATATGCTTTATCACACTCCTCTTAAAGTACCTACCCGGGACTGTAGGAAGAAGGAAACGCGTGAGCTGGTAATGAATTCCAGGCATTAATGGTGCGACAAAGGAAAGAGTCACAGAACCGCCTGGTTCTTGCTCGGATATTCTGCACCGTGTGCGGGTGACATCTAAGCACTGCACATGTTGCCCTAAACAGCCCTACACAGGATTTTAGGACACCTATTACGATTAATGTATAAAAATTAACTGCTCCAGTGAAGTCATACTCGAACTTGTAACCTTTTTATGCCCTTTTTTTGTTTTTTTATACCACTTAGGTAGCAGACAAGCGCACGGCCCACCTGATGGAAAGTGGTTGCTGTGGCTTATGGACGTGTGTAACACCAAAGAAGCCACTCTCGCGCTGCCGACCCTGTAAACACAGAGTTTTTGTGTCGTCAGTGTAGAGGACAAAGCAGGACAAGCCTTTAGTCATCCCACTGACAGCACAAATTCTTCAGTGAGCTCTGGCTACCCTACTCATCGCTGGGAACGTTACACGAAGTTATTATAACCGCGGTATTCTGTAGAGCGGAGGTACTTCCCAAGTCGAACTTCTCAATTGGGCGGAAATACCGCCGTGTCCTACTCCTATTCATGTACACAGTACAAATATTTGCACTGAGCGTGCATCGAACCCGCGCCTCCTGCGTGGCAGTCGGACGTTCTACCGCTACGCCACAAAGGCCGTCAGAGTTCCTCAGTGAACAACGCGACGGCGACGCTTTGATTTAATGTGTAACTTTTAAAATTCCAGAGAGAAATAATAATCGGAAAAAAAAGTGTTTGCTGTAAAGGATATTTTCTAAATAGTACATCTGGGTTATGCGAGCCGATGTGTAGTACAGTTTGCTTGAATGGTACATGTTCTGCTCCAAACGTATGTACTTGTAACAATGGCTACCATAACCAAATAGACGCTGAAGGGAATTTCAAATGCCTACCGTCTATCAACGCTTCGTCTACAACAGAAAGAACCTTGGAACGATACTCGAACCTCAATTCGTCGGTAAGTAAAGTTGATCTCATCACCTTAAAACATAACATAACATAAACTCACGCCTATATAGGTAGGCAGCCACGGTAGGCAGAGGTGCTAGCATCCACATTTTGCCAGTTTATGCTTAGGTCCCAACGAGCCTATTGCCATTAACCGGGAACTTATAAACCTGCAATAAATACACACATAACTTCGAAAAGCATCGAAAAGTCATTGGTGTGTGCCATGGTAAAACCTGGGATCGAATCCGAGACCTCGTCTCAACAGTCCATTACCCATAGCACTAGGCTACCGCGGTTCTTATCATCTTAGAAGGGATTTTTAAATTGATCTTTATGACGCAATTTTAAAATTTAATTTTGATATTAAACTAAACCTGTAATGCTTCATGTGTTACAATGTTAGTTTTTGCGTTGTATACTTAAATGCTACTTAACTGACTAATTTGTAGACATATTTTAAGTGGTATTGTAAGAAAGATCGGAAATTTAACGTATATAAATGTTTTTGTAAAGCGGCGTCCTACGTAAGCGAATTCAAAAACTTCAAACAGTCGATACGTATTGAAGTATCCTGTATTTGGTCACCCAAATGCACGTAGGTCGATTGTTTGATATTATCACGCTGATTGACGCGGTGGCGGTTGTCAGGATGTCATTTTATTAATCAATCAATCAATCAGCCCACTGCAGTCCACTGCTGGACATAGGCCTCTCCCAATGTGCGCCATTTTCTCCGATCCTCCGCCTTCCGCATCCAGTCTGTCCCAGCCACCTTTTTCAGGTCGTCAGTCCATCTGGCTAGGGGGCGTCCTACCTTTCGTTTACCTTCTCGCGGTCTCCACTCTAGGACTCGTTTGCTCCAACGGCCATCGGTCCTTCGGCATACGTGGCCAGCCCACTGCCACTTTAACTTGCTTATTCTGTGGCCTATGTCGGTAACTTTGGTTCTCTGTCGGATAACCTCGTTCCGAATTTTATCCTTCAGAGAAACTCCAAGCATAGCTCGCTCCATAGCCCGCTGCGCGACTTTTAAGCTATGGACCAGCCCCACTGTAAGTGTCCACGTTTCGGCACCGTAAGTCATAACAGGTAGGACGCACTGTTCAAAGACCTTTATATTAAGCCCCGACGCAAAAACGACGGGGTGTTATAAGTTTGACGTGTCTGTGTGTGTGTCCAAGATGGCCGCCGCTACAGAATGACGGAGTACATATTTTTTCTCAACTCCCTCAGTATGGGTATCAAATCAAAGAGCTTGACGAGTAGATCAATTTAAAAAGTGTAAAATAAAAATTAAATTGAAAAATTTAAAAAACCCCTGTCACAAAAAACAACCACCAAAAAGTCGAAAATAAATTGTGTTAGTTAGCCCTATGACATTGATATACCTACAATAATGCATATTTTGATACAAGCGTTGTCATTATCGGGGGGACCTTGGATCGTTCCGATAATATGACCTAGTGCTCTACCAGTTAGGGTCCCCCGACATGACTAGGCTTGAATCAAAATATGTATCACTAGGTATATCAAAGTTATAGAGCTAACTAACACAATTTATTTTCGACTTTTTGGGGATTATTTTTTTGACAGTAGTGTTATGTGGCAGGGGCAATTCGCGCGCACGCAGGACAAGGCCGCCGAATCGCACCCGCGTCGCATTGAATTCGCGTGAAATCGCATTGAATCACTTCGAAATTCTGTTCGCTTTAAATCGCCTTCGTAGGACGCCGTCTAAGACACAGCCGAGCACCCAGTCCTACCAATGAGAATCCCTATATAAGCTGTTACAGCGCTAGAGAATAACGCAGCAGGTAGGAATGTCAGCTCTCCTAGAGATGTGACAATTTGCATAATAGAATGATGAATGTATTTTTATGAATGTATACCTACAACTTAGGTGGCAGACAAGCACACGGCCCACCTGATGGAATGTGGTTACCGTGACCTATGAATGTGTGTAACACCAGTGTAGTCACATCCGTGCTACCGACCTTATAAGAACCGAGATTTTATGTACCTTCAATGCAGAACACAAAATCAGGACAAGCCTTTGGTCTTCCCACTGACAGCACAAAAACTCTCCAGTGAGCTCTGGCTACCCTACTCACCGCTGGGAATACAACACGAGGTTATTATAGTCAAGTATTCTGTAGGGTGGAGGTACTTCCCCAGTCGGACTGCTCAATTCGGACGGGAATACCGTCGTGTCCTACCTCCCCCTTGGGTGGGATGGGATAGCCATCAACACGACACGTTGACTACTTTCATAAACATCCCATCCTATACAATGACCAATCTATGCTTTGCTATTCTATAAACATATTGCCACTTGTCTCACAAAGACAGGGTCAAGGACAGGGTCGACCTCGTTGAACAAACACTGATAAAATTAATGAAATACTGAAATAATTAAAGAATAAAAGACCCGACTGCTGTCGTGAATGATTGAAAACAAGTTTGATTATAGGCTGTACCCGTTTGCCGATCATACATAAATCGAAAGAAAATTAATGTGTACCACTTGCTATCAAACTTATTTCAATCTTAGGCCTGCTGTCTATCCCTTTAGATATTTTAATATGTTATTTTATTTTATGTTTTTTAATTATTATATGACACATATATTCCCTTCAGTTTGATACCCTACTCGATGAATTTGAATGAAACCCTTTACACTATAACACTCGGGAGATACCTTTCATTTGAAACCAGTCATCAGTGGGACCAAATCCGTTCTGCCGTTTGGCTTGTAGAGGGGAACAAAAAAACTACATACATACATCCTCGCTGGCGCACTCGGGTTAAAAGGGTAATTGAAAAATACACGAAACCGATGGGCTTGTAGCAAAGGTTTAAATACACGAAACCGATGGGCTTGTAGCAAAGGTTTAAATGATTCAATCAATCAATTAGCCTATCGCTGTCCACTGCTGGACATAGTCCTCTCTTAATGTCAAGAAGCTTTGGCCTACTGTTTCCACACTGGCCACACAGGTTAATACAGCGTTTTATTTTGAGTTTTCCTTCTCTCGCAGTGATATCGTCGGCGTATTTTTCAGTTAATCGCCTCTAACGACTCCCGTCGGATGAAATGGGGTATTATACGTGTTTTCTTTCTCCGTCACCACACGAATAAAACGTTTAACTATAGTAGAGGAATATTTTACAGGGCTGAGGGCCTCGGATGCAACCGAGAACCATGCCAAGGCGATGATGATGATTAAGATCTTTTATTCTTTTTTCAGTTATCGAATACTACTGTTGAAGATGTGGCTCCAACAACGCCATCTTTAAAGCCTAAAGATGTTAATAACTCGTAAGTTCTTTGTGTTACGAGTACTACAGCAAAAAGTCACTAAACAGGGTTTTTTCCATTGCACCTTTACTTTATATTTTTATTTCCAGAATAAAAAATATAATACGGGAGTATCAGGAGATGGATTGCAAGCGTTTCGACAAGGCCATGCCTGAGGTAAGTTTCTTAATTTGTATAAACAGTTATAAAATTATTTAAGGTGTAACAAATTTATTAACATTCATTTCTATTTCATATCATTACACACATCTTACAAATTTAAACCACCCGCTTAAACCATAATGGTTTATATAAGCGTGAGTTTGCCTAGTTAGTGTTACATTGCAAGTACCCAAATATATTAAAATACAGTTTTTTTTATAAGATAAAATACTTACTTCAAATACAGTCGTTTAAATTGTTTAAGAAATGGCTCTGTAAACTTTTTACAAAGGGTTGTTTTGTTACATATTTTTGCACTATTTGTTCTGGTAAGCTATTCAAAATTTCGGGTAGTATATATTGACAAATTTTGGTTCCATATAGATTGATAGATGTTGGCATATTATATTTTTTTCTATTTGGCAACTGCCTTAAATTACTGTTTCGTGTATGTGTACGAAGCTGATCTACTTTTGAGATTTCTTCTTTCATGATAGCTATTTATTACCATCAGAAATTTAGGTACATAAAATATTATATTATAATATACAATTACTTACAAATTAATATAAAACTATGCTAACTATACAATATAGCTGATAGCTATTTTAGTTTTACATTGAATTGGCAGCACCTCACAATATTTAAATAGTTCGTTATAATTATCCTCATAATCATTTTTTACATTTAGTGGAACAATATTTTTTAACAACCTTAACTGCAGTTTATAGATTTTATCAATATATGTTTTGTACGTACGGCCATAGCTACATAACCCGTAATTAATAACAGAGTCCGCCAAAGCTAGGTACAATAAGCGCAGGGATTTATATGGCATTTTGTATTTCAATATATATAGTCTGCTGAGTATAGTTCTCAATTTCTTACAAACATGTTCTATATGGGCTCCCCAGTTAAAACGGTTGTCTATTATCAACCCTAAATACGTATGTTCCCTGACCATATCCAGCCTTGCACAGAGACCGTTAGGCCTACATTTAAGGTTGTTATGTACGCATCATAAGGGGGTACCGCACGATATCATTCAACGCGGCGAGTCTCCTCGCCGGATCGCCACCATGGATCCTGGAGTTATGTGTGTGGGTGGCCGGTGCCTCCTTCTGCGAGCAAGTATTGCTCGTGAAGGAGGAGGCGGGGCGGGAGCGGCAGCGGGAGCGAAGAAGGATCGCAAGACAAGCTGCCCGTGCACGAAGGCAACTCGGGCGTCGGAGGTCGATGAACGACCTCCGCCCCCCATGAGCGCCGGCCTGGGGGTGACAGGTGGAGCCGCCTGTCACCCTGGCAGAAGCAGGCCGCGGCGGTGGCGCGCGTGGCGCGCCTCCCCGTTTCCGGGGACGAGTTGGGGACTCTGTAGTCCCCACACCCGAGAAGAGGGCTAGATCGTGAGAGATGGCCCTGGGGCGGCCGGGGTGCGAGGGATATGCCTGTCAACCTCACCTTCGGCAACCAAAGCGACCCACAGGCGGCGTGCGTTTTAGTCGGTTCGAGTCCGACATAACCTCCTCCACCGGCTCCGGTGGGGAGGTATCCGTGGGGATTTTGCGCACGTAAAAACAAGAAAAAAAAGATTGTTATGTATACATTCGTGATCGTGGACTATTATATTAGGCGTATATGAGCTGGTGTTATGCGAGGATTCTATACACATGAGCTTTGTTTTTTGAGCGTTTATCACCAGACCAACATCGTGGGCCCATTGACACATTCTATCAAAGTTTTGTTGCAATTTAGATTCAGCTGTTTTTATATCCTTTTCTGCTACCAGTAGACATGTGTCGTCCGCAAACTGGTATACGGAGCCGTGTGCAAATAAGTTGCACATTTGGTTTACATAAATTATATATTCATTCGGGCCAATAATTGAACCCTGTGCCGTTCCCTTTTCGGTGTTTATGCTGCTACAATACTGATTTCCGACCTTTACTCTCGTGTACCTGTTATGGTGATAATTTTTAAATAGTTCTAGCAGTTTGCCTCGTATACCAGTCTGCTCCAGCCTGTCATACAGCACTTTATATTGCAGCATATCAAATGCCTTGCTGAAATCAACGAAAATAACGAGCACGTGACGTTTTCCGTTCATGTGCTCGTTAATCTCGTTGGTGAATCGACACAATAGTTGAGTTGTACTTCTCCCTCTCTGAAAACCGTATTATTTGTCATGAATTATATTGTGCGAGTTTAAAAATTGACTCAGTTTGTCCCCTATGTACCTCTCCACTATCTTGTCAACGCACGACAGTATAGTTATAGGACGGTAATTATTACAATCACTGTGGTTACCTTTTTTAAAGATAGGCCGCACTACTCCTATCTTTAGTTCATCTGGGTAGGTGGATGTGACAATGAATCTGTTAATCAAGTGTGTAATTACTGGCGTTATCTCCATGTTAAGATTTTTTATATCAGTAGCTCTAATTCCGTCTAATCCCGGACTTTTATTGGAGTTTAAATTATTTATAATTTTATATGTTTCCTCATTTTTAATTGTTGGCATTCTCATTGACACCTCCAACCCAGCCCCTGTGCCAGCCGTTGATCAAGTTAATACTTTTTTCTCGCAAGAATTTAAATTTAATTGCGTGTTTTTTTCTTATACACAATAACATGTTATTTAACAATAAGTTAATTCCGTAGCAAACATGTTTGCGGCATCGATATCAGATAACGAAAAGTATTTTTGAATCATTTCATCAACTGAATCAGCGACCTTATCACATAATTCATTAATCAATTGCCACAATCTCTTTGAATTATCAAAATTGTTTACAATCTCTCTCTTGTAGAATTTATTTTTAGTATGATTAATGTATTTATTTGTCTTGTTCCTATATCTATTATAAATAATTTTATTTTCAATTGTAGGTACCCTTTTGTATATTTTGAATAGCTCGTTTCGCTGCTTACACATGTGCACAACTCTTTTATTTACCCAGTTACAGGACTTTGATTCATATCTATTTAATTTCTTTTTAATTTGTTTACATGAATTATAGGACTCAGAAAATATATCATACATTGTTTAATAAATATCATTAGGTGATTTACAGATAAGAGGCGCATTCCAATCCGCGCGGCGCAGCTCGGCCATCAGCTGATCATGTTTGTACTTTGTAGGTATACACAACGCGTTTGTTTTCATTATCCTTAGCTGGCGGCCGGTCGTACACCAGTGTGCATGCTGTTATATAGTGGTCCGCTGGTGACTCATTCACTACCGCGGTATAGATCGCAGCAGTTGTCGCCGAGCTGTTCCGCACGAATATGTGATCTATACATGACCTAGTGATTAGACTGCCTTTTTTTTCTACACGGGTATACTGATTAATGCATGTTATTAATCCTAGTTCGTACAAGGCGTTTATATACTCCGATTTAATACTACAGTTTTTCATAATGTTGATGTTCATATCACCGATAAGTAGGAGGTTACACTTTTCGGCCTTGTTTTTAACTAAATTAGTAATTTCTTTTACAAAATTCTTAACAGATAGGTCTGGGGGCCTATACAGACTAATTATATATAAATATTGATTGTCTATTTCTATTTGGCTCATAATAGTCTCGCTGAAGCAGGAATAGGCGGCTGTTGTCATAATTTTTTATGTACATACAAAATTACACCTCCTCCCTTCCTATTTGATCTTAAGTTAGTATACATGTTATAGTTAGGCAACGCAAATAATGCCGAGCAGGCCTGTCTTATATTTACTTCGGTTAGTACAATGACATGAACTATTTGTGAACTTGAAGATACAATTTGTTCAATTTGTGCAAAGTTTAGTATGAGTGATCTTATGTTTACATGTAAGGTTGTAATTAGTTTTTGTTGATTAGGTAATGATTCTATATAGTCATTCCATACATTGAAAGTACTTTCGTGTAAATTATAAGTCTTACTAGCCATGGAGTGCTATTTTCGGTAGGCCTTTAGCTGATTTTTTACACAATAAGAAAAACGATACAGACTCACGGTTTATTTTCACTTATCTCCATAGCCCACTTCCTAATGTCCTCTTCTGAGCGGATGACGCTTATTCTGGCTGCCTCATCCTTCCGTATCAAAACATTGCCGTGTTTGCACCATACAAACTTCACCAAGTTTATGGTATTCAAGTCCGTCTTTGCGCGCCAGAGGAGATAAGCGGTCGCTGGGGTAAGTGCCTCCCTTAGGTATATCCTTGAGTTACCCTGTCTCCCAATGTCCTGTTCCGTTATAGTTTTTGTCTTAGCAGTTTCCAACCACAAATCTCTTTGGTCTTCTTTCAGAATCATGACTAGGGTCCCTGCATTCCTCTTTTGCCCTTCAGTCGACTTGCTTTGTTTTCTATATACTTTTGTGACAGTTTTTGTGTCTGTTCCGAGTGTGTTACAAATTTTTTGTGTTATCTCCATGAGATTTTCGTTGTCCTGTTGGGTGATACCACATACCTACTTCTAGTTGATTATTCATATCTCTTTGTTCTAGCATATTTATTTTCTGTTTTAAAAAATCGTGTTTGTTCTTGATGTGTGTATATTTGTTATTTAGATCTTTGTGTTGCCTATTCATAGTTTTTATAGATTCTTCGTAGTTATTTATTATGTCCTGGAATTCATCAAATTTATCTGAGAAGAATTGTAAACTTCTTTTCATCTCTTCTTGTATGGTTTCTCGTATTTGGCGTCTTATTTCCTGCATCAAACTACCCGGCGCTGCCTGACCTACCGCTTCGGAGTCAGTGTTATCCTCTTCGTCATCTGGGAGTATTACGGAGATGCGCTTTTGCTTGTTGAGATTTGAGCAAGGCTTGCACTTCCAATCCGCAGATTCCACCGCATTGAGGGCACTCAACTGACCAGCAGTTAGTAACGCACAACTAGTATGCTACCATTTATTACACTTTCCACACTGCAATCCAGTAGTTTTTTTAGTTATGGCTTTGCTGCACTTTGCACACTTCACCATTTCGACAAGAAACGAAGAAGAAATAACCAGAAGAAAAAAGTTTTTTCTTTATTCGGGGGTATTCGAATATATACGTATACACTACTGTTCACTATGCAAGCACAGAGCATTAACAAAATTGTAATTAATTAATTATTAATTATCTTGGAACTTTGTGAGGTTATTTGGTATCGGAAAAGATGAGTAGAAAAAAAAATTGGGTAACCAAATTCTCTAAAATTCAGTTGCAGTGATTGCAGACATTGATATGTCCAATATAATACAAGTGAGCAGCTGACTTTCGGAAGTCAATGGCCTGTGGGTGATTCGTAGTAAGTTTTATGAGCCGACCCACGAGTATTACTACTCGAGCGGCCCCGAATTGCGAATGACGGCCCCGTGGTAGCGTTAGCATACAAAGATGACTGTAAAATTAAATAATAAGTGAAAAATTAACAATCATTTCTCTCTTTTAATCATTATTTTATTAGTTTTTCGGGCATAGTTGCCGATATTGATTAACCCCTCAAAGTTTCGTGAGTTAATTTTGTTACACCTTATATAGTTAGATAATATTAAATACTTACACACATATAATCACGCCTATATCCCTGGAGGGTTAGGCAGAGGTGAACTAACACCCACATTTCACCAATAATTGTATTCAGTCCCACTTAATAGGGGGTGAGCCTATTTGCCGTGTTCCGGCACTATTGTTAAGCCATCCGAGGCTGTGTCTGGGCTGTATAAACAGCTCTATCCCTTAGTCGCCATGTACGACACCTCATGGGAAGAGATGGGATTCGACTATGCCGGGAACCACGCAGCTGATTAAATACTTAAAGTTTGGAAAATAAATGTATCTTCGCTTAGTCCATTAACCTTGCGGGCCTACGCTTAAGTGGTGATCCGTCGACGAGAGCGTAGTATTTCCGACGGTTTACTCACTAAACCTCGTATTCTTGAATGGCATTCAATTCTGAATCTCGATTATTCTGAGAACAGATTGTATAGACAATCTGTCAATGCTGTCAATCTGTCCTTAGATAAATCGAGATACAGCTGTGCAATTCGCTAAGCATTCAGGGTCGAGCACAGCGCTGCGACAGCCTTGACAGAGCTTATCATTGGTCGATCTTTAGTGACGTCACCCAGTCTGACCAATCACAATCTCTGTTGAGGTTGTCGCAGCGCTGTGCTCCACGCTGTATGCTTAGAGAATTCCACAGCAGGACTGAAAGTCGTTCTAGAATACGGGTTTAAGTCGCGGCGTACGACTAGCGGCATAACATAACATAACATAAACTCACGTCTATATCCCCGAAGGGGTAGGCAGAGGTGCTGGCTCCCACATTTCGCCAGTTTATGTTTAGGTCGCGAGCCTATTGCTATTAACCGGGCACTTATAAACCTACGATAAATACACACATAACTTCGAAAAGCATCGAAAAGTCATTGGTGTGTTCCATGGTAAAACCTGGCCTCGTCTCAGCAGTCCATTAAACATACCACTAGGCTACGGCATATGACACCAAATATACTCGAGCTTCGGCTTCGGCTTCCCTGAGCCAGCGAATTCTTTTTATATGAACAAAAAAAAATTTCAAAGCCGATACTAACTGCAGGTGTTTTTTCTATTTCAGGAGACGACAGAAGAAACTTCTAGCTGGCAGTAAGTACTCAAAATTTTAAGCGTCGGTAGATTAAAGGTTACGGTCTTACGGTCGAGAGGGCCCGGCTTCGAATCCTGGACATTATACTATCGACTTGAACTCGTTCATAATACAAGTAATTCAGCTTAGCTGGAGGGGTTCGAGGAAATATTAGTTTTTATTTTATACCACTTAGGTGGCAGACAAGCACACGGCCCACCTGATGGAAAGTGGTTACCTTGACCTATGAATGTCTGTAACACCAGAGGAGTCACAGTCGCGCTACCAACCCTGTAAGTACAGAGTTTCTGTGCCGTCAGTCTACTGACTCTTGGCTTGTCCTGCTTTGTCTTCTAAGACAAAGAAGGACAAGCCTTTAGTCTTCCCACTGACAGCACAAATTCTCCAGTGAGCTCTGGCTACCTTACTCACCGCTGGTAACACAACACGAAGTTATTATAGCCGCGGTATTCTGTAGGGCGGAGGTACTACCCCAGTCGGAATGCTCAATCGGGCGGAAATACCGCCGTGTCCTACCTCCTTTTATTTATAAGTAATTTCGGTTATAATATTCTTTATAAAAAAAAGAAAATTTCGTTCATTTACTTCATACAATACATATGATAAGATAACGAGAAATTATTAGCCACATACAGTCACTTCATACCTGAAGGGGAACAGGTTTGAAGAGTCGACGTTTTGTAAAGATCGATCAATATTGGCATTTGGATCAAAAGAATTTCTTGATCAGAACGCCTATCCCGGTTGCCTTCCGCACTTTAGAGGCCAGTCAATTTTAGCGACGTGTCAATCACTGTCATACCACTAACACAGCAAAAAATGCCATAAAATTTTGAAGTTTATGTCTACAGAGTTAAGGTCCAAAATCAAAATAAACAAGAGTTCATTACAATATTTTTTTATATTTGGTCTACAAGTCTCGATTCATTTAACATATACACACATATACACACGCTGACATAGACACACGCATGTATGTAAAATGTTCCAGATAATTTTATATAGTAATAATGTCGACCAAGCAAATTTAACTTGTGTAATCGTAAGAGGTAACCCCCACAGGACAGGCTTGTCTTGTGTGGGGCCAACGGACACTTTGTTAAAAACTATACTCTTATTGATACTAAAATATTTTTCATTTTTCATTTCATTTTCATTTCATATTCCTAAAGTCTGAAATGATATGGCAATTTTTGCCGTGTCGTGTGATAAGAAAGTGGTTGAAAATTATCAGCAGAATCAGGGTCTAGATGATGTACCAGCTTAGGGGTTGACGTCGAAGATCTAAGTGGGACTGTATAGCTAAATAGAATACGTAACATAACATAAACACACGCCTATATCCCCGAAGGGGTAGGCAGAAGTGCTAGCACCCACATTTCGCCAGTTTATGTTTTAGGTCCCAATGTAATAGGTGGCGAGCCTATTGCCATTAACCGGGCACTTATAAACCTGCGATAAATACACACATAACTTCGAAAAGCATCGAAAAGTCGTTGGTGTGTGCCATGGTAAAACCTGGGATCGAACCCGAGACCTCGTCTTAACAGTCCATTACCCATACCACTAGGCTACCGCGGTTACTTAACTTATTTGAATACAACCATTACATATTACGATATTGTTTCAGACGCAAGACAACAATAAAATTGTGCAAGATAATCAAAGAGTAAGTATTCCAAGTGAGATTCGAAAGAAAGAAAGAAAGAAGAAAACACATTTATTATGGTTTCGCACACATTGACATAAATTACAGTGTTTAACTATAATATGCATGTACATATAAATTTATGTGTGCGAGCCACAAAAGGTAGCCATCTCAGCATAGATAGTTAATATGATGTGCAGCGCTGGTATTCTGATGGCGCCTTTGCAGCGGCGCGACGTCACGCACGCGTGCACGCGTACACATTAATTAGGTTCATTAGGTTTAAAATTCGATCGATCATGATAGATCGAATGGAATGTGCGATCGATCTTCTTCTTGGAGTCAATGGCTAGGTCTGGCATATAGTGACTAGGTGTAAATTGTGTCGGCCTAAAACTTGGCCACAGCAATAGCATTTACAGTTGCACTGCAAATGTCATCGGGAACTGTGAAGGGACACAACAAGCAAGAGAGCAAATGGACATGGACTAGGATTGGACCTCGTTATTGCAGGACTCTTGCGACAGATCGATAACTTTTGCCATGTTTTCGGTGCAGCGGATAACCTAGATCATTAGAATGTTTAAGGACTTGCGATCGATGAAATAATGAAAGATGAAGAATGAAAAGATAGCTTTTGTAGTGTGGCGGCGGTGAACGCGACTGCTACGCAAGAGGTGCAGAGGTTCGATACCCGCTCAATGCAAATATTTGTATGTATGAATTTCATTTTTGTGGTCGTACCTCGGAGTGCACGTTAAGCCGTGCGGTTGCCATACGAACATCTATAGCAGTCGTTACACCCGTAACGCTACTGGCAATGTTACGATCGCCAAACTTATGGAGGTCGGATGGAGTCGAGTAACATTTAGATGCTATTCGATTTATAAGCTTTTGAATTTTAGATAACTGCAATTTTCTGTATTCACGAATTTTCTTATACCTGCTTAGGAAAGAAAATTGGTGATGATTGTTGATAACAGTGAGTATCGTGAAGTGTCACGAACGAATGAGAGAAAACAAAAATAGCTAAGCAAGTCAAAATTATAAAGTAATGCCATTGACATAAAGATGACATCACGCTAGCGTCAACAATTAAAAAACAACATTGTGATATGTGGGGATATTAGCTGCGGCTACATAACCTGTGGCGCAGTGGACGTCTTTAGCTTAAATTTATAAAAACTATAATTATAATTTACTAATATTTGTTTCTAACATTTAATTATCATTGTCTAAGTAAATAAATAAATTAGCTATTATAAAAAATGCTTCAACAATTAATGCTTTTTTACAGAGAAATAATGCCCATGGAACGCCATCCCGTTATTGAGAGCACCATATCCACAACTTTTACTGAAGCCACCGTCTCTTCTACTATTGCAACAACCATTGATCTTACTCAAACACCTACACACTCACCTGCTACTAAATCCACCACCTCATCCAGCACTGTCTCACCTTATTATACTAACTTGGCAAATATATCCACAACTGCCACTGAATCCACCACTGCTTCACCTAATAATCTTAATGTAAGAGCTACATCCGCTACTATCACTAAAACCACCAATGCTATACCCAACTATCCTACTGTGATAACTACATCTGTACCTGCCACTGAATCCACCACTGCTTCACCTAATCATCTTAATGTTACATCCGCTAATACCACTGAATTCTCCAATACTATAAATGCTATACCCAATTGTCCTTCAGTGATAACTATAACATGCACCTGTTACTAAGCCCACCACATTACAAGCCACGTTTGCTCCCAATTATGCAATAGGCTATTTGACTTTTTTTTAGTTTCGAAAAATTAGCACTCTATAATAATATAATGAACTGTTAAAGGAAAATATTGTTTCGACAAATTGTTTTAAAATATTTGATTTTGAAATATATTTTCTCACGCCGCCGGAAAACGCTCCGTACAAAATTATACGTGCAAATTTCTATGAACTGTTAAAGGAAAATATTCTTTCGACGAATAGTTTTAAAATATTTGATTTTGAAAATTAAATTTCTCGCACCGCCCGAAAACGCTCCGTACAAAATTATACGTGCAAGTTGTGTGCAAGCAACACGCCGGTTGCACGTAGTACAAATGTATGGAGTGCAAGGAATATAGCATTTCTCTCTATTTATGTTGCGTTTACAGGTATTAATATATCAATTCGTAAAAAAGTAATGTGAAATTTTATGAAGAATCCATAAAGTTATAGTACTGAATTCAATTGTATATTTTAACTTACTTTGGGAATTAAAAACATCAATAAGTTTATTTAAGCAATATCTTATTTTGCAAGGCTTATTTTTTCAGAACAATCTAAAAAATTAAGCTGTATTAGACTGCCTACCTGCCGCTGAACTCACTATCTCATCCACTGCTCCAATTACTTATTCTACTGCCTTACAATGTAATTCTGGCATCAACCTCTAACTTGGCACTGGCCACACAACTCTCCGCTTCCTCTACCACAAAGAAAATAATTAACTCACCGACTCCAATCACCCTAAAATGCCCTTATATCTATGTATGTATACCTAACAGTAAAAAACTGTTTCTCCTACCATTGCTAAAAACATCCACACCTTCTGCTGAAGTCAAAGACCGCTGAGCCGAACTTTAAACCTAGTAGGTAGTTAAGGATAGAACATAATATTTTCTTATTCAGTAATGGTGGCCACACACGTTTCAACATACTTGTGCAAATCTAGACTTGCAACAGCATACTGGAAAGTATGTGGCTGACTTAAGTGAAATCACCAGCCTCTCTAGACAAGTGCCTCGTGACAGCTCTAATCTGAGAGGTGGCCATTATTGTATACGCCAAATCCCATTATCATGTAATTTTAGTTTTATTTGACTTGTATATCTTGTACTCCAATTGCTTATTCTTTTTGATTTGTGTAGAATACTTTTCTTGATTTTTTCTGGAGTGCCACTATTTTATACTTACGTGAAGTAATTTGTATACACTTAATTTTAAATTTATCCACTATTGTACCATTTACTTCAGGTATATTTATTATGTGTATACCAGTAATGGGCTGTAGCTGTAAGTTGAATTAATAAATAAAATAATTGATACTGTCTAAAATAAAAATCTCTTGTGTTGTCATGTTTGTTTTCACTTGTAGATTATTGTATTAACAATTATACATACCTACTTCAGATATACATTCTAATAATTTTATACAAAACAAAATAATATTACACATATTTTGCTTAAGCATAGTATTTTTATAGATAAACTTAATTACATGTACTATTTATCACTATGAGATTAGTGAAGTACTATTCCGATAGGTATTTTAATTTCATAGCATATTTATTTACTTATTTATTTGTTTGTTTGGTTGTTTGTTTGTTTGTTTGTTTGTTTGTTTGTTTGTTTGTTTGTTTGTTTGTTTATTTGTTTGTTTGTTTGTTTGTTTGTTTGTTTGTTTGTTTGTTTATTTATTTATTTATTTATTTATTTATTTATTTATTTATTTATTTATTTATTTATTTATTTATTTATTTATTTATTTATTTATTTATTTATTTATTTATTTATTTATTTATTTATTTATTTATTAATACACACACCAACAGTATACATATAAATCGTTGACATCGTAGAATACAGAGTATAAGTTCTGATATGTACACCAATTAGAGGCATGTACAGTTCACACCATAAGATAGCGTACGGTTAAGTGCTAGTTAACAAATTAGGATTCAAAAATTGAAGAGTCATTGGACAAAGAAAATTCGCAAAGTCTATAAAAGTGATCTCAATACCTTTGCCCTAAAAGCACCAAACGAGTCGTGGAAAATATCCAGCTGGTCGAGTTTACTGTTTAACGCATTGTACTCACGACACGCACGTGTCAGAGAAAAAATCAGTCAATTTGCCTTTTTCCCTAGATGGTGGCCGTGTGACAAGAGTTACAACCCCACAGACCTGTAGTTAACTTATAACCCCTCTCCCCCCCCCCACCCTATATATCTAAAACCGATAATTAAATGCTCTGACAAATGCATGCTAAACCCAAAATGTAAGATTTCAATGGAATATTAGAGTATAATGAAGTTGGAACATAATGATATGGAACTGACATAATTATACAGATTTCTTGCTTGATTAAATTATAGTAGGATAAAATATTGTTGCTGTCCACTTATGAGAAAAAAAACCTAATTATAGTACAATGCATAGAAAACAATAATTACATTATTGATTTCTATGCATTTCTATGAAATACAACATTATAATATATATACATACATTTCATAGTTGACGACACGACGTAGACGTCGTCGGCTCGACGTGACGTCACCAAATTTAAACCTTTACGTCACATTGTCGAGCACATAAACATAATATCACTATCGACTTGTACTCGAAAACGCTACGTCGCCAATTTCACAGCATGCGAAATTGAAATCTCACTACGAATTCAACTATCGAGTTCATTTAATCGTTCGAAACGTTCTTAAAAAAAAAATTGTCTAGTATTGCATAAAAGTCATTAAGTATAGTTATTAATATAACAGAAAGGCTAGAAGTTTGATATAACTAAAGCATGTGTTGGTCTTGGTCTGGCGGTAAAACTGAAACAAAAACAAATTGTGATTATTAATTGGCACTGGACTCAAGTCAATTTCTAGTCGTTGGAATGATGTTATAATTTATTGGAACGAAGTTCCTTACGGCAGGCTTGGAGGGGATAGGGATTTTGCTGCGCGACCGAACTGAAAAAAATGTGATAGTAAAACCGTAAGAAAAAATCCGTGGAATAAAACCGTTAAATGAGACGTGCGCAGGCGCAGCAGTCGCATACACAAGCGAGTAGTGTATAATACCTTTATCTTTCTTTTCTATATTATTAATTAATTATTATTATTATTTTTGTTTTATTTTTTCTCAGCTTTTTGGCTGGTTTTAACTGCATTTACGGGCTTAAACCAAGTAAATGCTGATTGTGGTGTGTATTATGTGGGTGTGTTTTCGTCCAACTGCATGAACTTTCTGACTATTCTACATGTGTTTAATATGGCAGCTTTCTGTAGATTGATGTATAGAGATTCTGGCAAATCTATTAATTTTAGACTATGGAGGAGATGGTTCGGAATAACACCAGTGGTGGAGAGAACTATAGGAACTACGTTGACATTATCTTGTCTCCATATCCTTATCACTTCTTCTTTGAGCTCGGCATACTTGCTTATTTTTTCAGTTTAAATTAAGTTTAAATTATGCGTGTTGGGAACTGCAATGTCCTGTAGAATGATGTCTGGTCTAATGTAGTGAATAGTCCTATCTGTTAGAATTGCTCGGTCATAGTAGATTTTGTGTGTGTTATTTTCTAATATTGTTTGTGGTGTATATTTATAGTAAGGGGTGTTAGAGTCTTGTATGAAAGAATAATAATAATAAGATGGTCTAATACAGATATTGCAAACTTAGAAAGAACCACACGCACAACACTCACAAAACACAACAATCTTCATCCAAAATCTGCAACTGAAAGGCTCACCATCAAAAGACAGAACAGCGGGAGAGGTTTAATAGATATTCAAAACCTTTGGCAGAAACAAATTACTAGACTGAGAACATTTTTCCATACAAAATCTAACACTAGTAACATTCATAAAATTATTTTATTAAATGACCTTAACTACACACCACTTAACCTATCTGATCCGGAAAGTCCACACAACACTTGCAACTCTGACCCAAAAAATCAAAAAATAATAGACTGGAAATCAAAAGTACTCCACGGAAGACACCCTCATGACTTAGAGCAACCCCATGTTAACACACTCGCATCTAACAAGTGGCTTAAAGTAGGAAATTTGTTCCCGGAAACTGAAGGATTCATAATAGCTATACAAGATCAAATCATCAACACTAAAAATTACAGAAAATATATTATTAAAGACCCAACTATTACAAACGACAGATGCCGCAGATGTTATACACAGTCAGAAACCATACAACACATAACAGGAGCATGCATAACACTCACACAAACAGACTACACCCATAGACTTAACCAAGTTGCAAACATCATTCACCAGAAACTTTATTATTATCCTAACTTGATTTGTCAGTCCAATACCCAATTTAATCAAGAGGGCACTAGATAGTGCAAGGTTGCGTCGTTAGTTATGTCGCACTACCTAGAATTTTTGTTGTTTGACACCACAGATAACAGAGTTCAATAGAGTTATCGTAATGTTTTTATTTTTTGTGGAAAGTTTAAATCAAAGTACCTCTTTTTTTTTACTTGCGCAAAATCCCCACGGATACCTCCCCACCGGAGCCGGTGGAGGAGGTTATGTCGGACTCGAACCGACTAAAACGCACGCCGCCTGTGAGTCGTTTTGGTTGCCAAAGGTGAGGTTGACAGGCATATCCCTCGCACCCCGGCCGACCAAATCAAAGTACCTAAGCAACTACCTACCGTCTAACGCTTCTATCAATAATATAATCAACTAGCTGACCCACCCTAGCTTCGCCCGGGGTATATTTTGAAGCTTCATATCCCTTTGAGCCCGTATGTTTTAGCCTTCAAAATATGTATGAAAAATTGCCGGATTTGTTAACATTTATTATCAATGCTCCACTCCCTTAAGTAGTAGCGTGATGATATATAGCCTAAAACCTTCCTCGATAAATGGACTACCCAACACTGAAAGAATCATTCAAATCGGACCAGCAGTTCCAGAGATTAGCGCGTTCAAACAAACAAACTCTGCAGCTTTATAATATTAAATAGGTATAGTATAGATAATAATATTAGTATAGATAATCAATTTTATTTCGTTCGTATCGTGAGAGAAGAGTCTGCGGCAGAGCTTTATCGAAACATTAGGTGTACCGGCTTGCAGGTGGTTCGGCTTGCACCACAAATATCTTAGTAATTTATTCAAAAGTCAAAAGAACATTGTAATTAGACTCAAATCGAGTAGCAATTAGTAATTATAGGATTTTAGTCTGTTTATCTGTTACTTCGAGACGGATGTAAAAACGACGGAACGGCTTTTGATGATTTCTTTAATTTTTTTCTTATTATTATTAGTGTAGTTTATACCTACCGTCATATATCTTAATCCCAAAATGTGCTTGAAATTTACTGTATTTGTACAGAAAGTATCTACGCGAATTTTTGAGTGTCTTTTGAGGAAAGCACAGGGTGCTACGGAAGTGGACGAGCTCAATTTTTTTTAAATCTAGGACTTAAACACAAGAACAAACTGTCTTTTAATTTCAATAGAGGCTATAATAAAAGTGTCAATAGGTACATTCTTAACTTGTAAGTGTTAGTTAGTTGAAGTGGCAGTGGGCCAGCCACGTTTGTCGAAGGACCGATGGCCGTTGGAGCAAGCGAGTCATAGAGTGGAGACTGCGAGAAGGTAAACGAAAGATAGGACGCCCCCTAGCCAGATGGACGGATGACCTGAAAAAGGTGGCTGGGACAGACTGGATGCGGAAGGCGGAGGATCGGAGGAAATGGCGCACATTGGGAGAGGCCTATGTCCAGCTGTGGATTGCAGTGGGCTGATTGATGATTGATTGATGACGTGTTAGCAAATTAAGTTAAAATTTTAATTACTTGCTAGCCTGAAGCTAAAGAATTAGGCCCACCCCATCTCCTCCCATGCGGTGTCGTACAAGGCCACTAAGGGATAGGGCTGATAAACAAACAGGGCAGACTCAGCCTCAGATGCACGGCTCAAGTCCACAATAGTCCCCGAAATACGGCAATAGGCTCACCCCCTTACGTTGGGCAATGATTGGTGAAATGTGGGTGTTAATTCACCTCTGCCTAACCCTCCAGGGATAGAGGCGTGATTATTTGTATTTATGAATGTATTATTCTGAAGAGTTCATCTTAATGAAAAAAGAAATCTAGGTCACGCCAATTTGACTTCACCTCACCTGATGGTAATCTAAAGGCAAAGTCCCAAGAAAGAGGGTCACCATAACTGACACGTAGTATCTAACATTCCACCAATCATAGGTTGTTATGCCATGAAATTGCCGTTTTTTTGAAGAAATTGTGGGAAACCCAATTTTCAGTACTAACATTTTTGCATTTTTTTAGGAATGACAAATCCAAATTTTATGATTATTTTGTGTATGAATGAGACAACATTAAGCTAACAAACACTTTTGTTACATTTTAGAAAAGTGACAGCTGTAAAAAAGTAAAAAGTAATTTATCATCAAAATGGATAGCATTTAGGAAGTACTGTTTTTGTAGATCGAATTTAATTTGTCAAGAGTCCAATAAAAACAAAATTTAATACAGAGTTTTAAAATCTTGAAATCAACTTTCAAACAAAATATAAATAATGGGAATAGCTATTAAATTACAGGAATAACGAACTCATAAATCTGTAAGAAAATTTCGACAATTTCATAGGTAAAGACCTAATATAAAAAAATCTACACGCGCCAGAGGGGGTTCTTTTCTCTCGCGACTTCGAGGTCCGAGATATGTGACGGAAGGTATATTTCAGTGACATTTGGTTATCAAATGATTGGAATAAGTGAACACTGTGTAGTATTACACTAGTATCTAATTATTCGTTGTAAACGTACCTATTTGTGAACAACAAAATGTTAGGATTTACTACTGTGTATGTTTTGATGAGTGCAGTAATCCTGATGCAGTTGATGGATTTTAGTGAATCGATAAGTGAAAATGATCCCCACGCTTGCATAATAAGGTAAGCAGTATTTTATGGTGAGACTAGCGTCGTCCTGTCGTTTCAAGAAGAAAATCCTACCGGACAAATGTGCCGAGGGCATGTTCGTTTTTTTTATATCACTTAGATGGCAGACAAGCACACGGCCCATCTTATGGAAAGTGGTTACCGTGGCCTGTGGACATGTGTAACACTAGAGGAGCCACACTCGCGCTGCCGACCCTGTAAGCACAGAGTTTCTGCTGTCTGAGTATCTGTTCCAGTGGTCAGAGCGTTCCCCCCTGTAAGGGAAAGATCGCGGGTTCGAATCCCGCTTGGACGGATTCAATTTTTTCTATCTTAATCGATTTGAATACAAGTTATTAGTGTAGTCATAAGCTACATTTATATAACATAAACAAATGTATTATATATAATTTAATAATATCTTACATATATTAGGTATATGGGTATACCTTTCAAAAACTTTTAAAATATACTTTTCAAAAAATGCATATACGTAAGTACATCTAATATATAAAATTCTCGTGTCGCGGTGTTTGTAGTTAAACTCCTCCGAAACGGCTTTCCCGATTCTCATGAAATTTTGTGTGCATATTGGGTAGGTCTGAGAATCGGACAACATCTATTTTTCATCCCCCTAAATCTTAAGGGTAGTCCACCCTGGGAACCGACATCCACGCGGGCGGAGCCGCGGGCAAAAGCTAGTCTTATATATAAAATTCACGTGTCACAATGTTCGTTCCCGTACTCCTCCGAAACGGCTTGACCGATTCTCATGAAATTTTGTGAGCATATTGAGTAGGTCTGAGAATCGGCCAACATCTATTTTTCATACCCCTTAGTGATAAGGGTTGTCCACCCTTAACATTATATGGCAAAACAACGTTTGCCAGGTCAGCTAGTAATAATATAATTTTGTTTTTAGAAGCGTGTGGCCTCGTCTCAGAAATCGCGACCGTAATTACCTTCCGGTAAGTGATAGTTTGGTTACGCATCAAAATATCATCTTTCGCACATCGGACCTTAAGTAACCACCTAACTACTTAATTGCCTTTATTTAATTTTGCTGGAAACACCTTGGGATCTTGCCTAGGGAGGACAATTTTTTTAAATAGGACACGTCAATTAAACTTCGCCTCGCCTGATTATAAGCTGAAGGCAAAGACTTAGAAAAAAGGATCGCCAATGTTACAATGATAACACTCAGCTTGACGGCCTCATTATATGCTTTATCACACGTCTCTTAAAGTACCTACCCGGGACTGTAGGAAGAAGGAAACGCGTGAGCTGGTAATGAATTCCAGGCATTAATGGTGCGACAAAGGAAAGAGTCACATAACCGCCTGGTTCTTGCTCGGATATTCTGCACCGTGTGCGCGTGACATCTAAGCACTGCACATGTAGCCCTACACAGCCCTACACAGGATTTTAGGACACCTATTACGATTAATGAATAAAAATTAACTGCTCCAGTGAAGTCATACTCGTACTTGTAACCTTTTTATGCCCTTTTTTTGTTTTTTTATACCACTTAGGTGGCAGACAAGCGCACGGCCCACCTGATGGAAAGTGGTTACCGTGGCTTATGGACGTGTGTAACACCAAAGAAGCCACACTCGCGCTGCCGACCCTGTAAGCACAGAGTTTTTGTGCCGTCAGTGTGGAGGACAAAGCAGGACAAGCCTTTAGTCATCCCACTGACAGCACAAATTCTTCAGTGAGCTCTGGCTACCTTACTCACCGCTGGGAACGTTACACGAAGTTATTATAACCGCGGTATTCTGTAGGGTGGAGGTACTTCCCAAGTCACACTTCTCAATTGGGCGGAAATACCGCCGTGTCCTACTCCTATTCATGTACACAGTACAAATATTTGCACTGAGCGTGAATTGAACCCGCGCCTCCTGCGTGGCAGTCGAACGTTCTACCGCTACGCCACAAAGGCCGTCAGAGTTCCTCAGTGAACAACGCGACGGCGACGCTTTGATTTAATGTGTAACTTTTAAAATTCCAGAGAGAAATAATCGGAAAAAAAATTGTTTGCTGTAAAGGATATTTTCTAAATAGTACATCTGGGTTATGCGAGCCGATGTGTAGTACAGTTTGCCTGAATGCTACATGTTCCGCTCCAAACGTATGTACTTGTAACATCGGCTACCATTACCAAATAGACGCTGAAGGGAATTACAACTGCCTACCGTCTACAACAGAAAGAACCATGGAACGATACTTGAACCTCAATTCGTCGGTAAGTAAATATTGATCTCATCACGTTAGAACATAACATAACATAAACTCACGCCTATATCCCCGAAGGGGTAGGCAGAGGTGCTAGCATCCACATTTTGCCAGTTTATGCTTAGGTCCCAACGAGCCTATTGCCATTAACCGGGCACTTATAAACCTGCGATAAATACACACATAACTTCGAAAAGCATCGTAAAGTCATTGTTGTGTGCCATGGTAAAACCTGGGATCGAATCCGAGACCTCGTCTCAACAGTCCATTACCCATAGCACTAAGCTACCGCGGTTCTTATCATCTTAGAAGGGATTTTTAAATTGATCTGAATGACGCAATTTTAAAATTTAATTTTGATATTAAACTAAACCTGTAATGCTTCATGTGTTACAATGTTAGTTTTTGCGTTGTATACTTAAATGCTACTTAACTGACTAATTTGTAGACATATTTTAAGTGGTATTGTAAGAAAGATCGGAAATTTAACGTATAAAAATGTTTTGTAAAGCGGCGTCCTACGTAAGCGAATTCGAAGCGAACGCGAAGTGGTGCGATGCGACGCAAAAACTTCAAACAGTCGATACGTATTGAAGTATCCTGTATTTGGTCACCCAAATGCACGTAGGTCGATTGTTTGATATTATCACGCTGATTGACGCGGTGGCGGTTGTCAGGATGTCATTTTATTAATCAATCAATCAGCCCACTGCAGTCCACTGCTGGACATAGGCCTCTCCCAATGTGCGCCATTTTCTCCGATCCTCCGCCTTCCGCATCCAGTCTGTCCCAGCCACCTTTTTCAGGTCGTCAGTCCATCGGGCTGGGGGCGTCCTACCTTTCGTTTACCTTCTCGCGGTCTCCACTCTGGGACTCGTTTGCTCCAACGGCCATCGGTCCTTCGGCAAACGTGGGCAGCCCACTGCCACTTTAACTTGCTTATTCTGTGGCCTATGTCGGTAACTTTGGTTCTCTGTCGGATAACCTCGTTCCGAATTTTATCCTTCAGAGAAAGTCCAAGCATAGCTCGCTCCATAGCCCGCTGCGCGACTTTTAAGCTATGGACCAGCCCCACTGTAAGTGTCCACGTTTCGGCACCGTAAGTCATAACAGGTAGGACGCACTGTTCAAAGACCTTTGTTTTGACCTTTGTATTAAGCCCCGACGCAAAAACGACGGGGTGTTATAAGTTTGACGTGTCTGTGTGTGTGTCCAAGATGGCCGCCGCTACAGAATGACGGAGTACATATTTTTTCTCAACTCCCTCAGTATGGGTATCAAATCAAAGAGCTTGACGAGTAGATCAATTTAAAAAGTGTAAAATAAAAATTAAATTGAAAAATTTAAAAAACCCCTGTCACAAAAAACAACCACCAAAAAGTCGAAAATAAATTGTGTTAGTTAGCCCTATAACTTTGATGTACCTAGTGATACATATTTTGATTCAAGCGTTGTCATTATCGGGGGACCTTGGATCGTTCCGATAATATGACCTAGTGCTCTACCAGTTGGGTCCCCCGACATAACAAGCCTTGAATCAAAATATGTATCACTAGGTATATCAAAGTTATAGAGCTAACTAACACAATTTATTTTCGACTTTTTGGGGGTTGTTTTTTTGACAGTGGTGTGATGTGACAGGGGCAATTCGCGCGCACGCAGGACAAGGCCGCCGAATCGCACCCGCGTCGCATTGGATTCGCGTGAAATCGCATTGAATCGCTTCAAAATTCTGTTCGCTTCTTATCGCCTACGTAGGACGCCGTCTAAGACACAGCCGAGCACCCAGTCCTACCAATGAGAATCCCTGTAAAGGCTGTTACAGCGCTAGAGAATAACGCAGCAGGTAGGAATGTCAGCTCTCCTAGAGATGTGACAATTTGCATAATAGAATGATGAATGTATTTTTATGAATGTATATCTACAACTTAGGTGGCAGACAAGCACACGGCCCACCTGATGGAAAGTGGTTACCGTGACCTATGAACGTGTGTAACACCAGTGTAGTCACATCCGTGTTACCGACCTTGTAAGAACGGAGAGTTTCTATGCCGTCAGTGCAGAACACAAAATCAGGACAAGCCTTTGGTCTTCCCACTGACAGCACAAAAACTCTCCAGTGAGCTCTGGCTACCCTACTCACCGCTGGGAACACAACACGATGTTATTATAGTCGGGTATTCTGTAGGGTGGAGGTACTTCCCCAGTCGGACTGCTCAATTCGGACGGGAATACCGTCGTGTCCTACCTCCCCCTTGGGTGGGATGGGATAGCCATCAACACGACACGTTGACTACTTTCATAAACATCCCATCCTATACAATGACCAATCTATGCTTTGCTATTCTATAAACATATTGCCACTTGTCTCACAGAGACAGGGTCAAGGACAGGGTCGACCTCGTTGAACAAACACTGATAAAATTAATGAAATACTGAAATAATTAAAGAATAAAAGACCCGACTGCTGTCGTGAATGATTGAAAACAAGTTTGATTATAGGCTGTACCCGTTTGCCCATCATACATAAATCGAAAGAAAATTAATGTGTACCACATGCTATCAAACTTATTGCAATCTTAGGCCTGCTGTCTATCCCTTTAGATATTTTAATATGTTATTTTATTTTATGTTTTTTAATATTTATATGACATTATATTATATATTTCGGACCATTGATCTTCATACTATATCTGACTGACCTAAAGAATACACTATGGTTAGCCTTCTCATTATTTGCCGACGACACGAAATTTTTTGGTAACCCCTTATCCCAATCGGAAGATATCCAGAGGGATTTAGTCGCCATATTTGATTGGACTAAACAATGGTTATTGTCTCATAATGCTACAAAATGTACCATACTGCACATAGGTAAAAAGAACCCCTGTAAACCATACTATCTGGGACAGCATCAACTGACACCTGTGCAAACACAGAGGGATTTGGGTGTCACAATAAGCAAGGACTTGAAATGGGAACCTCATATCAGTGAAATTGTGAAGAGAGCTAACTCCATGTTATATTTGGTTCGAAAATCCTTCAGATGTCTCACACCAAAAACATTTGTGAAACCATACAAAACATATATAAGACCACTGCTGGAATATGCATATGTAGTTTGGGATCCCTACTTTAAGAAGGATATTTCACTCCTTGAAAATGTACAAAGGAGAGCTACTAAAATGGTTGGAGTATTGAAGTACAAATCTTATGATGAACGCCTTAAGTTCCTTAACCTTACATCACTTGAAAAACGAAGACAGAGAGGAAGTCTCATCGAAACTTACAAAAACGCCACGACTATTATGATATCAATAACATCCATGATATATACAGCCTCAACGAGAACAAGCACCTGAGGGGTCACCCACTAAAGCTATGTACAATGCGATCCAGACTTGTACCTCGGAAACACTCTCTACCTAACCGTGTCGTTAGAGAGTGGAACAGCCTACCTGAAAATGTTGTTTTGGCACCCAGTGTTAATAGTTTCAAAAACAGACTTGACAAAATCTCCGGATCATGAGACACACACGCATCAGCCTAATGGCTGCTAGTGTGTTCAACATAAATAATAATAATAATAATAATATTCCCTTTAGTTTGATACCCTACTCGATGAATTTTAATGAAACCCTTTACACTATAACACTCGGGAGATACCTTTCATTTGAAACCAGTCATCAGTGGGACTAAATCCGTTCTGCCGTTTGGCTTGTAGAGGGGAACAAAACAACTACATACATACATCCTCGCTGGCGCACTCGGGTTAAAAGGGTAATTGCAAAATACACGAAACCGATGGGCTTGTAGCAAAGGTTTAAATAATTCAATCAATCAATTACCCTATCGCAGCCCACTGCTGGACATAGTCCTCTCTTAATGTCAAGAAGCTTTGGCCTACTGTTTCCACACTGGCCACACAGGTTAATACAGCGTTTTATTTTGAGTTTTCCTTCTCTCGCAGTGATATCGTCGGCGTATTTTTCAGTTAATCGCCTCTAACGACTCCCGTCGGATGAAATGGGGTATTATACGTGTTTTCTTTCTCCGTCACCACACGAATAAAACGTTTAACTATAGTAGAGGAATATTTTACAGGGCTGAGGGCCTCGGATGCAACCGAGAACCATGCTAAGGCGATGATGATGATTAAGATCTTTTATTCTTTTTTCAGTTATCGAATACTACTGTTGAAGATGTGGCTCCAACAACGCCATCTTTAAAGCCTAAAGATGTTAATAACTCGTAAGTTCTTTGTGTTACGAGTACTACAGCAAAAAGTCACTAAACAGGGTTTTTTCCATTGCACCTTTACTTTATATTTTTATTTCCAGAATAAAAAATATAATACGGGAGTATCAGGAGATGGATTGCAAGCGTTTCGACAAGGCCATGCCTGAGGTAAGTTTCTTAATTTGTATAAACAGTTATAAAATTATTTAAGGTGTAACAAATTTATTAACATTCATTTCTATTTCATATCATTACACACATCTTACAAATTTAAACCACCCGCTTAAACCATAATGGTTTATATAAGCGTGAGTTTGCCTAGTTAGTGTTACATTGCAAGTACCCAAATATATTAAAATACAGTTTTTTTTATAAGATAAAATACTTACTTCAAATACAGTCGTTTAAATTGTTTAAGAAATGGCTCTGTAAACTTTTTACAAAGGGTTGTTTTGTTACATATTTTTGCACTATTTGTTCTGGTAAGCTATTCAAAATTTCGGGTAGTATATATTGACAAATTTTGGTTCCATATAAATTGATAGATGTTGGCATATTGTATTTTTTTCTATTTGGCAACTGCCTTAAATTACTGTTTCGTGTATGTGTACGAAGATGATCTACTTTTGAGATTTCTTCTTTCATGATAGCTATTTATTACCATCAGAAATTTAGGTACATAAAATATTCTATTATAATATACAATTACTTACAAATTAATATAAAACTATGCTAACTATACAATATAGCTGATAGCTATTTTAGTTTTACATTGAATTGGCAGCACCTCACAATATTTAAATAGTTCGTTATAATTATCCTTAGAATCATTTTTAACATTTAGTGGAACTATAGTTTTTAACAACCTTAACTGCAGTTTATAGATTTTATCAATATATGTTTTGTACGTACGGCCATAGCTACATAACCCGTAATTAATAACAGAGTCCGCCAAAGCTAGGTACAATAAGCGCAGGGATTTATATGGCATTTTGTATTTCAATATATATAGTCTGCTGAGTATAGCTCTCAATTTATTACAAACATGTTCTATATGGGCTCCCCAGTTAAAACGGCTGTCTATTATCAACCCTAAATACATATGTTCCCTGACCATATCCAGCCTTGCACAGAGACCGTTAGGCCTACATTTAAGGTTGTTATGTACGCATCATAAGGGGGTACCGCACGATATCATTCAACGCGGCGAGTCTCCTTGCCGGATCGCCACCATGGATCCTGGAAGCGAGATGCCTTTCGGCGCTATACCGGTTCCGAAAGGCGGCGCGGGAGCGGGGTCACGATCCTGAGCCCGAAGAAATTCGGGCCGTGAGATCCCGGCTCCACATGGAAATGGTGGCGGAATGGGAGATACGACTTGGGCGACCAGGCGCAGGGCACGCCGTAGTAGCGGCGGTAAGACCCATCATGGGGGAGTGGCTAGAGAGGTCACACGGCAGCCTCTCGTACCGTCTGACGCAGAAAATCACCGAGCACGGATGCTTCGGAAAGTATCTGCGTCGGATGCAGAAAGAGCCAACGTCTGAGTGTCATCACTGCGACGCGAGCGAGGACTCAGGTCCGCACACGCTCACCGAGTGTCCGGCGTGGGAGACGCCGAGGCGGGAGCTTGTGGCGGCCCTGGGAGTGAGGGTTCTCACGCTCTCCACCTTGCTCGCGGCGATGGTTCGCTGTGCGGATGCGCGGGCGGCCGGCGCCTCCTTCTGCGAGCAAGTAATGCTCGTGAAGGAGGAGGCGGGGCGGGAGCGGCAGCGGGAGCGACGAAGGATCGCAAGACAAGCTGCCCGCGTACGAAGGCAACTCGGGCGTCGGAGGTCGATGAACGACCTCCGCCCCCCATGAGCGCCGGCCTGGGGGTGACAGGTGGAGCCGCCTGTCACCCTGGCAGAAGCAGGCTGCGGCGGTGGCGCGCGTGGCGCGCCTCCCCATTTCCGGGGACGAGTTGGGGACTCTGTAGTCCCCACACCCGAGAAGAGGGCTAGATCGTGAGAGATGGCCCTGGGTCGGCCGGGGTGCGAGGGATATGCCTGTCAACCTCACCTTCGGCAACCAAAGCGACCCACAGGCGGCGTGCGTTTTAGTCGGTTCGAGTCCGACATAACCTCCTCCACCGGCTCCGGTGGGGAGGTATCCGTGGGGATTTTGCGCACGTAAAAAAAAAAAAAAAGGTTCTTATGTATACATTCGTGATCGTGGACTATTATATTAGGCGTATATGAGCTGGTGTTATGCGAGGATTCTATACACATGAGCTTTGTTTTTTGAGCGTTTATCACCAGACCAACATCGTGGGCCCATTGACACATTCTATCAAAGTTTTGTTGCAATTTAGATTCAGCTGTTTTTATATCCTTTTCTGCTACCAGTAGACATGTGTCGTCTGCAAACTGGTATACGGAGCCGTGTGCAAATAAGTTGCACATTTGGTTTACATAAATTATATATTCATTCGGGCCAATAATTGAACCCTGTGCCGTTCCCATTTCGGTGTTTATGCTGCTACTCTGATTTCCGACCTTTACTCTCGTGTACCTGTTATGGTGATAATTTTTAAATAGTTCTAGCAGTGGGCCTCGTATACCAGTCTGCTCCAGCCTGTCATACAGCACTTTATATTGCAGCATATCAAATGCCTTGCTGAAATCAACGAAAATAACGAGCACGTGACGTTTTCCGTTCATGTGCTCGTTAATCTCGTTGGTGAATCGACACAATAGTTGAGTTGTACTTCTCCCTCTCTGAAAACCGTATTGTTTGTCATGAATTATATTGTGTGAGTTTAAAAATTGACTCAGTTTGTCCCCTATGTACCTCTCCACTATCTTGTCAACGCACGACAGTATAGTTATAGGACGGTAATTATTACAATCACTGTGGTTACCTTTTTTAAAGATAGGCCGCAATACTCCTATCTTTAGTTCATCTGGGTAGGTGGATGTGACAATGAATCTGTTAATCAAGTGTGTAATTACTGGCGTTATCTCCATGTTAAGATTTTTTATACATAGCTCTAATTCCGTCTAATCCCGGCCTTTTATTGGAGTTTAAATTATTTATAATTTTATATGTTTCCTCATTTTTAATTGTTGGCATTCTCATTGACACCTCCAACCCAGCCCCGGTGCCAGCCGTTGATCAAGTTAATACTTTTTTCTCGCAAGAATTTAAATTTAATTGCGTGTTTTTTTCTTATACACAATAACATGTTATTTAACAATAAGTTAATTCCGTAGCAAACATGTTTGCGGCATCGATATCAGATAACGAAAAGTATTTTTGAATCATTTTATCAACTGAATCAGCGACCTTATCACATAATTCATTAATCAATTGCCACAATCTCTTTGAATTATCAAAATTGTTTACAATCTCTCTCTTGTAGAATTTATTTTTAGTATGATTAATGTATTTATTTGTCTTGTTCCTATATCTATTATAAATAATTTTATTTTCAATTGTAGGTACCCTTTTGTATATTTTGAATAGCTCGTTTCGCTGCTTACACATGTGCACAACTCTTTTATTTACCCAGTTACAGGACTTTGATTCATATCTATTTAATTTCTTTTTAATTTGTTTACATGAATTATAGGACTCAGAAAATATATCATACATTGTTTTATAAATATCATTAGGTGATTTACAGATAAGAGGCGCATTCCAATCCGCGCGGCGCAGCTCGGCCATCAGCTGATCATGTTTGTACTTTGTAGGTATACACAACGCGTTTGTTTTCATTATCCTTAGCTGGCGGCCGGTCGTACACCAGTGTGCATGCTGTTATATAGTGGTCCGCTGGTGACTCATTCACTACCGCGGTATAGATCGCAGCAGTTGTCGCCGAGCTGTTCCGCACGAATATGTGATCTATACATGACCTAGTGATTAGACTGCCTTTTTTTCTACACGGGTATACTGATTAATGCATGTTATTAATCCTAGTTCGTACAAGGCGTTTATATACTCCGATTTAATACTACAGTTTTTCATAATGTTGATGTTCATATCACCGATAAGTAGGAGGTTACACTTTTCGGCCTTGTTTTTAACTAAATTAGTAATTTCTTTTACAAAATTCTTAACAGATAGGTCTGGGGGCCTATACAGACTAATTATATATAAATATTGATTGTCTATTTCTATTTGGCCCATAATAGTCTCGCTGAAGCAGGAATAGGCGGCTGTTGTCATAAATTTTAATTTTTTATGTAAGTACATACAAAATTACACCTCCTCCCTTCCTATTTGATCTTAAGTTAGTATACATGTTATAGTTAGGTAACGCAAATAATGCCGAGCAGGCCTGTCTTATATTTACTTCGGTTAGTACAATGATATGAACTATTTGTGAACTTGAAGATACAATTTGTTCAATTTGTGCAAAGTTTAGTATGAGTGATCTTATGTTTACATGTAAGGTTGTAATTAGTTTTTGTTGATTAGGTAATGATTCTATATAGTCATTCCATACATTCGTGTAAATTATAAGTCTTACTAGCCATTGAGTGCTATTTTCGGTAGGCCCTTAGCTGATTTTTTACACAATAAGAAAAACGATACAGACTCACGGTTTATTTCCACTTATCTCCATAGCCCACTTCCTAATGTCCTCTTCTGAGCGGATGACGCTTATTCTGGCTGCCTCATCCTTCCGTATCAAAACGTTGCCATGTTTGCACCATACAAACTTCACCAAGTTTGTAGTCTTCAAGTCCATCTTTGCGCGCCAGAGGAGATGAGCGGTCGCTGGGGTAAGTGCCTCCCTTAGGTATATCCTTGAGTTACCCTGTCTCCCAATGTCCTGTTCCGTTATAGTTTTTGTCTTAGCAGTTTCCAACCACATATCTCTTTGGTCTTCTTTCAGAATCATGACTAGGGTCCCTGCATTCCTCTTTTGCCCTTCAGTCGACTTGCTTTGTTTTCTATATACTTTTGTGACAGTTTTTGTGTCTGTTCCGAGTGTGTTACAAATTTTTTGTGTTATCTCCATGAGATTTTCGTTGTCCTGTTGGGTGATACCACATACTTCTAGTTGATTATTCATATCTCTTTGTTCTAGCATATTTATTTTCTGTTCTAAAAAATCGTATTTGTTCTTGATGTGTAAATATTTGTTATTTAGATCTTTGTGTTGCCTATTCATAGTTTTTATAGATTCTTCGTAGTTATTTATTATGTCCTGGAATTCATCAAATTTATCTGAGAAGAGTAAGTTGTAAACTTCTTTTCATCTCTTCTTGTATGGTTTCTCGTATTTGGCGTCTTATTTCCTGCATCAAACTACCCGGCGCTGCCTGACCTACCGCTTCGGAGTCAGTGTTATCCGCTTCGTCATCTGGGAGTATTACGGAGATGCGCTTTTGCTTGTTGAGATTTGAGCAAGGCTTGCACTTCCAATCCGCAGATTCCACCGCATTGAGGGCACTCAACTGATCAGCAGTTAGTAACGCACAACTAGTATGCCACCATTTATTACACTTTCCACACTGCAATCCAGTAGTTTTTTTAGTTATGGCTTTGCTGCACTTTGCACACTTCACCATTTCGACAAGAAACGAAGAAGAAATAACCAGAAGAAAAAAGTTTTTTATTTTTTTATTCGGGGGTATTCGAATATATACGTATACACTACTGTTCACTATGCAAGCACAGAGCATTAACAAAATTGTAATTAATTAATTATTAATTATCTTGGAACTTTGTGAGGTTATTTGGTATCGGAAAAGATGAGTAGAAAAAAAATTGGGTAACCAAATTCTCTAAAATTCAGTTGCAGTGATTGCAGACATTGACATCAATGCCTATTATACTAACCGTACCTCATCGATATGTCCAATATAATACAAGTGAGCAGCTGACTTTCGGAAGTCAATGGCCTGTGAGTGATTCGTAGTAAGTTTTATGAGCCGACCCACGAGTATTACGATCAAGAACCAAGCGGTTCGGAGACTCTTTCCTCTGTCGCACCATTAAGGCCTGGAATTCATTACCAGCTCACGTGTTTCCTTCTTCCTACAGTCCCGGGTCCTTTAAGCGGGGCGTGAAAAAGCATATGATAAGGCCGTCAAGCTGAGTGTCACCATTATCACACGGTATGTGTAAGTAATGGTGACCCTCTTTTCTGGGAATGACGGCCCCGTGGTAGCGTTAGCATACAAAGATGACTGTAAAATTAAAAAATAAGTGAAAAATTAACAATCATCTCTCTCTTTTAATCATTATTTTATTAGTTATTCGGGCATAGTTGCCGATATTGATTAACCCCTCAAAGTTTCGTGAGTTAATTTTGTTACACCTTATATAGTTAGATAATATTAAATACTTACATACATATAATCACGCCTATATCCCTGGAGGGTTAGGCAGAGGTGAATTAACACCCACATTTCACCAATAATTGTATTCGGTCCCACTTAATAGGGGGTGAGCCTATTTGCCGTGTTCCGGCACTATTGTTAAGCCATCCGTGGCTGTGTCTGGGCTGTATAAACAGCTCTATCCCTTAGTCGCCATGTACGACACCTCATGGGAAGAGATGGGATTCGACTATGCCGGGAACCACGCAGCTGATTAAATACTTAAAGTTTGGAAAATAAATGTATCTTCGCTTAGTCCATTAACCTTGCGAGCCTACGCTTAAGTGGTGATCCGTCGACGAGAGCGTAGTGTTTCCGACGGTTTACTCACTAAACCTCGTATTCTAGAATGGCATTCAATTCTGAATCTCGATTATTCTGAGAACAGATTGTATAGACAATCTGTCAATGCTGTCAATCTGTCCTTAGATAAATCGAGATACAGCTGTGCAATTCGCTAAGCATTCAGCGTCGAGCACAGCGCTGCGACAGCCTTGACAGAGCTTATCATTGGTCGATCTTTAGTGACGTCACCCAGTCTGACCAATCACAATCTCTGTTGAGGTTGTCGCAGCGCTGTGCTCCACGCTGTATGCTTAGAGAATTCCACAGCAGGACTGAAAAAGTCGTTCTAGAATACGGGTTTAAGTCGCGGCGTACGACTAACGGCATAACATAACATAACATAAACTCACGTCTATATTCCCGAAGGGGTAGGCAGAGGTGCTGGCTCCCACATTTCGCCAGTTTATGTTTAGGTCGCGAGCCTATTGCCATTAACCGGGCACTTATAAACCTACGATAAATACACACATAACTTCGAAAAGCATCGAAAAGTCATTGGTGTGTGCCATGGTAAAACCTGGCCTCGTCTCAGCAGTCCATTATACATAACACTGGGCTACGGCATATGACACCAAATATACTCGACTCGAGCTTCGGCTTCGGCTTCCCTGAGCCAGCGAATTCTTTTTATATGAACAAAAAAAAATTTCAAAGCCGATACTAACTGCAGGTGTTTTTTCTATTTCAGGAGACGACAGAAGAAACTTCTAGCTGGCAGTAAGTACTCAAAATTTTAAGCATCGGTAGATTAGTGGTTACGGTCTTACGGTCGAGAGGCCCCGGTTTCGAATCCTGGACATTATACTATCGACTTGAACTCGTTCATAATACAAGTAATTCAGCTTAGCTGGAGGGGTTCGAGGAAATATTAGTTTTTTTTTTTTATACCACTTAGGTGGCAGACAAGCACACGGCCCACCTGATGGAAAGTGGTTACCGTGACCTATGGATGTCTGTAACACCAGAGGAGTCACAGTCGCGCTGCCAACCCTGTAAGTACAGAGTTTCTGTGCCGTCAGTCTACTGACTCTTGGCTTGTCCTGCTTTGTCTTCTAAGACAAAGCAGGACAAGCCTTTAGTCTTCCCACTGACAGCACAAATTCTCCAGTGAGCTCTGGCTACCCTACTCACCACTGGTAACACAACACGAAGTTATTATAGCCGCGGTATTCTGTAGGGCGGAGGTACTACCCCAGTCGGACTGCTCAATCGGGCGGAAATACCGCTGTGTCCTACCTCCTTTTATTTATAAGTAATTTCGGTTATAATATTCTGTATAAGAAAAAGAAAATTTCGTTCATTTACTTCATACAATACATATGATAGGGGAACAGGTTTGAAGAGTCGACGTTTTGTAAAGATCGATCAATATTGGCATTCGGATCAAAAGAATTTCTTGATCAGAACGCCTATCCCGGTTGCCTTCCGCACTTTAGAGGCCAGTCAATTTTAGCGACGTGTGAATCACTGTCATACCACTAACACAGCAAAAAATGCCATAAAATTTTGAAGTTTATGTCTACAGAGTTAAGGTCCAAAATCAAATAAACAAGAGTTCATTACAATATTTTTTTATATTTGGTCTACAAGTCTCGATTCATTTAACATATACACACATATACACACGCTGACATACACACACGCATGTATGTAAAATGTTCCAGATAATTTTATATAGTAATAATGTCGACCAAGCAAATTTAACTTGTGTAATCGTAAGAGGTACCCCCCACAGGACAGGCTTGCCTAGTGTGGGGCCAACGGACACTTTGTTAAAAAACTATACTCTTATTGATACTAAAATATTTTTCATTTTTCATTTCATTTTCATTTCATATTCCTAAAGTCTGAAATGATATGGCAATTTTTGCCGTGTCGTGTGATAAGAAAGTGGTTGAAAATTATCAGCAGAATCAGGGTCTAGATGATGTACCAGCTTAGGGGTTGACGTCGAAGATCTAAGTGGGACTGTATAGCTAAATAGAATACGTAACATAACATAAACACACGCCTATATCCCCGAAGGGGTAGGCAGAAGTGCTAGCACCCACATTTCGCCAGTTTATGTTTTAGGTCCCAATGTAATAGGTGGCGAGCCTATTGCCATTAACCGGGCACTTATAAACCTGCGATAAATACACACATAACTTCGAAAAGCATCGAAAAGTCGTTGGTGTGTGCCATGGTAAAACCTGGGATCGAACCCGAGACCTCGTCTTAACAGTCCATTACCCATACCACTAGGCTACCGCGGTTACTTATTTGAATACAACTATTACATATTACGATATTGTTTCAGACACAAGACAACAATAAAATTGTGCAAGATAATCAAAGAGTAAGTATTCCAAGTGAGATTCGAAAGAAAGAAAGAAAGAATGAAAACACATTTATTATGGTTTCGCACACATTGACATAAATTACAGTGTTTAACTATAATATGCATGTACATATAAATTTATGTGTGCGAGCCTCAAAAGGTCGCCATCTCAGCATAGATACTGCACATCACATGTTAATATGATGTGCAGCGCTGGTATTCTGATGGCGCCTTTGCAGCGGCGCGACGTCACGCACGCGTGCACGCGTGCACAAGGATACTATATTATAGTTATAATCACAACACCACACATTAATGAGGTTCATTAGGTTTAAAATTCGATCGATCATGATAGATCGAATGGAATGTGCGATCGATCTTCTTCTTGGAGTCAATGGCTAGGTCTGGCATATAGTGACTAGGTGTAAATTTTGTCGGCCTAAAACTTGGCCACAGCAATAGCATTTACAGTTGCACTGCAAATGTCGTCGGGAACTGTGAAGGGACACAACAAGCAAGAGAGCAAATGGACATGGACTAGGATTGGACCTCGTTATTGCAGGACTCTTGCGACAGATCGATAACTTTTGCCATGTTTTCGGTGCAGCGGATAACCTAGATCATTAGAATGTTTAAGGACTTGCGATCGATGAAATAATGAAAGATGAAGAATGAAAAGATAGTTTTTGTAGTGTGGCGGCGGTGAACGCGACTGCTACGCAAGAGGTGCAGAGGTTCGATACCCGCTCAATGCAAATATTTGTATGTATGAATTTCATTTTTGTGGTCGTACCTCGGAGAGCACGTTAAGCCGTGCGGTTGCCATACGAACATCTATAGCAGTCGTTACACCCGTAACGCTACAGGCAATGTTACGATCGCCAAACTTATGGAGGTCGGATGGAGTCGAGTAACATTTAGATGCTATTCGATTTATAAGCTTTTGAATTTTAGATAACTGCAATTTTCTGTATTCACGAATTTTCTTATACCTGCTTAGGAAAGAAAATTGGTGATGATTGTTGATAACAGGATCGTAGGAGGTAGGACACGGCGGTATAACCGCCCGATTGAGCAGTCCGACTGGGGAAGTACCTCCGCCCTACAGAATACCGCGGTTATAATAACTTCGTGTTGTGTTCCCAGCGGTGAATAGGGTAGCCAGAGCTCACTGGAGAATTTGTGCCGTCAGTGGGAAGACTAAAGGCTTGTCCTGATTTGTTTTCTACTGACGGCACAGAAACTCTATACTTACAGGGTTGGCAGCGCGACTGTGACTCCTCTGGTGTTACAGACGTCCATAGGCCACGGTAACTACTTTCCATCAGGTGGGCCGTGTGCTTGTCTGCCAACTAAGTGGTATAAAAAAAAAAAACAGAGAGTATCGTGAAGTGTCACGAACGAGTAAGAGGAGAAAAAATTAATAGCTAAGCAGGTGAAAATTATAAAATAACGCCATTGACATAAAGATGACATCACGCTAGCGTCAACAATTAAAAAACAACATTGTGATATGTGGGGATATTAGCTGCGGCTACATAAACCTGTGGCGCAGTGAACGTCTTTAGCTTAAATTAATAAAAAACTATAATTATAATTTACTAACATTTTTTTCTAACATTTATTTACCATTGTCTAAGTAAATAAATAAATTAGCTATTATAAAAAATGCTTCAACAATTAATGCTTTTTTACAGAGAAATAATGCCCATGGAACGCCATCCCGTTATTGAGAGCACCATATCCACAACTTTTACTGAAGCCACCGTCTCTTCTACTATTGCAACAACCATTGATCTTACTCAAACACCTACACACTCACCTGCCACTAAATCCACCAGCTCATCCAGCACTGTCTCACCTTATTATACTAACTTGGCAAATATATCCACAACTGCCACTGAATCCACCAATGCTTCACCTAATAATCTTAATGTAAGAACTACATCCGCTACTATCACTAAAACCACCAATGCTATACCCAACTATCCTACTGTGATAACTACATCTGTACCTGCCACTGAATCCACCACTGCTTCACCTAATCATCTTAATGTAACAGTTACACCCGTTAATACCACTGAATTCTCCAATCCTATAAAAACTATACCCAATAATTGTCCTACAACGATAACTATAACATGCACCTGTCACTAAACCCACCACATTACAAGCCACGTTTGCTCCCAATTATGCAAAAGGCTATTTGACTTTTTTTTAGTTTCGAAAAATTACCACTCTATAATAGTATGATGAACTGTTAAAGGAAAATATTCTTTCGACAAATTGTTTTAAAATATTTGATTTTGAAAATTATTTTCTCACGCCGCCGGAAAACGCTCCGTACAAAATTATACGTGCTAATTTCTATGAACTGTTAAAGGAAAATATTCTTTCGACGAACAGTTTTAAAATATTTGATTTTGAAAATTAAATTTCTCGCACCGCCCGAAAACGCTCCGTACAAAATTATACGTGCAAGTTGTGTGCAAGCAACACGCCGGTTGCACGTAGTACAAATGTATGGAGTGCAAGGAATATAGCATTTCTCTCTATTTATGTTGCGTTTACAGGTATTAATTATATCAATTCGTAAAAAAGTAATGTGAAATTTAATGAAGAATCCATAAAGTTATAGTACTGAATTCAATTGTATATTTTAACTTACTTTGGGAATTAAAAACATCAATAAGTTTATTTAAGCAATATCTTATTTTGCAAGGCTTATTTTTTCAGAACAATCTAAAAAATTAAGCTGTATTAGACTGCCTACCTGCCGCTGAACTCACTATTTCATCCACTGCTCCAATTACTTATTCTACTGCCTTACAATGTAATTCTGGCATCAACCTCTAACTTCGCACTGGCCACACAACTCTCCGCTTCCTCTACCACAAAGAAAATAATTAACTCACCGACTCCACTCACCCTAAAATGCCCTTATATCTATGTATGTATACCTAACAGTAAAAAACTGTTTCTAATACCATTGCTAAAAACACCGAACTTTAAACCTAGTAGGTAGTTAAGGATAGAACATAATATTTTCTTATTCAGTAATGGTGGCCACACACGTTTCAACATACTTGTGCAAATCTAGACTTGCAACAGCATACTGGAAAGTATGTGGCTGACTTAAGTGAAATCACCAGCCTCTCTAGACAAGTGCCTCGTGACAGCTCTAATCTGAGAGGTGGCCATTATTGTATACGTCAAATCCCATTATCATGTAATTTTAGTTTTATTTGACTTGTATATCTTGTACTCCAATTGCTTATTCTTTTTGATTTGTGTAGAATACTTTTCTTGATTTTTTCTGGAGTGCCACTATTTTATACTTACGTGAAGTATTTTGTATACACTTAATTTTAAATTTATCCACTATTGTACCATTTACTGCAGGTATATTTATTATGTGTATACCAGTAATGGGCTGTAGCTGTAAGTTGAATTAATAAATAAAATAATTGATACTGTCTAAAATAAAAAACTCTTGTGTTGTCATGTTTGTTTTCACTTGTAGATTATTGTATTAACAATTATACATACCTACTTCAGATATACATTCTAATAATTTTATACAAAACAAAATAATATTACACATATTTTGCTTAAGCACAGTATTTTTATAGATAAACTTAATTAGGGTACATGTACTATTTATCACTATGAGATTAGTGAAGTACTATTCCGATAGGTATTTTAATTTCATAGCATATTAAACGAAGCTTAGTCAAACAGTAAACTCTGCCCCTCTCTGCTTGAAGTGGGTTAAAAAATCTGTCAATTTCCCTTTTTCCCTAGATGGTGGCCGCGGTAGCCTAGTGGTATGGGTAATGGACTGCTGAGACGAGGTCTCGGGTTCGATCCCAGGTTTACCATGGCACACACCAATAACTTTTCGATGCTTTTCGAAGTTATGTGTGTATTTATCGCAGGTTTATAAGTGCCCGGTTAATGGCAATAGGCTTCGCCACCTATTACATTGGGACCTAAACATAAACTGGCGAAATGTGGGTGCTAGCACCTCTGCCTACCCCTTCGGGGATATAGGCGTGAGTTTATGTTTTATGTTATATGTTATGGTGGCCGTGTGACAAGAGTTACAACCCCACAGACCTGTAGTTAACTTATAGCCCCTTCCCCCCCCCCACCCTATATATCTAAAACCGAAAATTAAGTGCTCTGATAAATGCATGCTAAACCCAAAAATGTAAGATTTCAATGGAATATTAGAGAATAGATAATGAACTTGGAACATAATGATATGGAACTGACATAATTATACAGATTTCTTGCATGATTAAATTATAGTAGGATAAAATATTGTTGCTGTCCACTTATGAGAAAAAAAACCTAATTACAGTACAATGCATAGAAAACAATAATTACATTATTGATTTCTATGCATTTATATGAAATACAACATTATAATATATATACATACATTTCATAGTTGACGACACGACGTAGACGTCGTCGGCTCGACGTGACGTCTCCAAATTTAAAAATTTACGGCACCTTGTCGAGCACATAAACATAATATCACTATCGACTTGTACTCGAAAACGCTACGTCGCCAATTTCACAGCATGCGAAATTGAAATCTCACTACGAATTCAACTATCGAGTTCATTTAATCGTTCGAAACGTTCTTAAAAAAAATATTGTCTAGTATTGCATCAAAGTCATTAAGTATAGTTATTAATATAACAGAAAGGCTGGAAGTTTGATATAACTAAAGCATGTGCTGGTCTTGGTCTGGCGGTAAAACTGAAATAAAAACAAATTGTGATTATTAATTGGCACTGGACTCAAGTCAATTTCTAGTCGTTGGAATGATGTTATAATTTATTGGAACGAAGTTCCTTACGGCAGGCTTGGAGGGGATAGGGATTTTGCTGCGCGACCGAACTGAAAAAAATGTGATAGTAAAACCGTAAGAAAAAATCCGTGGAATAAAACCGTTAAATGAGACGTGCGCAGGCGCAACAGTCGCATACACAAGCGAGTAGTGTATAATACCTTTCTCTTTCTTTTCTATATTATTAATTAATTATTATTATTATTTTTGTTTTATTTTTTCTCAGCTTTTTGGCTGGTTTTAACTGCATTTACGGGCTTAAACCAAGTAAATGCTGATTGTGGTGTGTATTATGTGGGTGTGTTTTCGTCCAACTGCATGAACTTTCTGACTTTTCTACATGTGTTTAATATGGCAGCTTTCTGTAGATTGATGTATAGAGATTCTGGCAAATCTATTAATTTTAGACTATGGAGGAGATGGTTCGGAATAACACCAGTGGTGGAGAGAACTATAGGAACTACGTAGACATTATCTTGTCTCCATATCCTTATCACTTCTTCTTTGAGCTCGGCATACTTGCTTATTTTTTCAGTTTAAATTAAGTTTAAATTATGCGTGTTGGGAACTGCAATGTCTATTAAATATGTAACTTTTTTAATTTTGTCCTGTAGAATGATGTCTGGTCTAATGTAGTGAATAGTCCTATCTGTTAGAATTGCTCGGTCATAGTAGATTTTGTGTGTGTTATTTTCTAATATTGTTTGTGGTGTATATTTATAGTAAGGGGTGTTAGAGTCTTGTATGAAAGAATAATAATAATAAGATGGTCTAATACAGATATTGCAAACTTAGAAAGAACCACACGCACAACACTCACAAAACACAACAATCTTCATCCAAAATCTGCAACTGAAAGGCTCACCATCAAAAGACAGAACAGCGGGAGAGGTTTAATAGATATTCAAAACCTTTGGCAGAAACAAATTACTAGACTGAGAACATTTTTCCATACAAAATCTAACACTAGTAACATTCATAAAGTTATTTTATTAAATGACCTTAACTACACACCACTTAACCTATCTGATCCGGAAAGTCCACACAACACTTGCAACTCTGACCCAAAAAATCAAAAAATAATAGACTGGAAATCAAAAGTACTCCACGGAAGACACCCTCATGACTTAGAGCAACCCCACGTTAACACACTCGCATCTAACAAGTGGCTTAAAGTAGGAAATTTGTTCCCGGAAACTGAAGGATTCATAATAGCTATACAAGATCAAATCATCAACACTAAAAATTACAGAAAATATATTATTAAAGACCCAACTATTACAAACGACAGATGCCGCAGATGTTATACACAGTCAGAAACCATACAACACATAACAGGAGCATGCATAACACTCACACAAACAGACTACACCCATAGACATAACCAAGTTGCAAACATCATTCACCAGAAACTTTATTATTATCCTAACTTGATTTGTCAGTCCAATACCCAATTTAATCAAGAGGGCACTAGATAGTGCAAGGTTGCGTCGTTAGTTATGTCGCACTACCTAGAATTTTTGTTGTTTGACACCACAGATAACAGAGTTCAATAGAGTTATCGTAATGTTTTTATTTTTTGTGGAAAGTTTAAATCAAAGTACCTCTTTTTTTTACTTGCAAAATCCCCACGGATACCTCCCCACCGGAGCCGGTGGAGGAGGTTATGTCGGACTCGAACCGACTAAAACGCACGCCGCCTGTGAGTCGTTTTGGTTGCCGAAGGTGAGGTTGACAGGCATATCCCTCGCACCCCGGCCGACCAAATCAAAGTACCTAAGCAACTACCTACCGTCTAACGCTTCTATCAATAATATAATCAACTAGCTGACCCACCCCAGCTTCGCCCGGGGTATATTTTGAAGCTTCATATCCCTTTGAGCCCGTATGTTTTAGCCTTCAAAATATGTATGAAAAATTGCCGGATTTGTTAACATTTATTATCAATGCTCCGCTCCCTTATGTAGTAGCGTGATGATATATAGCCTAAAACCTTCCTCGATAAATGGACTATCCAACACTGAAAGAATCATTCAAATCGGACCAGCAGTTCCAGAGATTAGCGCGTTCAAACAAACAAACTCTGCAGCTTTATAATATTAAATAGGTATAGTATAGATAATAATATTAGTATAGATAATCAATTTTATTTCGTTCGTATCGTGAGAGAAGAGTCTGCGGCAGAGCTTTATCGAAACATTAGGTGTACCGGCTTGCAGGTGGTTCGGCTTGCACCACAAATATCTTAGTAATTTATTCAAAAGTCAAAAGAACATTGTAATTAGACTCAAATCGAGTAGCAATTAGTAATTATAGGATTTTAGTCTGTTTATCTGTTACTTCGAGACGGATGTAAAAACGACGGAACGGCTTTTGATGATTTCTTTAATTTTTTTCTTATTATTATTAGTGTAGTTTATACCTACCGTCATATATCTTAATCCCAAAATGTGCTTGAAATTTACTGTATTTGTACAGAAAGTATCTACGCGAATTTTTGAGTGTCTTTTGAGGAAAGCACAGGGTGCTACGGAAGTGGACGAGCTCAATTTTTTTTTAAATCTAGGACTTAAACACAAGAACAAACTGTCTTTTAATTTCAATAGAGGCTATAATAAAAGTGTCAATAGGTACATTCTTAACTTGTAAGTGTTAGTTAGTTGAAGTGGCAGTGGGCCAGCCACGTTTGTCGAAGGACTGATGGCCGTTGGAGCAAGCGAGTCATAGAGTGGAGACTGCGAGAAGGTAAACGAAAGATAGGACGCCCCCTAGCCAGATGGACGGACGACCTGAAAAAGGTGGCTGGGACAGACTGGATACGGAAGGCGGAGGATCGGAGAAAATGGCGCACATTGGGAGAGGCCTATGTCCAGCTGTGGACTACGGTGGGCTGATTGATGATTGATTGATGACGTGTTAGCAAATTAAGTTAACATTTTAATTACTTGCTAGCCTGAAGTTAAAGAATTAGGACCACCCCATCTCCTCCCATGCGGTGTCGTACAAGGCCACTAAGGGATAGGGCTGATAAACAAACAGGGCAGACTCGGCCTCAGATGCACGGCTCAAGTCCACAATAGTCCCCGAAATACGGCAATAGGCTCACCCCCTTACGTTGGGCAATGATTGGTGAAATGTGGGTGTTAATTCACCTCTGCCTAACCCTCCAGGGATAGAGGCGTGATTATTTGTATTTATGTATGTATTATTCTGAAGGTCTATATTGTAATTGTATGAGTAATTGTTAAATAAAAAGTTCATCTTAATGAAAAAAGAAATCTAGGTCACGCCAATGGTATGGTAACTAACATTCCACCAATCATAGGTTGTTATGCCATGAAATTGCCGTTTTTTTGAAGAAATTGTGGGAAACCCAATTTTCAGTACTAACATTTTTGCATTTTTTTAGGAATGACAAATCCAAATTTTATGATTATTTTGTGTATGAATGAGACAACATTAAGCTAACAAACACTTTTATTACATTTTTGAAAAGTGACAGCTGTAAAAAAGTAATACGTAATTTATCATCAAAATGGATAGCATTTAGGAAGTACTTTTTTGTAGATCGAATTTAATTTGTCAAGAGTCCATTAAAAACAAAATTTAATACAGAGTTGTAAAATCTTGAAATCAACTTTCAAACAAAATATAAATAATGGGAATAGCTATTAAATTACAGGAATAACGAACTCATAAATCTGTAAGAAAATTTCGACAATTTCATAGGTAAAGACCTAATATAAAAAAATCTACACGCGCCAGAGGGGGTTCTTTTCTCTCGCGACTTTGAGGTCCGAGATATGTGACGGAAGGTATATTTCGGTGACATTTGGTTATCAAATGATTGGAATAAGTGAACACTGTGTAGTATTAAGTACACTAGTATCTAATTATTCGTTGTAAACGTACCTATTTGTGAAGAACAAAATGTTAGGATTTACTACTGTGTATGTTTTGATGAGTGCAGTAATCCTGATGCAGTTGATGGATTTTAGTGAATCGATAAGTGAAAATGATCCCCACGCTTGCATAATAAGGTAAGCAGTATTTTATGGTGAGACTAGCATCGCCCTGTCGTTTCAAGAAGAAAATCCTACGGGACAAATGTGCCGAGGGCATGAACGTTTTTTTTATATCACTTAGATGGCAGACAAGCACACGGCCCATCTTTTGGAAAGTGGTTACCGTGGCCTGTGGACATGTGTAACACCAGAGGAGCCACACTCGCGCTGCCGACCCTGTAAGCACAGAGTTTCTGCTGTCTGAGTATCTGTTCCAGTGGTCAGAGCGTTCTCCCCTGTAAGGGAAAGATCGCGGGTTCGAATCCCGCTTGGACGGATTAAATTTTTTCTATCTTAATCGATTTGAATACAAGTTATTAGTGTAGTCATAAGCTACATATATATAACATAAACAAATTTATTATATATAATTTAATAATATCTTACACCGACATCCACACGGGCGGAGCCGCGGGCAAAAGCTAGTCTTATATATAAAATTCACGTGTCACAATGTTCGTTCCCGTACTCCTCCGAAACGGCTTGACCGATTCTCATGAAATTTTGTGAGCATATTGAGTAGGTCTGAGAATCGGCCAACATCTATTTTTCATCCCCCTAAATCTTAAGGGTAGTCCACCCTGGGAACCGACATCCACGCGGGCGGAGCCGCGGGCAAAAGCTAGTCTTATATATAAAATTCACGTGTCACAATGTTCGTTCCCGTACTCCTCCGAAACGGCTTGACCGATTCTCATGAAATTTTGTGAGCATATTGAGTAGGTCTGAGAATCGGCCAACATCTATTTTTCATCCCCCTAAATCTTAAGGGTAGTCCACCCTAGGAACCGACATCCACGCGGGCGGAGCCGCGGGCAAAAGCTAGTCTTATATATAAAATTCACGTGTCACAATGTTCGTTCCCGTACTCCTCCGAAACGGCTTGACCGATTCTCATGAAATTTTGTGAGCATATTGAGTAGGTCTGAGAATCGGCCAACATCTATTTTTCATACCCCTTAGTGATAAGGGTTGTCCACCCTTAACATTATATGGCAAAACAACGTTTGCCGGGTCAGCTAGTAATAATATAATTTTGTTTTTAGAAGCGTGTGGCCTCGTCTCAGAAATCGCGACCGTAATTACCGTCCGGTAAGTGATAGTTTGGTTACGCATCAAAATATCATCTTTCGCACATCGGACCTTAAGTAACTACCTAACTACTTAATTGCCTTTATTTAATTTTGCTGGAAACACCTTGGGATCTTGCCTAGGGAGGACAATTTTTTTAAATAGGACACGTCAATTCAACTTCGCCTCGCCTGATGATAAACTGAAGGCAAAGACTTAGAAAAAAGGATCGCCAATGTTACAATGATAATACTCAGCTTGACGGCCTCATTATATGCTTTATCACACTCCTCTTAAAGTACCCGGGACTGTAGGAAGAAGGAAACGCGTGAGCTGGTAATAAATTCCAGGCATTAATGGTGCGACAAAGGATAGAGTCACAGAACCGCCTGGTTCTTGCTCGGATATTCTGCACCGTGTGCGGGTGACATCTAAGCACTGCACATGTTGCCCTACACAGCCCTACACAGGATTTTAGGACACCTATTACGATTAATGAATAAAAATTAACTGCTCAAGTGAAGTCACACTCGTACTTGTAACCTTTTTATGCCCTTTTTTTTGTTTTTTTTATACCACTTAGGTGGCAGACAAGCGCACGGCCCACCTGATGGAAAGTGCTTACCGTGGCTTATGGACGTGTGTAACACCAAAGAAGCCACACTCGCGCTGCCGACCCTGTAAGCACAGAGTTTTTGTGCCGTCAGTGTGGAGGACAAAGCAGGACAAGCCTTTAGTCATCCCACTGACAGCACAAATTCTTCAGTGAGCTCTGGCTACCTTACTCACCGCTGGGAACGTTACACGAAGTTTTTATAACCGCGGTATTCTGTAGGGCAGAGATACTTCCCAAGTCACACTTCTCAATTGGGCGGAAATACCGCCGTGTCCTACCTCCTATTCATGTACACAGTACAAATATTTGCACTGAGCGTGAATCGAACCCGCGCCTCCTGCGTGGCAATCGAACGTTCTACCGCTACGCCACAAAGGCCGTCAGAGTTCCTCAGTGAACAACGCGACGGCGACGCTTTGATTTAATGTGTAACTTTTAAAATTCCAGAGAGAAATAATAATCGGAAAAAAAATTGTTTGCTGTAAAGGATATTTTCTAAATAGTACATCTGGGTTATGCGAGCCGATGTGTAGTACAGTTTGCTTGAACGGTACATGTTCTGCTCCAAACGTATGTACTTGTAACCATGGCTACCATAACCAAATAGACGCTGAAGGAAATTTCAAATGCCTACCGTCTATCAACGCTTCGTCTACAACAGAAAGAACCATTGAACGATACTTGAACCTCAATTCGTCGGTAAGTAAAGTTGAACTCATCACCTTAGAACATAACATAACATAAACTCACGCCTATATCCCCGAAGGGGTAGGCAGAGGTGCTAGCATCCACATTTTGCCAGTTTATGCTTAGGTCCCAACGAGCCTATTGCCATTAACCGGGCACTTATAAACCTGCAATAGATACACACATAACTTCGAAAAGCATCGAAAAGTCATTGGTGTGTGCCATGGTAAAACCTGGGATCGAATCCGAGACCTCGTCTCAACAGTCCATTACCCATAGCACTAGGCTACCGCGGTTCTTATCATCTTAGAAGGGATTTTTAAATTGATCTGAATGACGCAATTTTAAAATTTAATTTTGATATTAAACTAAACCTGTAATGCTTCATGTGTTACAGTATTAGTTTTTGCGTTGTATACTTAAATGCTGCTTAACTGACTAATTTGTAGACATATTTTAAGTGGTATTGTAAGAAAGATCGGCAATTTAACGTATATAAATGTTTTTGTAAAGCGGTACGTCCTACGTAAGCGAATTCGACGCGCACGCGAAGTGAAACTTCAAACAGTCGATACGTATTGAAGTATCCTGTATTTGGTCACCCAAATGCACGTAGGTCGATTGTTTGATATTATCACGCTGATTGACGCGGTGGCGGTTGTCAGGATGTCATTTTATCAATCAATCAATCAATCAGCCCACTGCAGTCCACTGCTGGACATAGGCCTCTCCCAATGTGCGCCATTTTCTCCGATCCTCCGCCTTCCGCATCCAGTCTGTCCCAGCCACCTTTTTCAGGTCGTCAGTCCATCTGGCTGGGGGCGTCCTACCTTTCGTTTACCTTCTCGCGGTCTCCACTCTAGGACTCGTTTGCTCCAAACGCCATCGGTCCTTCGGCAAACGTGGCCAGCCCACTGCCACTTTAACTTGCTTATTCTATGGCCTATGTCGGCAACTTTAGTTCTCTGTCGGATAACCTCGTTCCGAATTTTATTCTTCAGAGAAACTCCAAGCATAGCTCGCTCCATAGCCCGCTGCGCGACTTTTAAGCTATGGACCAGCCCCACTGTAAGTGTCCACGTTTCGGCACCGTAAGTCATAACAGGTAGGACGCACTGTTCAAAGACCTTTGTTTTGACCTTTGTATTAAGCCCCGACGCAAAAACGACGGGGTGTTATAAGTTTGACGTGTCTGTGTGTGTGTCCAAGATGGCCGCCGCTACAGAATGACGGAGTACATATTTTTTCTCAACTCCCTCAATATGGGTGTCAAATCAAAGAGCTTGACGAGTAGATCAATTTAAAAAGTGTAAAATATAAATTAAATAAACAAATACAAAACCTCCGTCACAAAAAACAACCCCCAAAAAGTCGAAAAAAATTTTTTTTTTATTTTTTTTTTATGTAGGACACGTCAATTGGACTTCGCCTTGCCTGATGGTAAGCTGAAGGCAAAGTCCCAGAAAAGAGGGTCACCATTACTTACACATACCGTGTGACAATGATGACACTCAGCTTGACGGCCTTATCATATGCTTTTTCACGCCCCGCTTAAAGGACCCGGGACTGTAGGAAGAAGGAAACACGTGAGCTGGCAATGAATTCCAGGCCTTAATGGTGCGACAGAGGAAAGAGTCTCCGAACCGCTTGGTTCTTGATCGGATGTTTTGCACCGTGTGCGGATGACATTTAAGACCTGCACGTGTTGTCCTGTGTAGGAAAGGGGAGGGTGGGACTAATTGGAAGAGCTCATCAGAACACTCCCCATGGTACAGACGGTAAAATACAGCCATGGACGCAACATCTCTACGCAGCTGTAAAGGTTCTAGGTTGTTCGTGATCTCGGGATTCCCAATGATGCGGACCGCACGTCGCTGCAACCTGTCGAGAGCATCTAGTATGTACTTTGCTGAACCATCCCAGAGATGCGAGCAGTACTCCACACAGGAGCGAATTTGTGTCTTGTATAGAAGACACCGCTGCTCCGGCGTGAAAAATCGTCTCACTCTGTTCAGGACTCCCAGTTTTCGTGAGGCTGTTTTGATGATGCTTTCGATGTAGTTTTTGTTATTCAGGTTGCAGCGAAAGTTGGAAAGAAGTGATTTGTGCCAGACTCTATCGAAAGCTTTGGCGATGTCAAGACTAATTGCCAGTGACTCGCCGTGCTTGTCCATAGCCTCACCCCAAAGATGGGTAACGTATGCTAGAAGATCACCCGTTGACCGTTTCGGTCTGAAGCCATATTGCCGGTCATTAATTAAGGAGTGATCCTCTAGGTGCCGCATGAGCTGTTTGTTAATTATGTGCTCGAACACTTTGCACAGCACTGAGGTGACGGCTATGGGTCGATAGTTGGCTGGCTCCGAGCGATTGTGTTAGTTAGCCCTATTACTTTGATATACCTAGTAATACATGAAATGAAATATGTTTATTTGCAGAAATATGGTAGGTACAGGGTTTTAAACATAAATATAAGAATCGCATATTTCGTCAGTCAATGTTCTGACATGCAAAATATAATGTAGCTAAAATAATGCTTAATTGAAATATTTGGATTAAATCGCCATGTCAAATGCTTTCATAAATCATTGTCAAATTAAATTAATTAATTAATTCGGAATTAATAACATTGAAAAATTTAAACAATAATCAATTGAACATAGAATAAAACATGGTATTATGTAATAAATTAATCACAGTCAAATAAATAAATAAAATTTAAAAATTCAAAGCTACCAGTATTGAATTCAAAATAAATAATAATCAATTGAACATTTAATGAGAATAAAATCAACAATTACGCTCACTTAAATAATCATTCAACGAATTTATAAATTTTATGGAACAATGCAGTTCTAGGAACAAAATGTAGAACCAATCTTTCACTGTCACGAGTGCTACGTGGATACATATCCTTGGCCGTTTTAAAAAGATTACATATTTTGATTCAAGCGTTGTCATTATCGGGGGGACCTTGGATCGTTCCGATAATATGACCTAGTGCTCTACCAGTTGGGTCCCCCGACATGACTAGGCTTGAATCAAAATATGTATCACTAGGTATATCAAAGTTATAGGGCTAACTAACACAATTTATTTTCGACGTTTTGGGGGTTATTTTTTTGACAGTAGTGTGATGTGGCAGGGGCAATTCGTGCGCACGCAGGACAAGGCCGCCGAATCGCGCCCGCGTCGCATTGGATTCGCGTGAAATCACATCGAATCGCTTCGCAATTCTGTTCGCTTTGAATCGCCTTCGTAGGACGCCGTATAAGACACAGCCGACCACCCAGTTCTACCAATGAGAATTCCTATAAAGGCGGTTGCAGCGCTATACTCAACGCTGTGAGCTTAGAGAATTACGCAGCAGGTAGGAATGTCAGCTCTCCTAGAGATGTGACAATTTGCATAATAGAATGTATTTTTATGAATGTATATCTACAACTTAGGTGGCAGACAAGCACACGGCCCACCTGATGGAAAGTGGTTACCGTGACCTATGAACGTGTGTAACACCAGTGTAGTCACATCCGTGCTACCGACCTTATTAGAACCGAGATTTTATGTACCTTCAATGCAGAACACAAAATCAGGACAAGCCTTTGGTCTTCCCACTGACAGCACAAAAACTCTCCAGTGAGCTCTGGCTACCCTACTCACCGCTGGGAACACAACACGAGGTTATTATAGTCGGGTATTCTGTAGGGTGGAGGTACTTCCCCAGTCGGACTGCTCAATTCGGACGGGAATACCGTCGTGTCCTACCTCCCCCTTGGGTGGGATGGGATAGCCATCAACACGACACGTTGACTACTTTCATAAACATCCCATCCTATACAATGACCAATCTATGCTTTGCTATTCTATAAACATATTGCCACTTGTCTCACAGAGACAGGGTCAAGGACAGGGTCGACCTCGTTGAACAAACACTGATAAAATTAATGAAATACTGAAATAATTAAAGAATAAAAGACCCGACTGCTGTCGTGAATGATTGAAAACAAGTTTGATTATAGGCTGTACCCGTTTGCCCATCATACATAAATCGAAAGAAAATTAATGTGTACCACTTGCTATCAAACTTATTGCAATCTTAGGCCTGCTGTCTATCCCTTTAGATATTTTAATATGTTATTTTATTTTATGTTTTTTAATTATTATATGACATATATATTCCCTTCAGTTTGATACCCTACTCGATGAATTTGAATGAAACCCTTTACACTATAACACTCGGGAGATACCTTTCATTTGAAACCAGTCATCAGTGGGACTAAATCCGTTCTGCCGTTTGGCTTGTACATACATACATACATAAAATCACGCCTGTCTCCCATAGGGGTAGGCAGAGATCACGGATCTCCATTTGCTACGATCCTGACATACTACTCTCGCTTCATTCACTCTCATTACATTCTTCATGCACGCTCGTCGGTTTAGAGTACTCCTGACCTGCCCCTTTTCTAAAACTTCCCCAATTTGGTCCAGGTATGTGCGCCTAGGTCTTCCCCTTCCGACGTTACCATCCACACTCGCCTCATACACCTGTTTCGTTAGTCTTCTTTCATTCATTCTCTCAACATGACCAAACCATCTCAACATTCCTCTCTCAATTCTCATCTGGCTTGTAGAGGGGAACAAAACAACTACATACATACATCCTCGCTGGCGCACTCGGGTTAAAAGGGTAATTGCAAAATACACGAAACCGATGGGCTTGTAGCAAAGGTTTAAATAATTCAATCAATCAATTACCCTATCGCAGCCCACTGCTGGACATAGTCCTCTCTTAATGTCAAGAAGCTTTGGCCTACTGTTTCCACACTGGCCACACAGGTTAATACAGCGTTTTATTTTGAGTTTTTCTTCTCTCGCAGTGATATCGTCGGCGTATTTTTCAGTTAATCGCCTCTAACGACTCCCGTCGGATGAAATGGGGTATTATACGTGTTTTCTTTCTCCGTCACCACACGAATAAAACGTTTAACTATAGTAGAGGAATATTTTACAGGGCTGAGGGCCTCGGATGCAACCGAGAACCATGCTAAGGCGATGATGATGATTAAGATCTTTTATTCTTTTTTCAGTTATCGAATACTACTGTTGAAGATGTGGCTCCAACAACGCCATCTTTAAAGCCTAAAGATGTTAATAACTCGTAAGTTCTTTGTGTTACGAGTACTACAGCAAAAAGTCACTAAACAGGGTTTTTTCCATTGCACCTTTACTTTATATTTTTATTTCCAGAATAAAAAATATAATACGGGAGTATCAGGAGATGGATTGCAAGCGTTTCGACAAGGCCATGCCTGAGGTAAGTTTCTTAATTTGTATAAACAGTTATAAAATTATTTAAGGTGTAACAAATTTATTAACATTCATTTCTATTTCATATCATTACACACATCTTACAAATTTAAACCACCCGCTTAAACCATAATGGTTTATATAAGCGTGAGTTTGCCTAGTTAGTGTTACATTGCAAGTACCCAAATATATTAAAATACAGTTTTTTTATAAGATAAAATACTTACTTCAAATACAGTCGTTTAAATTGTTTAAGAAATGGCTCTGTAAACTTTTTACAAAGGGTTGTTTTGTTACATATTTTTGGACTATTTGTTCTGGTAAGCTATTCAAAATTTCGGGTAGTATATATTGACAAATTTTGGTTCCATATAGATTGATAGATGTTGGCATATTATATTTTTTTCTATTTGGCAACTGCCTTAAATTACAGTTTCGTGTATGTGTACGAAGCTGATCTACTTTTGAGATTTCTTCTTTCATGATAACTATTTTAGTTTTACATTGAATTGGCAGCACCTCACAATATTTAAATAGTTCGTTATAATTATCCTTATAATCATTTTTTACATTTAGTGGAACAATAGTTTTTAACAACCTTAACTGCAGTTTATAGATTTTATCAATATATGTTTTGTACGTACGGCCATAGCTACATAACCCGTAATTAATAACAGAGTCCGCCAAAGCTAGGTACAATAAGCGCAGGGATTTATATGGCATTTTGTATTTCAATATATATAGTCTGCTGAGTATAGCTCTCAATTTATTACAAACATGTTCTATATGGGCTCCCCAGTTAAAACGGTTGTCTATTATCAACCCTAAATACATATGTTCCCTGACCATATCCAGCCTTGCACAGAGACCGTTAGGCCTACATTTAAGATTGTTATGTATACATTCGTGATCGTGGACTATTATATTAGGCGTATATGAGCTGGTGTTATGCGAGGATTCTATACACATGAGCTTTGTTTTTTGAGCGTTTATCACCAGACCAACATCGTGGGCCCATTGACACATTCTATCAAAGTTTTGTTGCAATTTAGATTCAGATGTTTTTATATCCTTTTCTGCTACCAGTAGACATGTGTCGTCTGCAAACTGGTATACGGAGCCGTGTGCAAATAAGTTGCACATTTGGTTTACATAAATTATATATTCATTCGGGCCAATAATTGAACCCTGTGCCGTTCCCTTTTCGGTGTTTATGCTGCTACTATACTGATTTCCGACCTTTACTCTCGTGTACCTTTTATGGTGATAATTTTTAAATAGTTCTAGCAGTGGGCCTCGTATACCAGTCTGCTCCAGCCTGTCATACAGCACTTTATATTGCAGCAAATCAAATGCCTTGCTGAAATCAACGAAAATAACGAGCACGTGACGTTTTCCGTTCATGTGCTCGTTAATCTCGTTGGTGAATCGACACAATAGATGAGTTGTACTTCTCCCTTTCTGAAAACCGTATTGTTTGTCATGAATTATATTGTGCGAGTTTAAAAATTGACTCAATTTGTCCCCTATGTACCTCTCCACTATCTTGTCAACGCACGACAGTATAGTTATAGGACGGTAATTATTACAATCACTGTGGTTACCTTTTTTAAAGATAGGCTGCACTACTCCTATCTTTAGTTCATCTGGGTAGGTGGATGTGACAATGAATCTGTTAATCAAGTGTGTAATTACTGGCGTTATCTCCATGTTTAAATTATTTATAATTTTATATGTTTCCTCATTTTTAATTGTTGGCATTCTCATTGACCCCTCCAACCCAGCCCCGGTGCCAGCCGTTGATCAAGTTAATACTTTTTTCTCGCAAGAATTTAAATTTAATTGCGTGTTTTTTTCTTATACACAATAACATGTTATTTAACAATAAGTTAATTCCGTAGTAAACATGTTTGCGGCATCGATATCAGATAACGAAAAGTATTTTTGAATCATTTCATCAACTGAATCAGCGACCTTATCACATAATTCATTAATCAATTGCCACAATCTCTTTGAATTATCAAAATTGTTTACAATCTCTCTCTTGTAGAATTTATTTTTAGTATGATTAATGTATTTATTTGTCTTGTTCCTATATCTATTATAAATAATTTTATTTTCAATTGTAGGTACCCTTTTGTATATTTTGAATAGCTCGTTTCGCTGCTTACACATGTGCACAACTCTTTTATTTACCCAGTTACAGGACTTTGATTCATATCTATTTAATTTCTTTTTAATTTGTTTACATGAATTATAGGACTCAGAAAATATATCATACATTGTTTAATAAATATCATTAGGTGATTTACAGATAAGAGGCGCATTCCAATCCGCGCGGCGCAGCTCGGCCATCAGCTGATCATGTTTGTACTTTGTAGGTATACACAACGCGTTTGTTTTCATTATCCTTAGCTGGCGGCCGGTCGTACACCAGTGTGCATGCTGTTATATAGTGGTCCGCTGGTGACTCATTCACTACCGCGGTATAGATCGCAGCAGTTGTCGCCGAGCTGTTCCGCACGAATATGTGATCTATACATGACCTAGTGATTAGACGGCCTTTTTTTTCTACACGGGTATACTGATTAATGCATGTTATTAATCCTAGTTCGTACAAGGCGTTTATATACTCCGATTTAATACTACAGTTTTTCATAATGTTGATGTTCATATCACCGATAAGTAGGAGGTTACACTTTTCGGCCTTGTTTTTAACTAAATTAGTAATTTATTTTACAAAATTCTTAACAGATAGGTCTGGGGGCCTATACAGACTAATTATATATAAATATTGATTGTCTATTTCTATTTGGCCCATAATAGTCTCGCTGAAGCAGGAATAGGCGGCTGTTGTCATAAATTTTAATTTTTTATGTACATACAAAATTACACCTCCTCCCTTCCTATTTGATCTTAAGTTAGTATACATGTTATAGTTAGGTAACGCAAATAATGCCGAGCAGGCCTGTCTTATATTTACTTCGGTTAGTACAATGATATGAACTATTTGTGAACTTGAAGATACAATTTGTTCAATTTGTGCAAAGTTTAGTATGAGTGATCTTATGTTTACATGTAAGGTTGTAATTAGTTTTTGTTGATTAGGTAATGATTCTATATAGTCATTCCATACATTGAAAGTACTTTCGTGTAAATTATAAGTCTTACTAGCCATTGAGTGCTATTTTCGGTAGGCCCTTAGCTGATTTTTTACACAATAAGAAAAACGATATAGACTCACGGTTTATTTCCACTTATCTCCATAGCCCACTTCCTAATGTCCTCTTCTGAGCGGATGACGCTTATTCTGGCTGCCTCATCCTTCCGTATCAAAACGTTGCCGTGTTTGCACCATACAAACTTCACCAAGTTTGTAGTCTTCAAGTCCGTCTTTGCGTGCCAGAGGAGATGAGCGGTCGCTGGGGTAAGTGCCTCCCTTAGGTATATCCTTGAGTTACCCTGTCTCCCAATGTCCTGTTCCGTTATAGTTTTTGTCTTAGCAGTTTCCAACCACATATCTCTTTGGTCTTCTTTCAGAATCATGACTAAGGTCCCTGCATTCCTCTTTTGCCCTTCAGTCGACTTGCTTTGTTTTCTATATACTTTTGTGACAGTTTTTGTGTCTGTTCCGAGTGTGTTACAAATTTTTTGTGTTATCTCCATGAGATTTTCGTTGTCCTGTTGCGTGATACCACATACTTCTAGTTGATTATTCATATCTCTTTGTTCTAGCATATTTATTTTCTGTTCTAAAAAATCGTATTTGTTCTTGATGTGTGTATATTTGTTATTTAGATCTTTGTGTTGCCTATTCATAGTTTTTATAGATTCTTCGTAGTTATTTATTATGTCCTGGAATTCATCACATTTATCTGGGAAGAGTTGTAAACTTCTTTTCATCTCTTCTTGTATGGTTTCTCGTATTTGGCGTCTTATTTCCTGCATCAAACTACCCGGCGCTACCTGACCTACCGCTTCGGAGTCAGTGTTATCCTCTTCGTCATCTGGGAGTATTACGGAGATGCGCTTTTGCTTGTTGAGATTTGAGCAAGGCTTGCACTTCCAATCCGCAGATTCCACCGCATTGAGGGCACTCAACTGATCAGCAGTTAGTAACGCACAACTAGTATGCCACCATTTATTACACTTTCCACACTGCAATCCAGTAGTATTTTTAGTTATAGCTTTGCTGCACTTTGCACACTTCACCATTTCGACAAGAAACGAAGAAGAAATAACCAGAAGAAAAACGTTTTTTATTTTTTTATTCGGGGGTATTCGAATATATACGTATACACTACTGTTCACTATGCAAGCACAGAGCATTAACAAAATTGTAATTAATTAATTATTAATTATCTTGGAACTTTGTGAGGTTATTTGGTATCGGAAAAGATGAGTAGAAAAAAAAATTGGGTAACCAAATTCTCTAAAATTCAGTTGTAGTGATTGCAGACATTGACATCAATGCCTATTATACTAACCGTACCTCATCGATATGTCCAATATAATACAAGTGAGCAGCTGACTTTCGGAAGTCAATGGCCTGTGGGTGATTCGTAGTAAGTTTTATGAGCCGACCCACGAGTATTACGATCAAGAACCAAGCGGTTCGGAGACTCTTTCCTCTGTCGCACCATTAAGGCCTGGAATTCATTACCAGCTCACGTGTTTCCTTCTTCCTACAGTCCCGGGTCCTTTAAGCGGGGCGTGAAAAAGCATATGATAAGGCCGTCAAGCTGAGTGTCACCATTATCACACGGTATGTGTAAGTAATGGTGACCCTCTTTTCTGGGACTTTGCCTTCAGCTTACCATCAGGCAAGGCGAAGTCCAATTGACGTGTCTTATATAAATAAAAAAAAATCGAGATACAGCTGTGCAATTCGCTAAGCATTCAGCGTCGAGCACAGCGCTGCGACAGCCTTGACAGAGCTTATCATTGGTCGATATTTAGTGACGTCACCCAGTCTGACCAATCACAATCTCTGTTAAGGTTGTCGCAGCGCTGTGCTCCACGCTGTATGCTTAGAGAATTCCACAGCAGGACTGAAAGTCGTTCTAGAATACGGGTTTAAGTCGCGGCGTACGACTAACGGCATAACATAACATAACATAAACTCACGTCTATATCCCCGAAGGGGTAGGCAGAGGTGCTGGCTCCCACATTTCGCCAGTTTATGTTTAGGTAGCGAGCCTATTGCCATTAACCGGGCACTTATCACCTACGATAAATACACACATAACTTCGAAAAGCATCGAAAAGTCATTGGTGTGTTCCATGGTAAAACCTGGCCTCGTCTCAGCAGTCCATTAAACATACCACTAGGCTACGGCATATGACACCAAATATACTCGAGCTTCGGCTTCGGCTTCCCTGAGCCAGCGAATTCTTTTTATATGAACAAAAAAAAATTTCAAAGCCGATACTAACTGCAGGTGTTTTTTTCTTTTTCAGGAGACGACAGAAGAAACTTCTAGCTGGCAGTAAGTACTCAAAATTTTAAGCGTCGGTAGATTAGTGGTTACGGTCTTACGGTCGAGAGGGCCCGGCTTCGAATCCTGGACATTATACTATCGACTTGAACTCGTTCATAATACAAGTAATTCAGCTTAGCTGGAGGGGTTCGAGGAAATATTAGTTTTTTTTTTTATACCACTTAGGTGGCAGACAAGCACACGGCCCACCTGATGGAAAGTGGTTACCGTGACCTATGGATGTCTGTAACACCAGAGGAGTCACAGTCGCGCTGCCAACCCTGTAAGTACAGAGTTTCTGTGACGTCAGTCTACTGACTCTTGGCTTGTCCTGCTTTGTCTTCTAAGACAAAGCAGGACAAGCCTTTAGTCTTCCCACTGACAGCACAAATTCTCCAGTGAGCTCTGGCTACCTTACTCATCGCTGGTAACACAACACGAAGTTATTATAGCCGCGGTATTCTGTAGGGCGGAGGTACTACCCCAGTCGGACTGCTCAATCGGGCGGAAATACCGCCGTGTCCTACCTCCTTTTATTTATAAGTAATTTCGGATATAATATTCTTTATAAAAAAAAGAAAATTTCGTTCATTTACTTCATACAATACATATGATAAGATAACGAGAAATTATTAGCCACATACAGTCACTTCATACCTGAAGGGGAACAGGTTTGAAGAGTCGACGTTTTGTAAAGATCGATCAATGTTGGCATTCGGATCAAAAGAATTTCTTGATCAGAACGCCTATCCCGGTTGCCTTCCGCACTTTAGAGGCCAGTCAATTTTAGCGACGTGTCAATCACTGTCATACCACTAACACAGCAAAAAATGCCATAAAATTTTGAAGTTTATGTCTACAGAGTTAAGGTCCAAAATCAAAATAAACAAGAGTTCATTACAATAAATTTTTATATTTGGTCTACAAGTCTCGATTCATTTAACATATACACACATATACACACGCTGACATACACACACGCATGTATGTAAAATGTTCCAGATAATTTTATATAGTAATAATGTCGACCAAGCAAATTTGACTTGTGTAATCGTAAGAGGTACCCCCCACAGGACAGGCTTGCCTAGTGTGGGGCCAACGGACACTTTGTTAAAAAACTATACTCTTATTGATACTAAAATATTTTTCATTTTTCATTTCATTTTCATTTCATATTCCTAAAGTCTGAAATGATATGGCAATTTTTGCCGTGTCGTGTGATAAGAAAGTGGTTGAAAATTATCAGCAGAATCAGGGTCTAGATGATGTACCAGCTTAGGGGTTGACGTCGAAGATCTAAGTGGGACTGTATAGCTAAATAGAATACGTAACATAACATAAACACACGCCTATATCCCCGAAGGGGTAGGCAGAAGCGCTAGCACCCACATTTCGCCAGTTTATGTTTTAGGTCCCAATGTAATAGGTGGCGAGCCTATTGCCATTAACCGGGCACTTATAAACCTGCGATAAATACACACATAACTTCGAAAAGCATCGAAAAGTCGTTGGTGTGTGCCATGGTAAAACCTGGGATCGAACCCGAGACCTCGTCTTAACAGTCCATTACCCATACCACTAGGCTACCGCGGTTACTTATTTGAATACAACTATTACATATTACGATATTGTTTCAGACACAAGACAACAATAAAATTGTGCAAGATAATCAAAGAGTAAGTATTCCAAGTGAGATTCGAAAGAAAGAAAGAAAGAATGAAAACACATTTATTATGGTTTCGCACACATTGACATAAATTACAGTGTTTAACTATAATATGCATGTACATATAAATTTATGTGTGCGAGCCTCAAAAGGTCGCCATCTCAGCATAGATACTGCACATCACATGTTAATATGATGTGCAGCGCTGGTATTCTGATGGCGCCTTTGCAGCGGCGCGACGTCACGCACGCGTGCACGCGTGCACAAGGATAATATATTATAGTTAAAATCACAACACCACACATTAATTAGGTTCATTAGGTTTAAAATTCGATCGATCATGATAGATCGAATGGAATGTGCGATCGATCTTCTTCTTGGAGTCAATGGCTAGGTCTGGCATATAGTGACTAGGTGTAAATTTTGTCGGCCTAAAACTTGGCCACAGCAATAGCATTTACAGTTGCACTGCAAATGTCGTCGGGAACTGTGAAGGGACACAACAAGCAAGAGAGCAAATGGACATGGACTAGGATTGGACCTCGTTATTGCAGGACTCTTGCGACAGATCGATAACTTTTGCCATGTTTTCGGTGCAGCGGATAACCTAGATCATTAGAATGTTTAAGGACTTGCGATCGATGAAATAATGAAAGATGAAGAATGAAAAGATAGTTTTTGTAGTGTGGCGGCGGTGAACGCGACTGCTACGCAAGAGGTGCAGAGGTTCGATACCCGCTCAATGCAAATATTTGTATGTATGAATTTCATTTTTGTGGTCGTACCTCGGAGTGCACGTTAAGCCGTGCGGTTGCCATACGAACATCTATAGCAGTCGTTACACCCGTAACGCTACAGGCAATGTTACGATCGCCAAACTTATGGAGGTCGGATGGAGTCGAGTAACATTTAGATGCTATTCGATTTATAAGCTTTTGAATTTTAGATAACTGCAATTTTCTGTATTCACGAATTTTCTTATACCTGCTTAGGAAAGAAAATTGGTGATGATTGTTGATAACAGGATCGTAGGAGGTAGGACACGCGGTATAACCGCCCGATTGAGCAGTCCGACTGGGGACGTACCTCCGCCTTACAGAATACCGCGGTTATAATAACTTCGTGTTGTGTTCCCAGCGGTGAATAGGGTAGCCAGAGCTCACTGGAGAATTTGTGCCGTCAGTGGGAAGACTAAAGGCTTGTCCTGATTTGTTTTCTACTGACGGCACAGAAACTCTATACTTACAGGGTTGGCAGCGCGACTGTGACTCCTCTGGTGTTACAGACGTCCATAGGCCACGGTAACTACTTTCCATCAGGTGGGCCGTGTGCTTGTCTGCCAACTAAGTGGTATAAAAAAAAAAAAAAACAGAGAGTATCGTGAAGTGTCACGAACGAATAAGAGGAGAAAAAATTAATAGCTAAGCAGGTGAAAATTATAAAATAACGCCATTGACATAAAGATGACATCACGCTAGCGTCAACAATTAAAAAACAACATTGTGATATGTGGGGATATTAGCTGCGGCTACATAAACCTGTGGCGCAGTGGACGTCTTTAGCTTAAATTTATAAAAAACTATAATTATAATTTACTAACATTTGTTTCTAACATTTATTTACCATTGTCTAAGTAAATAAATAAATTAGCTATTATAAAAAATGCTTCAACAATTAATGCTTTTTTACAGAGAAATAATGCCCATGGAACGCCATCCCGTTATTGAGAGCACCATATCCACAACTTTTACTGAAGCCACCGTCTCTTCTACTATTGCAACAACCATTGATCTTACTCAAACACCTACACACTCACCTGCCACTAAATCCACCAGCTCATCCAGCACTGTCTCACCTTATTATACTAACTTGGCAAATATATCCACAACTGACACTGAATCCACCAATGCTTCACCTAATAATCTTAATGTAAGAGCTACATCCGCTACGATCACTAAAACCACCAATGCTATACCCAACTATCCTACTGTGATAACTACATCTGTACCTGCCACTGAATCCACCACTGCTTCACCTAATCATCTTAATGTAACAGTTACACCCGTTAATACCACTGAATTCTCCAATACTATAAATACTATGCCCAATAATTGTCCTACAGGGGTAACTATAACATGCACCTGTCACTAAACCCACCACATTACAAGCCACGTTTGCTCCCAATTATGTGTGTGCAAGCAACACGCCGGTTGCACGTAGTACAAATGTATGGAGTGCAAGGAATATAGCATTTCTCTCTATTTATGTTGCGTTTACAGGTATTAATTATATCAATTCGTAAAAAAGTAATGTGAAATTTTATGAAGAATCCATAAAGTTATAGTACTGAATTCAATTGTATATTTTAACTTACTTTGGGAATTAAAAACATCAATAAGTTTATTTAAGCAATATCTTATTTTGCAAGGCTTATTTTTTCAGAACAATCTAAAAAATTAAGCTGTATTAGACTGCCTACCTGCCGCTGAACTCACTATCTCATCCACTGCTCCAATTACTTATTCTACTGCCTTACAATGTAATTCTGGCATCAACCTCTAACTTGGCACTGGCCACACAACTCTCCGCTTCCTCTACCACAAAGAAAATAATTAACTCACCGACTCCACTCACCCTAAAATGCCCTTATATCTATGTATGTATACCTAACAGTAAAAAACTGTTTCTAATACCATTGCTAAAAACACCGAACTTTAAACCTAGTAGGTAGTTAAGGATAGAACATAATATTTTCTTATTCAGTAATGGTGGCCACACACGTTTCAACATACTTGTGCAAATCTAGACTTGCAACAGCATACTGGAAAGTATGTGGCTGACTTAAGTGAAATCACCAGCCTCTCTAGACAAGTGCCTCGTGACAGCTCTAATCTGAGAGGTGGCCATTATTGTATACGTCAAATCCCATTATCATGTAATTTTAGTTTTATTTGACTTGTATATCTTGTACTCCAATTGCTTATTCTTTTTGATTTGTGTAGAATACTTTTCTTGATTTTTTCTGGAGTGCCACTATTTTATACTTACGTGAAGTATTTTGTATACACTTAATTTTAAATTTATCCACTATTGTACCATTTACTTCAGGTATATTTATTATGTGTATACCAGTAGCTGTAAGTTGAATTAATAAATAAAATAATTGATACTGTCTAAAATAAAAAACTCTTGTGTTGTCATGTTTGTTTTCACTTGTAGATTATTGTATTAACAATTATACATACCTACTTCAGATATACATTCTAATAATTTTATACAAAACAAAATAATATTACACATATTTTGCTTAAGCACAGTATTTTTATAGATAAACTTAATTAGGGTACATGTACTATTTATCACTATGAGATTAGTGAAGTACTATTCCGATAGGTATTTTAATTTCATAGCATATTAAACGAAGCTTAGTCAAACAGTAAACTCTGCCCCTCTCTGCTTGAAGTGGGTTAAAAAATCTGTCAATTTCCCTTTTTCCCTAGATGGTGGCCGCGGTAGCCTAGTGGTATGGGTAATGGACTGCTGAGACGAGGTCTCGGGTTCGATCCCAGGTTTACCATGGCACACACCAATAACTTTTCGATGCTTTTCGAAGTTATGTGTGTATTTATCGCAGGTTTATAAGTGCCCGGTTAATGGCAATAGGCTTCGCCACCTATTACATTGGGACCTAAACATAAACTGGCGAAATGTGGGTGCTAGCACCTCTGCCTACCCCTTCGGGGATATAGGCGTGAGTTTATGTTTTATGTTATATGTTATGGTGGCCGTGTGACAAGAGTTACAACCCCACAGACCTGTAGTTAACTTATAGCCCCTTCCCCCCCCCACCCTATATATCTAAAACCGAAAATTAAATGCTCTGATAAATGCATGCTAAACCCAAAAATGTAAGATTTCAATGGAATATTAGAGAATAGATAATGAACTTGGAACATAATGATATGGAACTGACATAATTATACAGATTTCTTGCATGATTAAATTATAGTAGGATAAAATATTGTTGCTGTCCACTTATGAGAAAAAAAACCTAATTACAGTACAATGCATAGAAAACAATAATTACATTATTGATTTCTATGCATTTCTATGAAATACAACATTATAATATATATACATACATTTCATAGTTGACGACACGACGTAGACGTCGTCGGCTCGACGTGACGTCTCCAAATTTAAAAATTTACGGCACCTTGTCGAGCACATAAACATAATATCACTATCGACTTGTACTCGAAAACGTGACGTCACCAAATTTAAAACTTTACGTCACATTGTCGAGCACATAAACATAATATCACTATCGACTTGTACTCGAAAATGCTACGTCGCCAATTTCACAGCATGCGAAATTGAAATCTCACTACGAATTCAACTATCGAGTTCATTTAATCGTTCGAAACGTTCTTAAAAAAAATATTGTCTAGTATTGCATCAAAGTCATTAAGTATAGTTATTAATATAACAGAAAGGCTGGAAGTTTGATATAACTAAAGCATGTGCTGGTCTTGGTCTGGCGGTAAAACTGAAATAAAAACAAATTGTGATTATTAATTGGCACTGGACTCAAGTCAATTTCTAGTCGTTGGAATGATGTTATAATTTATTGGAACGAAGTTCCTTACGTCAGGCTTGGAGGGGATAGGGATTTTGCTGCGCGACCGAACTGAAAAAAATGTGATAGTAAAACCGTAAGAAAAAATCCGTGGAATAAAACCGTTAAATGAGACGTGCGCAGGCGCAACAGTCGCATACACAAGCGAGTAGTGTATAATACCTTTCTCTTTCTTTTCTATATTATTAATTAATTATTATTATTATTTTTGTTTTATTTTTTCTCAGCTTTTTGGCTGGTTTTAACTGCATTTACGGGCTTAAACCAAGTAAATGCTGATTGTGGTGTGTATTATGTGGGTGTGTTTTCGTCCAACTGCATGAACTTTCTGACTTTTCTACATGTGTTTAATATGGCAGCTTTCTGTAGATTGATGTATAGAGATTCTGGCAAATCTATTAATTTTAGACTATGGAGGAGATGGTTCGGAATAACACCAGTGGTGGAGAGAACTATAGGAACTACGTAGACATTATCTTGTCTCCATATCCTTATCACTTCTTCTTTGAGCTCGGCATACTTGCTTATTTTTTCAGTTTAAATTAAGTTTAAATTATGCGTGTTGGGAACTGCAATGTCTATTAAATATGTAACTTTTTTAATTTTGTCCTGTAGAATGATGTCTGGTCTAATGTAGTGAATAGTCCTATCTGTTAGAATTGCTCGGTCATAGTAGATTTTGTGTGTGTTATTTTCTAATATTGTTTGTGGTGTATATTTATAGTAAGGGGTGTTAGAGTCTTGTATGAAAGAATAATAATAATAAGATGGTCTAATACAGATATTGCAAACTTAGAAAGAACCACACGCACAACACTCACAAAACACAACAATCTTCATCCAAAATCTGCAACTGAAAGGCTCACCATCAAAAGACAGAACAGCGGGAGAGGTTTAATAGATATTCAAAACCTTTGGCAGAAACAAATTACTAGACTGAGAACATTTTTCCATACAAAATCTAACACTAGTAACATTCATAAAGTTATTTTATTAAATGACCTTAACTACACACCACTTAACCTATCTGATCCGGAAAGTCCACACAACACTTGCAACTCTGACCCAAAAAATCAAAAAATAATAGACTGGAAATCAAAAGTACTCCACGGAAGACACCCTCATGACTTAGAGCAACCCCACGTTAACACACTCGCATCTAACAAGTGGCTTAAAGTAGGAAATTTGTTCCCGGAAACTGAAGGATTCATAATAGCTATACAAGATCAAATCATCAACACTAAAAATTACAGAAAATATATTATTAAAGACCCAACTATTACAAACGACAGATGCCGCAGATGTTATACACAGTCAGAAACCATACAACACATAACAGGAGCATGCATAACACTCACACAAACAGACTACACCCATAGACATAACCAAGTTGCAAACATCATTCACCAGAAACTTTATTATTATCCTAACTTGATTTGTCAGTCCAATACCCAATTTAATCAAGAGGGCACTAGATAGTGCAAGGTTGCGTCGTTAGTTATGTCGCACTACCTAGAATTTTTGTTGTTTGACACCACAGATAACAGAGTTCAATAGAGTTATCGTAATGTTTTTATTTTTTGTGGAAAGTTTAAATCAAAGTACCTCTTTTTTTTTTACTTGCAAAATCCCCACGGATACCTCCCCACCGGAGCCGGTGGAGGAGGTTATGTCGGACTCGAACCGACTAAAACGCACGCCGCCTGTGAGTCGTTTTGGTTGCCGAAGGTGAGGTTGACAGGCATATCCCTCGCACCCCGGCCGACCAAATCAAAGTACCTAAGCAACTACCTACCGTCTAACGCTTCTATCAATAATATAATCAACTAGCTGACCCACCCCAGCTTCGCCCGGGGTATATTTTGAAGCTTCATATCCCTTTGAGCCCGTATGTTTTAGCCTTCAAAATATGTATGAAAAATTGCCGGATTTGTTAACATTTATTATCAATGCTCCGCTCCCTTATGTAGTAGCGTGATGATATATAGCCTAAAACCTTCCTCGATAAATGGACTACCCAACACTGAAAGAATCATTCAAATCGGACCAGCAGTTCCAGAGATTAGCGCGTTCAAACAAACAAACTCTGCAGCTTTATAATATTAAATATAGTATAGATAATAATATTAGTATAGATAATCAATTTTATTTCGTTCGTATCGTGAGAGAAGAGTCTGCGGCAGAGCTTTATCGAAACATTAGGTGTACCGGCTTGCAGGTGGTTCGGCTTGCACCACAAATATCTTAGTAATTTATTCAAAAGTCAAAAGAACATTGTAATTAGACTCAAATCGAGTAGCAATTAGTAATTATAGGATTTTAGTCTGTTTATCTGTTACTTCGAGACGGATGTAAAAACGACGGAACGGCTTTTGATGATTTCTTTAATTTTTTTCTTATTATTATTAGTGTAGTTTATACCTACCGTCATATATCTTAATCCCAAAATGTGCTTGAAATTTACTGTATTTGTACAGAAAGTATCTACGCGAATTTTTGAGTGTCTTTTGAGGAAAGCACAGGGTGCTACGGAAGTGGACGAGCTCAATTTTTTTTTAAATCTAGGACTTAAACACAAGAACAAACTGTCTTTTAATTTCAATAGAGGCTATAATAAAAGTGTCAATAGGTACATTCTTAACTTGTAAGTGTTAGTTAGTTGAAGTGGCAGTGGGCCAGCCACGTTTGTCGAAGGACCGATGGCCGTTGGAGCAAGCGAGTCATAGAGTGGAGACTGCGAGAAGGTAAACGAAAGATAGGACGCCCCCTAGCCAGATGGACGGACGACCTGAAAAAGGTGGCTGGGACAGACTGGATACGGAAGGCGGAGGATCGGAGAAAATGGCGCACATTGGGAGAGGCCTATGTCCAGCTGTGGACTACGGTGGGCTGATTGATGATTGATTGATGACGTGTTAGCAAATTAAGTTAAAATTTTAATTACTTGCTAGCCTGAAGTTAAAGAATTAGGACCACCCCATCTCCTCCCATGCGGTGTCGTACAAGGCCACTAAGGGATAGGGCTGATAAACAAACAGGGCAGACTCGGCCTCAGATGCACGGCTCAAGTCCACAATAGTCCCCGAAATACGGCAATAGGCTCACCCCCTTACGTTGGGCAATGATTGGTGAAATGTGTTTGTTAATTCACCTCTGCCTAACCCTCCAGGGATAGAGGCGTGATTATTTGTATTTATGAATGTATTATTCTGAAGGTCTATATTGTAATTGTATGAGTAATTGTTAAATAAAAAGTTCATCTTAATGAAAAAAGAAATCTAGGTCACGCCAATGGTATGGTAACTAACATTCCACCAATCATAGGTTGTTATGCCATGAAATTGCCGTTTTTTTGAAGAAATTGTGGGAAACCCAATTTTCAGTACTAACATTTTTGCATTTTTTTAGGAATGACAAATCCAAATTTTATGATTATTTTGTGTATGAATGAGACAACATTAAGCTAACAAACACTTTTATTACATTTTTGAAAAGTGACAGCTGTAAAAAAGTAATACGTAATTTATCATCAAAATGGATAGCATTTAGGAAGTACTTTTTTGTAGATCGAATTTAATTTGTCAAGAGTCCATTAAAAACAAAATTTAATACAGAGTTGTAAAATCTTGAAATCAACTTTCAAACAAAATATAAATAATGGGAATAGCTATTAAATTACAGGAATAACGAACTCATAAATCTGTAAGAAAATATCGACAATTTCATAGGTAAAGACCTAATATAAAAAAATCTACACGCGCCAGAGGGGGTTCTTTTCTCTCGCGACTTTGAGGTCCGAGATATGTGACGGAAGGTATATTTCGGTGACATTTGGTTATCAAATGATTGGAATAAGTGAACACTGTGTAGTATTAAGTACACTAGTATCTAATTATTCGTTGTAAACGTACCTATTTGTGAACAACAAAATGTTAGGATTTACTACTGTGTATGTTTTGATGAGTGCAGTAATCCTGATGCAGTTGATGGATTTTAGTGAATCGATAAGTGAAAATGATCCCCACGCTTGCATAATAAGGTAAGCAGTATTTTATGGTGAGACTAGCATCGCCCTGTCGTTTCAAGAAGAAAATCCTACGGGACAAATGTGCCGAGGGCATGAACGTTTTTTTTATATCACTTAGATGGCAGACAAGCACACGGCCCATCTTTTGGAAAGTGGTTACCGTGGCCTGTGGACATGTGTAACACCAGAGGAGCCACACTCGCGCTGCCGACCCTGTAAGCACAGAGTTTCTGCTGTCTGAGTATCTGTTCCAGTGGTCAGAGCGTTCCCCCCTGTAAGGGAAAGATCGCGGGTTCGAATCCCGCTTGGACGGATTAAATTTTTTCTATCTTAATCGATTTGAATACAAGTTATTAGTGTAGTCATAAGCTACATATATATAACATAAACAAATTTATTACATATAATTTAATAATATCTTACACCGATATCCACGCGGGCGGAGCCGCGGGCAAAAGCTAGTCTTATATATAAAATTCACGTGTCACAATGTTCGTTCCCGTACTCCTCCGAAACGGCTTGACCGATTCTCATGAAATTTTGTGAGCATATTGAGTAGGTCTGAGAATCGGCCAACATCTATTTTTCATCCCCCTAAATCTTAAGGGTAGTCCACCCTGGGAACCGACTTTTTTTTTTTTTTTTTTTTTTTAATAATAATAATAATAATATTTATTTCAGTAAAAAGTACAGTGTATGAGCACAAAAGAGCGTTACATAATGCTAATAAATCTAACAGCATGATTTAACATATCAATCTTAAATATTGAGTTACAGTTCAATTTGAGAAGACCCTGCCTCCTAAACTAGGGTTACCCCTGTATCATAAGAGGCAGTGTTCGGCAAGTGACATAACAAATATTATAAAATTCAGTGGAGTCTCACTCTTGGATATTACATGTTAAAGTAGCAGCTATGAAGTTGAGAACGTATTGGAGTATAATTGTGCGACCGAATATATGTGCATTTGTGTGTGTGTGTGTGTGTGTGTGTGTGTGTGTGTGTTTGTGTGTGTGTGTGTGTGTGTGTGAATTGTGTGTGTCTGCTGGTCAATGTGTATGTGTGCATTGTGTATTTCGATTTTGCTAGGATGTGAATTTTAGTAAAGAATTAGTTTCTAGGTTGTCTAGCTGAAGAAGCCAGGCAGTAACAGTATGTTTCAGTTTTTTCTTGTTAAGATCTACTATGGCCAATTTTTTTTGCACCTGTTTGTATAAATATGCACTCAATATGAAGTACTGGCGTTCTGCGAATGTGGTTTTATGTCGAGTCATTGTCGAATAATTTCTGCGCTTAGTAGGGTCTGACGGAGAGACACTGGAATGCTTTCTAAGGACAACACGAAGGACGTAAAGCTGTCGAACTGTTAGTATTTTGCAGTCCAAATATAACTGGGTAGTTGGGTACCGGCGAGGCTTCCTAGTCATAACCTTGAGGATGGCTCTTTGCGCCCTTTCAACTTTCATGAGGTGGGAATCATAGGCACCCCCCCAAACAGGGATGCAATAACCTATGATAGACTGGCATAGTGAGTAAAAAACCATCTTCAGTGTATCAGGATCCGCCGAGTTACGAAGAGCTTTAAATATATGGATGAGTCTCATGGTTCTATTTTTGAGTAAGTCTAAATGTTTGTCCCAGTTCAATGCAGAGTCAATTTGAATCCCGAGATACCTCACTTCTTCCGCTCGACTGAGGGTCGGGCAAAGACAAGGCGATGATAATTGTGCGCATGTGTGTGCTACTATCGAGAAGTTGTGATGTGGTAGGGTTATACGGCGAAGGGCGAAGGGAATGAAGCAGGATTTCCTAAGATTCAACGTGAGAAGGTTATTGCTTAGCCAAGACGTTATATTATTTAAGGCAAGTTCCGAGCTATTTTTGACCCTGTCCCAGGAAGGACCATGGACCAGAATAGCGGTGTCATCTGCGTAGGCGTAAATTCTTGCATTAGGGAGCGACATATTACACAAGTCATTAATGTAGATTTTGAACAGGATTGGGCCAAGGATGCTCCCCTGGGGGACACCGTATGTTACAGGCTCTTCGGCACTGAGGAGATCACCAATTTTAAATTGCTGAGTACGATTGGAAAGATAGCTTCTAAAGACTTCCAGAGCGATTCCCCTTACTCCCACTCGCTCCAATTTTGAGGTGAGTATAGGTATAGAGACTGTATCGAAGGCCTTAGTAAGGTCTAAAAAGATGCCAAGGCATTTGATTCGTTTGTCGAGAAATTCAGCTACTGATTGGGTTAAGTCCATTACAGCATCTTCCGTGGATAGCCCTGAGCAGAAGCCATATTGGTTGTTCGAGATAATTCTGTTCGTATCTAGGAAGTCCCTGAGACGGTTGCTGAGAACTCTCTCAAAGACCTTCGAAAGCGAGCTAAGAACCGAAATAGGCCTGTAATTATCGATACAGCCTCTATCACCCCCTTTATGGATTGGGTGGATTATAGCTTTTTTCAAAGCATTGGGGAATATGCCCTTGCTTAGGCAGACATTAATTATATGAGTCAAGGGCAATATAAGTGAATCTCGGCAGAACTTTAAGACAAAGGGTGATATTCCGTCCCATCCCACAGCCGAATTGTCGCGCAGTTGGAGAATAAGTGATTCCACTTCAGCTGGATCAACATCCAGCAAAACAAGAGAGTTACAGGGTGGAATATGGGGATTTGCATAACTGGCAGTGGCCGGACCGTGGATTCGGCCTGAGGAAGGCTGTCCTCGAGATAGAATTTTACTGGCCAGATTTTTACCCACATTGCTCAGGCTATTACAGACCTCATTGATGGAATTCCCAGGGTTATCACGGATTCCCAAGAGCTCAGTGGGGCTAGACTTAGGTTTGTTAATATGTGTTATATTTTTTATGGTTTTCCACAGAGCTCTTGGGTTATCCTTCGCTTTCTCTATTTCGTGTCTTTCATAAGCAACTTTAAGTTTATGGAGTAGTGAGTTACAGAAGTTCCGATACCGTTTATACGTTATCATTAAGATGAGATTTTCGGGATCATGTCTAGACCGTATGTGTAATTTATCTCTGTTCCTAATGCATCTCAGCAAACCACTGGTCATCCATGGTTTGAGCGTTTTTTGTCGTCTTGGGATTGGAACACGTTTAGTGTGTTTGTCTATAACTGTTGTCAGGTTGCTAATGAATAAGTTAATTAATACATTAGGGTCGTCAATGTTGAATAAGTGGGTGAAGTCTACACTAGCTAATTCAGCTCTTATTGCATCATAGTTGACCTGTTTACTAAAGTTCATTGGAGTTGTGTCTTTGTCGTTAGTACTCGTATTAGGAATTATTAGTAGAAGGGGCTTATGGTCAGTAATGTGTGAGTCCAGTACTAGTGTGGTTATGTCAGGATTTTGAGTTTTGATGAATATATGGTCAATGCATCTATTTAATCGAGTGGGAAAGATATGAGTAGGTAGAAGTCCTTGGGATAAGTTAAGAGTTAGATAGTCGTCCTTGCGTTCGTCCTTACTATCCTTTGCTATATTGATGTTTAAATCTCCGATTAAAACAATATCTTTCCATGTGGAGAGACTACTATATGTGCGGTTCAAACTCTCTAGAAATAGTTCTAAGTTACCCAAAGAATCGTAACAATGCGATCGATACACGGAGACAATGGCCAAGCTTTTGTCATTAGTTGTGCAGACAAGACAAGTACCACCTCCAAAGTTAGGAGTCCCAACCGTGACTTGTAGTTCGGATATTGCGTATACAACGACACCATCGTTTTGGTTGGAGTTTATGTCAGTATGGTACGATTTGAACCCATGCAAAGTAGGCAGATTAACAACTGAGTCCAGCCAACATTCTGTTAATACTATGAAATCAAAGGCTAATTTTGAGGTATGTAGGAGGGTGAGTAGCTGGTCGAAGTTTTTATTTATGCTGCGTATGTTCACATGCAGAATAGTTGAGTTAGTGGGGTTGGGTTTCGCTAATTTGGTGCATTCCTCAGGATTACATATGAACGAGTTTCCAAAGGTTAACGAGTCAAGTTCGGTATTGATGTTATTAATAGTAGCCATTTATGATGGAGGATATGACAAGAAGTGTGGTCAACAGTTTTGGGAGTACAATCAATAATCCGGCCTTTAATATTATAAATAATAAAATGTAGTGTTGGTATAGGTGGGTGATTGTGGGTAATGAGTACTTGTTTGAATGATTGTAGCAAGGTTGACCGGTTATATATGTATAGCAGAGAGTTTTGATAGGATATGTATGTATATCTATTAACATAATCCGGCCTGTTATATAATCCTGTTGGGTTAGTTATTGTCTTAGGTGCAGTTGTAATACGTAATTTAAGATTTATATTTCGGATGGGTATATAGTATCGAGGATTGGTGTTTATATGAGATTGTAAATTTGTTTGGATGTAAGTATGAGTAGTGTGAACTTTGTTGAAATATATTATGTTTCGAAGGGTGGGTGTGGTTAATGCTTTTTTTGATGAAAGGGAGTGACGTTCCAATAGGAATGTCAGTGTGTGCGTATTTGAGAGTATGTATTGTATGAGCGTGGCAGTATGTTTATATTTAATAACAAAAATAAATTGTTTTTGGGAAATACCTAGGGTTATTATATGAGGTTTAAATAAACAAGCTAATATGACATAAAAAATTGTAAGAATTAGTCATTTGATGCTGGGCTTCAAGACTTGGAGACATTTTTCCGACTTAATCAGGACTTGTTTGTCACCCTCTAGTTTTCTTATAAAGATATTTCCGTTGGAAATCCAGCAAAATTTGTGATTGTTTTGCTTAGCAAACTCACGTGCTTGGTAGAAAAGCTTTTTTGTACTGGGAGGCAGTTGTTCTTCAATAAATATAGGTTTTTGTGGTCCTGGGAGACCGATCAGTGTTGTGTTCATTTTACTACCTTTCTCCTTATCTTTGTTAAAGATGTGAACAGCAGATAAAATAGTCTTCTTTTTTTGCACGGAGGTGAGCTCTGCAATTATAGGGCGAGGGGTGGAGTAAGAAATGGAAGATTTCGACGGCAGACGATAGATATCTCGTATATCTGTGTCAGATAACTGAACTCCCACAGTTTGACCTATATCTCGTACAATTTTGATAAGGCCCGATGTGGATTCATTGTTAGACTGGGGTATATTACGGATTTCCAAACCAGAGCACCTTGATATAAGTTGGAGGTCCTGGACCTTTTTTTCTAGTCGCTCAATGTATTGCCGGTGTTCGATTCTCTCTCTTCTTAACTCTTCTACTTCCTTTTTCAAGTCCTCAAATTGATTGTTAATAAAACATATAGATTTTACAATTTCTTCATTCGATTTACGTATTTCTGTGTTCGACGTTTGAATTAGTGTGTTCTGCTTTTTTATTTCTGCTATGTCCAAAACCAGTTGCGACATAACGGTTGTCTGATTCGTAAGCATCGTTGAGATGGACACATCAGCGGGGCCGAGCGGGGAATTTTCTTGTCGGGGGCGTTTACTCTTAGGTGTTTTAGCACTGTCACTAATGTTAATTGAGGAATGTATATCTGGATCAGACTGTGCCTGTGACACGTACTTAGTTTGTGTCTTAGATGATCTAATAGGTGGAGAACGTTGAACGTGAGCCATATCGCTGTTAATGTTATAATGCAGTGCAATTAATAAACGAGTCGATATCACCTCATATCAGTACCGGTTTCGTAGCCGCTGCGTTAGTCCGCTACGTTCGTAGCAAGCTGCTATGCCGCAGTGACGTCAGCCGCACGTAGTAGATCACTATTTCGCTACCGCTGGTGATTACACGGTAACGCGTTGGTGGAGCACGCGACTTAAACACACCGATCCACTCGGATGACGGGAGTTCAAACCCCGCCAATCACATTCACTTTTCGAGTTTGGATTTAAACAGTTAGATGTTAATTATTATTGTCTCACTCTAGTACCGCCTACTGGGTGGGAACCACAGGTAAGACACTGGCAAGTGCAACAAGGAAATGCAAAACACAAGGACGACCAATCACAAAAAAGAACAGATAGAAATTTAAGGAGCAGGTGACACACGTCCACTTCGTAATGCGTACAACGGCCGAGATCGACATCCACGCGGGCGGAGCCGCGGGCAAAAGCTAGTCTTATATATAAAATTCACGTGTCACAATGTTCGTTCCCGTACTCCTCCGAAACGGCTTGACCGATTCTCATGAAATTTTGTGAGCATATTGAGTAGGTCTGAGAATCGGCCAACATCTATTTTTCATCCCCCTAAATCTTAAGGGTAGTCCACCCTAGGAACCGACATCCACGCGGGCGGAGCCGCGGGCAAAAGGTAGTCTTATATATAAAATTCACGTGTCACAATGTTCGTTCCCGTACTCCTCCGAAACGGCTTGACCGATTCTCATGAAATTTTGTGAGCATATTGAGTAGGTCTGAGAATCGGCCAACATCTATTTTTCATACCCCTTAGTGATAAGGGTTGTCCACCCTTAACATTATATGGCAAAACAACGTTTGCCGGGTCAGCTAGTAATAATATAATTTTGTTTTTAGAAGCGTGTGGCCTCGTCTCAGAAATCGCGACCGTAATTACCGTCCGGTAAGTGATAGTTTGGTTACGCATCAAAATATCATCTTTCGCACATCGGACCTTAAGTAACTACCTAACTACTTAATTGCCTTTATTTAATTTTGCTGGAAACACCTTGGGATCTTGCCTAGGGAGGACAAGTTTTTTAAATAGGACACGTCAATTCAACTTCGCCTCGCCTGATGATAAACTGAAGGCAAAGACTTAGAAAAAAGGATCGCCAATGTTACAATGATAATACTCAGCTTGACGGCCTCATTATATGCTTTATCACACTCCTCTTAAAGTACCCGGGACTGTAGGAAGAAGGAAACGCGTGAGCTGGTAATGAATTCCAGGCATTAATGGTGCGACAAAGGATAGAGTCACAGAACCGCCTGGTTCTTGCTCGGATATTCTGCACCGTGTGCGGGTGACATCTAAGCACTGCACATGTTGCCCTACACAGCCCTACACAGGATTTTAGGACACCTATTACGATTAATGAATAAAAATTAACTGCTCCAGTGAAGTCACACTCGTACTTGTAACCTTTTTATGCCCTTTTTTTTGTTTTTTTATACCACTTAGGTGGCAGACAAGCGCACGGCCCACCTGATGGAAAGTGCTTACCGTGGCTTATGGACGTGTGTAACACCAAAGAAGCCACTCTCGCGCTGCCGACCCTGTAAGCACAGAGTTTTTGTGCCGTCAGTGTGGAGGACAAAGCAGGACAAGCCTTTAGTCATCCCACTGACAGCACAAATTCTTCAGTGAGCTCTGGCTACCTTACTCACCGCTGGGAACGTTACACGAAGTTATTATAACCGCGGTATTCTGTAGGGCAGAGGTACTTCCCAAGTCACACTTCTCAATTGGGCGGAAATACCGCCGTGTCCTACCTCCTATTCATGTACACAGTACAAATATTTGCACTGAGCGTGAATCGAACCCGCGCCTCCTGCGTGGCAATCGAACGTTCTACCGCTACGCCACAAAGGCCGTCAGAGTTCCTCAGTGAACAACGCGACGGCGACGCTTTGATTTAATGTGTAACTTTTAAAATTCCAGAGAGAAATAATAATCGGAAAAAAAATTGTTTGCTGTAAAGGATATTTTCTAAATAGTACATCTGGGTTATGCGAGCCGATGTGTAGTACAGTTTGCTTGAACGGTACATGTTCTGCTCCAAACGTATGTACTTGTAACCATGGCTACCATAACCAAATAGACGCTGAAGGGAATTTCAAATGCCTACCGTCTATCAACGCTTCGTCTACAACAGAAAGAACCATTGAACGATACTTGAACCTCAATTCGTCGGTAAGTAAAGTTGAACTCATCACCTTAGAACATAACATAACATAAACTCACGCCTATATCCCCGAAGGGGTAGGCAGAGGTGCTAGCATCCACATTTTGCCAGTTTATGCTTAGGTCCCAACGAGCCTATTGCCATTAACCGGGCACTTATAAACCTGCAATAGATACACACATAACTTCGAAAAGCATCGAAAAGTCATTGGTGTGTGCCATGGTAAAACCTGGGATCGAATCCGAGACCTCGCCTCAACAGTCCATTACCCATAGCACTAGGCTACCGCGGTTCTTATCATCTTAGAAGGGATTTTTAAATTGATCTTTATGACGCAATTTTAAAATTTAATTTTGATATTAAACTAAACCTGTAATGCTTCATGTGTTACAGTATTAGTTTTTGCGTTGTATACTTAAATGCTGCTTAACTGACTAATTTGTAGACATATTTTAAGTGGTATTGTAAGAAAGATCGGCAATTTAACGTATATAAATGTTTTTGTAAAGCGGTACGTCCTACGTAAGCGAATTCGACGCGCACGCGAAGTGAAACTTCAAACAGTCGATACGTATTGAAGTATCCTGTATTTGGTCACCCAAATGCACGTAGGTCGATTGTTTGATATTATCACGCTGATTGACGCGGTGGCGGTTGTCAGGATGTCATTTTATCAATCAATCAATCAATCAGCCCACTGCAGTCCACTGCTGGACATAGGCCTCTCCCAATGTGCGCCATTTTCTCCGATCCTCCGCCTTCCGCATCCAGTCTGTCCCAGCCACCTTTTTCAGGTCGTCAGTCCATCTGGCTGGGGGCGTCCTACCTTTCGTTTACCTTCTCGCGGTCTCCACTCTAGGACTCGTTTGCTCCAAACGCCATCGGTCCTTCGGCAAACGTGGCCAGCCCACTGCCACTTTAACTTGCTTATTCTATGGCCTATGTCGGCAACTTTAGTTCTCTGTCGGATAACCTCGTTCCAAATTTTATTCTTCAGAGAAACTCCAAGCATAGCTCGCTCCATAGCCCGCTGCGCGACTTTTAAGCTATGGACCAGCTCCACTGTAAGTGTCCACGTTTCGGCACCGTAAGTCATAACAGTTAGGACGCACTGTTCAAAGACCTTTGTTTTGACCTTTGTATTAAGCCCGGACGCAAAAACGACGGGGTGTTATAAGTTTGACGTGTCTGTGTGTGTGTCCAAGATGGCCGCCGCTACAGAATGACGGAGTACATATTTTTTCTCAACTCCCTCAATATGGGTGTCAAATCAAAGAGTAGATCAATTTAAAAAGTGTAAAATATAAATTAAATAAACAAATAAAAAACCTCCGTCACAAAAAACAACCCCCAAAAAGTCGAAAAAAATTTTTTTTTAATTTTTTTTTTATGTAGGACACGTCAATTGGACTTCGCCTTGCCTGATGGTAAGCTGAAGGCAAAGTCCCAGAAAAGAGGGTCACCATTACTTACACATACCGTGTGACAATGATTACACTCAGCTTGACGGCCTTATCATATGCTTTTTCACGCCCCGCTTAAAGGACCCGGGACTGTAGGAAGAAGGAAACACGTGAGCTGGCAATGAATTCCAGGCCTTAATGGTGCGACAGAGGAAAGAGTCTCCGAACCGCTTGGTTCTTGATCGGATGTTTTGCACCGTGTGCGGATGACATTTAAGACCTGCACGTGTTGTCCTGTGTAGGAAAGGGGAGAGTGGGACTAATTGGAAGAGCTCATCAGAACACTCCCCATGGTACAGACGGTAAAATACAGCCATGGACGCAACATCTCTACGCAGCTGTAAAGGTTCTAGGTTGTTCGTGATCTCGGGATTCCCAATGATGCGGACCGCACGTCGCTGCAACCTGTCGAGAGCATCTAGTATGTACTTTGCTGAACCATCCCAGAGATGCGAGCAGTACTCCACACAGGAGCGAATTTGTGTCTTGTATAGAAGACACCGCTGCTCCGGCGTGAAAAATCGTCTCACTCTGTTCAGGACTCCGAGGTTTCGTGAGGCTATTTTGATGATGCTTTCGATGTAGTTTTTGTTATTCAGGTTGCAGCGAAAGTTGGAAAGAAGTGATTTGTGCCAGACTCTATCGAAAGCTTTGGCGATGTCAAGACTAATTGCCAGTGACTCGCCGTGCTTGTCCATAGCCTCACCCCAAAGATGGGTAACGTATGCTAGAAGATCACCCGTTGACCGTTTCGGTCTGAAGCCATATTGCCGGTCATTAATTAAGGAGTGATCCTCTAGGTGCCGCATGAGCTGTTTGTTAATTATGTGCTCGAACACTTTGCACAGCACTGAGGTGACGGCTATGGGTCGATAGTTGGCTGGCTCCGAGCGATTGTGTTAGTTAGCCCTATTACTTTGATATACCTAGTAATACATGAAATGAAATATGTTTATTTGCAGAAATATGGTAGGTACAGGGTTTTAAACATAAATATAAGAATCGCATATTTCGTCAGTCAATGTTCTGACATGCAAAATATAATGTAGTTAAAATAATGCTTAATTGAAATATTTGGATTAAATCGCCATGTCAAATGCTTTCATAAATCATTGTCAAATTAAATTAATTAATTAATTCGGAGTTAATAACATTGAAAATTTTAAACAATAATCAATTGAACACAGAATAAAACATGGTATTATGTAATAAATTAATCACAGTCAAATAAATAATTTTTTTTTTTTTTTTTTTTTTTGTCTTTTTATTTACTACAATCTGTCACATATTGGGGGACATTAAGTAGTAGGTAGGTCGGGACTTGTTATGACATGCTCGGAATGCGACTAGAGTCACATCCTACTTTACTTTATTGTTTAAGTATGTCTTGGGGCATTTTCCGTTTTAGTCGACGAGTTGCGCGAGTTTCCTCCATCAAGACTTTCGCTAGGCGATTTGGGTGGTTTATGATCCTTTCTTTGTAGGTTTTCGTATGACGCAGAATTTCTTGTTTGACTGTATATACTTGAAGGTCGTGATGCAGCTGTTCGTTTGTCACGTACCATGGAGCGTCGGTTACCATTCGTAGCATTTTATTCTGGAATCTCTGCAAGATTTCAATGTTGGAATGAGAGGCGGTCCCCCACAATTGGATACCATAGGTCCAGATTGGTTTAAGCATAACATTGTAAAGAAGAAGTTTGTTGCCCATTGACAGTTGCGAACGGCGACCAATTAACCAATAGTACTTCCGTATTTGCAGTCCCAGCTGTTTGCGTTTGGTAAAGATGTGCTTCTGCCATGTAAGTCGCTTGTCCAGGTGTAAACCTAAGTATTTGACATGATCTGCTCGTGGAATTTCGACGTTATTAAGCGTTACTGGTGGGCATATACCCTTTTTTAAGGTGAAGGTGACATTTATTGACTTCGTTTCATTAGCCTTGATTCGCCACTTCTTGAGCCATGTTGAAATCTCGTTTATTCCTTTTTGTAGGATTTTTGACGCCTCTATTGGATCCTCGTGAGAGGACAAAATTGCGGTGTCGTCGGCAAAGGTTCCAGTTGTTACACAGTCTGACGTTGGTAGGTCAGACGTGTAAATCAGATAGAGTAGCGGTCCCAGGACGCTACCTTGGGGAACTCCCGCGTTAATATTGCAAAGACCCGAGAAAGCCTCTCCGTGATTCACCAAGAAATATCTATTCTCTAAGAAGGATTTGAGGATCTTATAAATGTTGCTGGGGAAGAACGATTTTATTTTAAATAATAATCCTTCATGCCATACTCTGTCGAAGGCCTGCGATATATCAAGAAAGACACTCGCGCAATACCTTTTAGATTCAAAAGACTTGTCTATTTCGCCTATTAACCTGTGCACTTGGTCAACAGTCGCGTGTTTTTGACGAAATCCAAATTGGTGGTCGGGTATCAGTCCATGCTGTTCCACTAATGGCATAATACGTTGTAGTATTAATGTTTCGAGTATCTTTGATGGTATAGGTAACAGGCTTATTGGTCGATATGATTTTGGATCTTCAGGCTTTTTATCTGGTTTTAATAACATAATTATTTGTGCAGTTTTCCACTGTGGTGGAATAAATTGGAGTCTAACTATAGCGTTATAAATAGCTGTAATCATTGTTATTCCAGAGTCAGGTAGCTCTTGCAAAGTTTTATTTGTAATGAGGTCATATCCTGGAGATTTCTTTGATTTTGCCTTTTGTATTACCCTTCTGACCTCTTTCGTTGTGAATTTCATTGACGTAATGTCCTCCGTTTCTATTTCTTTCAGGTATTCGGTTACTTTCTTCTCGTGGTCTGCTGGGCCTTCATAGGGATGAGGCTGGAAAACATTTGATAGATGCTCAGCAAACGTGTAAGCTTTCTCTTGGTCACTACGTGCCCAACAATTGTCCGCTTTTCTCAATGGCGGGGAAGTTGTTGTAGGTCGTTTGATGTTTCTTGTTGCTTTCCATAAGGAGTAGTCAGTAGCTGAAGTGGCATCAAGATCCTTGAGATATGTCTGAAAACTAGCGTTTCGATCTTGATCAAGGATTTGCTTAAGTTTTTTTATTTTATGGTTCAATAATTTTTTTGTATCAGGGCACCTGTTTTGCTGCCACAGTTTACGAAGATCTCTTTTTGCACCAATCTCATTCAGGATACTTGGAGGAATACTTTGCCCAGCTGGTCTATGTTGTTGGACTATTGGAGTTGAATCCCAAGCCGCACTCTGGATACTTGTGGTGAAAAATTCAACAGCATTCATAATGTCATTTTCCGTTTCAAGTGCGATTTCTGCGCTAAAAGCCTCGTCTACCAGAATACGAAACATGTCCCATTTGGTTTTATTACTGTGCAGTGTACACTTTTTAGTTGTCTCTCTAACTTTCACCCCAATTTCCACCAGAATAGGAGAGTGATCCGATGATAGCTCCCAGCAACTACAGCAAGACATGTTGTCCTTTGGTACACCTTTGGTGATGCAAAAGTCAACAATGTCTGGTATCTTTGCTGGGTCAGACGGCCAGTATGTAGGTTGTCCTGTTGAGATTACGTTCATTGTTCCTGCCTGTACGCTCTTAAAAAGTTCACGGCCTCTAGGAAGAGTAAGCCTGGAGCCCCAAAATGTATGTTTGGCATTATAATCACCTCCCGCAATGAAACGATTGCCAAGATATTTGAAGTAGTCATCGAACTGTGCCTTCTTTACAGTGTGTCTTGGTGGACAGTAAAGTGACGATATTGTAATCTTGCTTATCCAGTCATACACAACAACACTCGTGGCTTGGATGTAGTCCTTTTGGTATGGTTGTGCCTGATGATGTTTTATGTTAGATCTAATAAGAATGGCTGATCCACCGTATGCTCTACCATCAGGATGCATCGTATGGTATAATGTGTAGTTGGGTATTTTGAAGAAGCTCTTAGTCGTAAAGTGAGTTTCAGAAATCAGCATAATGTCTACTTTGTTTATTTGTAAGAAAATCTTTAACTCATTAGAGTGGTTTGACAGGCCATTGGCATTCCACACGCATAGTTTTATGGATGCGAATTGGACAACTTTGACATGAGTTCAGCTAACATCTGAGTCATTGTTAGCATTTGGTTCATGAGAGCTTGTATCGAACTGTTGAAGGTACGCAAAATTTCCACCATGTGTTGTTCAGTAGTGTTACCTTTAATTGTTTCTAGGTTTTGACCATTTTTTGCAGCTGCTGCATATGACTTGCCTGAATTATTTTCAACGTTGCTTTGGCTTATTTTGGTTACATTTTCTAGGTTTTTAGGCTTTCGGTTATTGGTTATCGATCTCGGATATTTTATTTTTTGCAGCTCTTTATAGACAGTGCAGCCCTTATAATTTGCAGGATGGTTACCTTCACAGAGAATACATTTTACTTTGTCTGAACGTTCTTTTCTCGGGCAGTTTGCCGTATGGTGGGGTCCAGCACATTTCACACAACTGGGTTGTCTGTGGCAGTATTTCTGCGTATGACCATATTGTTGGCAGTTGGAACATTGAGGAATTGAACGTTTTGGTCTTGGAGGTTCAATTTCTATTTGGCAGTTAAGGAGTGACCTGATGCTATAAATGTCCTTATTGTTCGGACTTGGCTGCAAGTCTATGAAAAACATAGGAAGAGGTTTTTTTGTTCTGCTGTTTTTAACATTCCAAATATTGTTTGGTTTATGGTGTAACTCCTCTAAGGCTTGTTTTATTTCTTCAGTGTCGGTTGAGGAATGCATGCGTTTTAGTACTACTCTAAAGTTTTTCTCCCTTTTAGGTTGGTATGTGTAGAATTCAGTGTTTCTAATTTTGAGTTCTTTATATATAGTCGAATACGACTCGGAGGTCTTAGCCTGAATTTTGACTTTTTCCCCTTGTAAAATTTTGATTTCGTAGTCGTCGGGTGCCACTTCTTCCAGCATTTTTGATAGGGGCTGGATATTACTGACCTTATCAACAAAGAAAGGTGGAGGTTTTACTACTTGACGCGTTACTTGGTCTGTAGTTTTTGGCTCTTCTTCATTAGTTTCCAGATCCGCAAACATATTTGATGTTGGTACCGGTGCTGCCAGCCAATAACTTAGTTTGGTTTGTTTCTGGGATCGTGTCGTCATATTAGGGCTACTTCTCAGTCTCTTACGACTGTTTACTTCTTGCCAGTTTTGTGTGTCGTTTTTATGATCATATTCCTTATCGAGAGTTTCTAGGGATTGCGCGTTAGTTATAGATATTTGCGACGGAATACCACTGTAGGAGTTAGATCTAGGTCTATTTGTGAAGAGTCCTTTATGGAAGACCTGCTGCGTGAGATTAGGTTTCGAGTTATTCGTTTTCAGAATTAAATTTTTAGAGCGAAATGTGCCCCCCCCAGAATCCGAGGGGCAGCCTGAACTCGGCTCAGACGGGCCGGGTTCAGGGAGGGATTCTCCACGATTCGTGGTACCCTCCTGGGGTAGATATGTTTTAAATTCCGCCATTTCATATATTGTCGCTGATCCACAGCTTTGTCTTTTCTGTCGGGGTGAGATCCCTTAGGCCACATCTTGAAGACTAAGGCATGACCATGCCTGCTGGTTTTGGTTCGCGCTAGGTATTTGATTTCCCTAGTACCTCCCATATCTGGGGGGCATTCCCCTATCCACCACCTGGGGACGCGGTCGATGGAAGTCCAGCAACTCCACACGACAATATAATAAATAAATAAAATTTAAAAATTCAAAGCTACCAGTATTGAATTCAAAATAAATAATAATCAATTGAACATTTAATGAGAATAAAATCAACAATTACGCTCACTTAAATAATCATTCAACGAATAGAACATTTGATCCAATAACCATAATTTCAACCTATTTTTAAATTTAGTTGTCGGCAGTTCTCTCACAGATGATGGCACCTTATTAAAAATTTTGATGCACATGGCGTAACAATTTTTATGGAACAATGCAGTTCTAGGAACAAAATGTAGAACCAATCTTTCACTGTCACGAGTGCTACGTGGATACATATCCTTGGCCGTTTTAAAAAGATTACATATTTTGATTCAAGCGTTGTCATTATCGGGGGGACCTTGGATCGTTCCGATAATATGACCTAGTGCTCTACCAGTTGGGTCCCCCGACATGACTAGGCTTGAATCAAAATATGTATCACTAGGTATATCAAAGTTATAGGGCTAACTAACACAATTTATTTTCGACGTTTTGGGGGTTATTTTTTTGACAGTAGTGTGATGTGGCAGGGGCAATTCGTGCGCACGCAGGACAAGGCCGCCGAATCGCGCCCGCGTCGCATTGGATTCGCGTGAAATCACATCGAATCGCTTCGCAATTCTGTTCGCTTTGAATCGCCTTCGTAGGACGCCGTATAAGACACAGCCGACCACCCAGTTCTACCAATGAGAATTCCTATAAAGGCGGTTGCAGCGCTATACTCAACGCTGTGAGCTTAGAGAATTACGCAGCAGGTAGGAATGTCAGCTCTCCTAGAGATGTGACAATTTGCATAATAGAATGTATTTTTATGAATGTATATCTACAACTTAGGTGGCAGACAAGCACACGGCCCACCTGATGGAAAGTGGTTACCGTGACCTATGAACGTGTGTAACACCAGTGTAGTCACATCCGTGCTACCGACCTTATAAGAACCGAGATTTTATGTACCTTCAATGCAGAACACAAAATCAGGACAAGCCTTTGGTCTTCCCACTGACAGCACAAAAACTCTACAGTGAGCTCTGGCTACCCTACTCACCGCTGGGAACACAACACGAGGTTATTATAGTCGGGTATTCTGTAGGGTGGAGGTACTTCCCCAGTCGGACTGCTCAATTCGGACGGGAATACCGTCGTGTCCTACCTCCCCCTTGGGTGGGATGGGATAGCCATCAACACGACACGTTGACTACTTTCATAAACATCCCATCCTATACAATGACCAATCTATGCTTTGCTATTCTATAAACATATTGCCACTTGTCTCACAGAGACAGGGTCAAGGACAGGGTCGACCTCGTTGAACAAACACATAAAATTAATGAAATACTGAAATAATTAAAGAATAAAAGACCCGACTGCTGTCGTGAATGATTGAAAACAAGTTTGATTATAGGCTGTACCCGTTTGCCCATCATACATAAATCGAAAGAAAATTAATGTGTACCACATGCTATCAAACTTATTGCAATCTTAGGCCTGCTGTCTATCCCTTTAGATATTTTAATATGTTATTTTATTTTATGTTTTTTAATTATTATATGACATATATATTCCCTTCAGTTTGATACCCTACTCGATGAATTTGAATGAAACCCTTTACACTATAACACTCGGGAGATACCTTTCATTTGAAACCAGTCATCAGTGGGATCAGGGGTAGAGATTTGACGGCACAAATTTGTCACAAATTTCGACCGGGTTGGTACCACCGTGCAATATTGCGAAAAACCCTTCATAGTAATTCAATTTCGGTTGGATTGCGTTCAGGGATCAGCAAATGCATAGCCGGGTAGGGGTGATGGTGGTCGCAGCACTAGTGGGACCAGTGGGTCTTGGCGTAGTCTAGTGAGGATGGTGCGGGGCGACGCGCCGGTCAGGGAGACCCGTAGAAACGGTGGTGCCGCTGGCCGCCCGCGGTATAGTACAGAGGCCCAACTGGGACTAACCACCCTGGAAGGCTGCCTCACCAGACCGCGCATAATCCCGGTATGGCTCGTCGTGCCGGTTGGTGACCGGAAGTGGGGGCCAGGCGACCATATTCGGGGGGGTACGGGGGCCCTTCCGTACGGCGTGTCGGCTCACGCCATGCCTCATAATCATAGACAAAACCAATATCCCGCACTTTGTCACGCGGTGCTGCGACGACAATCACCTCTTTTTTTCACGCCCTTTTCTCCTTTTCATCATGGCAGCGCATTTAAGAGTATTGGGCAACACAGCGGCTCTACAGACTCCCACAAGCTCGCTATTTGAGGTGGAGTCCACTAACATCTGTGGACTCCATGCGAACCTCAACGCCGTCCACCAACACCTTGAGACGGCGAAACCAGATATGCTCTTTCTCACGGAGACACAAATAGGCCGCCCTGATGACACGACCTACTTGCTTTACCCCGGCTATGTTATCGAGGAAAATTTCCGTGCAAAAGCCGGGGTGTGCGTGTTTGTTAGGGCGGATGTTTGTTGTCGCCGTTTGCGCTGCCTTGAGGACCCATCCTTTTCAACCCTATGGGTACACGTAGACCATGGCTCTACGAGTCAGATCTATGTGTGCCTCTACCGTTCCCATACAGGAGATGCTGAGACAACTCGACTCTTTGAATATCTGAGTCAGGCGGCAGATGATGCGCAGGAACGGTTTCCGAACGCCGAAGTGGTATTTTTGGGGGACTTTAACGCCCACCACGAAACCTGGTTGGGCTCCTCCAAAACAGACCATGCGGGAAGAGCCGCCCATGCATTTGCTCTGGCGCATGGCCTGACCCAATTGGTACACGAGGTCACTAGAATACCAAGAAGGTCGGGCCTAGCACCCTCTCTGCTAGACCTTCTGCTGACGAGTCACCCAGACCTGTACAGTGTTTCGGTACAAGCCGCTTTAGGCAATTCCGACCACTGTCTGGTCTGCTCCAAGGTGCCAATTATAGCGCCTTCACGACCCGTGCAGGGGAAGCGGCGTCTCTGGCACTACTCGTCAGCAGATTGGGATGGGCTGCGCAACTATTTTGCGTCCATCCCGTGGGTTGAACGCTGCTTTGAAGGTAAGAAACCCTCGGATTGTGCTACTGCTGTTGCCGGTGAGATCGGTCTGGGTATGGAATACTATATTCCGTACACTGATGTCACCGGTGCCCGAGGAGTGCGCCCTTGGTTCGGGCGCGAGTGTGCGGGGGCTGTTGATCAAAAGCAGTCCGCGTATCGCGCTTGGGTAAGGGCGCGTGCCACGCACGATCCCAATGTGAGCCACTTCAAGGCGGCGTACAACAGAGCCACAAAGGTCTGCAAGAGGGCTTACGTCAAAGCGGATGCCCTGCGCATTGCGCGGCTTGGTCAAGAGCTAGTGGCACATCCCACGGGCAGCCGTGGATACTGGCGACTGGCCAAAGCCGTGCAGGCCAACTTCTGTCAGCCTTCGCTGCCACCGCTGCGCTACCCTGATGGATCCCTGGCCCATGGACCGCAAGAGAAAGCCAATATGCTAGTAAATCTCTTTGCGGCCAATTCCCGAGTCGATGATTGCGGTATACAGCCGCCGACACTACCCAATGGTGACCACGTAATGCCTGAAATACGTATCAGGCAATGCGATGTTCGTGCGGTGCTTCAATCACTCGATGTCCGGAAAGCCAGTGGCCCGGATGGTATTCCAGCGGTGGTCTTACAAAAATGTGCAGCGGAGTTGTCTCCGATGCTTACGCGGCTGTACCGACTGTCCTACAGCTCGGGTACAGTGCCTTCGGCTTGGAAAGAGGCGAATGTACAGCCGATCCCCAAGAAGGGGGATCGCTCAGAGCCAGCCAATTATCGACCCATAGCCGTCACCTCAGTGCTGTGCAAGGTCTTCGAGCACATCATTAACAAACAGCTCATGCGTCACCTAGAGGATCACTCCTTAATTAATGACCGGCAATATGGCTTCAGGCCGAAACGGTCAACGGGTGATCTTCTAGCATACGTTACCCATCTTTGGGGTGAGGCTATGGACAAGCACGGCGAGTCACTGGCAATTAGTCTTGATATCGCCAAAGCTTTCGATAGAGTCTGGCACAAATCGCTTCTCTCCAAGCTACCAGCCTTTGGTCTGCCTCCTAGACTGTGCAACTGGATTGCTAGTTTCCTGCAGGAGCGCCGTATCCGCGTCCTCTGTGATGGACGGGCTTCGGAGTTCTTGCAAATAAATGCTGGCGTACCGCAGGGGTCTGTATTATCTCCCACTCTCTTTCTTCTGCATATCAACGACATGCTGTCCACCGGCAGCATACATTGCTATGCAGACGATAGCACCGTACACGGGAGTTATCACGGACAACCTGCGGCCAAACAGTCTGATATCGTGGAAAAAAGACAGCTTCTTGTCACTGAACTGGACCGGATCTTGAATCACATTTCTCAATGGGGCTCCGAGAACATGGTCGAGTTCAATGCCAAGAAGACGCAGGCTTGTGCGTTCACAGCAAAGGTATCTTCTTTCCTTCCCCTTCCCACTCTTCAGAGCACGCCACTTCCACTGCAGGACAATCTCTATATCCTAGGCATGGATATTCGCTGCAAACTGAATAACAGAAATTACATCGAGAGCATCATCAAAACAGCCTCGCGGAAACTCGGACTCCTAAACAAAGTGAGACGTTTTTTCACGCCGGAGCAGCGGTGTCTTCTCTATAAGACACAAATTCGCTCCTGCGTGGAATACTGCTCGCATCTCTGGGATGGCTCCGCGAAATACCTACTAGATGCTCTCGACAGGTTGCAGCGACGCGCGGTCCGAATTATTGGGAACCCTGAGGTCACGAACACCGTCGAGCCATTGCAGATGCGTAGAGATATTGCTTCCTTGGCTGTATTTTACCGTCTCTACCACGGTGAGTGTTCTGACGAGCTCTTCCAACTAATCCCACCATCTCCTTTCCTACATAGGACAACACGTGCAGGCCTTAGATGTCACCCTCACACTGTGCAGAATATACGAGCAAGAACCAAGCGGTTCGGAGACTCTTTTCTTTGCCGCACCACCAAGACCTGGAATTCATTACCAGCACACGTGTTTCCTTCTTCCTACAGTCCCGGGGCCTTTAAGCGGGGCGTGAAAAAGCATCTGATGAGGCCGCCAAGCTGAGTGCCACCATTGTAGCACTTAGTGTCTGTAATGGTGACCCTCTTTCCTGAGACTTTGCCTTTAGCTTACCATCAGGCGAGGTGAGGTCAAGTTGGCGTGTCGTATATAAAAAAAAAAATGAAAAAAAAATAAATCCGTTCTGCCGTTTGGCTTGTACATACATACATACATAAAATCACGCCTGTCTCCCATAGGGGTAGGCAGAGATCACGGATCTCCATTTGCTACGATCCTGACATACTACTCTCGCTTCATTCACTCTCATTACATTCTTCATGCACGCTCGTCGGTTTAGAGTACTCCTGACCTGCCCCTTTTCTAAAACTTCCCCGATTTGGTCCAGGTATGTGCGCCTAGGTCTTCCCCTTCCGACGTTACCATCCACACTCGCCTCATACACCTGTTTCGTTAGTCTTCTTTCATTCATTCTCTCAACGTGACCAAACCATCTCAACATTCCTCTCTCAATTCTCATCTGGCTTGTAGAGGGGAACAAAACAACTACATACATACATCCTCGCTGGCGCACTCGGGTTAAAAGGGTAATTGCAAAATACACGAAACCGATGGGCTTGTAGCAAAGGTTTAAATAATTCAATCAATCAATTACCCTATCGCAGCCCACTGCTGGACATAGTCCTCTCTTAATGTCAAGAAGCTTTGGCCTACTGTTTCCACACTGGCCACACAGGTTAATACAGCGTTTTATTTTGAGTTTTCCTTCTCTCGCAGTGATATCGTCGGCGTATTTTTCAGTTAATCGCCTCTAACGACTCCCGTCGGATGAAATGGGGTATTATACGTGTTTTCTTTCTCCGTCACCACACGAATAAAACGTTTAACTATAGTAGAGGAATATTTTACAGGGCTGAGGGCCTCGGATGCAACCGAGAACCATGCTAAGGCGATGATGATGATTAAGATCTTTTATTCTTTTTTCAGTTATCGAATACTACTGTTGAAGATGTGGCTCCAACAACGCCATCTTTAAAGCCTAAAGATGTTAATAACTCGTAAGTTCTTTGTGTTACGAGTACTACAGCAAAAAGTCACTAAACAGGGTTTTTTCCATTGCACCTTTACTTTATATTTTTATTTCCAGAATAAAAAATATAATACGGGAGTATCAGGAGATGGATTGCAAGCGTTTCGACAAGGCCATGCCTGAGGTAAGTTTCTTAATTTGTATAAACAGTTATAAAATTATTTAAGGTGTAACAAATTTATTAACATTCATTTCTATTTCATATCATTACACACATCTTACAAATTTAAACCACCCGCTTAAACCATAATGGTTTATATAAGCGTGAGTTTGCCTAGTTAGTGTTACATTGCAAGTACCCAAATATATTAAAATACAGTTTTTTTATAAGATAAAATACTTACTTCAAATACAGTCGTTTAAATTGTTTAAGAAATGGCTCTGTAAACTTTTTACAAAGGGTTGTTTTGTTACATATTTTTGGACTATTTGTTCTGGTAAGCTATTCAAAATTTCGGGTAGTATATATTGACAAATTTTGGTTCCATATAGATTGATAGATGTTGGCATATTATATTTTTTTCTATTTGGCAACTGCCTTAAATTACAGTTTCGTGTATGTGTACGAAGCTGATCTACTTTTGAGATTTCTTCTTTCATGATAACTATTTTAGTTTTACATTGAATTGGCAGCACCTCACAATATTTAAATAGTTCGTTATAATTATCCTTATAATCATTTTTTACATTTAGTGGAACAATAGTTTTTAACAACCTTAACTGCAGTTTATAGATTTTATCAATATATGTTTTGTACGTACGGCCATAGCTACATAACCCGTAATTAATAACAGAGTCCGCCAAAGCTTGGTACAATAAGCGCAGGGATTTATATGGCATTTTGTATTTCAATATATATAGTCTGCTGAGTATAGCTCTCAATTTATTACAAACATGTTCTATATGGGCTCCCCAGTTAAAACGGTTGTCTATTATCAACCCTAAATACATATGTTCCCTGACCATATCCAGCCTTGCACAGAGACCGTTAGGCCTACATTTAAGATTGTTATGTATACATTCGTGATCGTGGACTATTATATTAGGCGTATATGAGCTGGTGTTATGCGAGGATTCTATACACATGAGCTTTGTTTTTTGAGCGTTTATCACCAGACCAACATCGTGGGCCCATTGACACATTCTATCAAAGTTTTGTTGCAATTTAGATTCAGATGTTTTTATATCCTTTTCTGCTACCAGTAGACATGTGTCGTCTGCAAACTGGTATACGGAGCCGTGTGCAAATAAGTTGCACATTTGGTTTACATAAATTATATACTCATTCGGGCCAATAATTGAACCCTGTGCCGTTCCCTTTTCGGTGTTTATGCTGCTACTATACTGATTTCCGACCTTTACTCTCGTGTACCTTTTATGGTGATAATTTTTAAATAGTTCTAGCAGTGGGCCTCGTATACCAGTCTGCTCCAGCCTGTCATACAGCACTTTATATTGCAGCATATCAAATGCCTTGCTGAAATCAACGAAAATAACGAGCACGTGACGTTTTCCGTTCATGTGCTCGTTAATCTCGTTGGTGAATCGACACAATAGATGAGTTGTACTTCTCCCTTTCTGAAAACCGTATTGTTTGTCATGAATTATATTGTGCGAGTTTAAAAATTGACTCAATTTGTCCCCTATGTACCTCTCCACTATCTTGTCAACGCACGACAGTATAGTTATAGGACGGTAATTATTACAATCACTGTGGTTACCTTTTTTAAAGATAGGCTGCACTACTCCTATCTTTAGTTCATCTGGGTAGGTGGATGTGACAATGAATCTGTTAATCAAGTGTGTAATTACTGGCGTTATCTCCATGTTTAAATTATTTATAATTTTATATGTTTCCTCATTTTTAATTGTTGGCATTCTCATTGACCCCTCCAACCCAGCCCCGGTGCCAGCCGTTGATCAAGTTAATACTTTTTTCTCGCAAGAATTTAAATTTAATTGCGTGTTTTTTTCTTATACACAATAACATGTTATTTAACAATAAGTTAATTCCGTAGTAAACATGTTTGCGGCATCGATATCAGATAACGAAAAGTATTTTTGAATCATTTCATCAACTGAATCAGCGACCTTATCACATAATAATTCATTAATCAATTGCCACAATCTCTTTGAATTATCAAAATTGTTTACAATCTCTCTCTTGTAGAATTTATTTTTAGTATGATTAATGTATTTATTTGTCTTGTTCCTATATCTATTATAAATAATTTTATTTTCAATTGTAGGTACCCTTTTGTATATTTTGAATAGCTCGTTTCGCTGCTTACACATGTGCACAACTCTTTTATTTACCCAGTTACAGGACTTTGATTCATATCTATTTAATTTCTTTTTAATTTGTTTACATGAATTATAGGACTCAGAAAATATATCATACATTGTTTTATAAATATCATTAGGTGATTTACAGATAAGAGGCGCATTCCAATCCGCGCGGCGCAGCTCGGCCATCAGCTGATCATGTTTGTACTTTGTAGGTATACACAACGCGTTTGTTTTCATTATCCTTAGCTGGCGGCCGGTCGTACACCAGTGTGCATGCTGTTATATAGTGGTCCGCTGGTGACTCATTCACTACCGCGGTATAGATCGCAGCAGTTGTCGCCGAGCTGTTCCGCACGAATATGTGATCTATACATGACCTAGTGATTAGACTGCCTTTTTTTCTACACGGGTATACTGATTAATGCATGTTATTAATCCTAGTTCGTACAAGGCGTTTATATACTCCGATTTAATACTACAGTTTTTCATAATGTTGATGTTCATATCACCGATAAGTAGGAGGTTACACTTTTCGGCCTTGTTTTTAACTAAATTAGTAATTTATTTTACAAAATTCTTAACAGATAGGTCTGGGGGCCTATACAGACTAATTATATATAAATATTGATTGTCTATTTCTATTTGGCCCATAATAGTCTCGCTGAAGCAGGAATAGGCGGCTGTTGTCATAAATTTTAATTTTTTATGTACATACAAAATTACACCTCCTCCCTTCCTATTTGATCTTAAGTTAGTATACATGTTATAGTTAGGTAACGCAAATAATGCCGAGCAGGCCTGTCTTATATTTACTTCGGTTAGTACAATGATATGAACTATTTGTGAACTTGAAGATACAATTTGTTCAATTTGTGCAAAGTTTAGTATGAGTGATCTTATGTTTACATGTAAGGTTGTAATTAGTTTTTGTTGATTAGGTAATGATTCTATATAGTCATTCCATACATTGAAAGTACTTTCGTGTAAATTATAAGTCTTACTAGCCATTGAGTGCTATTTTCGGTAGGCCCTTAGCTGATTTTTTACACAATAAGAAAAACGATATAGACTCACGGTTTATTTCCACTTATCTCCATAGCCCACTTCCTAATGTCCTCTTCTGAGCGGATGACGCTTATTCTGGCTGCCTCATCCTTCCGTATCAAAACGTTGCCGTGTTTGCACCATACAAACTTCACCAAGTTTGTAGTCTTCAAGTCCGTCTTTGCGCGCCAGAGGAGATGAGCGGTCGCTGGGGTAAGTGCCTCCCTTAGGTATATCCTTGAGTTACCCTGTCTCCCAATGTCCGGTTCCGTTATAGTTTTTGTCTTAGCAGTTTCCAACCATATATCTCTTTGGTCTTCTTTCAGAATCATGACTAAGGTCCCTGCATTCCTCTTTTGCCCTTCAGTCGACTTGCTTTGTTTTCTATATACTTTTGTGACAGTTTTTGTGTCTGTTCCGAGTGTGTTACAAATTTTTTGTGTTATCTCCATGAGATTTTCGTTGTCCTGTTGCGTGATACCACATACTTCTAGTTGATTATTCATATCTCTTTGTTCTAGCATATTTATTTTCTGTTCTAAAAAATCGTATTTGTTCTTGATGTGTGTATATTTGTTATTTAGATCTTTGTGTTGCCTATTCATAGTTTTTATAGATTCTTCGTAGTTATTTATTATGTCCTGGAATTCATCAAATTTATCTGGGAAGAGTTGTAAACTTCTTTTCATCTCTTCTTGTATGGTTTCTCGTATTTGGCGTCTTATTTCCTGCATCAAACTACCCGGCGCTACCTGACCTACCGCTTCGGAGTCAGTGTTATCCTCTTCGTCATCTGGGAGTATTACGGAGATGCGCTTTTGCTTGTTGAGATTTGAGCAAGGCTTGCACTTCCAATCCGCAGATTCCACCGCATTGAGGGCACTCAACTGATCAGCAGTTAGTAACGCACAACTAGTATGCCACCATTTATTACACTTTCCACACTGCAATCCAGTAGTATTTTTAGTTATAGCTTTGCTGCACTTTGCACACTTCACCATTTCGACAAGAAACGAAGAAGAAATAACCAGAAGAAAAAAGTTTTTTATTTTTTTATTCGGGGGTATTCGAATATATACGTATACACTACTGTTCACTATGCAAGCACAGAGCATTAACAAAATAATAATTAATTAATTATTAATTATCTTGGAACTTTGTGAGGTTATTTGGTATCGGAAAAGATGAGTAGAAAAAAAAATTGGGTAACCAAATTCTCTAAAATTCAGTTGTAGTGATTGCAGACATTGACATCAATGCCTATTATACTAACCGTACCTCATCGATATGTCCAATATAATACAAGTGAGCAGCTGACTTTCGGAAGTCAATGGCCTGTGGGTGATTCGTAGTAAGTTTTATGAGCCGACCCACGAGTATTACGATCAAGAACCAAGCGGTTCGGAGACTCTTTCCTCTGTCGCACCATTAAGGCCTGGAATTCATTACCAGCTCACGTGTTTCCTTCTTCCTACAGTCCCGGGTCCTTTAAGCGGGGCGTGAAAAAGCATATGATAAGGCCGTCAAGCTGAGTGTCACCATTATCACACGGTATGTGTAAGTAATGGTGACCCTCTTTTCTGGGACTTTGCCTTCAGCTTACCATCAGGCAAGGCGAAGTCCAATTGACGTGTCTTATATAAATAAAAAAAAAAAATTACTACTCGAGGGCCCTGAATTGCGAATGACGGCCCCGTGGTAGCGTTAGCATACAAAGATGACTGTAAAATTAAGTAATAAGTGAAAAATTAACAATCATCTCTCTCTTTTAATCATTATTTTATTAGTTTTTCGGGCATAGTTGCCGATATTGATTAACCCCTCAAAGTTTCGTGAGTTAATTTTGTTACACCTTATATAGTTAGATAATATTAAATACTTACATACATATAATCACGCCTATATCCCTGGAGGGTTAGGCAGAGGTGAATTAACACCCACATTTCACCAATAATTGTATTCGGTCCCACTTAATAGGGGGTGAGCCTATTTGCCATGTTCCGGCACTATTGTTAAGCCATCCGAGGCTGTGTCTGGGCTGTATAAACAGCTCTATCCCTTAGTCGCCATGTACGACACCTCATGGGAAGAGATGGGATTCGACTATGCCGGGAACCACGCAGCTGATTAAATACTTAAAGTTTGGAAAATAAATGTATCTTCGCTTAGTCCATTAACCTTGCGAGCCTACGCTTAAGTGGTGATCCGTCGACGAGAGCGTAGTATTTCCGACGGTTTACTCACTAAACCTCGTATTCTTGAATGGCATTCAATTCTGAATCTCGATTATTCTGAGAACAGATTGTATAGACAATCTGTCAATGCTGTCAATCTGTCCTTAGATAAATCGAGATACAGCTGTGCAATTCGCTAAGCATTCAGCGTCGAGCACAGCGCTGCGACAGCCTTGACAGAGCTTATCATTGGTCGATCTTTAGTGACGTCACCCAGTCTGACCAATCACAATCTCTGTTGAGGTTGTCGCAGCGCTGTGCTCCACGCTGTATGCTTAGAGAATTCCACAGCAGGACTGAAAGTCGTTCTAGAATACGGGTTTAAGTCGCGGCGTACGACTAACGGCATAACATAACATAACATAAACTCACGTCTATATCCCCGAAGGGGTAGGCAGAGGTGCTGGCTCCCACATTTCGCCAGTTTATGTTTAGGTCGCGAGCCTATTGCTATTAACCGGGCACTTATAAACCTACGATAAATACACACATAACTTCGAAAAGCATCGAAAAGTCATTGGTGTGTTCCATGGTAAAACGTGGCCTCGTCTCAGCATGTAAGGCAGGGTGTTGGGAGATGAAATCGAACGCATGAGGTCCGATCGTATACTGCCTATATTTCAGAGTAATCATTGCATATATAGGTTGAATAGGTCTAAATACATGTACACTACATCACACCTTCCCCTTTAATAAAAAATATAATAATTGTACATAATTATTATTTTTATTTATACTAAATACAAAATATTAACCCTGCGCAGGTTTCTTAAAATTAAAAGTACAATAATTAAGTAACAGACAATAATTCTATTTATATGTGTAAAAGTGTATATAAAAAAATGTGTAACAATACAATTATATGCAACAATTGAAAAAAATAAATAAACTGATTACAAATTAAGACATCAATTAAGAAATCTTATTACAAACTTTTGTATAGTTTGGTTCGATTTTTATGTGTTACATATTCTTTTCCGTCCTTCATTATTTTTACATTAGGTACAATCTAAATCGTCAATTACAAGATAGGGTCCATTATATATAGGATCCATTTTACTATATGATATGTTTTTTAACAATAACAAATCACCTGGGGCCAATTCGCCTAATAAAATAGTGTTTGCATGGTGTGTCGTCGTAATAATTTTGCACTTTTCGTATTCTGCTAAAAATTTAAAGCGATGGCTTGTCGGTAGTCAACGTAGTTGTGGCTTCATAGTGGTCACTGATACAAATTAGGGGCAAGTCTGTTAATGAAATAGTGTTCCGGTGGTGTGATGACGCATTAATTTTGCTCTTTTTGTAGCTCATTTTGGTCAATGTTACAAATTGGTAGTCTACTAACTAATAGCGTCCCAATATCTTTGTAATAATTTGATAATTGGTATTCTACTAATTATTTGACAGCTGTTTCAACCGCTGCATATCGACCATTTCACATTTCTGAATTAATAGAGATGCCACTCTGCAGATGCACCTTTTTCGTGTGTGTTTTCGTGTTTAATATAGTTCGATTAGTGATGTATCTCTTGATTAATTGCCGCCACTTCTCATTTCAAGCGATATTAGTACGAATTTACTTTTAGTAGTATTCCCGTTGAGTTTAAACAATGTTTTCCTTCAAAACAATAAACATTACGCACGATGACAATTGCTAGAAGCAGCTCACGACGAAGATCATATCATCAACACAAATCTCCAAGGAATTGCTGCCGAACTCGTGCTATTCTTAGACACAGTAACATTTTCTATATACCGCCTGAAGAAGAATTTAGTAAAAGGTTTGAGCTCATAAACAGCCTTAACATTATTCCATCACAGCAAAGAAATGATGGAATATCTGTGATGAAGGTAAGATTTAAGAAATTAAATTAAAATATCAATCAATCAATTAGCCCCCCGCAGTCCACTGCTGGACATAGGCCTCTCCCAATTAAAAAAAATTAAAATATCATTAATGTGTAAATGTTCTAACAATCACTTAGAAGTTTTCTGATACCTACTTTTTATTTCAGCTTCTAATATTCCTGTCATTTATGCAGCAGGGTCTATCAAATCCCACACAGACCACAGTGTCAAGGGCTGTGAGGCAAGTCATGAAGGCATTAAACTATCTCTTCATATACTTACCTACTTTAATATGTTAAATTTCCATTGGAGCAGCAAGAAAGGATTGCATAAAGACCAAGTGAGTTGATTATTTACACATAATTCATATTCTATTGGTTCTAGATATTCATTATCTATTTATTATTATAAGAATTGCATAGTATAGGTGTTTATGGCGGTAAGACATACCTTAGCACTGGCCTATTATGACCACTATTTAATCCTCACTAAACCTTCAGTAATTAATTTGAGTAGATTAATGTGAGTATTACCTGCATACCTGTACAAACTTCATAGTATTAACATAAGTTGTGTTTTGATAGTCTATCCGATATTTTAATTAAAGCACAGGATAACAACTTACATAATCATGGACATTGTAGTAATCTCACTATACCAAAAACTTTCTTGCAAGTGTACTTACTAACTTGACTAGGTTTTATCACATTCTAATGAAGAGTACAGCAGCACATGAAATATGGACAACCAAAGTTATTATGTTTATATGAGACATATCATATTATAATCCTTTGTAGGACTGTCCTATTTTTTTTATTGATTATAAAAATAATTTAAGTCTGAATATTTGTTTCAGTTGAATGGACTATAGATATATTGGACAAGAATGAAGGCTAGGCCTAAACTAAGGTTTATATTAACAAATTGTAGACACTGAGTAGAAAGTGAAGAGAGATGACACTAGTGTTGTTATGAAAATCCCATAAGAACAACAAAACCGTGCGAGAGAAGCTCAAGACAGTAGTCAGAAGTACAAATGGTTCGATTTCTTACAATAAGGATAAGCCCAATGAAGATGTTCCTATGAGTGTGCATGCATGTGTATGCATGCATCTCATATAAATGAAAGTATACCTGATGAAGAAGCGCTACCTTCAACACAAGAAAGTACTATGACTACAAATTCCATTATTAATAATGAATAAAAAAACATTACAATCATGCATGTATTTTTATTTTCCAATATATCTAAAATTGTTTGAAATTTAGGTATATTTTTCCCAAAAGTCTTCAGCAGATGGTATCATTTTTTTTAACATGGTCGTCACATTTCAATCCAGTACTTGTGTAATACCTCTTAGTGCTCAGCTATACAAAAGAGGCCTTAGATTTGTGTACACCATACATTTGCACCATAATTTGAGCTTTAAAATTGTCTTGCAGTTGTCTGTCTTTTGTATAGTTTTTCATGGTTCTTTGGCTTATGGGGCATTCTAACTTAATGACAAGTCATTCGTAATTCTGTCAGAGATCACACCCATGATGGAAGATTATAAAATTAAACCAGTCTTCTTTATGCTAATTTTGGTTTAATCCAGTAACTCACAGTTGAAGTAACCAATGATTCATCGAAATGCTTAAAGAGACACTTTGCTAAACAAATGGCATATTTGCATCTACTTGCAGATGAACACTACACTTTGGCGATCTTAGTTAATGTTTCATCACTGGTAGCCGTCACAATGAACAACTTCTCCGTAATATTTGTGTTCGAGTGTTAGTATGCATTTAACGTTACACAACGTCCCTTTTCGCTGAACTTCTACGTATACCGACGTGGTGGTTCAACGTAAGCCTCACGTTAACTTACGTATGCCAACATTGCCAACAATTTCCACAACATTATAACATTAGGTAGATTTCTGATGGTCTGTAATATGATAGCCCTCGGAAACTTTTATGGTTGAAGAAATTTAAAGATGGAGAATGAATTAAATCGTAAATAAAAAGATAGAGAATAGAGTTAGACAGTGAGCGAATAATTATTTCTTTCTGCGAATAAATTGTTTGTTTACACTTGGCTTTGCAATAAAGTAATATGCCATTGTCAATGTCAATAAACCTGTAATTTTTTTAAACATAGCAAGTAAATTTTTTTTTTTTTAGCAGTAGCTAAGGTAAAGGCACCAATACTAGACACTAACCCAATAGTGGACACTTTTAAATAAAAACCTCTATTTTAAGAAACTGACCTTTTTTTTCACATAATTCTGACTTAAAAGACGCCTAATGGCATGTATAAGACATTTTCAAAACTCACAACACTGTCGTAACTTTATTTTGAACAGTTGTTTCTTAAGATTTTTGATAAGGGCGAAATTTTATTTTCAATAATGATTATTACCAAATTTTGGAAACCTATCTTAAAAGTTATAGATATTTACTTTATTCCTATTCCAATTTTTTTTTTCGCGTAAATACATAAAAAATAAATAAAAATTTGTTTTTAATTTGTTAGCTTAAAAAGATCGTGAAAAACTGTTGAAAAACGTCAAATTCGGGTGTGATGTCATTATAAAAATGTGATATACATAAGTGCAAAAGATATAATAATATCTGACCTAAGACGAGTACTGCAACTCACGGCGACGGACTAGTGTCGTTGTTACAGAACATGTAATAAATGGTTAAAACTATTTTTTTTATGAGGACACTCAAACGATCTTGCTCAATGATCTCAAACGTAAAAATCAGTGTTTACAGTTAGCACACCAAAATCTAAAGCTTATGGTTAATGAATCTGTTGTTCTTATTTTTAGGATAACTTTAATGTAACTAAATAAGTAAGAAATCAATTCAACCTGCAACCATGCAGAATAATAATTATAACTGACCAACACTGACTATAGCTTTTTACAAGGTTAACATTATTACAGCACTTCCCGTAATCACTAGCTGTGGTACCTTTCTAGGCATAAATACTTACATTCCTAGATATTCAAGGTAATCGATATAAATATATCTCTTACAGCTCCCTAATGATATAAATTATTACGCACACACAAAATATACATACAGCATAATAGACCCATAGAAACTTCGTACCCATTGTAAAAAGTAGTTTTTTTTATAAATGTAAAAAGGGTGTAGATATGTAAAAGAATAAGTATTAACACTTAGGTGGCAAACAAGCACACGGTTCACCTGATGGAAAGTGGTTACCGTGGCCTATGGACGTGTAACCGAACCCTGAAGAAACAGGAGTGTTCTTAACATGGAAAAACAACAGCAGGGAGTTTATTCCACAGCTTGAGTGTGCGTGGGATAAAGTTTCTTTCATACAGCACAGTGCGCACCGTTGCAGGTTGCAATGTGTGGCGATGAATTTCCTATCTATTGCGAGCAGTACCATGATAGAAGTAGTAGAACACACACAGCGAAGCAAAATCCCTCCTAAGGCGGATAGGTTCCACATCACCTGCGAGTATGGGATTGTCGACCAGCCTCAATGCAAAGGCACTGAGTCGAAGGAGGCAAGCTGATATGAAGGCACTCCAGCAAAAAGACGATAGCAGTACTCTATGTGGGGCCGGACCTGTGCTTTATAAAGAAGTTGTTGCCCCGCAGTGAAGTACTTCTTCGCTGTGTTGAGCTATGTTCTTTGATGCCAACTTAACCTTGTACTCCAAATGACTGCGGTACTGGACGTCGCTGGAGATATCGACATCAAGGATCCCGATACTCGAGGAAATGGTAACCGGTGTGCCCAGGAATTGCGGCGCTACAATGAATGAGGTTTTCTTAGCGGTGAATATACATAGGTCTTAGTGGGGTTGAATTGGACTAAGTTTAGTCGTCTCCAATCGGATACTCCAGAGAGTGTTCGTGATTGTCACCGACCTCACTCTCACCCTGACTCTCGATGGCTTGAGCCCATCGGTTTGTGAGATACACAAGAAGGTCACCAGTAGAGCGACGGTGATGAAAGTCGTACTGTCAGTCGCTCAGTAGATCGATCGATCCTTCAAGGTATCTCAGGAGCTGTGTATTGATAATACGCTCCATCACCTTCGAGAGAAGGAAGGTGATAGCGATAGGCCTGTAATTGGACGGATCTTGCCTGTCACCAGTCTTCCACGAGGCCGAGACTTGTCTCGCGGAGTAAGAGAGTGCGAAAAGGCATGCAAGTACAGAGCACAGCTCGGGGGCGCAGTGCTTAAGCACCATCGCCGGTATGCTATCTGGCCCACTCGACTTTCGAACATCTAGGGACTTAAATTCTCGCCGGACCACCCGTTGCGTGATTTTTACTTCGGTCATGGAAGCACCACAGGAAATAATAGGTGGCTCGCCATTCCCGTCATCATAGTCGAGTTTGACGTGAAGAGATAACCCAAGAGATCGGCTTTCTCCTTAGCGCCGTGGGCCAGACTACAGCCGGGTTTTTGTAGCGGCGATGGAGGCAAGACTGGCAGAAGTTTTCCTTGGCAGCTTTGGCGAGCGACCAAAATGCACTACTGCCAGAAGTTACTCGCCAATTCTGTACTTCTGAAACTATTCCGTAAAAACTATTTAAAATCTTTTTAACCCCCGACGCAAAAACGACGGGGTGTTATAAGTTTGACATATCTCTTTGTATGTGTGTGTCATCGTAGCTCCTGAACATTTTTCTTGTTTGAAAGGTATATTAGTCGGGAGTGTTCTTAACTATGTTTGAAAAAAAAACCGGTCCCAAATGGCTGCCGCTACAAAATGACGGAGTACATATTTTTTCTCAACTCCCTCAATATGGGCACTTATCAAATAAAAGGGCTTGACACGTTTTGCTTCGTGCGAAATACAAACTAAAAATCGGCAACTTTTTTTGTTAAAATAAATTATTTACAATTCATATTTGAGTGAAATCCATTTACAACATAACTAGCTGATCCACCCCAGCTTCGCCCGGGGTATATTTTGAAGCTTCATATCCCTTTGAGCCCGTATGTTTTAGTCTTCAAAATATGTATGAAAAATTGCCGGATTTGTTAACATTTATTATCAATGCTCCGCTCCCTTAAGTAGTAGCGTGATGATATATAGCCTAAAACCTTCCTCAATAAATGGACTACCCAACACTGAAAGAATCATTCAAATCGGACTAGTAGTTCCAGAGATTAGCGCGTTCAAACAAACAAACAAACAAACTCTGCAGCGTTACAATATTAGTATAGATATAAACTCACGCCTATATCCCTGAAGGGTTAGGCAGCGGTGCTAGCACTCACATTTTGCCAGTTTATGTCTAGGTCCCAATGTAATAGGTGGCCATTGGGACCCGGTTAATACCGGGCACTTATAAACTTGCGATAAAATGTGTGTACACATAACTTCGAAACCATCGAAAAGTCACTGGTGTATGGTAAAACCTGGGATCGAACCCGAGACCTCGTCTCAGCAGTCCATTACCCACATCACTAGGCTACTGCGGTTTCACAAAGGGAATTAATTGGTTTTAACCTTAATGACACTTGCTTAACTAATAACTAATGACGACCTCCGTGGCGTAGCGGTAGAGCATTCGACTGCTATGCAGGGGGTGCGGGTTCGATTCCCGCTCAGTGCAAATATTTGTATAATATGTATTTATTTACAAAAAAAAGTATCTAAGTATGTTTATCCGCATTCTAGATTCCATAACACAAGCTATTTAAGCTATGCTTACCATGGGTCTAGATAGCGTTGTGTAGAATGTCGTGGAATATTTATTTATTTAAAACGTGTCTTTTCGCGTTAATAGATGACGCTCATCACGAATATAAGAAAGAACAATTTTAAATTTTTTGGCACCCATAGAGAACATGGCTTAAATCTGCTAGAAAATCAAACCAAAATACGTAGGTAGGCAATGGGCCTAAGTATTAAAGAAAACATCCATACTATAAGTAGTAATAATTATTATTAACAATTAAATGATCACACCTGTTAAAATCAGCACCCATAGCAAAAATCTTAAGAAACAACACGACCGTGTTCACTAGCTCACATTAGTTGATGTCAACCGTCAGCAACTCAAAATTCAGTTGGAATAGTGTTACGAATTTTTGAACATGTATTATAGATGCCATTAGGCGTCTTTTAAGTCAATAGTCTGGTAAACCATGTGGTTCCTATCTTAAAATAACGGATTTATTTCAAAAGTATTCATATCCATTGGGTTAGTGTCCGCTATTGGTGCTTTTGCCTTATATGCATGTTGAAATTTTGAATAATTGTCAATTGACACGTTTAATTTCGCTAATATGGCAATATGGCTATTTTGGCCGTTTAGGTTGGCACCAATACGAATCAACGCCGCTGAGATAATAATACTCCAGTGAATTTAAGTTAGCAGACTACCGTTTTTTTGACAGCTATTATAGTATGTCAATCGTACCGCTGCGACTTGTACGTCAGGTATACCTGCGTACACATATCTTGGACTTGAGTCGTGAGACAAATAAAGCCTAGGCGCGTGCTGATAGTATTATAATAATCTATACTCGAGTTGTTTGGTGAATTTGAGCACGTCCACCGTCGTAGCACGCCGTTCTTTTCTCAGAAGACGCCTAAGTATGAAACAAGTGATGCGTGTATAGAACACATTTTAGGTCCAAAATATATGTCTCGAAGTATACCTAACATAAAACAGCAATCTTGGCTTTGCTTATTATAGTTTGATCGAATCATAGATTAATTATATTAAAGAAGTTTGCATCGAATAAAGAGGAATGTATTAAAACGTTTAAAAGCTCATAGCTCTGCGAGACAAATTGCATCACAGGATTGTGAGGATAGTAGTAACCGTAACAACATTATTCCATCAGAGCAGAGAAATGATGGAAGTTCTGTGATGATGGAGATAAGAAAGAAATTAAATTAAAATGTCATCATGTAAAATGTTTTTAAATTTAAATTATCTAACCAACACTTTGACATTTTCTGATACCTACTTTTTATTTCAGCTTCTGATATTCCTGTTATTTATGGGACAGGGTCCTACCAAACATTATTAGGTCACAGTTCATTTCATAATCCACACAGACTGCAGTGTCAAAAGCTGTGAGACAAGTCACAGAGGCACTAAACCATCTATCCCTATACCTACGATAAATTTGTTAAGTTCCCATCGGAGCACCAAGGAATGCCAAGTCAGTTGGTTATTTACACATTACAAAAAACCGCGGTAGCCTACTGGTACGGGTAATGGACTGCTGAGACGAGGTCTTGGGTTCAATCCCAGGTTTACCATGGCACACACCAATGACTTTTCGATGCTTTTCGAAGTTATGTGTGTATTTATCGCAGGTTTATAAGTGCCCGGTTAATGGCAATAGGCTCGCCACCTATTACATTGGGACCTAAACATAAACCAACAAAATGTGGGTGCTAGCACCTCTGCCTACCTCTTCAGGGATATAGGCGTGAGTTTGTGTTATGTTATGTATGTAATTTTTCATATTCTATACTATATATATATATATTAACTACTAATTATTATAAGAATTACATAATATAATGGAAGAAGCACTCTCATGTGCATATTTCCATGATGTTGATGATGAAGTACCTAAACACTAGTCTATTATCACTATTAGTTTGTCCGCAGTAATATTATAATAATATATTCTTACGACGAACAGTCGCTGTCTGACTATTCTTACTACAGATCTTCAATATCACCAATTATTTGTGGAGGTCAGATGGCAGTCACTTCATTGAAATTGTTAAAGTTTATCCATATCTTAGTTACACTAGAAAGCCGACATCAATTGAGTTGGGAATAATTATATATTTATATATAGTAAGTAGGTATTTACATATTTTTTCAATACATATAACTTTATTAGTGACATTGTCCAGAAATCATTTGTATATCGTAGAACAGTTACAAATGAATTTTTAATCTTACTTTTATAATATCAGTTACCAAGGTAAATAGTTATTTAAACAGCTATTTTTTCTAATTTAGGCGGCATTTGTGTCTTTAGACTTTCTGCTTTACCTACCTATAAATATTAATATATTTATATATATTTATTGATACAGTATAATCTATATTATACTGTGAAATAACACATAGGCATTTATGTATTTATACGTACATATATATTAAATTTACTTTATTTTAAGTGACAATGGATACCCCTTGCACAGATGTATGATGACTTGTATTTTGAACACCACAGAGAACCGGACCAGACCACTATTACAATAACTTGCACGTCTCTGTCTACAATACCATAGAATGCTGTATTGGAGTTTTGAAAGCAAGATTCAGGTAATAAGGAAATTATTCGTCAAGAAATCTATCACCTGTATTTACTTACCTATGCCAATAAATAAATTATATTTGATAATGATTAAAAGTAAAAAACATAATGGCTGATGTATATTTTTATATTAGATATAGCTTAGTTAAATTAGTCAAAAATCAGTCTTGTATATTAATTAGTCTTGGATACCTGAAAAAAAAGAAGGTGTTATAGTTCATTTATATTTAGGTCTCTATTTAAACATAGGTACTAAGAATGTACAAAGAAAACTTATAATTTATTGTGTTAACATAATATTTCTTTCATTGTTTCTAGGTTCAAGATCATTTGAAAACAGAGGATGAGAGTTATTCATCACCTGCAGGAAAGCCAGGCGTTTGTTAAGCAGGCACTTGTTAATAAATAATGGACAGAGTGACAAATATTATAAATATAAAAAGTCTTTTTTGTTACTCACTTTTAATTTAATCAGAGGGGTTTAGTCTGATGAGACTGGTGCTTTTTCGTGCCTTGGATCATGAATTCCTCTGCAATGTCCTTAAGGATACGGACTAACGGCTCTGACTGTCCCAATCTTATTATTTCCACCATATGTATACAATAATGCACAAATATCTTTTGTGTTTCTATATAACTCTATCCATTTTTCTATATTAGTCTATCGCAGTCCACTGCTGTACATAGGCCTCTCCCAATGTTGAGAGGCTTTGGCCAACTATTTCCACGCTGGCCAGACAGGATGAAACAGGGCTTATTTCGAGTTTTCCTTCTCTTGCAGTGATAGCGTGTGGGTTTTTTCCCGTTAGTCGCCTTTTGCGAGTCTTGCGACACTCTGCCGATGAGATGGGGTGGTGATACTTGTATTTATATTCAACTATATAACATCTTTTGTTTATGAAAATGCGTAGTAACATCTCAATAACATACGAAATAATCTTAGATGAATCCAGATGAATCTAAGGAAATAATGCATATTACGTACGTCAGTAATGTCATTAGTCAGTGTCACTGTTTTTTATAGTGGCAAGTATACACTTAGTTTCATTTTTAAAGTGAATTATGGGTAAATTAAGTGATCATTGCCATGTTTGTACATTTGTATCAACAAATACGTTTATAATGAGCTACTATAAGAAAGAAAATAAAAAAGTACGTGCATTTTTAATTTATTTCATGTGTCATTTTAATTTCACTGATATGGCAATTTTTGGCTGTATAGTTTCGAACACCACACCGGTGAGACCACAGTAAAGACACTACGATGTGATTAATCAACTTGGCGCACTAAATTTTCTTTGTCAATCAAAATCTCATATCTATGGTGTCGCTAAAATCTTGAACGTTAACATAAAATAGGCGAATTGGCCCCTTATAGTATACAGGGTTTATATTTCTATCGTAATTACATTTTCTATTAACTTTACCGGTAATTAAATTACTATGTGCATCCCTCTGAGCTAATTGTAACCGATATTTTAGTTCAAGGGCATAGTTGTCATGAGCATATAAAGGATCCACGATGTTTCCTTGTAAATTCGTTGGCAACACACAACGCTTTCCGAACACTAACTCATGCGGGGTGTACTTGGTCTCCGTATGTACTGTATTATTATAGGAAAAACACCAGTATGGCAACCAAGTACTCCACGCATTTACCTGATTCTCACAATTTATCCTTAGATACGCACCCATTGTTTTATGATTGTTTTCCAATGCTCCTATGCTTTCATGATGGTAGGCTGTGGATGAAATTTGGTTTATTTTTAAGAGTTGACATATCTCCTTCACAGTACTGGATATAAATTCAGACCCTCGATCGGTCGCTATTTCTCTAGGTATGCCGAATCTTAAAATAAACTTATCAACGAAAGCACGAGCTACACTTACCGTATCCTTATTGATAAGTGGATAAGCCTCTGTAAATTTTGATAACTCGCATTGTAAGGTCAAAATGTATTTATAATTATACATGTCCTGTGGAAGCGGACCTACTATATCTAGATATATTTTTTCTAGAGCTGAATTTGCTGTTGTCGTAATTTGCATTGGCTGCTTAGTATGCAAAGAATATTTTTGCTTTTTACATTTTTCACATTTAGAGACATACTCAGCGACATCTTTGTCTAAACCAGGCCAAAAGTAATATTTTTTAATATTGTTCGTCATCCGCCTAATACCCGCGTGGCCACTTGTGGGCAATAGGTGAAAGTCATTCAATATTACTCGCCTATTATCTAAATTATTTATCCTTTGAACGTTACTTACTACACAAATGCGTGGTCCGGACCACTTTTCGTAACTTTTTACCTCATTGATAAGCCCACTAATGAATTCTTTATTCGATTCATTTTTTAATATGCATATTTCCTTTATCGATAACTTTTTACATAAACATAACAAGTCTCTCACCAATTCGACTCGCGTAATCGGAGATCGAGATATTGTTTGTAAGTAAATAATAGATTTACTGGGCAAATACATATAATTTTTATATTTTTCCACTAACACGTCATTTTTTAATATATTGTTTACCTGCTTCTTAGTGATCAGTGAAAGCTCGGTAATATTCGTCGGTTTTTTAATTATATCCACAACTCTCGGTTGATCAGGCCTCGAGTGTATGTCTACATTATCCGCCAAAGAAGTATTACCTCTCTCGTTATCGCTCCTATTCAGCTGTCGAACTTGCGCTCTAGTCATTACACTAACTATTCGCTCATTTCTGTTTCAACATTATGTATAGATTCGCTACGCGCAGGTATGGTCAAATAGCCATTACAACTTTGTTGAATATTCTCAAACGATAAGGTTATTGACTCGGACTTATTAGTTACTAACTGCAACGTGTTTAATTCGAAATTTAAGATAGCTCTGTAATATGTTAAAAAATCCTGACCCACAATACCGTCAGTCGCACACGGTAAATCCTTAAATACTATGAATTTATGGGGGAAACTATTTCTTATAATTAAGAGTTAAAAACACGTAACCTTCCGAGTATAAACATCCACCAATACCTTTAATACTAACTTTCTGTATATGGAAAGGAATCTGCAATCGCTCTAAACATGCCAACTTTATTCCAGATACAGATGCGCCGGTATCAATTAACCAACTATGTTTACAATGCATGATGTTAAAGTACACTTTGTTTAAACTATTCTTGCATGACATAATGACATCATTAGGCACGAAAAAGATGATTAAGTGACTCATCATGCGAAGCGCTCGAAGCCTCTTGGTTATCACTTGTTATGGCATTGATATGCCTCGGTAATTGGAAACCTCGGCTACTGTTATTACCTCGCCTGTTCGTAGATCTAAAGCGATTATTAAAATTTCTACGATTATTATTATTATTAGAGTAACGTACCTGTGACTCCTGACCTTGATGCTGGTGTACGTTGGAACGTTGTGACTGACCCCTTGCATAGAAATTACGATGACCTCGGTGTCCTCGCTGTGCCCGTCTTGCCGAATTATTGTATCTATACATACCCATAATTTCCGAAGAACCGCTCTGGAATGGCGCCTCTTCATCATGAGCCGCCTGGATGGCCTCCGTTAAAGAAGAAAAGTTACGCGCGGCAATGACCGTACTTAGACGACGATCACGTAGCCTAGGACTTGTATATTTCTAAAAACTTATTGTACTTTAATAAAACAATATTCGCCTCTTTCTTTTTGGCTTCTAAAATATTACCTACTCGACGAGCGGGGCCTATTTTTATTAAGTATGTTCTTATAGCTTTAAGCTCTAATAATATTAGGGTTAATTCCTCGGCCATAACATATTATTAGCTTTAATGACACTTATTAATAATTTTGCAAAATTACAGTATGTATTATTATTTGATACTTATTTATTAGGGAATATACAAAGTATCGATTATAGGAATAGACAAAAAAAAAACTGTATCAAAATAACAGCGGCTGGCTGTATCTTATTATTACACTTTTATATATTCATAATTATCTCTAGTACTTACTCTATACGCGAGTATAATATATTGTTCGAGGTGCTCGTGATAAGTTGATTACGTAATCCTTGAACTTAGCCGTGAGCCTGTGGATGTATCATGTTGCATCGCCGCGCCGTATTGGGAATCGATTGTAGATACTCTCGGTTAACCGCCTATGACCTCGACCTTCGCAGCTTCTGGTAGACCAGCTGCCAGTGCCTGGTGTCTCCGAAAAATGCTGGCGTAACGCCTTAAGGACATTTCATTTATATGCCGTTGTATTTTCTTCTTATGGCAATGGTTATACAGCTTGTACAAAATAATAAGTATGCCAATCGCCAAAATCGTGCAAATTACCACCAGAATGGTATTTGTATGTTCCTGCAGCTGTTCTGTTCGGGCTGAATTGGAACCCACTCCAGCGTTTTGAGCAATCACAACTTCTTCTTTTGACTTAGAACCACCCATTGTTAAAATTTAATTCGCAAAAGTACGTAAAAACACCACTTAGACGCGTATTACGCGATGTACGCCTTAAAAATCTTTGTTCCATTATAAAAAATCACTGTAACATTCCACTTAGTTTATTGTTTAAAATATCTAGTCCTCATAAGGAATATGCTCGCGGGCGGTCACCGTCTCCTGTGTCACGGTCGCCATGTAAGGCAGGGTGTTGGGAGATGAAATCAAACGCATGAGGTCCGATCGTATACTGCCTATATTTCAGAGTAATCATTGCATATATAGGTTGAATAGGTCTAAATACATGTACACTACATCACAAGCAGTCCATTAAACATACCACTAGGCTACGGCATATGACACCAAATATACTCGAGCTTCGGCTTCGGCTTCCCTGAGCCAGCGAATTCTTTTTATATGAACAAAAAAAAATTTCAAAGCCGATACTAACTGCAGGTGTTTTTTCTATTTCAGGAGACGACAGAAGAAACTTCTAGCTGGCAGTAAGTACTCAAAATTTTAAGCGTCGGTAGATTAGTGGTTACGGTCTTACGGTCGAGAGGGCCCGGCTTCGAATCCTGGACATTATACTATCGACTTGAACTCGTTCATAATACAAGTAATTCAGCTTAGCTGGAGGGGTTCGAGGAAATATTAGTTTTTTTTTTTATACCACTTAGGTGGCAGACAAGCACACGGCCCACCTGATGGAAAGTGGTTACCGTGACCTATGGATGTCTGTAACACCAGAGGAGTCACAGTCGCGCTGCCAACCCTGTAAGTACAGAGTTTCTGTGCCGTCAGTCTACTGACTCTTGGCTTGTCCTGCTTTGTCTTCTAAGACAAAGAAGGACAAGCCTTTAGTCTTCCCACTGACAGCACAAATTCTCCAGTGAGCTCTGGCTACCTTACTTACCGCTGGTAACACAACACGAAGTTATTATAGCCGCGGTATTCTGTAGGGCGGAGGTACTACCCCAGTCGAACTGCTCAATCGGGCGGAAATACCGCCGTGTCCTACCTCCTTTTATTTATAAGTAATTTCGGTTATAATATTCTTTATAAAAAAATAAAATTTCGTTCATTTACTTCATACAATACATATGATAAGATAACGAGAAATTATTAGCCACATACAGTCACTTCATACCTGAAGGGGAACAGGTTTGAAGAGTCGACGTTTTGTAAAGATCGATCAATATTGGCATTTGGATCAAAAGAATTTCTTGATCAGAACGCCTATCCCGGTTGCCTTCCGCACTTTAAAGGCCAGTCAATTTTAGCGACGTGTCAATCACTGTCATACCACTAACACAGCAAAAAATGCCATAAAATTTTGAAGTTTATGTCTACAGAGTTAAGGTCCAAAATCAAAATAAACAAGAGTTCGTTACAATAATTTTTTATATTTGGTCTACGTTAATTAACGTTAATTAATAGCTGTGTCACTAGATGGCGCTCATCTTATTTGTTGTGAATCGCGCTAACAAGATCCGCCGCAAAGAATATAAAATGTCTTAGTTTTAGTTCACGTATGTGCCACTAGATGGCGCTTAGTACATATTGACATTATTGTGAATGGCGGTGTTAAGATCGGCAGCAAGCTATTTATAATGTAACCTTAGAAAATAAATTTTGAACTCGCTTGTAATGGTTGTTTCACTTCAACAATTCATTATAAAGGAGGATTTGGAGGATACGTCCTTACATAATTTTGGTCCTTCGAGCCGGATGAGTTGAGTTTATTGGCAACTTGCTCATTTGGAATAGCCATATATTGTTATTGGTTAAAGTACCCATGTGTGGTCAAGATACCTGGTTAATGAAATTGTTTGAAGACTAGTGGTATGGTGATCAATTCCGACGGCAGAGGGCACCACCAGTAACTTGCAATTGGACGGTGTTGTCAGAGTCATTTCGATGATACATTGAAACCTGGACCTGCATTTGGATTTGCATAACGAACAACGGAGAAGTGATATCGATGACAGTGACAAGTGACAAAAGGGTTTGACAGATGCAAAACTGTGAGTAAAGTGAACTTTAATTAATAAACAGTAGTGACATTTGGACTTAGAAAAATTTATCGTAGCGAAGTAGAAATATTTGAAACTTGTAGTAAATTTGCTTTAATCTTGAACTTAGAATATTTAACGTAGTGCAGTAGAAATATTTAGATACTTGTTAAAATTTAGTTCTAGTTTTAGACTTAGAATAGTTAAGCTAATTTTGTTCATACGGGGAACCTATGCCGGATTTTGGTCCGATGTGTATTGATTCCTAAACACTTGTAAAAATTTTCGGTTTAGTGTTTCAACTTGTATTATTTTTGTGATCTAACTGTTCTGTTTTCAGTGATTGCTTTTGTAGTATAGTGATAGCTTACGTAATTGCTTTGAACTGTGATTTATTTACAATGGAAAAATTAGTTAAAATACAAGTAAATTGTAAAAGAAACATTGTAAAAGCAAGAAGTAATTTTAAAAAGTCACCAAAGGATCGCTTAACTCAAACATACATAACAACTAGACTTGAAGCTTTAGATAAACAATGGAATGAATTTACTGATACGCATAGAAGTATAATTGCAGAGGCTTCTGATTCTGACTTGGAGAAAAGTGTTTATTTTTCAACCGACGTATACAGTGAAACAGAGGATATATACATAACATATAAGTCAGAGTTAAAAGCACTTCTTGCACCGACTGTGCCTACCAGTAGTGTTCAAGAGTCGGCAGAGTCTACTAATGTATATTTACCAAAGATAAGTATTCCGAAATTCTCAGGATTGTACACTGAATGGATTTCGTTTAGAGATTTATTTTTGTCACTCATTCATAATAACAAACAGTTGGATGATGTCCAGAGACTTCATTACTTGAAGAGTCATTTGTCGGGTGAGGCGGAACTATTGTTGCGAAGCACTCCAGTAGCCGCTAGCAATTACTTAAAGTGTTGGTCGATATTAACCAAAAGGTACAGTAACAAACTATTTTTGTCACAAAGCATAATAAAACGATTTTCAAAGCAACCAGTCATTACAAAGGAATCATCAGTTGCCATCAAAAACCTTTTGGATACTACGACCGAATGCTTGCATGGTCTGGAGGCCATAGGTATTGACATAAGTACTTGGGACTCGATTGTCATATATTATGTGAGTGAAAAATTAGATACCGAATCCCGTAAATTATGGGAAGCAAAGATTAGCACAAATGACAAATTAGCTACGTTTCTTGAATTTCAGGAGTTTTTAGAATCAAGATTTCGATCCCTGGAATTTTTGGATCCTGCCGTTTATACCCAATCTACTACTAATAATCGCAAACCAAATGTAAAATCCTTTCACGTCGCTTCTCAAACTTGTGTGTTATGTTCGGGAGATCACAAGTTAGGTAATTGCAAACAGTTTGAACAACAAGATTGCGACACTCGTCGCGAGTTTGTTCGAGCCAGTAAGTTATGTTACAATTGTCTAGGTAAGAACCATGCCGTATTTACATGCCGTTTGAACACGAAATGTAAACATTGTAAAAAGAGGCACCATACACTACTTCATCCCAAAACAACCAATACTGCTGCTGAAGCATCTGTTAGTTCAGCAGTTAGGAACGTGGTGGCCGTTGCGACAGCCGCTTCTTCCCAAACAAGCAAAAGTTCCAATTCTTTTTGTTGTTTCGCAGATGTTAACAATCAAGGTTTGTTAGCGACTGCCTTGGTCAATGTCAATTCGAGGACTGGTACTGCAATGGTTTTAAGAGCCTTAATGGATCAGGGTTCTCAGGTCTCCTTTATTACGGAGTCCACAGTACAGTTGCTCGGATTGAAGAAAACACCTGCTCACACTGACATATTTAGACTGGGCGATGATGAAGGTGGTTCGATGCCATGCAGGTGGACAGTGAAGTTTGATTTACGTTCACGCTTAGATCCTAGTTTTATTTTGTCAGTTGATGCTTATGTTTTGAACAGGCTCACATCCCGACTTCCTGAGAGGAAGATTGTTCAGGTACTGCCATCACTCTCTTCATTAGAACTAGCTGACCCCACTTTCGATACTCCTGGTAAAATCGATTTATTGTTGGTTGGTGAAGTTTTATAAGAAGGTTTGGTCAAGGATTCTCCTGGAACACCAATAGCTCAAAAAACGAAACTTGGATGGATTTTATCCGGTGAGATTCGTACTCCGTTGAACTTAAGGCCAGTGTGCTATAACGCAATCGAGTGCACTGATAGTAACGGACTCTTGAAAAGATTTTGGGAGCTAGAGGCGGAACCTGCATCTAATGAAGTCATTTTCAATAAAGAAGAGCAGGAATGTGAGGATTACTACTCCAAAACGACCGAGAGAGATGCAGAAGGACGATATGTAGTCAAGTTACCTTTCAAAACAAAACGGCAGAGTCGTGTTTATGGTAACTCTGAGTTAATGGCTCGAAAACGGTTCCATCTGCTGGAAAGGAGACTTGCATCTAATCCTGAACTAAAACTGCAATATAGCGCAGTAATTGGGGAGTATGTCAAAATGGGACATGCGGAAGCGGTTCCTCAAGCATGTCTACGGAACAATGCATTTTATTTACCGCATCACGCTGTATTACGTGATGACAAGTGTACTACTAAGGTTAGGATGGTTTTTGACGCTTCCTGTTCGGGATACAATGGAGTGTCATTGAATAATGATTTATTAGTAGGCCCAACTTTACAACCTGATTTGCGTCATACCATTATGAGATGGCGATGCCATCCCATAGCTTTAGTAGCAGACATCGCTAAGATGTATCGTCAAATCAAGGTTGCTGAAGAAGACGTTGATTATCAACGTATTTTGTGGCGTGACGATTCAAGTACTGAACTGCAGCATCTGAGATTGTTACGTGTAACTTTTGGTGTATCTTCAGCTCCTTATTTGGCTATTCGATCCTTACAACAGCTTGCTCGCGATGAAGGAAAAGATTTCCCTTTCGTTGCAGATCGTATCTTCAGCGATTTTTATGTAGACGATTTTCTATCCGGTTGCGAAACAGTGGCTGAAGGTGAACTGATTTATTACCAGATGAACGAGTTACTCGGGCGCGGTGGTTTTCAATTACAGAAATGGTCAAGCAATAATGATGAGTTGTTAATTAGGATGCAAAAGGGAAAAGAAATGACAAATGAAGGTATAGAGTTTAAGGTAGACAAAGTTATGAAAATTTTGGGCCTAACTTGGGATAGAAATACGGACGAATTCTGCTATACTGTTAACCTTCCGCCGTTGCAAACTCCAGTGACTAAGCGAAAGGTTGTATCTGACATCGCCCGTCTGTTCGATCCTCTTGGCTGGTTAGCTCCAGTGGTAATAACGGCCAAGGTGTTTATACAACGCTTGTGGCTTTCGGGAATCGAATGGGACGATGAGCTTCCTGATCCTCTGTTGAAGGACTGGTTGGAATACAGAAGTAACCTTCATATTCTGTCAAGTTTCCGTCTACCGAGATGGATACACACTAGTCGGTGCGAGGTGCACCTTGAATTACAAGGTTTTTGTGACGCCTCTAACACTGCTTATGCAGCCGTGGTATATACTCGGTCCATAGATTCCAACGACCATGTACATGTCAGTCTAGTGGCATCCAAGACCAAGGTGGCTCCCGTCAAACAGGTTACCATACCTCGTTTGGAATTATGCCCGTGTATGTATGTTTGTTTAATAACTTGCATATATTTTTGTCCTTTATTACTTTTAATTGGTTTTCTTGAATCAAAATCTCGACGATGTGCATTTGTTACAAGTAACATCGACTTATAATTTTGCATGTCATAGTCTGTAACAAAGCTCAGATCAACGTCTTTTTTTAAGAGCAACTGTCGCAAGCCAGGTGTGCATTTGTACTTGTGTCCGGCTACAGTAATAACGTCATCACCAATCGTTATACTAGAGGAACCTAACATTAACTTTCCACGTTCATTTCTTACACCAAATGGCACATCCGGTAATATTTCTGAAGATAATGACCAAGAGGATACATCATGATCTGGATTAGTATCGACTAATGACTCAAATGAAGAGTCACTATCGGCTTCTGATTCATCATTGGTATCATTTGTTTCTTCCATATGTTGATCTTTCTGTAAGTCGTGGTTGGAAATTTGATCATGAAATTCTCTTTTTTCTTCATTTTTTGTTAGAGCTAGTTGGTTATTGGTGTTGGCTATTAAATTAAGAGATTCTGTAACAGGCTTAAAAACTGTATCAAGCACTTGTCTGTTATTATCTTCAAAATCCTTCATGTTACGTATTTTTTTCCTTACAACTTGTGTTGCATCTACAATTTGCTTTTTCAATGATTTTTCCATGATGTAAAATAGATGGTAATCCAATAAGAGTCGATTAAAGAATAACAAGAAACTGAAAGCAGTCTATTTAAATATTCAAATTTTATCTAATTCTACAAAAGTGTCAAACTTTTTTCTATAGCACCCGTTGTTTTTAGGACAGTCTTTATTAATCACAACATAGTCATAAGGCTCTTTCCATGTTTGAGAACACATGTTACGAAATTTCAACCACGTCATGTCAGTGTTAACATGTTCTTCATAAACATGTTTCAAATTAATTTCGTCTTGCTTAAAAAGCACAATTAAGTTAGCGTTATCCCTTATTAGTTGTTTTGGTATTTTGCTATAAGTTTGATTTAAATAAAAACTGTCAATCAATTTATGTCTTCCCATGGCAAAATAATCACGCATATTACTTTGATTTTCACATGCTACATCGTCAAAAATAATCACTGAATTAGGTTTTGCATCTGAAACTTTCATAACGTCATCATTTGCCTGAAATTTCTGAAAACTGACTCCTGGTACTCCTCGTAAAACCTTTTCTAAAAAAATGTACTTTGGTTGAAATAGAGTTTTAGAATATACATAAACATTTTGAAATGTCAATCCATTTTCGTGCAAAAGGAGACCAATTAACAAATTGGTTTTTCCACAATTTGATGGTCCGCAAATGATGCAACGTACTGTATTCGGCAATAATTCTCCATGGCGTAACTTAATTTTTGGTAAATCATTACAGATTATACTAATCTGTAACGATTGTGCTTGTTTAATGAATTTCATGTTTGATGCAATGCTGACGGACTGGTTATGAACAGATGTAATTATGACATTATGTATTTATAACCGTAAATAGCTATACCAACCGATTGTATATTATTGGGTATGCTGTACCACCAATTGGAGCGAGGCGAGCCGTGATCGCCGAGCGAGAGGGTGGTACAGCGTGCCCAATAATATACTACTGGAGCGGTGTTGCTTTCAAAACTTCTGCGTGAAGTTTCTGCGACCTTGGGAATTTCAAAAGAAAATATTCATGCCTGGACAGACTCGTCAGTGGTGCTCGCTTGGTTGAGCAGCCACCCCAGCCGTTGGAAGACATTTGTTGGGAATCGAGTTTCTGAAATTCTCACCGTGACAGATCGAGATCAATGGTCTCATGTTAGATCTAGGGATAATCCCGCTGATTGCGCATCGCGAGGGGTAAAGCCTAGCGAGTGTGTTGAACACGACTTGTGGAAGCAAGGACCTAGTTGGCTAAGAAAGAAAACAGTAGATTATAGTAAAGGAGAAATGATTACAACAAGAATAGAGGAAAAACAATCAGCTATTGTGTGTAATGTCATGATAAATGAGAAGGAAGAAAATGACATCATGGCAAGATTTTCTTCCTTGAGAAGGTTAACCAGGGTTATTGCGTATTGTAGACGATTTCTGAAGCGTAAGAGTACGGAGAGTAATTCTAAAGTGAATAGTTGTTTAACATTTTCTGAAATTAATGAAGCTGTAATTACATGTTTAAAAATGTGTCAAAGTGAACATTTCAAAGAGGAAATCGATAGCATAATTAAGATAGGTAAAGTTGACAAAAGGGGAAAACTCACCACGCTCAATCCTTATCTCGATCAGGATAAGGTTTTGAGAGTTGGGGGAAGGTTGCAAAGAGCTGGCACCCACGAGGCATTTAAGCATCCAGTTATTCTGCCTCATAAATCACATTTCACAACACTTGTGATAGCTGATGCTCACGAACGCACTTTGCACGGTGGGCCCCAGTTAATGCTCAATTATCTGAGATCCAAGTACTGGATCGTCAATGCGAAGGGATTAGTTCGTCAGTATGCCCGTAAATGTGTGAATTGTATTCGCCATTCGGCCCGAGCCATTCCGCCGTTAATGGGACAATTGCCAGCCGCCAGAGTCAATGTTAGTCGACCTTTCTTTAAAAGCGGGGTAGACTATGCAGGCCCTATTAGTGTAGAGGTCGCGGTTATCGTTCCACGTAGGGCTACATTTGCTTGTTTGTATGTATGGCAACTCGTGCCATTCATTTAGAAATTGTAAGCGACATGACATCACAGGCATTTTTAGCAGCCTTTAAAAGATTTACAGCTAGAAGAGGTCACTGCGGTGAGCTCTGGAGCGATAATGGCACAACCTTTGTGGGGGCTAACAAGGAATTGAAGTCCCTACTATCTCAAGAAAGGTCGAGTGTAGCTTCCGATGTCGCTGACTGGTTAGCGACAAATGGTACAGATTGGCACTTCATTCCAGCTCACTCTCCAAATTTTGGAGGGCTTTGGGAAGCTGGAGTGAAGTCCACTAAGCACCACCTCAAGAGAGTTGTAGGCACCAGTACTCTTACATTTGAAGAGTTGAGCACGGTGCTTACGCAAATCGAGGCTTGTCTCAATTCTAGGCCGTTATCTACAATTAGTAGTAGTCCTGAAGACTCATGTCCACTGACTTCAGGTCATTTTTTGGTAGGAGAACCATTGTTGCTTTCACCTGAGGCAAATTTCGAACACGCCAATATCAGTCCCTTGAAACGATGGCATTCAACTCAACGCATGGTTCAACAGTTCTGGCGTCGATGGTCCAGGGAATACCTTGTTCAGTTTCACCATAGGTACAAGTGGTCGCATCATACTGCGGAACCTGAGTTGGGTGATGTAGTGTTGGTGATGGAAGATGATTTGCCACCTGCAAGATGGCTTTACGGTCTAATTGAACAAAAACATACTGGCTCGGACAACGTTACGAGAGTAGTATCCTTGCGCTGCAAGGGATCTTTGATTAAAAGGCCAGTCTCTAAACTAATAGTGCTTCCAATCGTGAACTAATTTGTCGTTGTACTTTTATCTTTGCTCACGAATCGTGTGTTCTTATGTTAGATATAGATGTAAATTGATAGCAGGCATTTATGTAATGTAAATCAATACAGTCCATTAGCTCTGGCGCACACCATATTGTATTTGTAGTTTGTTATCATGGTGGGCTGTCACTGATCTTATTATCATTCTGTTTAGATAAGTTGTTATGGACATTCCGTCCATGGTGGGCGGGATGTTTGAACGTTAATTAATAGCTGTGCCACTAGATGGCGCTCATCTTATTTGTTGTGAATCGCGCTAACAAGATCCGCCGCAAAGAATATAAAATGTCTTAGTTTTAGTTCACGTATGTGCCACTAGATGGCGCTTAGTACATATTGACATTATTGTGAATGGCGGTGTTAAGATCGGCAGCAAGCTATTTATAATGTAACCTTAGAAAATAAATTCTGAACTCGCTTGTAATGGTTGTTTCACTTCAACAATTCATTATAAAGGTGATTTTGGAGGATACGTCCTTACACAAGCCTTTAGTCTTCCCACTGACAGCACAAATTCTCCAGTGAGCTCTGGCTACCTTACTCACCGCTGGTAACACAACACGAAGTTATTATAGCCGCGGTATTCTGTAGGGCGGAGGTACTACCCCAGTCGGACTGCTCAATCGGGCGGAAATACCGCCGTGTCCTACCTCCTTTTATTTATAAGTAATTTCGGTTATAATATTCTTTATAAAAAAAAGAAAATTTCGTTCATTTACTTCATACAATACATATGATAAGATAACGAGAAATTATTAGCCACATACAGTCACTTCATACCTGAAGGGGAACAGGTTTGAAGAGTCGACGTTTTGTAAAGATCGATCAATATTGGCATTCGGATCAAAAGAATTTCTTGATCAGAACGCCTATCCCGGTTGCCTTCCACACTTTAGAGGCCAGTCAATTTTAGCGACGTGTCAATCACTGTCATACCACTAACACAGCAAAAAATGCCATAAAATTTTGAAGTTTATGTCTACAGAGTTAAGGTCCAAAATCAAATAAACAAGAGTTCATTACAATAAATTTTTATATTTGGTCTACAAGTCTCGATTCATTTAACATATACACACGCTGACATACACACACGCATGTATGTAAAATGTTCCAGATAATTTTATATAGTAATAATGTCGACCAAGCAAATTTAACTTGTGTAATCGTAAGAGGTACCCCCCACAGGACAGGCTTGCCTAGTGTGGGGCCAACGGACACTTTGTTAAAAAACTATACTCTTATTGATACTAAAATATTTTTCATTTTTCATTTCATATTCCTAAAGTCTGAAATGATATGGCAATTTTTGCCGTGTCGTGTGATAAGAAAGTGGTTGAAAATTATCAGCAGAATCAGGGTCTAGATGATGTACCAGCTTAGGGGTTGACGTCGAAGATCTAAGTGGGACTGTATAGCTAAATAGAATACGTAACATAACATAAACACACGCCTATATCCCCGAAGGGGTAGGCAGAAGTGCTAGCACCCACATTTCGCCAGTTTATGTTTTAGGTCCCAATGTAATAGGTGGCGAGCCTATTGCCATTAACCGGGCACTTATAAACCTGCGATAAATACACACATAACTTCGAAAAGCATCGAAAAGTCGTTGGTGTGTGCCATGATAAAACCTGGGATCGAACCCGAGACCTCGTCTTAACAGTCCATTACCCATACCACTAGGCTACCGCGGTTACTTATTTGAATACAACTATTACATATTACGATATTGTTTCAGACACAAGACAACAATAAAATTGTGCAAGATAATCAAAGAGTAAGTATTCCAAGTGAGATTCGAAAGAAAGAAAGAAAGAATGAAAACACATTTATTATGGTTTCGCACACATTGACATAAATTACAGTGTTTAACTATAATATGCATGTACATATAAATTTATGTGTGCGAGCCTCAAAAGGTCGCCATCTCAGCATAGATACTGCACATCACATGTTAATATGATGTGCAGCGCTGGTATTCTGATGGCGCCTTTGCAGCGGCGCGACGTCACGCACGCGTGCACGCGTGCACAAGGATACTATATTATAGTTATAATCACAACACCACACATTAATTAGGTTCATTAGGTTGAAAATTCGATCGATCATGATAGATCGAATGGAATGTGCGATCGATCTTCTTCTTGGAGTCAATGGCTAGGTCTGGCATATAGTGACTAGGTGTAAATTTTGTCGGCCTAAAACTTGGCCACAGCAATAGCATTTACAGTTGCACTGCAAATGTCGTCGGGAACTGTGAAGGGACACAACAAGCAAGAGAGCAAATGGACATGGACTAGGATTGGACCTCGTTATTGCAGGACTCTTGCGACAGATCGATAACTTTTGCCATGTTTTCGGTGCAGCGGATAACCTAGATCATTAGAATGTTTAAGGACTTGTGATCGATGAAATAATGAAAGATGAAGAATGAAAAGATAGTTTTTGTAGTGTGGCGGCGGTGAACGCGACTGCTACGCAAGAGGTGCAGAGGTTCGATACCCGCTCAATGCAAATATTTGTATGTATGAATTTCATTTTTGTGGTCGTACCTCGGAGAGCACGTTAAGCCGTGCGGTTGCCATACGAACATCTATAGCAGTCGTTACACCCGTAACGATACAGGCAATGTTACGATCGCCAAACTTATGGAGGTCGGATGGAGTCGAGTAACATTTAGATGCTATTCGATTTATAAGCTTTTGAATTTTAGATAACTGCAATTTTCTGTATTCACGAATTTTCTTATACCTGCTTAGGAAAGAAAATTGGTGATGATTGTTGATAACAGGATCGTAGGAGGTAGGACACGGCGGTATAACCGCCCGATTGAGCAGTCCGACTGGGGAAGTACCTCCGCCCTACAGAATACCGCGGTTATAATAACTTCGTGTTGTGTTCCCAGCGGTGAATAGGGTAGCCAGAGCTCACTGGAGAATTTGTGCCGTCAGTGGGAAGACTAAAGGCTTGTCCTGATTTGTTTTCTACTGACGGCACAGAAACTCTATACTTACAGGGTTGGCAGCGCGACTGTGACTCCTCTGGTGTTACAGACGTCCATAGGCCACGGTAACTACTTTCCATCATGTGGGCCGTGTGCTTGTCTGCCAACTAAGTGGTATAAAAAAAAAAAAACAGAGAGTATCGTGAAGTGTCACGAACGAATAAGAGGAGAAAAAATTAATAGCTAAGCAGGTGAAAATTATAAAATAACGCCATTGACATAAAGATGACATCACGCTAGCGTCAACAATTAAAAAACAACATTGTGATATGTGGGGATATTAGCTGCGGCTACATAAACCTGTGGCGCAGTGAACGTCTTTAGCTTAAATTAATAAAAAACTATAATTATAATTTACTAACATTTGTTTCTAACATTTATTTACCATTGTCTAAGTAAATAAATAAATTAGCTATTATAAAAAATGCTTCAACAATTAATGCTTTTTTACAGAGAAATAATGCCCATGGAACGCCATCCCGTTATTGAGAGCACCATATCCACAACTTTTACTGAAGCCACCGTCTCTTCTACTATTGCAACAACCATTGATCTTACTCAAACACCTACACACTCACCTGCCACTAAATCCACCAGCTCATCCAGCACTGTCTCACCTTATTATACTAACTTGGCAAATATATCCACAACTGCCACTGAATCCACCAATGCTTCACCTAATAATCTTAATGTAAGAACTACATCCGCTACTATCACTAAAACCACCAATGCTATACCCAACTATCCTACTGTGATAACTACATCTGTACCTGCCACTGAATCCACCACTGCTTCACCTAATCATCTTAATGTAACAGTTACACCCGTTAATACCACTGAATTCTCCAATACTATAAATACTATACCCAATAATTGTCCTACAACGATAACTATAACATGCACCTGTCACTAAACCCACCACATTACAAGCCACGTTTGCTCCCAATTATGCAAAAGGCTATTTGACTTTTTTTTAGTTTCGAAAAATTACCACTCTATAATAGTATAATGAACTGTTAAAGGAAAATATTCTTTCGACAAATTGTTTTAAAATATTTGATTTTGAAAATTATTTTCTCACGCCGCCGGAAAACACTCCGTACAAAATTATACGTGCTAATTTCTATGAACTGTTAAAGGAAAATATTCTTTCGACGAACAGTTTTAAAATATTTGATTTTGAAAATTAAATTTCTCGCACCGCCCGAAAACGCTCCGTACAAAATTATACGTGCAAGTTGTGTGCAAGCAACACGCCGGTTGCACGTAGTACAAATGTATGGAGTGCAAGGAATATAGCATTTCTCTCTATTTATGTTGCGTTTACAGGTATTAATTATATCAATTCGTAAAAAAGTAATGTGAAATTTAATGAAGAATCCATAAAGTTATAGTACTGAATTCAATTGTATATTTTAACTTACTTTGGGAATTAAAAACATCAATAAGTTTATTTAAGCAATATCTTATTTTGCAAGGCTTATTTTTTCAGAACAATCTAAAAAATTAAGCTGTATTAGACTGCCTACCTGCCGCTGAACTCACTATCTCATCCACCGCTCCAATTACTTATTCTACTGCCTTACAATGTAATTCTGGCATCAACCTCTAACTTCGCACTGGCCACACAACTCTCCGCTTCCTCTACCACAAAGAAAATAATTAACTCACCGACTCCACTCACCCTAAAATGCCCTTATATCTATGTATGTATACCTAACAGTAAAAAACTGTTTCTAATACCATTGCCAAAAACACCGAACTTTAAACCTAGTAGGTAGTTAAGGATAGAACATAATATTTTCTTATTTAGTAATGGTGGCCACACACGTTTCAACATACTTGTGCAAATCTAGACTTGCAACAGCATACTGGAAAGTATGTGGCTGACTTAAGTGAAATCACCAGCCTCTCTAGACAAGTGCCTCGTGACAGCTCTAATCTGAGAGGTGGCCATTATTGTATACGTCAAATCCCATTATCATGTAATTTTAGTTTTATTTGACTTGTATATCTTGTATTCCAATTGCTTATTCTTTTTGATTTGTGTAGAATACTTTTCTTGATTTTTTCTGGAGTGCCACTATTTTATACTTACGTGAAGTATTTTGTATACACTTAATTTTAAATTTATCCACTATTGTACCATTTACTTCAGGTATATTTATTATGTGTATACCAGTAATGGGCTGTAGCTGTAAGTTGAATTAATAAATAAAATAATTGATACTGTCTAAAATAAAAAACTCTTGTGTTGTCATGTTTGTTTTCACTTGTAGATTATTGTATTAACAATTATACATACCTACTTCAGATATACATTCTAATAATTTTATACAAAACAAAATAATATTAAACATATTTTGCTTAAACACAGTATTTTTATAGATAAACTTAATTAGGGTACATGTACTATTTATCACTATGAGATTAGTGAAGTACTATTCCGATAGGTATTTTAATTTCATAGCATATTAAACGAAGCTTAGTCAAACAGTAAACTCTGCCCCTCTCTGCTTGAAGTGGGTTAAAAAATCAGTCAATTTCCCTTTTTCCCTAGATGGTGGCCGTGTGACAAGAGTTACAACCCCACAGACCTGTAGTTAACTTATAGCCCCTCTCCCCCCCCCCACCCTATATATCTAAAACCGAAAATTAAATGCTCTGATAAATGCATGCTAAACCCAAAAATGTAAGATTTCAATGGAATATTAGAGAATAGATAATGAACTTGGAACATAATGATATGGAACTGACATAATTATACTGATTTCTTGCATGATTAAATTATAGTAGGATAAAATATTGTTGCTGTCCACTTATGAGAAAAAAAACCTAATTACAGTACAATGCATAGAAAACAATAATTACATTATTGATTTCTATGCATTTCTATGAAATACAACATTATAATATATATACATACATTTCATAGTTGACGACACGACGTAGACGTCGTCGGCTCGACGTGACGTCTCCAAATTTAAAAATTTACGGCACCTTGTCGAGCACATAAACATAATATCACTATCGACTTGTACTCGAAAACGTGACGTCACCAAATTTAAAACTTTACGTCACATTGTCGAGCACATAAACATAATATCACTATCGACTTGTACTCGAAAACGCTACGTCGCCAATTTCACAGCATGCGAAATTGAAATCTCACTACGAATTCAACTATCGAGTTCATTTAATCGTTCGAAACGTTCTTAAAAAAAATATTGTCTAGTATTGCATCAAAGTCATTAAGTATAGTTATTAATATAACAGAAAGGCTGGAAGTTTGATATAACTAAAGCATGTGCTGGTCTTGGTCTGGCGGTAAAACTGAAATAAAAACAAATTGTGATTATTAATTGGCACTGAACTCAAGTCAATTTCTAGTCGTTGGAATGATGTTATAATTTATTGGAACGAAGTTCCTTACGGCAGGCTTGGAGGGGATAGGGATTTTGCTGCGCGACCGAACTGAAAAAAATGTGATAGTAAAACCGTAAGAAAAAATCCGTGGAATAAAACCGTTAAATGAGACGTGCGCAGGCGCAACAGTCGCATACACAAGCGAGTAGTATATAATACCTTTCTCTTTCTTTTCTATATTATTAATTAATTATTATTATTATTTTTGTTTTATTTTTTCTCAGCTTTTTGGCTGGTTTTAACTGCATTTACGGGCTTAAACTAAGTAAATGCTGATTGTGGTGTGTATTATGTGGGTGTGTTTTCGTCCAACTGCATGAACTTTCTGACTATTCTACATGTGTTTAATATGGCAGCTTTCTGTAGATTGATGTATAGAGATTCTGGCAAATCTATTAATTTTAGACTATGGAGGAGATGGTTCGGAATAACACCAGTGGTGGAGAGAACTATAGGAACTACGTAGACATTATCTTGTCTCCATATCCTTATCACTTCTTCTTTGAGCTCGGCATACTTGCTTATTTTTTCAGTTTAAATTAAGTTTAAATTATGCGTGTTGGGAACTGCAATGTCTATTAAATATGTAACTTTTTTAATTTTGTCCTGTAGAATGATGTCTGGTCTAATGTAGTGAATAGTCCTATCTGTTAGAATTGCTCGGTCATAGTAGATTTTGTGTGTGTTATTTTCTAATATTGTTTGTGGTGTATATTTATAGTAAGGGGTGTTAGAGTCTTGTATGAAAGAATAATAATAATAAGATGGTCTAATACAGATATTGCAAACTTAGAAAGAACCACACGCACAACACTCACAAAACACAACAATCTTCATCCAAAATCTGCAACTGAAAGGCTCACCATCAAAAGACAGAACAGCGGGAGAGGTTTAATAGATATTCAAAACCTTTGGCAGAAACAAATTACTAGACTGAGAACATTTTTCTATACAAAATCTAACACTAGTAACATTCATAAAGTTATTTTATTAAATGACCTTAACTACACACCACTTAACCTATCTGATCCGGAAAGTCCACACAACACTTGCAACTCTGACCCAAAAAATCAAAAAATAATAGACTGGAAATCAAAAGTACTCCACGGAAGACACCCTCATGACTTAGAGCAACCCCACGTTAACACACTCGCATCTAACAAGTGGCTTAAAGTAGGAAATTTGTTCCCGGAAACTGAAGGATTCATAATAGCTATACAAGATCAAATCATCAACACTAAAAATTACAGAAAATATATTATTAAAGACCCAACTATTACAAACGACAGATGCCGCAGATGTTATACACAGTCAGAAACCATACAACACATAACAGGAGCATGCATAACACTCACACAAACAGACTACACCCATAGACATAACCAAGTTGCAAACATCATTCACCAGAAACTTTATTATTATCCTAACTTGATTTGTCAGTCCAATACCCAATTTAATCAAGAGGGCACTAGATAGTGCAAGGTTGCGTCGTTAGTTATGTCGCACTACCTAGAATTTTTGTTGTTTGACACCACAGATAACAGAGTTCAATAGAGTTATCGTAATGTTTTTATTTTTTGTGGAAAGTTTAAATCAAAGTACCTCTTTTTTTTTTTCTTGCGCAAAATCCCCACGGATACCTCCCCACCGGAGCCGGTGGAGGAGGTTATGTCGGACTCGAACCGACTAAAACGCACGCCGCCTGTGAGTCGTTTTGGTTGCCGAAGGTGAGGTTGACAGGCATATCCCTCGCACCCCGGCCGACCAAATCAAAGTACCTAAGCAACTACCTACCGTCTAACGCTTCTATCAATAATATAATCAACTAGCTGACCCACCCCAGCTTCGCCCGGGGTATATTTTGAAGCTTCATATCCCTTTGAGCCCGTATGTTTTAGTCTTCAAAATATGAATGAAAAATTGCCGGATTTGTTAACATTTATTATCAATGCTCCGCTCCCTTAAGTAGTAGCGTGATGATATATAGCCTAAAACCTTCCTCGATAAATGGACTACCCAACACTGAAAGAATCATTCAAATCGGACCAGCAGTTCCAGAGAGCGCGAGCGCGTTCAAACAAACAAACTCTGCAGCTTTATAATATTAAATATAGTATAGATAATAATATTAGTATAGATAATCAATTTTATTTCGTTCGTATCGTGAGAGAAGAGTCTGCGGCAGAGCTTTATCGAAACATTAGGTGTACCGGCTTGCAGGTGGTTCGGCTTGCACCACAAATATCTTAGTAATTTATTCAAAAGTCAAAAGAACATTGTAATTAGACTCAAATCGAGTAGCAATTAGTAATTATAGGATTTTAGTCTGTTTATCTGTTACTTCGAGACGGATGTAAAAACGACGGAACGGCTTTTGATGATTTCTTTAATTTTTTTCTTATTATTATTAGTGTAGTTTATACCTACCGTCAGATATCTTAATCCCAAAATGTGCTTGAAATTTACTGTATTTGTACAGAAAGTATCTACGCGAATTTTTGAGTGTCTTTTGAGGAAAGCACAGGGTGCTACGGAAGTGGACGAGCTCAATTTTTTTTTAAATCTAGGACTTAAACACAAGAACAAACTGTCTTTTAATTTCAATAGAGGCTATAATAAAAGTGTCAATAGGTACATTCTTAACTTGTAAGTGTTAGTTAGTTGAAGTGGCAGTGGGCCAGCCACGTTTGTCGAAGGACCGATGGCCGTTGGAGCAAGCGAGTCATAGAGTGGAGACTGCGAGAAGGTAAACGAAAGATAGGACGCCCCCTAGCCAGATGGACGGATGACCTGAAAAAGGTGGCTGGGACAGACTGGATGCGGAAGGCGGAGGATCGGAGGAAATGGCGCACATTGGGAGAGGCCTATGTCCAGCTGTGGACTGCAGTGGGCTGATTGATGATTGATTGATGACGTGTTAGCAAATTAAGTTAAAATTTTAATTACTTGCTAGCCTGAAGCTAAAGAATTAGGCCCACCCCATCTCCTCCCATGCGGTGTCGTACAAGGCCACTAAGGGATAGGGCTGATAAACAAACAGGGCAGACTCAGCCTCAGATGCACGGCTCAAGTCCACAATAGTCTCCGTAATACGACAATAGGCTCACCCCCTTACGTTGGGCAATGATTGGTGACACGTGGGTGTTAATTCACCTCTGCCTAACCCTCCAGGGATAGAGGCGTGATTATTTGTATTTATGAATGTATTATTCTGAAGGTCTATATTGTAATTGTATGAGTAATTGTTAAATAAAGAGTTCATCTTAATGAAAAAAGAAATCTAGGTCACGCCAATTTGACTTCACCTCACCTGATGGTAATCTAAAGGCAAAGTCCCAAGAAAGAGGGTCACCATAACTGACACGTAGTATCTAACATTCCACCAATCATAGGTTGTTATGCCATGAAATTGCCGTTTTTTTGAAGAAATTGTGGGAAACCCAATTTTCAGTACTAACATTTTTGCATTTTTTTAGGAATGACAAATCCAAATTTTATGATTATTTTGTGTATGAATGAGACAACATTAAGCTGACAAACACTTTTATTACATTTTTGAAAAGTGACAGCTGTAAAAAAGTAATACGTAATTTATCATCAAAATGGATAGCATTTATGAAGTACTTTTTTGTAGATCGAATTTAATTTGTCAAGAGTCCAATAAAAACAAAATATAATACAGAGTTGTAAAATCTTGAAATCAACTTTCAAACAAAATATAAATAATGGGAATAGCTATTAAATTACAGGAATAACGAACTCATAAATCTGTAAGAAAATTTCGACAATTTCATAGGTAAAGACCTAATATAAAAAAATCTACACGCGCCAGAGGGGGTTCTTTTCTCTCGCGACTTCGAGGTCCGAGATATGTGACGGAAGGTATATTTCAGTGACATTTGGTTATCAAATGATTGGAATAAGTGAACACCGTGTAGTATTACACTAGTATCTAATTATTCGTTGTAAACGTACCTATTTGTGAACAACAAAATGTTAGGATTTACTACTGTGTATGTTTTGATGAGTGCAGTAATCCTTATGCAGTTGATGGATTTTAGTGAATCGATAAGTGAAAATGATCCCCACGCTTGCATAATAAGGTAAGCAGTATTTTATGGTGAGACTAGCATCACCCTGTCGTTTCAAGAAGAAAATCCTACGGGACAAATGTGCCAAGGGCATGAACGTTTTTTTTTATATCACTTAGATGGCAGATAAGCACACGGCCCATCTGATGGAAAGTGGTTACCGTGGCCTGTGGACATGTGTAACACCAGAGGAGCCACACTCGCGCTGCCGACCCTGTAAGCACAGAGTTTCTGTTGTCTGAGTATCTGTTCCAGTGGTCAGAGCGTTCCCCCCTGTAAGGAAAAGATCGCGGGTTCGAATCCCGCTTGGACGGATTCAATTTTTTCTATCTTAATCGATTTGAATACAAGTTATTAGTGTAGTCATAAGCTACATATATATAACATAAACAAATTTATTATATATAATTTAATAATATCTTACAAATATACCTTTCAAAAACTTTTAAAATATACTTTTCAAAAAATGCATATACGTAAGTACGTCTAATATATAAAATTCTCGTGTCGCGGTGTTTGTAGTTAAACTCCTCCGAAACGGCTTTCCCGATTCTCATGAAATTTTGTGTGCATATTGGGTAGGTCTGAGAATCGGACAACATCTATTTTTCATCCCCCTAAATCTTAAGGGTAGTCCACCCTGGGAACCGACATCCACGCGGGCGGAGCCGCGGGCAAAAGCTAGTCTTATATATAAAATTCACGTGTCACAATGTTCGTTCCCGTACTCCTCCGAAACGGCTTGACCGATTCTCATAAAATTTTGTGAGCATATTGAGTAGGTCTGAGAATCGGCCAACATCTATTTTTTATACCCCTTAGTGACAAGGGTTGTCCACCCTTAACATTATATGGCAAAACAACGTTTGCCGGGTCAGCTAGTAATAATATAATTTTGTTTTTAGAAGCGTGTGGCCTTCTCTCAGAAATCGCGACCGTAATTACCTTCCGGTAAGTGATAGTTTGGTTACGCATCAAATATCATCTTTCGCACATCGGACCTTAAGTAATTACGTAACTACTTAATTGCCTTTATTTAATTTTGCTGGAAACACCTTGGGATCTTGCCTAGGGAGGACAATTTTTTTTAATAGGACACGTCAATTAAACTTCGCCTCGCCTGATGATAAGCTAAAGGCAAAGACTTCGAAAAAAGGATAGCCAATGTTACAATGATAACACTCAGTTTGACGGCCTCATTGTATGCTTTATCACACTCCTCTTAAAGTACCTACCCGGGACTGTAGGAAGAAGGAAACGCGTGAGCTGGTAATGAATTCCAGGCATTAATGGTGCGACAAAGGAAAGAGTCACAGAACCGCCTGGTTCTTGCTCGGATATTCTGCACCGTGTGCGGGTGACATCTAAGCACTGCACATGTTGCCCTACACAGCCCTACACAGGATTTTAGGACACCTATTACGATTAATGTATAAAAATTAACTGCTCCAGTGAAGTTATACTCGTACTTGTAACCTTTTTATGCCCTTTTTTTTGTTTTTTTATACCACTTAGGTGGCAGACAAGCGCACGGCCCACCTGATGGAAAGTGCTTACCGTGGCTTATGGACGTGTGTAACACCAAAGAAGCCACACTCGCGCTGCCGACCCTGTAAGCACAGAGTTTTTGTGCCGTCAGTGTGGAGGACAAAGCAGGACAAGCCTTTAGTCATCCCACTGACAGCACAAATTCTTCAGTGAGCTCTGGCTACCTTACTCACCGCTGGGAACGTTACACTAAGTTATTATAACCGCGGTATTCTGTAGGGCGGAGGTACTTTCCAAGTCACATTTCTCAATTGGGCGGAAATACCGCCGTGTCCTACCTCCTATTCATGTACACAGTACAAATATTTGCACTGAGCGTGAATCGAACCCGCGCCTCCTGCGTGGCAGTCGAACGTTCTACCGCTACGCCACAAAGGCCGTCAGAGTTCCTCAGTGAACAACGCGACGGCGACGCTTTGATTTAATGTGTAACTTTTAAAATTCCAGAGAGAAATAATAATCGGAAGAAAAATTGTTTGCTGTAAAGGATATTTTCTAAATAGTACATCTGGGTTATGCGAGCCGATGTGTAGTACAGTTTGCTTGAATGGTACATGTTCTGCTCCAAACGTATGTACTTGTAACAATGGCTACCATAACCAAATAGACGCTGAAGGGAATTTCAAATGCCTACCGTCTATCAACGCTTCGTCTACAACAGAAAGAACCATTGAACGATACTCGAACCTCAATTCGTTGGTAAGTAAACTTGATCTCATCACCTTAGAACATAACATAACATAAACTCACGCCTATATCCCCGAAGGGGTAGGCAGAGGTGCTAGCATACACATTTTGCCAGTTTATGCTTAGGTCCCAACGAGCCTATTGCCATTAACCGGGCACTTATAAACCTGCAATAAATACACACATAACTTCGAAAAGCATCGAAAAGTCATTGGTGTGTGCCATGGTAAAAACTGGGATCGAATCCGAGACCTCGTCTCAACAGTCCATTACCCATAGCACTAGGCTACCGCGGTTCTTATCATCTTAGAAGGGATTTTTAAATTGATCTTTATGACGCAATTTTAAAATTTAATTTTGATATTAAACTAAACCCGTAATGCTTCATGTGTTACAATGTTAGTTTTTGCGTTGTATACTTAAATGCTGCTTAACTGACTAATTTGTAGACATATTTTAAGTGGTATTGTAAGAAAGATCGGCAATTTAACGTATATAAATGTTTTTGTAAAGCGGTACGTCCTACGTAAGCGAATTCGACGCGAACGCGAAGTGGTGCGATGCGACGCAAAAACTTCAAACAGTCGATACGTATTGAAGTATCCTGTATTTGGTCACCCAAATGCACGTAGGTCGATTGTTTGATATTATCACGCTGATTGACGCGGTAGCGGTTGTCAGGATGTCATTTTATTAATCAATCAATCAATCAGCCCACTGCAGTCCACTGCTGGACATAGGCCTCTCCCAATGTGCGCCATTTTCTCCAATCCTCCGCCTTCCGCATCCAGTCTGTCCCAGCCACCTTCTTCAGGTCGTCAGTCCATCTGGCTAGGGGGCGTCCTACCTTTCGTTTACCTTCTCGCGGTCTCCACTCTAGGACTCGTTTGCTCCAACGGCCATCGGTCCTTCGGCAAACGTGGCCAGCCCACTGCCACTTTAACTTGCTTATTCTGTGGCCTATGTCGGTAACTTTGTTTATCTGTCGGATAACCTCGTTCCGAATTTTATTCTTCAGAGAAACTCCAAGCATAGCTCGCTCCATAGCCCGCTGCGCGACTTTTAAGCTATGGACCAGCCCCACTGTAAGTGTCCACGTTTCGGCACCGTAAGTCATAACAGGTAGGACGCACTGTTCAAAGACCTTTGTTTTGACCTTTGTATTAAGCCCCGACGCAAAAAAGACGGGGTGTTATAAGTTCGACGTGTCTGTGTGTGTGTCCAAGATGGCCGCCGCTACAGAAGGACGGAGTACATATTTTTTCTCAACCCCCTCAGTATGGGTATCAAATCAAAGAGCTTGACGAGTAGATCAATTTAAAAAGTGTAAAATAAAAATTAAATTGAAAAATTTAAAAAACCCCATTGATATACCTAGTAATGCATATTTTGATTCAAGCGTTGTCATTATCGGGGGGACCTTGGATCGTTCCGATAATATGACCTAGTGCTCTACCAGTTAGGGTCCCCACATGACTAGGCTTGAATCAAAATATGTATCACTAGGTATATCAAAGTTATAGAGCTAACTAACACAATTTATTTTCGACTTTTTGGGGGAGATTTTTTTGACAGTAGTGTTAGTTATGTGGCAATTCGCGCGCACGCAGGACAAGGCCGCCGAATCGCACCCGCGTCGCATTGGATTCGCGTGAAATCACATTGAATCACTTCGAAATTCTGTTCGCTTTAAATCGCCTACGTAGGACGCCGTCTAAGACACAGCCGAGCACCCAGTGCTACCAATGAGAATCCCTATAAAAGCTGTTACAGCGCTAGATAATAACGCAGCAGGTAGGAATGTCAGCTCTCCTAGAGATGTGACAATTTGCATAATAGAATGATGAATGTATTTTTATGAATGTATACCTACAACTTAGGTGGCAGACAAGCACACGGCCCACCTGATGGAAAGTGGTTATCGTGACCTATGAATGTGTGTAACACCAGTGTAGTCACATCCGTGCTACCGACCTTATAAGAACCGCGATTTTATGTACCTTCAATGCAGAACACAAAATCAGGACAAGCCTTTGGTCTTCCCACTGACAGCACAAAAACTCTCCAGTGAGCTCTGGCTACCCTACTCACCGCTGGGAACACAACACGAGGTTATTGTAGTCGGGTATTCTGTAGGGTGGAGGTACTTCCCCAGTCGGACTGCTCAATTCGGACGGGAATACCGTCGTGTCCTACCTCCCCCTTGGGTGGGATGGGATAGCCATCAACACGAAACGTTGACTACTTTCATAAACATCCCATCCTATACAATGACCAATCTATGCTTTGCTATTCTATAAACATATTGCCACTTGTCTCACAGAGACAGGGTCAAGGACAGGGTCGACCTCGTTGAACAAACACTGATAAAATTAATGAAATACTGAAATAATTAAAGAATAAAAGACCCGACTGCTGTCGTGAATGATTGAAAACAAGTTTGATTAGAGGCTGTACCCGTTTGCCGATCATACATAAATCGAAAGAAAATGAATGTGTACCACATGCTATAAAACTTATTTCAATCTTAGGCCTGCTGTCTATCCCTTTAGATATTTTAATATGTTATTTTATTTTATGTTTTTTAATTATTATATGACATATATACTCTAAACCGACGAGCATGCATGAAGAATGTAATGAGAGTGAATGAAGCGAGAGTAATATGTCAGGATCGTAGCAAATGGAGATCCGTGATCTCTGCCTACCCCTATGGGAGACAGGCGTGATTTTATGTATGTATGTATGTATATATATTCCCTTCAGTTTGATACCCTACTCGATGAATTTGAATGAAACCCTTTACACTATAACACTCGGGAGATACCTTTCATTTGAAACCAGTCATCAGTGGGACCAAATCCGTTCTGCCGTTTGGCTTGTAGAGGGGAACAAAACAACTACATACATACATCCTCGCTGGCGCACTCGGGTTAAAAGGGTAATTGAAAAATACACGAAACCGATGGGCTTGTAGAAAAGGTTTAAATACACGAAACCGATGGGCTTGTAGCAAAGGTTTAAATGATTCAATCACTCAATTAGCCTATTGCAGTGCCCTGCTGGACATAGTCCTCTCTTAATGTCAAGAAGCTTTGGCCCACTGTTTCCACACTGGCCACACAGGTTAATACAGCGTTTTATTTTGAGTTTTCCTTCTCTCGCAGTGATATCGTCGGCGTATTTTTCAGTTAATCGCCTCTAACGACTCTCGTCGGATGAAATGGGGTATTATACGTGTTTTCTTTCTCCGTCACCACACGAATAAAACGTTTAACTATAGTAGAGGAATATTTTACAGGGCTGAGGGCCTCGGATGCAACCGAGAACCATGCTAAGGCGATGATGATGATTAAGATCTTTTATTCTTTTTTCAGTTATCGAATACTACTGTTGAAGATGTGGCTCCAACAACGCCATCTTTAAAGCCTAAAGATGTTAATAACTCGTAAGTTCTTTGTGTTACGAGTACTACAGCAAAAAGTCACTAAACAGGGTTTTTTCCATTGCACCTTTACTTTATATTTTTATTTCCAGAATAAAAAATATAATACGGGAGTATCAGGAGATGGATTGCAAGCGTTTCGACAAGGCCATGCCTGAGGTAAGTTTCTTAATTTGTATAAACAGTTATAAAATTATTTAAGGTGTAACAAATTTATTAACATTCATTTCTATTTCATATCATTACACACATCTTACAAATTTAAACCACCCGCTTAAATCATAATGGTTTATATAAGCGTGAGTTTGCCTAGTTAGTGTTACATTGCAAGTACCCAAATATATTAAAATACAGTTTTTTTTATAAGATAAAATACTTACTTCAAATACAGTCGTTTAAATTGTTTAAGAAATGGCTCTGTAAACTTTTTACAAAGGGTTGTTTTGTTACATATTTTTGCACTATTTGTTCTGGTAAGCTATTCAAAATTTCGGGTAGTATATATTGACAAATTTTGGTTCCATATAGATTGATAGATGTTGGCATATTGTATTTTTTTCTATTTGGCAACTGCCTTAAATTACTGTTTCGTGTATGTGTACGAAGCTGATCTACTTTTGAGATTTCTTCTTTCATGATAGCTATTTATTACCATCAGAAATTTAGGTACATAAAATATTCTATTATAATATACAATTACTTACAAATTAATATAAAACTATGCTAACTATACAATATAGCTGATAGCTATTTTAGTTTTACATTGAATTGGCAGCACCTCACAATATTTAAATAGTTCGTTATAATTATCCTTAGAATCATTTTTTACATTTAGTGGAACAATAGTTTTTAACAACCTTAACTGCAGTTTATAGATTTTATCAATATATGTTTTGTACGTACGGCCATAGCTACATAACCCGTAATTAATAACAGAGTCCGCCAAAGCTAGGTACAATAAGCGCAGGGATTTATATGGCATTTTGTATTTCAATATACAGGGTGTATTTTTGAAACGGGGCAGTAAGGGCAAGTACCTTAACCGTTGCAGTTACAGCAAAACGTTCTTAAAAGACCTTCCCTAACTTTTTGGGAAATTTTGAACTGCATTCACAGATTTTGTAAAAAACTTACAGTTAGCAAAAAAAATGCAAAAAGTTCAAATTTTCTTTTTTATGCCAATCGATTCTATTTCATGTGGGGATCAAAAAACTCTATGGGACCATTTTAGCTTTCAGTACTAGAAAAGACAGAAATCGCCAAAAACGTTTCCCATACATTTCGTACGGAAATATGATAAATCAACTCAAAACTCATAGGCCAGGTAAAATTTGAACTTTTTTAAATAAAAAAAAATCATTTAAACATTTAAGAAATTGGTTTATGAAATAAATTGCTCAAAATGATTTCCATTTTCACGAATACATAAGTCTATCCTTTTTTGCACTGAACGAATGGCGGCTAATAATGTTCTGGGATGAATATTACGTAATATGGTCATTAATGCATCCTTGAGCTCTTGAACACTGGCGTACGTCGTCTTATACACCTAGTTTTTCACGAAGCCCCATAAAAAAAAATCAAGTGCACGGATGCTTCGGAAAGTATCTGTGTCGGATGCAGAAAGAGCCAACGTCTGAGTGCCATCACTGCGACGCGAGCGAGGACTCAGGTCCGCACACGCTCACCGAGTGTCCGGCGTGGGAGACGCCGAGGCGGGAGCTTGTGGCGGCCCTGGGAGTGAGGGTTCTCACGCTCTCCACCTTGCTCGCGGCGATGGTTCGCTGCGCGGATGCGTGGGCGGCCGGCGCCTCCTTCTGCGAGCAAGTAATGCTCGTGAAGGAGGTGGCGGGGCGGGAGCGGCAGCGGGGGCGACGAAGGATCGCAAGACAAGCTGCCCGCGTACGGAGGCAACTTGGGCGTCGGAGGTCGATGAACGACCTCCGCCCCCCATGATTGCCGGCCTGGGGGTGACAGGTGGAGCCGCCTGTCACCCTGGCAGAAGCAGGCCGCGGCGGTGGCGCGCATGGCCGTCTCCGGGGACGAGTTGGGGACTCTGTAGTCCCCACACCCGAGAAGAGGGCTAGATCGTGAGAGATGGCCCTGGGTCGGCCGGGGTGCGAGGGATATGACTGTCAACCTCACCTTCGGCAACCAAAGCGACCCACAGGCGGCGTGCGTTTTAGTCGGTTCGAGTCCGACATAACCTCCTCCACCGGCTCCGGTGGGGAGGTATCCGTGGGGATTTTGCGCACGTAAAAAAAAAAAAAAGGTTGTTATGTATACATTCGTGATCGTGGACTATTATATTAGGCGTATATGAGCTGGTGTTATGCGAGGATTCTATACACATGAGCTTTGTTTTTTGAGCGTTTATCACCAGACCAACATCGTGGGCCCATTGACACATTCTATCAAAGTTTTGTTGCAATTTAGATTCAGCTGTTTTTATATCCTTTTCTGCTACCAGTAGACATGTGTCGTCTGCAAACTGGTATACGGAGCCGTGTGCAAATAAGTTGCACATTTGGTTTACATAAATTATATATTCATTCGGACCAATAATTGAAACCTGTGCCGTTCCCTTTTCGGTGTTTAGGCTGCTACTATACTGATTTCCGACCTTTACTCTCGTGTACCTGTTATGGTGATAATTTTTAAATAGTTCTAGCAGTGGGCCTCGTATACCAGTCTGCTCCAGCCTGTCATACAGCACTTTATATTGCAGCATATCAAATGCCTTGCTGAAATCAACGAAAATAACGAGCACGTGACGTTTTCCGTTCATGTGCTCGTTAATCTCGTTGGTGAATCGACACAATAGTTGAGTTGTACTTCTCCCTCTCTGAAAACCGTATTGTTTGTCATGAATTATATTGTGCGAGTTTAAAAATTTACTCAGTTTGTCCCCTATGTACCTCTCCACTATCTTGTCAACGCACGACAGTATAGTTATAGGACGGTAATTATTACAATCACTGTGGTTACCTTTTTTAAAGATAGGCCGCACTACTCCTATCTTTAGTTCATCTGGGTAGGTGGATGTGACAATGAATCTGTTAATCAAGTGTATAATTACTGGCGTTATCTCCATGTTAAGATTTTTTATATCAGTAGCTCTAATTCCGTCTAATCCTGGACTTTTATTGGAGTTTAAATTATTTATAATTTTATATGTTTCCTCATTTTTAATTGTTGGCATTCTCATTGACACCTCCAACCCAGCCCAGTGCCAGCCGTTGATCAAGTTAATACTTTTTTCTCGCAAGAATTTAAATTTAATTGCGTGTTTTTTTCTTATACACAATAACATGTTATTTAACAATAAGTTAATTCCGTAGCAAACATGTTTGCGGCATCGATATCAGATAACGAAAAGTATTTTTGAATCATTTCATCAACTGAATCAGCGACCTTATCACATAATTCATTAATCAATTGCCACAATCTCTTTGAGTTATCAAAATTGTTTACAATCTCTCTCTTGTAGAATTTATTTTTAGTATGATTAATGTATTTATTTGTCTTGTTCCTATATCTATTATAAATAATTTTATTTTCAATTGTAGGTACCCTTTTGTATATTTTGAATAGCTCGTTTCGCTGCTTACACATGTGCACAACTCTTTTATTTACCCAGTTACAGGACTTTGATTCATATCTATTTAATTTCTTTTTAATTTGTTTACATGAATTATAGGACTCAGAAAATATATCATACATTGTTTTATAAATATCATTAGGTGATTGACAGATAAGAGGCGCATTCCAATCCGCGCGGCGCAGCTCGGCCATCAGCTGATCATGTTTGTACTTTGTAGGTATACACAACGCGTTTGTTTTCATTATCCTTAGCTGGCGGCCGGTCGCACACCAGTGTGCATGCTGTTATATAGTGGTCCGCTGGTGACTCATTCACTACCGCGGTATAGATCGCAGCAGTTGTCGCCGAGCTGTTCCGCACGAATATGTGATCTATACATGACCTAGTGATTAGACTGCCTTTTTTTTCTACACGGGTATACTGATTAATGCATGTTATTAATCCTAGTTCGTACAAGGCGTTTATATACTCCGATTTAATACTACAGTTTTTCATAATGTTGATGTTCATATCACCGATAAGTAGGAGGTTACACTTTTCGGCCTTGTTTTTAACTAAATTAGTAATTTCTTTTACAAAATTCTTAACAGATAGGTCTGGGGGCCTATACAGACTAATTATATATAAATATTGATTGTCTATTTCTATTTGGCCCATAATAGTCTCGCTGAAGCAGGAATAGGCGGCTGTTGTCATAAATTTTAATTTTTTATGTACATACAAAATTACACCTCCTCCCTTCCTATTTGATCTTAAGTTAGTATACATGTTATAGTTAGGTAACGCAAATAATGCCGAGCAGGCCTGTCTTATATTTACTTCGGTTAGTACAATGACATGAACTATTTGTGAACTTGAAGATACAATTTGTTCAATTTGTGCAAAGTTTAGTATGAGTGATCTTATGTTTACATGTAAGGTTGTAATTAGTTTTTGTTGATTAGGTAATGATTCTATATAGTCATTCCATACATTGAAAGTACTTTCGTGTAAATTATAAGTCTTACTAGCCATTGAGTGCTATTTTCGGTAGGCCCTTAGCTGATTTTTTACACAATAAGAAAAACGATACAGACTCACGGTTTATTTCCACTTATCTCCATAGCCCACTTCCTAATGTCCTCTTCTGAGCGGATGACGCTTATTCTGGCTGCCTCATCCTTCCGTATCAAAACGTTGCCGTGTTTGCACCATACAAACTTCACCAAGTTTGTAGTCTTCAAGTCCGTCTTTGCGCGCCAGAGGAGATGAGTGGTCGCTGGGGTAAGTGCCTCCCTTAGGTATATCCTTGAGTTACCCTGTCTCCCAATGTCCTGTTCCGTTATAGTTTTTGTCTTAGCAGTTTCCAACCACATATCTCTTTGGTCTTCTTTCAGAATCATGACTAGGGTCCCTGCATTCCTCTTTTGCCCTTCAGTCGACTTGCTTTGTTTTCTATATACTTTTGTGACAGTTTTTGTGTCTGTTCCGAGTGTGTTACAAATTTTTTGTGTTATCTCCATGAGATTTTCGTTGTCCTGTTGGGTGATACCACATACTTCTAGTTGATTATTCATATCTATTTGTTCTAGCATATTTATTTTCTGTTCTAAAAAATCGTATTTGTTCTTGATGTGTGTATATTTGTTATTTAGATCTTTGTGTTGCCTATTCATAGTTTTTATAGATTCTTCGTAGTTATTTATTATGTCCTGGAATTCATCAAATTTATCTGAGAAGAATTGTAAACTTCTTTTCATCTCTTCTTGTATGGTTTCTCGTATTTGGCGTCTTATTTCCTGCATCAAACTACCCGGCGCTGCCTGACCTACCGCTTCGGAGTCAGTGTTATCCTCTTCGTCATCTGGGAGTATTACGGAGATGCGCTTTTGCTTGTTGAGATTTGAGCAAGGCTTGCACTTCCAATCCGCAGATTCCACCGCATTGAGGGCACTCAACTGACCAGCAGTTAGTAACGCACAACTAGTATGCTACCATTTATTACACTTTCCACACTGCAATCCAGTAGTTTTTTTAGTTATGGCTTTGCTGCACTTTGCACACTTCACCATTTCGACAAAAAACGAAGAAGAAATAACCAGAAGAAAAAAGGTTTTTTTTTTTTATTCGGGGGTATTCGAATATATACGTATACACTACTGTTCACTATGCAAGCATAGAGCATTAACAAATTGTAATTAATTAATTATTAATTATCTTGGAACTTTCTGAGGTTATTTGGTATCGGAAAAGATGAGTAGAAAAAAAAATTGGGTAACCAAATTCTCTAAAATTCAGTTGCAGTGATTGCAGACATTGACATCAATGCCTATTATACTAACCGTACCTCATCGATATGTCCAATATAATACAAGTGAGCAGCTGACTTTCGGAAGTCAATGGCCTGTGGGTGATTCGTAGTAAGTTTTATGAGCCGACCCACGAGTATTACTACTCGAGCGGCCCCGAATTGCGAATGACGGCCCCGTGGTAGCGTTAGCATACAAAGATGACTGTAAAATTAAATAATAAGTGAAAAATTAAGTCATCTCTTTCTTTAAATCATTATTTTATTAGTTTTTCGGGCATAGTTGCCGATATTGATCAACCCCTCAAAGTTCGGTGAATTAATTTTGTTACACCTTATATAGTTAGATAATATTAAATACTTACACACATATAATCACGCCTATATCCCTGGAGGGTTAGGCAGAGGTGAATTAACACCCACATTTCACCAATAATTGTATTCGGTCCTACTTAATAGGGGGTGAGCCTATTTGCCGTGTTCCGGCACTATTGTTAAGCCATCCGAGGCTGTGTCTGGGCTGTATAAACAGCTCTATCCCTTAGTCGCCATGTACGACACCTCATGGGAAGAGATGGGATTCGACTATGCCGGGAACCACGCAGCTGATTAAATACTTAAAGTTTGGAAAATAAATGTATCTTCGCTTAGTCCATTAACCTTGCGAGCCTACGCTTAAGTGGTGATCCGTCGACGAGAGCGTAGTGTTTACGACGGTTTACTCACTAAACCTCGTATTCTAGAATGGCATTCAATTCTGAATCTCGATTATTCTGAGAACAGATTGTATAGACAATCTGTCAATGCGGTCAATCTGTCCTTAGATAAATCGAGATACAGCTGTGCAATTCGCTAAGCATTCAGCGTCGAGCACAGCGCTGCGACAGCCTTGACAGAGCTTATCATTGGTCGATCTTTAGTGACGTCACCCAGTCTGACCAATCACAATCTCTGTTAAGGTTGTCGCAGCGCTGTGCTCCACGCTGTATGCTTAGAGAATTCCACAGCAGGACTGAAAGTCGTTCTAGAATACGGGTTTAAGTCGCGGCGTACGACTAACGGCATAACATAACATAAACTCACGTCTATATCCCCGAAGGGGTAGGCAGAGGTGCTGGCTCCCACATTTCGCCAGTTTATGTTTAGGTCGCGAGCCTATTGCCATTAACCGGGCACTTATAAACCTACGATAAATACACACATAACTTCGAAAAGCATCGAAAAGTCATTGGTGTGTTCCATGGTAAAACCTGGCCTCGTCTCAGCAGTCCATTACACATACCACTAGGCTACGGCATATGACACCAAATATACTCGACCGGCTTCCCCGAGCCAGCGAATTCTTTTTATCTGAACAAAAAAAAATCTCAAAGCCGATAACTGTAGGTGTTTTTTCTATTTCAGGAGACGACAGAAGAAACTTATAGCTGGCAGTAAGTATTCAAAATTTTCGGTAGCTTAGTGGTTAAGGAGGTGGCCTTACGATCGAGAGGCCCCTGGTTCGAATCCTGGCCATTATACTATCGACTTGAACCCGTTCCTAACACAAGTAATTCAGCTTAGCCGGAGGGGTTCGAGGAAATATTAGTAACTAGCTGACTCACCCCAGCTTCGCCCGGGGTATATTTTGAAGCTTCATATCCCTTTGAGCCCGTATGTTTTAGTCTTCAAAATATGTATGAAAAATTGCCGGATTTGTTAACATTTATTATCAACGCTCCGCCCCCTTAAGTAGTAGCGTGATGATATATAGCCTAAAATTTTCCTAGATAAATGGACTACCCAACACTGAAAGAATCATTCAAATCGGACCAGTAGTTACAGAGATTAGCGCGTTCAAACAAACAAACAAACTCTGCAGCTTTATAATATTAGTATAGATTTCGGTTCTAATATTCTTTATAAAAAAAAGAAAGTTTCGTTCATTTACTTCATACAATACACATGATAAGATAACGAGAAATGATTAGCCACATACAGTCACTTCATACCTGAAGGGGAACAAGTTTGAAGAGTCGACGTTTTGTAAAGATCGATCAATATTGGCATTCGGATCAAAAGAATTTCTTGATCAGAACGCCTATCCCGGTTGCCTTCCGCACTTTAGAGGCCAGTCAATTTTAGCGACGTGTCAATCACTGTCATACCACTAACACAGCAAAAAATGCACATAAAATTTTGAAGTTTATGTCTACAATGTTAAGGTCCAAAATCAAATAAACAAGAGTTCATTACAATAAATTTTTATATTTGGTCTACAAGTCTCGATTCATTTAACATATACACACATATACACACGCTGACATACACACACGTATGTATGTAAAATGTTCCAGATAATTTTATATAGTAACTAGCGGACCCGACAGACGTTGTCCTGTACACACGTCTTTAATTTCATACTTTTTTTAATGACTCCTTATAAATAAGAAATTAATTGAAAAAACATTTTCCAGTAGACCAAATTGTAAATCTAAACCATTCTCGAATCTCCACGAACACACACAAAAAATTTCATCAAAATCGGTCCAGTCGTTTAGGAGGAGTTCAGTCACATACACACGCACACAAGAAATATATATATAAGATAATAATGTCGACCAAGCAAATTTAACTTGTGTAATCGTAAGAGGTATATGTACCCACAGGACAGGCTTGCCTAGTGTGGGGCCAACGGACACTTTGTTAAAAAACTGTACTCTTATTGATAATACATTATTTTTCATTTTTCATTTCATATTCCTAAAGTCTGAAATGATATGGCAATTTTTGCCGTGTCTGTGATATGACACTGGTTGAAAATTAACAGCAGAATCAGGGTCTAGATGATGTACCAGCTTAGCGGTTGACGTCGAAGACCTTAGTGGGACTGTATAGCTAAATAGAATACATAACATAACATAAACACACGCCTCTATCCCCGAAGGGGTAGGCAGAGGTGCTAGCACCCACATTTCGCCAGTTTATGTTTTAGGTCCCAATGTAATGGGTGGCGAGCCTATTGCCATTAACCGGGCACTTATAAACCTGCGATAAATACACACATAACTTCGAAAAGCATCGAAAAGTCGTTGGTGTGTGCCATGGTAAAACCTGGGATCGAACCCGAGACCTCGTCTTAACAGTCCATTACCCATACCACTAGGCTACCGCGGTTACTTAACTTATTTGAATACAACCATTACATATTACGATATTGTTTCAGACACAAGACAACAATAAAATTGTGCAAGATAATCAAAGAGTAAGTATTCCAAGTGAGATTCGAAAGAAAGAAAGAAAGAAAGAAAACACATTTATTAAGGTTTCGTTCGCACACATTGACATAAATTACAGTGTTTAACTATAATATGCATGTACATATAAATTTATGTGTGCGAGCCTCAAAAGGTCGCCATCTCAGCATAGATACTGCACATCACATGTTAATATGATGTGCAGCGCTGGTATTCTGATGGCGCCTTTGCAGCGGCGCGACAAGTGCACAAGGATACTATATTATAGTTAAAATCACAACACCACACATTAATTAGGTTCATTAGGTTTAAAATTCGATCGATCATGATAGATCGAATGGAATGTGCGATCGATCTTCTTCTTGGAGTCAATGGCTAGGTCTGGCATATAGTGACTAGGTGTAAATATTGTCGGCCTAAAACTTGGCCACAGCAATAACATTTACAGTTGCACTGCAAATGTCGTCGGGAACTGTGAAGGGACACAACAAGCAAGAGAGCAAATGGACATGGACTAGGATTGGACCTCGTTATTGCAGGACTCTTGCGACAGACCGATAACTTTTGCCATGTTTTCGGTGCAGCGGATAACCTAGATCATTAGAATATTTAAGGACTTGCGATCGATGAAATAATGAAAGATGAAGAATGAAAAGATAGCTTTTGTAGTGTGGCGGCGGTGAACGCGACTGCTACGCAAGAGGTGCAGAGGTTCGATACCCGCTCAATGCAAATATTTGTATGTATGAATTTCATTTTTGTGGTCGTACCTCGGAGAGCACGTTAAGCCGTGCGGTTGCCATACGAACATCTATAGCAGTCGTTACACCCGTAACGCTACAGGCAATGTTACGATCGCCAAACTTATGGAGGTCGGATGGAGTCGAGTAACATTTAGATGCTATTCGATTTATAAGCTTTTGAATTTTAGATAACTGCAATTTTCTGTATTCACGAATTTTCTTATACCTGCTTAGGAAAGAAAATTGGTGATGATTGTTGATAACAGGATCGTAGGAGGTAGGACACGGCGGTATATCCGCCCGATTGAGCAGTCCGACTGGGGAAGTACCTCCGCCCTACAGAATACCGCGGTTATAATAACTTCGTGTTGTGTTCCCAGCGGTGAATAGGGTAGCCAGAGCTCACTGGAGAATTTGTGCCGTCAGTGGGAAGACTAAAGGCTTGTCCTGATTTGTTTTCTACTGACGGCACAGAAACTCTATACTTACAGGGTTGGCAGCGCGACTGTGACTCCTCTGGTGTTACAGACGTCCATAGGCCACGGTAACTACTTTCCATCAGGTGGGCCGTGTGGTTGTCTGCCAACTAAGTGGTATAAAAAAAAAACAGAGTATCGTGAAGTGTCACGAACGAATAAGAGGAGAAAAATTAATAGCTAAGCAGGTGAAAATTATAAAATAACGACATTGACATAAAGATGACATCACGCTAGCGTCAACAATTAAAAAACAACATTGTGATATGTGGGGATATTAGCTGCGGCTACATAAACCTGTGGCGCAGTGGACGTCTTTAGCTTAAATTTATAAAAACTATAATTATAATTTACTAACATTTGTTTCTAACATTTATTTACCATTGTCTAAGTAAATAAATAAATTAGCTATTATAAAAAATGCTTCAACAATTAATGCTTTTTTACAGAGAAATAATGCCCATGGAACGCCATCCCGTTATTGAGAGCACCATATCCACAACGTTTACTGAAGCCACCGTCTCTTCTACTATTGCAACAACCATTGATCTTACTCAAACACCTACACACTCACCTGCCACTAAATCCACCAGCTCATCCAGCACTGTCTCACCTTATTATACTAACTTGGCAAATATATCCACAACTGCCACTGAATCCACCAATGCTTCACCTAATAATCTTAATGTAAGAACTACATCCGCTACTATCACTAAAACCACCAATGCTATACCCAACTATCCTACTGTGATAACTACTTCTGTACCTGCCACTGAATCCACCACTGCTTCACCTAATCATCTTAATGTAACAGTTACACCCGTTAATACCACTGAATTCTCCAATACAATAAATACTATACCCAATGATTGTCCTACAAAGATAACTATAACATGCACCTGTCACTAAACCCACCACATTACAAGCCACGTTTGCTCCCAATTATGCTAAAGGCTACTTGACTTTTTTTTAGTTTCGAAAAATTACCACTCTATAAATAGTATAATGAACTGTTAAAGGAAAATATTCTTTCGACAAATAGTTTTAAAATATTTGATTTTCAAAATTATTTTCTCACGCCGCCGGAAAACGCTCCGTACAAAATTATACGTGCAAATTTCTATGAACTGTTAAAGGAAAATATTCTTTTGACGAACAGTTTTAAAATATTTGATTTTGAAAATTAAATTTCTCGCACCGCCCGAAAACGCTCCGTACAAAATTATACGTGTAAGTTGTGTGCAAGCAACACGCCGGTTGCACGTAGTACAAATGTATGGAGTGCAAGGAATATAGCATTTCTCTCTATTTATGTTGCGTTTACAGGTATTAATTATATCAATTCGTAAAAAAGTAATGTGAAATTTTATGAAGAATCCATAAAGTTATAGTACTGAATTCAATTGTATATTTTAACTAACTTTGGGAATTAAAAACATCAATAAGTTTATTTAAGCAATATCTTATTTAGCAAGGCTTATTTTTTCAGAACAATCTAAAAAATTAAGCTGTATTAGACTGCCTACCTGCCGCTGAACTCACTATCTCATCCACTGCTCCAATTACTTATTCTACTGCCTTACAATGTAATGCTGGCATCAACCTCTAACTTCGCACTGGCCACACAACTCTCCGCTTCCTCTACCACAAAGAAAATAATTAACTCACCGACTCCACTCACCCTAAAATGCCCTTATATCTATGTATGTATACCTAACAGTAAAAAACTGTTTCTAATACCATTGCTAAAAACACCGAACTTTAAACCTAGTAGGTAGTTAAGGATAGAACATAATATTTTCTTATTCAGTAATGGTGGCCACACACGTTTCAACATACTTGTGCAAATCTAGACTTGCAACAGCATACTGGAAAGTATGTGGCTGACTTAAGTGAAATCACCAGCCTCTCTAGACAAGTGCCTCGTGACAGCTCTAATCTGAGAGGTGGCCATTATTGTATACGTCAAATCCCATTATCATGTAATTTTAGTTTTATTTGACTTGTATATCTTGTACTCCAATTGCTTATTCTTTTTGATTTGTGTAGAATACTTTTCTTGATTTTTTCTGGAGTGCCACTATTTTATACTTACGTGAAGTATTTTGTATACACTTAATTTTAAATTTATCCACTATTGTACCATTTACTTCAGGTATATTTATTATGTGTATACCAGTAATGGGCTGTAGCTGTAAGTTGAATTAATAAATAAAATAATTGATACTGTCTAAAATAAAAAACTCTTGTGTTGTCATGTTTGTTTTCACTTGTAGATTATTGTATTAACAATTATACATACCTACTTCAGATATACATTCTAATAATTTTATACAAAACAAAATAATATTACACATATTTTGCTTAAGCACAGTATTTTTATAGATAAACTTAATTAGGGTACATGTACTATTTATCACTATGAGATTAGTGAAGTACTATTCCGATAGGTATTTTAATTTCATAGCATATTAAACGAAGCTTAGTCAAACAGTAAACTCTGCCCCTCTCTGCTTGAAGTGGGTTAAAAAATCTGTCAATTTCCCTTTTTCCCTAGATGGTGGCCGCGGTAGCCTAGTGGTATGGGTAATGGACTGCTGAGACGAGGTCTCGGGTTCGATCCCAGGTTTACCATGGCACACACCAATGACTTTTCGATGCTTTTCGAAGTTATGTGTGTATTTATCGCAGGTTTATAAGTGCCCGGTTAATGGCAATAGGCTTCGCCACCTATTACATTGGGACCTAAACATAAACTGGCGAAATGTGGGTGCTAGCACCTCTGCCTACCCCTTCGGGGATATAGGCGTGAGTTTATGTTTTATGTTATATGTTATGGTGGCCGTGTGACAAGAGTTACAACCCCACAGACCTGTAGTTAACTTATAGCCCCTTCCCCCCCCCCACCCTATATATCTAAAACCGAAAATTAAATGCTCTGATAAATGCATGCTAAACCCAAAAATGTAAGATTTCAATGGAATATTAGAGAATAGATAATGAACTTGGAACATAATGATATGGAACTGACATAATTATACAGATTTCTTGCATGATTAAATTATAGTAGGATAAAATATTGTTGCTGTCCACTTATGAGAAAAAAAACCTAATTACAGTACAATGCATAGAAAACAATAATTACATTATTGATTTCTATGCATTTCTATGAAATACAACATTATAATATATATACATACATTTCATAGTTGACGACACGACGTAGACGTCGTCGGCTCGACGTGACGTCTCCAAATTTAAAAATTTACGGCACCTTGTCGAGCACATAAACATAATATCACTATCGACTTGTACTCGAAAACGCTACGTCGCCAATTTCACAGCATGCGAAATTGAAATCTCACTACGAATTCAACTATCGAGTTCATTTAATCGTTCGAAACGTTCTTAAAAAAAATATTGTCTAGTATTGCATCAAAGTCATTAAGTATAGTTATTAATATAACAGAAAGGCTGGAAGTTTGATATAACTAAAGCATGTGCTGGTCTTGGTCTGGCGGTAAAACTGAAATAAAAACAAATTGTGATTATTAATTGGCACTGGACTCAAGTCAATTTCTAGTCGTTGGAATGATGTTATAATTTATTGGAACGAAGTTCCTTACGGCAGGCTTGGAGGGGATAGGGATTTTGCTGCGCGATCGAACTGAAAAAAATGTGATAGTAAAACCGTAAGAAAAAATCCGTGGAATAAAACCGTTAAATGAGACGTGCGCAGGCGCAACAGTCGCATACACAAGCGAGTAGTGTATAATACCTTTCTCTTTCTTTTCTATATTATTAATTAATTATTATTATTATTTTTGTTTTATTTTTTCTCAGCTTTTTGGCTGGTAACTGCATTTACGGGCTTAAACCAAGTAAATGCTGATTGTGGTGTGTATTATGTGGGTGTGTTTTCGTCCAACTGCATGAACTTTCTGACTTTTCTACATGTGTTTAATATGGCAGCTTTCTGTAGATTGATGTATAGAGATTCTGGCAAATCTATTAATTTTAGACTATGGAGGAGATGGTTCGGAATAACACCAGTGGTGGAGAGAACTATAGGAACTACGTAGACATTATCTTGTCTCCATATCCTTATCACTTCTTCTTTGAGCTCGGCATACTTGCTTATTTTTTCAGTTTAAATTAAGTTTAAATTATGCGTGTTGGGAACTGCAATGTCTATTAAATATGTAGCTTTTTTAATTTTGTCCTGTAGAATGATGTCTGGTCTAATGTAGTGAATAGTCCTATCTGTTAGAATTGCTCGGTCATAGTAGATTTTGTGTGTGTTATTTTCTAATATTGTTTGTGGTGTATATTTATAGTAAGGGGTGTTAGAGTCTTGTATGAAAGAATAATAATAATAAGATGGTCTAATAAAGATATTGCAAACTTAGAAAGAACCACACGCACAACACTCACAAAACACAACAATCTTCATCCAAAATCTGCAACTGAAAGGCTCACCATCAAAAGACAGAACAGCGGGAGAGGTTTAATAGATATTCAAAACCTTTGGCAGAAACAAATTACTAGACTGAGAACATTTTTCCATACAAAATCTAACACTAGTAACATTCATAAAGTTATTTTATTAAATGACCTTAACTACACACCACTTAACCTATCTGATCCGGAAAGTCCACACAACACTTGCAACTCTGACCCAAAAAATCAAAAAATAATAGACTGGAAATCAAAAGTACTCCACGGAAGACACCCTCATGACTTAGAGCAACCCCACGTTAACACACTCGCATCTAACAAGTGGCTTAAAGTAGGAAATTTGTTCCCGGAAACTGAAGGATTCATAATAGCTATACAAGATCAAATCATCAACACTAAAAATTACAGAAAATATATTATTAAAGACCCAACTATTACAAACGACAGATGCCGCAGATGTTATACACAGTCAGAAACCATACAACACATAACAGGAGCATGCATAACACTCACACAAACAGACTACACCCATAGACATAACCAAGTTGCAAACATCATTCACCAGAAACTTTATTATTATCCTAACTTGATTTGTCAGTCCAATACCCAATTTAATCAAGAGGGCACTAGATAGTGCAAGGTTGCGTCGTTAGTTATGTCGCACTACCTAGAATTTTTGTTGTTTGACACCACAGATAACAGAGTTCAATAGAGTTATCGTAATGTTTTTATTTTTTGTGGAAAGTTTAAATCAAAGTACCTCTTTTTTTTTTACTTGCAAAATCCCCACGGATACCTCCCCACCGGAGCCGGTGGAGGAGGTTATGTCGGACTCGAACCGACTAAAACGCACGCCGCCTGTGAGTCGTTTTGGTTGCCGAAGGTGAGGTTGACAGGCATATCCCTCGCACCCCGGCCGACCAAATCAAAGTACCTAAGCAACTACCTACCGTCTAACGCTTCTATCAATAATATAATCAACTAGCTGACCCACCCCAGCTTCGCCCGGGGTATATTTTGAAGCTTCATATCCCTTTGAGCCCGTATGTTTTAGCCTTCAAAATATGTATGAAAAATTGCCGGATTTGTTAACATTTATTATCAATGCTCCGCTCCCTTATGTAGTAGCGTGATGATATATAGCCTAAAACCTTCCTCGATAAATGGACTACCCAACACTGAGAGAATCATTCAAATCGGACCAGCAGTTCCAGAGATTAGCGCGTTCAAACAAACAAACTCTGCAGCTTCATAATATTAAATATAGTATAGATAATAATATTAGTATAGATAATCAATTTTATTTCGTTCGTATCGTGAGAGAAGAGTCTGCGGCAGAGCTTTATCGAAACATTAGGTGTACCGGCTTGCAGGTGGTTCGGCTTGCACCACAAATATCTTAGTAATTTATTCAAAAGTCAAAAGAACATTGTAATTAGACTCAAATCGAGTAGCAATTAGTAATTATAGGATTTTAGTCTGTTTATCTGTTACTTCGAGACGGATGTAAAAACGACGGAACGGCTTTTGATGATTTCTTTAATTTTTTTCTTATTATTATTAGTGTAGTTTATACCTACCGTCATATATCTTAATCCCAAAATGTGCTTGAAATTTACTGTATTTGTACAGAAAGTATCTACGCGAATTTTTGAGTGTCTTTTGAGGAAAGCACAGGGTGCTACGGAAGTGGACGAGCTCAATTTTTTTTTAAATCTAGGACTTAAACACAAGAACAAACTGTCTTTTAATTTCAATAGAGGCTATAATAAAAGTGTCAATAGGTACATTCTTAACTTGTAAGTGTTAGTTAGTTGAAGTGGCAGTGGGCCAGCCACGTTTGTCGAAGGACCGATGGCCGTTGGAGCAAGCGAGTCATAGAGTGGAGACTGCGAGAAGGTAAACGAAAGATAGGACGCCCCCTAGCCAGATGGACGGACGACCTGAAAAAGGTGGCTGGGACAGACTGGATACGGAAGGCGGAGGATCGGAGAAAATGGCGCACATTGGGAGAGGCCTATGTCCAGCTGTGGACTACGGTGGGCTGATTGATGATTGATTGATGACGTGTTAGCAAATTAAGTTAAAATTTTAATTACTTGCTAGCCTGAAGTTAAAGAATTAGGACCACCCCATCTCCTCCCATGCGGTGTCGTACAAGGCCACTAAGGGATAGGGCTGATAAACAAACAGGGCAGACTCGGCCTCAGATGCACGGCTCAAGTCCACAATAGTCCCCGAAATACGGCAATAGGCTCACCCCCTTACGTTGGGCAATGATTGGTGAAATGTGGGTGTTAATTCACCTCTGCCTAACCCTCCAGGGATAGAGGCGTGATTATTTGTATTTATGAATGTATTATTCTGAAGGTCTATATTGTAATTGTATGAGTAATTGTTAAATAAAAAGTTCATCTTAATGAAAAAAGAAATCTAGGTCACGCCAATGGTATGGTAACTGATATCGAGATAAGATGAGAGAGAGGTCGCACGCGTCGCATGCAGTTCGCGGTCTGTTTATATCAAATTAAAATAAGGAATACTGAAATCGAGGCAAAAATTATTGTGAAGTGAATGTAAAATTAATAATAAATTACATACAGTGTTATCCAGTGACATTTTAATCGCAAACTTACATAAATCTTAACTAAAACTTTATACAAACAGTACTTAATTATATGACTACCCTATATACAACAATAAAAAAAGTTAACCAGTGTAACGGAGGAATTTAAGTGCTTTGATATCACTGTGTGTACCGGTGCCTGGTGATCGTAGTTACCGGTTGGTCCTGCAGCGGCTTTTTCCTCCAGGTGACTTTCTTGTTTACTAGTGACGCCAGCGTCATCTCTTGTCCAGTGGAGGAACTGCGATTAAAATGGTGAATAAAAGCTTGACCGGTAAATGCTCTGCGTGTGGGAAGTTTCTCTCGGCGAAGGAGGGAACAGTGGGCTGTAAATGTGGGAAGAAGAAGGTCACTACCCCTACAGCAGGTGATGGCAGTGTAACGCCTCCCAGTCAAGCTGGCAGTCAGGGAGCGTCTGGCGGGGAACTGGCTAGCTGTCCGCTGCCTGGAAGCGACATAGGCCGTGAAATGAAACTCCTCAGGACAGAGATACGGGCTATGAGAGACGATCTCAAGTTGGAGCTGAGGGAGTTCAGACTCGAGATGGCCGACCTTCGACAGTCGTTGGCGACTTGCAGGGGGAAGGTTGACTCCCTAGAGAGCCGTCTCGAACTAATTGAGAACCGTCAGAGTGAGGCCTCACCGGCACCGGAGTTGGAAAGAAGGATTGAGAAGTTAAGCTTGGAACTCAACGATAGGGAGCAAGATCTGCTGCTCTCTGACGTGGAGATAATCAACCTTCCTGAGAGTGCTGGCGAAAGCGTGGTCCATACGGTCGAGCTCGTGGCACGCAGGATCGGTGTGCAGCTGGAGAAGACCGACATCGTATTTGCCGAGCGGGTGGGCCCCCGAGTGGAGCGGGCGGCTGGGTCAGGAGCAGAGGTAACGGCCAAGAGTAGACGCATTGTGGTGCGTCTGGCGCGACGTGGGCTGCGGGATGAGCTCCTTCGGAGTGCGCGTGTGAGGCGAGGCGCCACCTCGGCTGGCATCACCAGCCCTGATGACTCTCCGAGGCGCTTTCTCATCTTTGAGCGTCTGACAAGGACAAACAAGCACCTGTTCTATCTCACGCGGCAGGCTGCGGCACGGTCTCGCTGGAGGTATACCTGGACAAAGCAAGGCAGAATACTGGTGAAACAGGCTGATGGGAGGCGTACGTATGTCATACGCTCGGAGACCGACTTGGAGCGTATTTTTGGGAATAAGCCTCTCAATACGTCATCAACATCATCTGAACCTCCCAATACATGTGGCGACTAGCTGGAACTATATTACAACATTGATAGTTTCTACTGTTATACTTGCGTACCTGATGATAAACTGCACATACCATAATACTCTAGACCATATGCAATATTATATAATATTTACAGACATACAACTATTAGCAATAACTACTTACGTACTAGATATAGTTATATTACGATATTTATTGTATATACAGTCAGCATGGAACACACATGACATATTGTGTGACCATTATATACATAAAACTACTACTTGCAGCATTTTATTAGCTATAAACTATACAAAACTTATATTATATCACACAAACAGCAGGTGTGCCAAGTTGTGTGACCGTTATTATCACATCTGCTATAGGTTGCAAAGTGAAGCATTCATGATGGTGTGTGGAGTTGGTGTTTTGGTCAATTTGTCGCTGATCTATCACTGCATACTGCAAATGATTAAATCTAATACAGGCTTGAATGTTTGTACTTGCTCTTTGCATCACTCAATTCAATATAAAAATGCATAGAAAAAAACATTTAAAGTTTGGACTCTTCAATGCTGGTTCGCTCGGTACTAAGCAGGATGAATTTTTGATGGCTATGAACCATCATTCAGTCGATATCATGGCCATCAATGAGACCTGGATAAGGTTGGGTGAGGATGGGAGAGCTCCCTTGGTGCCTGGCTACAAGCTTAGGCATACTCCAAGGCCTTCACAGATAAGGGGTGGAGTCGGGGGAGGTGTGGGATTCTATATACGAAATGGTATTGCTGTTAGGACTAGAAGTCACCCGTTGGACCCACAAGTTGAGGAATACTGGCTTTCCCTGACTAGTATGGGCAAAAAAATTTTGGTAGGCACAGCATATAGGCCACCCTGGCTGTGCGAGGATAGGTTTATAGACAGCTTGACTGCCAGCATTTGTGCATTGGCACCATATGATCATGTCATTCTTTTGGGTGATTTTAACATAAACATGTTAGACCAGAGTGCAGCCAACAAGCGGAAACTTCTGCAGTTCTTAAACTACACTGATATGCATCAAGTAGTAAACTCACCAACACACTTTACCAATGACACAGGCACCCTTATCGATATAGTGTGCACAGACATGAATGTTCATAATGTCACAGTTACCCATGTCCCGGAACTAGGTAGACATGCAGTGGTGACTTGTGAGTCAACCCTAAAAATGGTCAAGGAGGCACCCAGGTGGGTTATACACAGACCGTTTGGAGATATCCTTCCAGATCTTTTCCATAGTGATCTCCAGACTATTCCTTGGCGCCATATATGCTCACAGGGTACTGTAGACGAGGGGGTGGATGCACTGTCCACTTGGATTGTGCATCTGTTCGACATGCATGCCCCTGTGAAGCAAAATCTGTTTAAGACAGGGAATACTCCATGGATAACTGACAACGTGAAGCTACTGTTTCGTCTGCGCGATAGGGCGAGGCTCGCTTATCAAAGTACCAAACAGGAGTCAAAAAAGCAATATTACTTGGAGCTTAAACACCAGGCCGTTGTGGCGTTGCGTAATGAGAAGTCTGTTTACTTCACAAAAAATATAAGTGAACAGATCAATAACCCCAAAATTATGTGGAAAAATCTTAAAACCCAGGTACTCCACTCACACCGGGACACCTGTTTGCCAGGTCACTTCAACGACCCATCTACCATCAACAAAGCCTTCTTGGATGTGCCGGGGGAGTGTGTAGCGAGTTTATCAAAACTGACTTATTATGAACACCATAGGTACAACCCTGGTGTGATTTTTGAGCTTAAACCCGTTGATGAACCAACAGTACTGAAGATCTTAAATAACATCAAGACTCAGGCACAGGGTATTGACGGGATCAGTGCAAAGATGTGGGTATTCACACTGCCGCAGTCACTGAGCAAAATTACAAAATTAATAAATAAATCTATCTCAACACATACATTTCCGAGACTGTGGAAGTGCTCTGTGGTTAGGCCAATACCCAAAAAAAACAATCCAAACACCATTAAAGACCTTAGGCCTATCAGTATACTTCCTTGTTTGTCGAAGGTGTTGGAAAGGGTAGTACATATACAGGTTATGGAGTATCTAGAGCACAATAACATACTCCCTGATAAGCAGTCAGGTTTTAGAAAGGGGCGGGGCACAGCTATGGCCTTGGGTGATGTGGTTGGTAACATTCTGGAAGCAAGAGATCATGGAGAGGGCACAGCCCTGGTCCTACTGGACTACTCCAGAGCTTTTGATGCCCTGAATACATCACTCTTATTGTCGAAACTCTCTTACTATGGGTTCTCACCAGAAACAGTAAAATGGTTTAACAGTTACCTCACTAATAGATCTCAATTTGTGGAAATCCAAAGGGACGACGGCACCGTAATGTCATCATCCCCCCTTAAGGTGACAAGAGGGGTGCCGCAGGGATCGATCTTGGGCCCGCTTCTGTTCATTCTGTATACAGCAGACATCACAGTCTCTTTTAAAAATTGTCGTTTCCACATGTATGCAGATGACACACAATTATATTTGTCCTTCAAGCCTGGTGACACACTATCAGCTGTGTCTAAAATAAATGAGGACCTAGAAAGGGTAGTTCAGTGGTCACAAGAGCATTCACTTATTTTAAACCCTTTAAAATCAAAATTTATGATACTGGGTAGCGAGAAACAAATCCAGTCCATCTTGCAGCATGACCCATCAATAGTTATAGATGGCCAGAGGGTTGCAAGAGTGGAAGAGGCAACTAACCTTGGTCTCGTAATGGACCCCCAGCTTCGTTTTGAGGGGCACATAGACAGGGCAGTAAGAAATTCCTTTTACAGGCTAAAAGTTTTATATAACATCCGTGACTATATAGGTTCGGCACTAAGGAAGCGGCTGGTAGACAGTCTTGTACTGTCTAGATTTAATTACTGCGATACAGTCTATGGGCCATGTTTACTAGCAAGAACAAAGAGTCTTATACAACGAATACAAAATGCCTGTGCTCGATACTGTTACCAGATACCACGATACCAACATGTAACACCCTATATTAATGATAATAATATTCTGAAGATGGAGGGTAGAAGAAGGCTACACTTTGCAACTATGCTTTTTGATATTTTAAAAACTAAGAAGCCTATCTACCTATATGAGAAAATTTATTTGAGAAAGACACACTATCCTTACTCTGTTAGGTCTGCAACCAGTACAATTTCTGTGCCAAGGCACAAAACCACAGCTTTCCGAGGTTGCTTGAAATATGCAGCGATGCGAATCTGGAATGATCTGCCTCCGCCTATCAGGGACCTAAAATCCAAATACAGCTTTAAGGTGAAGTACAAAGCACTTCTTCTACAAAGTCAAAAAAACATGTAGGTACTGAGCTATAAATATATATTATTTTAAATCTTACACACAACTTGCTTACCTTGAAGTCATGGCCCCTAAGCTATGTCATTCCAGATTCGCCCCTTTCGCTTTTGGCAGCTCTCGGTGTGAGGCTGTCTGTACATGCCTTATTTTCGTATTGGCAGACCTGTAACGATGGCAAATGGTACTTTAGCATAGGTGCTTTAGTGGCAGTTGGTAATGTCTGTGAGGTGATAGTGGTCTGACTAACGATCAGGATGAATGTTATCAAGAGAAATGTGTAATGAAATATTGTCTCATTGAAAAATGTAGGAAATGCTACTTACTTTTTGAATCCTTACATCTTTCTGATGATTAAGTCTCTTGCTGATTATCGTGTCTTCTTCGATTTAAAATAGCGTTATTGCATGACGATGAGAAAAATGTATTTTTTTATAGTATTTGTTATTTAGGTTAAGTAAGGGTGGCACTGAAAACCAGTGCTGTGATGGCATATACCCATCGCAGTGTATGCTGAGTGCCCATCCTTTGTGGACACAGCGTACTCGTATGTGGATGGGGTTAAGTAGGTACCTCCTGTGTTATTATTATATTATATTATATAAAATGTAAAAAAAAGAGAATCTGCCACGTAGCGGTGTGCTGTGTGACACGTCACGTCCTGCTGCTGACAGATGTGACATTGACTTGTCAAGTGTCATATTTGGCATCAAAGTGACGTGGCACCTCACCCGCCACAGTATATAAATATTATACTGTATTTTTATTTTAATTTTTAATTTTCTCTTTTTGCATTCTGTTTTTTTTCTTTTTTGTACTGTATGCTGTGTCGCAATAAACATTTCTTTCTTTCTTTCTTTCATTTCTTTCTAACATTCCACCAATCATAGGTTGTTATGCCATGAAATTGCCGTTTTTTTGAAGAAATTGTGGGAAACCCAATTTTCAGTACTAACATTTTTGCATTTTTTTAGGAATGACAAATCCAAATTTTATGATTATTTTGTGTATGAATGAGACAACATTAAGCTAACAAACACTTTTATTACATTTTTGAAAAGTGACAGCTGTAAAAAAGTAATACGTAATTTATCATCAAAATGGATAGCATTTAGGAAGTACTTTTTTGTAGATCGAATTTAATTTGTCAAGAGTCCATTAAAAACAAAATTTAACACAGAGTTGTAAAATCTTGAAATCAACTTTCAAACAAAATATAAATAATGGGAATAGCTATTAAATTACAGGAATAACGAACTCATAAATCTGTAAGAAAATTTCGACAATTTCATAGGTAAAGACCTAATATAAAAAAATCTACACGCGCCAGAGGGGGTTCTTTTCTCTCGCGACTTTGAGGTCCGAGATATGTGACGGAAGGTATATTTCGGTGACATTTGGTTATCAAATGATTGGAATAAGTGAACACTGTGTAGTATTAAGTACACTAGTATCTAATTATTCGTTGTAAACGTACCTATTTGTGAACAACAAAATGTTAGGATTTACTACTGTGTATGTTTTGATGAGTGCAGTAATCCTGATGCAGTTGATGGATTTTAGTGAATCGATAAGTGAAAATGATCCCCACGCTTGCATAATAAGGTAAGCAGTATTTTATGGTGAGACTAGCGTCGTCCTGTCGTTTCAAGAAGAAAATCCTACGGGACAAATGTGCCGAGGGCATGAACGTTTTTTTTATATCACTTAGATGGCAGACAAGCACACGGCCCATCTTTTGGAAAGTGGTTACCGTGGCCTGTGGACATGTGTAACACCAGAGGAGCCACACTCGCGCTGCCGACCCTGTAAGCACAGAGTTTCTGCTGTCTGAGTATCTGTTCCAGTGGTCAGAGCGTTCCCCCCTGTAAGGGAAAGATCGCGGGTTCGAATCCCGCTTGGACGGATTAAATTTTTTCTATCTTAATCGATTTGAATACAAGTTATTAGTGTAGTCATAAGCTACATATATATAACATAAACAAATTTATTATATATAATTTAATAATATCTTACACCGACATCCACACGGGCGGAGCCGCGGGCAAAAGCTAGTCTTATATATAAAATTCACGTGTCACAATGTTCGTTCCCGTACTCCTCCGAAACGGCTTGACCGATTCTCATGAAATTTTGTGAGCATATTGAGTAGGTCTGAGAATCGGCCAACATCTATTTTTCATCCCCCTAAATCTTAAGGGTAGTCCACCCTGGGAACCGACATCCACGCGGGCGGAGCCGCGGGCAAAAGCTAGTCTTATATATAAAATTCACGTGTCACAATGTTCGTTCCCGTACTCCTCCGAAACGGCTTGACCGATTCTCATGAAATTTTGTGAGCATATTGAGTAGGTCTGAGAATCGGCCAACATCTATTTTTCATCCCCCTAAATCTTAAGGGTAGTCCACCCTAGGAACCGACATCCACGCGGGCGGAGCCGCGGGCAAAAGCTAGTCTTATATATAAAATTCACGTGTCACAATGTTCGTTCCCGTACTCCTCCGAAACGGCTTGACCGATTCTCATGAAATTTTGTGAGCATATTGAGTAGGTCTGAGAATCGGCCAACATCTACTTTTCATACCCCTTAGTGATAAGGGTTGTCCACCCTTAACATTATATGGCAAAACAACGTTTGCCGGGTCAGCTAGTAATAATATAATTTTGTTTTTAGAAGCGTGTGGCCTCGTCTCAGAAATCGCGACCGTAATTACCGTCCGGTAAGTGATAGTTTGGTTACGCATCAAAATATCATCTTTCGCACATCGGACCTTAAGTAACTACCTAACTACTTAATTGCCTTTATTTAATTTTGCTGGAAACACCTTGGGATCTTGCCTAGGGAGGACAATTTTTTTAAATAGGACACGTCAATTCAACTTCGCCTCGCCTGATAATAAACTGAAGGCAAAGACTTAGAAAAAAGGATCGCCAATGTTACAATGATAATACTCAGCTTGACGGCCTCATTATATGCTTTATCACACTCCTCTTAAAGTACCCGGGACTGTAGGAAGAAGGAAACGCGTGAGCTGGTAATGAATTCCAGGCATTAATGGTGCGACAAAGGATAGAGTCACAGAACCGCCTGGTTCTTGCTCGGATATTCTGCACCGTGTGCGGGTGACATCTAAGCACTGCACATGTTGCCCTACACAGCCCTACACAGGATTTTAGGACACCTATTACGATTAATGAATAAAAATTAACTGCTCCAGTGAAGTCACACTCGTACTTGTAACCTTTTTATGCCCTTTTTTTTGTTTTTTTTATGCCACTTAGGTGGCAGACAAGCGCACGGCCCACCTGATGGAAAGTGCTTACCGTGGCTTATGGACGTGTGTAACACCAAAGAAGCCACACTCGCGCTGCCGACCCTGTAAGCACAGAGTTTTTGTGCCGTCAGTGTGGAGGACAAAGCAGGACAAGCCTTTAGTCATCCCACTGACAGCACAAATTCTTCAGTGAGCTCTGGCTACCTTACTCACCGCTGGGAACGTTACACGAAGTTTTTATAACCGCGGTATTCTGTAGGGCAGAGATACTTCCCAAGTCACACTTCTCAATTGGGCGGAAATACCGCCGTGTCCTACCTCCTATTCATGTACACAGTACAAATATTTGCACTGAGCGTGAATCGAACCCGCGCCTCCTGCGTGGCAATCGAACGTTCTACCGCTACGCCACAAAGGCCGTCAGAGTTCCTCAGTGAACAACGCGACGGCGACGCTTTGATTTAATGTGTAACTTTTAAAATTCCAGAGAGAAATAATAATCGGAAAAAAAATTGTTTGCTGTAAAGGATATTTTCTAAATAGTACATCTGGGTTATGCGAGCCGATGTGTAGTACAGTTTGCTTGAACGGTACATGTTCTGCTCCAAACGTATGTACTTGTAACCATGGCTACCATAACCAAATAGACGCTGAAGGGAATTTCAAATGCCTACCGTCTATCAACGCTTCGTCTACAACAGAAAGAACCATTGAACGATACTTGAACCTCAATTCGTCGGTAAGTAAAGTTGAACTCATCACCTTAGAACATAACATAACATAAACTCACGCCTATATCCCCGAAGGGGTAGGCAGAGGTGCTAGCATCCACATTTTGCCAGTTTATGCTTAGGTCCCAACGAGCCTATTGCCATTAACCGGGCACTTATAAACCTGCAATAGATACACACATAACTTCGAAAAGCATCGAAAAGTCATTGGTGTGTGCCATGGTAAAACCTGGGATCGAATCCGAGACCTCGTCTCAACAGTCCATTACCCATAGCACTAGGCTACCGCGGTTCTTATCATCTTAGAAGGGATTTTTAAATTGATCTTTATGACGCAATTTTAAAATTTAATTTTGATATTAAACTAAACCTGTAATGCTTCATGTGTTACAGTATTAGTTTTTGCGTTGTATACTTAAATGCTGCTTAACTGACTAATTTGTAGACATATTTTAAGTGGTATTGTAAGAAAGATCGGCAATTTAACGTATATAAATGTTTTTGTAAAGCGGTACGTCCTACGTAAGCGAATTCGACGCGCACGCGAAGTGAAACTTCAAACAGTCGATACGTATTGAAGTATCCTGTATTTGGTCACCCAAATGCACGTAGGTCGATTGTTTGATATTATCACGCTGATTGACGCGGTGGCGGTTGTCAGGATGTCATTTTATCAATCAATCAATCAATCAGCCCACTGCAGTCCACTGCTGGACATAGGCCTCTCCCAATGTGCGCCATTTTCTCCGATCCTCCGCCTTCCGCATCCAGTCTGTCCCAGCCACCTTTTTCAGGTCGTCAGTCCATCTGGCTGGGGGCGTCCTACCTTTCGTTTACCTTCTCGCGGTCTCCACTCTAGGACTCGTTTGCTCCAAACGCCATCGGTCCTTCGGCAAACGTGGCCAGCCCACTGCCACTTTAACTTGCTTATTCTATGGCCTATGTCGGCAACTTTAGTTCTCTGTCGGATAACCTCGTTCCGAATTTTATTCTTCAGAGAAACTCCAAGCATAGCTCGCTCCATAGCCCGCTGCGCGACTTTTAAGCTATGGACCAGCCCCACTGTAAGTGTCCACGTTTCGGCACCGTAAGTCATAACAGGTAGGACGCACTGTTCAAAGACCTTTGTTTTGACCTTTGTATTAAGCCCCGACGCAAAAACGACGGGGTGTTATAAGTTTGACGTGTCTGTGTGTGTGTCCAAGATGGCCGCCGCTACAGAATGACGGAGTACATATTTTTTCTCAACTCCCTCAATATGGGTGTCAAATCAAAGAGCTTGACGAGTAGATCAATTTAAAAAGTGTAAAATATAAATTAAATAAACAAATACAAAACCTCCGTCACAAAAAACAACCCCCAAAAAGTCGAAAAAAATTTTTTTTTTATTTTTTTTTTATGTAGGACACGTCAATTGGACTTCGCCTTGCCTGATGGTAAGCTGAAGGCAAAGTCCCAGAAAAGAGGGTCACCATTACTTACACATACCGTGTGACAATGATGACACTCAGCTTGACGGCCTTATCATATGCTTTTTCACGCCCCGCTTAAAGGACCCGGGACTGTAGGAAGAAGGAAACACGTGAGCTGGCAATGAATTCCAGGCCTTAATGGTGCGACAGAGGAAAGAGTCTCCGAACCGCTTGGTTCTTGATCGGATGTTTTGCACCGTGTGCGGATGACATTTAAGACCTGCACGTGTTGTCCTGTGTAGGAAAGGGGAGGGTGGGACTAATTGGAAGAGCTCATCAGAACACTCCCCATGGTACAGACGGTAAAATACAGCCATGGACGCAACATCTCTACGCAGCTGTAAAGGTTCTAGGTTGTTCGTGATCTCGGGATTCCCAATGATGCGGACCGCACGTCGCTGCAACCTGTCGAGAGCATCTAGTATGTACTTTGCTGAACCATCCCAGAGATGCGAGCAGTACTCCACACAGGAGCGAATTTGTGTCTTGTATAGAAGACACCGCTGCTCCGGCGTGAAAAATCGTCTCACTCTGTTCAGGACTCCGAGGTTTCGTGAGGCTATTTTGATGATGCTTTCGATGTAGTTTTTGTTATTCAGGTTGCAGCGAAAGTTGGAAAGAAGTGATTTGTGCCAGACTCTATCGAAAGCTTTGGCGATGTCAAGACTAATTGCCAGTGACTCGCCGTGCTTGTCCATAGCCTCACCCCAAAGATGGGTAACGTATGCTAGAAGATCACCCGTTGACCGTTTCGGTCTGAAGCCATATTGCCAGTCATTAATTAAGGAGTGATCCTCTAGGTGCCGCATGAGCTGTTTGTTAATTATGTGCTCGAACACTTTGCACAGCACTGAGGTGACGGCTATGGGTCGATAGTTGGCTGGCTCCGAGCGATTGTGTTAGTTAGCCCTATTACTTTGATATACCTAGTAATACATGAAATGAAATATGTTTATTTGCAGAAATATGGTAGGTACAGGGTTTTAAACATAAATATAAGAATCGCATATTTCGTCAGTCAATGTTCTGACATGCAAAATATAATGTAGCTAAAATAATGCTTAATTGAAATATTTGGATTAAATCGCCATGTCAAATGCTTTCATAAATCATTGTCAAATTAAATTAATTAATTAATTCGGAATTAATAACATTGAAAAATTTAAACAATAATCAATTGAACACAGAATAAAACATGGTATTATGTAATAAATTAATCACAGTCAAATAAATAAATAAAATTTAAAAATTCAAAGCTACCAGTATTGAATTCAAAATAAATAATAATCAATTGAACATTTAATGAGAATAAAATCAACAATTACGCTCACTTAAATAATCATTCAACGAATAGAACATTTGATCCAATAACCATAATTTCAACCTATTTTTAAATTTAGTTGTCGGCAGTTCTCTCACAGATGATGGCACCTTATTAAAAATTTTGATGCACATGGCGTAACAATTTTTATGGAACAATGCAGTTCTAGGAACAAAATGTAGAACCAATCTTTCACTGTCACGAGTGCTACGTGGATACATATCCTTGGCCGTTTTAAAAAGATTACATATTTTGATTCAAGCGTTGTCATTATCGGGGGGACCTTGGATCGTTCCGATAATATGACCTAGTGCTCTACCAGTTGGGTCCCCCGACATGACTAGGCTTGAATCAAAATATGTATCACTAGGTATATCAAAGTTATAGGGCTAACTAACACAATTTATTTTCGACGTTTTGGGGGTTATTTTTTTGACAGTAGTGTGATGTGGCAGGGGCAATTCGTGCGCACGCAGGACAAGGCCGCCGAATCGCGCCCGCGTCGCATTGGATTCGCGTGAAATCACATCGAATCGCTTCGCAATTCTGTTCGCTTTGAATCGCCTTCGTAGGACGCCGTATAAGACACAGCCGACCACCCAGTTCTACCAATGAGAATTCCTATAAAGGCGGTTGCAGCGCTATACTCAACGCTGTGAGCTTAGAGAATTACGCAGCAGGTAGGAATGTCAGCTCTCCTAGAGATGTGACAATTTGCATAATAGAATGTATTTTTATGAATGTATATCTACAACTTAGGTGGCAGACAAGCACACGGCCCACCTGATGGAAAGTGGTTACCGTGACCTATGAACGTGTGTAACACCAGTGTAGTCACATCCGTGCTACCGACCTTATAAGAACCGAGATTTTATGTACCTTCAATGCAGAACACAAAATCAGGACAAGCCTTTGGTCTTCCCACTGACAGCACAAAAACTCTCCAGTGAGCTCTGGCTACCCTACTCACCGCTGGGAACACAACACGAGGTTATTATAGTCGGGTATTCTGTAGGGTGGAGGTACTTCCCCAGTCGGACTGCTCAATTCGGACGGGAATACCGTCGTGTCCTACCTCCCCCTTGGGTGGGATGGGATAGCCATCAACACGACACGTTGACTACTTTCATAAACATCCCATCCTATACAATGACCAATCTATGCTTTGCTATTCTATAAACATATTGCCACTTGTCTCACAGAGACAGGGTCAAGGACAGGGTCGACCTCGTTGAACAAACACTGATAAAATTAATGAAATACTGAAATAATTAAAGAATAAAAGACCCGACTGCTGTCGTGAATGATTGAAAACAAGTTTGATTATAGGCTGTACCCGTTTGCCCATCATACATAAATCGAAAGAAAATTAATATGTACCACATGCTATCAAACTTATTGCAATCTTAGGCCTGCTGTCTATCCCTTTAGATATTTTAATATGTTATTTTATTTTATGTTTTTTAATTATTATATGACATATATATTCCCTTCAGTTTGATACCCTACTCGATGAATTTGAATGAAACCCTTTACACTATAACACTCGGGAGATACCTTTCATTTGAAACCAGTCATCAGTGGGACTAAATCCGTTCTGCCGTTTGGCTTGTACATACATACATACATAAAATCACGCCTGTCTCCCATAGGGGTAGGCAGAGATCACGGATCTCCATTTGCTACGATCCTGACATACTACTCTCGCTTCATTCACTCTCATTACATTCTTCATGCACGCTCGTCGGTTTAGAGTACTCCTGACCTGCCCCTTTTCTAAAACTTCCCCGATTTGGTCCAGGTATGTGCGCCTAGGTCTTCCCCTTCCGACGTTACCATCCACACTCGCCTCATAGACCTGTTTCGTTAGTCTTCTTTCATTCATTCTCTCAACATGACCAAACCATCTCAACATTCCTCTCTCAATTCTCATCTGGCTTGTAGAGGGGAACAAAACAACTACATACATACATCCTCGCTGGCGCACTCGGGTTAAAAGGGTAATTGCAAAATACACGAAACCGATGGGCTTGTAGCAAAGGTTTAAATAATTCAATCAATCAATTACCCTATCGCAGCCCACTGCTGGAAAATAGTCCTCTCTTAATGTCAAGAAGCTTTGGCCTACTGTTTCCACACTGGCCACACAGGTTAATACAGCGTTTTATTTTGAGTTTTCCTTCTCTCGCAGTGATATCGTCGGCGTATTTTTCAGTTAATCGCCTCTAACGACTCCCGTCGGATGAAATGGGGTATTATACGTGTTTTCTTTCTCCGTCACCACACGAATAAAACGTTTAACTATAGTAGAGGAATATTTTACAGGGCTGAGGGCCTCGGATGCAACCGAGAACCATGCTAAGGCGATGATGATGATTAAGATCTTTTATTCTTTTTTCAGTTATCGAATACTACTGTTGAAGATGTGGCTCCAACAACGCCATCTTTAAAGCCTAAAGATGTTAATAACTCGTAAGTTCTTTGTGTTACGAGTACTACAGCAAAAAGTCACTAAACAGGGTTTTTTCCATTGCACCTTTACTTTATATTTTTATTTCCAGAATAAAAAATATAATACGGGAGTATCAGGAGATGGATTGCAAGCGTTTCGACAAGGCCATGCCTGAGGTAAGTTTCTTAATTTGTATAAACAGTTATAAAATTATTTAAGGTGTAACAAATTTATTAACATTCATTTCTATTTCATATCATTACACACATCTTACAAATTTAAACCACCCGCTTAAACCATAATGGTTTATATAAGCGTGAGTTTGCCTAGTTAGTGTAACATTGCAAGTACCCAAATATATTAAAATACAGTTTTTTTATAAGATAAAATACTTACTTCAAATACAGTCGTTTAAATTGTTTAAGAAATGGCTCTGTAAACTTTTTACAAAGGGTTGTTTTGTTACATATTTTTGGACTATTTGTTCTGGTAAGCTATTCAAAATTTCGGGTAGTATATATTGACAAATTTTGGTTCCATATAGATTGATAGATGTTGGCATATTATATTTTTTTCTATTTGGCAACTGCCTTAAATTACAGTTTCGTGTATGTGTACGAAGCTGATCTACTTTTGAGATTTCTTCTTTCATGATAACTATTTTAGTTTTACATTGAATTGGCAGCACCTCACAATATTTAAATAGTTCGTTATAATTATCCTTATAATCATTTTTTACATTTAGTGGAACAATAGTTTTTAACAACCTTAACTGCAGTTTATAGATTTTATCAATATATGTTTTGTACGTACGGCCATAGCTACATAACCCGTAATTAATAACAGAGTCCGCCAAAGCTAGGTACAATAAGCGCAGGGATTTATATGACATTTTGTATTTCAATATATATAGTCTGCTGAGTATAGCTCTCAATTTATTACAAACATGTTCTATATGGGCTCCCCAGTTAAAACGGTTGTCTATTATCAACCCTAAATACATATGTTCCCTGACCATATCCAGCCTTGCACAGAGACCGTTAGGCCTACATTTAAGATTGTTATGTATACATTCGTGATCGTGGACTATTATATTAGGCGTATATGAGCTGGTGTTATGCGAGGATTCTATACACATGAGCTTTGTTTTTTGAGCGTTTATCACCAGACCAACATCGTGGGCCCATTGACACATTCTATCAAAGTTTTGTTGCAATTTAGATTCAGATGTTTTTATATCCTTTTCTGCTACCAGTAGACATGTGTCGTCTGCAAACTGGTATACGGAGCCGTGTGCAAATAAGTTGCACATTTGGTTTACATAAATTATATATTCATTCGGGCCAATAATTGAACCCTGTGCCGTTCCCTTTTCGGTGTTTATGCTGCTACTATACTGATTTCCGACCTTTACTCTCGTGTACCTTTTATGGTGATAATTTTTAAATAGTTCTAGCAGTGGGCCTCGTATACCAGTCTGCTCCAGCCTGTCATACAGCACTTTATATTGCAGCAAATCAAATGCCTTGCTGAAATCAACGAAAATAACGAGCACGTGACGTTTTCCGTTCATGTGCTCGTTAATCTCGTTGGTGAATCGACACAATAGATGAGTTGTACTTCTCCCTTTCTGAAAACCGTATTGTTTGTCATGAATTATATTGTGCGAGTTTAAAAATTGACTCAATTTGTCCCCTATGTACCTCTCCACTATCTTGTCAACGCACGACAGTATAGTTATAGGACGGTAATTATTACAATCACTGTGGTTACCTTTTTTAAAGATAGGCTGCACTACTCCTATCTTTAGTTCATCTGGGTAGGTGGATGTGACAATGAATCTGTTAATCAAGTGTGTAATTACTGGCGTTATCTCCATGTTTAAATTATTTATAATTTTATATATTTCCTCATTTTTAATTGTTGGCATTCTCATTGACCCCTCCAACCCAGCCCCGGTGCCAGCCGTTGATCAAGTTAATACTTTTTTCTCGCAAGAATTTAAATTTAATTGCGTGTTTTTTTCTTATACACAATAACATGTTATTTAACAATAAGTTAATTCCGTAGTAAACATGTTTGCGGCATCGATATCAGATAACGAAAAGTATTTTTGAATCATTTCATCAACTGAATCAGCGACCTTATCACATAATTCATTAATCAATTGCCACAATCTCTTTGAATTATCAAAATTGTTTACAATCTCTCTCTTGTAGAATTTATTTTTAGTATGATTAATGTATTTATTTGTCTTGTTCCTATATCTATTATAAATAATTTTATTTTCAATTGTAGGTACCCTTTTGTATATTTTGAATAGCTCGTTTCGCTGCTTACACATGTGCACAACTCTTTTATTTACCCAGTTACAGGACTTTGATTCATATCTATTTAATTTCTTTTTAATTTGTTTACATGAATTATAGGACTCAGAAAATATATCATACATTGTTTTATAAATATCATTAGGTGATTTACAGATAAGAGGCGCATTCCAATCCGCGCGGCGCAGCTCGGCCATCAGCTGATCATGTTTGTACTTTGTAGGTATACACAACGCGTTTGTTTTCATTATCCTTAGCTGGCGGCCGGTCGTACACCAGTGTGCATGCTGTTATATAGTGGTCCGCTGGTGACTCATTCACTACCGCGGTATAGATCGCAGCAGTTGTCGCCGAGCTGTTCCGCACGAATATGTGATCTATACATGACCTAGTGATTAGACTGCCTTTTTTTTCTACACGGGTATACTGATTAATGCATGTTATTAATCCTAGTTCGTACAAGGCGTTTATATACTCCGATTTAATACTACAGTTTTTCATAATGTTGATGTTCATATCACCGATAAGTAGGAGGTTACACTTTTCGGCCTTGTTTTTAACTAAATTAGTAATTTCTTTTACAAAATTCTTAACAGATAGGTCTGGGGGCCTATACAGACTAATTATATATAAATATTGATTGTCTATTTCTATTTGGCCCATAATAGTCTCGCTGAAGCAGGAATAGGCGGCTGTTGTCATAAATTTTAATTTTTTATGTACATACAAAATTACACCTCCTCCCTTCCTATTTGATCTTAAGTTAGTATACATGTTAAAGTTAGGTAACGCAAATAATGCCGAGCAGGCCTGTCTTATATTTACTTCGGTTAGTACAATGATATGAACTATTTGTGAACTTGAAGATACAATTTGTTCAATTTGTGCAAAGTTTAGTATGAGTGATCTTATGTTTACATGTAAGGTTGTAATTAGTTTTTGTTGATTAGGTAATGATTCTATATAGTCATTCCATACATTGAAAGTACTTTCGTGTAAATTATAAGTCTTACTAGCCATTGAGTGCTATTTTCGGTAGGCCCTTAGCTGATTTTTTACACAATAAGAAAAACGATATAGACTCACGGTTTATTTCCACTTATCTCCATAGCCCACTTCCTAATGTCCTCTTCTGAGCGGATGACGCTTATCCTGGCTGCCTCATCCTTCCGTATCAAAACGTTGCCGTGTTTGCACCATACAAACTTCACCAAGATTGTAGTCTTCAAGTCCGTCTTTGCGCGCCAGAGGAGATGAGCGGTCGCTGGGGTAAGTGCCTCCCTTAGGTATATCCTTGAGTTACCCTGTCTCCCAATGTCCTGTTCCGTTATAGTTTTTGTCTTAGCAGTTTCCAACCACATATCTCTTTGGTCTTCTTTCAGAATCATGACTAAGGTCCCTGCATTCCTCTTTTGCCCTTCAGTCGACTTGCTTTGTTTTCTATATACTTTTGTGACAGTTTTTGTGTCTGTTCCGAGTGTGTTACAAATTTTTTGTGTTATCTCCATGAGATTTTCGTTGTCCTGTTGCGTGATACCACATACTTCTAGTTGATTATTCATATCTCTTTGTTCTAGCATATTTATTTTCTGTTCTAAAAAATCGTATTTGTTCTTGATGTGTGTATATTTGTTATTTAGATCTTTGTGTTGCCTATTCATAGTTTTTATAGATTCTTCGTAGTTATTTATTATGTCCTGGAATTCATCAAATTTATCTGGGAAGAGTTGTAAACTTCTTTTCATCTCTTCTTGTATGGTTTCTCGTATTTGGCGTCTTATTTCCTGCATCAAACTACCCGGCGCTACCTGACCTACCGCTTCGGAGTCAGTGTTATCCTCTTCGTCATCTGGGAGTATTACGGAGATGCGCTTTTGCTTGTTGAGATTTGAGCAAGGCTTGCACTTCCAATCCGCAGATTCCACCGCATTGAGGGCACTCAACTGATCAGCAGTTAGTAACGCACAACTAGTATGCCACCATTTATTACACTTTCCACACTGCAATCCAGTAGTATTTTTAGTTATAGCTTTGCTGCACTTTGCACACTTCACCATTTCGACAAGAAACGAAGAAGAAATAACCAGAAGAAAAAAGTTTTTTATTTTTTTATTCGGGGGTATTCGAATATATACGTATACACTACTGTTCACTATGCAAGCACAGAGCATTAACAAAATTGTAATTAATTAATTATTAATTATCTTGGAACTTTGTGAGGTTATTTGGTATCGGAAAAGATGAGTAGAAAAAAAAATTGGGTAACCAAATTCTCTAAAATTCAGTTGTAGTGATTGCAGACATTGACATCAATGCCTATTATACTAACCGTACCTCATCGATATGTCCAATATAATACAAGTGAGCAGCTGACTTTCGGAAGTCAATGGCCTGTGGGTGATTCGTAGTAAGTTTTATGAGCCGACCCACGAGTATTACGATCAAGAACCAAGCGGTTCGGAGACTCTTTCCTCTGTCGCACCATTAAGGCCTGGAATTCATTACCAGCTCACGTGTTTCCTTCTTCCTACAGTCCCGGGTCCTTTAAGTGGGGCGTGAAAAAGCATATGATAAGGCCGTCAAGCTGAGTGTCACCATTATCACACGGTATGTGTAAGTAATGGTGACCCTCTTTTCTGGGACTTTGCCTTCAGCTTACCATCAGGCAAGGCGAAGTCCAATTGACGTGTCTTATATAAATAAAAAAAAAAAATTACTACTCGAGGGCCCTGAATTGCGAATGACGGCCCCGTGGTAGCGTTAGCATACAAAGATGACTGTAAAATTAAGTAATAAGTGAAAAATTAACAATCATCTCTCTCTTTTAATCATTATTTTATTAGTTTTTCGGGCATAGTTGCCGATATTGATTAACCCCTCAAAGTTTCGTGAGTTAATTTTGTTACACCTTATATAGTTAGATAATATTAAATACTTACATACATATAATCACGCCTATATCCCTGGAGGGTTAGGCAGAGGTGAATTAACACCCACATTTCACCAATAATTGTATTCGGTCCCACTTAATAGGGGGTGAGCCTATTTGCCATGTTCCGGCACTATTGTTAAGCCATCCGAGGCTGTGTCTGGGCTGTATAAACAGCTCTATCCCTTAGTCGCCATGTACGACACCTCATGGGAAGAGATGGGATTCGACTATGCCGGGAACCACGCAGCTGATTAAATACTTAAAGTTTGGAAAATAAATGTATCTTCGCTTAGTCCATTAACCTTGCGAGCCTACGCTTAAGTGGTGATCCGTCGACGAGAGCGTAGTATTTCCGACGGTTTACTCACTAAACCTCGTATTCTTGAATGGCATTCAGTCCTGAATCTCGATTAACCTGAGATCAGATTGTATAGACAATCTGTCAATGCGGTCAATCTGTCCTTAGATAAATCGAGATACAGCTGTGCAATTCGCTAAGCATTCAGCGTCGAGCACAGCGCTGCGACAGCCTTGACAGAGCTTATCATTGGTCGATCTTTAGTGACGTCACCCAGTCTGACCAATCACAATCTCTGTTAAGGTTGTCGCAGCGCTGTGCTCCACGCTGTATGCTTAGAGAATTCCACAGCAGGACTGAAAGTCGTTCTAGAATACGGGTTTAAGTCGCGGCGTGCGACTAACGGCATAACATAACATAACATAAACTCACGTCTATATCCCCGAAGGGGTAGGCAGAGGTGCTGGCTCCCACATTTCGCCAGTTTATGTTTAGGTCGCGAGCCTATTGCCATTAACCGGGCACTTATAAATCTACGATAAATACACACATAACTTCGAAAAGCATCGAAAAGTCATTGGTGTGTGCCATGGTAAAACCTGGCCTCGTCTCAGTAGTCCATTACACATACCACTAGGCTACGGCATATGACACCAAATATACTCGACCGGCTTCCCCGAGCCAGCGAATTCTTTTTATCTGAACAAAAAAAAATTTCAAAGCCGATACTAACTGTAGGTGTTTTTTTCTATTTCAGGAGACGACAGAAGAAATTTATAGCTGGCAGTAAGTATTCAAAATTTTAAGCGTCGGTAGCTTAGTGTTTAAGGATCCTGGCCATTATACTATCGACTTGAACCCACTCTTAACACAAGTAATTCAGCTTAGCTGGAGGGGTTCGAGGAAATATTAGTAACTAGCTGACCCACCCCAGCTTCGCCCGGGGTATATTTTGAAGCTTCATATCCCTTTGAGCCCGTATGTTTTAGTCTTCAAAATATGTATGAAAAATTGCCGGATTTGTTAACATTTATTATCAACGCTCCGCTCCCTTAAGTAGTAGCGTGATGATATATAGCCTAAAACCTTCCTCGATAAATGGACTACCCAACACTGAAAGAATCATTCAAATCGGACCAGTTGTTCCAGAGATTAGCGCGTTCAAACAAACAAACAAACAAACTCTGCAGCTTTATAATATTAGTATAGATTTCGGTTCTAATATTCTTTATAAGAAAAAGAAAGTTTCGTTCATTTACTTCATACAATACACATGTTATGATAACGAGAAACGATTAGCCACATACAGTCACTTCATACCTGAAAGGGAACAGGTTTGAAGAGTCGACGTTTTGTAAAGATCTATCAATATTGGCATTTGGATCAAAAGAATTTCTTGATCAGAACGCCAATCCCGGTTGCCTTCCGCACTTTAGAGGCCAGTAAATTTTAGCGACGTGTCAATCACTGTCATAACACTAACACTGCAAAAAATGCCATAAAATTTTGAACTTTATGGCTACAGAGTTAAGGTCCAAAATTAAATAAACAAGAGTTCATTACAATAAATTTTTATATTTGGTCTACAAGTCTCGATTCATTTTAAACATATACACACGCTCACATACACACACGCATGTATGTAAAATGTTCCAGATAATTTTATAAGAGTAATAATGTCGACCAAGCAAATTTAACTTGTGTAATCGTAAGAGGTACCCACAGGACAGGCTTGCCTAGTGTGGGGCCAACGGACACTTTGTTAAAAAAACTATACTCTTATTGATAATAAAATATTTTTCATTTTTCATTTCATTTTCATTTCATATTCCTAAAGTCTGAAATGATATGGCAATTTTTGCCGTGTCTGTGAGATGACACTGGTTGAAAATTAACAGCAGAATCAGGGTCTAGATGATGTATCAGCTTAGGGGTTGACGTCGAAGACCTTAGTAGGACTGTTTAGCTAAATAGAATACATAACATAACATAAACACACGCCTCTATCCCCGAAGGGGTAGGCAGAGGTGCTAGCACCCACATTTCGCCAGTTTATGTTTTAGGTCCCAATGTAATAGGTGGCGAGCCTATTGCCATTAACCGGGCACTTATAAACCTGCGATAAATACACACATAACTTCGAAAAGCATCGAAAAGTCGTTGGTGTGTGCCATGTTAAAACCTGGGATCGAATCCGAGACCTCGTCTCAGCAGTCCATTACCCATACCACTAGGCTACCGCGGTTACTTAACTTATTAGAATACAACCATTACATATTATGATATTGTTTCAGACGCAAGACAACAATAAAATTGTGCAAAATAATCAAAGAGTAAGTATTCCAAGTGAGATTCGAAAGAAAGAAAGAAAGAAAGAAAGAAAACACATTTATTAAGGTTTCGTTCGCACACATTGACATAAATTACAGTGTTTAACTATAATATGCATGTACATATAAATTTATGTGTGCGAGCCTCAAAAGGTCGCCATCTCAGCATAGATACTGCACATCACATGTTAATAATTTGAGTCGTTACACTGCATACAACAGTGCTCGTAACTGCCATAAAATTTGTATGCCTCAGCATTGGTCAGCGCTGTTTGATAAAAGTATTTTCTCCATGGCTCCTCGCTTGTACAACAAATTACCACGAAAAATTTTAGAAGTGGAAAATACAAATGCATTTAAAAAAAATGTATTACACTTACTTATAACGAAAGCGTACTACACTATTGACAAATATTTGAATGACAAATTGTAATGAAAGTGACCATATTGTATTAACACTAATTAAACTTATATACTATTTAATTTAAAATTTTGACATAACTAAACCATTTAACATTATTAAAAATTAATTGCGTTATTAATCAGTAGCTACTCCTATAAAATGTATTTTATTTTTAAGCTTATATTTTTTTTTATATAGGACACGCCAACTTGACCTCACCTCGCCTGATGGTAAGCTAAAGGCAAAGTCTCAGGAAAGAGGGTCACCATTACAGACACTAAGTGCTACAATGGTGGCACTCAGCTTGGCGGCCTCATCAGATGCTTTTTCATGCCCCGCTTAAAGGCCCCGGGACTGTAGGAAGAAGGAAACACGTGTGCTGGTAATTAATTCCAGGTCTTGGTGGTGCGGCAAAGAAAAGAGTCTCCGAACCGCTTGGTTTTTGCTCGTATATTCTGCACAGTGTGAGGGTGACATCTAAGGCCTGCACGTGTTGTCCTATGTAGGAAAGGAGATGGTGAGATTAGTTTGAAAAGCTCGTCAGAACATGCCTTTTAGGTGGAATGCGGAATGATCAAACTTTTAAACCAATGCACCAACAATTTGTACCTGTGTTCGCAAATAAAGATTAAATTGAAATTAAATATAATGTGCAGCCCTGGTATTCTGATGGCGCCTTTACAGCGATGCGACGTCACGCACGCGTGCACATGTGCACAAGGATACTATATTATAGTTAAAATCACAACACCTCATATTCATTAGGCACATTAGGTTTAAAATTCGATCGATCATGACAGATCGAATGGAATGTGCGATCGATTGTCTTCTTCTGCGAATCAATGGCTAGGTGTGGCATATAGTGACTAGGTGTAAATTTTGTCGGCCTAAAACTTGGCCACAGCAATTGCATTTACAGTTGCTCTGCAAATGTCGTCGGGAACTGTGAAGGGACACAACAAGCAAGAGAGCAAATGGATATGGACTAGGATTGGACCTCGTTATTGCAGGACTCTTGCGACAGATCGATAACTTTTGCCATGTTTTCGGTGCAGCGGATAACCTAGATCATTAGAATGTTTAAGGACTTGCGATCGATGAAATAATGAAAGATGAAGAATGAAAAGATAGCTTTTGTAGTGTGGCGGCGGTGAACGCGACTGCTACGCAAGAGGTGCAGAGGTTCGATACCCGCTCAATGCAAATATTTGTATGTATGAATTTCATTTTTGTGGTCGTACCTCGGAGAGCACGTTAAGCCGTGCGGTTGCCATACGAACATCTATAGCAGTCGTTACACCCGTAACGCTACAGGCAATGTTACGATCGCCAAACTTATGGAGGTCGGATGGAGTCAAGTAACATTTAGATGCTATTCGATTTATAAGCTTTTGAATTTTAGATAACTGTAATTTTCTGTATTCACGAATTTTCTTATACCTGCTTAGGAAAGAAAATTGGTGATGATTGTTGATAACAGAGAGTATCGTGAAGTGTCACGAACGAATAAGAGGAGAAAAAATTAATAGCTAAGCAGGAGAAAATTATAAAGCAACGCCATTGACATAAAGATGACATCACGCTAGCGTCAACAATTAAAAAACAACATTGTGATATGTGGAGATATTAGCTGCGGCTACATAAACTTGTGGCGCAGTGGACGTCTTTAGCTTAAATTTATAAAAACTATAATTATAATTTACGAACATTTGTCTCTAACATTTATTTACCATTGTCTAAGTAAATAAATAAATTAGCCATTATAAAAAATGATTCAATAATTAATGCTTTTTTACAGAGAAATAATGACCATGGAACGCCATCCCGTTATTGAGAGCACCATATCCACAACTTTTACTGAAGCCACCGTCTCTTCTACTATTGCAACAACCATTGATCTTACTCAAACACCTACACACTCACCTGCCACTAAATCCACCACCTCATCCAGCACTGTCTCACCTTATTATACTAACTTGGCAAATATATCCACAACTGCCACTGAATCCACCACTGCTTCACCTAATAATCTTAATGTAAGAGCTACATCCGCTACTATCACTAAAACCACCAATGCTATACCCAACTATCCTACTGTGATAACTACATCTGTACCTGCCACTGAATCCACCACTGCTTCACCTAATCATCTTAATGTAACAGTTACATCCGCTAATACCACTGAATTCTCCAATACTATAAATACTATACCCAATTGTCCTTCAGTGATAACTGTAACATGCACCTGTTACTAAGCCCACCACATTACAAGCCACGTTTGCCCCCAATTATGCAATAGGCTATTTGACTTTTTTTTAGTTTCGAAAAATTACCACTCTATAATAATATAATGAACTGTTAAAGGAAAATATTGTTTCGACAAATAGTTTTAAAATATTTGATTTTGAAATATATTTTCTCACGCCGCCGGAAAACGCTCCGTACAAAATTATACGTGCAAATTTCTATGAACTGTTAAAGGAAAATATTCTTTCGACGAATAGTTTTAAAATATTTGGTTTTGAAAATTAAATTTCTCGCACCGCCCGAAAACGCTCCGTACAAAATTATACGTGCAAGTTGTGTGCAAGCAACACGCCGCCGGTTGCACGTAGTACAAATGTATGGAGTGCAAGGAATATAGCATTTCTCTCTATTTATGTTGCGTTTACAGGTATTAATTATATCAATTCATAAAAAAGTAATGTGAAATTTTATGAAGAATCCATAAAGTTATAGTACTGAATTCAATTGTATATTTTACTAAAAACATCAATAAGTTTATTTAAGCAATATCTTATTTTGCAAGGCTTATTTTTTCAGAACAATCTAAAAAATTAAGCTGTATTAGACTGCCTACCTGCCGCTGAACTCACTATCTCATCCACTGCTCCAATTACTTATTCTACTGCCTTACAATGTAATTCTGGCATCAACCTCTAACTTCGCACTGGCCACACAACTCTCCGCTTCCTCTACCACAAAGAAAATAATTAACTCACCGACTCCACTCACCCTAAAATGCCCTTATATCTATGTATGTATACCTAACAGTAAAAAACTGTTTCTCCTACCATTGCTAAAAACATCCGCACCTTCTGCTGAAGTCAAAGGCCGCTGAGCCGAACTTTAAACCTAGTAGGTAGTTAAGGATAGAACATAATATTTTCTTATTCAGTAATGGTGGCCACACACGTTTCAACATACTTGTGCAAATCTAGACTTGCAACAGCATACTGGAAAGTATGTGGCTGACTTAAGTGAAATCACCAGCCTCTCTAGACAAGTGCCTCGTGACAGCTCTAATCTGAGAGGTGGCCATTATTGTATACGTCAAATCCCATTATCATGTAATTTTAGTTTTATTTGACTTGTATATCTTGTATTCCAATTGCTTATTCTTTTTGATTTGTGTAGAATACTTTTCTTGATTTTTTCTGGAATGCCACTATTTTATACTTACGTGAAGTATTTTGTATACACTTAATTTTAAATTTATCCACTATTGTACCATTTACTTCAGGTATATTTATTATGTGTATACCAGTAATGGGCTGTAGCTGTAAGTTGAATTAATAAATAAAATAATTGATACTGTCTAAAATAAAAAACTCTTGTGTTGTCATGTTTGTTTTCACTTGTAGATTATTGTATTAACAATTATACATACCTACTTCAGATATACATTCTAATAATTTTATACAAAACAAAATAATATTAAACATATTTTGCTTAAACACAGTATTTTTATAGATAAACTTAATTAGGTACATGTACTATTTATCACTATGAGATTAGTGAAGTACTATTCCGATAGGTATTTTAATTTCATAGCATATTAAACGAAGCTTAGTCAAACAGTAAACTCTGCCCCTCTCTGCTTGAAGTGGGTTAAAAAATCAGTCAATTTCCCTTTTTCCCTAGATGGTGGCCGTGTGACAAGAGTTACAACCACACAGACCTGTAGTTAACTTATAGCCCCTCTCCCCCCTCCCACCCTATATATCTAAAACCGAAAATTAAATGCTCGGACAAATGCATGCTAAACCCAAAAATGTAAGATTTCAATGGAATATTAGAGTATAATGAACTTGGAACATAATGATATGGAACTGACATAATTATACATATTTCTTGCATGATTAAATTATACTAGGATAAAATATTGTTGCTGTCCACTTATGAGAAAAAAAACCTAATTACAGTACAATGCATAGAAAACAATAATTACATTATTGATTTCTATGCATTTCTATGAAATACAGCATTATAATATATATACATACATTTCATAGTTGACGACACGACGTAGACGTCGGCTCGACGTGACGTCTCCAAATTTAAAAATTTACGGCACCTTGTCGAGCACATAAACATAATATCACTATCGACTTGTACTCGAAAACGTGACGTCACCAAATTTAAAACTTTACGTCACATTGTCGAGCACATAAACATAATATCACTATCGACTTGTGCTCGAAAATTTACGTCACATTGTCGAGCACATAAACATAATATCACTATCGACTTGTACTCGAAAACGCTACGTCGCCAATTTCACAGCATGCGAAATTGAAATCTCATTGCGAATTCAACTATCGAGTTCATTTAATCGTTCGAAACGTTCTTAAATTTTTTTTTGTCTATTATTGCATAACAGTCCTTATTAAGTATAGTTATTAATATAATAGAAGGGCTAGAAGTTTGATATAACTAAAGCATGTGTTGGTCTTGGTCTGGCGGTAAAACTGAAACAAAAACAAATTGTGATTATTAATTGGCACTGGACTCAAGTCAATTTCTAGTCGTTGGAATGATGTTATAATTTATTATTATCAGCCTCTCTTCTCCCGATTGTTTTACTATTGGATAACTTACACCGCCTTTCTACGATATGAGGTTTCACAGAGGTGGACGCAGACACGGATGCACGATTTTCTTTTTTTTTTAATAGAACACGTCAATTAGACTTCGCCTTGCCTGATGGTAAGCTGAAGGCAAAGTCTCAGAAAAGAGGGTCACCATTACTTACACATACCGTGCGACAATGGTCATCATCATATGCTTTTTCACGCCCCGCTTAAAGTACCCGGGACTTTTCCGAAGATGTGGAAGACGGGGAAACTGGTCCTCATCCGAAAGGAGGGTCGCCCGACGGACGAACCGTCCGGCTACCGGCCCATTGTGTTGCTCGACGAGGTGGGCAAGCTCTTTGAAAGAGTTATTGCGAAGCGCCTCGTCGAGCACCTCTCTGGTAGGGGGCCGGACCTGGCGGATGCCCAATATGGCTTCCGCCGGTGGCGGTCCACCGTGGATGCCATCATGCGCGTGAGGACTTTGGCGGAGGAGGCAGTCGCCCGGGGCGAGGTGACGTTGGCGGTGTCCTTGGACATTTCCAACGCGTTCAACACCTTGCCCTGGAGTTGCATCAGGGAGGCACTCGTGTTCCACGGTGTGCCTCTCTACCTCCGCCGCATAGTCGGGGCGTACCTGACGGAGAGAGCCGTCATCTACCCAAGTGCGACCGGCGTCGGTCGGCGTGAGATGTCGTGCGGTGTTCCGCAGGGATCGGTTCTTGGACCGCTCCTGTGGAACATCGGATACGACTGGGTGCTTCGCGGTGAGCTCGCGGGCGGCGCCGCCATCACGTGCTATGCGGACGACACGCTAGTGACGGCGAGCGGGGCTACATACCGCGAAGCGACCCTGAGGGCCACGACCGCGGTTGCTCAAGTCGTGGAACGGATCCGGCGGCTGGGCCTTGAGGTGGCTCTGCATAAATCCGAGGCCATGTTCTTTCATGGACCTCGGCGCACGCCACCACCTGGTTCCAGTCTCACAGTGGGAGGCACTCTCATCGGCATCAAGCCCCAGATGAAATATCTGGGGCTCGTGCTCGACGGCCGGTGGGACTTCGGGAAGCACTTCCGAAGTCTGGGCCCCAAATTGGTGGGCACAGCCAACGCTCTGGCGCGGCTACTGCCTAACCTGAGGGGCCCGGAGGACTCCTGCAGGAGACTCTACGCAGGTGTCGTGCGGTCCATGGCCCTGTACGGGTGTCCTGCGTTGGGCGGACACCCTGAATGATCGGCAGCGTCCGCAGCAGAAGATGGCGTGCCGCATCATAAGGGGGTACCGCACGATATCCTTCAACGCGGCGAGTCTCCTCGCCGGATCGCCACCATGGATCCTGGAAGCGAGATCCCTTTCGGCGCTATACCGGTTCCGAAAGGCGGCGCGGGAGTGGGGTCACGATCCCGAGCCCGAAGAAATTCGGGCCGTGAGATCCCGGCTCCACAGGGAAATGGTGGCGGAATGGGAGCTACGACTTGGGCGACCAGGCGCAGGGCGCGCCGTTGTAGCGGCGGTAAGACCCATCATGGGGGAGTGGCTAGAGAGGCCACACGGCAGCCTCTCGTACCGTCTGACGCAGATGATCACCGAGCACGGATGCTTCGGCAAGTATCTGCGTCGGATGAAGAAAGAGCCAACGTCCGAGTGCCATCACTGCGACGCGAGTGAGGACTCAGGTCCGCACACGCTCACCGAGTGTCCGGCGTGAGAGACACCGAGGCGGGAGCTTGTGGCGGCCGTGGGAGTGAGGGTTCTCACGCTCTCCACCTTGCTCGCGGCGATGGTCCGCTGCGCGGATGCGTGGGCGGCCGGCGCCTCCTTCTGCGAGCAAGTAATGCTCGTGAAGGAGGAGGCGGGGCGGGAGCGGCAGCGGGAGCGACGACGGATCGCAAGCCAATAAGCTACCCGCGTACGAAGGCAACTCGGGCGTCGGAGGTCGGTGAACGACCTCCGCCCCCCATGAGCGCCGGCCTGGGGGTGACAGGTGGAGCCGCCTATCACCCTAGCAGAAGCAGGCCGCGGCGGCGGCGCGACTGGCGCGCCACCCCGTTTACCGGGAACGAGTTGGGGACTCTGTAGTCCCCACACACCCGAGAAGAGGGCCAGATCGTCAGAGATGGCCCTGAGTCGGCCGGGGTGCGAGAGATATGCCTGTCAACCTCACCTTCGGCAACCAAAGCGACCCGCAGGCGGCGTGCGTTTTAGTCGGTTTGAGTCCGACATAACCTCTCCCACCGGCTGCGGTGGGGAGATATCCGTGGGGATTTTGCGCACGTAAAAAAAAAAAAAAGAAGGACTCGGGACTGTAGGAAGAAGGAAACACGTGAGCTGGTAATGAATTCCAGGCCTTAATGGTGCGACAGAGGAATGTGCAACGTGCTGGTAGAGATGAAAATTAAAAAAAAAATACAAAAATATACAAAACATATGCAACTAACTTACCATATGATTTTTTCTTGTACCATTTAGTATACAGTAGTTTAGCAACAACCGCCACTGTGATTCCTAGGAAGAAGCACCCAAATGCTGCCAATACCAATGTAGATGTGGACATCTGGTCTGTCTCTGAGTAAATGGTTGCAGAGATAGGGCCGACAGTAGAGGAAGTGTAGGATTTTGTGGATTTAGGGTCCAAACCGGTGGTGGGTAAGCCCGAAGTTATGGTAGTGGAAGTGCTGGTTTCTGTGGATTTAGGGTCCAAACCGGTGGTGGGTAAGTCCGAAGTTACGGTAGTGGAAGTGCTGGTTTCTGTGGATTTAGGGTCCAAACCGGTGGTGGGTAAGTCCGAAGTTACGGTAGTGGAAGTGCTGGTTTCTGTGGATTTAGGGTCCAAGCCGGTGGTGGGTAAGTCAGAAGTTACGGTAGTGGAAGTGCTGGTTTCTGTGGATTTAGGGTCCAAACCGGTGGTGGGTAGGTCCGAAGTTACGGTAGTGGAAGTGCTTGTTTCTGTGGATTTAGGGTCCAAACCGGTGGTGGGTAAGTCCGAAGTTACGGTAGTGGAAGTGCTGGTTTCTGTGGATTTAGGGTCCAAGCCGGTGGTGGGTAAGTCCGAAGTTACGGTAGTGGAAGTGCTTGTTTCTGTGGATTTAGGGTCCAAACCGGTGGTGGGTAAGTCCGAAGTTACGGTAGTGGAAGTGCTGGTTTCTGTGGATTTAGGGTCCAAGCCGGTGGTGGGTAAGTCCGAAGTTACGGTAGTGGAAGTGCTGGTTTCTGTGGATTTAGGGTCCAAACCGGTGGTGGGTAAGTCCGAAGTTACGGTAGTGGAAGTGCTGGTTTCTGTGGATTTAGGGTCCAAACCGGTGGTGGGTAAGTCCGAAGTTACGGTAGTGGAAGTGCTGGTTTCTGTGGATTTAGGGTCCAAACCGGTGGTGGGAAAGTCCGAAGTTACGGTAGTGGATGTGCTGGTTTCTGTGGATTTAGGGCCCAAACCGGTGGTGGGTAAGTCCGAAGTTACGGTAGTGAAAGTGCTGGTTTCTGTGGATTTAGGGTCCAAACCAGTGGTGGGTAAGTCAGAAGTTACGGTAGTGGAAGTGCTGGTTTCTGTGGATTTAGGGTCCAAACCGGTGGTAGGTAGGTCCGAAGTTACGGTAGTGGAAGTGCTTGTTTCTGTGGATTTAGGGTCCAAACCGGTGGTGGGTAAGTCCGAAGTTACGGTAGTGGAAGTGCTGGTTTCTGTGGATTTAGGGTCCAAGCCGGTGGTGGGTAAGTCCGAAGTTGCGGTAGTGGAAGTGCTGGTTTCTGTGGATTTAGGGTCCAAACCGGTGGTGGGTAAGTCCGAAGTTACGGTAGTGGAAGTGCTGGTTTCTGTGGATTTAGGGTCCAAACCGGTGGTGGGTAAGTCCGAAGTTACGGTAGTGGAAGTGCTGGTTTCTGTGGATTTAGGGTCCAAACCGGTGGTGGGTAAGTCCGAAGTTACGGTAGTGGAAGTGCTGGTTTCTGTGGATTTATAATCAGAAGGTTCTGAACCCGGGCTTGAATCATGGAGCCTATTCATTGGCATTATTTCTCTGTAAATAAAAGCATACGTTATAAAAAGTATAATAACGAGGTACTCTACCGATTGGCATAGAAAAATCTAGAATAGTCAACACAACGTCACAACCTACCTACGAGTACCTACTCTTTTGAATAAAAACAAACAATAGGTAAACATCGAGAATGAACTCGAAGGTCAGCGACGGCGGCAAACAAAGAGTGTTTTTTTTTACTTGCGCAAAATCCCCACAGATACTTCCCCACCGGAGCCGGTGGAGGAGGTTATGTCGGACTCGAACCGACTAAAACGCATGCCGCCTGTGGGTCGCTTTGGTTGCCGAAGGTGAGGTTTACAGGCATATCCCTCGCACCCCGGCCGACCCAGGGCCATCTCTCACGATCTGGCCCTCTTCTAGGGTGTGGGGACTACAGAGTCCCCAACTCATCTCCGGAAAAGGGGAGGCGCGCCAAGCACGCCACCGCCGCGGCCTGCTTCTGCCAAGGTGACAGGCGGCTTCACCTGTCACCCCCAGGCCTGCGCTCATGGGGGGCGGAGGACCTCCGACGCCCGAGTTGCCTTCGTACGCGGGCAGCTTGGCTTGCGATCCTTCGTCGCTCCCACCCCGCCTCCTCCTTCACGAGCATTACTTGCTCGCAGAAGGAGGCGCCGGCCGCCCACGCATCCGCGCAGCGGACCATCGCCGCGAGCAAGGTGGAGAGCGTGAGATCTCTCACTCCCAAGGCCGCCACAAGCTCCCGTCTCGGCGTCTCCTACGCCGGACACTCGGTGAGCGTGTGCGGACCTGAGTCCTCGCTCGCGTCGCAGTGATGGCACTCGGACGTTGGCTCTTTCTCCATCCGACGCAGATACTTGCCGAAGCATCCGTGCTCGGTGATCATCTGCGTCAGACGGTACGAGAGGCTGCCGTGTGGCCTCTCTAGCCACTCCCCCATGATGGGTCTTACCGCCGCTACTACGGCGCGCCCTGCGCCTGGTTGCCCAAGTCGTAGCTCCCATTCCGCCACCATTTCCCTGTGGAGCCGGGATCTCACGGCCCGAATCTCTTCGGGCTCGGGATCGTGACCCCGCTCCCAACAAAAAAGTGTAGGTAGTTATCGCTCGAGTATTTTCTAAATGATTCGACCCTCCTAATTGAGAGGTATAAAAACACGCTCGCATGGCGACATCATTCATTCTGTCTTTGAGATCGATAACGAACACAGCGAGGTTAAGCGACCGAAGAAGATTCTACCTGCGACCTGAGCAACGACCGTGGACTACTGTGAACTACTGAGCGACTGGAACTGTTGAAGAGTACTGTGTGTACTAGTGAATTAATTGTTTGTGGCGAGCGAATAAATCTTTTCGTTGATGATGACGGCATTTGATTGTACCCCGTGCACGTAACACTATCTTATTTTGTCAGGCAGACTTTTCACCAAAAACTAAGCTTGAAAAGAACCTATCGAACTTGTCAATCCCGACGATTACGACGAAGATCGTCCGATTCTAGACAAATGAGAGATATCTCTCATTCGTCATTTTTGTAACTCTATAAGGTCGTTAAATCTGTATGGATCTGCAGTTTCTTGTAAGTACTCTGTATCAGATGAAATGAAAGGCAAGAAAGGTAATGCTGTCTACTTAAATAGAAAAGAGGTGTGTACTTACTCTCTTATTATATTGCATAATTTTATCGTCGTACGCAATCTGAAAAAAAAAACATGTAATATAAATATTATATACAATAAACAATTTCTAGTACTTATATAATTTTGTCGCGTGGTTCCCGGCAGAGTAGAATTTGGACCACCCCATCTCTTCCCATGTGGTGTCGTACAAGGCGACTAGGGGATAGGGCTGTTTAACATCGGACAGATATATACAGCTCGGACTCAGCCTCAGGTGCATGGCTTGAGTCAACAATAGTGCCCGAAATACGGCAATAGGCTCACCCCCTATTACGTGGGACCGAATACAAATATTGGTGAAATGTGGGTGATAATTCAACTCTGCTTAACCCTCCTGGGATAAAGGCGTGATTATATGTATTTATGTATGTATATAATTTGTGCATATCTGGTTGGTCTGAGAATCGGTTGTAAATGAGCATTTAAATCTGTAAGTTATCAGAGGAGCTCATACCTATTTTTTTTTGTATTTCTGCCATTTTTTTAGTTTATTTTTTACTTTATTATCATATCATATAAATAGATAGGGGATATATAGAGATAGGACAAAAGTAAACATCTAGCTCCGTATCAAAACAAGTGTAATAAATATTACAAGTGAATTAGTTACTTGCAGTGTTGTAAAAGTGATAGAAAAACTAACTGAATATAACATACAGTGTAGTGGAGGACAAATTCTTTCAAAAACTGTCTATTTTGATAACATCCGAAGTGATAAGAACATCAGGGTTAAATCGCCTCTCAAAACCTTTCCAGGAACTCAGAATCATTATCTGAATCCTTGTTTCAAAAATCTAGTGCATAAAGTGATAAAAAAAGGTTAAAAAATAAAATAAAAAAAACATGTAACTATAAAAACTTTTGTAAAAACTCTTGAACATAAACAACGAATTGCACTTTTTAACACAATTATGAAAAAAGCGCCATCTTTTGAGCAAGGGATGAACCTCTATTAGTTTCGAATGCTGAGATCGATACGACGCAACTGATATCGTAGTAGTACTACCGAAGTCTAATAGTATTTGGTACAAAGCTCAACTACAAGAGGGCGCCACTAGTATCAAAACAAAGTGATTATAATGGAGGAAATTATGAATATGCTCCGTAAAATACAAAAAGAACTAGATGAACAAAAAATGGAGATACGGAAGAGTGGAGAGAACGTTACGGAACAAGTAACACTAAATATCAATAAGATTTTGGCTGAAAAATTTGACATTTGGGAAGAAAAACATGAGAAACTGAAAGAAAGAGTAGACAACCAAGAAAAAAGAATTTATTTTTTGGAAAAACAGTCCAGGCAAAGGAATATGGTTTTCTTCGGTATTGATGAAAAAGAATCATCATATAACGATTTAGAAAATAACATTGTTTCATTTATAAGTAAACATTTGTCTATTAACTTAGAGTGCAGAGACATACAGGAGGCCAAAAGAGTAGGGAAGAAAGGAGAAAGACCACGCCCATTAATTATAACATTTGCTACCCTTGGCTTAAAGATTAATATTCTGAAACAAAAAAGGTTATTGAAAGACACTCAATTCTATTTGAAAGAGGATTACCCACAACAAGTACTGCAGAAAAGGAAACAACTACAAGAAGAATTGAAAAGAGAAAATGAGAAAGGAAATAAGGCTATTTTAAAATATGACAAACTTGTCATATTAAGATCCAACAACAAAAGAACACTCCCTACCTCTCCGGTGAACAGTCCCCTGGGCGTTAACAACATACAAGCCAACAAAAAGAATAAACCACTGCAACCACATTCATCATCGGTACGGAGATCAAATAGTGTCTCAGAAGGAGTCCTGAAACCAAGCATGCTAAACTATCTCGTTAACAAAAATGCCAACAACACTCCGCAACCACAGGATAACAGTAACATAAACAAGCATATATAGCAACTAACCCCCCACAGAGATGTATTTAACAAAATGAACTGTACAAGCAACAAAAATCATCTTCCAACCCGGCTGGTCACCGTGGAGGATTACGACCAAAACCCTCCAAAGAGAATTAAACAAACATACCCTATATCTGAAATATCAAACAAGCTCTATATATTAACATACAATGTGACCACATTGTTAACTTACGAACGTCTATTAGAATTGAACGAAGCATTAAAGAATATAAAATTCGATATTATTGGCTTATGTGAAGTACGTAGAAGTGGTACAAAAATAGAAGAATATGAAAACTTTATCCTCTGTTATTCAGGACTAATACAGGGAATGTACGGGGTTGGATTTTTAATCAATTCACGCCACAAGGAAGATATAGAAAGCTTTACAGGGATTAGTGATAGAGTCGCACTGTTAAACCTAAACATTCAAGGATACAAAATCTCACTAATACAAGCATATGCACCCACATCTAAAGCTAAAGAAGACGTGATCAACGCTTTTTATGATAATTTATATAAAGCTATCGCTTCAGCACACAAAACGTACATAATTATGGGTGACTTTAATGCAAAAATTGGCCAACCTAGAACAGAAGAGTATCTGATTATGGGACGATATGGATATGGGGTAAGAAATGGAAGAGGACAGAGACTAATCAATTTCGCCATTGAATACAAAATTGCAATTTTAAATACTTTTTTCAAGAAGAAACCACACCGCAAATGGACTTGGCGATCTCCAAAGGGAACGCTTAACGAGATCGATTTTATCATGTCAAACAGACCAGACTTCATACAAAATATCGAAGTTTTGAATCCTAACTACTCATCAGATCACAGACCAGTCAGAGCTACGTTTACACTATCGAAACTAAAAAGAAGCAGAACCGGTTTTACTACTAACCAAAAGTCTACCTTGAAAAATGATGAAGAAATAAACAGATATAAAGAGTGCATCATGTCTTACCTTCCAGATATACTAGACTGCCAGGAAAATACTCCAGTACAACTCTACTACAATAAAATAATTAATGTCATCACGCAAAGCCTCCAATGCGAACATCTTACACAAGTACAAATAGAAGTCAAAATATACTATCAGAAAACACTAAGGCACTTATAAACAGACGGCAAGCACTACAAAAAATAAAACGAGAGCCATGAAAAATGAGCTATCTGCTCTTTACAAGCTAATAAGCAAACGCATAAAATATGACTACACAAGATACAGGACAACCACTATTGAAAAGCATTTAGTACTAACAGGGAGTTCAAATAAAGCGTTTAAGGAATTACGGACAAATAAAACATGGATAGATGGTTTAAATAGAGCAGGACAGACCCTAAATAACCGCAACGACGTTATAAAGATAGCAACTGAATTCTATAAAACTCTATACAGCTTCCAGAATCACGAGACGGCCGTACCTACCGATAGCAACCCCTTATGTAGTCAGTTGACGGAGTATGTCGAGCCATTTGACGTCAAAGAGGTCGCGGATGCAATAAACATACTAAAACTGGATAAAAGCCCGGGTCCTGATTACATTACAAATGAAGCCATCAAAAGCGCTAAAACTTTGCTGACTCTACCGTTGACTCACCTCTTCAACTGCATTTTGAAATGTGCTAGCACGCCTTCGCAATGGTCGGAGTCAAACATTATACTGCTCTATAAAAAGGGAAACCCACGCGATATAGCAAACTACAGACCTATTAGTTTGCTTCCATGTATATATAAACTATTCTCATCTCTTTTAAATCGAAGAATTCGTGCTATATTGGAGCCTGAACAACCCATTGAACAAGCGGGATTTAGAAAGAATTTTTCTACGATTGACCATATCCACACCTTGGAATTACTCATAGATAAATATCAAGAACAACAAAGAACTCTATATATTGCCTTCATTGACTACAAAAAAGCTTTTGATACCGTGGCACATACGTGCATATGGAACACGCTGAAAGAACAGGGAGTATATAGTGAATACATACAGGTAATCCAAAGCATATATAGTAACAGCACAGAGACACACATAGAGAGAGGTGTGAGACAGGGAGACCCGTTGTCTCCACTATTGTTCATTGCCATTCTTGAGTCTATTATAAGGAAGCTGAATTGGAAAGAGTGCGGCTTAATTATCGACGGGAAATACCTGAGTCATCTCCGCTTTGCAGACGATGTGGTACTTTTGTCAGAATCCAGTATACAGCTACAATACATGATAGATTCGCTTAACCAATTTAGCAAACACGTAGGTTTGGAAATGAACCTCTCAAAAACCATGTTAATGACAAACAGCTCAGAAAGAACAATTTTAGTTGACAATGAAAGTCTCAAATATACTAAAGAATACATATACCTTGGGAAATAAATTGGTTTTCAAAACAGAAGCGGTGTTATAGAATTAGAGAGAAGAATTCAGATGACTTGGAACAAATATTGGAGTCTGAGAGAAATATTTAAAAGTAATTCAACAATACAAATTAAATCTAAAGTTATGATGACCTGTCTCCTACCGTGTCTATTGTATGGCTGTCAGACCTGGAAGTATACAACTGAAGTTAGAAATAAAATAACTACCTGCCAACGAGGAATGGAGCGGAGTATGCTCAATATAAGGAGGATACAAAAAATACGTCACTTAAAAATAAGACAAACAACGAAAGCCACAGACGCTCTATATCACTCTCAGAGACTAAAATGGAAATGGGCGGGACATGTGGCGCGTCTACAAGACGAGAGATGGACCAAGAGAGTGACGTCATGGACCGGCCCAATTGGCAAACGTCGCAGAGGTAGACCGCTCACGAAATGGGACGATGACATAACAAAGACGGCTGGCTCTCTGTGGCTACACGTCGCCCAAGACAGGGACAAGTGGAACTCTTTGGAGGAGGCCTTCACCCGAAAAGGGGTTCTTGCAGACCAAATTGATGTATAACATCATAGTTTTCTTTAACTTTTACACTATTAAACTGTACCAAACTTACATTTATATATAAAAACTAGGTTAGGAATAGGTTAGTACTGATTTACTTATTGTAACTGTTGCAAGAAATATAAGGCTTTTTTATTTTTTTTATTTTATTTATTATTCACCCTTTTTCTATCAATTCCATTTTTTATGACGACAAAGCTATGATTACGGTTATTGTATAATATTTTTGTATTAATTATTTACATATATGTATATGTATAAATAAGGTATAAGTACAATAAATTGTGGTCTATTCTAATTATAACTCTTTATGAAAAATGTATTAAATTATTCATCATCGTCCAATCATTTTCTCGGTTCAATTGTTGTCTTTCAACCTAACCACGTACTTCGTGAAATATATTTCACGAAGTAACTGCCTTTCGATATCGACAACCCATTAGCGATTTCAAAGTAATGTTATTTTTAAACTATCGCGGTGTGAATTCATAATCGTGACCACGGGTGCTGCAACGCATCCGAAACGTCGGCAGAAATAGTAAGTTCCATGATTTAATTCGCGAGAAGTCATTTCAATTATATAAGGTATCGGACCTTATATAATTATGTTATACTACGTTGTCGAATATTTTAAGGGCTACAATTGCCAAAATTTGTATGGAAACTAAAAATACGCATCTGTTATGTATGAAGTGTTGTAAAGTAAAAGTAAATCTAGAATACTCACTCCCAGTCTGGTTCTGATGAAGCCTGAAATAGAAAGTATTAAAAAAATTTGTAAAGTAAAGTAAAGTAAAAAAATTAAATTAATTCTATGGCCTTTAAAGTTGTATAATTAAATAGTATATTGGTGCCAGTTCACAGTAGAATTAAGGAATCAACTGAATATCGTCTGTGAATTGGGTCAAGATTCCAGAGTCGACAAAACTGCTTATTTTCCGTAAACTGCTTCGAACAAAAAGTTTAATAGAAAATTAAAAAAAAATATATTTCGATAATTTATCAAACAATTTAACGAAATATATATTTTTTATTTCCTATGTACCTCTAGTTTATTAGTTGAATACTCAGTTTTTATAGATAGTAAGAGGATGGGAGGAAGAGGTAGGACACAACGCGACGGTATTCTCGTCCCCATTGAGCACTCCTGCTGGGAAAGTACCTCAGCCTTACAGAATATATAATAACCTCGTGTCGTGTTCCCAACGGTGAGTAGGGTAGCCAGAGCTCACTGGAGAGTTTTTGTGCTGTCAGTGAGAAGATCAAAGGCCTTAATTGTGTCTTCTGCACTGACGGCACCGAAACTCTCTGTTCTTACAGGGTCGGCAGCACGAGTGTGACTACTCTGGTGTTGCACACCTTCATAGACTACGGTAACCACCATCAGATGGGCCGTGTGCTTGTCTGCCACCTAATTGTTTAAAAAAGATGGTCCATCTATAAAAACTGAGTATTTTGCCAGTTCACAGTTGATTTATCATTTAAATGTCAAAGGTTTGACTTGAAGATGGAGTGGCCTCACCAAAGCCTCCGGAACCTCCAAAGGGCGGGTATTCTTATTATAATGATGACATCATCATTATTTTCAGAACTTTTTAATGAATGTTGAAAAAAAAAATTTATTGAATTTTTGAGAAAAGTGTGAGAACATGCTCATACTTTTCTTAACTTACCGGAGGCTCGCTTTTTAGAAAACTTTCGCAGTCCAGCTCTTTATAATGTTTTATTATAGTTTTGATTCTGGAAAAAGAAATTTGGTGGTTAAAAAAATCTAGTCTCAATTATTTTCAATCTTTTTCGATAAGTACTAATAATACGACATTGACGACCTCCGTGGCGTAGCGGTAGAGCATTCGACTGCTATGCAGGGGGCGCGGGTTCGATTCCCGCTCAGTGCAAATATTTGTATGCATGAATATGTATATTTGCATTGGTCTGGGTGTTTCTATGTATAATATGTATGTATTTACAAAAAAAAAGTATCTAAGTATGTTTATCCGCATTCTAGATCCCGTAACACAAGCTAGTATGCTTACCATGGGTCTAGATAGCGTTGTGTAGAATGTCGTGAAATATGAATATAAAATATAATATAAATTACTGCTATTCCCGCTGATTAGGGGATTAGGATTAGGCGGATTAGGGGGGGAAAGTCGCTCGCGTCCGTAGGATTTTACCATCTTTTCCTAGACCCACCCTACACGTCCCCCCTGGGTGGTGCAAAATGAGCGACAACGCCGAGTCTCAGGCGGCAGTAAATAACCTGACTCAGCCTGCCTAACAAGCAGACTTGTTGGGGGTAGGAAATGACCTCCGAAACCCGTAACTCCAAGATGGAAACGGGGGCATTGGCTTCACCGCCTGTGTCAAGAGGTAGAAAGCCTCTTCAAAATTCACCCTAATCTTAAAGTGGGAAACGCGCTGAAGAGATGTATGGCTTGCAGGTAGCAAGTTCTTAGCGCCAACCTCAACGGACCCGGCTAACGTTGTTGTATTGTGCCTTCTTGAGGGAATAGGCGTCACCCTTCAAGCGACGCTATATTTTCGACCTTACTCGTGGGAATAATATGAGCGAAGAAAATAAAAATAAAAATCTAAAATTGAACAACACGTCAAATATGGTACAGCAAACTTTATACAGAAGCATGTTTACCAAAGTGCGAAGTAATAGCCTACCAACATTGGCTCACTATGGAAATGAAATAAAAGACCGAAACCAAAGTGAAGTAATGGAGCTAAGCCCAACTCCAGCTGCAGATAATACCATGGCAAACCAAAATGATTGGCAAAATGACAGAATGCCACAAAGAAACAAGAAACGGAAGACTGAGAGCCAAATACACAGCAATAAACCTAAACTAGCCAAGAACATAACTGGAATACCTACACAAAACAGGTTTGATATCCTGCAATGCGACAATACAGAGAAAACTGTGAAAGAATACGTACCAAAGCCAGAACCGATTTTTATAACTGGAGTCATTGACATAACGGCCTTGAAAAAAACTGTCAATTCACTGGTGGATCAACAAATGTACACTCTAAAGACACTAAAATCAGGCCATGTGGTAAAACTAATGCCAAGTGATATAGCAACATATAAATTATTAAGAGAAAACTTCACTGCCAAAAATATTGCGCATTACACTTACCAACTTAAATGCGAGAGATCCTACAGAGTAATACTGAGAGGTTTGCACTCCACTGAAGATACCCAAAACATAAAGGAACAAATTGATGCACAGGGTCATGAAGTTAGACAGGTGGTAAACGTGAAGCATAGAGTCACCAAAAATCCACTACCATTATTTTATGTGGATCTTGAACCACACCCAAATAATAAGGATATTTTTAATATCAAATACCTCAACCAAATGAAGGTAACTATAGAAGCCCCACACAAAAAGAAAGAAATCATGCAGTGTAAAAGGTGTCAGAGATTTGGTCACTCCAAAAATCAGTGCTGCCGACCCTTCAGATGTGTGAAATGTGGAAATGATCATCCCACCTCCACATGCAGTAAGACGCCTGAAACTGAGGCTACATGTGCAAATTGCCAAGAAAAGCACCCCGCCAGCTATAAAGGCTGCATAAAATATAAGGAGTACAGAGAAAAGATACTTAAGATAAAACCCAAGACCAAGGAGACCAACACAAATATAGAACCAGCACAGCAAAATAAAACAGTCATAAGGCAACAACCGACAATTACTCAACCTAAACAAAAAAGCTACGCAAAGATAGCAGCAATCCCCAAAACAACAAACCAAGACAACGAACTAACACATACTTTAGACACAATGTTTGAAAGACTACAACAATTCATGTCAGACATGATAGACAAAATGATGGACCGCATGCTCCAGCTTATCGCAAGTCTAGCTGTAAAGGCCTGACCAATTTGCGAATAATCATATGGAACGCCAACGGCTTGACGGAACGTCGTCAAGAACTACTTGTATTCCTACAAATGCAAAATATAGACATAGCTCTGATATCGGAAACAAGATTCACCGAAAGGACCCACATCTCTTTTAGAAATTACAAAATGTACACAACCAACCACCCGTCGGGTAATAGCCACGGAGGGTCAGCTATAATCATAAAAGAAAATATAAAACACTACACTCTCGAGGAATTCCGCACTGACAAAATACAGGCTACATCAATTAGAATTCAATCAAAGAACAATGTTGAGACTACGATATCTGCTGTCTATTGCCCACCTCGACACAAAATAACAGAAGAAGATTTCAACTTCTACTTCTCCCGCTTGGGCTCTCGATACATATGTGGCGGGGATTGGAACGCAAAACATACTTACTGGGGCTCAAGAATAATATCTCCTAGAGGCAGACAACTATACAAAACCATCACAAAATGTCAAATGGAATGCATGTCACAGGGAAAGCCAACGCATTGGCCTACTGACCCACATAAAATCCCCGACGTGATAGACTTCTATATTGTAAGAAATATTAGCCGTAACTATATGACCACTCAACCCTATACCGATCTGTCATCAGACCACACACCGGTGAGACTAGATCTAAATTCACATATAGTGCTACGTGAGCCTTCGTCTAAGATGTATAACAAACATATAAATTGGGAATTATATCAGAATATTATCACATTCGAGATAAAGCTACAAAACCCAGTGGTGACAACATGTGATATAGATAGAGAGATAGAAAACTTTAACAGAGTCATACACACTGCAGCTTGTAAATCAACTAAACGACGGAAAAGAGTAGGCCCGGAACAAAATGAATACCCTAAATCAATTAAAGACAAAATAAAGGAACGGCGCAATCTCAGAAAAATCTGGCAACATACCAGATACCCCAGAGACAAAACAGCTTTCAATAGATGCTCTGAAGAACTTAAATGCATGACCAAGGAATTTATTAATTCAAATGTACAGTCGTATCTCTCTGGTCTGACTCCGACTGCAGATACAAACTATTCGCTCTGGAAAGCCACAAGTAAAATCAAACGGCCAAATAATCACATCCCTCCAATCAAAAACTCTCATGCTAGATGGGCAAGATCAGACTCAGAAAAAGCGGCTGTCTTTTCAGATCATCTGGGTATAGTTTTTTCGCCTTTTCCTGAGGCAATCTCGGGACAGAGCGCAATGATTAAAGAAAATTTATCGAGTGCACTTCAAATGTGCCTACCACTTAAAAACACATATCCAGCCGAGATAGTCAAAGAAGTAACGAGTCTACAAGAGGGAAAATCACCAGGCTACGACTGCATAGATGCAACCCTTCTAAATAAACTACCGAAAAAGGGTATTATGGCGCTCGTCATGATATTTAACGCCTGCCTGCGCATGTCTTATTTCCCTGGACAATGGAAGATAGCTCAAATACTAATGTTTCTCAAACCTGGCAAAGTACCCCAAGATGTTTCTTCATATAGACCCATTAGCCTCCTGGCAGTAACAGGAAAACTCCTCGAAAAGGTTATATTAAACAGAATGAAAGAACACCTTGTAGATATCATACCGAGTCATCAGTTTGGTTTCAGAGAAAACCATGGCACAATCGAACAAGTGCATAGAATTGTCGATGTTATAAGTGGATCGCTTGAGAGGGGGGAGTTCTGCTCAGCAGTGTTCCTAGATATCAGCCAGGCGTTTGATAGGGTATGGCACGAGGGATTGCTTTACAAAATCAAGAAGTTGCTACCGCACTCCTTCTTTCTAATTCTAAAGTCATATCTAGACAAACGCTGCTTTGAAGTGAGAGTTGGAGATGATGTGTCAAATCTAAAAGAAATAAAGTCAGGAGTACCCCAGGGCAGCATACTTGGACCTACCCTCTATACTATCTACACATCTGATATCCCGATAATGGACGAAACCAAAGTGGCAACCTATGCTGACGACACAGCCCTATTGGCTACCCATCGTAATCCTGGCGCAGCATCAAGGCTGTTACAATTGCACTTGGATAGTCTTGAAGTATGGCTTAAAACTTGGAGGATAAAAGCTAACCAGGCCAAATCGGTACATGTAACCTTCACACTAAAAAAGGACAGCTGCCCACCAGTTATGCTGAACAAAGAAATAATTCCCCAAGCAGAGCACGCAAAATACCTGGGTATGCACCTTGATCGAAGGCTGACATGGCAAAAACATATTTGGACGAAGAGAAAGCAATTGGATACCAAATTGCGCAATATGTACTGGATTATTGGAAGACATTCACAGCTAAATGCAAACAGCAAAATCACCGTTTACAAGGCCATTCTGAAGCCAATATGGACGTACGGTATCCAACTGTGGGGTACAGCCAGCAACAGCAATATAGACATACTGGAGAGATTCCAAACCAAGACACTGAGAGCTATACTTAACATCCCACAATATATTGCTAATAAATATATCTACAACGATACAAAGCTCGATACTGTTCGCCAAGAAATCACTAAACAAAGTGCAAAATATCAAAAAAGACTGATAAACCACAAAAATCAACTAGCCATGGAACTCAGTGGTGACGGCAGCACCAAGTTTAGAAGGCTGAAAAGAAATGACGTCCCAAGTCTTGTAGAAAGATTTACCTGCTCAGAGCGAGGAAGCTCTATGTAACAAGGACAAAAGGATGCGTTGTGTCAGCCATACTAGTGGCTTATTGTGTAGACAGATCGCCACAATTGCAAAATAGACAACAACAAAAAAAAAAAAAAAAAAAATCCCGCTGATAGCCGCTTTCCAATATCCGGATTCGCGGACCATGTACTGTGGAAAGGAAGACTCGAAATAAAACCATGTACCAACACGTGTGGCCTCCCAACATTGGGAGAGGCCTATGTCCATCAGCAGACTGCGATATTCTTATTGATTGCACCGTGGAAAGAGGATTGTTACTGTAGACACTAATTTGCTATAGTAAATGTGTCCACGTTTGTGAAATCTTGCACTTGCAGTCTACCCATACAGAATAACTACAGTGCTATTTATCAGGTGCGGGTTCATGTCAGTTATTAGGGTTCTGTACCTATACTACTACTAGTGCTATTTCAAGGAGGTAGGACACGGCGGTATATCCGCCCAATTGAGCAGTCCGACTGGGAAACCACCTCCGCCCTACAGAATACCACGGTTATAATAACTTCGTGTTGTGTTCCCAGCGGTGAGTAGGGTAGCTAGAGCTCACTGGAGAATTTGTGCTGCCAGTGGGATGACTAAACGCTTGTCCTGCTATGTCCTCTACACTGACGGCACAGAGACTCTGTGCTTACAGAGTCGGCAGCGCGAGTGTGGTTTCTCTGATGTTACATACGCCCATAGGCCACGGTAACCACTTTCCATCAGGTGGGCCGTGTGCTTGTCTGCCACCTAAGTGGTATAAAAAAAAATCTATACATATACACGACCTGCATTTTAGATAAAAAAATTACAACAAATTCGATCCAAACTAATATACAGTTAACTAAGAGGTACCTAATCAAATTCACTTACTAAGAAACAGAGACAATATTCAATTAATTCGTCCGCGTACTAACTATGGTAAAAAAAACTATTCGATGGAGCACATCTTTATAATAAACTACCTACCAACATTAAAAATATTGATATATTGAATGTGTATAAGGGTAAACTCAAAAACTATGTACAACAAATGTAATCATTTAAAGTAGGCAGAATAGAGTAAAACATTTATTGTAAATTTCTAAATTATTGTATATCTCATTTTAAGTGAACTTTATGTTTTTATGAGAAATAAATCTCTTTGAACGTAAACCTTTTTTTTTTTATATAGGACACGTCAATTAGACTTCGCCTTGCCTGAAGGTAAACCGAAGGCAAAGTCCCAGAAAAGAGGGTCACCATTCCTTACACATACCGTGTGACAATGGTGACACTCAGCTTGACGGCCTCATCATATGCTTTTTCACGCCCCGCTTAAAGGACCCGGGACTGTAGGAAGAAGGAAACACGTGAGCTGGTAATGAATTCTAGGCCTTAATGGTGCGACAGAGGAAAGAGTCTCCGAACCGCTTGGTTCTTGATCGGATGTTTTGCACCGTGTGCGGATGACATCTAAGACCTGCACGTGTTGTCCTATGTAGGAAACCTAAAAAAAGAAACCCTTATAGGATAAATTCGTTGTCTGTCTGTCTGTCTGTCTGTCTGTCAAGACCTTTTTCTCAGGAATGCGTGAGGGAATCAAGTTTTAATTCATATCACATAGGTACTCAGATCTATAACGTCTGGAAACTACAAAAATCAATTTTCTAAGTCAACACATTCAAAATATGTCACGGTTTATGTAGCTTAAGTTATGGAACCCTCGGTGTGCGAGTCCGACTCGCACTTGACCGACTTTTTTATACCACTTGGGTGGCAGACAAGTACACGGCCCACTGAAGTAAAGCGGTTACCATGGCCTATGGACGTGTGTAATACCAGAGGCGTTACACTTACGCTGCCTACCCAGCAAGAACCATCTAATACCTTACTTAAAGAACCCCATATTGACATCGCTTGGAAAATCCACGGCAGGGAGTTCATTCTACAGCTTAAGCGTGGGTGGGATGGGATGTGCGTCAGTGGTGTCTCATCAGTATTCGAACCCAGGATCCCCAATTATGAGGCCTTAACCAATAACCTAGCTGGCCAAAATTGTGTGCTCATATCAAATTCAACAAACACAAAAACAAATGACACATTATTACCTACCGACCATTAAAAAGTTTGTTTGTGTTCACTAGAACTGATAACGTCAACCCTTATCGCTGTCATGCAAGGTCACCCTAAAGTTACAAATAAACTTGTATTCATTATATTACCGCTAGAATAATGACATTTTGATGTAACACTACATTTGCACGCTTAGCTTGGAGAGTAAACTTGAGAACGCGTGACGAGAGCGTTACGAAAAGTGTGATCGGACGAGGCGAACAGAAGTTAAGAGGGAGAAATAAGTTAATGAGGATATAAAAAGTGTTACGTGAGGGGCGCAGTGTTCAGTACTTCAATATATCGAACTTGCTTGTCGTTTTAATTAAGTTTTTAGTGCTCATTATTACAAGCATGAGAGCAAAACTCCACTTTGAAAATTCCACAGAGGTTTTATATGATAACTATATAAAATTAATAATAATAATATCTCTATATTGAATGTGCACAAACGGATACAGAAAAATAAAATACAAAAGGTACATATTTGTGGCTCTACAAGTGGCGGCTTTATTGCACATGGCAATCTCTACCAACTAACCATGAGATGGAGTGAGATAGATAAATAGATAGATATAATATAGTGGGCAGTTTCCGGTGTACATAATATATAATGATTTGTTTTATACTGTTATTTATGACATAACATAACATAGACTCACGCTTATATCCCCGAAGGGGTAGGCCGAGGTGCCAGCACCCACATTTCGCCAGCTTATGTTTATGTCCCAATGTAAATAGGTGGCGAGCCTATTGTCATTAACCGGGCTCTTATAAACTGTTCCGGGCTCTTATAAATTGTTGATTTTATTCTCATTAAATGTTCAATTGATTATTATTTATTTTGAATTCAATATTGGTAGCTTTGAATTTTTAAATTTCATTTATTTATTTGACTGTGATTAATTTATGACATAATACCATGTTTTATTCTGTGTTCAATTGATTATTGTTTAATTTTTTCTGAGTTCAATGTTATTAATTCCGAATTAATTAATTAATTTAATTTGACAATGATTTATGAAAGCATTTGACATGGCGATTTAATCCAAAATTTCAATTAAGCATTATTTTAGCTGCATTATATTTTGCATGTCAGAACATTGACTGACGAAATATGCGATTCTTATATTTATGTTTAAAACCCTGTACCTACCATATTTCTGCAAATAAACATATTTCATTTCATTTCAAACCTGCGATAAATACACATATAACTTCGAAAAGCATCGAAAAGTCATTGGTGTGTGCCATGGTAAAACCTGGGATCGAGTCCGAGACCTCGTCTCAGCAGTCCATTACAGTAGTAGGAATTACAGTAGGGACCACTAGGCTACCGCGTTATATTGACGATTTTAACAAGGAAAAATTACTCAAACATTATAGTGACAGGAGATTTTAATATTGACATTATAAAAAATAACAGCTTAACCCTCGACTTTAAATACTCTCTGCTAAACTTTAACTTAAAATTAGCTATAGAACAACCAACACGATTAACAAGACAAACATGCTTAGATAATTTTGCACAAAACTTTCAAAAACCGTGTAGAGCAGAGGTTATAAAGTTTGAATTATCGGACCATAGTGCTCAACTTCTTACTTGTCCAGTAAACAAAAGATGCACACTAAAATACTGGTACAAGAAAAGGCGGGACTATTCGCTGTTAAATATCCGGAGCTTTCGGAAACACATCGCAAGCCTGTCCTTCTCAGAAATATATGAGACCGAAGATTGTAATTCTGCGTATAATATATTTATAGAACAGTTTAGTCTTATATATAAGTTATGCTTTCCCATGAAACAAATTAAAATTAAAGTCCATAATCGCCCGACTTGAATATCAAGAGGTATAAAATTGTGTAGTAAAATAAGAGTCAACTTTTATGGGATTACAGAAAAAACCTACTATTAGCAATAAAACCCTTTACTTAAATTACACAAAACTATTTAAAAAGATAATTAACTTGACCAAGCGAGCACAAAACATACACAAAATAAATACCTCAGAAAATAAAAGTAGAACACTATGGGGGATTATAAATAGCGCAAAACCGAACCCGCTCAAAGAACCTATTCGAAAAATTAAAAAAAATAATGATACAAGAAATAGTGGATCCTAAATAGATTGCCAACAGTTTTAATAATTACTTTGTGGATAAAGTTACCCCACCCCACTCACAAAGCCCACTATCAATGCCACCTCAGGCATGAATAATAGGACAGACTCAATGTTCATGGCACCCAGTGTACCCCACGAAATGCTAACAATAATAAAAAGTGTGTGTAAACAGTGTGTGCTATGATGGCATATCCACAGGGATAGTAAAGCATGTGGCACCTCTAATCAGTGATCACATGAGTCACATAATAAATCTGTGCATTAGTTCTGGTAGTTTCCCGGCAAAACTAAAAATATCGACTGTGAAGCCGATTCTCAAAAAAGGAAATCCAACTCTTATGGAGAACTACCGACCTATGCACTCATTTCCGTATTCTCCAAAATAATTGAGAAATATATATACAAGGAGCTGAATGGCTACCTAGAGACCAACAAAATTATAGCTGACGAACAAAAAGTATCTCGTAAGTAACTATAAATATGGCTATTTACGATTTTTTTGAAAAAAACAATCCCAAATATGGATATAAGGAATCCCGTATGCACTATATATTGTGATATGACCGCGGCATTCGATCACGTCAAACATTCCATACTCGAGGAAGCTTGCATGCTACGGTATAAGAGGTAATATCTTAGAAATGATAGTAGCGTATCTCACAAATAGAAAGCAAATAACGGCCATATCCAGAGTTGACCCAAATTCAAAACGCGAGTTAACATCAGCATCCAGAGCGCGTACAGTTACCTATGGACTGCCACAGGGTAGCGTGCTTGGCCCCTTACTGTTCAATATCTATATTAATGACATGCCTAACGCAATAAATCAACCCATGACCCTTTCCGCAGATGATAGTTCAATTACGGTGGCTTCAAACGATTTCAGCTGTTACGAGGCTGAACAACTCATTGGTCGACGTTATACAGTGGCTAAAGAATAACAATTTAAAAATAAATTTGAATAAAACTAATATAATACACTTCAGCTAAAGACCGCCACAAACAAATCTGATCCAAATACAATATGAAGGTGACGAATTACACGAAGTTGACACTACTAAGTTTCTGGTTCTGGGCAGTAGACTTAACTGGAAGGCTCATGTGGAGCAACTATGTAAAAAAATCAGTAGTCGTTCATACGCACTTTTGAAACTGTCTCCAACTACAAATACAGCAACGTTGCTAACTGCGTATCATGGATCTGTTGCATCATTGTTAAGGTACGGAATTATATTCTGGGTTAATTCAACCAATAAGGACCAAATATTCAAACAGCAGAAGCGCGTCATCAGAGATATGTTTGGACTAAAAGTTTCTGACAGCTGCAGACCATATTTTACTAAACATGCCTTTCTGACGTAACCGTCGCTTTACATTTATGAAACAGTGCTATTTGTTAAGTGTAACCTACATATATTTGCCCGAATGTCCGACAACTCCACGCGGAGTCGTCGTGATGAGCATAAATTGTGCATGCGTGGAGCAAAGAATACTGTTCATGACACCAGAGCTATATAATAATAATTCCTAACATTTACAAGGACATGAATATAGATATGTATAAGCAGAATATAAAAACGCTACTAATTCAGAAGTGCTACTATACAGTAAGGGATTTTGTTAGTGATCAGAATATGATTTAAATACATACTGTACATTAACTTAATATACAGATAATCAGCTTAATTAGGGTTTGGACATTAATATATTTTAGACTTGGACATCTAAAAAAAAAGTAAATATGCTGAAAAATACTAGAAAATCATTGCATTTAGTTAGCCAATTAAGTAAATAAGGAGGTAAGACACGGCAATATTTCCGCCCAATTGAGCAGTCCGACTGGGGAAGTACCTCCGCCCTATAGAATACCGCGGCTATGATAACTTCGTGTTGTGTTCCCAGCGGTGAGTAAGGTAGCTACTATAGCCAGAGCTCACTGGAGAACTTGTACTGTCAGTGGAAGAGTAAAGACTTGTCCTGCTTTGTCTTCTACTGACGGCACAGAAACTCTTCACTTACAGGGTAGGCAGCGCGACTGTGACTCCTCTGGTGTTACAAACGTCCATAGGCCACAGTAACCACTTTCCATCAGGTGGGCCGTGTGCTTGTCTGCCACGTAAGTGGTATAAAAAAAAGCCAAATACTAATTTTTGAAACACTTGCTCTTAAGTAAAGGGATAAATATACCAATTTCCTTTCCTTGTCTTAGTTGTTCTACACATATTTATAGAAGCTTACAATAAGGAAACTCGTTGATACTGTACATATTATATTGCATTGGTTTCTTGTGTATTTGTGTACTTATACACATTTAAAAGGATATTATTTCTGTAAAATGACATCAAGTAGATACAGTTTAAATACAATAGGCCAGGTTCAGCTCGTTAATGGATGTGAAGGGCTACATCTTCTTTAATTAATATATATAAATCTCCTGTCACAATGTTTGTCCGCGATGGACTCCTAAACTACTTAACCGATTTTAAATTAAATTGGCACACCGTGAGCAGTCTGGTCCAACTTAAGAGATAGGATAGCTTAGATCTTTAATTATAGTCGCAATTTTATTTTATTGCAAATTATTGGTCTATAATTAATTGACAGTCACAATTATCCGTTAACTCCAAAAGATTCTAACAGATGTCGATACTTTTCGACTGGATTGAGTAAATAATCAATAGATGGCACTGCCATGGTAAACCGACAAACGTGTCATATAAGCTACAATTCAATATCATGATTACCACGTAGATCTATATGGCGCTTTACAGCATATGATTTAAAAAGTATTTTTGAAGATATTACAGATTTAAAAATTGCGGGACGTAGCGTTTGCGGTGGTACTGTAGTGTATTTAGTATCAGCATTGCACCCGTGCGAAGCCGGGGCGGGTCGCTAGTAACATTATAAAATATCGCACCAGTTTGGATCTAGTTGAGATCCAGAATTTCTTTTCTTTATTTTCATAGATGATGAAGTAGTAACTATATAATATATCTGAACATAAATAATAAACCGCGGTAGCCTTGTGGTAGGGGTAATGGACAGCTGAGACGAAGTCTCGGGTGCGATCCCAGGTTTTACCATGGCACACACCAATGACTTTTCGAAGTTATTGGAGGTTTATAAGTGCCCAGTTAATGGCAATAGGCTCGCCACCTATTACATTGAAATGTGGGTGCTAGCACCTCTGCCTACCCCTTCGGGGATTTAGGCGGGAATTTATGGTATATAAAACAATTATTAATAAGAAAAAGTCATACACAAATCGATCATGCCTTGCTATTGTTTTTTTTTTTTTACGTGCGCAAAATCCCCACGGATACCTCCCCACCGGAGCCGGCGAAGGAGGTTATGTCGGACACGAGCCGACTTAAACGCACGCCGCCTGTGGGTCGCTTTGGTTGCCGAAGGTGAGGTTGACAGGCATATCCCTCGCACCCCGGCCGACCCAGGGAGTGCCTTGCTATTGTAAGTGAATAGGTAGGTAACTACGGGTGCGCCAAAGTTCCCTTAAATTTTCAACTCCGATAATTGGAAATCCGAAAATGTTCTTCCTAACATTTTTCATCCTAACAATCACAACTCCTAACTACTCTGTCTCTAATGTTCATAATTTCGAGGCATTCAACTTCATAATGTCAGTAGCAATAAACATCTATTATACTTTTATTTGTTTTCCTACATTTTTCAACATAAACATCTTTTACACTATTATTCAAAGTCATATCTTTTTTGTTTAGATATCTTTTTATTAATAATAAGCACTAATTTTACAAGGAGGTAGGACATGACGGTATCGCCCGTCCAAAATTGAGCAGTCCGTCTGGGTAAGTACCTCCGCCCTACAGAATACCCCGGCTATAATAACCTTGTGTTGTGTTCCCGGCGGTGAGTAGGGTAGCCAGAGCTCACTGGAGAGGTTTTGTGCTGTCAGTGGGAAGACCAAAGGCTTAAATTGACCCCGCTGACTGGTGGGGGCGTGAAATGTTGGCGCGGTGGTCAGGGAGACCCGGTGAAACGGTTATCCGCTGGCCGCCCGCAGGCTGTACGGTTCCCGAACCTGGGGATTACTTAATCTCCGCCCCAGGAGGCTGAACCAGCAGCCTGTGTAAAGTTCCCGGTGCTGTAGCCGTGCCGGAGGAGACGCAAATATCATGCCCGGCCGATACAGCCTACCTAATGTACCCCGGGTACAAACTCGAGCACAACTTTATGAGTCGCGCCGGGGTATGCTTGTACGTCCGGGATGATATTTGCTGCCGTCTCCATGGTCTTGAGGACAGAGACCTGTCAACTATATGGGTACGTATAGATCACGGTGGCCATACCCGTATCTATGCGTGCCTATACAGGTCTCATAGCGGTGACCTGGGCACGGCTCAACTGTTTCAGCATCTGCAACGGTCGGCGGACAGCGTAATTGAGCAGTACCCCACTGCGGATTTAGTATTCTTGGGGGACTTCAACGCTCACCACGTGGAGTGGCTGGGGTCTCCCAGGACTGATTTCGCGGGAAGGGCTGCTCACGACTTTGCCCTGACCTATGGGCTCTCTCAACTGGTACATTCTATCACTAGAACACCAGAAATTGAGACCCACAGAAGCTCTATACTGGACCTTCTGCTGACTACGCGCCCGGATGAATATTCCATAAGGGTGGAAGCACCTCTTGGTAATTCGGACCACAGCCTCGTCCGGGCGCAAGTGACACTCGCGCGGCCCGAACCACCGCGGTCACCTCAGTGGCGACACGTGTGGCACTACAAGTCGGCAGACTGGGACGGACTGCGAGAATTCTTCGCATCGTACCCGTGGAGGCAGCTTTGCTTCACTTCTGATGATCCAAGCTCCTGTGCAACAGCAGTCGCTGACGCGATTCTAGTGGGTATGGAATGCTACATCCCTAACCGCTGGGTCGCGACAAGAGCGAACAAACGCCCGTGGTTTAATAGGTCTTGCAGGGAAGCTAGAGACCGCAAGCAATCTGCATACAAGGCTTGGACCACGGCTCTTGCCAATAAGGATCCGAACATCGCTGAAGTGAAGCGGAAGTTGAATGCTGCTTCGAGGTCCAGTAAAAAGGCAATGTCTAGGGCAAAGTTTGAGTTCATTGGCAGAATTGGCGAACGGCTTGCGCGCTACCGATCTGGCAGTCGCGCATTTTGGTCGCTCGCCAAAGCTGCCGAGGGAAACTTCTGCCAGTCTTGCCTTCCGCCGCTGCAAAAATCCGACGGTAGTCTGGCCCATGGCGCTAAGGAGAAGGCCGATCTTTTGGGTAATCTCTTTGCGTCAAACTCGACTGTGAACGACGGGAACGCCGAACCACCCATCATCCCCAGCTGTGGTGCTTCCATGACCGAAGTTAAAATCACGCAACGGGTGGTCCGGCGCGAGCTTAAGTCCCTAGATGTCCGGAAGTCGAGTGGGCCGGACGGTATACCGGCGATGGTGCTTAAGCACTGTGCCCCCGAGCTGTGCCCTGTACTTACACGCCTTTTCGCACTCTCATACTCCGCGCGGCAGGTCGCAGCCTCGTGGAAGACCGCATTCGTGCACCCTGTACCTAAGAAAGGTGACAGGACAGATCCGACCAATTACAGGCCTATCGCTATAACCTCCTTACTTTCGAAGGTTATGGAGCGTGTCATTAATACACAGCTCCTGAGATACCTTGAAGGAAACGATCTACTGAGCGACCGACAGTACGGCTTTCGCCACCGTCGCTCAACCTTCTTGTGTATCTCACAAACCGGTGGTCGCAAGCCAACGAGAGTCGGGGTGAGGCACTAGCGGTCAGCCTCGATATAGCGAAGGCCTTCGATCGGGTCTGGCACAAAGGTCTTCTTGCGAAGTTGCCGTACTATGGACTCCCCGAGGGACTTTGCGAATGGATCGCCAGCTTTTTGTCCAACAGAAGCATCCAAGCCGTCGTCGACGGCAGCTGCTCGGACCGCATGAACATAAACGCTGGTGTCCCACAAGGCTCCGTGTTGTCTCCGACGCTGTTTCTGCTGCATATCAATGACATGCTGTCTGATAGCTCCATTCATTGTTATGCGGACGACAGTACCGGGGACACGTGTTACACGGGCCGTGCAAATATCCCTCAGTCCGAGGTGGAGAAGAGTCGCGAACAACTTGTGTCTAAAATCGAGACTACTCTCTCTGGAGTATCCGATTGGGGACGACTAAACTTAGTCCAATTCAACCCCACTAAGACACAAGTATGTGTATTCACCGCTAAGAAAACCCCATTCGTTGTGGCGCCGCAATTCCTGGGCACACCGCTTACCATCTCCTCGAGTATCGGGATCCTTGGTGTCGATATCTCCAGCGACGTCCAATACCGAAGTCATTTGCAGGACAAGGTTAAGTTGGCATCAAGAAAACTCGGAGTGCTCAACAGGGCGAAGCAGTACTTCACTGCGGGGCAGCAACTCCTTCTTTATAAAGCACAGGTCCGGCCTCACATGGAGTACTGCTGTCACCTTTTTGCTGGAGCACCTGCATACCAGCTTGACCCCTTCGACTCGTTGCAAAGACGGGCATTGAGGCTGGTTGACAATCCCATACTCGCAGGTAGAGTGGAACCTCTTAGCCTTAGGAGGGATTTTGCCTGACTGTGTGTGTTCTACCGCCTATACAATGGTTTGTGCTCAGATGAATTGTTTGACATGATGCCCGTAGCTACATTCTATCATCGCACCTCTCGCCATAGGCAGGGAATTCATCCCCACACATTGCGACCTGAGCCGGTGCGCACTGTGCGGTATGAAAGAAACTTCATCCCACGCACACTCAAGCTGTGGAATGACCTCCCTGCTGCGGTTTTCCCAAGCGCCTACAATATGGGGTTCTTCAAGAGGGGCATCAGAAGGTTTCTTCATGGTCGGCAGCACGAGTGTGACACCCCTGGTGTTGCATACGTCCATAGGCCACGGTAACCGCTTCCCATCAGGTGGGCCGTGTGCTTGTCTGCCAACTTAGTGGTATAAAAAAAAAAAAAATATATAGGTAGATTAATTTTGCGTAACTTTTACAGTTTTAGTGACTTAGTTATTTTCACAAAAAAAAAGAATAACAGTACCTAACAACACTTTATCTTTATACCAACAAAACCTTAGATCAACAACAAGCTGCACTAACTCGTAACCGAAGTCATCTGTCCAGATGTTTGCCTATTATGGTAGTTCTTCTTCTGCAAATAGACAACAATGCCCTATGATTAGAGAAAACTCTAAAAAAATGTACTATCAATCATCAAAATCATTATCAATATTATTAACTGCAGATTTCAAACGTGAAACCGAGTCTCCTGATCTAGGGGATGGGTTTAACAATTTTAGGAAAGAAGGTTATAATAAATATTTAATTAAAACGTTGTTTTTTACTTATGTCATCCAAAGGTACTCATTTTTCGGTTCTAATATTCTTGTTAAAAAAAATATATATTATACTTTTTTACGTGTGGTAATCCCCACGAACTCCGCCCTCGCAGGCTAGCGGGAGTTGTTCTCTCATCCCTCCGATGACTTCGGTATACACCAAACGAGCGAATGATCATTCTATCCCCTCTACGTCAAATTCTACAAGTGTATGCAGAGACAGAATGCTCTTATTCTAGCTCTAGCTCTATGTTCGTTTAGTTTAAATCCACGTTCAGGTGAGAAAAGAATGACTCTGGGCAGAAAACAAAAATGCGCTGCACTTTTTCTTGATCTTGCTAAGGCTTTTGACACGGTTTTGACCTCCATATTATTATCAAAGCTGGAGGCTCTAGGCATAAGGGGAACCCAGCTTTTCCCTGTTCCGAAGCTATCTAACAAATAGAACGCAGTGTGTTAAGTTTGAACCACACATGAGCACTGATATGCCGATATAGTGCGGCGTACCCCAGGGCAGCATCTTGGGGCCAAGTCTATTCTTAATTTTTGTAAATGATTTGTGCAGCATCAACCTCAAAAATGGAAAACTGTTCGCGTATGCAGATGACACGGCCCTTGTGTTCACTTCAAGCACATGGACTGATACATTTCGCTTTGCCCAAAAAGGTTTTGACACTGTCAGAGATTGGCTTCATGATAATCTACTGATTCTAAATATCAGTAAAACCAAAATGGTCGCTTTTAGTATGCGCAATCGCCCCGCGCTTATGGACAACACCTTACAAGTAACTGTGAAAGAATGCCCTGACCTAACCCACCACGGCTCGCCATCAAGTAACCCCGTGTATATTGAGAAGGTATCATCTATAAAATACCTTGGTGTTGTGATCGACAGTAATCTCACCTTCAAGGAACACGTCGTCCAACTATCCAAAAGAGGTCGTAAACTCATTTACATTTTCAAGCAATTACGCTATTCGGCTGACGCGGAGGTTATGAAGATGGCGTATCTAGCACTCTGCCAATCCATATTGGCATATTGTATTGACTCGTGGGGAGGGGCCGCGCAAAGTCATCTTATGTTAGCCGAGCGTACGCAAAGGGCCATACTCAAGGTTTCCTATTTCAAACCTCGTCTCTTTCCAACCACGCAACTCTATGAACTCTGTCAAGTACTCACGGTAAGACAACTATTTGTTCTTTCCGTGATAGTCCGACAACACTCCCAAACACCGTGCAATAGAGAATCCTCCCGTCGTAATCATCTGGTTGCTAGATCTATGCCCATACGCACGTCGTTTATTCGTAGCTTTTTTGCTTTTCTTGGACCTTATCTCTATAACAGATTACACCATATTCTGACACTAAATGACCTTGTGGAGGAACGAGGTGTGATGTTCCTGCAACACAAAGGGAGGATCCTCCGACCAGGCAAGGTGATCACGCCTGGCGGGCCGCGGCCCAATGATTGTCGTTGGGTCGATGTACATATGCTATACCAGCGCGAGAACTTTACATGTGCGATGTAGGATTCGTAGTTACGTACGTACGCGGCGCTGGGTACATGTGGCATCGCCACATCACTCCCCTCCAGACCGGAGGTTGATTCGCGATGAGTCGGCTGTCTAAGCTTTCTTGATGAGCATGCCATTTCCAGTCTTGAGTAGTTCCGTTTCGTCAGAACTGGACGCCGCTTATTCCGTTAGTGGAACAGTCTTCCTCGCTAGTCCCAGTGAGTCGGGACTACCGCTGGTCCCGAAGACGCGGGACAAGTGCGGTGCTGCGGTGCTGCGGTCCTGCTGTGAAACGCCTTGAGTTGGGGCTCGATGCGTCGAGATGAATCCTCGGCGAGCCGCCAGTGGGGCGAGGTGAGTCCTCGGCAGTGACGGGGCGAATCCTCGATGAAGCGAGGTAAGTCCCCCGTGTATTGGGGCGAATGCTGCGTAATGGCCGAGTGCCACGTAGACGGGAGAGATGTCCTCTTCTTACGTGGACCGTATGTACGTGCACTGTATGCCTTAGATGCAGGTGAGGCCGAAGGGTAACCAGGCTGCAGCGGTCGCTGCATGCTATGGTGTCCTTGTAAGGGCCGAAAGTGCTGGATGGCGAAGACTTGATTACCGCTCATGCGGGAGAAGTGAATGGGATGTGACGATGAGAATGCTGATGATATGTTCAGCGAAGGTTACGTGATCAGATCACGTCGGGGTCACCACTGTGGAGGAACGAGGTGTGATGTTCCTGCAACACAAAGGGAGGATCCTCCGACCAGGCAAGGTGATCACGCCTGGCGGGCCGCGGCCCAATGATTGTCGTTGGGTCGATGTACATATGCTATACCAGCGCGAGAACTTTACATGTGCGATGTAGGATTCGTAGTTACGTACGTACGCGGCGCTGGGTACATGTGGCATCGCCACATCCTCAATCTCTATAACTGTAAGCAGAGGGTTCGAGCATGGCTACTTCAGCAAAACTATCGAACAACAGAAGAACTGCTTGAAGTGCCTTCATAGTGCAGTTATTTATTACATACCCCCCCCCCCCTACACACACATACACACACCTCACACACACACATACACACACACACACACACACATACACACACACACACACACACACACACACACACACACACACGTAAACACACTCTCACACATCTTTTTTAACTTTATTCGCGGCGTTTATGTTTCTCCTATGGATTTATTGGCATAACAAGCAATGAATAAGTGTCTGTATCTAAGTTTTTGAATTGTATCAGTTCGTGGGTACCTGGTGACCTGTAATTCAGGTTTTTATAACCTACCACAGGCACCAGCGATCCACAACCCAATGTGCATACAGTAATCCTTTTGTGTCATATTTTAAATTTATTGGTTTGTGGTGAGAAATAAACAATTTTTATTTTAAAGGTACAGAATGTCAAATAAAAGTACGACTTAATCTCTTCGACCAATGAAATCATTGAAAAGGAAACGAGATATTACCTTCATCGTATCTCTTTGTGTCTCTTCGACTTCGATAGTCAAAGAGAACCAAAGAGACATGAACTTGTCTATGTTGCCATGTTGAGGCTGTTGTATTGACATGTCAAACAAACACTTCACCTAGAAATATTTAAAAGTTGTTGTGTATTTATTTTAGATTTCTTCATGAAAGGTTTTGATAGAAAAAATCTATTCAAAAACGAATTGTAATGTGTTATGGATTATTTAGAAATTAATCGCCATTAATCAGATCGAACTGTTTCATGTATGGGAATTGGCCTTTGTACGCTCGGCCCACCTGATGGAAAGTGGTTACCGTGGCCTATGAACGTGTGTAACACCAAAGGAGCCACACTCGCGCTGCCGACCCTGTAAGCGCAGAGTTTCTGTGCCGTCAGTGTAGAGGACAAAGCATTTGCTTGGACAAAGGTTTGTATTGGGGGTTACCGCCTATATGTATTTTCAGTGTCTTATTCAATAATATGTAAAAGGTTCTATCTACCAAGCGCTATCAGTCAACAGTATTACAAGTAAAAGAGTTCATTAAATTTTTACATTCACTCTACAAAATGACGTTTAATTTTAAATTTTAACAACATCACAATAAAGTAAAAAATTAAATGACATTTTTTGCAGTGTCTGTGGATATGACAATGGTTGATAATTTGTAGAATCAGGGTAGCAATAGAAATAAACTGCGACCATACACTACATAGACACAGCTTGCTAACAATATGCATCGCAAATAACGACGTTATGTGTAAATAAGCTAATTTCAACATTGGTCTGTATATATAATTGATCGGGTTCGATCCCCGCTCAGTGCAAATATTTGTATGCATGAATATGGGTATTTGCATTGATCTGGGTGTTTCTATGTATAATAGGTATGTATTTACAAAAAAAAGTATTTAAGTATGTTTATAGATTCCATAACACAAGCTAGTTAAACTATGCTTAACGTGGGTCTAGATAGCGTTGTGTAGAATGTTGTAGATTAATATTATTATTATGACATGTCAAATTATACCGAAAAATTTTACGCTATCAAACTATACTACTATTTTAAGGAGGTAGGACACGGCGGTATATCCGCCCGATTGAGCAGTCCGACTGGGGAAGTACCTCCGCCCTACAGAATACCGCGGTTATAATAACTTCGTGTTGTGTTCCCAGCGGTGAGTAGGGTAGCCAGAGCTCACTGGAGATGCCGTCAGTGGGAAGACTAAAGGCTTGTCCTGATTTGTCTTCTACTGACGGCACAGAAACTCTGTACTTACAGGGTTGGCAGCGCGACTGTGATTCCTCTGGTGTTACAGACGTCCAAAGGCCACGGTAACTACTTTCCATCAGGTGGGCCGTGTGCTTGTCTGCCAACTAAGTGGTACAAAAAAAAAACTATACGCCACTACCTACTATTATCTGTTCTGTGACTGAAGTATCCGTGTGGTGACAAATAAAGAATGCAAGTATCACCACCACTTCTCGTCCGAATGATGTTATAAGAGGCGACTAACAGAAAAATAGGCCGATAATATCACTGCGAGAGAAGGAAAACAAAAAAAATATCCTGTATCAAATCAACCCGTATCAAGGTCGGCGTGGTAACTGTAGGACAAAGCCCGACATTGGAAGAGAGCTAAACGGATCATAGTCTGAAATAGTACATTAACATCTAGTATTATGTAAAACTTACACTTCCTCCAAAACTGGTTTAGTTGATGACCCCGGATCTCCACTAGGTGGCTTCTTGAGTGGACTCGCATCTCCCACAGCACTGTTCAGCACCTGAAAAAAATAAATAATAATGTATTTCTTGATTTATTTATTTTTTATACCACTTAGGTGGCAGATGGGCACACAAACCCACCTAATGGAAAGTGATTATCGTGACCTATGGACGTGTTTAACACCAGAGGAGTCACATTCGCGCTGCCGACCCTGTAAACTCAGAGTTTCTGTCAAATCAAATCAAATCAAATCATGTTTATTCGCATAAGACAGGTACATAGGGTTGGTCAGTAGTTTATATAATATGTGCAGTGCTCTGCTTATTACCTTTGATAGGTGTGCAAATTTAAAATGTTAAATTACCATACAATATTAGAATGTCAAAAAAAAATAATTAAATATTACAGTAAAACAATAATAAGTATAGCATAATTAATAATGTCAAGTATAACAATTAATGTCAAAATATATGATTGATAAGTATGTCAACAATTAATACCTACGAATAAATATTATAAATTTGACTAAAAAAACTATTATATTTCGCTACATTTATCCTCTAAATATTCATGCAATGAATAATAACATTTATGGACCAGGAACTGCTGCAACCTTCTTTTAAAGAGATTTTTATTCGGCAGATCTTTTAGCTCTTTAGGTAATTTATTGTAAATATGAGGAGCGGTACAAAACAAACTCCTGTGCATTAAAGCCGTTTTACAAGGTACGACACATAGCTTTTCAGCATGGCGAATCCTTGTTCTTCTCTCAAACAGTTCCAGATGTTTTTTTGTAAATATGGCACATTCCAATATATAAATACAGGGCAGAGTCAACAGATTATAATTTTGGAAGTATGGCCTACACGAATCTGTACGTTCAATGCTGAATATGGCTCTGATACAACGTCAGTATAGAAAACAAAGCAGGACAAGCCTTAGTTTTCCCACTGACAACACAAATTCTTCAGTGAGCTCTGACTACCCTACTCACCGCTGGAAACACTATACGAAGTTATCATGGTCGTGGTATTCTGTAGGGCGAAGGTACTTCCCCAGTCGGACTGTTCAATTGGATGGAAATACCGTCATCTTCATAACATCGTATTTTGTTCTCGGTGAGTAGGGTAGCTAGAGCTCACTGGAGGGTTTTTGTACTCTTAGTGGGAAGACCCAAGGCTTGTCCTGCTTTGTCTTTTGCACTGACGGCGCAGAAACTCTCTGTTCTTTCAGAGTCGACAGCACTCGACTCCCTAGGTGTTGCACATATCCATAGGCCACCATCTTCCGGGTACTATTATAGACTCGAGCCATGCATCTGAGGCGGATTCTGGGCTGTATGCATCCCTTAGTCACCTTGCATGACACCGGATGGAAAGAGACGGAGTTCAATTAAATTAAATTTTTGAATAATTTCTTTTTTACTATGTTCATGAATTGTCAAGAGTAAATTTAAATGAACAACTGTTGGGAAAATGCACGGTAATACTCAATAATTATTTTTCTTATTCCTACTCGTGTCCTGTTAAAATTCAAACAGGAAATTCAGTTACGCCCTACATAGCTCTGTTCAATGCCGTAAATTATTATTATATTACCACACATGCAAAAACTGTACACAAATGACATTGATATTATGATATATAAATTTATTTTAGTTTAGTTCACAATTATTACATATTAAATTGTTATATAGATCTATTTTATTCCGTATTGTACACAGGAAAATAATATATTAACAAACAATAACAAATACATTTTGGTGTACAAAGACGAGCTTAACTCAATGTTGAGTTTTCTCCCAACAAAGCCTTTGGGGGATTAAAAGTACACTAAAAGGGTAAAAAAACAAGGGTACTATAGCAGGGAAAATACATAGAATACAGAAATACTAAGAACAAGTAGTCAGCTAAGCTTTGGTCATGTAAATAGCCCGCCTCGGGTCGTATCTGGTGAAAGAGAATCCAGAACACTGTCCGCATTTCTGCTGAATCGCAATGACTAGCCTTTGCAGCAGGTACGAACCGGAGCGAGAGTCACCAGTTCCATTACAATATTAGTTCAGTTAACACTCACTAAACTCGCATTGGTAAATGTGGAAACGGACGAAGACATTAAATTAACAATAGTGAATTGGGGAAAATCGAAAGCGGGCTTAGAACGAAAAGTATAATTCACGGGGTCGACAATATTTATGACGGTTAGCCTCCGTGGTGTAGCGGTACTAAACATGAGAGCTATGCAAGGGGCGCGGGTTCAGTATCCACTCAGTACAAATATCACGAACATATCTATTTGCATTGGTTCAATATTTCTGTGCCCTAAAAGTCAATTAACTGGTTTCACTGCAATACTTCGATGCTGTCAAAGAGAGGTCAGATACTTTACAAAAATATTGGTTTTTACTAACACTGGTCGTGTGACCACGCACATGCACACGCACACGCACATGCAAGCACATGGTTAATCGGGAATAGTGTGTACTATTACGGATTAACTATGTGCTACGACGACATACTGTAAGAAACAACTTTTTAACACAATCGACATATATTTTGACTAAAAATCGTTAAAAAAATTACTCACTAAGAAGACGACAAGTACGTAAAACGAATTCATTTTCTCTACGTCCACTCAACTCAAAGGTTGTATTTCAAATGGAAACATTTTCGTTATATGAATGCAATGTCCTTACTATGACGTGAATATACATACTGGAATTAAATATTAACGAACGCCAGTGTATAAGGACGCGTTCCAACTTTATCGTAACGTCAAAATTAGGAGGTAGGACACGACTGTATTCCCGTCCCAATTGAGCAGTCCGAGTGGGGAAGTACCACCGCCCTACAGAATACCGCGGCCCTAATAACCTAGTGTTGTATTACCGGCGGTGAATAGGTTAGCCAGCGCTCATTGGAAAGTTTTTGTATGTGACCAAAGGCATGTACTGTTTCGTTTTCTGCATTGACGGCACAGAAACTGTTCTTACAGGGTCGTACATACAAATATGACGCCACTGGTGTTGCACACGTACATAGGCTATGGTACCCACTTGTCTGCCACCATCTGTGGGCGATATGCTTGTCTGCCACCTAAATGTTATAAAACCCAACTTCTGAAAAATTACGCTCTAAAAGTAAACAAGAAATTGTTGGAGTAAGTGGCATAATACCACGGTTATCCTTGATAATTTTTTGTAAAATACTTTTAGAACATGATTTTTTAGTATTCAGGTTTTAGTTTTAAACTTACTTTTTTTTTTTTTTTTAATAAATTAAAACAAATTGCGTCAAATAACCCACTCCGCAGCGTTCCCGGCGCAAAGGTGCCCATGATGCTGGCTGCGTTGTCCCGCTGAATCGCAATAGCTAACTTTTGCCCCAGGAAGCCTTTGCCCCAGCCGGATCGGAAGTCACCGCCTTGGTCGTGGATGCGGCGGTCAATTTCCGCGATCCTACCTTTTTTATTTATATTATTTTGGGGCAAGCAATAGTTATAATTTATACATGTTTGAAATGTGCTAATTAAGTCCATTCCATTGATACCAAACACGGCATATTAATTACCATAGTACTTTATGACCGTTAGACTGCGTTAATTAATATACTTCTTTTTTTTTACGTGCGCAATATACCCACGGATACCTCCCCACCGGAGTCGGTGGAAGAGGTTATGTCGGACTCGAAACGACTAAAACGCATGACGTCTGTGGGTAACCTACATAACTACATAATATACATACATATTTCAATGGAATTCAATGGAAACAGCTGCACCGACATAGTGAGAACGTGCCCTTATGGTATAAAATATTGATAACACACATATTTTTATCGCAAAATTCAAGCGACTTATTTTAAATGTTCCGCTAAGGATAATGTAATCATATAACCAATAACTAACATTTTAACTGGCTAGTACGGATAAATAGTTTACAATTAGTGGTCTCCTGGCATACGTGACGACAAAAAAACCCGACCGCTGCCTAAAAGATCGAAACAAGTTTTGATAGCGGGCACCCATTTGTCGCCTGCTATCTGACTTGTTTTGATCTCGTAGGCAGCAGTTGGGCTTTTTTTATTTTTCAATAATTAATGTAATTTTAAACTTTTTAGTTATGATATGACATATCGCATACCTAGATAAAGACGAGCTTAAAGAGTGCAAATTAAGAGGTTGAATAATTGTCTCTCAAAATATAGAATTACAAAAACATTTGACTGAAAAAGAATTAACAATCACTTCAAAACTATCTACATGGGTACAGTCGACAGCAGTACGAAAAAGTCGCAGAAAAAAAAGAAATCAAAACATCATGGACAGCAAATACTAAATACTAGTATTGCGGATCTTGGCTTATCGGATGAATACAGTCATCGACAGCTGACACACTAGTCTCCCAGACACCACAAGATATATTCTGTGAATCTGTAAAAGATGGCACTATTGTCGAGAAGGTCGAGAGGTCTACCATTTAAAAACCCAGTAACGATGACAACACGTCTAATGGAGATTATCGTTGTAAATAATCCCTTATCTTGTGACTCTTGTGAATCCCGTTTGTTGACATTGGGTAGTCAACAATTTACCGGATTTTCAAGAAATTAATAGAATTACGACTAAAAAATAATGATGTTGCACAATATAAAGTTTCTGCCTGGATAAAACCATATGCTCTAACGTACGAAGTCCTTAAATCGTGTTATGTCCTGGACTTTATTAGCAACGATTACATCATTTTTTTTATACTACTTAAGTGGCAGACAAGCGCACGGTCCACCTAATGGAAAGTGGTTACCGTGGTCTATGGACGTGTGTAACACCAGAGAAGACACACTCGCGCTGTCGACCCTGTAAGCACAGTCTCTGTGCCGTCAGGGCAGAGGACAAAGCAGGACAAGGCTTTAGTCATCCCACTGACAGCACAAATTCTCCAGTGAGCTCTGGCTACCCTACTCACCACTGGGAACACAACATGAAGTTATTATAACCGCGGTATTCTGTAGTTGGTCTGCTCAATTGGGCGGAAATACCGCCGTGTCTTACCTCCTATATAAAAATCATAATCATTATGTGTGTAGTAGAAAACGACGCGAACCCTACACGGCTACTTCACGAACTATCAGGAGCGTTGAAATGCTTAGGAAAGTGTAATATAATAATGGTTAATGTTAATAAAAGTTAAAAATTTATAAAACCCCCGTCTAAAAAAACAACCCCCAAAAATTCGAAAATAAGTTATGTTAGTTAAGGCCCAACCAAATGGATAACACAGGATATCAGAAACTCCACGAAAAGGAAGATAGAGTTACTATAAAGATAGAACATCACAAAATAGGAGTAATTATCAAAACTCCGTGGTAATATTGAAGAGATCTATAATGAAAGCAAAGATGAATGATAATGAATGAATAATAAAAATGATATGAATCTCAAATTTATTAGTAATTCTAAAAATAAATCCAAAGCAACAAGGGACATCATTAAGAACAAAGTCGATTGTATTCGTTTTCAAGACAATGTAGACGAAATTGAAACCAGCAGTAGTGGCCTCATCAAGGATCCACAAGTAATGGCTGAAACCTTTAATTTTTTTTTTGTTGACTTAACTTATAACGACAGTAAACAGATAGGCAATGTTAATTTTTCAACGACACAACATAATAGCGTAGTTTGTTCCTAAAACCTGTAACAGATGTGGAGGTGATACGAACTGTACTCTCTCTGAACAACACAAAATCCGTTGATTTTGATAGCATCTCCACACATATATTGAAACAATGTGTGGGTCTAATCTATCCCGTATTAAAATACCTTCTAAACTTGTCCCTCACAGAAGGAATTTTTCTAGATAGACTCAAATTATCCTTAGTTAAACCACTTTAACTTACTTATACATGTATATAAATGTATTTTTATACACTATTCGATAAAATTTGAATAAAAAAAAATTGCCAGTAGCATTTTAGCACCTAAAATCTACATATCTTTCATTTGAGACTCCAAACATCAAAATTCGTCCAGCCGTTAGGCCTGTAGAAGGGAACAATGAAAACTACATACATACATACACACGCGCGTAATACATTACCCTCCCTGGCACAGTCGGGTAGAAAGATAGCCTACTCTAGAGACTCGTCCATCTTTTTCGAATCAAAGGCTTAGATTTTATTAGCCCAAAACTTGGCGACCGCCAAAGCGTTTTTCGTTGTCCTACATAAGTCCACGTCAGTACAGGCGGAGGGGAATGGAGGACAGGAGAGCAAATGCATAGACTGAACCGTTCAACAGCAGTGTACTGACTCGAGAGTCAACCTTTCCTGATAGCAGATAGATTAAATAGGCTCATCGATTTCATAATGAAGAATGCCTTCGTATTGAAATATTATTTCTATTGGCTGAAACTCGTGGGTAGTAAGTCCTATTTCAATCATTAAGCCTTTGGTCTGCCACCTAGGCTGTGCAATCGGGTTGCTAGCTTCTTGCAGGGGCGCCGAATTTGCACCAATAAGGTCTGGAATTCATCACACACGTGTGTCCTTCTGCCTACAGCCCTTTAAGCGGGGCGTAAAAAAACATATAATGAGGCCGTCACGCGGAGTGCCTCCTTTGTAAAATTGTATATGTATGTACTGGTGACCCTCTTTTCTGAGACTTTTTTTTATTAAAGAATATTAGAACCGAAACTGCGGTAGCCTAGTGGTATTGGTAATGGACTGCTGAGACGAGGTCTCGGGTTCGATCCCAGGTTTTACCATGGCACACACCAATGACTTTTCGATGCTTTTCGAAGTTAGGTGTGTATTTATCGCAGGTTTATAAGTGCCTGGTTAATGGCAATAGGCTCGCCACCTATTATTTTGGGACCTAAACATAAACTGGCGAAAAGTGGGTGCTAGCACTTCTACCTACCCCTTCGGGGATATAGGCGTGAGTTTATGTTATGTTATGTTAGAACCGAAATTACTAATATTCTCTCTAACCCCTTCAGCTAAGCTAAATTGCTTGTGTTAGGAGTGGGTTCACGTCGGTAGTGTAATGGCCAGGATTCGAACCCGGTACCTCTCGACCGTAAGGCCGACTCCTTAACCTTGTGTACCATCAGGCAAGGCGAAGTCTAATCCCAGTCGAAGCTTTCACCTCGGAGTCTGTGGCCCACTTTGCCAAACTAACAGCGGATATGGTTGGACTTCATAGCCAAAGTCATTGCGGTAGCCTAGTGGTATGGGTAATGGACTGTTGAGACGAGGTCACACACCAATGACTTTTCGATGCTTTTCGAAGTTATGTGTATATTCATCACAGGTTTATAAGTGCCCGGTTAATGGCAATAGGATCGCCACCTATTACATTGAGACCTAAATATAAACTGGCGAAATGTGGGTTCTAGCACCTCTGCACCCTCATTTCGCCAGTTTTATATATCGGGGATATAGGCGTGAGTTTATCTTATGTCATATTTGGAGTGAGGCAACTAGCACCAACTACTCATAGCGACTCCCATAGATCCTCTCCGAGGCACGACCAGACCTGAGACCAGATTTACCTATGTTCATGCAAACACATATTTGCACTGAGCGGGGATCGAACCCTTGCCTCCAGTGTAGCGGCCGCATTCACTATCGCCACGCCACGGAAGTTGTCATTTCATACTCCCCTATCAAGACCTACTAAACTAGGCTAAACTAGCTCGTGTTATGAGTTCTAGAAATATGGAACTTACATACACATTATAAATAGAAAGAATACACTTTCTAAAACCATTCATGCATACGGAAATCGAACCTGCGCCCCCTGACGTAACAGTCGAACGCACTACCGCTGCGCCACAAAGGATATTAATCACTTCGCCAGGTCTAAGGTTTCCATAGTAGTGAGATCATTGGCATGCATATCTCTCAACGACGCCAAGCCAGCACTTCTTGGGTCTACCGCCGAGAAGATGAAGTGGCGACTCTCCTTTATTTTCATACCACTTATATGGCAATGTATTTTTTTTATACCACTTAGGTGGCAGACAAGCACACGGCCCACCTGATGAAAAATGGTTACCGTGGCCTTTGGGCGTGTGTAACACCAGAGGAGTCACACTCGCGCTGTCGACCCTGTAAGCACAGACTTTCTGTGCCGTCAGTGGTCAATTAGATATATATGTATAGTAACAGGTAAACATGTTTCATTGTATTATCGGACTAAAACCCCGTTCTATTATTGTCCACATAAAGGAGACGGTAGACCGGGAGCATTCTCAAATAATGGGATTAGGCGCACAATGCCACATTCTCAAAATGACACATAATAATTTCGCAAAATGACATATTCTCAAAATGTCATATTTTGAAAACGCCACATCGCAAAATGTCACATTAGCAAAATGCCATTTTCGTAAAATGCCATTTTCGCAATATGCCATGCGCATTTTCATGAACAACGCCACCTAGATAATATAATAATATATATCAACAATCTTTATTTCATAAGTTCCGGCAGAATCAAAAAAGTAAAGACATTCATTTCGATGAACAATAATAAAATTGTTACAAAAGTTTAATGATAACAGTTTGACATTGCCGGAATTTCTGCGTAAAGTTATTTTTCTGCCATTATACCAATAGTGTTTTTATTTTATTATACCGCTTACAATCAATAAGCTGATATTTGTATACTTTCAGGTGCAGCGTAGACTAAATTCCAAAAAAATACATTTTAAAATTTGAAATATACCTAATTTGAAATATACAGGGTTACCTCGTAAGTCGTGCGAAGTCGAAGTTTGACTTGTACTGATTTTTGTTTGATGCTATAACTATCAATCGTCTATCTACAACCTATTTAGTTGAGGTAACTCTATTTTTATTTTTCATAATGATGAAGAAACTAATCTGCTACACAAAAATCGTATAACAATAAATATTTGAACAATAATAAACAAAAAAAATAGGCCAATAGACAAGAAATCGGACTTTTTAAAAAAAAATCTTTAAATCCTTATAACTTGAAAAGGGTTAGGTTGGGGGGGCAGGGGTCCAAGGGGAAATCTGTCAGAAATGGTGGGAACAACGACCCCTTAACGGGGTTCGCACGACTTACGAGGTAACCCTGTATACAAAAAATTAACTTTTTGAAAAGTTATAATTTTTGTAATTTATTATAGTATGATTCTTATTCTTAACAACATCTGATATTTAAGATTACATTTTCAATTTATTTTATGTTAAAATAAAATGAATAATGATCCATATAAATACTGATAAAAAAAAATCGATTTGTTTTATTTATAAATCATGGGCCTACTTGCAATAAGTGGATATCCCAAAAGTCACTCTTTTATTGTCACTAAAGTACATTATTATATTAAACTTATAATTATCATTTGAGAATGTATCATTTTGATAATGTGGCATTTTGATAGTGTGGCATTCTGCTAGTGTGGTGTTTTGCTAATGTGGCCTTTTGCTAGTGTGGCATATTGAGAAAGGGCATTTTGCGAATGTGTCATTTTGCTACAGCATTTAGATTTGGAAGTTAAAAAAGTCTTGCGTTACATACAAAGCTGTTTGTCGTTTAGTATTCGTTTTCAGTACGCTTTGAAGTTTAGAAACAGTTAAAAACTTATAATTGCCGCGTTATAAACTATTAATTTTAAAACTGTAAATTGTGATTGTGACCCATGTAGACAAATATTTGTACTCAGCGGAAATGGTGATGTAATTGCACTACCACTATGCTACAAAAATGGTCAAAATCGTCTTAATTTGAGAATAGATAGTTTTCCATTATCTACAATCAAATTTTAAAGGCTTTTAGTTACTTAAAATGCCTATAAGACTCAAAATTCTTTGTACACAACCCCGGAAAAATCCAATCAAATTTTTCCTTTACGGCAATCTCCATTTTCCTATTATTTTTCTCATTTGTGAGATGAAAATTATATATCTTATTAACACCCACTCTGGAACAATGTAGGTAAATTTTAATAAATAAATATATATATTTGTAATTATAAGTATTTTTAAGTATGTATATATTCATACAGTTACATATGTACTTTTACAACTATTTAATTAAACGCCAACAAAACCTGGAAGAAATTGTGTAAAGCGATAAGGCCGCCCTGTGTAGTGTTCTTGTCTTCTCAATTTCTGTAACATAAATATTGTAATTGACGTACAATACAGAATAGAGTAAATAAATTTATAAATTTATCTATCAGTAACGAAAACTACTTGTGTGGTTTAATGTCATCGTTTTTATCATCACGTTCGTTATATTTCTTTCCAGTTTAAATGCGAAACGGCTGAACTTCAATATTTTGAATAGCCTGGATTTTAAGATACTTTTGATTGTATTACAAAACATAAATTGTGTTATATTTATTATTCATACTATAACTCGTCCAGACTTATACTAAAATTTACATATTACATACTCGGATATGACATTAGACGCTAATGCTCCCAGTGAATCATTCCCTTTAAACTAATTGTGTTAATAATAAATAATACGGTCAAACATTAAACTCAAGGCTCTGTTATGACAGAACCAGGAAAATGATTTCAAGACCAATATGCATATAAGTATTCATGCAATGAGAAGCTAAAGCTCTAATATTGTGATAAAATAACTAACATTTCTTGGGTCTACTCCTCCTAAAGCGGCCCAATAGAAGTGGCATGGTCAGAAATGCAAGCGCTTACCACAAAATGTAGCTTCACTAGCGGTGATTTTCCTGCAGTTGTAAACATTGTACAATTCAACCCCACTAAGACACAAGTATGTGTATTGGGGAGTGGCTATAGAGGCCACACGGCAGCCTCTCGTACCGTCTGACGCAGATAATCACCGAGCACGGGTGCTTCGGGAAGTATCTGAGTCGGATGGAGAAAGTGCCAACGTCCGAGTGCCATCACTGCGACTCGAGCGAGGACTCGGGGCCGCACACGCTCACCAAGTGTCCGGCGCGGGAGACGCCGAGACGGGAGCTTGTCGCGGCCTTGAGAGTGAGAGTTCTCACGCTCTCCACCTTGCTCGCGGTGATGGTCCGTTGCGCGAATGCGTGGCCAGCCGGCGCATCCTTCTGCGAGCAAGTAATGCTCGTGAAGGAGTAGGTGGGGCGGGAGCGACGCAGGATCACAGGCCATACTGCCCGCGTACGAAAGCAACTCGGGCGTCTGAGGTCGATGAACGACTTCCGCCCCCCATGAGCGCAGGCCTGAGGGTGTCTGGTGGAGCCGCCTGTCACCCTGGCAGAAGCAGGCCGCGGCAGTGGCGCGCCTGACGCGGCTCCCCGTTTCCGGGGACGAGTTGGGGACTCTGTAGTCCCCACACACCCGAGGAGAGTGCGAGGGATATGCCTGTCAACCTCACCTTTGGCAACCAAAACGACCCACAGGCGACGTGCGTTTTAGTCGGTTCGAGTCCGCTTACCATCTCCTCGAGTATTGGGATCCTTGGTGTCGATATCTCCAGCGACGATTAATATATTGTACAATCGTGAGAACTTTACTTGTGCGATGTAGGGGTCGTTGTTATTGGAGGTAGGACACGACGGTATTCTCGTCCGAATTGAGCAGTCTGACTGGGGATGTACCTCCACCCTACAGAAAACCACGGCTATAATAACCTCGTGTTGTGTTCCCGGTGGTGAGTAGGGTAGCCAGAGCTCACTGGAGAGTTTTTGTGCTGTCAGTGGGAAGACCAAAGGCTTGTCCTGATATTGTGTTCTGCACTGAAGGCACAGAAAATCTCTGTTCTTACAGGGTCGGCAGCACGGATGTGAGTCCATGGTGTTGCACATGTTCATAGGTCACGGTAACCACTTTCCATCAGGTGGGCTGTGTGCTTGTCTGCCACCTAAGTTGTATAAAAAAGAAAAAATGTTGTAGTTCGCCTTGCTACTGCTAGATGGCTTATGAGTTTTACTATTCATAGAACTACAAGTATTTAAAAAATAAATTTATTAACACTAATGAAAAACTGTAGATGTATGACTTTTCGTTGTGCTCACATTACATGATTTTTCTCTTGGTATCAGTCTAATGATTCTTCTTTTAGTTGCATAAATAAAACTACTATTACTTTCAATTACAAATCCGTAGATATTTTTCAGATTTCCCATTTCTTGAATTTTATTTCGGCCTTTATGTACAGTTTTATGAATTCGATAAATTTTATCTATTGTAGAGAAGTATAGGTTATTTCTATTATCAGATGTAAAACCTGTCAAGACGAAATCACCTGTTTTGATAGCTGTTTCTTTATGTTTACTACAAGTAAATAATCCAGAAGTATTATGAAATACAATACTGCCATCTGTTTTTACAGCTATCATTTTCACTTTACTTTTATTGTTGAAACCTGGTATTTCTGTAACTTTTTCGTCTTTGTATAAAAAAGCTTTCTGATCTGGATACGTTGTGAAATACAATCCATTTCTGTAAAACATTTGCCAAATGCTTGCATTTATTATGTTTAAATTTGTCGCACGATGTGATATCGGGTTAAGGGCAAAAATTCCGTTTTCACCTCCAACGTATACTGTTAGATTATCATCAGCGTCTATAGCTGTTGCAAAACCACCTTCGACATCATTAATTTCACCACACTGTTTAGTTATTAAATTTAGATAGCCAAGTTTGAACGGCGGTATTACATAATGAGATATTCTATCAAATTTATGTGTAGTGTAACTAAAGAAAAGTGTTTCAGTAACATGGTCTAGATTTAATTGATATGGTGATTCGAAGTTCTTGGAGAGCACTTGCTTTGTGTATCCCTTTTTGCGGAGGGTTACACATTTTGAACATTGATTGATTACCGGGGCCACTGATATGAACACAGACATTATAAGGAACTTCATCTGAAAAAGAAGTTCTTATCGATCACGTTTTGTTAAATGTGCAAACAAATTGTAAGCGGTAAATTTGCTCTGATTCGTGTAAAAAATGTTTCATTTTGAATCGTAGTACATTTAAAACATAATTCTCGATAGCATCCCAGATATGAGAAACGCTACACATTGGACAAAAAATTAAATGGACCGGATACTTTGGCAATCCTCGGAATGGGTACCACACGATCGAGGTGGTAAAATTTCATTGGAATTGACAAAAATAGTACTCATTCCAACTATTATGTTAAATATGTCTACACAGAATAACACGTGCACCGCTTGGATGCCACCCACATGCGGTGCAGAATATCTGATCAAGAACCAAGCGGTTCGGAGACTATCCTTTGTCGCACCATTAGGGCCTAGAACTCATTACCAGCTTACGTGATCCCTTCTTCCTACAGTCCCGGGCCCTCTAAGCGGGTAGTCAAAAAGTATAAGATGAGGCCGTCAAGCTGAATGTAACCATTGTAACATGGTATATGTAAGTAATGGTGACCCTCTTTTCTGAGACTTTACCTTCAGCTTAGACTTCAGGCGAGGCGGAGTAGATAGAAGAACACTAATGTGTCCTATTTATAAAAAAACTTTACAAATATATGAGTCTAAAGGCTGCAGTAGGAATTTACAAGACTTTCCAACATCAGTCCCACACATAGAGTTACTGCTCATAAAATTTTAGAGCCACTCTCCTCAATCACTTAAGTCGCAACAATTAACTATACTAATTAAAAAAGAAATAACTTCTTTGTACTACAGACGATTAAATGATGGATGTTTCTTTGCGTTGAACAGTACAGTCAACTGCACAGAAATCTTAGGCCCCTATTTATGGGAGCAACTATTATCTGCTTCCCAACTCCTGGAGGGAAGCTTAACAAATACCTATCTACCAGAGCTCACTTTTTATCTCTAGGACGCGCCAATTCACTTCACCTCACCTAACGGTAAGGCTAATTCTCCGGGAAAGAGGGTCACCATTGTATACACGTAGCTTATTATGATGGTGGCACTCAACTTGGCGACCTCATCAGATGCTTTTTCACGCCCCGTTTAAAGGACCTTGGGCCTGGACTGTAGGACCAAGGAAACACGTGTGCTAGTAAAGAGTTCCAGGTCTTAGTGGTGCGGCAAAGGAATGATCAGATACTTTGCACCGTGTGTGGGTTTCATCCAAGCAGTGTACGTGTTGTCCTGTCTAAGAAAGAAGAGGGTGAGACTAATTGAAAGATGAACATCAAAACACTCAACAAAAAACACAAAGTTGAGTTCATTAAATGGTACGCTCAGTGTCTGCTGTTGCTACCTGCGGTCGGCCACGGAAGCATTCCTTAATATACAATTATATTTATGCAGTCATTAGAAACCCATACATCACTAATTGCGATATATTTATTACCTAAATCATTCTGACGTCCAATTATAACACAATACACTTAGTCATAACATATTTGTGCAGCTTATTCAACATAAATAAAGATACGCTTTGGAAATATTATTATTATTAATAATTATTTTCACAAAACGCTGCAATGTAATGCAATGCGATAGTGCTAGTACTATTAATATTAATTAAAGCTTTCCAGCCCCACTAGATGATTATCACAATTGTTAGTAGAACATTTTTTTTTCTTCTATGGCGTCCCAATGATTCCGCCAACAACTCAGTTTTTATATACTTATCGAAATAACGTGTAAAAAAGTACAAGTGTCAATTAACAAAATAAACAAAATTTCTTTTCCATACAAACAGTTGATTTTGAAAGAGGCCAAAAGGTTTATGGACTGTTGAAATACCTGAAAAGAGGAGACATCATTGAAGCAGACACAATGTTAGGTGGTAGAGCAAACGACAGGTTAATATTGTTAAGATTTATGAAGTAACATAATGTATAAATGAGTGGGGAATTCACATAACTCAGGAGGGTGTTAAAGTTGGCAGGAAGAGGGATATCGTTTGAGGGAAGGAGATCATAGTAGTAGAACAGAATAGAATAATCAGTAGGATTGACACATAATTTGACATTTGTGACTTTAATGACAGTTGTAAACGTATGCTAGTTTGTGCTGTCAGTGGGATGACTAAAGGCTTGTCCTGCTTTGTCCTCTACACTGACGGCACAGAGACTCTGTGCTTACAGGGTGGGCAGCGCGAGTGTGGGTTCTCTGGTGTTACACACGTCCATCGGCCACGGTAGCCACTTTCTATCAGGTGGACCGTGTGCTTGTCTGCCACCTAAGTGGAATAAAGAAAATGGGTTTAAATAGCGTTGTGTAGAATGTTGTGGAATATTTATCTATTTATTATCAGCTTATTGTATTTTGTCCAATGGTTTTGTATTTGCGGTAACTGATAACGTATTGTATGTACTAGTTGACTTTGTAGTATCAATGTAATTAACATAAACTCACGCCTATATCCCCGAAGGGGTAGGCAGAGGTGCTAGCACTCACATTTCGCCAGTTTATGTCCCAATGTAATAGGTGGCGAGCCTATTGCCATTGACCGGGCACTTATAAATAAATAACTTCGAAAAGCATCGAAAAGTCATTGGTGTTAGCCATAGTAAAACCTGGGATCGAACCCGAGACCTCGTCTCAGCAGTCCATTACCCATACCATTAGGCTACCGCGGTTTATTTTTATATTTATTTATATTAAATTATTAAAAAGAGGTAAAGCATGTAGCGTTGTAGGTACCTAATCTATGGATCTGCTGAATGTTTACCAGTAGAGAGCCAAATGATTTGTGAATATCATAGGTTATATTAGTATGCTATCGGGGTGGGTCAGCAGCGATAACAGCTAGTTAGCCAGTAATATATGTAATGAAATATTAGTCCATATATACCTAGTCTAGCCATAAATATTGTTACGAAGAAAAAACATTTTTTTTTATTGCAAATAATATTTATTACTTTTACAGTGTACAGTGTGTTAGTTTAATACATAAATATAAAACAATTTAAAATATAAAAAGCTTATTCGAAGTGGTCTCCATAAGCTGCAACACAGTCCTTTAAACGTTAATATTGTTCGATGTATTGGCGCCAAAATTAGAAAGCACAATTAACAATCGTATAAAAATGACAGATTCCAAAATCAAATGTAATATCTTTCGTATTTTAATTGTAACAGTATTTATGGCCAGACTAAATATACATATATATAATCACGCCTTTATCCCCGAAGGGTTAGGCAGAAGTGAATTAACACAGATATTTCACCAATCATTAATTTCGGTTCCACGGAATAAGGGGGTGAGCCTATTCCGGGCGCTATTGTTGACTCAAGCCATGCATCTGAGACTGAGTCTGGGCTGTATATATCTGTTTGGTGTTAAACAGCCCCATCCCTTAATCGCCTTGTACGACACCGCATGGGATGAAATGGGGTGGCCCAATTTCTCCTGTCAACAATAGTGCCCGGAATACGGCCCCTATTACGAGGGACCAAATACAATTATTGGTTAAATGTGGGTGTTAATTCACCTCTGCCTGACCCTCCTGGGATAAAGGCGTGATTATATAAAAATAAAAATATATTACATAATAAATGTCCATTCCTACTGATAAATGTAAATATAAAAGATACAAACTTAAATTATGGAAGAAGACTGGACGTGGTGACCTGAAACACGAGCCTTGAGTTTAGCTCGGGCACGAATAACCTACATTACAATTTGTATACCAACTGTGTAACTTAACAATTTAAAACTGTCCATATACTTAAATAATGGGGTGTGTTTCACCGTCTCTGAATTTCTACTAAACGGTAGATAAAACTCTTCCAAAAAGTTTGCTCTGCATCCAAAAATGCGCTACCCTTTTTGGTTGGAGAGAAAACTTTCTGAAAGACTCTGGGAGTCTGAAAGATTTATCGGGGTTGATGGCCAGATAAACGAAACACACGATACAATACCAATATGTGTGATGTTGGAAATTCCATATGGTTTTAATAGGTCTTATCAATGGCAGGCGGGAAACCAAGACATATCGAACGAAATGATAAATTACAGTGAACGTAAAAAACGATATAATATATTAAGCGAAGTCTTCAAAACCTTTGTGAATATTTATTTTCTTTTTTTGAAGTGCATAGCGTTTGTTTATTTTCCAAATTATTTTTATGTTCGATAAAATCATTACTGATTGCAGTTTTATAGTCTATTAAAGCTATAAAGTGCTGCATAAAGTGTCGATACTAAGATCTGTTGCTAATAGTACGTTCACAGCAGTTGTTCCATCACTGGATAATGGGACAACTAAAAATACATATGTGTAAGGAAAATCTTCAAATATTTGCTAATAATGTATACTGTATGGTAATTAGAATTTATAATAAACTACCTGCTCAATTTAGGACTCTAAAGCTTAAGACACTTACATATAAACTATTTCAATTCCTTCTGACCAAATGTTGCTACTCCACGAAAGACTTCCTAAGCCAACGTTTTGAGTCTAAAATTGACTTATTCTGTGAACCTTAACTTGAATAATCTATGATTTGACATTTTTGTAATTATATAACTTCTATTATGACTATATCATTTAAACGAGGAATTATTATTAATTGTTTGCTGACATTATTTAAATTTGTAGTACTACCTTTTTTTTTACGTGCGCAAAATCCCCACGGATACCTCCCCACCGGAGCCGGTGGAGGAGGTTACGTCGGACTCGAACCGACTAAAACGCACGCCGCCTGTGGGTCGTTTTGGTTGCCGAAGGTGAGGTTGACAGGCATATCCCTCGCACCCCGGCCGACCCAGGGCCATCTCTCACGATCTGGCCCTCTTCTCGGGTGTGGGGATTACAGAGTCCCCAACTCGACCCCGGAAACGGGGAGGCGCGCCAGGCACACCACCGCCGCGGCCTGCTTCTGCCAGGGTGACAGGCGGCTCCACCTGTCACCCCCAGGCCGGCGCTCATGGGGGCGGAGGTCGTTCATCGACCTCCGACGCCCGAGTTGCCTTCGTACGCGGGCAGCTTGGCTTGCGATCCTTCGTCGCTCCCGCTGCCGCTTCCGTCCCGCCTCCTCCTTCACGAGCATTACTTGCTCGCAGAAGGAGGCGCCGGCCGCCCACACATCCGCGCAGCGGACCATCGCCGCGAGCAAGGTGGAGAGCGTGAGAACTCTCACTCCCAGGGCCACCACAAGCTCCCGCCTCGGCGTCTCCCACGCCGGACACTCAGTGAGCGTGTGCGAACCTGAGTCCTCGCTCGCGTCGCAGTGATGGTACTAGGACGTTGGCTCTTTCTCCATACGACGCAGATACTTTCCGAAGCACCCGTGCTCGGTGATCATCTGCGTCAGACGGTACGAGAGGCTGCCGTGTGGCCTCTCTAGCCACTCCCCCATGATGGGTCTTACCGCCGTTACAACGGCGCGCCCTGCGCCTGGTCGCCCAAGTCGTAGCTCCCATTCCGCCACCATTTCCCTGTGGAGCCGGGATCTCACGGCCCGAATTCCTTCGGGCTCGGGATCGTGACCCCGCTCCCGCGCCGCCTTTCGGAACCGGTATAGCACCGAAAGGGATCTCGCTTCCAGGATCCATGGTGGCGATCCGGCGAGGAGACTCGCCGCGTTGAAGGATATCGTGCGGTACCCCCTTATGATGCGGCACGCCAACTTCTGCTGCGGACGCTGCAGCAGGGGCATGTGCCGATCATTCAGAGTGTCCGCCCACACGGGACACCCGTACAGCCCCTACAGCCGTACAGTCTCCTGCAGGAGTCCTCCGGGCCCCTCAGGTTAGGCAGTATCCGCGCCAGAGCTTTGGCTGTGCCCACCAATTTGGGGCCCAGACTTCGGAAGTGCTTCCCGAAGTCCCATCGGCCGTCGAGCACGAGCCCCAGATATTTCATCTGGGGCTTGATGCCGATGAGAGTGCCTCCCACTGTGAGACTGGAACCAGGTGGTGGCGTGCGCCGAGGTCCATGAAAGAACATGGCCTCGGATTTATGCAGAGCCACCTCAAGGCCCAGCCGCCGGATCCGTTCCACGACTTGAGCAACCGCGGTCGTGGCCCTCTGGGTCGCTTCGCGGTATGTAGCCCCGCTCGCCGTCACTAGCGTGTCGTCCGCATAGCACGTGACGGCGGCGCCATCCGCGAGCTCACCGCGAAGCACCCAGTCGTATCCGATGGTCCACAGGAGCGGCCCAAGAACCGATCCCTGTGGAACACCGCACGACATCTCACGCCGACCGACGCCGGTCACACTTGGGTAGATGACGGCTCTCTCCGTCAGGTACGCCCCGACTATGCGGCGGAGGTAGAGAGGCACACCGTGGTACACGAGTGCCTCCCTGATGAAACTCCAGGGTAAGGTGTTGAACGCGTTGGAGATGTCCAAGGACACCGCCAACGTCACGGGCGACTGCCTCCTCCGCCAAAGTCCTCACGCGCATGATGGCATCCACGGTGAGACCGTCTTCTCCCAGAGCTAGGACCCACGCGCGGCCTGGAATGCCTTCGGGTCCCGGGGCGGTGCTCTTCTTGGCTCTAAGCCTTCGCCCGCCAGCTCCAGTTCTACCCAAGTGACCTCGGGGACTTCGTCGTCAACTACCACACTGGGCGCCATAGGCGACCGAGGTGGCGGAGTCATCTGCAGCGGAACGTGTTCCGCTCGCGCCGGAAACAGGGACTCGACCACTCCACCGAGCAGAGCTGGCTGGAGAACCTGGGTCAACGGCGGGGCCCGGGGGCGCTGCTTTCCTCTTACCATAAGGTAAGGCCGCCTACATGGGTCCCGCTCCAGCGTCTTCATGAGCTCCTTATAAGCCGCGGCTTTCGCCCGCTTAATCTCCGCTCGGAGGGCATCTCTGGCCTCCCTGTATTCCACATGAAGCTCCGTCACTCGGGGCTCCGTATCTGCGGTTCGACTACGCCTCCTACGGAGTCTGGTCCACCGGCGGTGCGCGATCACGCAGGCTTGCCGTAGCCTCGTGATCTCCGCAGACCACCAGTAGACCCGACGCCTCGGACTATAGGGTGGAGCCCTAGGCATACCCGCATCGCAGACACGAGTCATGGCCTCCCGGAACCACACCGCCTCATCGTCGATATCGACAGGCCTGTCCGGCGCAATGGCCCAGGCCTGTACGATGGTGGCCCCCAGGAGGACCTCCCGATTCAGTCTCCCGAGGACCCAGCGTGGCTCGCGTGGGGCCGGTATGACCGGCGCATCACCCGCGGGGGGGGGGGGGGGGAGCCATCAAACCGAACGTATCGGTGATCCGCCAGTGTCTCCACCCCTACATTTTATTTCTGTATTCGGTATGCTTTATTATATTAAGTCTCAATTTCACTACTCACCCTGAAAAAGTATGGTAACTTTGTGTCTACTCACTATGCTTTTTTCTGATTCGTGGGCTTCGTGGCTGCGTGCGTTGGCTGGGTCCATTGATTGCACTGTGTCCCATTTTTTTCATTTTTTCTTTGTGGTCTCACTATTTATTCTGTGTGTCATATAACCTTACGATGTATGGTGGCGCTTGGCAGCGTGCGGTAATGGACTGTATTGCGGGAAGTAGCTAACTGTTCTATTGACGCTTTACACACAAAACAAGACAGGTGGCCGGGCTGCCGCGGATTCGATCCAGGCAGTGAATGCAGCCCGAGAAATTAGGAGAGGATGCACTAACCTTCACGACACACGTGTTTTCATCGCAGCCGGTACACGGATCTTCTCTTCCTTGCTCAGGAGCTGCCGTCAGCATCACTAGATCGCTTGAGGAACACACGAGAGGCACAATCCGATCGGTAAAGGTCTATGAAGCGGTAAAAATGTAACAAATATTATACATTTCTGAGAGACGCGAGCGCGGTCCGTCCGTCTTTACGCTGGCTAGTTCAAAGCGAGACTGAGTGTCTATATTTCACAAATGGCGGACGGAAGCCACATCTATGGTTAGTGCGGAAGGGGAGACAGGTATAAAAGGAGTGTGTTTCCGTGTCAAAAATACAGTTTCTACTTCGGCGCAACCATTCCCCCCGGCTTGAAGGGTTACCTTCGAAACGACAAATGCGAAACAAATCTAAAGTCTAATCTAAATCTAGGTTTGGGAAATAACAACTAAAATATAAACCTAGATTGGAGCTCGTGCCTACTGCTGGCTAGGCAGCGGGCAGAGGCGAACAAACAACACAACGCAACAGTCTCGACCAAGACGAGACGCGATTAGCCAACAACAAAATAAGGGTCTCTTCACGTGGGACCGATACAACAAGCGAGTGCTTCTTCTCCTCGGGTGGTTCGGAAACCGTAGTGGGATTGAATTGACTAACTGGCCACCCATCCAACGCGGCATGAATCCAGGACGGTCCACCAAACCACAACGGGTGATCCAAAATTTGCGAAGGAAGCAATCCACGAGAGAGACAATCGGCTGGGTTGTCGGTGCCAGCAACGTGAAGGAGATTATGTGGCGCCAATTCAGATTGAATTTTGCCACTCTATTAGCGACGAATGTGTCCCAACGATGGGGCGAAGAGTGGGCCCAACACAAAGCGACTGTTGAGTCCTAAAAGCTAAAATTCTACTAATATTAATGCGAAAATTTACAATTATGTCAAATAAATTACCTTAAAGATTCCGACCACAATACAAAATGTCATTAAGCGACACGGAAGTGCTAGTCTTAGCACTGCCATCCAAAACTACGCGGAGTTTTAGTAGTAAGCTTATCTTCTCTAATAACTCCGCGGTGCGGGATAATGTACGAAGGCTGGGTCCCGCCAGTGTCCGCAGGCGCAGGTGAGATGTAACCTTTATCTAAATATTCATTAACAACCTCATCATAGGCCCGCTTCGACTTTGGGGACGCCTGCATCTTTCGTTCCAAACTGGTGGTAGAGATTTGACGGCACAAATTTGTCACAAATTTCGACCGGGTTGGTACCACCGTGCAATATTGCGAAAAACCCTTCATAGTAATTCAATTTCGGTTGGATTGCGTTCAGGGATCAGCAAATGCATAGCCGGGTAGGGGTGATGGTGGTCGCAGCACTAGTGGGACCAGTGGGTCTTGGCGTAGTCTAGTGAGGATGGTGCGGGGCGACGCGCCGGTCAGGGAGACCCGTAGAAACGGTGGTGCCGCTGGCCGCCCGCGGTATAGTACAGAGGCCCAACTGGGACTAACCACCCTGGAAGGCTGCCTCACCAGACCGCGCATAATCCCGGTATGGCTCGTCGTGCCGGTTGGTGACCGGAAGTGGGGGCCAGGCGACCATATTCGGGGGGGTACGGGGGCCCTTCCGTACGGCGTGTCGGCTCACGCCATGCCTCATAATCATAGACAAAACCAATATCCCGCACTTTGTCACGCGGTGCTGCGACGACAATCACCTCTTTTTTTCACGCCCTTTTCTCCTTTTCATCATGGCAGCGCATTTAAGAGTATTGGGCAACACAGCGGCTCTACAGACTCCCACAAGCTCGCTATTTGAGGTGGAGTCCACTAACATCTGTGGACTCCATGCGAACCTCAACGCCGTCCACCAACACCTTGAGACGGCGAAACCAGATATGCTCTTTCTCACGGAGACACAAATAGGCCGCCCTGATGACACGACCTACTTGCTTTACCCCGGCTATGTTATCGAGGAAAATTTCCGTGCAAAAGCCGGGGTGTGCGTGTTTGTTAGGGCGGATGTTTGTTGTCGCCGTTTGCGCTGCCTTGAGGACCCATCCTTTTCAACCCTATGGGTACACGTAGACCATGGCTCTACGAGTCAGATCTATGTGTGCCTCTACCGTTCCCATACAGGAGATGCTGAGACAACTCGACTCTTTGAATATCTGAGTCAGGCGGCAGATGATGCGCAGGAACGGTTTCCGAACGCCGAAGTGGTATTTTTGGGGGACTTTAACGCCCACCACGAAACCTGGTTGGGCTCCTCCAAAACAGACCATGCGGGAAGAGCCGCCCATGCATTTGCTCTGGCGCATGGCCTGACCCAATTGGTACACGAGGTCACTAGAATACCAAGAAGGTCGGGCCTAGCACCCTCTCTGCTAGACCTTCTGCTGACGAGTCACCCAGACCTGTACAGTGTTTCGGTACAAGCCGCTTTAGGCAATTCCGACCACTGTCTGGTCTGCTCCAAGGTGCCAATTATAGCGCCTTCAAGACCCGTGCAGGGGAAGCGGCGTCTCTGGCACTACTCGTCAGCAGATTGGGATGGGCTGCGCAACTATTTTGCGTCCATCCCGTGGGTTGAACGCTGCTTTGAAGGTAAGAAACCCTCGGATTGTGCTACTGCTGTTGCCGGTGAGATCGGTCTGGGTATGGAATACTATATTCCTTACACTGATGTCACCGGTGCCCGAGGAGTGCGCCCTTGGTTCGGGCGCGAGTGTGCGAGGGCTGTTGATCAAAAGCAGTCCGCGTATCGCGCTTGGGTAAGGGCGCGTGCCACGCACGATCCCAATGTGAGCCACTTCAAGGCGGCGTACAACAGAGCCACAAAGGTCTGCAAGAGGGCTTACGTCAAAGCGGATGCCCTGCGCATTGCGCGGCTTGGTCAAGAGCTAGTGGCACATCCCACGGGCAGCCGTGGATACTGGCGACTGGCCAAAGCCGTGCAGGCCAACTTCTGTCAGCCTTCGCTGCCACCGCTGCGCTACCCTGATGGATCCCTGGCCCATGGACCGCAAGAGAAAGCCAATATGCTAGTAAATCTCTTTGCGGCTAATTCCCGAGTCGATGATTGCGGTATACAGCCGCCGACACTACCCAATGGTGACCACGTAATGCCTGAAATACGTATCAGGCAATGCGATGTTCGTGCGGTGCTTCAATCACTCGATGTCCGGAAAGCCAGTGGCCCGGATGGTATTCCAGCGGTGGTCTTACAAAAATGTGCAGCGGAGTTGTCTCCGATGCTTACGCGGCTGTACCGACTGTCCTACAGCTCGGGTACAGTGCCTTCGGCTTGGAAAGAGGCGAATGTACAGCCGATCCCCAAGAAGGGGGATCGCTCAGAGCCAGCCAACTATCGACCCATAGCCGTCACCTCAGTGCTGTGCAAGGTCTTCGAGCACATCATTAACAAACAGCTCATGCGTCACCTAGAGGATCACTCCTTAATTAATGACCGGCAATATGGCTTCAGGCCGAAACGGTCAACGGGTGATCTTCTAGCATACGTTACCCATCTTTGGGGTGAGGCTATGGACAAGCACGGCGAGTCACTGGCAATTAGTCTTGATATCGCCAAAGCTTTCGATAGAGTCTGGCACAAATCGCTTCTCTCCAAGCTACCAGCCTTTGGTCTGCCTCCTAGACTGTGCAACTGGATTGCTAGTTTCCTGCAGGAGCGCCGTATCCGCGTCCTCTGTGATGGACGGGCTTCGGAGTTCTTGCAAATAAATGCTGGCGTACCGCAGGGGTCTGTATTATCTCCCACTCTCTTTCTTCTGCATATCAACGACATGCTGTCCACCGGCAGCATACATTGCTATGCAGACGATAGCACCTTACACGGGAGTTATCACGGACAACCTGCGGCCAAACAGTCTGATATCGTGGAAAAAAGACAGCTTCTTGTCACTGAACTGGACCGGATCTTGAATCACATTTCTCAATGGGGCTCCGAGAACATGGTCGAGTTCAATGCCAAGAAGACGCAGGCTTGTGCGTTCACAGCAAAGGTATCTTCTTTCCTTCCCCTTCCCACTCTTCAGAGCACGCCACTTCCACTGCAGGACAATCTCTATATCCTAGGCATGGATATTCGCTGCAAACTGAATAACAGAAATTACATCGAGAGCATCATCAAAACAGCCTCGCGGAAACTCGGACTCTTAAACAAAGTGAGACGTTTTTTCACGCCGGAGCAGCGGTGTCTTCTCTATAAGACACAAATTCGCTCCTGCGTGGAATACTGCTCGCATCTCTGGGATGGCTCCGCGAAATACCTACTAGATGCTCTCGACAGGTTGCAGCGACGCGCGGTCCGAATTATTGGGAACCCTGAGGTCACGAACACCCTCGAGCCTTTGCAGATGCGTAGAGATATTGCTTCCTTGGCTGTATTTTACCGTCTCTACCACGGTGAGTGTTCTGACGAGCTCTTCCAACTAATCCCACCATCTCCTTTCCTACATAGGACAACACGTGCAGGCCTTAGATGTCACCCTCACACTGTGCAGAATATACGAGCAAGAACCAAGCGGTTCGGAGACTCTTTTCTTTGCCGCACCACCAAGACCTGGAATTCATTACCAGCACACGTGTTTCCTTCTTCCTACAGTCCCGGGGCCTTTAAGCGGGGCGTGAAAAAGCATCTGATGAGGCCGCCAAGCTGAGTGCCACCATTGTAGCACTTAGTGTCTGTAATGGTGACCCTCTTTCCTGAGACTTTGCCTTTAGCTTACCATCAGGCGAGGTGAGGTCAAGTTGGCGTGTCCTATATAAAAAAAAAAAAAAAAAAAAAAAAAAAGAAAGCGTTTTTCAGCGGATACACGGGAGCCACCGAGTGAAAACTTGCGGATGGTAGACTCCAGTGGCGGCTCGACGGTGCAACAGAACGAAGCAGTCGAGTGACTAAAACTATCTATAGAAGCGGGTGCGGAACCAATTATAACAAAACCAAGAACTGTTTCCAGTGCGTGCGGAGCGAGGTACGTCGGTCCCCCTTGAACCTTACGTGATAACTGGAGGTGCGGGAGAATCGAAGCGCCGATCAATATATCGACGACTCCAGGAACAGCGTAAGTCTCATCTGCTAAAGGCAAGTCTTTAAATTTCGTTAATAAAGACGTGTCAACCGGGACGGTAGGCAACTGTTCAGCTATTCTATCTATAACGAGCGAATCCATGTCAAACCAAATATTATTATTAAAACGAGATCTAAACCTTGTTTTAACGGTGCCACGAACAGCTGACCGTAAGCTTCCAAAACCCTTCACCACTGAGCGGGTTGAACGCTTATCAACATTGAAACCAAGACGCCGACAACAATCTTGAGTAATAAAATTACTTTGCGAAGCGCCATCTAACAGCGCTCGAACAATGCGCGGCTTACCTAATGCATCAACAATAACAACGCGAGCGGTCGCAAGACACACAGTAGTGAGTGCAGCACTAGCGGAGAACGAACACAAGGTGACGTCATCCGCGGCGGTCACCGGGCGGGCCGGAGCGCGCGCGAGCGCGGGCTGCGGCTGCGGCGCAGGCTGCCGTGTGTCACCGCTCGACGAGCCAACCGTGCTCACATTGGATGCGGCACCACTATTCCCAAAATGAAGCAAAGTGTGGTGTCTCGCTTGACATTTGCGACAACTATTTCTACTATTACATAAAACAACGCGGTGTTTAGTACCGAGACAATTAAAACAAAAATTATTAGCGCGAACAAATTTATAACGATCACTAGGCGACAATTTTAGAAAACCAGGACACCTGTACAGTTGCGAATGATGAGTGCTACACAAAGAGCAAACAGGTGACTGTACACGTGCTGGTGCGGTACTAACATAAGTATGAGTTGACCTCAGTGACTTCGATGACGCATCTACTTTGCGTGCAGAATCAACAACTATCTTCGCGCCTTCATGTTTCGATGAAGAGCGCTGCAATACTTTTATATGCTCGCGAACAAAACTTTCCAAGTCTTCGAACTTAGGAATTTTATTGCCGCGATGATCCGACTCAAACAAACGAATGGTTTCGGAATCTAATTTCTTTAAACCCATATACAAAAATACGAAGTCGCAGAGGTCATCGATCTTCAAGTTCTTTACGGCGCGAACAGCTGACGCGAAAGTATCTAGAAATTTCTCTAAGTTTTGATCGTTACATGCCGTAATAGATTTCAAATCAGACATCTGATCTAAATAGGCGTTAGCTACCGATCTTTTATCCTCATACTTAGCTTTCAAAGTATTTAAAATTAAATTATAATTCCCGGCACTAAACGTAATTCCAGCGCAAGCGGTTATAGCTTTACCAGTCAATTTTTCAACGAGATAATGCAATTTTTCGTGATCTGTCAACGAATCGTTCTTATCTATCGTATTCTCAAAACTATCTATAAATAGACACCAATTGCGAATGTTACCATCAAATTCGGGTATTTGAATTGGTGGCAACTTAGGTCGGTCGCGAGTGGGGTTGGGTAGGTCAGCCGGTTTCTCCAAACTCCTAGCGACGCGTTTGATACGACAATACAAATCGTCAAACGACGACAAGGCTTGATAACTCACTGAGTAATCGGGATCCAAATTCAACTCTAAAACATTGATGTCATGTACTAAGGTTTCGAAATCCGCGCGTAGACTATCTAAGTTTTCTATAGAACACAAGAACGAATCTCTGATGACCAAATCAGAGGTTTTAAGTGCATTATCATAGATCGATTGTACTCGAGAGTAAATCATTTCTTTTTTAGCGTATAAAAGTTTCAATTGAACCTTACCGGTCTTATCAACCTTTGGGGACATGTTTACAATTAAATCTCAAACTAAAGTGCGGTAAATAACAAATATGAAATGACTTAATCTTAGCGGTACAGAGCAGCGAGGCGGCGCGAGCGATAACCGTAGGTAGGTAGGTACTTATGACTGCCAGTGCAAGCTTGAACTAACGCGCATAGCAACAAGGTCGTACCTACGCGATGGTCGCTGTCTAGGTTCAACTATTATTTCAGAGATTAAGTATTGCGTAATATCTATTCAAATTAAAATACTTTCGTATGAATTGGGATGAGATGCGAGCGAGGTAGGTACAGCCACGTGTCCACCCACGCAGGTACTAGGCAAATACGACGCGAGCCGAGAACAACGTAATTGAAAAAAACAAAACAAAGCCAAATGCGTTAGGTATTACACTGTGCCTATGCACTAGGGTGTCTGAGTATACCTAAGATCTAAGCCTAAATGTCTGGATGCGGGGTTTTCTACTAAAATAACCAGGCACTTAGGTGCGATGCGAAAATTGCGAACTACGATTAAGTGTTGATATGATACCTAACCTATTTATGTATTAGGTAGGTACAATGCGAGCCAGCGGCGAACGGACAACAAATCTAATCCTAAGTGTCTGGATGCGGGGTTTTCTACTAAAATAACCAGGCACTTAGGTGCGGTGCGCTCATTCCCATTAGAATAATAACAAAATACGAACTACGGCTAAGAATCCGGCTCGATCCGGACCAAAAATGGTGGCGCTTGGCAGCGTGCGGTAATGGACTGTATTGCGGGAAGTAGCTAACTGTTCTATTGACGCTTTACACACAAAACAAGACAGGTGGCCGGGCTGCCGCGGATTCGATCCAGGCAGTGAATGCAGCCCGAGAAATTAGGAGAGGATGCACTAACCTTCACGACACACGTGTTTTCATCGCAGCCGGTACACGGATCTTCTCTTCCTTGCTCAGGAGCTGCCGTCAGCATCACTAGATCGCTTGAGGAACACACGAGAGGCACAATCCGATCGGTAAAGGTCTATGAAGCGGTAAAAATGTAACAAATATTATACATTTCTGAGAGACGCGAGCGCGGTCCGTCCGTCTTTACGCTGGCTAGTTCAAAGCGAGACTGAGTGTCTATATTTCACAAATGGCGGACGGAAGCCACATCTATGGTTAGTGCGGAAGGGGAGACAGGTATAAAAGGAGTGTGTTTCCGTGTCAAAAATACAGTTTCTACTTCGGCGCAACCAATGTATTTTTTACTTGCCACCCATATTTGTATTGAAACGCATAATTTGAGGCAAGATAATATGATGAAATACTTAATGTTTGTTGTGTTGTTGTTTTGGCTCGCATAATGGTGGTTGCGTAACATTTTCTCTTCGTCATATGCACAGATTACTATTATTATGCAGGTCACCATATGCATAGCGTAGTGTTGGTGCAGGCATAATGTTGTGCTTATCCAATCTATGGTCACGTAACTTGGTGCTCTGTGATTGGGGGTGAGCCTCCTCTTGTCTATGAGGAATGCCGAACCACAGACTACAAATAATATAGTTATGGATAGGCGTGGGCTAGGGCATGCACTGATGCACTGCGTTATGCAGCCGATGCCGGCACGGCCGGTCCGGGCCACAGACTGCCCCAACAAGGCCGTTGTTGTTGTTTTTTCTGTTATTGTGTTGTTATTTTATTTATTTTTTTATTTTTTTGTATTGTGTTCCTTTCTCTTTTTATTTTAGTAAATTTAATTATGTTAATTATGTCACATGTCCTCCCATAGGAGCCAGTTGAAAACCAGCGTCAGGTACTTGTGCCTGGCACCATGCTGAACTGGCTCCTTTTTTGGTGCATCGTGACTAATTTATTTGTTGTGTTTATTGTATGTTAATGTGTTTAGTACCTAAGTATTTGATAGTCGATGATGTACCAAAATAAAAAGGTTTTTCTTTCTTTCTTTCTTCTTTCACAACAACACGCCAGTCCCGCACACGGTGCGACAGCGAAGCGCCAGCGAACGAAAGGTCGATAATCGAACTGCGCTCCGCGGCCACGAACGTGGCTTCGGCCCCGCGATTCTGGAGAACTAGACCGTGATTAGCGGCCCAGCTCTCCAGAGCCCTACCTCGTGGGTTCGTGTGCCGGGACACCCAGGTCACTGACCAGGCGTTGAAGTCCCGTAGCACAAGAACCGGATGAGGGTGGCAGGCGTTGACGACGTCGGTTAGTCGCTCCAGCGACCGCCGGTACTCCCCTATGCGTCGGTGTAGGCTCGGCATGAAATAGACAGCCACGACCGCAATCTCTCCCACACGCGCAGCTACGATGCCATGCTCCCTTGCTATGACAGCAATGGGGGAGGCACCCATAGCGGCGCTGCAGATATTATAAATCATATAAAATATATCGATTAGCCTATCGCAGATCACTCCTGGACCTATCCGGCTCTCCCAATGTTAATAGTCTGGCCCACTATTTCCAGGCAAGAGGACAGTGAAGAAGGATACGACGTATTTTCTATCCAATTGAGCAGTCTGACTGGGGAAATACCTCCGCCCTATAGAATAATGTGGTCATAATAACCTCGTGTTGTATTCCCGGGGTAAGTAGGGTAACCAGAGCTCACTGGAGAGTTTTTGTGCTGTCAGTGGGAAGACCAAAAGCTTGTCCTGCTTTGTCTTTTACACTGACGGTACAGAAACTCTTAATGCTTACAGAGTTGCTGCTCAATTGGGCGGAAATACCGCCGTGTCCTACCTCCTATCCTGTAACCAAAGTCCAGCTACTTTTACCCCATTTAGACATCTAGGTGATAATAAAGGCAGGAAAAAATAGATAAATAGACGACAGGAAAATGATTCAGTAATGATTTTGAGGGCCAGACAGATTGAAAATCAAATGCAATCTTAGAACATAACATAGACAGATAGATTGATAATTCTATATTGTACACTAACAATATTATTAAACATAATAGTGCCGCGTGGTTCCCGGCAGAGTAGAAATTGAACCACCCCATCTCTTCCCATGCGGTGTCGTACAAGGCGACTAAGGGATAGGGCTGTTTAATATCAGACAGATATATACAGCCCAGACTCACCCTCAGATGCATGAGTTGAGTCAAAAATAGTGGCCGGAAGGCGGCAATAGGCTCACCCCCTTATTATGTGGGACCGAATTTAATGATTGGTGAAATGTAGATGTTAATTCACCTCTGCCTAACCCTCCGGGGATAAAGGCGTGATCATATGTATGATGTATGTATGTATGTACAACAACAGTTTTATAGTAGGACAAGTAGGTAGCATATATATAGGTCAATGTACAATGGGCGGCCTTACCGCTGGAAGTGATTTCTTCCAGGCAACCTTGGGATGGACAGTAAGAACATAACATACTCGAACATATTCGAATTAAAACTCAGTTGAACACTATAAAATACGTAGAAAATTTATTTTGGTACGTGATGTTTACTAAGTTATTTCTGTCGTCAAGTCATGTTACGTTTCTGTGAAGATTTAATAAATATGTTACGAGTTGGTCGAATATTTCTCAGAAACTAATATTATGAATTTATACTCACCTCTAACAATAAACTATTTAACTGAAATGAATATGATCAATCTTAGAGAATCCCCTTACCAAACTATTATGCAGTCACGTCTCCTTCGAATTAAAACAAACAGGACAACCCAACTCAGTATAATTATGTTGCTAGTGTGTTTTGAAAAATTTGGAGTGATCCTGATGGTTTAATTACAAATAAACATACAGACATTCATATAATCATGCATTTATCCCCGGAGGGTTAGGCAGAGATGAATTAACACCCATATTACACCAATACTGCCGTATCACGGCCACTGTTGTTAACTTGAGCAATGGATCTGAGACTGAGTCTGGGCTTTATATTTTTGTCATAGGTTCCTATTCGTTAATAATCTTGAACGACACCTCATGGGAAGATATGATAATCATAACCAATCATTATTTGCGAGTACAGGTATATATTATGCGATAGTGGTATGGGTAATGGACACCTGAGACGAGGTCTCGGATTCGATCCCAAGTTTTACCCTGGAACACACCAATGACTTTTCGATGCTTTACGAAATTAGGTGTGTATTCATCGTAGGTTCATAAGTGCCCGGTTAATGGCAATAGGCTCGCCACCTATTACATTGGGACCTAAACATAAACTAGCGAAATGTGGGTGCTAGCACCTCTACCTACCCCTTAGGAGATATAGGCGTGAGTTAACATAAACTCACGCCTATATCTCGGCAGGGGTGTTATTAATAATAATATTAATAATAATAATGTAAAAAATTCCTAATATACAATTATTACATTAAATTGTAATAATAATAATACTTAGTCATTTTGATTACAAACTGTCGTTAAGATATTCGTCAATAGTATAACATGTCGTTACAAGTGATTTTTTTTTATTCATTCGTATTTTCCACTTCTAAAATGTATCGTGGCAACTTATTATATATGGGGTGGCCCAAATTCTATTTGGTCGGTAACCACGCTCAAGCATACCTCATTAAGAATTAGGTAGTTTTCCTGTTCTAATCTGGTAATTAACTATAATTCCTATTTTAGTAAAATCAATGAAACATAGGGAAAAAATTCTGTTTAATACAAGAAATATATCAGAAATAATTAACATTTCAAAATATGTATTAATATTTATCAAAGGAGGTATTTCCGTCCAATTGAGCATTCTGACTGGCGAAGTACGCGCCTGGCGCGCCTCCCCGTTTTCCGGGCTCGAGTTGGGGACTCTGTAGTCCCCACACCCGAGAAGAGGGCCAGATCGTAAGAGATGGCCCTGTGTCGGCCGGAGGGCGAGGAATATGCCTGTCAACCTCACCTTCGGCAACCAAAGCGACCCACAGGCGGCGTGCGTTTTAGTCGGTTCGAGTCCGACATAACCCCGTCCACCGGCTCCGGTGGGGGGTATCCGCGGGGATTTTGCGCACATAAAAAAAAAAGAAAAACGGGTAGCCAGAGCTCACTGGAGAGTCTGCGCTGTCAGTGGGAATACTAAAGGCTTGTCCTGCTTTGTCTTCTACACTGACGACACAGAAACTATCCGTTGCTTACAGGTTCGGCAGCGCGAGTGTGACTCTTTTGCTGTTACACACGTCCATGGGCCACGGTATTTTTCCATCAGATGTGAAGTGTGCTTGTCTGCCACCTAATTGGTATAAAAAATAAATAAATGGCGACTAAGGGATAGGGCTGTTAATAGTGTAAAACTCACTGGGATATTTACCGTGTTAATTTGTTGAGTAGCTGATATTTTTTTTATATAGGACACGTCAATTGGACTTCGCCTTGCCTGATGGTAAGCTGAAGGCAAAGTCCCAGAAAAGAGGGTCACCATTACTTACACATACCGTGTGACAATGGTGACACTCAGCTTGACGGCCTCATCATATGCTTTTTCACGCCCCGCTTAAAGGACCCGGGATTGTAGGAAGAAGGAAACACGTGAGCTGGTAATGAATTCCAGGCCTTAATGGTAATGATATTTCGGAGTTGTGTGAGGGTTTGAGAACTTTTTAAAAATATTAACGACCTTATCTGTAATTTACTCTGTAAAACCTTGTCTGTAAATAATCAATTGACATTTTGATTGTAGGACAAAGAGAGAGTGGACAAAGCAGGACAAGCCTTTAGTCATCCCACTGACAGCACACATTCTCCAGTGAGCTCTGGATTAATCTGGCTGGTTAATCATATAACCCGCCCCTGATAGTTCTCGGCGCAAATGTGTCCATTACACTAGCCGCGTTTTCACCCTGGATTGCAATGGTCAGCCTTTGCACCAAGAACGCTCCAAAACGGGAGTCGCCTGCTGTCTCTATGAGCCTGTTTCCGATATCATTCATCAGGCTGTTATTAGATTATAGATAGATAGATAGATAATTCTTTATTGTACACCTACAGATTTACTGTAGGACAAGTAGATAACATCTATACAGTTCAATGTACAATGGGCGGCCTTATCGCTGAAGCGATTTCTTCCAGGCAACCTTGGGATGGACAGTAATGTTATGAAAACAAAAGATATGGTATAGTTACCGACTAAACTTGAATAGATGAATGATAGAATGAAAGAGAGAAAAGTAAGTAAAATAAAATTAGTATACGGCTTTACAGAAAAATATCAACATAAATACTGACATACAAACACATATACATGTATTAAATAAATATATACATAAAGTAGATAGTTCATACTAATACGTAGGGAAAATAGTGAGTAAGCACATAATTGTGAGCCATTACCTACTGTGCACAACATGATAGGTAGTGGTTCTTGACCATTAATATAAATACATTTAGGGACTTTGCCCGTCTGATGTTCAGTGGCAACGCGTTCCATAAGCGCACCGCCCTGACAGTAAAAGACTTGTCAGCAAAGTCAGTAGAATGTATTGGCATACTCAGGCTCAAATTCTCGGACGACCTCAGGCACTTCGTATGTGTGCCATAGAGGAACTGGAATCGTTCTTTAAGATAAGAGGGAGTGTTGGGATTAAACAATACATTATATAACAATGTTAGAATATGGGCATTCCTGCGAAGTCGAATTGGGAGCCACTTGAGAAGTTTCCGGAAATCAGACACTTGCGTAGACCAAATATGAATCTTATGCAAAAATTTTGAAGTCGCTCAAGTTTATCTAGTTGCTCCTCTGTTAGATCAGGATAGCTGACATCGGCGTAATCGAGGACAGGAAGAAGAATCGATTGTGCGAGCGCAGTTTTAGTGGCAATTGGGAGAAAGTTTCGGAGCCTTCGTAAGGCACCCGCTGACGCGAAAAGTTTTCGACTAGTTTCCTGTAACCGGATATTCCAAGAAAATGATTTATCCATGAAGATACCCAAGTTTTTGACACTGTCACCAACTGGCACCACTACTCCATCCATAGTAACCTGAGGAAGCTGAGTCCAATCTATTTTAGAACTCAACCTTGGACTACCAATAACAATTACCTGTGTTTTGGACGAATTTAGGGTGAGTCCATGGTTTTTGCTCCATTCGCAAATCCGCTCCAAGTCGTTGTTGAGTACAGCAAAAGCATCGCATAAGTCATTTGGAGAAGCTTGGATGTAAATTTGTAGGTCATCAGCATAAAGGTGGTAGGATGAAAGTAGTTTTTCGGAGATTGTATTTATAAAGATGGCGAAAAGTAACAGAGATAAAACGCCACCCTGTGGTACACCAGCGATCACATCACACCAGGAAGAGCTTAATTCTTCGACGCGAATACGCTGCTGGCGACCAGACAGGTAACTACGAAACCACTCAATAGCCGTTGGAGATATGTTAACAGAGCAGAGTATACCGAGCAGAATGTCGAAATCTACGGTATTAAAGGCATTGCTAAAATCAAGTAAGGATAGTAACGTAAGATTTCCTCTATTCATGCCCAGTCTTATGTCTTCCGTGATATTAACCAATGCTGTCGCAGTACTATGTCCAGATCTGAAGCCCGATTGTAAAGGGTTTAGTAGCGCGTTTTTATTAAGAAAGGAGCTAAGTTGTGAATGAATGAGGCGCTCTAAAGCTTTGGAAAGAAAAGGAAGGATTGATAAAGGACGATAGTCAGAAAAGGAAGATGGCTTAGATTTCTTGGGTAAAGGAATTATCTGGGCATTTTTCCACGAGGATGGGAAGATAGCCGAATTATTCATGATTATAATATGGAGAGTCTTTTAATACCAAGTATTAAAAGCAAATCAAACTGTTTTAAACTAAATCCGCGATTGCAAAATATTTGTACGCAAAACAGATACATCAAAAACTATTCGTATTTCCTCTCATAGGGACTTAGATAATATGAAACGACTGTATGGTGTATATGTTATCATTACGCTCATGTTAATTAACAATGTACTATTAAATAATAATAATAATAAGTTTATTGTCACAAAAATTTACAATTCACATGTAGCTTAAAATTAGTACACAAGTAAATGTAAGTAGGTACTATAGGTACGGACTCTGTCCCCCAAACTAAGCTGCTGCTTGTGCTTTGGGTGGCAATAATTATATCTGCTGCATTTCAGTACTTTTAGCTTTAATATCCAATATTACTGCGTCGAAAAATGTTGTTTTCAGCTGCTGTTTTGAATGTTTAAGTATTTTTAGATAATGTACTCGGGGGAGCTGTTGGCCGAGCGCCTTTACTTGAATGAAATAATTTATACATACCTAATAATATTGCGTGGTGCAATTTATATGTATTATTATCATTCACTAACCTAATGACAATTTATTACCAAAATGTGAGGGGATTGCGAACTAGATCTCATTCCTGCCCGAATAATGTTATACTTCAATGTTATGATGTCTGTTGCATAACTGAATCTTGGCTGAATGATAAATTTCACAGCAATTAATATTATGACGATAGATACATTGTTTACAGACGTGATAGGTACACAAATGAGAAAGGTAAGAAGTGCGGAGGGGGCGCGAGGTACTTCCCCAGTTAGACTGCTCAATTGAACTTTTAAAATATAGGTAAATTAAGGAAAATAATTAGAATTAACGTCAATTATATAAATATAACATAATGCTATATTGGCAAGAAGTAGGACAAGGTAGTATTTCCATCCAATTGAGCATTCCGATTGGGAAAGTATCTCCGCCATACAGAATACCATAGCTCACTGGAGAGTTTGTGCTGTCAGTGGAAAGACCAAAGGGTTGTCCTGCTTTGTCTTCTACACTGGCAACTCACAAATTATCAGTGCTTACAGGGTCACCCGCGCGAGTGTGACTCCTCTGGTGTTACACACATCCATAGGCCACGGTAACCATTTTCCATCAAGTGGGCTGTGTGCTTGTCTCCCACCTAAGTGGTATAAAAAAGAGAGATATTAAGAAAATTTAACAACACTCTTTCTTGTCCACAAGCCATGGTCGGATTTAGATTACGATTCATGAGGATATTAAAGATTCAGAATTACCTTTTTTTTGTACGCAAAATCCCGACGGATACCCCACCACCGGAGGGGGAGGAATAGGGAGATTGGTGGGGGAGGTTATGTCGGACTTGAACCAACTAAAATGCACTGTGTGGGAAGCAGGTTGCCGGAGATGAGATTATTTTATCTGAAACATATTCCTCGCACTCCGGCTGGTCCAAGACCGTCTCTTTTAAGACAGCACTCTTCGTGCGTAGGGACCACGGAGTCCCCATCTCGTCCCTGGGTATGGAGAAACGTGCATCGCGCGCTGCTGCCTGCTTCTGCTAGGGTGACAGACAGCTCCACCCGTCACCCCCAGACCCGTACTCATGAGGGACGGAAGTCATTTTGCGACCCCCGATGCCTGAGTCACCATCGCTTGTGGGACTCGCGGTTTGCGAGTCTTCTTCGCTCCTGCTCCGCCGTCTCCTTAACGGGCATTACTTGCTCGCAGAAAGAGGCGCCGGTAGTCCACGTATCCGCACAGCGAACCATCGCCGCGAGCAAGATAGCTAGCGTGAGAACTCTCACTCCTAGGGCCACCACCAGCTACCGTCTCGACGTCTCACTCCGGACACTGGGTGAGTGTATGCAGCGTCCTCGCTCGCGTCGCATTTATGGCACTCAGCCGTTGGCTCTTTCCCGCCCCGCAGATACCGCCCGAAGCACCCACACCCGGTGATAACCTGCGTAAGATTTAATACGACTCATAGATTGTGACATCTTCCGATAAATTTTGATTTTTTGTTGTTCTATGATCAGAATCACTTCGAAGCGAATCTGTTTTTTTTTTAATATAGGACACGCCAACTTGACCTCACCTCGCCTGATGATAAGCTAAAGGCAAAGTCTCAGGAAAGAGGGTCACCATTACAGACACTAAGTGCTACAATGGTGGCACTCAGCTTGGCGGCCTCATCAAATGCTTTTTGCGCATCTTATAGGTATATATTTTTTATTTTTTTTTATACCACTTCGTTGGCAGACAAGCACACGGCCCACTTGATGGGAAGCGGTTACCGTGGCCTATGGACGTATGCAACACCAGGGGTGTCACACTCGCGCCGCCGACCATGAAGAAACCTTCTGATGCCCCTCTTGAAGAACCCCATATTGTAGGCGCTTGGGAAAACCGCAGCAAGGAGGTCATTCCACAGCTTGAGTGTTATCAAAGTTATTATATTTGTTATCAAAGGATCATGTGATAGAATGAATCAAGGAATTGTACTAAACGGAAATCAAACCGCAACCTGAAATAGCAGTCGCGCACACTGCCGCCACTATGTGGTGTGTTCATTTTACTACTACAATGCTTAATAAATTGTACAATAGGTATAGTAATTTATTGCTATTTATATCGAAAATGAAGTTCAATGTCATTTTCCGGGTAGATTAAGGAGGAAATACTTTGCACATGAGTTACAACTCATTTATGGTGACACAACGAGCAAAATAAATTTTAATGTTATTTTCAACGGTATTATAATGTATGACGTCACTTTGAGATATCAAAACTAAGTACCTACCTACTTTTATGTAAAGCCGCGTGGTTCCCGGCAGATTAGAATTTGGGCCACCCCATCTCTTCCCATGCGGTGTCGTACAAGGTGATTAAGGGGTAGGACTGTTAAACATCAGACAGATATATACAGCCCAGACTCAGCTCACCCTCTATTACTTGGGGCCGAATTCAATGATTGGTGGAATGTGGGTGTTAATTCACCTCTGCCTAACCCTCCGGGGATAAAGGCGTGATTATATGTATGTATGTACATACTTTAATAAAATGAAAATTAAGTTGTGCATGTCTGAAATCAGTAAATAGGTTTTGGGAAGTTATAGAAGCATTCAGATATCAAAGAAAAAGTAGTAAGCCGTTGTAATTCAAAATAAGTAAGAATATGCCAATATTCACTATATTAGGACAATACTTAAGAGAAAACAAGAGAAATTGACTCTTTTAATTTTTACGGTTCCAATTCTGTCCATCATGTACCTACAATTTACCTTTTTTTTTTTTGTTCGTGCGCGCAAATCCGTCGAATAAACCCCCCCCCCCTCCCCTCGGAGATGGTAGAAGAGGTTATGTCGGACTCGAACCGACCAAAACGCACCTGTGGATCGTTTTGCTTGCCGAAGTTGAAGTTAACAGGCATATTCCTCGCACCCCGGCCGACCCAAGGCCATCTCTCTGGATCAGGCCCTCTCCTCGGGTGTGAGGACCACAGAGTCCCCGACTCGTCCCCGGAAATAGGGAGTGCTTCTGCTAGGGTGACAGGCGACACTATTTTACCTATTTACTTGTACCTGAGATTATGTAGGATTGGTAGAAAAATTACTATTACCAATTTAAAATTTAATAAAAGAAAGTTCACAATATAACAACAAAATATTCAAAACAGATAACAATAGGAAACGGAATAAAAAGTACCAGAATAGTCTGCAACAAGTGACCTAGCACCTTCCCACCGTGAGTTCTTCGTCAGACAGGCGACTTTTACTAGGATCATAGTAAACTCGCCCCAATGAAAATCTTCACCATAAAAATCGTGCATTTACAGATCTATTTGTAGAAGTATCGAGACCTTGTTAAATTCTCTAACGAATAATCTATAATTAAGAGTATTTGAGGAACACTCAATTCTGTCTTAAGTTAACCTACTGTTATCTTAAAATCTCCACGAATTATTTTATTAATCAATTTTTTGTCATGGAAGCTTAGGATTAGAACAGAATCCATTAGATTTATATATGAAGATCCTTATATATGAAATTGGCGTTTACGGGCGGTATATAAGGTAAATTTTTTTTTCAAAATAAATAGGTAATCAAAGCATGCACCGTCAATATCTATGCCCTTTTGCCAGATGGCCAGATGGTACTTCATTGATCCCTTTACTAAGTAAATCTTGGGGGCGAGAACCAAATCTTTTGCTTTTATTACATTACTGTCCATCCCAAGGTTGCCTGGAAGAAATCGCTTCCAGCGATAAGCCCGCCATTGTACACTAAACTATATACCTTGTAGGTATATAGTTTACTGTAAATCTATTGGTATACAATAAGAATTATCTGTCTATCTATCTATCAATAAACTATTTGAAGGCGGTTTGGACTGCCGCATCGGAGATGTACTTTTTTTTTGTAAGTTGTCTCAATTCCGGAAAAATGGTAATCTGTTGGAGCAATGTCCGGGGAGTACAGCGGATGTTGCAGACATTCCGATTGAAGCTCATCTAACTTATTGGTTGTTTGCTGTGCAGTGTGTGGTCTTGCGTTGACGTGAAGTAGCAGTGGCCTGGAGTGATTGACCAATCTCGGTTGTTTAACAGTTAGTTCTTCCTTCATGGTTTGCAGTTGCTAACAATAGATATCTGCCGTAATCGTTTAGCCAGATCTTAGAAAGCTGTATTGAACGACACCAGCGCTAGTCCACCAAACACTCATAAACAACTTTTTCTGACTCAATTTTCGTTTAGGGCAACATTTGGCTGGGTCTTCAGGGTTCAGCTATTGTGACGAGCGCTTCCGACTATTACTAAGTTCGATTTACTCAATATCCCAACCCTCAATCGTCCAATTTTTTTTACTTGTCTGATTTGCTTCAAGTGGATTAATACAGTTTTATCACTCACCCCCAAGCCTGCAGCTATCTCTTAAATGCTTTGTGATGGATCCACTTCTACAATAGCTTTTAATTCTTCATTTTCCACTTTGGTCTCCGGCGTCCACGGGGTTGGTTCTGAAAGTCGAAATTTCCAGAACGAAAACGTTGAAACAAAAATGTAACGTGCATTATTTTGCAACACTAGCGCCGTACACATCAAGTGATTAAGGCGGCGAGCGAAAGAAATCTCACTCCCAGGGTCGTCACTAACTCCCACCTCGGCGTCTCCTACGCTGAGCACTCAGCATGCGTGTGCAACCCCTAGTCCTCTCTCGCGTCACAGTGATGGCACTCAGACGTTGGCTCCTTTCCGATCAGATGTAGTTAATCCCCGACACACCCGTGCCCGGCGATGACCTGCGTCAGCCGGTACGTAAGACTGCCGTGTGGCCTCTCTAACCACTCCTCTATGATGGGTCTTACCGCCGCTATTATGGCGTCTTCTGCGCGTGGTTGCCCAAGTCGTCACTACCACTCCGCCAACCTGTCCCTGTGGAACTGGGATCTCACGGCCCGAATTCTTTCGGGATCGGGTTCATGTCCACGCTCCCGCGCCTCCATTCGGTACCACTATAGCGCCGAAAGGGCTCTCGCTTCCAGGATCCACGGTGACGATCCAGCGAGGAGACTCACCACCTCAAAAGGATATCGTGCGGTACCCCCTGATGGCCCTGGAGGCCATCTTCTGCTGCGGACCACGTATCAGGCTCTCGTGCTTGGTTTTCAGAGTGTCGGCCTATATGGGGCACCCATACGTGACCATGGAACGCACGATACCCGCGTAGAGTTTCCTGCAGGTGACATCCGGCCCCCACAGGTTGGGCAGCAGCCGCGTCAGAGCATTAGCTGTAACTAAAATAAATGTTTTTTTTTTCTTTCTTTTCTTTCTAACAGTTTGGGAGTCAGGCTTCGGAGATGCTCCCCGAAGGCCCACCAACCGTCGAGCACGAGCTCCAGTTATTTCATCTGTGGCTTGATGCCGATAAGAGTGTCTCCCACTATCTGAATCCCTCCAGTGGTACACGCCGAGGTCCATGAAACATGGCCTGGGTTTTGTGCAGAGCCACTTCAAGACCCAGCCGCCGGATCCGTTCCACGACTTGGGCAACTACAGTCGTAGCATTCTGAGTCGTTTCGCCGTGTGTAGCCCCGCTTGCCGTCACTAGCGTGTCGTCCGCATAGCACGTGACAGCGGCACCCACCACTAACTCACCGCGAAGTACCTAGTCGTATCCGTTATTCCACAGGAGCGGCCTCAGGACCGATCCTTGCGGAACACCGCACGACATCTCACGCCAACCGACGCTGGTCGCATTTGGGTAGATGACGGCTCTCTCCGTCAGGTACACTCCGACTATGCGGCAGAGGTAGAGAGGTACATCGTGGTACACGAGCGCTTCCTTAATCGCAACTCCAGGGCAAGGTGTTGAACGCGTTGGAGATGTCCAAGGACACCGCCAACATTACCTCGCCCCGAGCTACCGCATCCTCCGCCAGAGCCCTCACGCGCATGATGGCATCCACCGTGAAACGGCCCCACTCTGGAGAGGTGCCTGACGAGGCGCTTCGCAAGTACTCTATGAAAGAAATTGCTCACCTCGTCGAGCAACACAATGGGTCGGTAGGTGGACGGTAAGTAGTAACGACCTCGGGCACGTCGTCGTCAATCACGCTGGGCGCCACAGGTAACTGAGAATTAATAGTATCTGAAATTAGTAATCTTTACTGTGGAACTCCTCGTAAGCATATCATTATCTGTTTCCGGTTGTTTCTGTTCTGTCTTCCACCTCGGACCCCGTGGTGGAAGACTGCTTAATCTCTTTAGATTCGGTTTATGGGACTTTTATGGAAGTGACTACGTCCTACGAGCGTCAGAGCCTTGTCCGTTGCTCAGTAGATGTAGTATGGTGGTAAATGGCAAGGGGAAATGGCTTAGGCCTAAAGGACTTGTGTGGCAATCAATATGCCATCAAAGCAACTACGCCATTGAGCCGACGTTAGTTGAAATTGGGCTAGTTGAATGAATAAAACAAAAACCATTTCAATTTACAGTATTTAATTAAAACGAGATAATCTGTCAGTTAGTTATATCACAACAGTTTAGGCCAGATTTCACTAATGACAATAACTACGGTCACGTGATTTCTGTCACTGGTGAAATTCACTCTTAGTGAATAAATTATAAAAGCTGTAAGTACTTATTTTACTTAGATTTTAGTTTAACAATAAAGTATCATACATTAATGCTCTTATTTGCAGATTGCAATTTTTTGTTAGAAATTATATAAAGGGATAATATTTGCTTTCAAAATATTTAGACAAATATTTAAACCTCTTTAATTTTTTCATAGGTAATGAAATGTTAGAGAGAGAGATTTATATATAATATGCGGTAATACTTTCATCAAAATAATTTTATTCGCTTTTAGGCACTCTATAGATATTCCATTAGATTTTTTTATACCCCTTAGATGTCAAACAAGCACTCGGCTCACCTGATTGAAAGTGGTTACTGAGGCCTATGGATGGTGAAACAACAGCGGAGTCACACTCGTGCTACCGAACCTGTAAGAATGGAGAATGGCTGTGCCGTCAGAGTAGAAGACAAAACAGGACTAGCCTTTGGAGACCATGGTTTGCTGTTCTGATCATTATGCACCCGCTGGGCCTTGTTACAGGGAACATTTAGAAAGTGTTAGCTTGACGTTGTAAAAGATGACATGCGTGCCAATAATGTCACTACCTATGAATGCCCCAGACAGTGCAAAGTGAAGAAGTAAAATCTAGCAAGGGAACTTCGAGACGAGAACGTTGAATGAAAGTGATTCTAACTGGTTGCGCCGAAGTGGAAACTGTATTTTTGACACGGAAACACACTCCTTTTATACCCGTCTCCTCTTCCGCACTAACCATAGATGTGGCTTCCGTCCGCCATTTGTGAAATATAGACACTCAGTCTCGCTTTGAACTAGCCAGCGTAAAGACGGACGGACCGCGCTCGCGTCTCTCAGAAATGTATAATATTTGTTACATTTTTACCGCTTCATAGACCTTTACCGATCGGATTGTGCCTCTCGTGTGTTCCTCAAGCGATCTAGTGATGCTGACGGCAGCTCCTGAGCAAGGAAGAGAAGATCCGTGTACCGGCTGCGATGAAAACACGTGTGTCGTGAAGGTTAGTGCATCCTCTCCTAATTTCTCGGGCTGCATTCACTGCCTGGATCGAATCCGCGGCAGCCCGGCCACCTGTCTTGTTTTGTGTGTAAAGCGTCAATAGAACAGTTAGCTACTTCCCGCAATACAGTCCATTACCGCACGGCCATGCGCCACCATTTTTGGTCCGGATCGAGCCGGATTCTTAGCCGTAGTTCGTATTTTGTTATTATTCTAATGGGAATAAGCGCATCGCACCTAAGTGCCTGGTTATTTTAGTAGAAAACCCCGCATCCAGACATTTAGGCTTAGAATTTGTTGTCCGTTCGCCGCTGGCTCGCATTGTACCTACCTAATACATAAATAGGTTAGGTATCATATCAACACTTAATCGTAGTTTGCAATTTTCGCACCGCACCTAAGTGCCTGGTTATTTTAGTAGAAAACCCCGCATCCAGACATTTAGGCTTAGATCTTAGGTATACTAAACACCCTAGTGCATAGGCACAGTGTAATACCTAACGCATTTGGCTTTGTTTTGTTTTTTTCAATTACGTTGTTCTCGGCTCGCGTCGTATTTGCCTAGTACCTGCGTGGGTAGACACGTGGCTGTACCTACCTCGCTCGCATCTCATCCCAATTCATACGAAAGTATTTTAATTTGAATAGATATTACGCAATACTTAATCTCGGAAATAATAGTTGAACCTAGACAGCGACCATCGCGTAGGTACGACCTTGTTGCTATGCGCGTTTGTTCAAGCGTGCATTCACAGTTGTAGGTACCTACCTATCTGCCGAGTATCGCTCGCGCCGCCTCGCTGCTCTGTACCGCTAAGATTAAGTCATTTCATATTTGGTGTTTACCGCACTTTAGTTTGAGACTTAATTGTAAACATGTCCCCAAAGGTTGATAAGACCGGTAAGGTTCAATTGAAACTTTTATACGCTAAAAAAGAAATGATTTACTCTCGCGTACAATCGATTTATGATAATGCACTTAAAACCTCTGATTTGGTCATCAGAGATTCGTTCTTGTGTTCTATAGAAAACTTAGATAGTCTACGCGCGGATTTCGAAACCTTAGTACATGACATCAACGTTTTAGAGTTGAATTTGAATCCCGATTACTCAGTGAGTTATCAGGCCTTGTCGTCGTTTGACGATTTGTATTGTCGTATCAAACGCGTCGCTAGGAGTTTGGAGAAGCCGGCTGACCTACCCAACCCCACTCGCGACCGACCTAAGTTGCCACCAATTCAAATACCCGAGTTTGATGGTAACATTCGCAATTGGTGTCTATTTATAGATAGTTTTGAGAATACAATAGATAAGAACGATTCGTTGACAGATCACGAAAAGTTGCATTATCTCGTTGAAAAATTGACTGGTAAAGCTATAACCGTTTGCGCTGGAATTACGTTTAGTGCCGAGAATTATAATTTAATTTTAAATACTTTGAAAGCTAGGTATGAGGATAAAAGATCGGTAGCTAACGCCTATTTAGATCAGATGTTTGATTTGAAATCTATTACGGCATGTAACGATCAAAACTTAGAGAAATTTCTAGATACTTTCGCGTCAGCTGTTCGCGCCGTAAAGAACCTAAAGATTGATGACCTCTGCGACTTCGTATTTTTGTATATGGGTTTAAGGAAATTAGATTCCGAAACCATTCGTTTGTTTGAGTCGGATCATCGCGGCAATAAAATTCCTAAGTTCGAAGACTTAGAAAGTTTTGTTCGCGAGCATATAAAAGTATTGCAGCGCTCTTCATCGAAACATGAGGGCGCGAAGATAGTTGTTGATTCTGCACGCAAAGTAGATGCGTCATCGAAGTCACTGAGGTCAACTCATACTTATGTTAGTACCGCACCAGCACGTGTACAGTCACCTGTTTGCTCTTTGTGTAGCACTCATCATTCGCAACTGTACAGGTGTCCTGGTTTTCTAAAATTGTCGCCTAGTGATCGTTATAAATTTGTTCGCGCTAATAATTTTTGTTTTAATTGTCTCGGTACTAAACACCGCGTTGTTTTATGTAATAGTAGAAATAGTTGTCGCAAATGTCAAGCGAGACACCACACTTTGCTTCATTTTGAGAATAGTAATGCCGCATTCAATGTGAGCACGGTTGGCTCGTCGAGCGGTGACACACGGCAGCCTGCGCCGCAGCCGCAGCCCGCGCTCGCGCGCGCTCCGGCCCGCCCGGTGACCGCCGCGGATGACGTCACCTTGTGTTCGTTCTCCGCTAGTGCTGCACTCACTACTGTGTGTCTTGCGACCGCTCGCGTTGTTATTGTTGATGCATTAGGTAAGCCGCGCATTGTTCGAGCGCTGTTAGATGGCGCTTCGCAAAGTAATTTTATTACTCAAGATTGTTGTCGGCGTCTTGGTTTCAATGTTGATAAGCGTTCAACCCGCTCAGTGGTGAAGGGTTTTGGAAGCTTACAGTCAGCTGTTCGTGGCACCGTTAAAACAAGGTTTAGATCTCGTTTTAATAATAATATTTGGTTTGACATGGATTCGCTCGTTATAGATAGAATAGCTGAACAGTTGCCTACCGTCCCGGTTGACACGTCTTTATTAACGAAATTTAAAGACTTGCCTTTAGCAGATGAGACTTACGCTGTTCCTGGAGTCGTCGATATATTGATCGGCGCTTCGATTCTCCCGCACCTCCAGTTATCACGTAAGGTTCAAGGGGGACCGACGTACCCCGCTCCGCACGCACTGGAAACAGTTCTTGGTTTTGTTATAATTGGTTCCGCACCCGCTTCTATAGATAGTTTTAGTCACTCGACTGCTTCGTTCTGTTGCACCGTCGAGCCGCCACTGGAGTCTACCATCCGCAAGTTTTCACTCGGTGGCTCCCGTGTATCCGCTGAAAAACGCTTTCTTTGTTTGGAACGAAAGATGCAGGCGTCCCCAAAGTCGAAGCGGGCCTATGATGAGGTTGTTAACGAATATTTAGATAAAGGTTACATCTCACCTGCGCCTGCGGACACTGGCGGGACCCAGCCTTCGTACATTATCCCGCACCGCGGAGTTATTAGAGAAGATAAGCTTACTACTAAAACTCCGCGTAGTTTTGGATGGCAGTGCTAAGACTAGCACTTCCGTGTCGCTTAATGACATTTTGTATTGTGGTCGGAATCTTTAAGGTAATTTATTTGACATAATTGTAAATTTTCGCATTAATATTAGTAGAATTTTAGCTTTTAGGACTCAACAGTCGCTTTGTGTTGGGCCCACTCTTCGCCCCATCGTTGGGACACATTCGTCGCTAATAGAGTGGCAAAATTCAATCTGAATTGGCGCCACATAATCTCTTTCACGTTGCTGGCACCGACAACCCAGCCGATTGTCTCTCTCGTGGATTGCTTCCTTCGCAAATTTTGAATCACCCGTTGTGGTTTGGTGGACCGTCCTGGATTCATGCCGCGTTAGATGGGTGGCCAGTTAGTCAATTCAATCCCACTACGGTTTCCGAACCACCCGAGGAGAAGAAGCACTCGCTTGTTGTATCGGTCCCACGTGAAGAGACCCTTATTTTGTTGTTGGCTAATCGCGTCTCGTCTTGGTCGAGACTGTTGCGTTGTGTTGTTTGTTCGCCTCAGCCCGCTGCCTAGCCAGCAGTAGGCACGAGCTCCAATCTAGGTTTATATTTTAGTTGTTATTTCCCAAACCTAGATTTAGATTAGACTTTAGATTTGTTTCGCATTTGTCGTTTCGAAGGTAACCCTTCAAGCCGGGGGGAATGGTTGCGCCGAAGTGGAAACTGTATTTTTGACACGGAAACACACTCCTTTTATACCCGTCTCCTCTTCCGCACTAACCATAGATGTGGCTTCCGTCCGCCATTTGTGAAATATAGACACTCAGTCTCGCTTTGAACTAGCCAGCGTAAAGACGGACGGACCGCGCTCGCGTCTCTCAGAAATGTATAATATTTGTTACATTTTTACCGCTTCATAGACCTTTACCGATCGGATTGTGCCTCTCGTGTGTTCCTCAAGCGATCTAGTGATGCTGACGGCAGCTCCTGAGCAAGGAAGAGAAGATCCGTGTACCGGCTGCGATGAAAACACGTGTGTCGTGAAGGTTAGTGCATCCTCTCCTAATTTCTCGGGCTGCATTCACTGCCTGGATCGAATCCGCGGCAGCCCGGCCACCTGTCTTGTTTTGTGTGTAAAGCGTCAATAGAACAGTTAGCTACTTCCCGCAATACAGTCCATTACCGCACGGCCATGCGCCACCACTAACGGTAGATGAAAATTATGTTTAAGGCAGTACAAAGACGAGGCAATTTTAATTGTCGTAGATACTACATGTTTTTTTGTACGTGCGCAAAATCCCCACGGATACCCTTCCCCCTCCCACCTCCCACCGGTGCCGGTGGAAAATGTTATGTCGGACTCGAACCGACCAAAACGCACGCCGCCTGTTGGTCGTTTTTTGTTGCTGAAGCTGAGGTTAACAGACATATCCCTCGCACCACGGCCGACCCAGGGCCATCTTTCTCGATCTGGCCTTCTCCTCGGGCGTGGGGAGAGAGTACCCAATTCGTCCCCGGATACTACATGTTATAACTACACGTTTTTTTTATATCACTTAGGAGGCAGACAACCACACGGCCCACATGATGGAAAGCGGTTACCGTGGCCTATGGACGTGTGCCAAACCAAGGGAGTCACACTAGCGCTGTCAACCCTGTAAGCACATAGAGTTTCTGTGCCGTCAGTGTAAAAGACAAAGCAGGACCAGCTTTTGGTCTTCCCACTGACTGCACAAAAACTCTTCAGTGAGCTCTGGCTACCCTACTCACCGCCGGGAACATAATACAAGGTTATTATGGCCGCGGTATTCTGTAGGGTGGAGGTACTTTCCCAGTCGGACTGCTCAATTGGATCGGTTTGGATGGAAATTATTTTTACTGTACTTTATGATTATGCAGTACACTTCTATTTTTCTTCTTCGTCTCTTCTTATTCGTACACCCGTGGTCATGGAATCGTGGGCGGTTGGCTTTTGTGGCCCTGTGTGTACTCTCAAGAAAGGAACACCCGTTGACTACTTATTAAAATCTGTCCATCTTGTGGGCGATGGACCGTGAAAACGCTATCCCTTCACTTTTCCCTGTACCGCTAACCATTTCAAAGAGCTACGATTGATATGGTTAAATACCGCGGTAGCCTAGTGATATGGATAATGAACTGCTGAAACGAGGTCTCGGGTCCGACCATGGCACACACCAATGAATTTTCGATGCTTTTCAATGTTATGTGTGTATTTATCACAGGTTTATAAGTGCCCGGTTAATGGCAATAGGCTCGCCACCTATTACATTGGGACCTAAATATAAACTGGCGAAATGTGGGTGCTAGCACCACCGCCTACCCCTTCGGGGATATAGGCGTGAGTTATGTTATGTTATGATATGTTTAAAAGTTTTAAAAATTCGAATTTGCAAAAATCATTTTTTCCATTATATTTTTTTTTATACAACTTAGATGGCAGGCAAGCACACGGCCCACCTGACGGAAAGTGGTTACCATGACCTATGAACGTGTGTAACACCAGTGGAGTCACATCCGTGCTGCCGACCCTGTCAGAACCGAGATTTTGTGCCGTCAGTGTAGAGGACAAAGCAGGACAAGCCTTTGGTCATCCCACTGACAGCACAAAAACTCTCCAGTGAGCTCTGGCTACCCTACTCACCGCCGGGAACACAACACGAAGTTATTATAACTGCGGTATTCTGTAGGGCGGAGATACTTCCCCAGTCGGACTGCTCAATTGGGCGGAAATACCGCCGTGTCCTACCTCCTCTTGATTCATAAAAGTTTTTCTGATATATCAGTACTCTAATTATAAAATCAATATTAAATTTGAATCAAATAAAATTCGCCGAGTGGTTCACGGCAGAGTAGAATTTGGACCACCCCATCTCTTCCCATGTGGTGTCGTACAAGGCGACTAAGGGATAGGGCTGTTTAACATCGGACAGATAAATACAGCCCAGACTCAGCCTCAGATGCATGGCTCGAGTCAACAATAGTGCCCGAAATACGGCAATAGGCTCACCCCCTATTACGTGGGACCGAATACAACTATTGGTAAAATATGGGTGATAATTCACCTCTGCCTATCCCTCCGGGGATAAAGGCGTGATTATATACATGTATGTATGTAAATAAAACTTATTATTTATTGTACTTCTTGGTTTCTAACTGCAGTCATTGAGCTTCACCTAAATTTTATTATTTACATGACATATCTATCTAAGCTATAAACTAATTATTACGATATGTGGTCTTCTGTCGGTCGTTGAAGTAAGGCGTCGATAGATGCTTCCTCCGGTGTCATATTTTCAATCTCGAGGTCTTCGTTTGAAATCTTATCATCGTGTCGTATTGGTCGAATCAATGTACCTGGGTAGGTGTGATACACTACACTGCCAACTGCTGCCTCTGTAACATATCACATATTTGCTTAATAACTCATATATATTATATAAATTACTTATGATTATACTTTTTTTTTACGCGCGCAAAATCCCCGCGGATACCCCCCGTGGAAGAGGTTATGTCGGACTCGAACCGACCAAAACGCACACCGCCTGTGGGTCGTTTTTGATTGCCGAAGGTGAAGGTGACAGGCATATCCCTCGCACCCCGGGCGACCCAGGGTCATTTCTCACGATCTGGCCCTCTCCTCGGGTGTGGGGACTACAGAGTCCCCATCTCATCCCTGGAAACGTGGAGGCGCGCGATGCGCGCCGACGCCGCGGCCAGCTTCTGCCTGCGCGTTCATCAACCTCCTACGCCCGAGTTGCCTTCGTACGCGGGCAGCTTGGCTTGCGATCCTTAACTATTAGGACCTATGAAGTGAACGTTTTGTGTGGGAAAACTTAAAGATATTTTCTTTAACTAAAATAAAGTTTTTTTTTCAATTCATATTCTTTATATAAAGTCTTGTCTATGAAAAGTGGTCTGAACTTAGTCTATTGGTACAAGGTTTAGACATTACAATATATGAGCAAAGGCGAATGCTTGAAATAGTGTAGCAACAATTTGCGAGGAAATTGGTTGAATGTCAATGAAAAATAACGGAAGCTACTGTTCCTATACTAATATTATAAAGCTGAAGAGTTTCTTTGTTCGGGGCGGGAGCGGCAGCGGGAGCGACGAAGGATCGCAAGACAAGCTGCCCGCGTACGAAGGCAACTCGGGCGTCGGAGGTTGATGAACGACCTCAGCCTCCCATGAGCGCCGGCCTGGGGGTGACAGGTTGAGCCGCCTGTCGCCCTGGCAGAAGCAGGCCGCGGCGGTGGCGCGATTGGCGCGCCTCCTCGTTTCCGGGGACGAGTTGGGGACTCTGTAGTCCATACACCCGAGAAGAGGGCCAGAACGTGAGAGATGGCTCTGGGTCGGCCGGGGTGCGAGGGATATGCCTGTCAACCTCACCTTCGGCAACCAAAGCGACCCACAGGCGGCGTGCGTTTTAGTCGGTTCGAGTCCGACATAACCTCCGGGAGGTATCCGTGGGGATTTTGCACACGTAAAAAAAAAAGTTTCTTTGTTTAAACGTACCAATCTCAGCAACAAATTGAAAAATAATTTTGTATCTAAATATATAACTCAAAGGTAACTGACTGACTGAAATAGTGATCTGTCAACGCACAGCCCAAACCACTGGACGGATCGGGCTGAAAGGCATGCAGGTAGATGTTATGACATGGTATCCGCTAAGAAAGGATTTTGATTAATTCTACCCCCAAAGGGATAAAATAGGGGATGAAAGTTTGTATGAAACTTTGTCAATTTTAAACCGATCGGGCTGAGACTTTGCACACATAAAGCTACTATGACGTAGGCATCCCCTAAGAAACGATTTTGAGATGCAAGCTAAATAAGATCGGTAACTTTTCAGTTTAGAATATACGAATTTCCGAAATAAAAAAAATTTAGTGTCTGTTTGTAATATTGAAATAACTGTTTTTTATATTCATTATATTCATATGCATGTGCATATGAATATAATACGGTACATACACCAAAATAATTTTTTTATAATTTTTGTCTATCTGTCTGCTTGTTCCGGCTAATCTCTGAAATGGCTGGACCAATTTTGACGGGACTTTTATTGCCAGGTAGCTGATGTAATAAGAAGTAACGTAGGCTACTTTTATTTTAGAATTTTTTATGCTCAATAGCGTTGACTGAACACTAAGTGATAACCGACATCCACGCGGGCGGAGCCGCAGATGACAGCTAGTTAATAATAAGAACAAAACATGTAGCGTAAAGGAGATGGATTCGCTTTCATATATTCTTGGGCCTAAATGTAAAAGTTGAGAGTGGCCTCAATTGAGAGCTTATGTATTATTAAACCATCCCTGAAAAATCTGCAGATTTTGAACATCAGAGAGAAGAGATATAAGAGAGTAAGTGAGGTTATGCAAGAAATTAACATTTTTGAACTATCATTTCTATGTTTTTTGTCCCTAAAGATATTAGAATTAATTCACTTTCTGTAAGCTAGGGAAAATCATTTCAGTTATCTTCTTCTTCCTGTTTTCCGGCTCCTTGCATCGGTTATTTAGATACCGATGATTCTACCAACCTATTTAAGTTATCATTGTGAACCGAAATTGTAATAACTGATTGACTTAAAGTCAGGCAGCTGTCAGTTGTCACAGCTCAGATTACTAGGACTTATAAAGTTGATAAACACGAGAATTATTTAATCGATTAACGAAAATCAATTCAAATTTCTTATAATTACACTGTTATTATATTTTTTAAATGTGTATTATTGTTATTATTATGTCTTGTTCACTTTGACTGAAATAATACTACGTTGAGAGTGGTTTTATTGACAATATTGTTTGAATCGATCGATATTGAATCATATTCGTGGAATACTTAGTTTTAAGATTTCTCGTCTTCCTGATGTTCGATTGAGCTGTTTTTATTAAATGTTGAAATAGAAAAAATACCGCTTTTTTAAGTCATATCTCAACTCATTACAATTTGACCTAGAAATCCCCGTCTCCTTTTGAACAAAGCCGGGTCTTTAACGACATTTGGATGATAGATGTTGATGCAGTACCTGTTATCATGTTGTTCAAACGACCGTCATCATCATCACCATTCTCCTCAGCCTTTTCCTAACATAGTTGGGGTCAGCTTTCTAGTTTAACCAAGATGCAACTGAACTTTATTTTCTGTGCCATCTGACCTCCACGACCAATTGGCTATACCGAAATTCTCTAGTTAGACTATTCGGGCTTTTGAGAGCTCCAACCACCATAACTGGGTGACATCCTCGTACTACCCAATGACACCATTGATAGTATCAAAGGGAATACTCTTTTTTCATGGCACTACCAGTAGTGTCATTGGGTAGTGCCACGGGGAAGTTATCCATAGCAGGTAGGACACGACGGTATTTCCGTCCAATTGAGCAGTCCGACTTGGGAAAGACCTCCGCCCTACAGAATACCACGGCCATAATAACTTCGTGTTGTGTTCCCGGCGGTGAGTAGGGTAGCCAGGGCTCACTGGAGAGTTTTTGTGCTGTCAGTGGGAAGACTAAAGGCTTGTCCTGATTGTGACTTCTGCACTGACGGCACAGAATCTCTCTGTGCTTATAGGGTCGGCAGCGCGTATGTAACTCCGCTGGAGTTGCGCACGTAAATAGGCCACATTACATCAGGTAGGCCGTGTGCTTGCCTGCCACCTAAGTGGTATAAAAAAAATAACTGCCTCTATAACTTACCCGCATTAGCAGATTTGCTCTGGTTCCTGTTACTGTTGTGCCAGATGCGCTGGATCACAACTATTATACATACAATCAGCAACAGTGCTATGGCAGCAGGCACTATCACAATCGGATTTATTCCAGCTTCCCTGGAAAAGAAGACGACATTCGTAATAACTGTAAGGACCTTCAGGACCCTGATTCTGCCAACAGTCAATCAATCATACCATTGACACTGCCAACTGTGATAGCGTTTAAAACAACCATGTGTAAGAATAGTACAATCTATAACAAACTACCTAATTCTATAAGTTCGGTTGACATTTTATAAGACTTTAAAAATAAATTGCTTACATTATTATTAGAAAAAGCATATTATTCGATCAATGAGTATCTAAACGAGAAATTTTAATTATTTTAATCATATTAATTCATAATCTATTTTATACATTAAATTGACATTCAGGCCTATTATTATTATTGTATAAGGTATGACATTAAAATGTATTGTTTCGAGCATTGTGAGCAGTGTATTAATATGGGCAGTATGACCTAATCTTGTAATTAATAATTATCTACTAACCATAACTACTTATATAAGTCCCAACACTAACCATTGTGACTTTTAATTTTATTTTGTACGCCATGTAAGTGGTAGGGCATAGTGCACTTATGTTTATTATTTTAAGATCTCTGTAAAACCTATGTTCCACAATTTAATAAATAAATAATATTAAATTATACCTTAGATACCTTAGATTTAGACCTTATTGATATAGGCTTAAAGTTCAAAATTAAATGAAATAGAGTTCATTATATTTTGTCATTATCTTTATAACATGCCATTAATTTTAGACACAATAGTCTGATTTTAAATGGCATTGTTTACAGTGCTTGCGATATGAGAGCGAAGATTCAGGCTCTAAGACTCAAGTTAAACGTAATATGGACGAGGCTCTGGTGCAGGGCTGCCAAAGTTTGAAGGTCAGACAGTAGTAGCACTCTTAAAATACAACAAACTAATTGAAATGAATTAGTAGGTTAGTTTCGGTTACAAATTGACAAGAGGTAGGACAGAACGGTATTTCCGTACCAACCGTTGAGCAGTCCGACTGAGGAAGTACCTCCCTACAGAGTACTTGGGCTATAATAACCTCGTGTTGTGTTCCCGGCGGTGAGTAGGGTAGCTAGAGCTCACTGGAGAGGTTTATACCGTCAGTGGAAAGACCAAAAGCTTGTCCTGATTTTGTGTTCTGCACTGAAGGCACAGAAAATCTCTGTTCTTACAGGGTCAGCAGCACGGTTGTGACTCCCCTAGTGTTACACACGTTTAGGGGTCACGGTAGCCACTTTCCATCAGGTGCGCCGTGTGCTTGTCTGCCACCTACGTTGTATAAAAAAGCGACCAGAGCTCCGATTTCACTAATTTTATGTCATGATAAAACCAGTCACACCACACACACTACAAAAAAATAACATTTAATTTTAGGTGGGTAGTCTACAAACTTTTTTATTTTATTTTGGACTTTAAGCCTATATAAATTAAGTTTAAAATACACCGCGGTAGCCTAGTGGTATGGGTAATGGACTGCTGTGACGAGGTCTCGGGTTCGATCCCAGGTTTTATCACGGCACACACCAATGACTTTCCAATGCTTTTCGAAGTTATGTTCGAGGTTAATGGCAATAGGCTCGCCACCTATTACATTGGGACCTAAACATTAACTGGCGAAATGTGGGTGCTAGCACCTCAGCCTACCCCTTCGGGGATAGAGGCGTGAGTTTATGTTATGTTATGTTAAAATTGAATGACTTTCTTGCAGTAAACTTAGTAGAATCATGGTCCTGGACCCCGATCGACCACTGTCATACAGATATGTAACGTGAATGATAAAATTGTAATAACTGTTTTTCCAATTGAATTTGGACTTTACGCCTATCTAGATAAAGTGTAAATTTTTTTGGCACTTTTTGAAGTGTCAGTGTTTGACAATTGGCAGGTTTTGGGTTGAGGATTAGAACCAGGACTTCTTGATCATAAAAGCGACTCAGGCGACTGTAATAAGTTAATTGTTCGATGTGAAAACTTACTTGGCAGTGGAGACTTCTGCAGATATTTCTACAGATTTTGTTGGTTCATTACTAGGATGACATCGTTTACCATCAGGACACCTACAATTTTCTTCTCCATCTTCTGTGCAATTACCATGGCATTCCCTGCAGTCGACCCTGAAATAGACAGTTTTGATAAAATTCATAGTTTATATGTACAATTCATTTAAATTATACGGAGCCCAACTAGATCAGGAATTTCAAAATCCCGAATGTACGAAATATCGAGGTACGATAGGTATACCGAAGATCAAAATATGGTAGGCGTCTTTTGGTTAAATGTTTATTTTCCTTCGTTTCTCTTAGTCCACATAAGCTAATTCGTACGTTAGTGCATACGAATAGGTAATTCATAATATATAACAAGCAGTGCGACCAGTAGCGGTGGAAACCCTGGGGAGCTCAGGCAAATAGGCGGTAGAGCAGAGGCTGATAGAGGCTCCAGCTCCTGATCGTTCCTGATTCATAGACTGACCATCGCAATCCAGGGTGGAAACGCAGCAAGTGTGATGGGCACCTTTGCACCGGGAGCGGTCAGGGGCGGGTTATTAGATAAATATTAATATTGATATATAATTTAATTAGTATTAAGGACTAATTTGTAATCTACAAATAAATATAAAATATTTACAAATTTAGATTTCGAAATATATTTTTATTTATGAAGTGAAAAACTCATGGAAATCGCGTCATCGTCATCTAATGCTTGGGCCATCACCAAACACGTCACGTCAGAATGGGCGGAGCCGACGATATAATTCATAAGTTACTTAGTATTCACTTCTAATGACTGACTCCATAGACTGCCCTGCATGTTATTTTTTAGAAAAGGACTCCTTTTTAAGGACTTTATAACTTATAATGATTATGAGTCATGTGGAAGCAAAAACTTGGATCAGGTCATCTAAATTGATAAACCTACGAGATACACATACATACAGAAATAATTTAATTTAAAGAATGGCAATTGGGAGATTGCGAAGCGTATGGTCGACGCTTCTCATGACTAGAGGGCTGGCTTCTTCTTAGGTCAGAGAATAAGCATTGCCATACAACGTGGCAATGCTGCTAGTCTTCTGGGAACGCACAAGAGGCATGCGATGCGGAGGAATTCCACGACGCATTTTAACTTTTGTTTTATTTGATTATTATTTTTTATTAATGTAAATATTAGCATAGATTTAAAATAAATTAAGTGTAAATTGATTAATTAATAAACTAAGTTTTTCAATAAGAATCCAATGGTATGTAGACAAGCTAGGATTGACAATTATTTGCGACAGAGGCAACATGTTCTCCTCCATACATTCCTATCAAATATAATTTCCTAATTCCTTCCCTGCTATATCCTGTTTTACGCATTTGTAAAGAATACCTGTTGTCAAATAAACTGTACTTACGTCGGAATTAAAGTACAAGTATCGTTCGCTTGTTTCTCATACCCATCGTTGCATGTACAATTGTAGGGTGAAGTACAAGTGCCATGAACACATTCTGGCTTACAAATCGGTACACACTCATCTTCGGGGTTCATTCTGTAACCATGGTTACATTCACATTTATTTGGTGCTGTACATCTGCCATTGCTACACACTTTATTACATTTCAGCTCGCAAATATTACTGCTATCAACGTTTTGAATATATCCATCAGAGCACTTACACTCATCGTGTCCCACACAGGTTCCATTAACACAATTTGGATTGCATACCGGTATACAACTGAATTCATCTTTGGGGTCTTTTATGTATCCGTGAGTACATTTACATTTATTAGGTGCTGTACATTCACCATTTTTGCATTCTCTGTCACATTTAGGTTCGCAAATGTTTTCGCTATAAACGCTTTGAATATATCCATCGGAGCACTTACACTCATTATATGCCACACAGTTTCCATTTACACAATTTGGATTGCATGTCGGTATACAATTGAATTCATTTTTGGGGTCTTTTTCATAACCTAAATCACACGAACATTTGTCTGGTGCTACACATTTGCCGTTCTTGCAATCTTCGGCACAATGTGGCTCGCAAATGTGTGTACTACCAATAGTGAAATTGTATCCAGTTGAGCAATTGCACGTATTGTATGAAACACAGTTACCGTTTACACAATCAGGATCACAAACCGGTAACATACAATTATATTTATTTGTAGGGTCTGGTATGTAACCATTATTACATTTACATGTGTCTGGTTCATGACATTGTCCATTTATGCACGGTTTAAGACAAATTGGCTTGCACAGATCTGATGCATCATCAAAGAAATATCCCTTGCAGCAAATATATGTTGCAGTAGTAGGTTTTGGTAGAAATCTTGCTTTCTGAAATATGAAAAGGCATAGATGAAATTTTATATTTTTATGTAGTTATATTACTGATATGATAGATGCAGCCGTGTTGGTTCCCGGTGGACTACAATAGGGCCACTCCATCCCTTCCTATGGGTGTCGTAGAAGGCAACTATGTGATAGGGCTGTTCTACATCCTGCCGTAAAACAACCCGTGGCTAAGTGTTCGCCTAGCGGCATTAGGCTCATCCCCTATTACGTGGGACCGAAAATCATAATTTGTGGGTGTTATTTTCCTCTGCCTAAATTTACAAGCGTGAGGTATATGTATGTATTATTAACCAAAAAAATTGTCAATAGATGGCGTTGCTTGTATGACAATGTTTAGAAGACAATGTTATGATACCTTCTTTTAAAAGGGGGGGGGGGATACCTTCGTATAGCCGATGGAGGTGGTTATGTCCGACTTAATCCACTCACCATCTTGGGTCATAAATTGCCCAAAAAAAAGAGAGGTTGTCTCTGGCACATCCCCCCACGACCTGTCAGGTTCCCTCGGATGTAGGACTAATAATCATATCCCCATCTTGCCCCGGATTGTGAAAGGCTCCAACTGTCAACCCCAGGCCCGCGTTCGTAGAGGACGGAGGACATTGAGTGAACAATCATACATGGTTTGAGTGAACAATGATCCTTGACCTTGACCTTGAGTTAATATTACAATCTCCGACCTCAAATACAGTTCAGACTTTATCAGTATTCTTATTTAGTGGATTATTGACGGTATTGACAGTGAGCGGTAGAACTGTTACGCAGGAGGAGCGGGTTCGATTCCTGCTCAGTGCAACTCTAGTGCATCATGGTTGATCATTGCCAGGGTGACAGGCAGCTCCACCTGTCACCCCCAGGCCTGCGCTCATGGAGGGCGGAGGTCGTTCATCGACCTCCGACGCCCGAGTTGCCTTCGTACGCGGGCAGCTTGGCTTGCGATCCTTCGTCGCTCCCGCTGCCGCTCCCGCCCCGCCTCCTCCTTCACGAGCAATACTTGCTCGCAGAAGGAGGCACCGGCCACCCACACATATAACTAGCTTGTGTAATGGAATCTAGAATACGGATAAACATACTTAAATACTTTTTTTTGTAAATCCATACATATTATTCAAAGAAACACCCAGACCAATGCAAAAACCCATAGTCATGCATACAAATATTTGCACTGAGCGGGGATCGAACCCGTGCCTCAAGCGTAGCAGTCGCGTTCACTACCGCCACGTCACAGAGGTTGTCAAAATTAACTTTTTAACTTCTTCTTACACTGTACAAAATTGTGTGGCATTCTTACGTAAGTATAGGTAAATGGAGGCACGACAGCTATAGTTTGTGGAGGTCAAATGTGACTGACACTTCACGGAAAATATTGAAACTCAGTAATTTCGCAGTCAGAATGAAAGCTGGCCCCATCTGGGTTGTCAAAAGATTCTGAGGACGATAATGATGTCCTGATAAACCCGATCGTTCATGGCAAGAAATGGTAACTAGTCATTACATACCTGATTTTTCCGGGCCCTTGATGTCTTCGTGATTCTAAAAATAAAATAGATGACACATTAAATAACTTTCAAGTAATCTGTACGAATAGGTCAAACTTACTCAATACTTATAACATATCCACGTGGTAACAGAGAAATAATAGAAGTATCACTATCCCATTCCATCCAAGCGACTAACGGAAAAATACGCAGATGATATCACAGCGAAAGAAGAAAAAATCGAAATAAAACCCTTTTCTTTTTTTTTTTGCTTAGGCAGGGTTAAATTTATCTTTCGCATTCCGCTCGGGGAAACCGCACGGGTATGTCGGGCTCTCACCACACTAAAACAACCTGCCGTGTGCCATACGCCGCGACTTACTGAGTAAACCGGAATTACTACGCACTCATCGACGGATCACCCAAGCGCTGACAAGGTGCGGTGCGGGCCCGTCTTCTCGAAATAAAACCCTGTACCAACCAACAAGGTCAACGTGGAAACAGTATGCCAAAGCTTCTATTTCCAGACTGCCCTGGGCTAATTGATTGATTAATACTCAATTGTACAAGTATTTTTCTGTTATAAAGTATATTATATAAATATGCTCATGCCTGTTTCCTTAGGCAGAGACAACGACCCATCATCTTTACCTATTTCACAACTTTCTCTATTGTCATAAACCCTTTCGACAGTTTTCGAGTACTTTTAGCCTAAAAGGCTGACTCCACTAAGCCACTTACTTCCTTAATTAAAAATTTTATAATATTTAATTAATTATAAAACGGGTTAGGTATTGAATGTGGTAATATAACCATTATAGGCACAACACAATTGACCACAGTTAAGAAAATAAAGTACGATAAAATTTAAATATGATAAAATTATATAAAATGTAAATAAATAATAAATATTGCTATTCGAGCTAGAATGGTGATCTGCGTTTTTGTGAATAGTGTTCAGACCCTGCAAGCTGCTCCCATAATAGCCGTAAAATATACCAAAATTAAAGAACAATAAAGCCTCCGATGCATCTGCGATTAATGGTAAGATAATGATGATGAATAGTGACTTGCGTTCCTGAGACTTCACCTTCAGTTTACCAGCAGACGAGGTGATCTCATATTGATTGAGTGAGTCAAATATATGAGAGATTGTATTATGCAGTAGAGTAGACTGGTGTTCTTGGGCGGTCTACTGTACTGCAATTTGAATTCATTGAAATATAAATCAAATTATTGTTATATTCTCCAAAAAAAAAAAATCTTTTATGTTACGTATTATTTGAATTACATTATTTAACAGAAAATTAAGTAACCAGAACTCTAGATATTGTTTTTTATTCTGTGAATATATGTGTGGTGGAGCCGCCTGTCACCCTGGCAGAAGCAGGCCGCGGCGGCGGCACGCCTCGCGCGCCTCCCCGTTTCCGGGGACGAGTTTTTTTTTTTGTTTTTTTAATATAGGACACGTCAATTGGACTTCACCTTGCCTGATGGTAAGCTGAAGGCAAAGTCCCAGAAAAGAGGGTCACCATTACTTACACATACCGTGTGACAATGGTGACACTCAGCTTGACGGCCTTATCATATGCTTTATCACGCCCCGCTTAAAGGACCCGGGACTGTAGGAAGAAGGAATCACGTGAGCTGGTAATGAATTCCAGGCCTTGATGGTGCGACAGAGGAAAGAGTCTCCGAACCGCTTGGTTCTTGATCGGATGTTTTGCACCGTGTGCGGATGACATCTAAGACCTGCACGTGTTGTCCTGTGTAGGAAAGGGGAGCGTGCGACTAATTGGAAGAGCTCATCAGAACACTCCCCATGGTACAGACGGTAAAATACAGCCATGGACGCAACATCTCTACGCAGCTGTAAAGGTTCTAGGGTGTTCGTGATCTCGGGATTCCCAATGATGCGGACCGCACGTCGCTGCAACCTGTCGAGAGCATCTAGTAAGTACTTTGCTGAACCATCCCAGAGATGCGAGCAGTACTCCACACAGGAGCGAATTTGTGTCTTGTATAGAAGACACCGCTGCTCCGGCGTGAAAAATAGTCTCACTCTGTTCAGGACTCCGAGTTTTCGTGAGGCTGTTTTGATGATGCTTTCGATGTAGTTTTTGTTATTCAGGTTGCAGCGAACATCCATACCTAGGATATTGAGATTGTCCTGCAGTGGCAGTGGCGTGCTCTGAAGAGTGGGGAGGGGAAGGAAAGAAGATACTTTTGCTGTAAACGCACATGCCTGCGTCTTCTTGGCATTGAACTCAACCAGGTTCTCAGAGCCCCATTGAGAAATGTGATTCAGGATCCCGTCAAGCTCAGTGACAAGAAGCTGCCTTTTCTCTGCGATATCTGACTGCTTGGCCGCAGGATGTCCATGATAACTCCCATGTAAAGTGCTATCGTCTGCATAACAATGAACATTGCCGGTAGACAGCATGTCGTTGATATGCAGAAGAAAGAGAGTGGGTGATAAGACGGACCCCTGGGGCACGCCAGCATTAACCTGCAGAAACTCCGAAGCTCGTCCGTCACAAAGGAAGCGAATACGGCGCCCCTGCAGGAAGCTAGCAACCCAGTTGCACAGCCTAGAAGGCAGACCAAAGGCAGGTAGCTTGGAAAGAAGCGATGTGTGCCAGACTCTATCGAAAGCTTTGGCGATGTCAAGACTAATTGCCAGTGACTCGCCGTACTTGTCCATAGCCTCACCCCAAAGATGGGTAACGTATGCTAGAAGATCACCCGTTGACCGTTTCGGTCTGAAGCCATATTGCCGGTCATTAATTAAGGAGTGATCGTCTAGGTGCCGCATGAGCTGTTTGTTAATTATGTGCTCGAACACTTTGCACAGCACTGAGGTGACGGCTATGGGTCGATAGTTGGCTGGCTCCGAGCGATCCCCCTTCTTGGGAATCGGCTGAACATCCGCCTCTTTCCAAGGCAAAGGCACTGTACCCGAACTGTAGGATAGCCGGTACAGGCGCGTAAGCATTGGAGACAACTCCGCTGCACATTTTTTCAAAACTACCGCTGGAATACCATCCGGACCACTGGCTTTCCGGACATCGAGTGATTGCAGCACTGCACGGACATCGCGTTGCCTGATATGGATATCAGGCATCGCGTGGTCACTGTCGGGTAGTGTTGGTGGCTGCGTACCACAATCATCGATTCGGGAGTTGGCCGCAAAGTGATTAGCCAGCAGATTTGCCTTCTCTTGCGGCTCATGGGCCAGGGATCCATCAGGGTTACGCAGCGGAGGCAGCGAAGGCTGACAGAAGTTGGCTTGCACGGCTTTAGCCAGTCGCCAGTAGCCACGGCTTGCCGTGGGATGCATCACTAGCTCTTGACCAAGCCGCGCTATGCGCAGGGCATCCGCTCTGACGTAGGCCCTTCTACAGACCTTTGTGGCTCTGTTGTACGCCGCCTTGAAGTGGCCCAGATTGGGATGGCGCGTGGCGCGCGCCCTTACCCAAGCGCGGTACGCAGACTGTTTTTGTTCAACAGCTTCCGCGCACTCACGCCCGAACCAAGGGCGCACCCCGCGGTCAACCGGTGACATCGGTGTATGAGATATAGTATTCCATACCCAGGCCGATCTCACCGGCGACAGCAGTAGCACAATCCGATGGGTTCTTACCTTCAAAGCAGCGCTCAACCCACGGGATGGACGCAAAATAGTCACGAAGTCCATCCCAATCCGCTGACGAGTAGTGCCAGAGACGCCGCTTCCCCTGCACGGGTCGTGGGGGCGCTATAATAGGCAGTTGGGGACTCTGTAGTCCCCACACCCGAGAAGAGGGCCAGATCGTAAGAGATGGCCCTGGGTCGGTTGAGGTGCGAGGATATGCCTGTCAACCTCACCTTCGGCAACCAAAAACGACCCACAGGCGGCGTGCGTTTTGATCGGTTCGAGTCCGACATAACCTCTTACACCGGCTCCGGTGGGGAGGCATCCGTGGGGATTTTGCGCACGTAAAAAAAAAGAGGGAGAGAGCTACATAGTGTAGAGCTCTATTCCTCTTCCTCTGGGTCGCAGTCCAAAAAACGATCGCTTAAGCACGTCATGGTAAGCTTACTGTATTAATATCTTCGTATTTTGTTCATTACGACTTTAATCAGGCATTTCCACGTTACACGTACTTCACTTCCGTGTTCATAATTCTCTAAGCCTTTTTCCAATTCAGTTGGGTTCAGTTTCCAATCTAACGGTGATGCGGCTGAACTTCGAAATTCTCGTTGTTTGATAGTGCTGCGACTGCCACCTGACCCCCACGACCAATTGGCGATATCAAAGCTCTGTATTTAGACTATTGGACTTTTGAGGTCTCCTTCTACCCGTAACGACTACAGAATACTACGGCTATAATAACCTCGTGTTGTGTTCCCGCCGGTGAGTAGGGTAGCCAGAGCTAACTGGAGAGTTTTTGTGCTATCAGTGGGAAGACCAAAGGCTTGTCCTGATTTTGTGTTCTTCACTGAAGGCACAGAAAATCTCTGTTCTTACAGGGTCGGCAGCGCGGATGTGACTCCACTGGTGTTACAAACGTTTATAGGTCACGGTAACCACTTTTCATCAGGTGGACCGTGTGATTGTCTGCCACCTAAGTTGTATAAAAATATATAAAAAAAACGACTGCGATAGCTGTTCGTATGGCAACGTTCTCTCCTAGGCACGCAATATCCTCGAAAGATTTAAAAAAAAGAAGAAAAATATGCTTACATAGTTTTAGGAGGTGTTGGGAGGCATGTGTGTTGATCATACTTAGTTAACGGCTCACAATACTCCATCATCTCACTCAGAATGAATATAATTATCAGAAAATATACTGAATTCAATCTTAACATTTTATTTTAAAATATTATTCCTGTCTTAAGTCAGTATATTTTGTAGCCAAGTAACTCACTTCCTGTTGCTATTTACTGTTACCGCGTATTTTTAAAAGAATCTTTTACATAAGTGCTTCCAAATCAACAATACTCATATCAAAACTGTTTCAAGAGTGGTTTCTAACAATCAAATATCAAAACCGAATGTGGAAGTAGGTATGTAGATGGTTCAACTATCAGCTACTGTTTTTGTATGTACCTAATGTCTAAAAACTTGATATCATTGCAAAATGTGTATAGTATGTGAAGTGAATTAGTGTAATTTGGTGTAGCAGAATACGAGTACAAAGGCCTTAGCATCTCTTCCCATGGGAATAGTACAAGACGGCTAAAGGGTTAGGATTGTTCGGTAGGAAATGGGAAGCAATTAGTATGTAAGCTAACCCTAAAACCTTTCTAGTATTCCCACATTTACTGTAAGAGTAACCGTCTTTATTATGTATACAGTATGATACGTGATTAACGATTTCGAACGATTCGAAAATTTCAAAAATCTCGCTTAGTTCTTAAAAATAATAAAAGTAAATAAAAATGTCTGCTTACACCGCTTGCTCTTTGCAAGCATTTGGGTCGTGTTCACTTATCGTTTCACAAAAATCCATCAACTGCATCAGGATTACTGCACTCATCAAAATATACACAGCATTCGGTCCTACCATTTTGTTTTTCACACATACGTTTACTTGTAATACTCAAATAATACTGCACGTTGTTTCTCAATTCACATTGTTTTATACAACATTGCAATAAGTACAGTAACGGTGATAATATTGTGAATCACACTTCCTACGGGAGCTGTTATCCGGATCCCACATTCGTTTGATGATTTTTAACTTTAAGCGTATGTTATAATTATTCTGATTTACTGCAAAAATATTTTGTAAACTATAATAATTAAGGTACGATATTCTATATACAGGTTGTTGTTTTTTGCAATACGTGAAATTTATGAACAGCGCAACGATCACAAAAGCTCACGACCGCGGTAAACAGTTGACTTCGATAAGACTAGCATCTTAATGGTAAGTGAGTAAGGAACAATGACATTTTGCATATGGATAGACAGTTTTATACGCGTCCGTCGCTTTGTAATAAATTTTCGTCGTGACGTTGTTCAAGTTAGGAATACATAATTAAAATTACAAAGCTATGTGAAACCGCAGTATTCAATAATGTATGATGTCAAACACGTTTTCTCACAACTACGCCGAACGAGACACTGATTTTAAATGAATTATTATACTCATTATCTGCAGTTTAATTCCAAGTAGGTATACACAGTGGTAAACGCTAAACAGTCCCTCTTTATATAATTTAGTATACTGTTTGTCATTAGAAATATATTGTAAAGAAGATAACAGAATAAAAATAAATAAAAAGTCAACTCAGATGCTCTGAAATATCTCTAATATGGTATGTCAAACTGTTTTATTTATTACAAAAGATTTGAGTTCAATAAATAAAAATATTTTACACAATTTTTATTGGAATATTGATATAATAATATTTAATATGCACCGCCATATTATGAGCAACCTGTATATTTTATTTATCAATGTTTTAGCGTTTTCCTGGTAACCATTATGTAAATTAATATAACATCGTCAACATTGTTCTAATTAAATTTAATTACTGAGATTGTTAAACTCATCGATTCCAGAAAGTTTAAATAACATTACGATAATGACTTTTATAAATCGAAAATATCATCAATCTTTCTTGGTATATTGTCGAATACGAAATATTTTCAACGAAAATATCTCTTCTCAATACTTTACAAAAATACACATAATATGTATATATACTTTTTATACAACTTAGGTGGCAGATTACTACACGGCCCACCTGATGGAAAGTGGTTACCGTGACCTATGAACGTGTGTAACACCAGTGGAGTCACATCCGTGCTGCTGACCCTGTAAGAACAGAGATTTTATGTGCCCTCAGTGCAGAACACAAAATCACGACAAGCCTTTGGTCTTCCCACTGACAGCACAAAAACTCTCCAGTGAGCTTTGGCTACCCTACTCACCCCCGGGAACACAACACGAGGTTATTATAGCCGTGGTATTCTGTAGGGTGGACTGATCAATTCGGACGGGAATACCGTCGTGTCCTACCTCTTGATTCGTGATTATATCGTGTCGTACCCACCCCGTATCGTTCCCAGCGCAAAGGTACCCATAATGCTGGCCGCGTTACCTCGCTGAATCGCAATGGCCATCCTTTGCCCCAGGAATGAGCCGGAGCAGGACGCTCGACGCCGTATAAGTACTTAGAGAATTGTACAGCTGGACCAGAATCTAATACGGACCACGCACCGGTAAATATTAAGTTATCTAGCGTAGAATGATGTGTTTCCTGTTTCGCCTTAAAGTTTAAAATAGTTATGGAAAATATCTGACGCGCAATTCCCTTGTCGCTCAATCTTATGAAGTTAACTAACGATTAATAACCAATAGGTTATTAATCTCTAAATAATAATTAATTTCAAATATCGTTGTAGTGTGGTTGAAGATGTAGTGACTAAGATAGAGAAAGGGATTCTTAGATGTTCAAACACGTTGAGAGCATGGACGAAAGAAGGGCTTATTCCCATTTCCTCCCATTTACCGATTCCCCCCGAAAATTATTTATGCTCGATTCATCTCGAAATTTAAAAAGTTGTACATTCAAGCATAAGTACACTAATACATTTACAGCTGAGACAAGTAGGTAGCATGCATATACAGTTTAAAGTACAATGGGCGGCCTCATCGCTGAAAGTGATTTCTTCCAGGCAACCTTAGGATGGACAGTAATGTGACAAGACATAATATTTAATATGGTGTAGTTATCATATAAAACTAGATAAAAGGTGAACTAAAACAAAAAGAAAGAAAGAGAAAAGCACAGATAAAGGAAAATCAAATAAAATATACAGCTTTACGTTAAGTATTATAAATAATTATAATCGCACGACTTCATTTTTTTACTTTTACTTAATTTTATTTTAATCAGGTTCTTACACTTGATACTTTTTGTAGTCATTATCTTTTTTTCCGAATTTAACCGCGAATTAATCCGCGTGGTACCCGGCAGATTAGAATTTGGACCGAATCTTTCCCCATGCGATGTAGTAGAATGCGACTGACGGCTGTTTAACATCATACAGATATATACAGCCCAGACTCAGCCTCAGATGCATGGCTTGAGTCAACAATAGTGCCCTGAAGACGGCAATAGGCTCACTCCCTATTACGTGGGACCGAATTCATTGATTCGTGAAATGTGTGTGTTAATTCACCTCTGCCTGTGCCATATGCGATCGCATGAGACAGGCTTTCAAAGTAATCGAAACCTGGTGCGAGAAGCATGACCTATCGGTCAACCCTCAGAAAACAGAACTAATAATGTTCACAAACCGAAGAGTACTGGGCCCACACAAGTTCCCAAAACTCTTTGCAACCGAACTAACACTTAGGGAAGAAGTCAAATACCTAGGGGTTATTCTCGACAGCAAATTGCTCTGGAACAAACACCTTGAATACAAACCGAACAGGTGCATAATTGCCTTTTACCAATGCAAAAGAATGATGGGTAATACATGGGGACTCTCACCCAAAATAACTCTGTGGTTATACACAGCAGTGATCAGACCCATGCTAGCCTATGGGACTTTAGTATGGTGGGCTATAGAATTTTAAACAATCTTTCTGGAACAAAAAATACCATCTAACAAAACAAGCCGGGGAAAAGGATTACTCCGGTATTGAAGAGGTACGCGTATACACTGACGACTCCAAAACAAAAAAAATACTCAGGAGCCGGCGTATACTCCCTAGATCTTGGCTTGAACATCCACCTACCACTAAGGCAAGCACAGCTCAATTTTTCAATGCGAATGTGTTGCCAACTGCTGCGACAGCAATAAGCAACAACTGCTGCGACAGCAATAAGCGAACTAAAGGTGAAGGGCTTAAATATAAGACTCCTAACCGACAGCACGGCCGTCTTACAAGCGCTGGACCAGCAAATAACCAACAGCACATTAGTAGCGGAGTGCCAAATTGCCTTGAACAGCCTATCCACCTTAAATGCAGTAACGCTGCAGTGGATAAAGGGGCATAGCGGGTCTTACGGCAATGATGCCTTTCACGCAACTCCGCACTTGGACACGCGAGAGATCTGCGGAACTACATAACCAAAGATGGACACAAACCACTGACGGCAGGCAGTCAAAAGTGGTTATGGCATAGGTAAATAAACGATTCACGAAACGTCTCCTAAATCTAGACAGAACAAGTCTAAGAACAATAATGGGGACTATAACAGGCCACTGCCCCCTCCACAAGCACCTATACACCATTGGTGTCACGGACAGTCCCCTTTGCAGGGGATGTTTTGACGCAACATCTCTACGCATCTGTAAAGGTTCTAGGGTGTTCGTGACCTAGGGATTCCCAATGATGCGGACCGCACGTCGCTGCAACCTGTCGAGAGCATATAGTAAGTACTTTGCTGAACCATCCCAGTGATGCAAGCAGTTTTCCACACAGGAGCGAATTTGTGTCTTGTATAGAAGACACCGCTGCTCCGGCGTGAAAAACCGTCTCACTCTGTTCAGGATTCCGAGTTTTCGTGAGGCTGTTTTGATGCTACTTTCGATGTAGTTTTTGTTATTCAGGTTGCAGCGAACATCCATACCTAGGATATTGAGATTGTCCTGCAGTGGCAGTGGCGTGCTCTGAAGAGTGGGGAGGGGAAGGAAAGAAGATACTTTTGCTGTAAACGCACATGCCTGCATCTTCTTGGCATCGAACTCAACCAGGTTCTCTGAGCGCCATTGAGAAATATGATTCAGGATCCCATCAAGCTCAGTGACAAGAAGCCGCCTTTTCTCTGCGATATCTGACTGCTTGGTCGCAGGATGTCCATGATAACTCCCAAGTAAGGTGCTATCGTCTGCATAACAATGAACATTGCCGGTGGACAGCATGTCGTTGATATGCAGAAGAAAGAGAGTGGGTGATAAGACGGACCCCTGAGGCACGCCAGCATTTACCTGCAGAAACTCCGAAGCTCGTCCGTCACAAAGGACGCGAATACGGCGTCCCTGCAGGAAGCTAGCAACCCAGTTGCACAGCCTAGGAGGCAGACCAAAGGCAGGTAGCTTGGAAAGAAGCGACTTGTGCCAGACTCTATCGAAAGCTTTGGCGATGTCAAGACTAATTGCCAGTGACTCGCCGTGCTTGTCCATAGCCTCACCCCAAAGATGGGTAACGAATGCTAGAAGATTACGTTGACCGTTTCGGCCTGAAGCCATATTGCCGGTCATTAATTAAGGAGTGATCCTCTAGGTGCCGCATGAGCTGTTTGTTAAATATGTGCTCAAACGCTTTGCACAGCACTGAAGTGACGGCTATGGGTCGATAGTTGGCTGGCTCTGAGCGATCCCCCTTCTTCTTTCCAAGCCAAAGGCACTGTACCCGAACTGTAGGACAGCCAGTACAGGCGCGTAAGCATTGGAGACAACTCCGCTGCACATTTTTGCAAAACCACCGCTGGAATACTATCCGGACCACTGGCTTTCCGAAAATCGAGTGACTGCAGCACTGCACGGACATCGCGTTGCCTGATATGGATATCAGGCATTGCGTGGTTACTGTCGGGTAGTGTCGGTGGCTGCGTACCACAATCATCGATTCGGGAGTTGGCCGCAAAGAGATTAACCAGCAGATTTGCCTTCTCTTGCAGCTCATGGGCTAGGGATCCATCAGGGTTACGCAGCGGAGGCAGCGAAGGCTGACAGAAGTTGGCTTGCACGGCTTTAGCCAGTCACCAGTAGCCACGGCTGCCCGTGGGATGCATCACTAGCTCTTGACCAAGCCGCGCTATGGGCAGGGCATCCGCTCTGACGTAGGCCCTTCTACAGACCTTTGTGGCTCTGTTGTACGCCGCCTTGAAGTGGCTCACGCGTGTGACGCGCGCCCCCTGCCCAAGCGCGGTACTCAGACTGTTTTTGTGCAACAGCTTCCACGCACTCGCGCCCGAACCTAGGGCGCACCCCGCGGTCACTGGTGATATCAGTATATGAGATATAGTATTCCATACCCAGACTGATCTCACCGGTGACAGCAGTAGCACAATCCGATGGGTTCTTACCCTCAAAGCAGCGTTCAACCCACGGGATGGACGCAAAATAGTCACGAAGTCCATCCCAGTCCGCTGACGAGTAGTGCTAGAGACGCCGCTTCCCCTGCACGGGTCGTGGGGGCGCTATATGAGGCACCGTGGAACAGACCAGGCAGTGGTCGGAGTTGCCTGAAGCGGCTCGCACCGACACACTGTACTGGTCCGGGTTACTCGTCAGCAGAAGGTCTAGCAGAGAGGGTGCTAGGCCCGACCTTCTTGGTATCCTAGTGACCTCGTGCACCAATTGGGTCAGGCCGTGCGCCAGAGCAAATGCGTAGGCGGCTCTTCCTGCATGGTCTGTTTTGGCGGAGCCCAACCAGATCTCGTGGTGGGCGTTAAAATCCCCCAAAAATACCATTTCGGCATTCGGAAATAGCTCCTGCGCATGATCTGCCTCCTGACTCAGATATTCAAAGAGTCGAGTTGTCTCGGCATCTCCTGTATAGGCACAAAAACTTTCTTCAAGAACGTAGCCAGGGTAGAGTAAGTAGGTCGTGTCGTCAGGGCGGTGTATTTGTGTCTCCGTTAGAAAAAACATGGCAGGTTTCGCCGTCTCTAGGTGTTGGTGGACGGCGTTGAGGTTTGCATAGAGCCCACAGATGTTAGTGGACTCCACCTAAAATAGCAAGCTTTTGGGAGTATGACGAGCCGCTGTGTTGCCTAGTTGTCTAAATTGCGCTGCCATGAGTTTGGGTGGGAGAGGGCGTGAAAAAAGAGGTGATTGCCGCCGCAGCACCGTGTGACAAAGCGCGGGATATTGGTTTTATCTAGGAATGTGAGGCATGGCGAGAGCCGACGCGCCAAACGGAAGGGCCCCCCGAGTATGGTCGCCGGGCTCCCAAATTCGGTCACCAACCGGCACGACGAACTATATTGGGATTATGCGCGGCCTGGTGAGGCAGCCTCCCAAGGTGGTTAACCCCAGTTCTGCCCCTGTACCAAACCGCGGGCAGCCGGCAGCACCACCGTTTCTACAGGTCTCCCTATTCGGCGCGTCGCCCCGCTCCATCCCCACTAGACTACGCCAAGACCCACTGGCCCCTTTAGTGCTGCGACAACCACCACCTCTGCCCGGCTATGCACTTGCTGACCCCTGAACACAATCCAACCGAGATTGAATTGCTATGGAGGGTTTTTCGCGATAGTGCACGGTGGTACCCACCCGGACGAAACTTGAGACAAATTTGTGCCACCAAATTTCTACCACCAGTAAACCAGTAGTTTGGGCTGTATATATCTGTCTGATGTTAAACAGCGCTATCACTTAGTCGACTTGCACGACACCGCATGGGAAGAGATGGGGTGGCCCTAATTCTACTCTGCCGGAAACCACGCGGCAAATTAACAATTAAAATTAAATAATTCAAACTATTTATACTGAAGTACCTAGGAATCTCAAAAAGCGGACATTTGAATCGTGGAGATCTAATAAAAACATTCAAAATCTTGAATGGATTCTACGATATAAAGAACTTTGATGCCCTAAAGAGGGCATCAAAGTTCGTAACGAGAATGGACATCTAATAGGACACCATCTGAATTTGTGCACTAGCTTCTCCAACAACAATCCTCACAGTCATTTCATCAGTAACAGAGTAGTCAGAGCGAGGAACAAGCTGCCAGAACATGTAGTCTCAGCTAACAGTTTCAACCAGTCCAAAAACAGACTTGATACATTTTACCTCAAACTGGAGAAATAGAAGGAAAGAAAATGGAAACTGGATACAGGCATTATCAGTTGTCTACGACTGCCTGCCTGTTAACTTACAATAATAATAGTAAAAAAGTACAAGGTAGTTCTTTTTTTTATATTTTTATAAGTCAAAATGACAGTCCAATCAAGTCTAATCTATTAACCCGCCTCTCATCGTACCTGGAGCAAAAGTGCCCATGACGCTGGCGACAGTGCCCCGTTGAATAGCTATGGCCAACCGTTGCCCCAGGTACGAGCCGGAGCGGGAGTCACCGGTTTTGTCCCTCAACCTGCGCCCTAATTCGCTCACTATATTTTTGGCATCGGTACCCCAACTACCCATTGTCTCGACCGCAAAGGGAGCGAACATATATTGCTTAATTATTGAGTTCTTAATAATATTTAACTGTTAACTTTCTTGTCGGTACAAATTTATCATCATTTATGGCACATGCTTACAAAACGTGCGCGGTTTAAGAGTTCACGAACTTACGAGTCTACGTAATTTGTCGTTTTTTACCGACATGTGATTTTAGACATGAAAACATAGTTGAAAACTGTATTACTTCATAGTTTAAATTTAAAGTAGTATATTATCACCGACTTTTTTTTTTTTTTTTTTACGTGCGCAAAATCCCCATGGATCCCCACCGGAGCCGGTGGAGGAGGTTATGTCGGACTCGAACCGACTAAAACGCACGCCGCCTGTGGGTCGTTTCGGTTGCCGAAGGTGAGGTTGACAGGCATATCCCTCGCACCCCGGCCGACCCAGGGCCATCTCTCACGATCTGGCCCTCTTCTCGGGTGTGGGGACCACAGAGTCCCCAACTCGTCTCCGGAAACGGGGAGGCGCGCCACGCGCGCCGCCGCCGCGGCCTGCTTCTGCAAGGGTGACAGGCGGCTTCACCTGTCACCCCCAGGCCGGAGCTCATGGGGGGCGGAGGTCGTTCATCGACCTCCGACGCCCGAGTTGCCTTCGTGCGCGGGCAGCTTGTCTAGCGATCCTTCGTCGCTCCCGCTGCCGCTCCCGCCCCGCCTCCTCCTTCACGAGCATTACTTATCACCGACTAATATTAAGGTAAGACACGACGATATTCCCGTTCTAATTGAGCAGTCCAAATGGGGAAGACCTCCACCCAAAGAATACCGCGGCCATAATAACCTCGTGTTGTGTTCCCGGCGGTAAGTAGGGTTGCCAGAACTCACACTGACGGCACACAAACTCTCTGTTCATACGTCGCCGTCGCGGGCAGCACGGTGACACTTTCCATCAGGTGGGCCATGTGCTTGTCTGCCACCTATGTTGTAAAAAAAAATATGCAGAAAATGTGCAATTATTATCGTTGTATAACTGTGTAGTGCGTTGTACAACCGTGTGGTTCCCGGCAGAGTAGAATTTGGGCCACCCCTTGACTTTCCATTCGGTGTCGTACAAGGCGACTAAAGGATAGGGCTGTTTAACACCAGACAGATATATACTTAGTCTGGCCATAAATACTGTTACAATTAAAATAAGAAAGATATTACATTTGAATTTGGAATCTGTCATTTTTATACGATTGTTCATTGTGTTTTCTAATTTTGGCGCCAATACATTGTACAATATTTTGCACACAATACACAACGTTGGTGAGAGTTGTGTGATGGAGAGTTTTAAAAATTACATTCGGCTCCATCCGAATGTAATTTTTAAAACTCTCCATACGCTTGGTATTAGTCAAATGTTTGTGTACCGGGCTATTAATAGGTACAATGAGACCTCCTCTGTTTGTGACAGAAAAAGATCTGGCCGTCCACGTAGTGTTCGTACGAAAAAGATGGTCAAAGCAGTAAGGGAAATAATTCGAAGAAATCCTGTCCGAAAGCAAAAGATTTTATCTCGGGAGATGAAGATAGCACCCAGAACCATGTCGTGCATTTTAAAAGATGACTTAGGACTTGCAGCCTATAAGAGACGCACTGGTCATTTTTTAACTGATAATTTAAAAGAGAATAGGGTGGTAAAATCGAAGCAACTACTGAAGCGGTACGCAAAGGGAGGTCACAAAAAAATTTTGTTTACGGATGAGAAAATCTTTACAATTGAGCAACATTTTAACAAACAAAATGGCCGTATTTATGCTCAAAGCTCTAAGGAAGCCTCCCAATTAGTCGACAGAGTGCAACGTGGGCATTATCCGACTTCAGTGATGGTTTGGTGGGGTGTTAGCTATGAAGGAGTGACTGAGCCATATTTTTGTGAAAAAGGTTTCAAAACATCGGCACAAGTGTATCAAGATACCATTCTTGAGAAGGTAGTTAAACCCCTTAACAACACCATGTTCAATAACCAAGTATGGTCCTTCCAACAAGACTCAGCGCCGGGTCATAAAGCTCGGTCCACGCAGTCTTGGTTGGAAGTGAACGTTTCGGACTTCATCAGAGCTGCAGACTGGCCGTCGTCTAGTCCCGATCTTAATCCGCTGGATTATGATTTATGGTCAGTTTTAGAGAGTATGGCTTGCTCTAAACGCCATGATAATTTGGGGTCCCTAAAACAATCCATACGATTGGCAGTGAAAAATTTTCCCATGGAAAGAGTGCGTGCTTCTATTGATAACTGGCCTCAACGTTTAAAGGACTGTGTTGCAGCCAATGGAGACCACTTCGAATAAGCTTTTTATATTTTAAATTGTTTTATATTTATGTATTAAACTAACACACTGTAAAAGTAATAAATATTATTTGCAATAAAAAAAATGTTTTTCTTCGTAACAATATTTATGGCTAGACTAGGTACAGTCCAGACTCAGCTTTAGATGCATCGCTTGAGTCAACAATAGTGCCCGGAAGACGGCAATAGGCTCACCCCCTATTACGTGGGACTGAATTCAATGATTGGTGAAATGTGGGTGTCAATTCACCTCTGCCTAACCCTCCGGGGATAAAGGCGTGATTATATGTATGTATGTATAACCTTGGAAATTATATAATTTAGGTAATTTAACAATCAAATATTCGTTGTATTGAGTATAACTTGTAATATAATAAACAAACCTTAGTGGTTTAATAACACTACTAAATTGTTATTTATGTCCGTATTATGAGTAATTTGTTAAATAACCGTGGTAGCCTAGCGGTATGGGTAATGGACTGCTGAGACGAGGTCTCGGGTTCGATCCCAGGCTTACCATGGCATGCACCAATGACTTTTCGATGCTTTTCGAAGTTATGTGTGTATTTATCACAGGTTTATAAGTGCCCGGTTAATGGCAATAGACTCGCCACCTATTACATTGGGACCTAAACATAAACTGGCGAAATGTGGGTGCTAGCACCTCTGCCTACCCCATCGGGGATATAGGCGTGAGTTTATGTTATGTGTTTCACCGTTTCTGAATTCCTACTAAACGGTGAATAAAACTCTTCCAGAAAGTTTGCTCTACATCCAAAAAGGCGTTTCTTGGTTGGAGAGCTAAATTTCTGAAAGAGTCTGGGAGTTTGGAAAATTCACCGGGGTTGATGGCCAGATACCTTCGGGGATATAGGCGTGAGTTTATGTTATGTAATGTTTGTTAAATAAATTAAAAAAGAATTATAAATATGAAAGATTATTTCAAATATTACTATTTTATAAATTACATAATTCGATAATTTTGTAAAGTCTTGTACCAGCTTGAACTTTAGTTACCTCTACAAGCTTGATAGCCAAAAATTTGTGATTTACATTTTTTTTAAAGTCTACAAAAAATAGCGGAAGTAGTTACTTGTTTAAAATGTCTTATGTAAAGATTTTTAACGAAACACACGAAGTATATCTGCTGTTTTATGATTTTGTAACAACTAATTACCAATAATCACGCTTAGTACGACGTAGTAATCACTTTCTTAAACGGTAAAACCACTCATTGATAGCAAGATTGAAGCACTAGTAAAATAACTTTATCTAACTATTTATACTGTTGATTGATGGCACTTGGTGGTACTTGCTACACAACATATTGAATAAGACACTTGAATTTTTTCACAGTAATTTGTTTTTTAACCAAACCGGTTTCTCTGTAAGCCTTAATTTTACAATGATGGTTTTTCTAAGGTAATTTTTTACTAGCAATTAGCTACGTACAATACGTCTTCCGACTTAGAATTTATAATCGAAACTACGTATTTAAACGTAATTTTGAATGATTACAAAGTGTATATTATCCTTAACAATATCCATAATGTTGTGCAGCATTGACCTTGACATTGAGTTCTCTTATTTTCCTAGTGTTTGAACCGCCGTTACTTCTCACAAATATATGGCTCTCCTTACGTGCAGGGCTTAGATGTCACCCTCACACTGTGCAGAATATACGAGCAAGAACCAAGCGGTTCGGAGACTCTTTTCTTTGCCGCACCACCAAGACCTGGAATTCATTACCAGCACACGTGTTTTCTTCTTCCTACAGTCCTGGGTCCTATAAGCGTGAAAAAGTATCTGATGAGGCCGCCAAACTGAGTGCCACCATTGTAGCATTACTAAGTGTCTGTAATGGTGACCTTCTTTCCTGAGACTTTGCCTTTAGCTTACCATCAGGCGAGGTAAAGTTAAGTTGGCGTATCCTAGATTAAAAAAATATGGCTAAAGAAAGATTTTGGACACAACGTCATCAAAAAAATATTAATAATAAATAATATAAATGTAAGTCCTGCGTGGATAGGCGGCGAGTGTGATGGGCACTTTTGCGCCGGGAACGGTCAGGGCCGGGTTTTTTGATTAATTTATTGGCTAATTTGAATTGAATTCATGTATCACAATATTTGAACAATAAAATGTTAAGGGACTTGAAATCTAGACATTAAAATAAGTAAGTAAAAAAAACCGTATTTATTTATAAATAAATAAATAACACGGTTTTGTTTACATAAATAATAATAATAATAATAATATATCTCTTTATTGCATGTACACAAAGAAGGGATACAGAAAAAACACAATAGGTACATCTTTGTGGCATTACAAGTGGCGGCCTTATTGCACAAGGCAATCTCTACCAGGCTAATGTACAGTTGAACGTAACAATATTAAATTTGGGTTTTATTTATTTACTTTTTTTTTATACAACTTAGGTGGCAGACAAGTACACGGCCCACCTGATGGAAAGTGGTTACCGTAACCTATGAACGTGTGTAACACCAGTGGAGTCACATCCGTGCTGCCGACCCTATAACTTCTACACTAACGGCACAGAAACTCTGTACTTACAGGGTTGGCAGCGCGACTGTGACTCCTCTGGTGTTACAAACGTCCATAGGCCACGGTAACCACTTTCCATCAGGTGGGCCGTGTGCTTGTCTGCCACCTAAGTGGTATTAAAAAAAAAAGAACAGAAATTTTCTGTGCCTTCAGGACCAGCCTTTGGTCTTTCCACTAACAGCACAAAAACTCTCCAGTGAGCTCTGGTTACCCTACTCACCGCCGGGAACACAACACGAGGTTATTATAGCCGTGGTATTCTGTAGGGTGGAGGTACTTCCCCAGTCGGACTGCTCAATTCGGACGGGAATACCGTCGCGTCGTATCCTACCTCCTACCTACTTTTATTTATTTTTCAAATTAATACTTAATTCCAGACGATTTTGCTATCGAAACTCTGCTCAAAATCTTACACTCAAGAACGACTATAAATTTGGCCGCCATAAAAATGTAGGTAATTAGTATTTTTTTTTAGAATTCTCTACAATTCTAGTCATTATTTTATTTTGCATTTAAATAAGACACGATTGAAAAGGGAAAATGAATGGAATGCTACCCCACGTCAATGGCTACTATAAATATGATAATAGAAAATCACATTATGTACAGTAATGAGGAAAAACTGCATTGATTACTACGAAGGAGTATGTTTATTCACATATTGTACTTATAAATGAAACGCATTCTTGAAGGTTTGAAAGCAATAAGCTTGCATAGGAACAGTAACACGGTGGTTTGAGGAGGTAGGACACGGCGGTATTGCCGCCCAATTGAGCAGTCCGACTGGGGAAGTACCTCCGCCCTAGAGAATACCGCGGTTATAATAACTTCGTGTTGTGTTCCCGGTGGTGAGTAGGGTAGCCAGAGCTCACTGGAGAGATTTTGTGCTGTCAGTGGGATGACCAAAGGCTTGTCCTGCTTTGTCCTCTGCACTGACGGCACAAAATCTCTATTCTAACAGGGTCGGCAGCACGGATGTGACTCCACTGGTGTTACACATGTTCATAGGTAATAGTAACCACTTTCCATCAGGTCGGCCATGTGCTTGTCTGCCACCTAAGTTGTTTAAAAAAAAGTAAATAATTTCGTTGCGAACGAAAGGGCAAAATCACGTTATCGGCTGGAAACGAGTAGTACAGTCAAGTACAGACCTCTAAAAGAGTATACCTTCATCCTGCTGTGTTTTTAATACCACTTAAGTGGCAGACAAGCACACGGGTGGGAAGTGCAACACCAGGGGGAGTCACACTCGTGCTGCCAACCCTGTATGAACATAGAATGGCGACGGAAATGCCGCTGTATCCTTCTTTCGTTTCCCAAGTGATTACAATAAACTATAATATTGTAAGTATTATAGGGAATAATTATTTACTACATTGTTGTCTTGGACATCCTCCTGCCCATTTTTTGTACCACTTAGGTTACAGACAAGCTATACCGTGGCCTATGTACGTATGTAACACCAGAGGAGCCACACTCTCGCTGCCGACCCTGTAAGCACAGACTTTCTGTGCCGTCAGTGTAGAAGACAAGCCTTTAGTCTTCCCACTGACAGCACATATTCTCCAGTGAGCTCTGGCTACCCTACTCACCACCCCCTTATCTCAAGTTTATTTGGGGTCGGCGCAACATGTGTTCTATTTCCATTCATCTCTAGTTACAGTCATCTCAATATTCACTCCCTTCTCTACCATATCATTATTCACACAGTCCATCCACCTCATTTTAGGTCTCCCTCTACCCTAGTAGCCATCCACTTCCATAATTAGTGCCTTCCTTACGACATTACTTTCATCTCTACGCCTTACATGTCCGAACCAGGACAAACTATTTCCTCGTAGCTTTTCGGTGATTGGTGCTACTCTTAAACTTCCTCTAATATATTCATTCCTAATCTTATCCATTCTTGTTACACCACACGTCCATCTCAACATTCGCATCTCGGCTACATGCAACCGTCTTACATCCGTCACCTTTACGGGCCAGTTCTCCGATCCATACAGGTCGGCAGGCCGGATCATGCTCTTATAAACTGCTTAAATCGAAGGGGCATTCGTGAGTTGCACGTTTTCTTGGACACAATCTATAAAAACAATGTATGATTCGAACTATAAGTTGCATATATAAGTTCGCATTTTTCGTGTGTGAAGTTTATTTTCTTCCGTGCCAGTCTCGCTATATTTTTCTTTACTTATTCGTCTAACAGTTCGTTGTCCAATATTAAGCGCAACAAAAACTAGAAAACGAGCAAAACCAGTTGTATCAAAACGGCCGACGTTAGGTAAAAAAATAAATTAATAGGTTCTTCATAAAGGGCTTCAGAAAATTCCTACAGGTTCGGCAGCTTGAGTGTGACACCTCTAGTGTTGCACATATCCATAGGCCACATATAACCACGTTGTCCAAATTAACCCTAGGACAGAATATCTAATTATATCAGTGATGTCATACCAACATCCAATATGTACTAACTGAAAATTTATTTGAACTTTAACACCAATCACGTGCCAATACACATGCGTTATCAACATATACATATGTGTGAGATACACATATACACATAGCATATATGCTTGTAGTAGCAAAACCACATAGATTGTAGGAAAATTCCCATTCTAGTGTATATCCTGCACACCGCACAGTTATACTGATTTCAAAGAGTCACATGCATCCAGCGGGTGATAGCAAATTGCGTCAATTATGAACAAACCCATGTGCATTCCAGTTATAATAATAACAAATAGCTGTTAATTAATTAATTAATATTATAGCTGTTGAAGTTGTTTATTGTTGTTATATGGATGCTTTTCCATGAGCCACCTCGACTGAAGACGATAAAAGATTATAATTTGGATTCAAACTCTTATAACCTTCAGGTTCTCAAGTTTCTTTTTATCCCATACTTTACGTACTACTTAATGAAGTGCAGCCCTCTATCAAACATCATATTTTCGCGTTTCTCCCCCCTCTGCCTATCCTCCTTCTCCCATTTTCTTATATTTTATAATAAAACGCTATTTTAGAACCGAAAATTATCCAAAATTTTCAAGTCTAAAGATTAGATTTTCATTGTTAAATAAAAGAAGGTTTTAATATATTGTAGAAGTCTTGTTTAGCTAGCATGAAAGTTTTACTTTTTTTTATATAGAACACGTCAATTAGACTTCACCTCGCCTGATGGAAAGCTGAAGGCAACGTCTCAGATAAGAAGGTCACTGTTACTTACATATATCATGTTACTCAATGTCTTGTCAATGTCTTTTTAACTTGAAATTAAAATAGGAAGATTATGACGTTCCTCCTCTTAGCCTAAGGAGGGATTTTGCCTCGCTGTGTGTGTTCTATCGCCTATACAACGGTTTGTGCTCAGATGAATTGTTTGACATGATGCCTGTAGCTACATTCTATCTTCGCACCTCTCGCCATAGGCAGGGAATTCATCCTCACACATTGTGACCTGAGACGTTGCGCACTGTACGGTATGAAAGAAACTTCATCCCACACACACTCAAGCTGTGGAATGACCTCCCTGCTGCGGTTTTCCAAGCGCCTACAATATGGGGCTCTTGGGCATCAGAAGGTTTCTTCATGGTCGGCAGCGCGAGTGTGACACCCCTGGTGTTGCATATATAAATAACTGCGCCAAACGTATGTTTCAAAAAGTGTCGCCGTTATTTATTTAGCTTTTGTCATTATTTTATACTTTTAAACCTAAAATAGTACACTTACAGGGGTACCAAGTCTTACAGGCTACATACTGGCCAAATGCTACTGGCCAAAAAGTTCATAGGCCTTTCAGATTGGTCGGTATTTCACGTAGGTGGGTGGATCCTGTACAAAAACGCGTGTCGACTTTTTGTCGATCCCACGCTGTGTTTATCTGAGCGGAAAACGCAAATGCAAATTAACGGTTACGATAATCAAATTTTTAGGCCTTATAACGTTTTGGCAAACATAACAAAATAAGTTTAATGATAAACAAATATGTTTACGATTGCCCTAAGTTTTATTAGCACCATATTAAGCATAGTTTAACTAGCTTGTAATACGGGATATGGCATTCTATATACTCACGCCTGTAAATACCCGAAGGAGTAGGCAGATGTGTATTAACACCCACTTTTCGCCAACTATGATTTTCGGTCCCATATCGGCTATTGCCGTCAAGTAGACTCTTAATCTTGGTGTGTAACACCCTATGGAAACAGCCCTATGTCTTAGTTTCCTTCTATGACACCCACGGGAAGAGATAGGGTGGTCCTCTACGTCACCGGGAACTGGGAACCAACACAGCAACACGGAATACAGAATGCGGATAAACAAACTTAGATTTTTTATACCCCACTATGGCGAAGCAAAAGGAGGGTTACGATTTTGACCGGTTATGTATGTATTTATGGGTGTTCAACTGTTTCTCATAGCTCCTCAAACACCAATCAGAACTGGACAAATGAGGTATTGTTAGAAGCATCTTAGACGTCCGCTGGTTATAGGCCATATAACGTGTCACTGAATCTGATGTGGCGCCCTCTAGCGGTCATAAAGTACTGTGATAAAAAATAAATTTGAGATAAATATATCGTGTTTGGTATCAACTGAAAGGGCTTCATTAGTACATTTCAAATATGTTTAAGTTATGTCTATTTCTTGCCCCAAAATATTGTAAATAAAATGAAAATTCCCTACAAATGTATTGTTTTGTTAAACTAAGTGGCATACGATCACGGCTATTTTGGATATTTTCTTGTTTAATACTTTTTCAGTAATGGGGTTTTAGTTTTAAACTTATTTTGAGAGTATATTGTAATTGCTGGGGATTTCAATATAGATATCCTTAAGCAAAATAATCAAACAAGGGCATTCGAATGTCTGTTAACTGGCTACAATCTCAAGCTCGCAATAAAACAACCAACTCGCATGGCAAGCATGAAGTGTATAGACAATTTTGCACATAATTTCAGTAAATTGTGTAAGAGTGATGTATATGAGTTCTCGCTATCAGACCACACGGCACAGCTGCTTCAGTGTCCGGTACGGCAAATATGTGCCATTAGTTAATGGTATTTAACTAAAAATGATTACAGTGTCGAAAATATGCAAAAGTTCAAAAAATATATAAAACAGCTTTCTTTCGCGGAGATTTATGACACCGATGACCCAAATGTAGCATACACCATTGTGTTGCTCGACGAGGTGGGCAAGCTCTTTGAAAGTGTTATTGCGAAGCGCCTCGTCGAGCACCTCTCTGGTAGGGGGCCGGACCTGGCGGATGCCCAATATGGCTTCCGCCGGTGGCGATCCACTGTGGATGCCATCATGCGCGTGAGGACTTTGGCGGAGGAGGCAGTTGCCCGGGGTGAGGTGACGTTGGCGGTGTCCTTGGACATCTCCAACGCGTTCAACACCTTGCCCTGGAGTTGCATCAGGGAGGCACTCGTGTACCACGGTGTGCCTCTCTACCTCCGCCGCATAGTCGTGGCGTACCTGACGGAGAGAGCCGTCATCTACCCAAGTGCGACCGGCGTCGGTCGGCGTGAGATGTCGTGCGGTGTTCCACAGGGATCGGTTCTCGGGCCGCTACTGTGGAACATTGGATACGACTGGGTGCTTCGCGGTGAGCTTGCGGACGGCGCCGCCGTCACGTGCTATGCGGACGACACGCTAGTGACGGCGAGCGGGGCTACACACCGCGAAGCGATCCTAAGGGCCACGACCGCGGTTGCTCAAGTCGTGGAACGGATCCGGCGGCTGGGCCTTGAGGTGGCTTTGCATAAATCCGAGGCCATGTTCTTTCATGGACCTCGGCGCACGCCACCACCTGGTTCCAGTCTCACCCCAGCTGAAATATCTGGGGCTCGTGCTCGACGGCCGGTGGGACTTCGGGAAGCACTTCCGAAGTCTGGGCCCCAAATTGGCGGGCACAGCCAACGCTCTGGCGCGGCTACTGCCCAACCTGAGGGGCCCGGAGGACTCCTGCAGGAGACTCTACGCGGGTGTCGTGCGGTCCATGGCCCTGTACGGGTGTCCCGTGTGGGCGGACACCCTGAGTGATCGGCACATGCTCCTGCTGCAGCGTCCGCAGCGGAAGTTGGCGTGCCGTATCATAAGGGGGTACCGCACGATATCATTCAACGCGGCGAGTCTCCTCGCCGGATCGCCACCATGGATCCTGGAAGCGAGATGCCTTTCGGCGCTATACCGGTTCCGAAGGGCGGCGCGGGAGCGGGGTGACGATCCCGAGCCCGAAGAAATTCGGGCCGTGAGATCCCGGCTCCACAGGGAAATGGTGGCGGAATGGGAGATACGACTTGGGCAACCAGGCGCAGGGCACGCCGTAGTAACGGCGGTAAGACCCATCATGGGGGAGTGGCTAGAGAGGCCACACGGCAGCCTCTCGTACCGTCTGACGCAGATGATCACCGAGCACGGATGCTTCGGAAAGTATCTGCGTCGGATGCACAAAGAGCCAACGTCCGAGTGCCATCACTGCGACGCGAGCGAGGACTCAGGTCCGCACACGCTCACCGAGTGTCCGGCGTGGGAGACGCCGAGGCGGGAGCTTGTGGCGGCCCTGGGAGTGAGGGTTCTCACGCTCTCCACCTTGCTCGCGGCGATGGTTCGCTGCGCGGATGCGTGGGCGGCCGGCGCCTCCTTCTGCGAGCAAGTAATGCTCGTGAAGGAGGAGGCGGGGCGGGAGCGGCAGCGGAAGCGACGAAGGATCGCAAGACAAGCTGCCCGCGTACGAAGGCAACTCGGGCGTTGGAGGTCGATGAACGACCTCCGCCCCCCATGAGCGCCGGCCTGGGGGTGACAGGTGAAGCCGCCTGTCACCCTGGCAGAAGCAGGCCGCGGCGGTGGCGCGCGTGGCGCGCCTCCCCCTTTCCGGGGACGAGTTGGGGACTCTGTAGTCCCCACACCCGAGAAGAGGGCCATATCGTGAGAGATGGCCCTGGGTCGGCCGGGGTGCGAGGGATATGCCTGTCAACCTCACCTTCGGCAACCAAAACGACCCACAGGTGGCGTGCGTTTTAGTCGGTTCGAGTCCGACATAACCTCCTCCACCGGCTCCGGTGGGGAGGTATCCGTGGGGATTTTGCGCACGTAAAAAAAAAAAAATGTAGCATACAATGAATTTCTAGATACTTTCAAATTGATGTATGATTTGTGTTTTCCGGCTAAAAGAATCAAAATAAATGTTACAAAAAAGACTAAGTGGCTTTCGAAGGGAGTTAAATTATGTAATCGAAATAAAAGAAAACTTTTGTGGCAGATGAGACTAAATCCTAACATAACCAATAAAACTAAATTTATTAAATATTCAGCATTATATAAAAAAATTATTCGTTTGACACAAAAAGCACAAAATAACCACAACATAAAAACATCGAAAAATAAGTCTAAAACTACTTGGACAATCATAAACCGTGCAAAATATAACGTACCTAAGCACAATATCAATAGAATTAAGGTTAAGAATCGAACTTTGACTGAACCTAACGACATTGCTAACGAGTTTAATGACCATTTTATCGATAAAATTCAGCCTACGCTTCAAGTGAATAGCAAACCTAAGTCTTGTCCGCCTAATAGTATCGGTAAGTCCATGTTTATGGCACCTTGTGTTCCAAATGATATGCATAAACTCATTATGTCATTAAGGAACACAAATAGCGTAGGATATGATGGTATTTCAACAAAAATATTGAAATACGTGTCGCCGAATATTTGTTGCCACCTTAGTCACATAATTAATCTTTGTATCAGTGCGGGTGTCTATCCAGATGCCCTAAAAACATCGATAATAAAACCCCTTTTTAAACGAGAAAACAGAGAACAGATGGAATATTACCGACCAATTTCACTGATTCCTGTTATATCAAAAATATTTGAAAAGTATATTTATAACGAGTTGTACAGATTTATTGAACATAATAAACTTCTTTGTGATGAACAGAAAGGCTTCAGACGGGGTACGACAATTAATATGGCCATATACGACTTTTTACATAAAGTCATAGAAAATATAGACAAACGGACACCTGTTTGCGGCATTTTTTGTGATATGACCCAAGCTTTTGATTACGTACATCATAAAACTCTATTACAAAAGCTGGAAAGCTATGGTATCAGGGGCAATGTCGTAAAACTCATTGAATCGTACCTATTCGATAGAAGACAAATGACAGAAATCCGACAAATTAACTTAGATAATAAGCATGAAGAAATTTTCCGATCATCAGAGCGAAAAGTTTCACACAGGGTAGCGTACTGGGACCCCTTCTTTTTATTCTATATATTAATGACTTTCCAAAATTTATTGACCAACCATTAACATTGTTTGCAGATGATAGCACTATGACTGTAGCATGTAAAAATATTGAGACATATGAAGATGACATTAACAATTCCCTAAATTTAATTGTACAATGGTTAAATGACAATAACTTGAAAATAAACTTAACCCTTAACCAGGCTATGGATTGAGCGCTTCCCACATAGATTTTTGGAGGTTATTACCAGGTTTTGGTAAAGAATCTCCCACAAACTGTCAAAAACTTCAAAATAGAAATATTATCTGTGGTCACACAACAAAAAAAGTTGCAACTGAACGAAAATGTCAATTTTACAATCACATTTCCTATGGTCGTCCGTCTAACGGATTTTTTTGTGTAAAGTGCAGCTTATTTTATTCGTAATGGCTAGTCGGAAGAAGGTAAGTCGTGCAATTTTTTTATATGTTGTAGATTTTGAGTTTTTCTAGTAATATATGCATAAATTATATGTAAATACTTAAAAAATACCATGATATAACAAAATAAAACATGTGGGGACCCTTATAACCTTAGCCTGAGAGGACTTACTTGTTGTGGGAGCTATGTGTCCATTGCCCGATAAATTGAAATCTTTATTTTATACTAGTTACTTGCCGCGGGTTGTATGCATTTAATATTACAACTATAGAAAAAAATACCTACGCTTTATTTTGTCGAAGTTTAAATTGTGGGAATTGGTAAATTTTTGTAGTCACTGATTTGTCAGTCAGTACATAAATGTATTTTTTTGTTATACAGGTATTACAAGATCATCAGATCGATAGTATACTTCGCGTGTAAAAACATACATCGCGATTTCAGATTACGGTTAGCCAGGAGTTTGAAATCGAGCCATATCTCAAACAAAAAACAAAATCCGGTGGTATACAAAAATAAAAAGGAGGTGTTTTCGATGTTCCGGATGAAATAAGACTCGGGCTAAAAGGAAGTCATTTTTGGAATAATTATTGTCTTCATACAAGTGATGCAGGTTTTGCAGTACAAGAAAACAGGAAAAACGGTCAAAATATCAATGCAAAATTTGTAACGTATCATTGTGTATAACCCCTTGCATGAAATTGTACCACCAAAATCAAAACTCAGTAGACGAATAAGAAGCCTTTCTATCCATTGAGAATGGACTAAAAGGTTTTACACTTTTTTATTAATAATAAAGAATAAATAACTGCATTACATTTTTCATTTATACTTTCTAAAATAAGACGCGTGTCATCACGTCTTTTTTATATGTAGATAATTACAGGCACAGTCTAGACAGGCAATGGGATTATGTTTTCCCACATGTTTTTTTTTGGATTTTTAGCTTATTTTCCAAATATAATTCATAAATTCTTAAACTAAACGTTATTACTCATACAAATCTATAAAACAATCACTATTACTACATGGTTTGTCCCAGGCCTGGTAAAGGGTTAAATAAGACTAAAATTATTCACTTTAATCAACGTATAGCACCTATGAGCCTTAGCATTAAATATGGCAGTGATACAATAGAGGAAGTCGAATGCACGACATTTTTGGGTATAGAAATAGATAAAGGATTAAACTGGAAGACACATATTGATAAACTGAGTAAAAAGATTCATAGATCCGCGTATGCCCTAAGGACATTATCTCCCATTATAAGTTTAGATGCACTCCTTACTGCTTATTATGGTACTGTGGAATCCCACTTACGGTTTTGGCTTATATTTTGGGGTAACTCAACTGAAAAGGTAACAGCTTTTAAGTCACAAAAGAGATGTATACGGGCAATGTTTCATCTAAGGTCTACAGATAGCTGCATGCCTTATTTCAAACAATATAAGATATTGACACTGCCGTGCCTGTACATTTTGGAGGTTGCTGTGTTTGTGAAGTCAAACGCAAATCGTTTCGAGCGTTTAGCCGATATTATTCCGCGAAATAGACGTGATAACACTAAACTGTGTCTTCATACAGCTAAAACAACACTTATGCGTAAAAGTGTTTTCTGCATGGCTCCATGTATCTATAATAAAATACCTAAAAGTTGGAAGGAACTGACGTTATCACTGTTTAAAAAGAAGCTGCGTGAATTTTTGATTGGTAAAGTGTATTATAATGTTAATAACTTTTTAAATGAGAAAGATTTGACTGTTTGATTTTTAGAATTTGTATTTGACATTCATTGACATTTATCTATTTTATTTTGATTGATCTATAATTTTATTTTTTTTGTGTTTAACTTATAATATTTGCATGCCTAAAGGTAAAATATGGCTGAACCTCTTGTTTTATGAACCAACATGTTGTATTGTACCCATATTTGCAAAACAAATATCTTATCTTATCTTATCTTATCTTAAATACAAACGTATTATACGTAGAAATACCAACACCAATATTTAAAGACAATAATTAAAACATTTCCATGTAAAGGTTGCCGGGAAGAGATAATTACTAAGAGAGTATTGAGTATTGAGTATTGAGTATTGAGTATTGAGTATTGAGTATTGAGTATTGAGTATTGAGTATTGAGTATTGAGTATTGAGTATTGAGTATTGAGTATTGAGTATTGAGTATTGAGTATTGAGTATTGAGTATTGAGTATTGAGTATTGAGTATTGAGTATTGAGTATTGAGTATTGAGTACTAAATTTTTATCATTTAAACATGTATTGTGTATGGAACCCACCCCCATCTTGTTCTCTTAAAACGTGACTCATTCAATCAATTAGCCCATCGCAATACACTGCTCGACATAGGCCTCTCCCAATGTTGGGAGGCTTTGGTTTACAGTTTCCACGCTGGCCAGACGGGTTGGTACAGAATCCGCACACGGTGCAGAACATCCGATCAAGAACCAAGCGGTTCGGTGACTCTTTCCTCTGTCGCACCATTAGGGCCTGGAATTCGTTACCAGCTCACGTGTTTCCTTCTTCCTACAGTCCTGGGTCTTTTAAGCGGGGCGTGAAAAAGCATATGATGAGGCCGTCAAGCTGAGTGTCACCATTGTAACACGGTATGTGTAAGTAATGATGACCCTCTTTTCTGAGACTTTGCCTTCAGCTTACCATCAGGCAAGGCGAAGTCTAATTGACGTGTTCTATTTAAAAAAATATATATTTATATTTCGAATATTCCTTCTCTCGCAGTGATATCATCTGTGTATTTTTCCGTTAGCCACTTCTTACGACCCCGTCGAATTAGATGGGGGGGTGATACTTGTATTCTTTCTCCATCCTCATGTGAAGAAAGAATGCAAGAGCAGAGGTGAATTAACACCACATTTCACCAATCATTGTATTCGGTCCCACGTAATAAGGAGTGAGTCTATTGCCGTCCTCCGGGCTATTGTTGACTCGAGTCATGCATCTGGGGCTGAGTCTAGGCTGTATATATCTGTCTGAAGTTAAACAACCATATCCCTTGGTCCCTTTTGTAAGACACCGCATGGGTAGTAATGGGGTGGTCCAAAATCTACTCTGCCGGGAACCACGCATAGAAATATATGGTCTTTATTAATTATGGGCCACCCCTTCTTTTCCCATGCGGTGTCGTACAATGTCGATAGTATTAGTTTCCAGAAATCCAGGACTTGTTATAAGAATAACTTAATAATAAAAACTTAAAACTGAGTAACAAAAGGCAACAATGAACAATGATTGATTTTCTGCATAGCGCCATATATATATAGGTACTTATTCAATAATAGGTAATTCTATTCTAGGTTATGTAAGAAAAACAAGTAGTAAATTAACATAACATAACATAAACTCACGCCTATATCCCTGAAGGGGGTAGGCAAAGGTGCTAGTACCCACATTTCGTCAGTTTATGTTTAGGTCCCAATGTAATAGGTAGCTTATTGCCATTAACCGGGCACTTATAAACCTGAGTTAAATACACACATAACTTCGAAAAGTATCGAAAAGTCATTGGCTTGTGCCATAGTAAAACCTGAGATCGAACCCGAGACCCATACCACTCAGCTCAGTCAGCAGTCCATTACCGATACCACTACGCTACCGCGGTTTGTAAGTAGTAAATTATACTACAATGAATGTTATTTTAACATATTATAATATCACTGTCTGAATGTTACGGTAAAAGATCACCCATCCGAATGGCAATCGCGCCTAAGTTAGCTTAACCCATTGATCATTTTAGCGAACACTGTACGCACCTGACAACGACTGTTCCACTTTATTTGAAACTCTAATCCCCCATGCCTAAAACAGTAGGTGTGAGCTACAGCCTAAATCCTAGTTGACGAAATAGCCGGGGTCAAAATCTAGACACGTTATGCACATCCTCCATAGAGCTGTACCCGACGTGACAGGAAGAGAGTTCTACAAATAGAAAGTCTTTATCGATTTTACGGTTTTATTGCTATCGTAAAAGGAAATGGTATTCGCAACTTGTAAATATAATTACACATAGTCACGTTCTAAGAAAACAATATGGCGGCGGGTTCCACAGTTAAATATTGGAATGATAATGCTTTCCTCGATTTAAATTTAGAACTCAATTCCCATCAAAAAGGGGTGTAATTTAATCCCCACTGCTTAACTAAACTTTTAATTGATGGTATTCGGACCAGCAGCTGTATAACTTCTTCCAAATAAAAGTACTTTAAGTAAATCCGAATAATTTGAAACCAGAAATTGGAAGGCATGCTCTTCCCTTTCTAGAAAGCCGGGTACTTTTGTTGCTTACTAGCTGATGCCCGGGGCTCCACCCGGGTGAATTTTTGATGCCATTCCTGCTATACATGGGAACCTATTGCCGAGATAATGTAGCCTATGTGTTATTCCAGACGATAATCAAATCCCCGTATCTAATTTCAACCAGAGCGTGTTTTTTTTATCAATTTGATTGAATAACAAACATCCAAACTTCTTCACAAACTTTTAGATTTTTTATTTTCTTCCTTTTGTAATTTATTGTGACTTTTATTTAAAATCCAGTAGTAATTCAACTGCAGTGTTATACTAATATATAAAGATATAAACTAATATTTACAAGAATATAATATTTCAGGCGGAATATTAAATTACTGGCGGCATTGCCCCGTTGGATGGCAATGCCTATCCGTTGTGCGAAAAAGAAGCCAGCCCTTTGGTCACGCGAAGCATTGACCAGTCGCTTTGCTATTTCTTTGTAAAGCGACCGTGCGCTCGGACCCCACGAACCTAACGATTCGACCTCAAACGGCTCAAATATATAATTGTCGGTTATATTATCATATTTTCGCCGTTTGAGGTTCTCCGCTGATGCCGCAGCAGCACTAGTGCAGTCCATCGTACTTGGAAGCTGGGATGGCGTTAGCGTGTCGACATATGTTGCGTCCCACACCAAAGGCCTACCACTCATCCAAGGCACCAAAGATATACCCTCCGGTCACTTGCCATCGTTGCGCACCAAACAAACTGGATTATTTATGGTTGGAACCCCGGCGACGGTGACTAAAGCCCGGCGGATAATGTTGTTTAAATGTGGACTTTCATATTCATAATATTAGTGGGAATTAGGATAGTATCTATATGCTTTCTGAAATCCAAAATGTTACTAGAATTCATAAGATGCAACATAAACACAATAACCATTGACCATCAGATAAATCATGATAAAAAGGTTAAAACTAAAACCCGACTACTGAAAAATTATTAAACAAACATCTAGGATAGCTGTGATGGTATACCACTTTTCCCTACAATGTATTGTTTTGTTAGACTAAATGGCATACGACCACGGCTATCCTAGATATTTTCTTGTTTAATACTTTTTAAGTTGTCGGGTTTCAGTTCTAAACTTATTTTTTTTATTTATGTAATTTTGCCCTTTCCGTTTGATACCAATCACGACATATTAATCGCAAATTTATTTTTTGAACACAGTACTTTATGACCGCTAGAGGGCGCCACATCAGATTCAGTGACACGTTATATAGCCTATAACCACCGGACGACTAAGATGCTTCTAACAATACCTCATTTGTCCATTTCTAATTAGTGGTTGAGGAGCTATGAGGGAACAGATGAACCCACATGCATACATACACAGCCTTCCAAATCATAACCCTCCTTTTGCTTCGCTGTAGTCGGACAAAAAAGAAAATACTGGCACAATATGAGAATTATTCCCTACAAGGATGCCGTGTGAAGCTTGACGTACAAAAGCTATATTGGGAACGATTGTAATTCTAAAATGGCAGCTGTGACGTCACGAAACGTCTATCTGATTGCTAATGGCCTGTATTTGCCTAGCCCTAGAATAATGAACATCGTGATCATAGTCGCCGGAAGCGTTTCGCTATCAGTTATTGCTGACATACTTATCAGAGCTTCCACAGCTGCAATCGCTTCATCCAATTCTGTTTAAAACTACGGGACAAATTACAACTTGCAAATGTTTTTACTATTCTAGATAATATTAGTAGGGGTGAAGTGAGGAACAGTGTGATAAGGGAACGCTGTGGTGTATTTGACGATGTAATGACTAAGATAGAGAAAGCGATGCTTAGATGGTTAGGACATGTGGAGAGGATGGACGAAAGAAGATTGATTAAACAAATATATGAAGCGAGGGTGAATGGGCAACCCGGTATGGGTCCATTTAAACATACGTATGTCAATCAGATCGAAAACATTATGAAGAAAGCCTTAGGAGGGATTTTGCCCCACTGTTTGTGTTCTACCGCCTATACAATGGCTTGTGCTCAGATGAATTGTTTGACATAATGCCCGCAGCTACATTCTATCATCGCACCTCTCGCCATAGGCAGGGAATTCATCCTCACACATTGTGATCTGAGACGGTGCGCACTGTGCGATATGAAAGAAACTTCATCATGCTACGGTTTTCCCAAGCACCTACAATATGGGGTTCTTCAAGAGGGGCATCAGAAGGTTTCTTCATGGTCGGCAGCGCGAGTGTGACACCCCTGGTGTTGCATACGTCCATAGGCCACGGTAACCACTTCCCATCATTTGGACTTGTCTGCCAACTAAGTGGTATAAAAAAAAAATTTGTACCCGAAACCGGCGCGCATGTATGAAAACAATTATGAAAGTAGAAGAAGCGAAAGATGTATGCCAGAATCGCGGCAAAAAGAAAACAGTAGTCTCTGCCTACCCAGTGGGAAAAAGCGTAACTGTATGTATGTATGTAGATAATATTGATTAAGACACTTTGCATGTACTAAATTTTAAACTTTCGCGTTCCATGGTATTTCGCGTTCCAGGCTGACTCAGTCAGCCTGTGACCACTGGCTGGTGTAACCTGGTCGAAACGCCAGGTAAATCAAAGGTATGTATGTACTTATACCATGATCGCACCCGTAAACATTATTGTACTCTGCATGTACTTTTCCACTATATTTTGATTTTTCACCTGACTGGTTTCGCCTCACGGCATTCTCAAAATTTTTTTTTATATACGACCTCGCCTGTTGATAAGCTGAAGGCAAAGTTCCAGAAAAGAGGGTCACTATCACGTACATATACCATGTTACAATGGGGACACTCTCACTTGACAGCCTCATTATTCACGCTCCGCTTTAAGGACTTGCGACTATAGGTATTCGAATATTCTGCACTTTATGCGGGTGACATCTAAGCCCTACACGTGTTGTCCTGTGTAGGGAAAGAGAGGGTGGGACTAATTGGAAGAGCTCATCAGAACATTCACCATGGTACAGAAGGTAAAATTGTATTGGCGGTGAAAAATAAAATATAGTGGATTAGCCTATCGCAATCGTCTGCTGGACATAGACTTCTCCCAATGTTGAGAGGCTGGAAAATACAAGTGTCTTATTCAATATGTATAGCAGATTCTACCAAGCGCCATCAATCAATAGTATTTACTGTTATTCTAGAATGTCGTTATCTATTTCTATTTAAAGTTCTGTACTTTAGAGGTAAAAGCGGAACCCTTCAGAGTCCGTTGCCCATCTATTGGTCTGTCAGAATCTTTTACTCTATGTGGCTTCCTTACAGAACTCTCAATCCGTGAGTCTGGATCACACTTTGTCGTAAAAATGAAGTCTCGTGATTAAGGGGAGTTTTAACCCAAGCGATTTGCCACATAGCAGACCGTTAGTATAACGAACTCATACGTTGTAACCCCCTGCACGGGATTGTAGGAAAAAGGACATACATGTGCCCACTGATAAAGAACTTAAGAATCATCACACCACTCGCCGTAGTCCTCAGGTCGCAATGTGTAAGGGAATTTATCCTTACACATTGCGATCTGAGACGGTGCGCACTGTACGGTATGAAAGAAATTTCATCCCACGCACACTCAAACATTGGATTGAACTCCCTGCTGCGGTATTCCCGAAGATCTTCAAGAGGGTTATTAGAAGGTTTCTTCAGGGTCGGTATGCAAGTGTACCGCCCCTGGTGTTGCATACGTCCATAGGCCGTAAGTACAACAAAATTTATTGAAACGATAAGAAACTACATAATACATACACACATATAATCACGCCTTTATCCCCGGAGGGTTAGGCTAAGGTGAATTAACACCCACATTTCAACAATCAATCCATGATGGATTACGTGGTAGCGAATACAATGATACAATGATGGATGGCTTACGCCTATTGCCGTATTCCGGACACTATTGTTAACTCGAGCCACGCATCTGAGGCTGAGTCTTTGCTGTATAATGTTTAAATGCTGTCTGATGTTAAACAACCCTATCCCTTTGTCACCTTGTACGACACCGCATAGGAAGAGATGGGGTTTTTTACTTACAAACCTAGCTTTGTTTCACGCTTGTTCATTGATAAACTTTTATACATTTTTAAGCGATAACAAAACTCTATTTATTCTACAATATAGTGTTATTAACCATACGATAATACGCAGCGCAACGATAGGAAACAAAGTAACAAATAAATGTATCGTTGTGTTATCATTATGAGGAAGTTTATTTATAAATGTACAGTTATGTTATTGTAAGAATTCGTTATAATTTGAATGCAACACCTTACCTACCGCAATTGCAATGTAGTTTGTCTTAGTTTGAGTTTTTTTTTATACCACTTAGGTGACAAACATGCACATGGCCCACCGGATGGAAAGTGGTCAATATGGACGAGTGCAAAACCAAGAGAGTCACACTCGCAGTGCCAACCCTGCAAGCATTGAGAGTTTCTGTGCCGTCAGTGTAAAAGACAAAGCCGGATAAGCGCTTTTGGTATTTCCACTGACAGTGCGAAAACCAACCCTGCCATTGATGATAATAACTTAACCTTAGACTATATCCAAACGCTATAGACACAGTGAGTGGTTAACGCGGCGTAAAAAGATCTACTTCTTTGGTATAAGTTGACTTATGTCACATCCAATGATATACACTTGTGGACACATCTATTGGCCCACCTTAGAGTTTAGGTTTCGATGGCCCCTAACTAAGTATGATTGCTAGATTGAACAAAAAGTATTGACGCAGTTTTAAACCTGATACATTTTACCATCTTGGAGCTACGCATAACAAGTCGGGTATGCGTCTTGATGAAGGCAGTTGATTTTTGAATAAAAAACATGTTTTATCAAATAAATAAATAAAATAAATAAATAAATATTCCACGACATTCTACACAACGCTATCTAAACCCATGGTAAGCATAGCTTAACTAGCTTGTGTTATGGAATCTAGAATGCGGATAAACATACTTAGATACTTTTTTTTTTTTTTGTAAATACATACATATTATACATAATAAAGGTTTAATTATCAAATGAAGGTTTAATTATCAAATGAAGGTTTAATTTAATAATGCGTGGTGCCTCCATGGGCATCTACGACAGCTCTCATATGCTTAGGCATAGAATTTATCGACCGTTCTATGAAATTTTGAGGGATCATCTCCCATTCCTCTACTATGGCAGTTTTCAACTCCGGCATCGTCTGGGCAACTGTCTGACGAGCGCTAACACGTCTTTTTAGCTCGTCTCACATGTGCTCAATCGGGTTCATGTCTGGGCTTCTGGCTGGCCAGTCCATAACTGGGATGTTCCTATCCCGAAGATATTCCCTGACGATGCCGGCCGTATGGGCTCTTGCATTAACATGCATTAAAAGGAAATGTGGACCCACATGGTCCACGTATGGCATCACGTGAGGTTCTAAGCACTCACGAATGTACGAATGTACCTACATGCAAAACCAAAGAGAAAAATCACACTTTCAAGAATTAAATCCAAGTAAACCAATATAATCAAGTTTTCTTAGTATTCGATTGTTTCATATCAACAAACAGGCTCCAAATTGTCTTTTGTTTCTTTAAATTCAAAATTCAAAAAAAGACTATTGAATAAAATTATAAACGTGCCTGGAACAAAACTGCATAAAAACTTTTTGCTCGACCTTATATAAATTTTTAGCTAGGACTAAACGAAAAAAAAATGCAAGGTGGGCCAATAGATGTGTCCACAAGTGTATTATGAACTATATATATGTGATGCAAGAACATTGTGGATTTCAAAAATGGCGCAAACAATAGTTATAAAAACTCGCGTGAAAAAATAATACGTCATTATTAATAATTGAATTTTGAATTTTATTCTTATTTATTTCATTAATATTATTTCACTTTATTACAACCAATTTGAAGCGACAGTGACAGTAAAAAAATACATCATTAATATTTAAAAAATATATTTTTGTATGTATTTAAAAATATAATTCATAAGTAATTGGTTCGTAAATTAATGACTTTCGTTATAATTTCTTTTTCATAGTTGTACCTTTACATCAATGTATGTACCTCTACAACGCACGCACACATTGAAGTTTAAAAATACAATAGGTATTGACTATTATTAGTTTATACACACATAACACGTACCGTACCTTAACGTACGTAGGTATATATTTGAAGTTGTTTTTTGTGATACATTTTGTTAGAACTATACTGTATATACACATATATATATATTCGTTTCGAAGTATTCGTTGACTGCGAAGCGAAGCAAATATGCAAGAGGTTACAAACATAACTATTGACGACTGAGGAGACTGGCTAAATAGTTATGTTTGCAAACTTTTGCATATTTGCTTCGCAGTTATGCGATGACTATTTAGCCAGTGCCTGCTGATTGTCGAATGAGGAGACTGGTTAAAAAGTTTTGTTTGCAAACTCTTGTATATTTTCTTCGCAGATTTGCGATGACTATTTAGCCAGTGCCTGCTAATTGACGACTGAGGAGACAGGCTAAATATTTATGTTTGCTAACTTTTGCATATTTGCTTCGCAGTTTTGCTATGACTATTTAGCCAGTGCCTGCTGATTGACGAATGAGGAGACTGGCTAAATAGTTATGTTGGCCAACTCTTGCATATTTGCACACTCTTGCATATTTAGACACAGTACACTCATTGGCTTGCAGGTACAAGCATTGTTTTATCTTCGAATGCATATTGATGTAGGTTAGGTACCTAAGTAGCTTTTCTAAATCGCTAGAGGAGGTAAATAATATATTTTTTTAAATATTCTAGGGCATTCTATACAGGCAGCGCTATCTAGGCCCAAAGTAAGCATAGCTTAACTAGCTTGAGTTATGGGTTCTAGAATGCGGATATACAAACTTAGATACATATTTTTTTATAATTTTATTTTTATTTATTTATTTTCCTTATGTAGCTACCATTACAAGTACATATATACATGGAACCACCCAGACCGATGCAAATATTCATATTCATTCATGCACACATTTGCACTGAGTGGGAATCGAACCCGCGCCCCCTGTGTAACAGTAGAACGTTTTACCGCTACGCCACAGAGACGAATAGATATTTGATGTTTTGTTTACTTTTTTTACTATGACGATCAATAAATTGCAATTTCTTAAATCACTTTTTTTTCGTTGATTTTGTTACCGTTGAATGTAGCAAATTAAATTGTATTAAAAAATATTGGCGTAAATGTCTACTAACGCCACCTAGTTTTAATATTCGGTACTAGCCAGACAAATTATAAAACTAAACGAGGTTGTTAGTTTTCATATTCACACATAGAGGGCGACAGTTTATTGAGAAGAAAACTCATGAGAATGCAAATTGATAACTCCTTAAAAGCTCAACCCTTATTTTCAACCATCATTTTGCTTGAGGGCTGTCACATACTCCAACTACCGTGACTCCTGTACATCTGGGTCAACAGCAAACATAAGCAAGTAGGTATGGAACACAGACGTAAAATTTAACAAAAGGAATAAATTCAAGAGTTCTTAATAACTGAATTCGTTTCAATTTCCTACTAAACAAAGCCTCGAAATTAAGTAATGAATTCTATTAGAACTCGTTTCTTGCATTTTTCTCAATGATTTTTGAAAACACCTTTTACAGGTTTTCATTAGGTATTTTAATCCAACGCCATCTAGCGTTATTCTTCTGAACTTATTCGACTAGCTACGTTAAACTATGATACTGTGGACTGTAGAGCCTTGGTGGCGCCACTTACGCACCGTTACGTCAGATATCAACATTCTTTATTTACAACCAAATGAAATTTAGTTGCTGTAAAAGTTATTTGCTGTAATGTGTCATTTCATAACTAGTCGTTGCTAATTGAAGTGACATAAGCAGTCGAACGCTCTACCTTTTTATTTGTACAAAGCAGGAATCGAACGCGAGTCCTACCATGTAACAGTTAAATGTTTGCCAAGAGTATATGTTCAACGTGTCTATTTACAAAGTATATAAGATTAGATCTGTTCATCCTAGCGTTAATCCCGATCGAAAGCTTATACCTCGGAGTTTGGGGTCCGCTTTTTCAATCTAACTGTGGGTTTGGCTGAATTTCTATATTTTCCGTAAATTGACTGCCATCTGCAGGGAGAGAGCATGCGCAATTGAAATCTCACCTCGAATTCAACTGTCAAATCCGTTTAATCGTTTGAAACGTTCTTACAGCATATGCCTGCTGACCTCCACAACCCATTTTTTTTTATCTAGGACACGCCAACTTGACTTCACCTCGCCTGATGATAAGCTAAAGGCAAAGTCTCAGGAAAGAGGGTCACCGTTACAGACACTAAGTAATGTTACAATGGTGACACTCATGGCGGCCTCTTCAGCGGTGATATCAAAGCATAGCGGTTAGACTAGTTGTAGGACTTTTTAAATCTTCAACTACCCGCAACGACTGCCATAGAAGTTCGTATGACGTTCGTATGACGGCTTAACATCCTCTCCGACGCACGCCCAGACCAATGCAAATAATATATTGAAGCATGCAAAATTTGCCACGAACGGGAATCGAATTCGTACCTCCTGAATAGCAGTCGCGTTCACTACAGCCACACCACAGAGGCATAGATAACCTATATTAACTACAATGGCCTGGAATTGATTACCAGTTCACGTGTTTCCTTCTTCCTACAGTCCCGGGTCTCTAAGCGGGGCGTGAAAAAGCATATGATGAGGCCTTTAAGCTGAGTGTCACCATTGTCACATGGTATATGTAAGTAATGGGGACCCTTTTTTCTGAGACTTTGCCTTCAGCTTACCATCAGGCAAGGCGAAATCTAATTGACGTGTTCTATACAAAAAAAAAAGAATATTCATTAAATTTTCCTGATTAGGAATTTTAGGCATCCAAAATACAAGTAAAATATAATTTTTACATTCAGTATTCACGTGTGATTGTGATTTTCCCATGCGACTACACCATAGGGCTCTCCAAGAATGGCATTAAGAGGTTCTTACAGGGTTGGCAGCACGAGTGTGACGTCTCTTACACCGGTCGCACACGTCCACAACGTAACCACTTCTCATCCAGCGGGCCATGTGCGTATCTGCCACCTAAATCATATATATATACACACATCAACAAAGTCTAGGGAACAAGGACATTTCTAGTTTTTATTTAAAAACCCTTTCTTGTAATAGTGAGTGTTTTATATCAATAGAAGAGTATTTTTATACCGTTTTTAATTTTAATTTTAATAAAAACATTTTCATACCAAATTTTTTTTTTTTTTTAAGAAAGTATTGAATAGTGCCAATATTGAGTATTACAACCTTCTATGATTAGGCACAAAAATAACGAGGTAGTAAGAAATACAGTAATTAACCGTACTTTAAACGTTTTTAATAATCTGTAGGACCTCCTAAAGCATTAGCAACAGCTCGACAACGGCGTGGCATACTTAGTATGAGATTGTCAATCATCGTCTGTGGAATATGGCTCCATACACGGCGAAGGTGTTAAAAAAGTTGTTCTTCAGTGTTCAGATTTTCCAAAGAATCACTGAAAGCTCTTCTCCCAAGCAAATTCCAGGCATGCTCTATGGGATTGAGGTCGGCATACTGGGCAGGCCATTCCAACGTCGTCATATTGTGCTCGCTTAACGCATTGACCACTACCCTCGCGGTGTGTGACCGTGCATTATCTTGCATGAACATAAAATCTTGACCGAACTGCTGTCGATGAGGGATTACCATGGGGTGTTTAACCTCCTGAACGTATTGGTTTGCATTCAAATTGCCCCGTATCCAAACGAGGTCGATCCTTCCACCAAGGCGAATTCCAGCCCATACCATGATTGTTCCACCTTGGTAAGGATGAACTTCTTGCGGATTCTGGAGACGACTCCGACGTCCAGGAACTCGCCATATACGCACTCTTCTCGAATCAGGATGAAAACCGAAGCGAGATTCGTCGGAAAACAGAATCCGTGCCCATCGATGGTCGGTCCACTGTAAATGTGCGTTAGCCCACAATAAGCGACGACCTCGATTTCCACGTCGAAGAGCTGGAACCGTAAGCGGTCTGCGAGCATGAAGATTGGCTTCGTGTAGTCTTCTCCTGACAGTTTGATCGCTAATAACCACTTGATGCTGAGACTGGAGGCCTGCGACCAACTGACGAGCAGTAATCGTGGGTTGCCGCCTTGCGGAATTTTGCAAGAAACGATCTTGTCGCGGAGTAGTAACCCTATTTCGTCCCCTGTGACGTTCGGCAACATCCCCTGTAGACCTGTAGCGTGCCCATAATCTGCAAATTACGCTTGGTTGGGTGTTGACAGCATCCGCTACGTCGCGTTGAGTTCGTCCAGCTTGCAGCATACCAACAGCCCTTAACATCTCTTCGCGACTTAAATGACGACGTGACATGATGACTACAGTCACAAAAATGCACAAACCATACGTAAAAGACGTATTATTGATAATAAACGTTATTTACAATCAAAAAAAATAATTTTTATTTTGCCTCAGAGAAACTGCACAATCAAACACTTTTAAAAGTTTTCCCTCCATATTCGAAAATCATTACTTATTTAAATTTATTTTTAAGTTTCGAACAACTCTGTAATCTACTTTATTCTATTTTTATTTATTTGCTGCCAGTTATTTGCAAAACAAGATTTACACGAAAAAAAATAATTGGGGTCATCTTGTTCCCTAGACTTTGTTGAGGTGTTTATATATAGACTCAGGCTCAGATGCATTGCTAGAGTCTACAATAGTACCCGGGAAACGGCAATAGACTCACCCCGACCTATATTACGTGGGACCGAATACAATGATTATTGAAATGTGAGTGTTAATTCACCTCTGCCTAACCCTCCGGGGATAAAGGTGTAATTATATGTAAATTGTATATGTCCATCTAGAAAATTTATTCCTTCACCCTGCTTTTATACTCGTTTCGTATGAAAATTATTATTTGTACACAGTTTCAATAGCAAAATCGACTGAATGATGAGGCCGTCAAACTCAGTGTCACCATTGTCACATGGTATGTGTAAGTAATGGTGACCCTCTTTTCTGAGACTTTGCCTTCAGCTTACCATAAGGCAAGGCGAAGTCTAATTGACGTGTTCTATATAAAAAATAAAAAAATAATGACCAAAAAAAAATTGTGATGGAAAGTGTTTACCGTGACCTTTGAACGTGTGTAATACCAAGGGAGCCACACCCGTGCTGCCTACCCTTTAAGAACAGAGAGTTTCTGTGCCGTCAGTGCAGAACACAAAATCAAGACAAGCCTTTGATCTTCCACTGACAGCACAAAAACTCCGAGCTCCTGAGCTCTGGCTACCCAACTCACTGCCGGGAACACAAGACGAGATTATTATAACCGTTGTTCTGTAGTGTGGAGATACTTCTCCAGTCGGACTGCTCAATTGGGACGAGAATACCATCGTGTCCTACCTCCTACCTTCTTAATAATGTACAGGTGAAAGGAGGTTTAAAAAATATTTTTTTCGCCATACTAATACTTCCACACGATTTTGCTATCGGAACTGTATCCATCATCTTTCTATCCAAAGCGACTTTTATCACCCGGTATAAAAGTAAGGTATATATGTGACGTCACAGAGGTCAAGATATATGCCTATAACTTTATGATGACATCGGTGAAGCGGCGCGTGTCGCCGCATACGATATCGGACAACGACGCGACGTCCTGTCCGCAGCCGATAAATCAGATACGAGTGATGAATGAGCGTCTCGTCCGTGTGTCCACTTCCTAATGTGCTTGTGTATGCGATGAGTGATTTGTAATATAATTTACTAATTATTGCATTTATTAGATACGTTCGGAACTAATTAGACTATTTATACTGTTGATTGAAGGCACTTGGTGGAATTTGTTGTTACACGTATTGACAACACGCTTGTTCTTTTTCCACAGCATTTTATTAGACCTGTCCGGTTTCGCCTTACGGCATCCTCAAAGGTTTACTATGACAGTTCCACAATACAGACAGACAGAAACTGTCTTTGTAAACTTTTGAAGATGCCGTAAAGCGAAAGAAGTCAGGTGGTTCCTTAACCCTCGTTTTCACCTAAGTATAAAACATATATCTGACAGTTGCATTTGAACGCAAATGTGTCTTATACTTGTTTAAAACTTGTTGGCTATTCATCCTATGTGAACGAAAACGTATCTGAGATACTCGTACATGTATAAAACAAGTATTTTTTTGATTAACCTTCTACAAGTCTACAACAAGTTTTTTATAAACAAGTTTACAACTTGTTTTACAACTTGTTTCGTAGTGTGACCGAGGGGTTAAACCGTCAGAACATCTGATTTTAAATAAAACAGTACTGTACACAAGAAGACTGAATTGAAAGAAAGTACTACACGATTCAGTCTTCTTCTTCTAAATATATTCTTTACTGTACCATCATTGGGTCCAATCTACTGCAGAAAGCATCTCCTGCCAGACATCAAATGAAGCTTAGATGCAAGATTTTCCTTTCGGGGTTCAGAAATCAGATGACAGTTGTTCCCGTAATAACAAAATTAAGCTAATCGTAAAATAAATCCCTGGACCCGAAAATCTTAAACCGCTTAAATTTAAAATCATCGAAAGCTACTCACACATTGATTGGCGTCGAGCAGTCCCACGGTACACACTCATCTTCATCACAATATCCGTCACAGTCCTCCCCACACGACTTCGGCTCCACACAACCTCCATAGCTGTTCTTCACATACCCATCGTCACAGGTACACACATCAGGTGCTGAACAAACCCCGTTTACACAAGGCACTGAACACACAGGCCGGCACAGACCCCCAACGTACACAAAACCACTATAACATGAGCAGTTATTTGGAGCAACACATAGGCCATTTAAGCAGCTATCACATTTAGGAATACAGGCAGTCTCATTGATGTGCACATAGCCTTTGTAGCAGGAGCATATGCCAGGAGTTGCACATTCTCCGTTAACACAGTTGCATATAGGTACACAGCCTGAATTTTTGAACTGAAAACCTGGATTGCATATACAGGTATCGGGTCCAACACACTTTCCATTAGAACAGTTATTACATTTTAGAGCGCAAGTAGTCCCATTCACACGTTTATAACCTTCGAAGCAAGAACAGGTATTGGGGGCTACACATTCAGCATTGATACAATCACACTTAGGAAAGCAGCCCGAACCATTTTTGAATTGAAATCCTGGATCGCATTCACAGATATTCGGTGCAATACACTTCCCATTAGAACAGTTCTTGCATTTAGGTATGCAAGAAGTTTCGTTCACACGCTCATAACCTTCGAAGCAAGTGCAAGTGTTAGGACCTTCATATTTTGCGTTAACGCAGTCACTCTTTTCGCAGTTATTCTTGAACTCGAGGCCTGAATCATAGGTACAGGTATTCGGAGCTGTGCAAGTACTGTTGATGCAAGTTGGGGAACATATTGGAACACAGTTGAGATTTTCATCAGCAGTATAACCAGTTTTGCATTGAAAACAGTGTGAGGAATTGTATGGAGTGAAGCTCTCTTTGCAGACACATGTACTGTTCTGTGAGCAGTCTGCATTAACACATTCTGGACTGCATGTAGGTGTTACACAGGAATTATTGCTGTCGAGATAGGCAGGTGCTTCACATTGGCAGGTATCTGGAGCGATACAAGTCCCTCGAATACACTCGATGCTGCAGATTGGTGTGCAAATATCCGAATTGTCTTCGTATTGGTAACCTTTGCAGCAAACTGTGTGGTTCTGCCATATTGAATATGTCTGAAATTGGAAAGAAAAGCTAAATTTATTATTAGTCCGTTGAAGACCTTAGTATATTAAATTAATGAGTCACGAACACTTAAAATTTTTGTTGTCTTACTACTTTAAATCATTAATCTGTGATGGCAGAGTTCAAGGATTATAAGTTTCAGAGTCAGCAGCACAACTGTGATGCCCCTGGCGTTGCATAGGTCCATAGGCTACGGTAGCCACTTTACATCAGGTGGTCCGTCCGCTTGTCTGCCTCCTAAGTGGTATATAAATGACCATTATCGTGTTTTTCCTGGTAGCTTCAAGGGCTTTCAAGAGAACAGGCCCTCGATTCTACTACAGCAAAATCACTGTCATACCACAAACACAGCAAAAAATGGTATAAGGTTTTAAACTAAATTTCTACACTCTTAAAATCTAAAATTAAATGAAAAGAGTTTTATTACATTTTTTCATTCATTCTGCGAAAAAGGCTTTTAATTTTGGACTTTAATCGCATTGCTTAAAAGTCTATAAAATGATGAGGGCCAGATCGAGAGAGATGGCCCTGGGTCGGCCATGGTGCCGATATGCCTGTTAACCTCACCTTTGGCAACCAAAAACGACCAACAGGCAGCGCGCGTTTTGGTCGGTTCGAGTCCGATATAACCTCTTCCACCGGCTCCGGTGGGGGGTATCCGTGGGGATTTTGCGCACTTAAAAAAACTCTATAAAATGATTTTTGGCAGTGTGCGTGGTGTCACAGTGGTTTTGCTTTGTCAGAATCGTGGCTCAGAGCCCGAGGTATGGTTACTCCTTCTCCTCCTATAGATTATACTCTATACAAACTTATACGGCTTTTATGGAGAACAACTGAACTGTCTAAACACCCAACCTAAAGAAGAACATTTAATGGAGGATTTAATGAATACATTGAATGGAGGTAGGACATGACGGTATTTCCGACTGGAGAGGAAGCTCGGCTCTACAGAATACCACCGGCATTATAACCTCGTGTCGTTCCCGGTGGTGAGTAACCTTACTCATCTGGTACTAAGAGCTCTGGTTACCCAACCATAGCTCACTGGAGAGATTATGTGCTGTCAGTGGAAAGTCAAAGGTTTGTCATGCTTTGTCTTCTGCACTGACGGCACAGAAACTCTCTGTTCTTACAAAATCGATAGCACAAGTGTGACACAGGCCACGGTAACCACTTTCCATAAGGTGGGTCGTTTGCTTGTCTGCCATCTAAGTTGCATAAAAAAAGGTAGACCTGTACCAGAGGCTTGTCCACACATTAGTAGATCTACCAGCATACAGGCACGACTGGGATAGCCCCGAAAATCTTGATAACTACTTGTACATAATCGCGTTGCAGCTTGATGGGCCCCTTAGACCTGGTCTAAATAATAAATTAATTAATTAAAGGCTTACCTCGTATTTATATTTTCTGGCGATACATTTTCGGCTGCCACACATTCGATTGACGATCACGCTGTATGACTTCCTTCGCTTTTGTTGAGTGCTGTATTGACAAAAATGGTATATTTATTGCTTTAATTCAACAATAAAAGCCAACTCTTATAATGGCAGTTGAGAAATATGCGTCCTCAAGAAAGGTTTTTTAGCGAGAGACGAAAATGCCATTAGAAATCAATACTAAAAATTATAAAGCTGAAGAGTCTGTTTGTTTGTTTGAACGCCTTAATCTCAGGAACTACCGGTCCGAATTGAAAAAAAATTTACTGTTGAATAGTCCATTTGTCGACGGAGGTTAGAGGTTATATAACATTACGCTACTACAAAAGGGAGCGGAGCAGTGATCGTAATTGTCATCAAATAAGGCAGATTTCCATGTATTTAGAGAAAAGATTTGTATTTTTGTATTCGAATAAATTCACTAACTATTGCACATATTTAAAAAAAAATTAGGAAGCTGCGTTATTACTGGCTAATATAGGTTATAATATATTTTCAAAACATATAGGAATCCTTACTAAAACTCCAAAAATGCGATACGAGGTGTAAAAATACCAAAAAAGTCCTTACAACGCGTGCTCTGTCAAAACTATTGATGATAGAACAAAATTATGTACTGCAGAAGTGTATAACATAACAAGGTCCACATAAAAATCCGCTATAGTATATGTGTATCTTCCAATGAAAACCCACAGTAACCATTTTTATCTTTTACAAATTACAAAAAAATAAAGTGCCATTAATATATTGTGTCTATATCTTATTTTGCCACTATGGCTGACGGGGATCCGAGGGAACTCCTCACGAAAAAAAAGTTGGACCTCAATCCGAACTCCAGTCATTATCTATTATATGAAAATTGATAATTAGTATATTATACTAAAATAAGTATATATATAATAATAAAATAATATTATACTAATACTAAAATAAAATAATTCTTTCTTTCATTCATTCATTTCATAAAATAATAAAATTATTTTATGAAATGAATGAATGAAAGAAAGAAAATTAAGAATAATGAGCGCGGTAGCCTAGTGGTATATAGGTAATGGACTGCTGAGACGAGGTCTCGGGTTCGATCCTAGGTTTACCATGGCACACACCAATGACTTTTCAATGCTTTTTGAAGTTATGTATGTATTTATCGCAGGTTTATAAGTGCACGGTTAATGGCAATAGGCTCGCCACCTATTACAATGGGACCTAAACATAATCTGCGCATGTTGGTGCTAGCACCTCTGCCTACCCCTTCGGGGATATAGGCGTGAGTTTACGTTATGTCATATGTTAATGTACATTGACAGCCTCTGTGGCGTGGCGGTAGTGAACACGACTGCTACGCAGGAGGCGCGGGTTCGATCCCCGCTCAGTGCAAAAATTTGTATGCATGAATGTGGGTATTTGCACTGGTCTGGGTGTTTCTATGTATAATATGTATGTATTTACAAAAAAAAGTATTTAAGTATGTTTATCCGTATTTTAGATTCCATAACACAAGCTAGTTAAACTATGCTTACCATGAGTCTAGATAGCGTTGTGTAGAATGTTGTAGAATATTTATTATTATTATTATTATAGTTACGTAAAGATCCTTATAAGTTTACAATCTCTAAATACTGTTTTAGATTCAGGATGTGACGTAAGCACCACCAACGGGAGCGCGCAAAATCTCATATGATATAGTGACTGATAAATAAAATTTAAACGATAGGAAATACAGATATTTTAACTTCCTCTCATATGTTCTATCATCACATCATACACACTTATGCACGATATATGTATGTTGTAATTCTTACAATAATGTATGAATTACAACTGAGCAAATGAAACTGTTTTATTGATTTTAATTTTATTATTGTTATTATATTATATTGTGTATAACTAAAGGTGTGTATTAAATATCAGAATAATCAGACAACAGGAAAGGGGGGAATTGAGTACTTTGTTCGTCAAGATTTATCTGATGCTTACTGTATATACAATTTTGTAGGAGGTAGGACACGGCGGTATATCCGTCCAATTGAGCAGTCTGACTGGGGAAGTACCTCCGCCCTACAGAATACCGCGGCCATAATAACCTCGTGTTGTGTTTCCGGCGGTGAGTAGGGTAGCCAGAGCTCACTGGAGAGATTTTGTACTGTCAGTGGGAAGACCAAAAGCTTATCTTTACACTGACGGCACAAAATCTCTTGTGTTTACAGGGTTGGCAGCGTGAGTGTGACTCCCTTTGCGTTGCACACGTCCATAGGCTACGGTAACCACTTTCCATCAGGTGGGCCGTGTGCTTGTCTGCCGCCAACCAAGTGGTATAAAAAAAAACAATGTACATATATCAATCAGACCCTCTATTCTACTAAAGTAAAACCACTGTCATACCAGACACTGCAAAAAAATTACATGTAAATTTATACTTTATTTCTGTGATTTAAAGTCCAAAATTAAATAAAAAGAGTTTCATTACACTCTTTATTCTCTCTGCAAAAAGCGTGTTAATTTTGGACTTTAACAACATTGACTTAAAGTTTAAAATTAAATGGATTTTTAGCAGTGTCTGGTATGACAGTGTTTTCGAGGCTCAGATCTACAATTTTTGAGGAAAGACCAAGGGCTGTAGTCTGTACATTAGTCGTTATGACTTATCTTATGAAATCCTAAGCAGAGTCCCGGGTCCTTTAAGCGGGGCGTGAAAAAGCATATGATGAGGCAGTCAAGCTGAGTGCCACCATTGTCACACGGTATGTGTGAGTAATGGTGACCCTCTTTTCTGGGACTTTACCTTCAGCTTACCATCAGGCAAGGCGAAGTCCAATTGACGTGTCCTATATAATAAAATAAAAAAATTAAAAATTGAGATAGCGAGCAATAATTGTCAAGAATGCTCGTTAATACATACATGCATACATATAATCACACTTCTACCCCCGGAGGGTGAGGCAGACGTGAATTACACCCACTTTTCATCAATCCTAGCCTATTACCGTCTTCCGGCCACTATTGTTGACTCAAGCCATGCATCTGAGGCTGAGTCTAGGCTGTATAATATCACTGTCTGACATAAAACAGCCCTATCTCTTAGTCTCCTTGTACGACAACGCATGAGAAGAGATGGGGTGGTTCAAATTCTACTCTGCAGGGAACCACGCGGCTCGTTAAGTGTTACCGAAAATTCGTTAAGTTTGTGATGACTTTTGGTAAGATACCGACAAATATCTGTAAGTTTGGGAATGTCGGTAAGTTTGCGCCGCTGCATAGTAAAAGACCGAATTCGGTAGCTATCTCCTGTACAGACTACGGCCCCAGGACCTGCATAAAAATTTTTGTGGTCATAATAATGGTTCATTTCAATTCCATATCTCACCAACCAATTCGACTGGTATTTTCGCCAAAAGAATGTCACTTTATCTAGAGACAAAGGTCAAGAGTACCAACATCTTCTTGCTCAATAAGTTCTTTGTATTAGTTTTAACGTTTGAAGTGTTTAAGCTATCAAGAAGTCATAACAGTGTTACTGCTTTTATCTACAAACATTTTAATGTGGATAACAAGTGTAACAACTGTCAAATTAACCTAAAATGTCGTGGCTTTATCTAAAGCTGAATAAAGATGGTAGGGGTTACCGCTATTAATGTTTGTTATCATAACAAGCCAGTGCGACGGAAAAGAATTGAATGAAATTTTAAAGCATGCAGTTTGTTTGCTAACTGTTATGTTTATGTTATGTTATGTCAAATCGATTCGCAAATCGGCCCACTGTCGCGTCACCGTAACGCAGATATTTTATTTTATTTTATTTTTACAGAAAACTTACAGCTACATTGATACAAAATTAAATAGTATGAACAGGCCACTTTTTTTTATACCACTTAGGCGGCAGACAAGCGCACTGCCCACCTGATGGAAAGTGGTTACCGTGGCCTATGGACGTGTGTAACACCAGAGAAGTCACACTCGCGCTGCCGACCCTGTAAGCACAGAGTTTCTGTGCCGTCAGTGTAGAGGACAAAGCAGGACAAGCCTTTAGTCTTCCCACTGACAGCACAAATTCTCCAGTGAGCGCTGGCTACCCTACTCACCGCTGGGTACACAACACGAAGTTATTTAACCGCGGTATTCTATAGAGCGGAGGTATTTCCCCAATCGGACTGCTCAATTGGGCGGAAATACCGCCGTGTTCTACCACTTACAACAAGATAATGAGTATTAGATATTAGTAAACAGCAACAGAAAATAAGAACATATTATAGCGAATGATACAGAAATACATTGATAATAATTCGAAACAAATAAATACACCATAACATGGAAAATTAAGTTCTCGTGTAACGAATATAACGATTAGATAGAAGATTTGAATGGCTTCAGGCGAAGTCCGGTAGCTCAGTGGTCAGAACATTCCCCCTGTTCGAATCCCGCGTGAATTGATCAAAAAAATTCTATCTGAATCAATTTGAACAGATTTGGATGAAATTTGGCACAGGGATAGATTTGAGATTCCTGTATTTTTGGTTCTAATGGTCGCTAGCTAGTCTAACTCTGTACCAATTTTCATCCAACTGCGTAGAGCCGTTCTGTCGTGATTGCGCAATGATTTTAGCTTACTTATCACCAGAATAATAGAATTTCTCATCATTCTCATCTCAACAAATAGTACATCGATGTTTCTTAGTGCATTAAATATCTTATCACAAAAGTAAGCAAATACGAAGAGAGGGCGGCAGATTTACCATTTTTGGCGATAGATTTACAATTTTGAGTACATGTGATGACAAAAAATATATATTAACTAACAAGAAAAAAAAATCTCGGTAAAAAATCTCTATGATACTGTTACCTTTGCTTAACAACACAAACTCCTTTGCCATCGATATCCAGTGCTTCTGTATAAAAAACAAACTCCACTACTACCAACATTAAAAAACAACACACCACTGTTTTCAGACACATTTTGAATTGATATTCTAAAAAAGTTAAACTTCAAACTTTTTTTTTGCAATGAACGCAACTCATTATGCCTAATTTGTTAAATCACACCACCAGTATGTAAGTCAGTCAGCCACAATGTGATGGGCACTATCTCCTAAACTATTTACAATGCCCGTTGTGTAAGGACCGGGTTCCACTGCGGGCGTTATTGCATACTAATTGATGGTTTTGTCGGTATTGTTTTAATAAGACTGTAAAGAATCAATTTATAGCTTGATAAAGCCTAGAAATGTCAGATCCTTGAAAGTGTTTAGATCAACATTTGGTTCTATCCAAGTGACTGCGCAAATAACTAGGCGTTTTATGGTACTTGAAGGCTTTGTCTGACTGTATATATGTTACGCTTACACGCCTAAACCGTGAACCGATTTTGATGAAAATATAGGGGTAGATTAGAACATGAGATAGGACATAGGCTATATTTTATCGCGATAACCGCCATTCATGCCGGTGAAGCCGCGGGCAACTGCTAGTTTCCGATAATCTTTGAGTGCAGATTAAAATTCCATTGAGTACATTTTGATTTCTTCAATATTTTTAGAACTTTCCCGTAGGGTACAAAAATGTTCACTCTGTATATTTAGGAGCATTTCCAATCAGACCGAGTTTATCTTAAAGTAAAGAAAGAAATTTAAAAATACTTAAAACCACAGCTTGAAACGGTTCTAAGCATGCATAATAGATAAGTCGCTCCTTTTGACAGATAATAATGGGACCCTACCTCAAAATTAAGTATTTAGATAAGTCAATTCAACCTGAGTTATCACATCTTATCCACATTTACCATCTAACTTTTTAAAGTCGCGAATCTACCTTCAATCTTCCGCTGGAGTACGTTTTGCGGTTGAACCTTTCTTACTTAATTTCCATAATAACTTGGTAAGCTAATTTATGTTCTATTACGTAGCAGTAAGACTCCAATTGTATTCAAACAATGCCATATCCTGCCCATTAGCATGCGATTCTTTATCCTTTTATTCTTATCTATTTATAGTTGGGACAAAAGTAAGGCTATGACACATTTCACTGTTCGTAGACTTATAAATACAGCAGAATATAAAATAATTGACCATTCAATGGATGACTGCCGAAGGACCGATGACTGATGGAGCAAACGAGACCTGCAGTGGATACCATTCATCATGAGGTGTACTGCCAAGGAGTGAAAAGGTTACTGTGTTTCCGGATTGCTACAACTTGGATGTCTTCAAGACTACAGCGAAAAGGTTACTTACTGTTACCAACAGGTGAGATAGGGGTCAAACGCGAATCTTCGTGTTGTGTTCCCAGCGGTGAGTAGGGTAGTCAGAGCTCACTGGAGAATTTGTGCTGTCAGTGGGAAGGCTTGTCCTGCTTTCTCTTCTACACTGACGGCACAGAAACTCTGTATTTACAGGGTTGGCAGCGCGACTGTGACTCCTCTGGTGTTACAATCGTCCATAGGCCACGGTAACCACTTTTCATCAGGTGGGCCGTGCGCTTGTCTGCCACCTAAGTGGTATATATATAAAAAAAATCTATCAACCATTAAAAAAAATGGTAGGACGACCCCCAGCCAGTTGGACTGATGACCTGATAAGGCAGCTGGTATGTGCTGTAGATGTGCAGCAAACATCATCCTCATAGCTATTTCTTGGAGTCCTAGGTCAATCAATCAGCCCAACGCTGTCCACTGCTGGTCATTGGCTTCTCCCAATTTTGGGAGGCTTTGGCCTACTCATTGCACGTTGGGCAGACTTTTTATTTCGAGTTTTCCTTCTCTCACAGTGATATTGTCTACATACTTTTCCGTAAGTCGCCTCTTACGACATTCATCTGATGAGATGGGGTAGGGATACTTGTATTCTTTCTCCGTCACCACACGGATAATATCCGAGGAATAGTCCGAGATCCTCTGATTGGTTTGTCGGCTTTTTTGGAAGCCTCAAGTATCTGACCTCCCAGCTCAACTTTGAGAGGAAAGACTGCACCGCACCATACACTAGTCTGTTTTTTTTTTAGTAGTAGAGCACCCACGCGAAGAGCTTCAGATCAAGAGAGATGGTTGTGGGTCGGCCGGGGTGCGAGAATATGCCTATCAACCTCACCTCCGACAACCGACAACGACATAACCTCTCCCACCGGGGCCGGCGGGGGGAGAGGTATCCGTAAGGATATTTCGTACGTAAAAAAAAGGAATAGAGATAAAAGATAGCTGGGATTCGCAAGACAGTATATGAAAGGATTTGCGCTGACGGTGAGAGCAATGACACATTGAGAGAAATGTAACGGATGCAGCGATAATACATATTTATATTTCTGTTGTGGACGTCAACAGTCACTTATCTGACTTATGTTCCTGAAGTGCCGTATAAAGGTGCTGATAGACTTGAGCATTCACTTGTAATAGAACATCGAACATTCGCCATTTTTAAATTAGTGGAACTGAAACATGGTCTTTCTAGCAGACGCTTGAAATTTAAAAACAATGAAATTGATATGAGGATGTCTTCAAGCAATGAGAAATCATCAATTCAAAGATAACGTACTAACCATCTATGGACTTGTTCCGAAATAAACTTTACTTAATTTAATTTAAATGTTTAATGAGAATACCTACGGCTTGGAAATTGGGAGTCATCAACTAATCTTTAAACTATCGTAACTTAGCACGTGGGTATTTCCTATGATATTTTAGATAAATATGTTGTAGGTAATTAAACAACATTAAACATAAACATTGTAAAAATTGTGAACATTGTGAACATTGTGAACATTGTGAACATTGTGAACATTGTGAACATTGTGAACATTGTGAACATTGTGAACATAATGAACATTGTGAACATTGTGAACATTGTGAACATTGTGAACATTGTGAACATTGTGAACATTGTGAACATTGTGAACATTGTGAACATTGTGAACATTGTGAACATTGTGAACATTGTGAACATTGTGAACATTGTGAACATTGTGAACATTGTGAACATTGTGAACATTGTGAACATTGTGAACATTGTGAACATTGTGAACATTGTGAACATTGTGAACATTGTGAACATTGTGAACATTGTGAACATTGTGAACATTGTGAACATTGTGAACATTGTGAACATTGTGAACATTGTGAACATTGTGAACATTGTGAACATTGTGAACATTGTGAACATTGTGAACATTGTGAACATTGTGAACATTGTGAACATTGTGAACATTGTGAACATTGTGAACATTGTGAACATTGTGAACATTGTGAACATTGTGAACATTGTGAACATTGTGAACATTGTGAACATTGTGAACATTGTGAACATTGTGAACATTGTGAACATTGTGAACATTGTGAACATTGTGAACATTGTGAACATTGTGAACATTGTGAACATTGTGAACATTGTGAACATTGTGAACATTGTGAACATTGTGAACATTGTGAACATTGTGAACATTGTGAACATTGTGAACATTGTGAACATTGTGAACATTGTGAACATTGTGAACATTGTGAACATTGTGAACATTGTGAACATTGTGAACATTGTGAACATTGTGAACATTGTGAACATTGTGAACATTGTGAACATTGTGAACATTGTGAACATTGTGAACATTGTGAACATTGTGAACATTGTGAACATTGTGAACATTGTGAACATTGTGAACATTGTGTACATTGTGAACATTGTGAACATTGTGAACATAACATTCTGCACAACGCTATCTAGACCCAAAAGAAGCATAGCTTAATTAGCTTTGTTATGAGTTCTATACCCTGATTACTGCCGGTATAGTCCATACACTGGTTGTCGGGAAGAAATCGCAGACCGCGATAAGACCGCCCATTGTACAACAAACTAGCATGCATATGTATCCATCGAAATATGTGCAATAAAGAGTATTAATCTTAATCTACGCACCTAATTAGGTAAAAATCCAATTACCTAAACCACAGTCTAAGTAGTGAACTCTTATGATTTCTTTTTTTGGGCCACGGTTGAAAACCAGCGCTTGAAATTGTACCCAATCTGTAGCATTTAGCTGAACTGTGGCCATTTAGACTCACACACACTACACACCGGCCGACATTTATGTAAATGACACACCTGTTTATGTAAGTGTTGGTTGTTATATGTATTGTTTATTGTTGTTTTACTTATCAATAATTATGTATATTATTATGTAAGTTTTATATTTATTTTTGTGGGTGTAATTTCGTATTTTGTATTTGTATGTGTGTGTGTGTGTTTGTGTGTGTGTGTGTGTGTGTGTGTGTGTGTGTGTGTGTGTGTGTGTGTGTGTGTGTGTGTGTGTGTGTGTGTGTTTAATAAACGCATGTTCTTTCTTTCTTACGTTCCAATGTACGTGTGTCTATACCATATATAGAATTATTGATTTTTTTAAAACAGTCTTATAAATATTATAATAATTGTTGATAATTATATAGGTACATGACGTAAAATCTTATGTAAGTTTGTTCGCAATTAAGAAATAATAATACATTAATATTCTACAACAATCTACACAACGTTATCTAGTCCCATGGTAGGCATAGCTTAACTAGCTTATGTTATGGAATCTAGAATGTGGATGAACATACTTACATACTTCTGGAAATACATACATATTATATATAGAAACCGCCAGACTAATGCAAATATTACATATTCATGCATACAAATGTTTGCCCTCCCGCGCCTCCTGCGTAGCAGTCAAATGTACCGCTATGCCACAGAGGTCGTCGATTGGTCGAGTAGGACCAGAGATATGACAAAAAAAACCGACAACCACACGGGCGTAGCCGCAGGCATAAGTTAGTGTTAAATATTTTAGTCAAAAGTTAAATAAAACAGAATCGACACCGTTCAACTAAAATACAATATCCACTTTCCATGAGTCAGCTCGTCAGTTTAACGCGGTAGGAGGTAGGACACGGCGGTATTTCCGCCCAATTGAGCAGTCCGACTGTGGAAGTACAGAATACCGCGATTATTATAACTTCGTGTTGTGTTCCCAGCGGTGAGTAGGGTAGCATAGGCCACGGTAACCACTTTCCATCAGGTGGGCCGTGCTCTTGTCTGCCACCTAAGTGGTATAAAAAATCCGCGATATACCTATGAGTTTTAATAACTATTAATAATACTGTTCAGGAAAACTGAATCCATGTAAATCACTTATTTATTTGTGGAATTATCCTGTAATTATACAACAGTACCTAACGCGGTCAGGGGCAAATTTTTACAGCATTTTCTATATATTTTCATGTATAGTGTCACTATTGTATGTGTACATATATATATATATATATATATATATATATATATATATATATATATATATATATATATATATAAATATATATGTGGTACATATTTTGTATGATTATAATATTATTTTCAAAGTGAAATAAAAATGAATTTATGCGGAACCATAATACTTATTACGAAAATACGACCTTATAACATCTGCTATCTCCAATAAAAGTGCAGCTACTTAGTAGATTATTCGTGACAAACAGACAGACACAAAGACAAACCAAAATTCGATACCTATTCAAAGAAAAAAACTAAGTAAAACTCTTACAATATTTTTTACACATTGGTATAAAGAATGCGTTTTTATTGCATAAGTACATAGTGGGCCATCTGTGACGTCATTGCAACATTGCGAGACACACTTAAGAACTTAGTTAACTTGAGTACCTACTAATACGCATGCGTACTTTAGAGCCATTCCCATTACGTACTGACCCACGATTGTACTAAAGCAAAATCACTGTCATACCAAAGATACTGTAAAAAATATAATTGTATGTTCGACTTTATTTCTATACGACTAAAGTCCAAAATCAAATGAAAAGAGTCATTACTCTTTTTGATTCACTCTGCAAGGGACCTTCTAATTTTGGATTTTAAGCGCATTACCTTAAAGTTTAAAATTGAATGGATTTTTTAGCAGTGTCCGTGTCATGACAGTGGTTTTGCTTTAACAGAATCCCTATTGACTCTTGGGCCGTGCGCTTGTGACCTAAGTGGTATAAAAAAAAAGAAACGGCTGGTGTCGACAGAGTTATTGGCAGTCAGTCTATACTTAATACTCAAAAGACTTAATACGAGTATAATGAAGCTGAAGAGAATTGTTTGTTTTTTTATTTGGTTGAACGCGTTTATCTCAGAAACTACTGATTCGAATTGAAAAATCCTTTTAGTGATGAATAGTCCGTTTATTGAGGAATGTTACAGGCTAAATATCATCACGCTACTACTCATGGGAATGGAGCAGTATTCATAAATGTCAACAAATCTGGCAAATTTCCATATATTATTGGATCAATTCATTACGGGCAATGCAGTTTAATGGGGTTTCATTCGACAACCTCTGTGGCAATAGTGAACACGGCCGCTAAGGAGAAGGGTTCAATCCCCGCTCAATGCAAATATTTGTATGCATGAACATATCGACGGTTGAAAGGCTAAAGACCGTAAGCGACAAGAATAGTAGATGCACAAATTACACTGTGTTGTAAAGAGTGTTTCATGTGCTTTAAGACCTTTTTTTGTATGAAATTTCGATGTCGCTTGTACCTTTTTGCTTTTCAACCGTCGATATATATTTGCATTCGTCTGGTCGTGCCTCGGAGAGCACATAAGCCGTCAGTTCCGGTTTTTTTTTTTTTTATACCACTAAGTTGGCAGACAAGCACACGGCCCACCTGATGGGAAGCGGTTACCGTGGCCTATGGACGTATGCAACACCAGGGGTGTCACACTCGTGCTGCCGACCATGAAGAAACCTTCTGATGCCCCTCTTGAAGGACCCCATATTGGAGGCGCTTGGGAAAACCGCAGCAACTGTTGCCATACCAACATCTTTAGCAGTCGTTACGGGAAATGGAAGCCCTAAAAAGTGCAAGAACTGGTCTAGCCATAATTCTTCGACACTGCCTTGAAGTTGTGGAGGTCAGATGACAGTAGTTTCACGGAAAATATCAAAGTTTAGCCAATCCCGCAGTTAGACTGATAAAGCGGACCCCAGACACCGAGGTGGAAGCTTTGGATGCGACTGGTATTAACACTAGGATGGAGAAGACAAGGTTTCATGCCACGAGAGAAGCCGGGCGGTCAGCTTGTTTCCCTATATAGACTCTGACATACGTGAAGATGAAAGGAAAACAATAAATTTAATTATGAACATTTTGCGCAAATGTTAGTTGCTGGCGGTATTGTTGCACAGTGAGACATGTCACGTGTGTTGCTGTCTATTTTATATTTTACTGTAAGTACTTTTAATTATACATTTCAGTTTAAATTGTCTGTTCTTACAGGGTCGGCAACACGGATGTGACTCCACTGGTGTTACACACGTTCATAGGTCATGGTATCCCCTTTCTATCAGATGGGCCGTGTGCTTGTCTGTCACCTAAGTTGTATAAATAAAAAAAACCTTTTTCACATTCTCCTGAATCTATATTTATTTTTATCATGACATGTGCTAGTTTAATAGGCAAAGTATTTAGTAGTAGATGAGCCCATAAAAGCACATCTGTACATTTTAATGTTTTTATCTCTATATACATAAAATATGCCCCCCACCAAGATTCGTCAACATATTTATAAATAAACTAATGATCGCACGCAGTGCACTAGTGATCCAATTAACTATTATGTTATATATGATGCTAAATATAAGCAGGTCTCTCTGGTCATTATTTTATAAAAAAAATAATGAGCAGAGAGACCTGCTTATATTTAGCATCATATATAACATAAACTCACGCCTATATCCCCGAAGGGGTAGGCAGAGGTGCTAGCACCTATAATTCGCCAGTTTATGTTTGGGTCTCAATGTAAGAGGTGGTGAGCCTATTGCCATTAAACGGACACTTATAAACCTGCGATAATTAGTTATTATTTATATTTAGATAATCTTAAAACATAAAACAAGTAAAGTTTTTTATATAGTATATGTTAATATGACTTCACTTCACCTGATGGTAAACTGAAGACAAAATATGAGGAAACAAGGGTTACCATTACAGACATCAGCGTAAGAATGGTGGCCCTTAGGTTGGCGGCCTATTAAGCGCCAAACCTAGCTGTTTGTGGTTTAGGGTCCTTTAAGCGGTCCTTTGGGCGTGAAAAAGCATATGATGAGGCCGTCGAGCTGAGTGTCACTATTGTCACATGGTATGTGTAAGTAATTGTAACCCTCTTTTCTGAGACTTTGCCTTCAGCTTACCATCAGGCAAGGCGAAGGCTAATTGACGTGTTCTATATAAAAAAAAGATGTCATAAACTTGGTTTTGTATTTAAGGACACTCTGACATTTTCCAATCCACAAACTTTAACGGAGGTAGGACTCGATGGTATTTCCGTCCTTATTAGGCAGTCCGACTGGGAAAGTCCGCCCTACAGAATACCGCAGCCATAATACTCTTGTCCCCGGCGGTGAATAGGGTAACCAGAGCTCAATGGAGAATTTTTGTGCTGTCAGTGGGAATACCAAAGGCTTCTCCGGTTTTGTCTACTTTACTGACGACACAGAAAATCTGTGCTTACAGGGTCGGAAGCACGATTGTGACGCCCCTGGTGTTACTTACATACACAAGCCACGGTATGCTCGTCTGCCACCTAAGTAGTATAAAAAAATAAAAAGTACGGCTTCTAACAGAGCAGTAAATCTGTAAATTCAATAATATTTATCTTATCTTTATTTTATTATTTGATAGTTTTTGGCTTTTGAAGTCGATTTTTTTAAACGTAGTTTTTTTTTTCTATAAATAACTATACAGAGCTGACAAATAAATGTCATCATTAAAATTAACCATGAGACAATTTCGGATTGTCATAGTTTCCTCATATATTTCGTATTCAGTACGGTATACGTACCTAGCTGTGAATCAGTGAATGTAAATACGAGGAAATACTGCTTTTTGCGTCAGTAGATTCTGGTAGTTGAGGTAAATATCTTCGATATAACAGAAACTCATACCTACTAGTCGTAGTCATAGGTATCCAGCAGAAGTGGTTAGGTTGGCTGACATAAAAAAGTGGCTTAACTAGACGAGTATTTTCGAAACGAGTAAGATATTTTTTAAGTGAAAACTTTTTATAGGAGATTGGCAGTTTACATAGATTTTTTTTAGTGAGTTCTGAGTTCAACGTCGATACAATTCACGAGTTAATTTAATTATATACGGCCAGTAGTACTTATTTCACAAATTGTCACAATTTACATGTGACTCCTCTTTGAAGTGTTAAATTGTTTAGACGCGCTGAGCACTATTTTGTGAAGTAAATGCATTTTATTTTTACTTCACAAATACAAAGTTTTATCTATTGACATTCCTGGAGTGCTCGCCTTTTCTCCTATATGTAATTTCATGAAATAATAATTCGGTTTTAAATTGTATAAGTTATTTATAAATTAATTTAATTTAATAAGGAAGACCCTAATAGCCTTCGCGAGCTTACACTGGCGCCGGCGCTACAACCTTTTCTTAGCAACCTTCTCTTTTTCTAAGCAAATTGTACAAAAATCGAGTTTTCACTACATACACTAAATATGGTTGCAGAGATTATTTTTATATGTTTGTAGCAATTACACACAAATGGTTGAGGCGCCAGCGATGACTAAGCAAATTGTACAAAAATAGAGTTTTCACTAGTGAAAATTCGATTTTTTACTAGTGAAGTAAAAAATCGAATTTTCACTAGTGAACTGCACAAACGAATTAGTTGATACAGTTCAGTTTGATTGATCTCGGTTCAATTCGACACGGATATAGGGAGCCACATCTTATGAGTTAGCTGAGCAAGTGACCGTATTCCTACAGATAAAATTTTCAGAAAAAAGATATGATTTCTAGAATATAAATGGCTACTTATTCCAGAATATCTACACCTCAATTATATGCCACACAAAATGCAAAGAATATATCATTATTATGAACGAAGTCTCTTGTACAAATGGATCAAGGACTTGGGAGCCGATAAAATTGTAAGTTATTTTATATTATTGTACTTTAAACACCTATCAATATCAGAGTGTTAGTCCCAGCTGCATCCAAGATATATACTTTGGGTCCGCTGTTCTACTCTTTTCATTAATTTGCCTTATCATTACGTTTAAGGCAGCGAATGTTCTCCAAACCACAGATGTAAGCCTAGGCCAGAATCTCAGTATGCTATTAAACAGCAGGTGTACGTGCTAGCAGGTGTTGGGTCTCGGAAAAATTGGTGGGTCCCCAATCTCGCATTAACATCATTACTTTCTTTTTTTACGTGGCAAAATCCCCACGGTTACCCACCGGAGCCGGTGAAAGAGGTTATGTCGAACTCGAACCAACTAAAACGCACGCCACCTGTGAGTCGCGTTGTTTGCCGAAGGTGAGGTTGACAGGCATATCCCTCGCACCCCGGCCGACCCAGGGCCATCTCACACGATCTGGCCCTCTCCTCGGGTGTGTGGGGACAACAGAGTCCCCAACGCCCGAGTTGTCTTCGCACGCGGGCAGCTTGGCTTGCGACCTTCGTCGCTCCCGCTGCCGCTCCCGCCCCGCCCCTCCCGCCTTCCACCTTCACAAGCATTACTTGCTCGTAGAAGGAGGCGCCGGCCGCCCACGCATCTGGCCATCGTCGCGAGCAAGATGGAGAGCGTGAGAACCCTCACTCCCAGGGCCGCCACAAGCTCCCGCCTTGGCGTCTCGCTCGCGTCGCAGTGATGGCACTCGGACGTTGGCTCTTTCTCCATTCGACGTAGAAACTTTACGAAGCACCCGTGCTCGGTGATCATCTGCGTCAGACGGTACGAGAGGCTGCCGTGTGGCCTCTCTAGCCACTCCCTCATTAATATCATGACTAGTATACACTAGTAATGATATTAGTTTATTACTGGTATTTACACTAGTAATTATATTAGATTATTACTAGTATACACTAGTAATGATATTAGTATACACAGTAACAATCACATAATACAACAGCACTAGATAATTATCACCTATCAGACCCCAGGGCGAGGTGAATGCCCGGGATGCGACTGTGACTAGACTGTGACTACTCACAATAAAAAATACTACAATAATATTTAACGCTTATCATTACAGACATGATGTAGAATGGAATCATGAAGAGTGCTCTGCCGATTCTTCAGAAATATTATCGTACAATGAAAAATATTCTAACCAAAGTTACGTAGTAAAATTTTATTACGCCGATTCGGAAGAAATATGTATTCCTATACTTAAGTCAAATAACATTAAAATGTTCGAAGATATTATCAAAGAGTCTGAAAACACAAGTAACAGTAGTGAAATAAGTAGAACAACAGATATTGAAGAAAATAAAGATATTGAAATGAAAACATCGAAGTTGGAATGTTTGATACATAATTATACATATGCCTGTGGCAACAAAGAAATAAAGGAAACAACCAAAGTAATTGATATAGATCTAATTTATGCTAATGAATCAGCTGTCAAAAGTTTAGATTCCATTGTTAATAAGAAAGAAGATTTATTAATGTTTAAAGAATGCAAGGTTACGAGAGATCTTTGTGTAAATAGACATCCCCTATTAAACATTAGTATATTTCATGAATATATTATAAATAATCTCAGCAGTGCCAAGACAATAGTCACCTTATTTAATAATGGAAATGGTACAGTGCCTGTAGCTATAAATAGCAACAATTTTACGAATTGGAATTGTACGAACATTATTAATAACGATACAAATATGTACAACGATCAATTATCATCGTTAACTTACAACATATTAACAAAATACGCATGTCTACATGAATCAGATAATCCAAGTAATACAAGTATTGCACCAACATATAATATTAAAATGTATGTGCCGACAGATTTTACTGTTATCAATACAAAAATGAAGTATATTAATTGTGAAGAAAATTTTAAAATAGTTAACAATAATGCGCTTGGTATATATTGCAATACTGTTGATTCACCTGTTTTGAAAAATACCTCTATTTTAACTACTACAAAATCGTATATTGATAGCTCGACAGAAAGACATTTGTTAAAGCCAGATTTGGATTACACACTGATTTGGCATTGTAACTTAAGCAATGTTAAAAAATCTAAAGAAGATTCTTCAGTAGAAATAATAAGTAAATATAAAGTACTAGATTTTGTAAATTGTACTGAAGATTCTAAAAATGTTCATAAATATGCCTTTAAAGATAGCAGTAAAGTCATAATAATTGCAAGCGAAGGACATGATACTTTTGAAGATCTGCCAGATTTAATCAACAGTAAAAGCATTATATTGAATTTTACACCAAATCTTAGTGATTGCGATGAAACAATTTCATTTAATGTATCCAGAGGCCGAATCATCAGCTTGTTACCAGAAGACAAACCAAGAAAATTACTTAAGAAGTCTGATTCTACAGTATTAAAACTGACTATTTTGAACTGTGTAAATCACACAAAATCCTTTACAGGTACCGCTTCCTTAGAATTAGACTTAATTTTTAGTAGTGACAATAATACAAATCTAAATTCAATCATCACAAATGAATTAAAAGGTACATTAAGCAACTCAACAGAACGAGTAATTTTAAATTGCGTGTACTCGGATAAACATGCAAAAGTATCAAAAATAAGTGATGAAGGTAATTCAGCTATGGAATGTAAATTCATAGAATTAGATAAAACTAAATTAACTACAGAAGAACCGTACACCGACTATCATAATCATTCAACTGAAGCGGTTATTAAACCTAAAGAAAATGTGACTACAAGTGAAAAAGACATTGAAGTAAGTACTAAAATGTCTACAACTTCAAGTGAAAAGCCAATAAAAATTGAAACTACAAGTGAAAATGACAGCAATGTCACTACTGAGAATCCGAAAGAATATAAGACCGTTACTACAAGTGCAAAGGACGTTAAGGAAACTACTGAAAACCCTAAAGAAAATAAGCCTACCACTAAACAAGACACTACAACAGTACCAAATGAAGCTGTGACAACAGAATCGAACAAATATGAAGAAATGTATTATGTCAGCCCCAAGGTGTATATCTTGGCAATAGTGGCTATTATTATTGTTGTTAGTTCAGTCGTGATTTATGCTTTATGTTTGTTTAGAACGAAGAAAACTGATTATCGTGAGTATAAATAATTATTGTTATATGTTGATAGAATCATCTTCTATTATGTATGTATTTACAATAAAAAAGTATCTAAGTATGTTCATCCGCATCCTAGAGTGGAACGGATCCGGCGGCTGGGCCTTGAGGTGGCTCTGTATAAATCCGAGGCCATGTTCTTTCATGGACCTCGGCGCACGCCACCACCTGGTTCCAGTCTCACAGTGGGAGGCACTCTCATCGGCATCAAGCCTCAGATGAAATATCTGGGGCTCGTGCTCGACGGCCGGTGGGACTTCGGGAAGCACTTCCGAAGTCTGGGCCCCAAATTGGTGGGCACAGTCAAAGCTCTGGCGCGGCTACTGCCTAACCTGAGGGGCCCGGAGGACTCCTGCAGGAGACTCTACGCGGGTGTCGTGCGGTCCATGGCCCTGTACGGGTGTCCCGTGTGGGCGGACACCCTGAATGATCGGCACATGCCCCTGCTGCAGCGTCCGCAGCAGAAGTTGGCGTGCCGCATCATTAAGGGGTACCGCACGATATCCTTCAACGCGGCGAGTCTCTTCGCCGGATTGCCACCATGGATCCTGGAAGCGAGATCCTTTTCGGCGCTATACCGGTTCCGAAAGGCGGCGCGGGAGCGGGGTCACGATCCCGAGCCCGAAGAAATTCGGGCCGTGAGATTCCGGCTCCACAGGGAAATGGTGGCGGAATGGGAGCTATGACTTGGGCGACCAGGCGCAGGGCGCGCCGTAGTCGCGGCGGTAAGACCCATCATGGGGGAGTGGGTAGAGAGGCCACACGGCAGCCTCTCGTACCGTCTGACGCAGATGATCAGGAGGAGGCGGGGTGGGAGCGGCAGTGGGAGCGATGAAGGATCGCAAGCCAAGCTGCCCGCGTACGAAGGCAACTCGGGCGTTGGAGGTCGATGAACGACCCCATGAGCGCCGGCCTGGGGGTGACAGGTGGAGCCGCCTGTCACACTGGCAGAAACAGGCCGCGGCGGTGGCGTGCCTGGCGCGCCTCGCCGTTTCCGGGGTCGAGTTGGGGACTCTGTAGTCCCCACACCCGAGACGAGGGCCAGATCGCGAGAGATGGCCCTGGGTCGGCCGGGGTGCGAGGGATATGCCTGTCAACCTCACCTTCGGCAACCAAAGCGACCCACAGGCGGCGTGCGTTTTGGTCGGTTCGAGTCCGACATAACCTCTCCCACCGGCTCCGGTGGGGAGGTATCCGTGGGGATTTTGCGCACGTAAAAAAAAAATTCGCATTCTAGATCCCATAACACAAGCCAGTTAAGCTATGCTTACTATGGGTTTAGATAGCGTTGCGTGGAATGTCGTGGAATATTTATTTATTTATTTATTCTACCTGCCCTTGTCCCAATTATGTGTATAACATATCACTCTCCTCCATACATTATTTTCAGATGTCATTTCCTCACATTTTTTTACCATATCCTCTTTCACCGTTCACAAAATCCATCCATCTTTTCTTGGGTTTACTTCTTCTCCTAAAGCCTTTACATTCATAATTTGGACGTTTTTATCCGACTGCCAAAAAGGGTTATGTTTCACAACATAACTTTCAACTCTTCTCATATAGTTTCCATACCACGACAGACACTGGCTTCTCGTTTTTCATTCTCTGGTGCCACTTTTAACAGAATCAATGAATGTACTTATTTATATGACACTCAACAAGCTTTGATATAATTTTCACTATCTTTGAATATTTAAAATCAATATTTGTTTGTAGGTGCACTGTTAAACTCTCGAAAAGTATCAAACCGTTGTTTAGTTATAAATTCACAGCGCGATAGTTTAAAAATAACATTGTTTCACTAAAGTTCTTCTAAATTTCAGAAATAACCAATACCCGAGATTGGGCTGCAATGGACGATACACAGTTTTGAAATCACAGCTTTGGGTCCCGATTGCATCTGTAGATGCCTTTATCTCGAAGGCCCAGGTCTACATTCCGGCTTGCTTCAGCAACTATGGCAGTTAGACCATCTACAACTTCAAACCACCATGTACCAGAGTTAGGTGAAGATGTCATGACCAGGCATTTGTTACCCACGTAACTCAGCGATTGCCGCAAAATATGACCACCGCACATACTTTACTGAGCCCGTGTCCTTAACCAAATCATCGCCTATGCAGACGGATGTGGAAGCTGCAAAATTCAAACATCAGATTGATCTTGACTAGTAAAGTCTCAAAATGGTCTTGATAATAAGGTATAAGATCAAGTTAAACTATTTTATTGATTTAAATTGTATTATCGTCCTAAATAAAGGTACCAAATATTAGAACAATTATTCAACAGGAAAGGGGAAAACCAAGGTATTAAATAAGATAGTTTTAAGCACTTTGCTAGTCATGATAGATCTGATGCTGACTGTACCCGGTCTTCGCCATGTCACAGACTTTTGAAAGAAACTACATTTTAAGTAATGAATGTTGTCTAGAACATCGTAACGGAAATATAAACAAAAGTGAAAATAGATAAATGAAAGGAAAACAGACAGATAAATGGTAATGATTAATAATTAAAAATTTTAAAACCCCCTTCACAAAAAACAACCCCCAAAAAGTCGAAAATAAGTTGTGTTAGTTAGCCCTATAATTTTGATATACCTATAACTATATTTTGATTCAAGCCTTGTTATATCGGGGGACCCTAACTGGTTAAGCATTACGTAATATTATTGGAACGATCCAAGGTCACCCGACAGTGACAACACTTGTATCAAAATATGTATTACTAGGTATATCAAAGTTATAGGGCTAACTAACACAACAGAACTTATTTTCGACATTTTGGGTGTTGTTTTTTTGGGACGGGGGCTTTTTAAATTTTTTATTTACACTTTTTAAATTGATCTACTCGTCAAGTTCTTTGATTTGATGCCCATATTAAGGGAGTTGTGAAATAAAATGTAGTTCGCCATTTCGTGGTGGCGGCCATCTTGGATTTGAAATTTGTCATACTATATGGTATTCTAAGAATCAAGCCCCTACATGTGATAGGTACCCATATTGAGTTAGTTGAGAAAAAATATGTGCTCCGTCATTTTGTGGCAGCGGCCATCTTGGACCGATTTTTTTACTATCATATCTAAGAACACTCCCGACTAATATACCTTTCAAACAAAAAAAATCGAAATCCAAATCGATTCATCCGTTGAGGAGTTACGATGCCACAGACAGACAGACACACACACACACACAGACACGTCAAACTTATAATAACCCGTCGTTTTTGCGTCGGAGGCTAAAAAAAAAGCATGTACGTACTTCTAGAAGTAGTTATAGTTACATGAAATCACGAAGTGAAAAAAATGAGTATTATATTTGAAAAAACAATAACTTTGTTTTTTTTTATTTTTTTTCAAAATTTCTTTTCGATAAAGAAAATGTGTGTTACTAATTCATCATAGCCATATATCCTGATAAAAGTAATATATATCCTGTTCTGTCCTATACCTATTTCAAATTTTCTGTCAAATCTATCCAGCCATTTTGCGTCGCCAATTTTGTCAATTTATTGACTTTGTCACTAGAAATGACGATTATTGCTTAAGTTTTAGCGACTAAAAATAGTTATGACAACCAAATTATTGAGCGACAAATGATGTATACATTTTTGTCAACACGAAACATAATTTAGTTTACATATTTTCATATAATGGCAAGTTGGCAAGAGTGTTACGTTAGCATCAAAGAAACTTGGAGTGCTCAACAGAGCGAAGCAGTACTGCACTACGGGGCAGCGACTCCTTCTATATAACGATCCAAGGTCTCCCCGTCAATGACAACTCTTGAATCGAAATATGTATTACTAGGTATATCAAAGTTATAGGGATAACTAACACAACTTATTTTCGACGTTTTGGGGGTTGTTTTTTGTGACGGGGGTTTTTTTAAATGTGTATTAGTAATTCATTATAACCATATATCCTGATAAAAGTAATATATATCCTATTCTGTCCTATACCTATTTGAATTTTTCTGTCAAATCTATCCAATCATTTTGCGTCGCCAATTTTGTCAATTTATCGACTTTGTCACTAGAAATGATGACTTTTGCTTCAAAGCGACAAAAAACAGTTATGACAGCAAAATTATCGAATGACAAAAATTTGATGAATTTCATACAGTCGATGAACGACCTCCGCTCCCCATGAGCGCAGGCCTAGGGGTGACTGGTGGAGCCGCCTGTCATCCTGGCAGAAGCAGCGGACGAGTTGGGGAAGGGTGTGAGGCTGGAGGCCGGAAGTGAGGTAGATATGCCTGTCTACCAACCAAAACGACCAACAGGCGGTGTGCATTTTGGTTGGTTCAAGTCCGACATAACCTCTTCCACCGGCTCTGATGGGGGAGTATCCGTGGGGATTTTGCGCACGTAAAAAAAAGCATCAAAGAAACTTGGAGTGCTCAACAGAGCGAAGCAGTACTTCACTACGGGGCAGCGACTACTTTTTTTATAAAGCACAGGTCCGGCCCCACATGGTGTAAGTACTGCTGTCACCTTTTTGCCGAAGCGCCTGCATACCAGATCACTGACCCTTTCGACTCGGTGCAAAGACGGGCGTTGAGGCTGGTAGACAATCCCATACTCGAAAGCGATGTGGAACTTATCGCCTTAGGAGGGACTTTGCCTCGCTGTGTGTGTTCTACCGCCTATACAATGGTTTGTGCTCAGATAAATAGTTTAACATGCTGCCCCCAGCTGGTGTTCCCCAGCGCCTGCAATATGGGGTTCTTCAAAGGAGGCATTAGAAGGTTTCTTCAGGGTTGGCAGCGAGAATGTAACGCCCCTGGTGTTGCATACGTCCATTGACCGTGGTCAATGGACGTATGCAACCTGATGGGTAGTGGTTACCGTGGTAACCACTACCCATCAGGTGGACCGTGTGATTGACTGGCACCTAAGTGGTATAAAATAAAATAAAATCATACATACGAATATTTGTTCTGAACGACCTCCGACAGAATAGTTGAAAACTCTACGTTACCCCTCGTTTTCACCACGAAACAAGTTGTAAAACAAGTTGTAAACTTGTTTATACTCGTATATTACTCGTTGAAAACTTATACAAGACTAATCAAAACACAATACTTGTTTTATACATGTATCTCAGATACTTGTTTCGTTCACATAGGATTTTTAGTTAACAAGTTGTAAACAAGTATATAACCAAAGCATTCACACTGTAGTCTGTGACATATTGCAACTTGTCAAATACATGTTTTATACTTAGGTGAAAACGAGGGTCAGGATTGTAGTCAAAATTTATGTATAAGTCATAAGTCATAAGTATGTTATTTCATAACAATTTTACATTGTGTTGAAAATTTGTCAAACTACATAAATTTACGAAATAATAATAAAATAATTACAATAAATTCACTCCAATAACAATTGTCAATACCAGTTACGTTTCCAAATGGTTAACAAATACAATAATTACCTAATTCTAGTGTTTGTCATTAATAAACTCGTCAATGCTATATTAGCCTTTCCCCAATAAATATGCTTTAAGTTTATTTTTGAATTTGGTCACACTATAGATAATTTTAAACACTGTGGGTAGCTTTTTGTATAATGTCACTGATTGCACTCTTTATAGTACACGCCAACTTGACCTCACCTCGCCTGATGGTAAGCTAAAGGCAAAGTCTCAGGAAAGAGGGTCACCATTACAGACACTAAGTGCTACAATGGTGGCACTCAGCTTGGCGGCCTCATCAGATGCTTTTTCACGCCCCGCTTAAAGACCCCGGGACTGTAGGAAGAAGGAAACACGTGTGCTGGTAATGAATTCCAGGTCTTAGTGGTGCGGCAAAGAAAAGAGTCTCCGAACCGCTTGGTTCTTGCTCGTATATTCTGCACAGTGTGAGGGTGACATCTAAGGCCTGCACGTGTTGTCCTATGTAGGAAAGGAGATGGTGGGATTAGTTGGAAGAGCTCGTCAGAACACTCACCGTGGTAGAGACGGTAAAATATAGCCAAGGAAGCAATATCTCTACGCATCTGCAAAGGCTCGAGGGTGTTCGTGACCTCAGGGTTCCCAATAATTCGGACCGCGCGTCGCTGCAACCTGTCGAGGGGATCTAGTAGGTATTTCGCGGAGCTATCCCAGAGACGCGAGCAGTATTCCACGCAGGAGCGAATTTGTGTCTTATAGAGAAGACACCGCTGCTCCGGCGTGAAAAAACGTCTCACTTTGTTTAGGAGTCCGAGTTTCCGCGAGGCTGTTTTGATGATGCTCTCGATGTAATTTCTGTTATTCAGTTTGCAGCGAATATCCATGCCTAGGATATTGAGATTGTCCTGCAGTGGCAGTGGCGTGCTCTGGAGAGTGGGAAGGGGAAGGAAAGAAGATACCTTTGCTGTGAACGCACAAGCCTGCGTCTTCTTGGCATTGAACTCGACCATGTTCTCAGAGCCCCATTGTGAAATGTGATTCAAGATCCGGTCCAGTTCAGTGACAAGAAGCTGTCTTTTTCCACGATATCAGACTGTTTGGCCGCAGGTTGTCCGTGATAACTCCCGTGTAAGGTGCTATCGTCTGCATAGCAATGTATGCTGCCGGTATTTTTGACGGAATATCTTTCCTACGGGTGGTTTCTCTAACCTTTCTTTCTTCGTCAGTTTCAATTTTATAGAGACTTTTTACAAAGTTAGATAGTAGTACCAATATATATAGACATGGGACCGTCAAAATTTTGAGTTTTATAAAATGTTCTCTACATGAGTCTGTTTGCTTGAGGCGAAGCATTGTTCTGACAGCCCTTTTTTGTATAATAAATGTCGTACTTATATTATATTTATAGCTATTTCCCCAGAAGACAATGCTATATCTGAGCTTACTCTCTACTAAAGCAAAGTATACCATCCTAAGCTGTTCCACAGTGAAGTAAGCTATCTTCATATCTCCAAGGGAACCATCTCGATTGCCCTGGGTCAGTCGGAGCATGAGGGATAGGCCAGAGGCATCTACCTCTCAAAATCTGCAAAATCCCCACGGATACCTCCCCACCAGAGCCGGTGGAGGAGGTTATGTCGGACTCGAACCGACTAATACGCACGCCGCCTGTGGGTCGTTTTGGTTGCCGAAGGTGAGGTTGACAGGCATATCCCTCGCACTCCGGCCGACCCAGGGCCATCTCTCACGATCTGGCCCTCTTCTCGGGTGTGGGGACTACAGAGCCCCCAACTCGTCCCCGGAAACGGGGGGGCGCGCCAGGCGCGCCACCGCCGCGGCCTGCTTCTGCCAGGGTGACAGGTGACTCCACCTGTCACCCCCAGGCCTGCGCTCATGGGGGGCGGAGGTCGTGCATCGACAACTAATAACCTTAGAGAGCGTGCTGTTTATGTCGGTTCGAGTCCGACATTATCTGTTTGGTTTTGGCGGGAGATGACGCATTATTACAGCATATTAGAGCATTAATTTTGAATTATGTTTTCGACATAATCATAATACTTAACTGCAATGAACAACCCGAGTAAGAGCTCGAGAGCGTAAGCATTTGTAAGGAAAAACCTTTCATGGGGTTTACTGAAATAGACTATGATGTAATATTAGGAAATATGTAATTATATTATACACATTTATGACACTAAAACATTATAATCGTCAGTGGCAGGGTTCTTGTGCTCGTTATTTATTAAGTGAGATATGTCAAGCATATTTGTGACAATAGTATTATTGGCTGTAAGTACTTTTGATAATAGTCTTAAAGATAAGATTTAACATCTGGGGGTATGAGTGTATCTGGAGTCCACGATCTTCAGAAACTAAGCCTACCTAACCTCCAAGCAGGTATAACTTTTGATTAACGGAAGAGGCTCTGGCACAGGCTTTTCTCTCAGGATTGAGTGTTTAGACGGGATATCGATATTAGTGCTGTAAAAGCATACGAAATTAAGGGCAGGGGTAGATCTTAGAAGTAGGCGTGAAAAAGGACATGGCAAAGAAAATAGTGACTGAGAAAACGATTTCTGACAGGAATCAATAGAAGGTAATCATATAATGCACTGACCACAGATAATGGGACAATGGTAAAGAGTTGCAAACGTTAGGTTTAGAATGTCACTTTGTCCCCTATTTACATAATGCACATGGGAATTATCTATATTAAAATATAAAAACAATACAGAATATACCTAAACAATTCTGCAGGTTCAGGCATCAAAGAATTCCTCCCCATCGATGTCAACCGGGAGGGTGACCAGAAGGCTGGTGGCATTGTCACGTTGAATTGCAATACCAATCCTTTGCGCAGGAATAAACCAGCCCTCTGGTCACGGGCAGCGTCAATTAAACGTTTAGAAATGTCTCTAAACAAAAGACGGGCACGTGGACCCCATGATAACAGTTAAGTTAAATTGAATTATTGAAATTATAGTTTAAAGAAATACGATGCAACTTGTTTCAGTTCTTCTACACTTCAGTTATTTCCGAATCAAGATGCAAGGAATACATGATCATAATAAAAGAAGTCACTTGTACGAGTCAACCTCCTATTTGGGAGCCGATAACACTGTAAGCTTTTATTTATTTGTTCCATTAATTTATGTACCCGTAAGAACAAACATAGAGATAAATAGATTTTTTTCTTTCTTTTATATTAAAAAGCATTTAGTTATTTTGCTAAGCAAGATTAATTTTCGAGTGCCTGCCAGATACCCTCGTAATTGTATCACTCCCTTCTACCCACCACTACGTAGAACAGCTTATCACACTAACTCACCGATCCCAAGGTTCTCTAGGTCAGCAAATGAAAATAGTAATATTGTAGATATTCATGCAGACTCGCTACTCAAGTTTCGATCCATATTATTAGAATATTATAAGAATAAAGATTATTAGATTGTTTCATGTAAGTAACGCTCCATTTTACCTCATTTAAAAATCTTCTGTTCGGTCTACATATTTTTGTGACAAAAAAGGAAAGGAAAAAATAATATATATTTCAGTACCTAGTTTTATATAACATGTGCATGCATGTGTAGTATTTACCTATGATTATTGGTCACACTCGATTAATCTCTAACTTAATGAAATTTCTGTAGCTTGTAACAGTATAAACAAATGTTGGCAAATCTTATAAAATAATTTTTTTTTTCTTTACAGAAAGGACGTAGAATGGAATCATGACAACTGTTCTATTGATTCTTCTACAATATTAATGTACGATGCAATATATTCTAACACTAGCTACAAGTTAATGTTCGATTACGACAGTTCGTCATCAATATGTCTCCCTATACTTAAGTCAATACAAATATTGAAAAATAATACCATAATTGATAATGGTACCATATTAGATTCTGAACATATAAGCAACGTAACATTGTTGTTAGAATGTCAAGTAACAAACTATACATCTGTGTGCGACAAAAGAACATCGAATAACAACGGTATACCGAGTACTACTGAGACTTTTACTACAAGTGAAAAAGACAGTAATGTTACTACTGAAAATTCGAACGAATATGAGACTAATGTTACAAGTGAAAAGAGTATTGAGGTTACTACTGAACAGCTGAAAAATAATGAGACTGTTAATACAAGTGAAAAGGACAATAATGTCACTACTGAAAATTCAAAAGAATATACGACTGTTGTTACAAGTGAAAAGAGTATTGAGGTAACTACTGAAGAATCCCGAAATAATGATACTGGTAAAACAAGTAGAAAGTATAATAATGTTACTACTGAAAATCCTACAGTATATACGACCATGGTTACAAGTGAAAAGTACATTAAGGTGAGTACTGAAAAACCGAATAATGACGAGACTATTACTACTGAAAATCCAACAGCATATACGACTTCTGTTACAAGTGAAAAGAGTGTAGAGGTAACTTCTGAAGAGTCCATAATTAATGAAATCGATACAACAAGTGAAAAGGATAATAATTTTACAACTGAAAAACCAAAAGAATATACGACTGTTGTTACAAGCGTAATGAGTATTGAGGTAACTACTAAAGAACTGAAAAATGATGAAACCAATACTACAAGAGAAAAGAACAATAATGTCACTATTGAAAATCCAGAAGAATATTCAACTGTTGTTACAATTGAAAAGAGTATTGAGGTTACTACTGAAAAGCTGAAAAATAATGAGACTGTTAACACAAGTGAAAAGGACACTAATGTCACTACTGAAATTCCAAAAGAATATACGACAGTTGTTACAAGTAAAAAGAGTATTGAGGCTACTACTGAAAAGCTGAAAAATAATGAGACGGTTAATACAAGTGTAAAGGACCCTATTATCACTGCTGAAAATCCAAAAGAATATACGACTGTTGTTACAAGCGTAATGAGTAGTGAGGTAACTACTGAAAAACTGAAAAATGATGTAACCATTACTACAAGAGAAAAGAACAATAATGTTACTACTGAAAATCCAAAAGAATATACAACTGTTGTTACAAGTGAAAAGAGTATTGAGGTAACTACTGAAGAATCCCGAAATAATGAAACTGGTAAAACAAGTAAAAAGGATAACAATGTTACTACTGAAAATCCTACAGTATATACGACTATGGTTACAAGTGAAAGGTACATTAGGGTAAGTACTGAAAAACCAAACAAGCACGAGACTGTTACTACAAGTAAAAATGACAACGATGTCACTACAGAAAATCCAACAAAATATAAGACTATTGTAGAAAGTAAAAATAATACGGAGGTAACTACTGAAATCCTGCAAAATATTGAGAGTATTTTTAAAAGCGAAAATAACAATAATGTTACTACTGAAAATCCAACAGCATATGCGGATGTTGTTACAAGTGAAAAGAGTATTGAGGCTACTACTGAAAAGCTGAAAAATAATGAGACGGTTAATACAAGTGAAAAGGACCCTATTATCACTGCTGAAAATCCAAAAGAATATACGACTGTTGTTACAAGCGTAATGAGTAGTGAGGTAACTACTGAAAAACTGAAAAATGATGTAACCATTACTACAAGAGAAAAGAACAATAATATTACTACTGAAAATCCAAAAGAATATACAACTGTTGTTACAAGTGAAAAGAGTATTGAGTTAACTACTGAAGAATCCCAAAATAATGAAACTGGTAAAACAAGTAAAAAGGATAACAATGTTACTACTGAAAATCCTACAGTATATACGACTATGGTTACAAGTGAAAGGTACATTAGGGTAAGTACTGAAAAACCAAACAAGGACGAGACTGTTACTACAAGTAAAAAGGACAACGATGTCACTACAGAAAATCCAACAAAATATAAGACTATTGTAGAAAGTAAAAATAATACGGAGGTAACTACTGAAATCCTGCAAAATAATGAGAGTATTTTTAAAAACGAAAATAACAATAATGTTACTACTGAAAATCCAACAGCATATGCGGCTGTTGTTACAAGTGAAAAGAGTATTGAGGCTACTACTGAAAAGCTGAAAAATAATGAGATTGTTAATACAAGTGAAAAGGACCCTATTATCACTACTGAAAATCTAAAAGAATATACGACTGTTGTTACAAGCGTAATGAGTATTGAGGTAACTACAGAAAAACTGAAAAATGATGTAACCATTTCTACAAGAGAAAAGAGCAATAACGTCAGTACTGAAAATCCAAAAGAATATACAACTGTTGTTACAAGTGAAAAGAGTATTGAGGTTACTACTGAAAAGCTGAAAAATAATGAGACTGTTAATACAAGTGAAAAGGACAATAATGTCACTACTAAAAATCCAAAAGAATATACGACAGTTGTTACAAGTGAAAAGAGTATTGAGGTAACTACTGAAGAATCCCGAAATAATGAGACTGGTAAATCAAGTAAAAAGGATAACAATGTTACCACTGAAAATCCTACAGTATATACGACTATGGTTACAAGTGAAAAGTACATTAGAGTAAGTACTAAAAAGCCGAACAAGGACGAGACTGTTCCTACAAGTAAAAAGGACAACGATATCACTACTGAAAATTCAACAAAATATAACACTATATTTAAAAGTAAAAATAATACGGAGGTAACTACTGAAATAGTGCAAAATAATGAGAGTATATTTAAAAGCGAAAATAACAATAATGTTACTACTGAAAATCCAACAGCATATGCGGCTGTTGTTACAAGTGAAAAGAGTGTAGAGGTAACTACTGAAGAGTCCATAAATAATGAAATTGGTACAACAAGTGAAAAGGATAATAATTTTACAACTGAAAAACCAAAAGAATATACGACTGTTGTTACAAGCGTAATGAGTATTGAGGTAACTACTGAAAAACTGAAAAATAATGAAACTATTACTACAAGAGAAAAGAATATAGAGGTAACTACTGAAGAGTCCATAAATAATCAAATTGGTACAACAAGTGAAGAGGATAATAATTTTACAACTGAAAATCCTACAGAAGATAAGACCGTGGTTACAAGTGACAAGTACAATAAGGTAAGTACTAAAAAACCTAACAATAACGAGACTGTTACTATTAGTAAAAAGAACAACAATGGCACTACTGAAAATCCAAAAGAATATACAACTGTTGTTGCAAGTGTAACGAGTATTGGGCTAACTACTGAAAAACTGAAAAATGATGAAAACATTACTACAATTCAAAAGATTAATAATGTCACTACTGAAAATCCAAAAGAATATACGACTGTTCTTACAAGGAAAAAGAGTATTGAGGTAACTACAGAAATACTGAAAAATAATGAAGCCGTTACTAAAAGAGACAAGAACAATAATGTCACTACTGAAAATCCAAAAGAATATACGACTGTTGTATCAAGTGAAACGAGTATTGAGGTAACTACAGAAATATTGAAAAATAATGAAACCGTTACTAAAAGTGACAAGAACAATAATGTCACTACTGAATATCCAAAACAATATACGACAAGTGAAAAGAACATGAAGGTAACTACTGAAAAATCAATAAATAATTATACACCTACAAGTGAAATAGTCAATACTGTACCAGATGTCATAGACATTCAATATAATAAACCTTTCATTGATGATGAAAGCATAATTTTGCGTATTATGTCGAATAAATTTAGTCGTTGCATTGAAGTCAATTCTTTCAATATAATCAGAAGCAGAATTATTGACTTGTGGACACGTACAATAAAACAAATATTGCCCAACATGTCTAAGTCTACAATTTTTGAAGTCATGATTTTGAATTGTGTAAAAAAATATCGTACGCAGGAGCAGTTATACGCAGGAACTCTTCAAATTACTGATTCTACAGAATTGGACATAGTTTATAGTGTTCAAAATAATACTATCTTAAAATTTGTTATCACTAATGACCTAGAAACTAATGAAGCAGATAATTCAACAGATACAGTCGTTTTATATTGCATGCACGCTGATGAAGTTATAAACCTCTCAAGTCCAAGTAATCCTAAATTAATAATGAAATGTACGTTCATAGAATTAGAAAACAACAAAATTACTACTACTAAATCAAGTATTGGTTATAATAATGATATATTTAACACCAATGAAAGGGATACTGTGATTACTATCAAAAACTCTAAAGAAAATAATCCACTGAAGCCTATCAATGAACAAGTAAATAAAGTTGTTCCAGACCAAACTGTACTGATAGAATCAAATTCTGCGCAGAACGAACCGATTCTTCAAGAATACTATGTACCAAGTAATGACAAACCCATGATTATGGCAATAATTGCTATTATCATCGCTGTGGCTGCAGCTTTAATTTTCGTTTTAATTTGTAATTGGATGAAGGAACAACAACACCGTAAGTAAAGGTTATTATAAAGAAGACAAATATTTGTATGATAAAAATGCATGTTCTAATCTTATAATTGCTCGCAAACTCCCACAATATAAATTGTACCAAACCATATTTTAAAAAAGAGTAATCTAGTTCTTTGAGTTTCTTACTGGTATCTTCTCGGTTGAACCAACTTACCGAACCAGCGATAGAATAATTTTTAAATGATTTATTTACTTTATTTAATATTCTTATAATTATTTCTTGACATTATTGTAAAATTTTGGACATCTGCCGTCACCCGGGTGGATGATCATCCCTTCTATGTGGGCCATTTCACTCAATTCCCTATTTAACGACCGTCATACATATTCATATGGCAACCGAGACCGATGATTTAACATGCTCTCCAAGGCACGACCAGACCACTGCAAGTTCTGACATTCATTCAGCGAGGCGAGCCTGAGCTCATTGGAGAGTTTTTGTACTGTCAGTGGGAAGACCAAAAGCATATCCTGCTTTGACTTTTACACTGACGGCACAGAAACTCTCTGTGATATAAGGTTTAGCAGCGCGTGTGTGACTCCCTTGGTTTTACACACGTCCATAGGCCACGGTAACCACTTTCCGTCATACGTGGTGGGTCGTGTGCTTGTCTGCTTCCTAAGTGGTATAAAAAAAAAGATCGTTTACTACGCTACGTCATAGAGATATGCCTACGAAATACTAAAGTTTTCGTATGTTTTTCCTTTGCATGATAACGTGTGCCTGAAACACAGAAAACTAATTTCCAAAATCACGAGTTTAACCTGATTTTAAATCAGTAAATTTTTGTATTTTTTTAATATTCCAGAAAGTCAGCAATCAAGGCGATTCTCCCAGTTGACTTCACGACATTACAATACAATAAATGAAACACAATGTTAAAGAGGCATATCACCAACAACGGTGGTAATGGCGCCCGCATCCTGTGGGAGTAGTAGACCCAAGAAGTCTACTGGCTTTAAGTCATAAAAGGTGACGCGTGTCCATAGTCTCTACGACACAAGACCGTGTAAAGTTGAAGAGAAAATGCCCTGGAGTCCGAAAAGAAGGTTACAGATGCAATCAGGAAAGCATTGTAACGATAATAACTAACAACAGTGTGATTAATAATGATAACGGGTATTAACGCGACCATTGTATAAGTACATACATACCTTTGTTATACCCGACGTTTCGACAGGTTACACCGGCCGTGGTCACAGGCTAACTGATGAACGGCCGGTGTAACCTGGTCAAAACGTTAGGCAAACCAAAGGTATGTATGTACCTATACTATACATACATACATACATACATACATACATATAATCACGCCTTTATCCCCTTTAGCACTCACACTCACATTTCACCAATAGTTGTATTCGTTCCCACGTAATAGGGGGTGAGCCTATTGCCGTATTTCGGGCACTATTGTTGACTCGAGCCATGCATCTCAGGCTGAGTCTGGGCTGTATTTATCTGTACGATGTTAAACAGCCCTATCCCTTAGTCGCCTTGTACGACACCACATGGGAAGAGATGGGGTGATCCAAATTTTACTCTGCCGGGAACCACCTATACCGTGATCACGTTAATTCCCGTTAACATTATTGTATATCATAGACCGCGATAGTTTAAAAGTTATTAGTGCTATATATACACTGACGGACTCATAAACTGCATCAAAGTTCAGGTTTACTCTAAAAGGATTTTTTATAATAAGTATGCAAACTTTTTAGATTAAATTATATAAATATGGAAAGACTGGCTCTTAATCTTAAAAAAAAATTAAATTTAAAAATAGAACTGCAGTAAAACAAATGAATATAGCCGGGAAAGAAAATTTACTTGTAGTATCAGATTTGCGTGTTATTTATAGCAAAGTTTTAAATTGATTCTCATTGATTTTTTTTGTTTTGTCAATTGAATTATTGTTACCAGCATAATTGTTGGGTTAGTTTTTTAACACATCGAGAGTTTTTGAACCATAATATGGATACTTCGTCCGAACAAGCGGCACAAATTGTAGCATTGGTGCGGGAGGGCTTGGATCAACGAACGATTGGTAGAAATTTAAATTTAAACCAGTCTACGGTTTCTAGAATATACAGAAGGTTTGTAGCGACAGGTTCTTACAGGAGGAGACGTGGTACAGGCAGAACTCGAGCAACCACAGGTCGTGATGACCGATTTATTGTTATAACTTCCCTGCGAAATCGTTTCCTCACGTCAGTTAACATCAAAACCGAGCTTAATGAAGTGCGTGGAGTAAACGTGTGTGCACGAACAATAAGAAGAAGGTTAAAGGAAGCGGATATCACCCCTTTTAGACCAGCAAATGGTCCAAAGTTGTCTACAGCTCACAGACAAGCTCGCTTAAGATTTGCGCGTCATCACCTGAATTGGACAGAAGAGCAGTGGGCCTCTGTATTGTTCACGGACGAGTGTAGGACATGTTTATATGGTGCAGATGGTCGCAGAAGAGTCTATCGTCGATGTGGGGAGCGATATGCTCAAAGTTGCATTGAGGAGCGTGTTCCTTTTGGAGGCGGTTCATGTATGGTCTGGGGTGGCATATCGATGAACGGGCGAACCGAACTTGTGTTCATAGACATGGTCCGTCAAAACGGTAATAGAGGGGGTTTGACAGCACATCGCTACATAACAGAGATATTAGAAGATCACGTGGTGCCTTACATGGGATTCATAGGCGAAAATTTTACTTTAATGCAGGATAATGCCCGGCCGCATGCAGCTGCACAAGTTCAACATTATTGCGAAGAGGTTGGGATACGTACAATGAATTGACCAGCACGCAGCCCGGATCTTAATCCCATCGAGCATGTTTGGGACAATTTAAAAAGAGCTGTATATGCGAGAAACCCTTCGCCCACGACAGTGGCAGCACTAAGAACAGCACTTTCAGAAGAATGGGACAATATTCCGCAAGATCTTTTAAAAACCCTTATAAAATCTATGCGGAACCGATTAGAATCCGTAATAAGGGCACGTGGGGGTAATACACCTTATTAAAACACAAATAAACCCTTGCATAAAGTTTGTGTCTATTGTTAAAACCAATTTTTTAATTAAACCAATTTTTCTTAAATTTCTGTTTTTTCTTCAATAAAAGTCTTAAGGTCCTTTCCAGTACATAAACTTAAACTTAAAGATATGACCCTACGCTGTTTTAAAGTTCACGAACCAATCTAGAGGTTTCAATTTAAATCTGCATAGAAAGTATGCATACTTGGTTAAAATATTTATTTCAAAGTCGTCTATTACTTTGATGCAGTTTATGAGTCCGTCAGTGTATTTAAATATTCTATTGGAGAAGGTTGTAAAGAAGAGTAGCTTATTTTATAAACAATCATATTACTAATTAAAATTGATCTAGTATTTTAAAGTGGGTACCGTATTATAAATATTAGTTATAATTTAGTACTATATACCTAAATTATTATTTAAATATTAGTTATTTAAGTCAACAATTAATAAAAAACTGAGCAAATATAACAAAACCTTTATCTATTTTTACCCGACTACGTTGAAGCAAAAGGAGGGTTATGATTTTGACAGGCCATATATGTATCATCATATATGGTTCATCTGTTCCCTCATAGCTCCACAGCCATTTATTAGAACTGGACAAATAAGGTATCATTAGAAGCGTGTTAGTCGTCCGCTGGTTACAGGCTATATAAAGTGTCACTGAATCTATTGTGGCGCCCTCTAGCGGTCATAAAGTTAGTTATTTAAAAATAAAGTTGAGATAAATATGTCGTGTTTAGTATCAATTTAAAGTGCTTAATTAGCAGATTTCAAATATGTATAAATTATACATATTACATGCCCCAAAATAATAAAAAGTCAGTTTAAAACTAAAACCTGGCTACTGAAAACTCACGGTCTAAAAAGTATTAAACAAGAAAATATCAAGGATAGTCGGGGTCGTATGCCACTTATATAGTCTAACAAAACAATACATTCTACGGGAAAGTGTCATACGACCACGGCTATCCTTGATATTGACTTTTTAAAGCGTGATTTTTCAGTAGTCGAGTTTTAGTTTTAAACTTATTATACAACTATATTTATTATGCAACAACTTTTTATAGGAGGTAGGACACGGCGGTATTTCCGCCCGATTGAGCAGTCCGACTGGGGAAGTACCTACGCCCTACAGAATATCGCGGTTATAATAACTTCGTGTTGTGTTCCCAGCGGTGAGTAGGGTAGCCAGAGCTCACTGGAGAATTTGTGCTGTCAGTGGGAAGACTAAAGGCTTGTCCTGATTTGTCTCCTACTGACGGCACAGAAACTCTGTACTTACAGGGTTGGCAGCGCGACTGTGACTCCTCTGGTGTTACAGACGTCCATAGGCCACGGTAACTACTTTCCATCAGGTGGGCCGTGTGCATGTCTGCCAACTAAGTGGTATAAAAAAAACAGCTCAAAATATACTAATACCTCAAAAATAGGATCTAAACTAGATGTTAAGATATTTAATAAGATATAACACAAACGTCTAGTAATTTCGATATACCTGGCTTCACCCAATCCATCGATGTACGACGCGCATGCCCCGTTGAACCTAACCACGATATAGAGAACTCTTATGTCAAACATAATTACGTTCTTCACACCCTATAAAAGGCCTTAGAGGGCGGAGGAAGGGGTCAAATTACGCAAGCCATCATAACAACTTCAGACAAGTTGAACTTCGGCAAATCTCGGACTCATTCGTGAGTTTCCGTTGAGAGTAAAACCTCCGTTGTTTTTCAGACAAGCAGGGACGGACTTAAAATCAAGTTTTCTTATTTTGATAAGAGCAAGAGCCGCGTGGTTCCTGCCACCAACCCATCTTTTTTCCATGCGGTGTCGTACAAGGTGACTAAGGGACAGGGCTGTTTGACATCAGAAAAGGTTTTATTTCTATTTCAATTATCAATACAAGTTATGAATTATCATAATTTTTTATACCACTTAGGTGGCAGATTTATTTATTTATTGCTGTCCACTGTTGGACATAGGAATGTAGACGCCTAACAGTAATAAAAGTGACGTGTCCTACATTAAAAAAAAGTGAATACTAGCCCCAGTAGCCTAGCGTGCAGAGAAGAGACCTGCTGACTGAATGTCCATGTAGGTACTTACTAACTTATCAGATGAGAGCTTCTGGAGTCGTGAACACTGGAAACAAATGCTGAGAGATCTAAAAGTGGAACAGATAGCAATATTCTAGAAGGGAACTACGCTTTCCAAAAGGGGAGTCGTGGGGAAACGGATAAAGCGGTCGCAGATATCGCGGATAATCCGTTCGACCACTGGAGCCCCCCATGGAAATACTCAATAACAAATAATCAATACTTCCTATAAATCCTCCATCGTAACCGGTTACGACCAAGGATGAATATTTTTCGATGGCAACTGGTGTCCTCAATCGTAACTAGTTACGACCAAGGACAAAAAAACACAGAACAGAAACTCTCTGTTCTCTGTTGATTCCCCTGGTGTTGCACACCTTCATAGATCACAGTAATCACTTTCCATCAGGTGGGCCGTGTGCTTGTCTGCCACCTAAGTTGCATAAAAAAAGACTTCGATCGGAACAATGGCGGCCGCAGAAGTAGTTGTACAGTCAGCGAACGATAGTAATACCAAATCTTAATACCAAAATACTAAGAGCAAATCAAACTGTTTTATTAATTTAATTATATTATTGTCCGAACTAAAGGCGCCAAATATCAGCACAATCAGTCAATACGTGGGGAGGACACCTAGGAATTAAGATCATTTTGATCGATCTGATGCTGACTGTACGCCTATGTGGAACAATATAAAATGATATTCATTTTTCGACGAGTACGTCCCTGTCTTTAGGGGTGCAACGAACGCGCCGGCGCGCCCCGTCGATACGGTGCCACACCGCCGCCGCCCCAGCCCGAGCGGCTGAATGCACGCGTTCTTTACCGCACAACCAAACTCCATCACACAATAAATTCAACTAAATTCACAAAAAAGAATATCACAAAATTTGAATAATCACATAAAACCCCAGACATTAATTTTTTAAGTGAGAATACTGTTCGAATTTCAAAAACATTTATTTTTATATAATTAGTTTTTTCGTGTGCCATCCCACAATGACTGCTGAGTGCTGTGATTTTTGAATTGTTTTTTTCTATTCGTGATTCGGTTGGTAGTAACATTTGTGTAATAATGAGAGTTCTTATTTAAAATTTGAATAAAGAACACTTTAGATATACTCGTGTGATGTGACAACCTTCTTGCGTAACATACCGGCGTCGGTAAGTACTGGCCACTTCTTGATGTTAAATTCATACATTTTGTCAGCCAATCATTGTATTTTGTAAGGAGTGTTGATAAACCTTTATACTTAGTAAACATTTAAAAAAAACTGATCGTAATTAAGCATTTATATGACTCTCTCTCAATTCGGAACGCCAATTTAGATAAATAATATTTACATATACACTGGCAACAATTTAAGAATGCCATATAAAATAAAAATAATTTTTTTAATCCCAAATACCTACATCTAAATAAATAAATACGTAGAACCTTTACCAGAATTTTCTCTCTTATAAACCAATATAAACCTTGTTGTGAGAATTATAATAACTTTACTAGGGATCATTTAATCGAATTTGGAATATAGAAATACGAGTTTTAATCAATTATCGAGTATATTGCGACTGCCGCCTGACCGGGACTGTAAGGTCATACAGCAGTCACTAGCATTGACTAGGACTTCAAGGATGTAAAGGGTCCTCTGTCGTTGTAAAGTGAATGAATTTTACATAATATTGTCGGAATATTGGTAACCGGGATTGAATACAAAGCATAGTAAGAATGGTTAGTCTTTCTAAGGCTCGTATTCCAAAACGATACGTAGTCCTAAATCTAGTTTTATAACGAGGTCTGAGGACCTACAAAATACCACGGCCTGCGGTGAGTAGGGTAGCCAGAGCTCGCTGGAGAATTTTTGTGCTCTCAGTGGGAAGACCAAAGACTACCCGATCGTGCCTTCTGCACTGACGGCTCAGAAACTCTCTATTTTTACAGGGGCTACAGCACAAATGTGACGCCCTTAGTGTTGCACACGTTCATAGGTCGCGTAACCACTTTCCATCAGGTGTGCGCTTGTCTGCCACCTAAGTTGTATAAAAAAAAAGGTTTTGGCAGTTTTAGTCCCGTTTTTCAGAACAACGCTCCGATGTGAACCGATTCTGACAATGACATAAGAACTGTCATTGTCGGGCCCTAGTATCATTGTGGCTCCCTAAAATTCAACCGCGTGTCATCGACTACCTGAATCTCGTGGGGATGGACACCCGGAAAGAAATTGACTGACGTGGCTAACGTTGCTCTGGGAGAATTAGTACATACATACATGTAATCACGACTTTATCCCCGGAAGGTTAGGCAGAGGTGAATTAACACCCACATTTCACCAGTGATTGTATTCAGTCCCACGTAATGGTAATGGTGGCCTGCGTTCATGGGAGGCGGGGATCATTCATCGACCTCCGTCGCCCGAGATTTAGTTACCTTTGTCAGCCAACACATACATTCTATTATTATAATAATTCAGAAAGTATAACAAGTGGTGGAAAAATTACATTCATACATATTCATATAATTATACCTATATCCCCGGAGGGTTAGGCAGAGGCGAATTATTAACACTCACATTTCACCAATCATTGAATTCCGTCCCACGTAATAAGGGGTGAACCTATTGCCGTCTTCCGGGCACCACTGTTGACTCGAGCCGATCTGAGGCGGAGTCTGGGCTGTATACATATGTCTGATGTTAAGCTACCCTATCTTACCTTATCCTACCTTGTACGACATCGGGTGGGAAGAGATGGGGTGGCCTAAATTTTATGCTGCCAGAAACCCCGTGGCTATTCAATTCAATTTATTGAACATTAACAATGATTTGACTCACATTTTCTATCTTATATTATTTGTATTTATATTATTATTATTTATATTATTATTATATATTTATTATTTATATTATTATTAGTGTTAGATTAACAATTATTAGTTGTCCTATATAATTAATTGAACAATTATTTTATAAAATAACGACTAGTGTAAACAGTGTTTTAGGAGGTAGGACACGGCGGTATTTCTGCCCAATTGAGCAGTCCGACTGGGGACGTACCTCCGCCCTACAGAATACCGCGGCTATAATAACTTCGTCTTGTGTTCCCAGCGGTGAGTAGGGTAGCCAGAGTTTACTGGAGAATTTGTGCTGTCAGTGGGAAGAGTAAAGGCTTGTCCTGCTTTGTCTTCTACACTGACGGCACTCGACGGCACGAAACTCTGTACTTACAGGGTTGGCAGCGCGACTGTGACACCTCTGGTGTTACAAACGTCCATAGGCCACGGTAACCACTTTCCATCAGGTGGGCCGTGTACAGTACTTGTCTGCCACTTGAGTGGTATAAAAAAAAGTGTGACAGACATCAGACAAATTTCTTGAAAAACTTGACATTGACGTCTCACCATTAATAATTTTATTAACATTTACTGAGTCGTTGGCGAAATCGTGGAATCGCCATAGAACAAACAAGAGAAAGAAGAAAGAATATTTATTCACAGGTGAGCGTTGCTCTGAAATACGAACCTGGGCGAGTATTCTATCCTATTTCGGTTATCATATAGTTTTTCATAGGTATCCTGTTGTATGATGACGGCCAAAGGTTTACGGACAATACATAGTAAAATCCCTGTTATGAGTCATAAACCAACCGCTGTTTTCCGTATTCCGTATTCACGATCGGAAAATAACGTAACTCAAAGTATCATATCATGTTGAAGTTATCGTTTACATAATTTTATATTCACATACTTATGGATAAATCCCTTGGGAATATTTTGGGACGTCAATCAAAAATTTGAGAATGTGGAATAAAAATTTCATACGAAGAAACTTCTCATATTGAATGCGCAATTGTATGTTTTTATTAAATTTCATTGCAATCTACCAAATTAATCGTGTAGCTTAGCTTCACTATATTTTCCATGTCAGAACATTGACTGACGAAATATACGATTCTTACACTCATTACTATAGTCTGTTCATTATAGGATGATTCGCGTGACAGTTCAAAGCAAATCCAACGATTCAACTTTGAAACAACGTTAAATTGACACTCTCGTATATACTTACTTATTCCATCTTGCTTTTTCACTAAAAATATACCATACATCGAAACTTACATAAATATTATGCATTAACACTAAGTGATTTAGGGATAAAATATGAAATATAAATGTTTTTTTTAAACATTAATATAAATCAAAATGATTACGCTCATGGAAGGTTATGTCACAAGCGCAAATTTATAGGGATATAGTCACTTGATTATCAAATGGAGAATCTAGTATTTAGACTGTGTTGACACAATCGAGTACGTATTACCTAATAATTATTTTTATATGTATTTATAATTATATATGTATAGTTCGGTTTTTGGCGTCATGGTCTTATGGCACACTTGACTGTGACTTTTTCTTATATAGTGCTTTTAGCTGGGATATTCACCCATTTACCGCAGTAATTTTGAAATTTGAAAAGATTTGTTTTTTTTTTAAAAAAGAAACGTAAGTGGCGCACCGACGTCATATTGTTTGATAATACCTGTCTCGTTTGATGCAATGTGCGATCAAAAATTAATTATTAATTTGCAAGATTCGCTAGTGCAGCGATGATCATTCCGAGTATGAGGATAGTGATAGATATAGGTTATGTGCCAATAAATACATAAATAAATATTTATGGTTTTATTATTTTCAAAACTGTATGGAACTAAAATCCATAAATAGATCGATTTAATCAATAATGTCCCACCACTTGTCCTTACTCAGTAACAGCTGTCACGCGAATCATCCTATAATGAACAGACCATAGTAAAGTAATCGGGATATTTACCATGTTGTATTGTTCTGAGTTTCTGAAATATCGGCACTGTTGCAAGCACCATGATCACGGAGGAACATGTAACATCCTCAGAATACGAAATACCGCGGCCATAATACCGGCCGGTGCGGTCGGGATGGCGCGGGCACAGCATACCTACCACATTTACCTACCTACATGTTAATTGCTGTGTTAATTTTAAGTTATGTTTGTGTTTTACTTATTTTTTACATTTTTGCATATAACCATAGGCCGCGGTAACCACTTTCTTTCCATCAGGGTATTTAAAAAACCAAGATAGTTAAAATACCTATATATCTTACACTCATGTTTAAAACCCTGTACCTATCATGTTTGTGCGAATAAAATATTTTATTTTTCCAGTATATTTCATTATAGAACCTGATCGTTTTCGCCTCATGGCATTCTCAGGGCTTACATGGACAGCTTCAGACTTGCAATGCCTAACACAACGATATTAACAATACTTTCTAAGTAGGTAGTTCTAAAACCGTCGTTCTTCTCCACTAGCGAATAGGAAGCTATGGTAAAGTTAGTTTTAAGCAGAACTTGACGTCATAAATATGCATTTTGAGAAATAAAGAATTTGAAGTTGGTCAGGTTAAACTCAATCTTAATATGTGTAGCAAGTTCCACCAAGCACCATTACTCAATATTATAAATAGTCTGAAGGAAGTAGATACTACTTAAAAACATAGAACTAGGAATTTCTTATTTTATTATTAGATAGATCTTTTTCAGTTTTATTGAATAACCTAATAGGGAATATAGACGAAGTCAATTGTTATTAGACTGTCTAACGTTGGATGCAGACAGATGTATAGGTACCACTGACATTGGAAAAAATGGCATTAAATTTTATACTTTATTTGTACACGTCTAAAATCCAAAATTAAATGAAAAGAGTTCCATAACAGACTATACTGTTGATTAATGGCACTTGGTGGAATTTGTTGTTACACATATTGTGAAACTCACCTTTACTTTTCCACATTATTATTTTGTTAGACCTGACCGGTATACGGCATCCTCAAAGGTTTACCTAGTATAGGCGAAACCGGTCAGGTCTAATATATATTAAAAATAATGAGGAAAAGTAAAAGTGAGCTTCTCAAAATGAGTTTCATAACACTTTTTCAATCACTCCTCAAAAAGTCTTTTAATTTTAGACATTTATAACATTGCTTTACATAACATAACATAAACTCACGCTTATATCCCCGAAGGGGTAGGCAGAGGTGCTAGCACCCACATTTCTCCAGTTTATGTTTAGGTGGCGAGCCTATTGCCATTAACCGGGCACTTATAAACCTGCGATAAATACACACATAACTTCGAAAAGCATCGAAAAGTCATTGGTGTGTGCCATGGTAAACCTGGAATCGAACCCGAGACCTCGTCTCAGCAGTCCATTACCCATACCACTAGGCTACTGCGGTTTTGCGTTACATTGCTTTACAGTTTAAAATTAACTGTATTTTTTAGCAGTGTGCGTTAGTTTTAACAGTGGTATTGCTTTACTTGCATAGAGGGCCTGTTAGAAATTCTTTCATTTAACTTAAATTACAACATGTTATCTTCTTATATATAAAATTCTCGTGTCACAATGTTCGTTCCCGTTCTGCTACGGACTAGGACACGGCGGTATATCCGCCCGATTGAGCAGTCCGACTGGGGAAGTACCTCCGCCCTACAGAATAACCCGGTTATAATAACTTCGTGTTGTGTTCCCAGCGGTGAGTAGGGTAGCCAGAGCTCACTGGAGAATTTGTGCCATCAGTGGGAAGACTAAAGGCTTGTCCTGATTTGTCTTCTACTGACGGCACAGAAACTCTGTACTTACAGGGTTGGCAGCGCGACTGTGACTCCTCTGGTGTTACAGACGTCCATAGGCCACGGTAACTACTTTCCATCAGGTGGGCCGTGTGCTTGTCTGCCAACTAAGTGGTATAAAAAAAATAATTAAAAAAAGCTCCTCCGAAACGGCTTGACCGATTCTCATGAAATTTTATGAGCATATTGAGTAGGTCTGAGAATCGGCCAACATCTATTTTTCATACCCCTTAGTGATAAGGGTTGTCCACCCTGGGAACAGATATCCACGCGGGCGGAGCAGCGCTATAGCCAGTAATTACCTATATATATATAACATATAACGCTAAACATTTACTGATGAATAGAATAGATTACAGATATGTAGATCGCTCGCACGAATTCAATTCCACCAATGAACTAGTATTTGCATGACCCAGTTCATCTACGAAGTTCTATCCTTGTTTACACGGTGAACAGAATACATAATAATCTAAGTGTAGCATCAGACGTAACTGAATTTTCACAAAGCATTGAGTTTCGCTGTCTAGTTTGACTTGGTATTGAGCAAATAGTCTCTTCGTTTTGAAACATAAACGTAAGTATGTTTAAGTACATTAATATTTCAAATTCTTGAAAGATTGACTTGAGTTTGTTGTTTGAGAAATGTTAAAATTATTATTGTTTGTTCTGAATGTTAGCTTACGAAACCATTGAAATATAATTTGTATATTATTAAGTAAAACTCTTGTCTTTATGACGATTCCGTTATTTGGTTTATCTTTTCTTTTTTTGTGTGATAATCTCCGGAGGTGTGGTTGGCTGGCATATCCCTCGCACTTGGCCGACCACCTTTCTCGTTCTGGCACTTCTCAGGTATGGTAACCACGGAGTCCCTAACTCGTCCCCGGGTTTGGGGAGACGCGCATAGCGCGCCGCCGCCGCGGAATTTGACGTATCTTGATTTTTACGGAAAAAAACCTGACCCCCATTTTTTTTACGTGCGCAAAATCCCCACCGGAGCCGGTGGAAGAGGTTATGTTGGACTCGAACCGACCAAAACGCACGACACCTGTGGGTCGTTATTTTTTGGTTGCCGGTGAGGTTAACAGGCATATCCCTGGCACCCCGGCCGACCCAAAACCTGACCCCTAGACATGTGAGACATATCATTAGTAGAACAGAATAGAAGAATAGAAATACGTTTCGGATGTCTAGTCATGACCACGAGTGCTGCAACGCATCCGAAACGTCGGCAGAAATAGTAAGTTCCAAGATATAATTCGCGAGAAGTCCCGATACCTTGTATAACTATGAATTCACACCGCGAAAGTTTAAAAATATAACCAATGTATGACAGTCGTCAATCCCATGTATTGATCATTACCCTCAACGTGGAGAAGAAATCCTGCACCAAAGCCTTGTCGATAAGACAGCAGGTGCTCCCGGTTTGCAGGTGGAGTTGTTTGAGCCCCAAAAATCTAGGTAAATCCCTAAAGTGTGTAAATTAAAAATATCGTTTGCAATATCTGTATATTTTACCAACTATATTTTGCAATCCGATACGATAGTAATAAATTGGGAACATTGTTATCGTAATCAAATCACATAACAAAACCAGGTCGCGATGAAAGAAATCGCAGAACAATAGGATACACACAATCCGATCAGAGTGATAGACGATGGACTGACATTGTAAGGTTAAAGTAAACTTTGATTTATGTGGATTTATATGATACTAGGTGTTGTCCGCGGCTCCTCTCGATAACATACTCATCACCTTTCCACGACTATCTCAGCATTTTTTTTTCTTCAATTATGTCGTCTTATAAGTACGTCTTTTTTTTTTAATTTATTTCGATAGTATTACATTAGTTCATCTCATAGAAGCACCCATAAAACCCGCATAGGTTTATCTTGGGTGTGAGTGTATATTAAATTTAATTTATATAATCAACAATAAGTATAATTATAATTATAATCTAAGTTACTATGTCACTGAACTCCTTCTAAACTATTATAATGAAAATTACGAATTTTTTTTATATAGGACACGTCAATTAGACTTCGCATAACCTGATGGTAAGCTGAAGGCAAAGTCTCAGAAAAGAGGGTCACCATTACTTATATAAACCATGTGACAATTGTGACACTCAGCTTGACGGCCTCATCATATGCTTTTTCACGCCCCGCTTAAAGGACATGGGACTGTAGGAAGAAGGAAACATGTAAGCTGGTAATTAATTCCAGGCTTCAATGCTGCTACAAAGGAAAGACTCTCACCCTATTACGTGGAACTGAACATAATGATTGGTGAAATCAATGTTTATATTTACATGGCTCATTAGATAGCTAATAATAGTTATTTTTTAGCTCCCTAGCTACATACACAGTGTAGCTAGGAAGCTTCCTTTTTAGGGAAAGACGGCCCACGAGGTGGGTAATAGTTTTCCTTCAAAGGCGATTTCTGTTCAATTCTGATATCATATCACACACCAAAATTGGTTCAGCTATTTAGCAGTTACAAGAAAACTTACGGAAGTACATTATGTGTATATAGAACCTTCTTTTATTGATTTCGTCGCAGTACGTAGTAAGGAGGTAGGGCACGGTGGTATTTCCGACCAATTGAGCAATCTGACTGAAGAAGTTCCTCCGCCCTACAGAATACCGCGGCCATAATAACTTCGTGTTGTGTTCCCAACGGTGAGTAGGGTAGCCAGAGCTCACTGGAGAGTTTGTACTGTCAGTGGGAAGACTAAAGGCTTGCCCTGCTTTGTCTTCTACACTAACGGCACAGAAACTTTGCTTACAAGGTCGACAGCGCGAGTGTGACTCCTCTGGTGTTACACACGTCCATAGGCCACGGTAACCACTTTCCATCAGGTGGGCCGTGCGCTTGTCTGCCACCTAAGTGGTATAAAAAAACTCAGGCAAAAAACCAATCCAGTTATATAAGCAACTCCTAAACTACATATTTACTAAACAAATTATATAGAAGGGTCCTATAACGAAAGACACACTCATTCTAGAGTGTGCCAGCTTCTTGTTTTCCAACTATACGACTTTGCACAGCCCATAGCACACAGTTTGACCCAGTATAGTACATCTTCCAACACAGAACCCTTGCCATTTTACGAGGTGTAGCCAATAAATCAACACAGACTAGGTATGTGAGGTGGAGGACTGAGGACTTTTGTAGCCACATCAAGCTATTTAAAGGCTTAATAGAGAAACCAAATTCTGCCCACAGTCTTTTAGGTGGTGGATTACGTTGCATGATATATAAGCTTTTTTGGTTTTTGAAAATAAACACAGAAATCTGGTTTAATACCCGAATCACAGACCCGGGTCATTTAAGCGGGGCGTGAAAAAGCATATATGATGAGGCCATCAAGCCGATCAAACCATTATTGGTGTCTGTAATAGTGACCCTTTTTTCCTGAAACTTTGCCTTCAGTTTACGTGAGGTGAATTCAAATTAACATGTCCTATTTAAAAAATGTTTTAATGAAAATTTATGAAAATATTGATCATTGAGTATTTGGGGTCCACCAAGACCTTAGGGTCCCAAGCCATCCTTACCTGCATACTGGTACGCCGGTATATACATTATAATCACGCCTTTATCCCCGGATGGTAAGACGAGCTCTGTGGCATAGCGGTAGAACGTTCGACTGCTATGCAGGAGGCGCGGGTTCGATTCCTGCTGAGTGCAATTATTTGTATACACGAAAATGTATATATGCATTGGTCTGGGTGTTTCTATGTATAATATGTATGCATTTACAAAAAAAAAGGATCTAAGTATGTTTATCCGCATTCTAGATTCCATAATACAAGCTAGTTAAGCTATGCTTACCACAGGTCTAGATAGCGTTGTGTAGAATATTGTAGAATATTTATTTATTTATGGTAAAGCAGTGGTGAATTAACACCCACATTTCATCCATCATTGTATTCGGTCCCACGTAATACGCTGGTAACCGGTGATTAATGCACGAAAGGTTTCAGACAGCGGTTGGCCCCATAAAAAAAGTAAACCAAATCAGGGAAATGAAGAATAAGAGAATGGAATCCGGGCTTCAGAGTGCATGCACTGGATGCAACTAAGATTAATTAATTTTCAAATTACGTCACGGCGCCAGCGAGAAATGCATGTATTCTCATCAGCATTTTCAGATTTACAATCAAAGTGGGACAAAGTGACCACCCAGGATAACGTGAACCCTCTTGTAAAATGAATAATTTAATTTAATAATCCCATAATTTCAAATTAACTGCGTGGCTCCCTGCAGAGTAGAATGTGGTGTGGACCACCCCATCTCTTCCCATGCGGTGTCGTTCAAATTGACTAATGGATAGGGCTGTTTAGAATCAGACAGATATATACAGCCCAGACTTAACCTCAGATACAAGGCTTGAGTCAATAATAGTGCCCAGAATACGGCAATAGGCTCACTTCATATTACGTGGGACTGATTTCAATGATTGGTGAAACGTGGGTGTTAATTCACCTCTGCCTATCCCTCCGGGGATGAAGGCGTGATTGTATGTATATATTATTTTAAAATAATATTTATTTGGTCTTCCCAAGGTGGGCTGTGTGTTTGTCTGTCAACCAAGTGGTATAAAAAAAAAACACTCCACAACAGCATTACGTCCCGTACATATAATATATACATATAGCCTAAAACCTTCGTCGATAAACAGACTATTTAACACAAAAATATTTTTTCAATTCGAACCAGTAGTTTCTTAGATTAACGCGTTCAAACAAACAAAAGCTTTCAGTTTTATAATATTAAGATAGATAGATAGATAGATAATTCTTTATTGTACACCAATAGATTACAGTAAAATTTGTAGTTAGCATGCATACAGTTTAATGTACAATGGGCGGCCTTATCGCTGGAAGCGATTTCTTCCAGGCAACCTTGGGATGGACAGTAATGTAATAAAGCAAAAGATTTGGTGTAGTTAGCAAATAAACTAGAAACAATGTGTATTAAAAAATACAAAAAGAAAGATATGAGAGAAGTTCAAATAAAGTAAAATAAAAATACAACTTTAGCACATAAATAGATATACGAAGTAAATAGTACATACTAATAAGAAGGGAAAATAGTGAGCATATTAATTGTGAGCTGTCACAGTGTTCACAATGATTCTTTTAAATATGTTTAGGGATTTTGCTTGTCTGATACTCAATGACAATGCGTTCCATAAGCGCACAGCCTTGACAGAGAATGACTTATCAACAAAATCAGTTGAATGCATTGGCATTCTCAGTCTCAAATTCTCGGATGACCTCAGGCATCTCGTACATTTTAATCCCAATACATAGCAAGTTTTATTACAATGTCTATGTCTAACTTTCAGAGTCAATAAACATAACGTTACGTTAAACGTTACGTTAACGATAACAAAAATATATTACGATACTTGTGTTAGCTGGACACCTATTATTAGAGAACCTTTTATACTTAACGTTAGTTTTTATAAGTCATAAAAGCAAAACAACCCTATTACATGTTGATTTAAAGGTCGCAAAAGACTCACAATAACATTGTCCATGCAGAACGCTCTTCGCTCACAGTGGAAACCAGGCTTTATACTTGCGCGAAGCACCGTTGTAGATAATAACAGTTAACAGGAGTAATTAAAATGCAAAAATTAAATTCGCTTCGTTGGGCACAAAACACTGGCGTTTAATATAAAATTTTGTCGTGATTCTAGTGAACAGTTTAAGTAACAGGGCTCGTAGCAAATAATTAGGTTAAGCAACACTAGTCACGACAGTTTTAGGATGGGTGATCATTCGTAGTATTCAGAGTTCTTGGAGTCACGGGGATCTGCAGGTAAGTAGTGAGTCCTGGTTACCATATGAAAATACGTGAAATTCGTTATAGGAACCTAACATTCATAAACCAAAAAAAAACTTTAACAGTTTGGAGGGGTCAAACGCCCCGAAAAATATTAAAGTTCAGACTTTTCAAAGATAGACGGAAGACGAAGTAAAATCCGGTTAAGATTGGCTTGCTTAATTTTTGTGGAGTGTGCTCTCTACGTGCTACGTCGTAGCGTAAAAAATCAGCTACGTAAAGGTGCAAATTCGTAGCCGACTGCCGCACCGGCAGAGGTGAATTTAATACCCATAATTGACCAATCATTGTATTCGGTCACACGTAATAGAGGGTGAGCCTATTGCCGTTTTCCGGGCGCTATAGTTGACTCGAGCCATGCATCTGAGGCTGAGTTTGTCTAATGTTAAAAAGCCCTATCCTTTAGTCGCCTTGTACGACACCACATGGGAAGAGATGAGGTGGTACAAATTCTACTCTGCCGGGAACCACGCGAAATGCATTTCTTATGTAAAACATTTAGATAAAATATTCACCAGATACATAATCAGTTTGGAACTTATCAGTCAGGAAAGTACCGAAAGTCAAACCAAAAAGATTAAATAGGTACGTACGCAAGTTGAGGCCGACGGAAACTAAATCCTCCATGAATAAAATTACGGTCAAAAGCTTACCCTCCGGTTTTTTATTTACATGGCCACGATTGGATACTTTTATTTTGAGGGTAGTTAAAAGGAGAGATAGCGTGATTCCTTCCCATTAATTCACTAAGAGTTCATTTAACCAACGACATTAACTAAGATCAATTAAAACCAAGACTGAGATCAATGAAAACTCTCGCCATAGGCGAGGAATTCATCCTCACACATTGCAACCTGAGACGGTGCGCACTGTGCGGTATGAAAGAAACTTCATCCCACGCACATTCAAACTGTAGAATGACCTCCCTGCTGTGGTACTCCCAAGCTCCTACAATATGGGGTCCTTCAAGAGGTGTATCAGAAGGTTTCTTCATGGTCGGCAGCGCAAGTGTAACACCCCTGGTGTTGTATACGTCCATAGGCCACGGTAACCACTTCCCATCAGGTGGGCCGTGTGCTTGTCTGCCACCCAAGTGGTATAAAAAAGAGGCCATCAAGATGAGTGTCACCATTGTCACATGGTATATGTAAGTAATGGTGACCCTCTTTTCTGAGACTTTGCCTTCAGCTTACCATTAGGCAAGGCAAAGTCTAATTGACGTGTCCTATATAGAAAAAAAACTGCGTTATCACATTTTTCAAACGTGAAAACCGACATAACAATGAGGTTTATCAGAAAAGATTTTAAGTGTAACCTTAAAATCTTTTCTGATAAACCTCATTGTTATGTCGGTAAAACCATTTTCAACTTTATTCTAAACCGATAAGGTTGATATTTAATTGACACTTAAGAGCTCGTGACCTTTTTTCCGCCTGAGCCCTGATCTGAATGAATAAAATTATAAGGGATGGGGCTGTTTCCCACCCGACAGTGATAATACAGCCCATGAAAAAGTTCCCGATGCACGGTTATAGTCTCGTCCCATATAACGTGAAACCGGAAAACAGTCGGAAAATATGGGTGTTACAATATCTCTGCCTACCCCTTTGCGGATATAAATGTGAGTAAATGGATACAAACCAATATGCGACGCGTTTCCATGGAGCTCACACGTCAATATCCAGGTTAATGATTATGGTTTTATTATATTGAAGACCTGACACGTTACGTCGGTAGAGTCGACAGCTAAGTTGAAGTCACGGGTTCAATTCCCGGTGAATATCTAAATGCACAAATAATATTGTATTTTGTTGTCTACACTAATAACAATGGGGCTATTGTGTTAACTTTAAACTGCTAAGTTAGAGGTCGCGGGCTCGATGTTCACTCAGTGCATATATTTGTATGTTTACATATGTGTATTTGAATTAGATTTTCTTCTAAGGATTTTCAATGGTGAAATACTGCCTTATACATACATACATGTAATCACGCCTTTGTACTCGGAGGGTTAGACGGAGGTGAATTGACACCCACACTTCACCATTGAATTCGGTCCCAGTCTAGTGCTACGTAAAGGTGCGAGTTCGTAGCCGACTGCCGCACCGGCAGAGGTGAATTAACACCCACAATTGACCAATCATTGTATTCGGTCCCACATAATAGAGGGTGAGCCTATTGCCGTCTTCCGGGTACTATATTGTTGACTCAAGCCATGCATCTGAGCCTGACTCCGGGCTGTATATGTTTGTCTGATGTTAAACAGACCTATCCCTTAATCGCCTTGTATGACACCGCATGGAAAGAGATGGGGTGGTTGAAATTCTACTCTGCCGGGAACCACGCGGCTGCCTTATTCATTTATAAAACATTGAAGTAGTTTACACACCATTTCTAACTAACCTCCATTCAAATGCAGGCATAGGCGGTTCACCGTGCAGGTAATTCAAAAAACTTCCACCGTTTGACTGCAGTATTGCGCGCCATAACGACCCGCGCCGCACTGCAGTAAATTTTAACAAAATTATTACTGTAATACACTAGTTAGATTCGAATATAAATGAGCTAAAACATTTAAAAACTTACTATACAATTTTAGGGTTTATACGGCACTATCTAGACCAAACTAAGTAAAGCTTGTGATATGGATTCTGGAATGCGGATGCATTGTTTGCATAATAACTTTACATAGAAATCACATACATACATACATATAATATTGCCTTTATCCCCGGAGGGTTAGGCAGAGTCAAATTAACACCCACATTTCACCATTGAACTCAGTCCTACGTAATAGGGGATGAGCCTTTTGCAGTTCTCCGGGCATTATTGTTGACTCGAGTCATGCATCTGAGGCGGAGTCTGGGATGTATATATTTGTCTAATGTTAAACAGCCCTATCCCTTAGTCGCCTTATGGTGGTCCAAATTCTATTCTGGCAAGACCAATTCAAATAGATATGTTCATGCATAGATATATTCGTATACAGCGGGTTTCAAACCGGAGACTCAACGACGTATTAATTGAATCTTGTACCTTTAAGCCATAGTGTAGTCAGCAATCTGAATTAGCTGTACAAACATTACGCCATAAAGATCGTCTTATTAGTGACCAAAATTACCAACACTCCCTTTAACCCCTCCAGCTAAGCTAAATTGCTTGTGTTAGGAGTAGGTTCACACTCGTAATAGACAGGATTCCTACCTGGAACCTTTCGATCTCCTTAACCACTTTTTTTCTACGTACGCAAATTTCCCACTGATAACCCCCCTTCTGCCAGTGGACAGGCGGCTCCACCCATCACCTCCAGGCCTGCGCTCATGGGGGGCGGATGTCATTCATCGACCTCCGACGCCCGAGTTGCCTTCGTACGCGGGCAGCTTGGCTTGCGATCCTTCGTCGCTCCCGCTGCCCCTCCGCCCCGCCTCCTCCTTCACGAGCATTACTTGCTTGCAGAAGGAGGCGCTGGTCACCCACGCATCTGCGCAGCGGACCATCGCTGCGAGCAAGGTGGTAAGCGTGAGAACTCTCACTCCTAGGACCACCACCAGTTCCCGTTTCGGCGACTCCCACGCCGGACACTCAGTGAGCGTGTGCAGCCCCAAGTCCTCGCTCGCATCGCAGTGATGGCACTCGGACGTTGGCTCTTTCTCCATCCGACGCAGATACTGCCCGAAGCACCCATGCTCGGTGATCATCTGCATCGGGCGGTACAAGAGGCTGCCGTGTGGCCTCTCTAGCCACTCCCCCATGATGTGTCTTACCGCTGCTACTACGGCGCGCCCTAATCTCCTTAACCACTAAGCTTCCAACAGCCTACATGACGTGGCGGTAGTAAACGTAGTCCCGGTTCCCATACGAACATCTATAGCAATCATTACGTGTAGTTGGAGCCCTGAAAAGTTCAAAAACTCGTCGCACAATTAAGGCCTGGAATTCATTACCAGCTCACGTGTTTCCATCTTCCTACAGTCCCGGGTCCTTTAAGCGGGGCGTGAAAAAGCATATGATGAGGCCGTCAAGCTGAGTGTCACCATTGTGACACGGTATGTGTGAGTAATGGTGACCCTCTTTTCTGGGACTTTGCCTTCAGCTTACCATCAGGCAAGGCGAAGTCCAATTGACGTGTCCTATATAAAAAAAAAAACTGGACTAACTGTAAAGTTTCGATATCGCCTTTGGGTTGTGGAGTTCATATGGCAGTTGCTTCACGGCAAATATCGAAGTTCAGCCAAAACCACAGTTAAACTGTTAAAGTTTACCCCAGACTTCCAGGTAAAAGTTTCGGAAGAAGAGAACCACTAAGCTACCGACTACTTTTCTTGTAAAAAATGAAGGTGAAAAAACCAAATTTTATCATCAATTCATATACATAATTGGTTTAGCATAACGCCTCAACAAAGAGCCTGCTCGTCGTCAATCAACGTCGTCTGTTATTGCTAGCATTCCTGAGATTCAGCAGCACAATACATCAAGTTGTGTACTAGTGCTTACGTGTGTATTGTAATATACATCCATCACTAGTTCAGCCGCACCGTGATTGCGCGATTTCCTTTACCGGTAAAATTCTGTTCGGTAAATTGAACGTAAAATGTTGAAGCTTTTATATGAATGATTTATATAATTGAATAAGAAAGAATATTATATACCCGCGTACTGAGGCTACTCGAGCGTCGGAGGTCGATGAATGACCTCCGCCCCCATGAGTGCAGGCCTGGGGTTGGCAGGTGGAGCCACCTGTCACCCTGGCCGAAGAAGGCCGCGTCGGCAGCACGCCTTCCCGTTTCCGGGGATGAGTTGGGTACTCTGTGGTCCCCACACCCGAGGAGAGGGCCTGATTGAGAGAGATGGCCCTGGATCGGCCGGGGTGCGAGGGATATGCCTGTTAACCTCACCTTCGGCAACCAAAACAGCTCGAGTCCGACATAACCTCTCACACCGACTCCGGTGGTGGGGGTAACCGTGAGGATTTTTCGCACTTAAAAAAAGAAGAATATTATAGGTAATTATTTTGTGTACTTATTAAACTATAAAGACGGATATAACTACTGTGCCTAAGGGTGAAAATCATGACTAAAATGACCATTGTGACAAAAATGAAATGTTAGGGTTCGTTTACAATGCACATTATAGTCTGATTTTTATTTATTTTATTGGTTTTTATGATGAGGCCGTCAAGCTGAGTGTCACCATTGTCACACGGTATGTGTAAGTAATGGTGACCCTCTTTTCTGGGACTTTGCCTTCAGCTTACCATGAGACAAGGCGAAGTATAATTGACGTGTTCTATATAAAAAAAAGTGTTACAGGTGTTTTAAAAATTTCTAGAAGTGAGATACCTATCAGATTATTGTTTTGTATTTTGTTCCTCAAATTCATTTCTCAAAATAGTGTAACGTAATTACATCTTTTTGGCGTCAAATTCTGCATAAAACTAAGTTCACCACCGTTTCCTAGGTGCTAGTGGAGAAGAAACGGTGCAACAAACTCCACTGCAGCATTTTCGAGACGTCAGCGTATAAATGAAGATACATAGGTACTAGTGATTTCTTAAGACTAAATATGGACGAATGTATATTTTTGTCTCGTGTCAAGATAATTAAAAGTATATAAAAAAAACCTTTTAATAAAATAATAAACTTAAGTTAATCTCCCGCTCCAACTCGTTTCTGGGGCAGAGGATGGCCATCGCGATTCAACGAGGCAACGCTGCCAGCGTCATGGACACGAACGGAACGATACAGAGCGGGTTATTTGATTTGACATAACATGACAAAATCTATGATAGCAAATAATGACGTGAAAACAACAACAAAAAACATAAGTTAACAATTAAAATAATTGTTGAAAGTTGAAAGACCGCGGTAGCCTAGTGGTATAGGTAATGGACTGCTGAGATGAGGTCTCGGGTTCGATCCCAGGTTTTACCACGGCACACACCAATGACTTTTCGACGTTTTTCGAAGTTATGTGTGTATTTATCGCAGGTTTATTAGTGCCCGGTTAATGGCAATAGGCTTCACCACCTATTACATTGGGACCTGGAACCTGGACCTGGGAACTGGTGAAATGTGGGTGCTAGCACATCTGCCTACCCCTTCGGGGATATAGGCGTGAGTTTATGTTATGTTATGTTGAAAGTTATGATTTTGGTATTGTAATTGCATACCTATTATGATGAAATATGGCGAAACTATCTACCTGCTGGATATACTATCTTATGTAACCCATATTTGCAAGGAATAAATACATTTAAATTTGAATTTGAACAGACCCCAGGCTCAAAACGCAGTCTTTCTTCATCTTTTTTTCTTGAAGGAATATTACCTACTGACACGATTTCGTTTGACCAGTTTTGGTAAATCCTACCCTGACCTTCAAATGACATAGCCTATTCCTAGCAAAGGTCAAGAGTGTTCGACAAAATGTCTAAGTGTATGTATTTCCGCCATAATGGACCTCCATTATGTACGAGTTGAGTTGCCTTGTACGAGCTGTTCCAGACATGGGGTTGCTATTTTAAAGTATTGATTTTCTACTAAGTATTTTATAATTTGGTAGGTTTTTTTTGGTAGGAGCAATTAGTTACTTTTTGGAGGTCTATATTTGAATGAAATTTTAATGTATTTAGTATGTATATATAACTGACCCACCCCAGCTTCGCCCGGGGTATATTTTGAAGCTTCATATCCCTTTGAGCCCGTATGTTTTAGTCTTCAAAATATGTATGAAAAATTGCCGGATTTGTTAACATTTATTATCAATGCTTCGCTCCCTTAAGTAGTAGCGTGATGATATATAGCCTAAAACCTTCCTCGATAAATGGACTACCCAACACTGAAAGAATCATTCAAATCGGACCAGTAGTAGAGATTAGCGCGTTCAAACAAACAAACAAACTCTGCAGCTTTATAATATTATATATAGTATATATTCAAATCGATTTAGATAGAAAAATGGCTCAGTGGTCAGAACAGTCCCCCTGTAAGGGAAAGATCGCGTGTTCGAATTCCGACTGAACCAATTCAATTTTTTCTATCTTAGTCGGCTTGAATAGTTAGCATACTAAATGCTTTAAATTTTTATTCTATTCTTTGGGTGGAATAATCAAAAATCAATATTTAAAATGATTGTAACATCATTAATTGGTTTCGATAGTTTGAGTATCGGTAAATGGCTCCCATCATCGCCGAAATACGGATATATATCGGATATGGATCGATTTATGCGAGATTCGGTGGCTCAGTGATCAGAGCAGTCCCCCTGTATGGGAAATATCGCGAGTTCGTATCCCGCCTGAACCAATTTAATTTTTCTATCTTAATCGAGGTCTTTATTATATTTAGATTGCAAATAAATAAGAAATTGTTTTATGTTATTCGGACTGATGATTCACCATTATGGTTATAGGGAAATTCCCAGTTCCCCGCTTGAGGAGGCCGTAGTTGGTTTAACATTAACACGCACCCCGTTGGGACAACTAGTGTGGCCTAGTACCTAGTGCGATTGTCACACGCTGCTGGACCAATAAATTATTTCCAACGGTTGTGTGTTGGTTCTGACTTGCCCTTTTTCAATAATGATGAAATATTAAAGCAATAGCTTTCTATCCAAATATAAAGGAATCTTTAAATTTGGATTGGAAGTGAACGTCTAGGACTTGAAACCGCGATCAGTCCCTTTTTTGTGAGAAATCCTAACGTATACCTCCCCGCCGGTGGAGAGGGGGGAGGTTATTTTTTTTATACAACTTAGGTGGCAAACAAGCACACGACCCTCGTGACGGAAAGTGGTTACCGTGATCCATGAACCTGTGTAACACTAGGGAAGTCACACCCGTGCTACCGACCATGTAAGAACAGATATTTTCTGTGACGTCAGTGCAGAACACAACATCAGGACAAGCCTTTGGTTTTTCCACTGACAGCAGAAAAACTCGCCAGTGAGCTCTGGCTACCCTATTTAACGCCGGGAACTCAACACGATGTTATTATAGCCGTGGTATTCTGTAGGGTGGAGGTACTTCCCCAGTTGGACTGCTCAATTGGGACGGAATTACCGTCGTGTCCTACCTCCTGTTAATGTCAGACTCGAGCCGACTAAAACACACGACGCCTGTAGGTCATTGTTGGTTGCCGAAGGTGAGAACAGGCATATACGTCGCACCCCTGCTGACACGGTGCCATCTCTCTCGATCTGGCCCTCATCGTGTGTACCAGTCCCTTATTCTTAGAATATTTAAAAGTTGTATATAATTATGTATGTAATTTTAACACCACTATTCTCTATCAAGCCTTGAGACTGTCCAACCGTGACCACGATCGATCGAAACAGGTATAAACAGGCAAGAATAATTCGAGCTGAACTCTTGAATCACTTCCTACGAACATTAATCACGGGCCAGCGATAAAAGAGCCAGTTTTACCTCGCGGTGCCACGCCAAGGTGCTGACACGCCTACCAATAAATATATTGATCGGTAAGTTTTTGGTGAAAGTACTGCAGACACAGGATATTATATTGAATACCCTCATTGGTATTGCTAGACAAGCTGTTTAGAGACAAAAAAAAATGTGTCACGGTTCCTGGTTGAAGTAGCAGTCATACATACATACATATACATACAAAAACGCCTTTATTCCCGAAAGGTTAGGCAAAGGTGAATCCATAGGCCACAATAACCACTTCCCATCAGGTGCGCCGTGTGCTTGTCTGCCACCTAAGTGTTGTAAAAAAAAATAAAGTAGATGCATTATCCGTACTCTAAAATGGCAACAGAAAAATGATAACATACGTCATCATTTTATGCACCAATCAGAGACGCAACAGTGCGCTAAGGAAAAACATACGTATTTAATAATAAATTCGTAAAAATAATAATATATTGGCCTATTATTACTAACTATCTAAAACATTTGAATCTTTGTATTTGCGCCATTTTTTTAAAGCAGCCATGTTTCTGATTGACATATTTATTAATAATACGTCACTGGTGACAGTGAATTTCGAATTTGGAACGAGACTACGTAGGACTATTATTCTTCTTCTTTTCTTTATTGATGGCTTCTGCAGCGAAACGCCGCAATTTTGCCAATGTCAAGTAAATGACTTTTAAATTATTAATGGCGAGACGCCAATGACAATTTTTCAAGTTGCTGTCATTTAGAATAATTGTTGATGAGATAATTGCTCAGTAAAGTTGTGGGGACTTTACTAGAAGCTCCCTAGGGAGATTTGGAACCATCACGAAAAGTCACATTTTACTGTAATATGTACTTGTGTGAGTTGTCAAAGACTTTATGTCAGAAAATCCACCATATTTTTACAAAAAACTTGAATTCATACTGGTGGCGCGTGGCCACGTGCGGTAGTGGACTGTATTGCGGGGATGTAGCTAACTGTTCCATTGACGCTTTACACACAAAAGACAGGTGATCGGGTTGCCGCGGGCGTGATCCAAGCAATGAATGCAACCCGAGAAATTAGGAGAGGATGCACTAACCTTCACGACACACGTGTTTTCATCGCAGCCGGTACACGGATCTTCTCTTCCTTGCTCAGGAGCTGCCGTCAGCATCACTAGATCACTTGAGGAACACACGAGAGGCACAATCCGATCGGTATAAGTCTATGAAGCGGTAAAAATGTAACAAATATTAATCATTTTTGAGAGACGCGAGCGCGGTCCGCCTTTACGCTGGCTAGTTCAAAGCGGGAGTGAGTGTCTATATATCACAAATGGCGGACGGAAACTATGTCTAGTACTATACTATGGTTAGTGCGGGAGGGGAGACGGGTATAGAAGGAGTGTGTTTCCGCGTCAAAAAATACAGCTTCTACATCGGCGCAACCATTCCCCCCGGCTTGAAGGGTTACCTTCGAAACGACAAATGCGAAACAAATCTAAAGTCTAATCTAAATCTAGGTTTGGGAAATAACGACTAAAATATAAACCTAGATTGGAGCTCGTGCCTACTGCTGGCTAGGCAGAGGGCAGAGGCGAACAAACAACACAACGCAACAGTCTCGACCAAGACGAGACGCGATTAGCCAACAACAAAATAAGGGTCTCTTCGCGTGGGACCGATACAACAAGCGAGTGCTTCTTCTCCTCGGGTGGTTCGGAAACCGTAGTGGGATTGAATTGACTAACTGGCCACTTATCTAACGCGGCATGAATCCAGGACGGTCCACTAAACCATAACGGGTGATCTAAAATTTGCCAAGGAAGCAATCCACGAGAGAGATAACCGGCTGGGTTGTCGGTGCCAGCAACGTGAAAGAGATTATGTGGCGCTAATTCAGATTGAATTTTTGCCACTCTATTAGCGACGAATGTGTCCCAACGATGGGGCGAAGAGTGGGCCCAACACAAAGCGACTGTTGAGTCCTAAAAGCTAAAATTCTACTAATATTAATGCGAAAATTTACAATTATGTCAAATAAATTACCTTAAAGATTCCGACCACAATACAAAATGTCATTAAGCGACACGGAAGTGCTAGTCTTAGCACTGCCATCCAAAACTACGCGGAGTTTTAGTAGTAAGCTTATCTTCTCTAATAACTCCGCGGTGCGGGATAATGTACGAAGGCTGGGTCCCGCCAGTGTCCGCAGGCGCAGGTGAGATGTAACCTTTATCTAAATATTCGTTAACAACCTCATCATAGGCCCGCTTCGACTTTGGGGACGCCTGCATCTTTCGTTCCAAACAAAGAAAGCGTTTTTCAGCGGATACACGGGAGCCACCGAGCGAAAACTTGCGGATGGTAGACTCCAGTGGCGGCTCGACGGTGCAACAGAACGAAGCAGTCGAGTGACTAAAACTATCTATAGAAGCGGGTGCGGAACCAATTATAACAAAACCAAGAACTGTTTCCAGTGCGTGCGGAGCGGGGTACGTCGGTCCCCTTTGAACCTTACGTGATAACTGGAGGTGCGGGAGAATCGAAGCGCCGATCAATATATCGACGACTCCAGGAACAGCGTAAGTCTCATCTGCTAAAGGCAAGTCTTTAAATTTCGTTAATAAAGACGTGTCAACCGGGACGGTAGGCAACTGTTCAGCTATTCTATCTATAACGAGCGAATCCATGTCAAACCAAATATTATTATTAAAACGAGATCTAAACCTTGTTTTAACGGTGCCACGAACAGCTGACTGTAAGCTTCCAAAACCCTTCACCACTGAGCGGGTTGAACGCTTATCAACATTGAAACCAAGACGCCGACAACAATCTTGAGTAATAAAATTACTTTGCGAAGCGCCATCTAACAGCGCTCGAACAATGCGCGGCTTACCTAATGCATCAACAATAACAACGCGAGCGGTCGCAAGACACACAGTAGTGAGTGCAGCACTAGCGGAGAACGAACACAAGGTGACGTCATCCGCGGCGGTCACCGGGCGGGCCGGAGCGCGCGCGAGCGCGGGCTGCGGCTGCGGCGCAGGCTGCCGTGTGTCACCGCTCGACGAGCCAACCGTGCTCACATTGGATGCGGCATTACTATTCTCAAAATGAAGCAAAGTGTGGTGTCTCGCTTGACATTTGCGACAACTATTTCTACTATTACATAAAACAACGCGGTGTTTAGTACCGAGACAATTAAAACAAAAATTATTAGCGCGAACAAATTTATAACGATCACTGGGCGACAATTTTAGAAAACCAGGACACCTGTACAGTTGCGAATGATGAGTACTACACAAAGAGCAAACAGGTGAATGTACATGTGCTGGTGCGGTACTAACATAAGTATGAGTTGACCTCAGTGACTTCGATGACGCATCTACTTTGCGTGCAGAATCAACAACTATCTTCGCGCCTTCATGTTTCGATGAAGAGCGTTGCAATACTTTTATATGCTCGCGAACAAAACTTTCTAAGTCTTCAAACTTAGGAATTCTATTGCCGCGATGATCCGACTCAAACAAACGAATGGTTTCGGAATCTAATTTCCTTAAACCCATATACAAAAATACGAAGTCGCAGAGGTCATCGATCTTTAGGTTCTTTACGGCGCGAACAGCTGACGCGAAAGTATCTAGAAATTTCTCTAAGTTTTGATCGTTACATGCCGTAATAGATTTCAAATCAAACATCTGATCTAAATAGGCGTTAGCTACCGATCTTTTATCCTCATACCTAGCTTTCAAAGTATTTAAAATTAAATTATAATTCTCGGCACTAAACGTAATTCCAGCGCAAACGGTTATAGCTTTACCAGTCAATTTTTCAACGAGATAATGCAATTTTTCGTGATCTGTCAACGAATCGTTCTTATCTATTGTATTCTCAAAACTATCTATAAATAGACACCAATTGCGAATGTTACCATCAAATTCGGGTATTTGAATTGGTGGCAACTTAGGTCGGTCGCGAGTGGGGTTGGGTAGGTCAGCCGGTTTCTCCAAACTCCTAGCGACGCGTTTGATACGACAATACAAATCGTCAAACGACGACAATGCTTGATAACTCACTGAGTAATCGGGATCCAAATTCAACTCTAAAACGTTGATGTCATGTACTAAGGTTTCGAAATCCGCGCGTAGACTATCTAAGTTTTCTATAGAACACAAGAACGAATCTCTGATGACCAAATCAGAGGTTTTAAGTGCATTATCATAAATCGATTGTACGCGAGAGTAAATCATTTCTTTTTTAGCGTATAAAAGTTTCAATTGAACCTTACCGGTCTTATCAACCTTTGGGGACATGTTTACAATTAAATCTCAAACTAAAGTGCGGTAAACAACAAATATGAAATGACTTAATCTTAGCGGTACAGAGCAGCGACGCGGCGCGAGCGATACTCGGCAGGTAGGTAGGTATTTACAACTGTGAATGCACGCTTGAACAAACGCGCATAGCAACAAGGTCGTACCTACGCGATGGTCGCTGTCTAGGTTCAACTATTATTTCAGAGATTAAGTATTGCGTAATATCTATTCAAATTAAAATACTTTCGTATGAATTGGAATGAGATGCGAGCGAGGTAGGTACAACCACGTGTCTACCCACGCAGGTATTAGGCAAATACGACGCGAGCCAGCGGCGTAATTGAAAAAAACAAAACAAAGCCAAATGCGTTAGGTATTACACTGTGCCTATGCACTAGGGTGTCTAGTATACCTAAGATCTAAGCCTAAATGCCTAGATGCGGGGTTTTCTACTAAAATAACTAGGTATTTAGGCGCGGTGCGAAAATTGCGAACTACGATTAAGTGTTGATATGATACCTAACCTATGTATGTACCAGGTAGGTACTATGCGAGCCAGCGGCGAACGGACAACAAATCTAATCCTAAGTGTCTGGATGCGGGGTTTTCTACTAAAATAACCAGGCACTTAGGTGCGGCGCGCTTATTCCCATTAGAATAATAACAAAACTACGAACTACGGCTAAAATCCGGTTCGATCAGGACCAAAAATGGTGGCGCGTGGCCACGTGCGGTAGTGGACTGTATTGCGGGGATGTAGCTAACTGTTCCATTGACGCTTTACACACAAAAGACAGGTGATCGGGTTGCCGCGGGCGTGATCCAAGCAATGAATGCAACCCGAGAAATTAGGAGAGGATGCACTAACCTTCACGACACACGTGTTTTCATCGCAGCCGGTACACGCATCTTCTCTTCCTTGCTCAGGAGCTGCCGTCAGCATCACTAGATCACTTGAGGAACACACGAGAGGCACAATCCGATCGGTATAAGTCTATGAAGCGGTAAAAATGTAACAAATATTAATCATTTTTGAGAGACGCGAGCGCGGTCCGCCTTTACGCTGGCTAGTTCAAAGCGGGAGTGAGTGTCTATATATCACAAATGGCGGACGGAAACTATGTCTAGTACTATACTATGGTTAGTGCGGGAGGGGAGACGGGTATAGAAGGAGTGTGTTTCCGCGTCAAAAAATACAGCTTCTACATCGGCGCAACCACATACCAATTTCGGAAAATAAAATAAAACCGCCATGCGCTTCTTCGTGTTGGCGCCAAAACTCTATTGTTTATTTTGTGATGAGACGTAGAAACTATAAAGATACCTGCAGGTCCAAAAATGTTACTTTATTGGCATCGTATTAGGATAATATTTTATCTTGCTGCAATATTTACACGAAATAAGGATCTTATTACATGAATAATTATCGTGATTCGGCTCATCTTAGTCACCATTTAACGAATTTTATAGGAATCTGTTAGATCTATAGGAAATTCACTAAGTTTTAGCAGACTCGCTCATGTGACATTTTTAGACCAGAGATAAAAAGGTTATTAGAACTTTTTAAACATTTTTTTCTTAAATTTAAAATCAGTATGTACATTACCAGATAGAATCAAAGAATCAATTTCATTTATTCAGTCTAGGCACATATGAACGTCAAAATTTTACAATTATATCCAGAAATTATATAAAAATATTAAATAACATAAAACTAAACCATTGGAAAATCATTCTTTCGCTGGTTCGGTAGGGTAGTTCTACTGAGAAGATATCAGCAAGAAACTCAGAACTATAAAGAACTAGATTTTCTTTCTTTTAAAATTTGTTTTGGTTTACAATTTATTTTGTGCGAGCAAGCAAGACACTTAAGTTGACCACGCATTTACATCATCAAAATACTTATCTACTTATAAACTTATAACCTTTATTCAATAAAGTTCTTTTCACTTCTATTTTAAAATTATTCAGTGGTATATTAATCAAATCCTGAGGAATTTTAATAAATATTTTTATACAGCGGTCTACAAACGAATCACCAACTTTATATGAGTAGATGTGTAGATTATGTTATTACATTGATCTACTCCATAGTTCCACTTGAAAGTAAATAAAAAAATAATAAAATAAAATAAAAATCATTTATTACCAAAGCAAAACAATTGAAGTTATCCGTTGGCCCCACACTAGGCATGCCTGTCCTGTGGGTACCAATACCAGCATGTTTACATTGACGCTTGTTTACAATGTTGCTCGGTCGACATACATTAAATATTTGAATTTGTAGGTGGCTTATTTTTAAAAGAACAATATATTTAGCAATAGTATATATTTAGTATTTTGAGATTACAGAATTTAGATGACCATTTTATTTCTACTCACACTTTGATCCCTCCTGACCCCGTTTAACGATAAATGATGTAATGAATTTAGACACCTATATTTGAAGTTAATACAGTATTTATATCTGTAAAGTTAGTGGTCGGGCTATCACGATGCTAAGTTTTTAGTTATTTTGATATACTCGTAATGACTAAAATTAGTATTTACACAAAGGTTTAGTAACAAACGGTTTTTTTTTATACCACTTAGGTGGCAGACAAGCGCATGGCCCACCTGATGGAAAGTGGTTACCGTGACCTACGACGTGTGTAACAACAGAGAAGCCACACTCGCGCTGCCGACTCTGTAAGCACAGAGTTCCTGTGCCGTCAGTGTAGAGGACAAAGCAGGACAAGCCTTTAGTCATCCCACTGACAGCACAAATTCTCCAGTGAGCTCTGGCTACCCTACTCACCGCTGGGAACACAACACGAAGTTATTATAACCGCGGTATTCTGAAGGGCGGAAGTACTTCCCCAGTCGGACTGCTCAATTGGGCGGAAATACCACCGTGTCCTACCTCCTATCACCGCAACAAAAGTATGTAATAAATTAAAAAATTATTCGTATATTCTTTTAATCTAGTCCACAAAACTTAGTTGAACTAAAAAGCGAAGTCTCAGCTAGCTCCTAGCTCGCTAATTGGAGAGTGTCTTGAAAAAAACGTTTTCTTTCAACGCCCACTGAGTCGGCCTATTCAGAATATGAAATATTCGGATTGTATACGGCAACCGTTGTAGTGGGAATTCTTCTAATAATGTGAGTGAATGTAACAGCAACATTAATATTTTAAGACCTGGGGTAACCTTACCGTATAACGATTGAATTAACCTGTTACGTTCGTATTCGTGTAGCCTTTATATCATCTGTGGTTCAATAAATATTAGAGTAGGTCTTAACCTCAAACCAAAGCCTCGTCCGTTAATAAAACCAACTTTACTTAAGAGTGTTGATGCAATAAAATAGGCAAGAAACATTCCTGCAGTGAATTGTATATTATGTCAAAATTGGCGCTCAATCGATGCAGTATTATTTTAGTTTTTAGGCATACAATAACCGACCGAATATGGATTAGATCTTACTTATATAATCACGCCTATATCCCCTTAGGGTAAGGCAGAGGTGAATTAACACCCGTATTTCACCAATAATTGTATTCGGTCCCACGTCATAAGGGGTGAGCCTATTATCGTATTCCGGGCATCATTGCTGACACGAGCCATGCATCTAAGGCTGAGTATGGGCTGTATATATCTGTCTGATGTTAAACGACCCTATCCCTTAGTTGCTTGCGACACCGCATGGGAAAGGATGGTGTGGCCCAAATTTTACTCTGCCGGAAACCATAATGGAAAAAATAATGACCGATAGGTAGGTATAGAGGGATGATTAGTCCTAGACAATGGAGAGGGCACAAAAAACGACGTCTAGACATTTTTTTATCATTAGTACAATGGACTTTTATAGGATAATAAGAGGAGAATACTACTGATATACTACACTCGAGAGCAATGAATCCGGGTCACTTAAAGAATCCTAAAAATCTCGGAAACTAAAAATGCTAGGTTAATGCAATAAATTGTATTTAATAGACAATGTAATACTCCTTAAATGAAGGTATTAAAACTTCTTAGTTATTGTAAAGTTATATCATAAAAAAATCAAATTTGAAAAAGGGCCACTTTCGAAGATGGAACTACGAAATTACAGCATTTGGTGTTGCTTTTGTTTGTAATCTGTCATTTATGTGGGTACATAAACCATGTTGATAGTGCTCTATATTCATTAATCAAGCTGAAATTATGTCGCTTACGCCTGAAGAATGCACCAGAATACTTACAATGCTGGAAACCGGCCGGAGTCAGCGCGATACAGCCAGGACTGTCGGTGTGTCGCTGTCAACAGTACAAAGAGTTCTCCGACGTTACGAAGAAACTGGTTCTAACCTACGCAGACCAGGAACGGGCAGAACCAGGTGTACCACAGCACGAGAAGACCGATACTTGGTGAACACCATGCTTCGAAATCGCTTTCTCACAGGAACTGAACTCACCAATCAGTTTCGACGCCTCGGAGGAAGTAACCCAAGTGCATGGACAGTAAGACGTCGGCTTGCTGAATCTAACTTAAAACCCCTTAGACCTGCAAACGGCCCTAAACTGGAGCGTGGGCATCGTATTTCGAGACTAAGTTATGCCCAGAGCCACGTAAATTGGAGTATTGAAGATTGGTCAAAAGTTATGTTCTCCGACGAATCAAAATTTATGCTCTACAAGCACGATGGAAGACACAGAGTGTATCGAAGACCAGGGGAAAGATTCAAGCAAGCATGCATCGAAGAAAAAGTAGCCTACGGTGGTGGGTCTGTACTTGTGTGGGCCGGAATTTCTTCTGAAAGTCGCACAGAGCTGGTGATCATAGAAAACGGCTCTTTAACTAGCGTAAGATATGTGGAAGAAATCCTCAATGATCACGTTGGTCCATTTATGGTCAATTTAGGTGAGGATGCTATATTTATGCATGACAATGCCAGACCTCATACAGGTAGGATTGTGAATGACTACCTTCAAGAGATGAACATTACTCGTATGGAGTGGCCAGCGCGCAGCCCGGATATCAACCCGATCGAGCATGCTTGGGACGAGCTAGGCAGATGCGTAAAACAACGAAACCCTCCCCCAATCACGCTTCGTGAGCTCAAAATTGCTCTCACAGAGGAATGGGAGAATATTCCCCAAAATCGTATAAGGAACTTGGTGTACAGCATGCCAAACCGCGTAAACGCAGTAATGGAAGCACGAGGAGGCAATACGAAGTATTAAAATTCAAGAAAATCGTAATAAAGTTCAAAAATTTCATGTTTCCTATTTTTGTTTTAAGGAGAGATCAGCAGTTTTTTTCTTTATGTAATTTTGTGTTAATAAAATGTATGGTGACTCATATTTTTTTTACTTTCATTTAAGGAGTATTACATTGTCTATTAAATACAATTTATTGCATTAACCTATCATTTTTAGTTTCCGAGATTTTTAACATTCTTTAAGTGACCCGGATTCATTGCTCTCGAGTGTATAATCTAGTTCTAATATATTTCTCTGAGTTTCTTGCTGGTATCTTCTCAGTAGAACTAACCTAGCGAACCAGGGAAAGAATCATTTTCCAATGGTTTATTTTTGCATTATTTATTCTTTTTATATTATTTTTTGAATAATTGTTAACTTTTGACGTTCATATGTGCTCTTTGTGAGCCTAAACTGAATAAATGAAATTGAAAAAAAAATGAAAATGAAAAAATATTTATTGATGCAAAATGTTACATAGGTACACAATTTCATAACACAACAAGTATAGTCATTTTGGGTAACTGACCAAGTTTTGTGTAATAAACATGTTATGATCTAATGAGAAACATTCTGCAGAAAACCAACTTAACTTAACCTAGATCTATCCGTGGTTTCCTCACTAGGCAAGCCTGTATCGAGGAAACCTATTTAAATATATAATTGCTTTATCACTATTAATAAATTGTCTCTCACCTCAGCAAACAATCCATTCTAATAGATTATTATCTACATAGATAGGCATAATTCAAATAATAGATTTCAACAGAAGGATTGGTATAATATGTGCTTACATACAGCATGCTATTTCTAGAAGATCTTCTGTAGCGTTATAATTCAATGACTTTAGCCACTTATATATAATGTTCTTAGTTCTTTGAATCTTCTTCGATAGTAGTATTTAGAAGCGGCCAGTACTTCATTAAATCTATATTTATGTGGATGTAGTTTAGAACCTGGAGATGGACATAGGTTACTTTTATCACGTTATCTCGGGTTGCCTTATGACATGACATTAAACTCCAATGAGAATACAATACAACGCAACTGACTTGGAACAACAAGACGCAATTTTTTTTTTTAAATATTAGCAACCGCAATTATTAATATTCCCTCTAACCCCTCCAACAAGCTCAATTGCTTGTGCTAGGAGTAGGTTCACGTCGGTAGTGTAATAGCCAGGAATCGAACACCAGGACCTCTCAATCGTAAGGCCGACAACTTAACCACTAAGCGGTAGCTGCATCTCCAAAAGGACAGTTAGACGTAATTTTGTCTATGCTTAAGCATGGTTGCACATGTTATAATTATAAATTATGAATGTTTAACCAACATTCACGCGAGTGAAGCCACGGGCTACAGCTAGTTTTTTTTTTTTTTTTTTTTGTTTATTTGTTTATTTTGCATTTGTGGCGATCTGTCTACACAATAAGCCACTAGTTTGGTTGACACAACGCATCCTTTTGTCCTTGTTACATAGAGCTTCCTCGCTCTGAGCAGGTAAATCTTTCTACAAGACTTGGAACGTCATTTCTTTTCAGCCTTCTAAACTTGGTGCTGCCGTCACCACCGAGTTCCATGGCTAGTTGATTTTTGTGGTTTATCAGTCTCTTTTGATATTTTGCACTATGTTTAGTGATTTCTTGGCGAACAGTATCGAGCTTTGTATCGTTGTAGATATATTTATTAGCAATATATTGTGGGATGTTAAGTATAGCTCTCAGTGTCTTGGTTTGGAATCTCTCTAGTATGTCTATATTGCTATTGCTGGCTGTACCCCACAGTTGGATACCGTACGTCCATATTGGCTTCAGAATGGCCTTGTAAACGGTGATTTTGCTGTTTGCATTTAGCTGTGAATGTCTTCCAATAATCCAGTACATATTGCGCAATTTGGTATCCAATTGCTTTCTCTTCGTCCAAATATGTTTTTGCCATGTCAGCCTTCGATCAAGGTGCATGCCCAGGTATTTTGCGTGCTCTGCTTGGGGAATTATTTCTTTGTTCAGCATAACTGGTGGGCAGCTGTCCTTTTTTAGTGTGAAGGTTACATGTACCGATTTGGCCTGGTTAGCTTTTATCCTCCAAGTTTTAAGCCATACTTCAAGACTATCCAAGTGCAATTGTAACAGCCTTGATGCTGCACCAGGATTACGATGGGTAGCCAATAGGGCTGTGTCGTCAGCATAGGTTGCCACTTTGGTTTCGTTCATTATCGGGATATCAGATGTGTAGATAGTATAGAGGGTAGGTCCAAGTATGCTGCCCTGGGGTACTCCTGACTTTATTTCTTTTAGATTTGACACATCATCTCCAACTCTCACTTCAAAGCAGCGTTTGTCTAGATATGACTTTAGAATTAGAAAGAAGGAGTGCGGTAGCAACTTCTTGATTTTGTAAAGCAATCCTTCGTGCCATACCCTATCAAACGCCTGGCTGATGTCTAGGAACACTGCTGAGCAGAACTCCCCCCTCTCAAGCGATCCACTTATAACATCGACAATTCTATGCACTTGTTCGATTGTGCCATGGTTTTCTCTGAAACCAAACTGATGACTCGGTATGATATCTACAAGGTGTTCTTTAATTCTGTTTAATATAACTTTTTCGAGGAGTTTTCCTGTTACTGCCAGGAGGCTAATGGGTCTATATGAGGAAACATCTTGGGGTACTTTGCCAGGTTTGAGAAACATTAGTATTTGAGCTGTCTTCCATTGTCCAGGGAAATAAGACATGCGCAGGCAGGCGTTAAATATCTTGACGAGCGCCATAATACCCTTTTTCGGTAGTTTCTTCAGAAGGGTCGCATCTATGCAGTCGTAGCCTGGTGATTTTCCCTCTTGTAGACTCCTTACTTCTTTGACTATCTCAGCTGGATATGTGTTTTTAAGTGGTAGGCACATTTGAAGTGCACTCGATAAATTTTCTTTAATCATTGCGCTCTGTCCCGAGATTGCCTCAGGAAAAGGCGAAAAGACTATACCCAGATGATCTGAAAAGACAGCCGCTTTTTCTGAGTCTGATCTTGCCCATCTAGCATTAGAGTTTTTGATTGGAGGGATGTGATTATTTGGCCGTTTAATTTTACTTGTGGCTTTCCAGAGCGAATAGTTTGTATCTGCAGTCGGAGTCAGACCAGAGAGATACGACTGTACATTTGAATTAATAAATTCCTTGGTCATGCATTTAAGTTCTTCAGAGCATCTATTGAAAGCTGTTTTGTCTCTGGGGTATCTGGTATGTTGCCAGATTTTTCTGAGATTGCGCCGTTCCTTTATTTTGTCTTTAATTGATTTGGGGTATTCATTTTGTTCCGGGCCCACTCTTTTCCGTGGTTTAGTTGATTTACAAGCTGCAGTGTGTATAACTCTGTTAAAATTTTCTATCTCTCTATCTATATCACATGTTGTCACCACTGGGTTTTGTAGCTTTATCTCGAATGTGATAATATTCTGATATAATTCCCAATTTGTATGTTTGTTATACATCTTAGACGAAGGCTCACGTAGCACTATATGTGAATTTAGATCTAGTCTCACCGGTGTGTGGTCTGATGACAGATCGGTATAGGATTGAGTGGTCATATAGTTACGGCTAATATTTCTTACAATAAAGAAGTCTATCACATCGGGGATTTTATGTGGGTCAGTAGGCCAATGCGTTGGCTTTCCCTGTGACATGCATTCCATTTGACATTTTGTGATGGTTTTGTATAGTTGTCTGCCTCTAGGAGATATTATTCTTGAGCCCCAGTAAGTATGTTTTGCGTTCCAATCCCCGCCACATATGTATCGAGAGCCCAAGCGGGAGAAGTAGAAGTTAAAATCTTCTTCTGTTATTTTGTGTCGAGGTGGGCAGTAGACAGCAGATATCGTAGTCTCAGCATTGTTCTTCGATTGAATTCTAATTGATGTAGCCTGTATTTTGTCAGTGCGAAATTCCTCGAGAGTGTAGTGTTTTATATTTTCTTTTATGATTATAGCCGACCCTCCGTGACTATTACCCGACGGGTGGTTGGTTGTGTACATTTTGTAATTTCTAAAAGAGATGTGGGTCCTTTCGGTGAATCTTGTTTCCGATATCAGAGCTATGTCTATATTTTGCATTTGTAGGAATACAAGTAGTTCTTGACGACGTTCCGTCAAGCCGTTGGCGTTCCATATGATTATTCGCAAATTGGTCAGGCCTTTACAGCTAGACTTGCGATAAGCTGGAGCATGCGGTCCATCATTTTGTCTATCATGTCTGACATGAATTGTTGTAGTCTTTCAAACATTGTGTCTAAAGTATGTGTTAGTTCGTTGTCTTGGTTTGTTGTTTTGAGGATTGCTGCTATCTTTGCGTAGCTTTTTTGTTTAGGTTGAGTAATTGTCGATTGTTGCCTTATGACTGTTTTATTTTGCTGTGCTGGTTCTATATTTGTGTTGGTCTCCTTGGTCTTGGGTTTTATCTTAAGTATCTTTTCTCTGTACTCCTTATATTTTATGCAGCCTTTGTAGCTGGCAGGATGCTTTTCTTGGCAATTTGCACACGTAGCCTCAGTTTCGGGCGTCTTACTGCATGTGGAGGTGGGATGATCATTTCCACATTTCACACATCTGAAGGGACGGCAGCACTGATTTTTGGAGTGACCAAATCTCTGACACCTTTTACACTGCATGATTTCTTTCTTTTTGTGTGGGGCTTCTATAGTTACCTTCATTTGGTTGAGGTATTTGATATTAAAAATATCCTTATTATTTGGGTGTGGTTCAAGATCCACATAAAATAATGGTAGTGGATTTTTGGTGACTCTATGCTTCACGTTTACCACCTGTCTAACTTCATGACCCTGTGCATCAATTTGTTCCTTTATGTTTTGGGTATCTTCAGTGGAGTGCAAACCTCTCAGTATTACTCTGTAGGATCTCTCGCATTTAAGTTGGTATGTGTAATGCGCAATATTTTTGGCAGTGAAGTTTTCTCTTAATAATTTATATGTTGCTATATCACTTGGCATTAGTTTTACCACATGGCCTGATTTTAGTGTCTTTAGAGTGTACATTTGTTGATCCACCAGTGAATTGACAGTTTTTTTCAAGGCCGTTATGTCAATGACTCCAGTTATAAAAATCGGTTCTGGCTTTGGTACGTATTCTTTCACAGTTTTCTCTGTATTGTCGCATTGCAGGATATCAAACCTGTTTTGTGTAGGTATTCCAGTTATGTTCTTGGCTAGTTTAGGTTTATTGCTGTGTATTTGGCTCTCAGTCTTCCGTTTCTTGTTTCTTTGTGGCATTCTGTCATTTTGCCAATCATTTTGGTTTGCCATGGTATTTTCTGCAGCTGGAGTTGGGCTTAGCTCCATTACTTCACTTTGGTTTCGGCCTTTTATTTCATTTCCATAGTGAGCCAATGTTGGTAGGCTATTACTTCGCTCTTTGGTAAACATGCTTCTATATAAAGTTTGCTGTACCATATTTGACGTGTTGTTCAATTTTAGCTACAGCTACAGCTAGTAATGAATAAAATATCAAACCTTTTGTTTAAATTTACATAAAGTGCTCCAGGAAGCTGTAAGGAGATGTAAATTGAGTTCATTGATCGGTATATTGTATTAATTGCAAATTATTAGAGCGCGATGTGCGACGGAAACGAATTTGACAAGACATAATATTGAATGATATAACCATTACTGTCTTAATCAAGAATACTAGCATTAATGAGGAATCTTCGCCCCATGACGCTGTTTATAATTTACTGTACAAATGAGTTTAATGGTCGAAAATTCATTATAATTTTAAATGTTTAGCAAATAGACCACTGGTACAATACGCCACTCCGTACTGAGAAGATCTTGACAAGAAATCAACAGAAAACACACAGCCCACCTGATGAAAAGTGGGTACCGTGGCCTATGGACGTTTATAATACTAGGGGTGTCACATTTGTGTTCCCGACTCTGGTCCTCTAAGAATATTTTAATGCCCCTTTTTGAAAAACCTCATGATCCTATATAGTACTATTTGTAATATTCCTTGATCTATGTGCAAACATGTTTACTTAATCTCATTACAATATTTTGCTTGAGTATAATAAAATAAACAGTTTATTTCCAAGCTTGTTTGTCGTCTAAATATTCTAGAATATATGTTAACTTTTTGGCAAAGTTTCAGAAAGGCTAAATAGGCTGGATATTATAAAATACATACATATACTCATACCCGTTAATCTCCGAAGGAGTAGGCAGAGCTGTATGAGAACCCACATTTCGCTAACTATAATTTTGGGTCCTATGTAATAGAGGGCAAGCCGATTGCCGTCAAGCAGGCATTTCGTCGGGCTAAATTATTTTTGACTTTGACTCCAACGATAAACAAATTTATTCAGTCTTTGTTTGTAAAGGCTTCCAGTGTGAACATAGAACCAATAAAACTATGTTCCTAACACAAATATCGCGTGAGCCATGCGTGTTTTCGGTGACTTTTAATCGAACAAGGCTATAATTGTTATAGCCTCCATTTATTTAAAAAACTACGCTTGTATTACTTACTATTATTGTTTAACGTGTTCAATTAATTAATTTCCATAAATAACATTTATTACAAATAAAATCGTCTGTAACGTACTGATGAACACTTCAAATACATGATAAACAAATACTTAAATACAATACGTCGAGAGACAGAAAAAGTGTTATTATTTTAACTATTGGGTACAGATTCGTGGGCAAAGAACGGAAACACACAATATATGTACTAGGTCGATGAACGACCCCCGCCCCCCATGAGCGCAGGCCTGGGGGTGACTGGTGGAGCCGCCTGTCACCCTATCACTGTAATCACTGCACTGTCGTCTTCCTAGACCTAGCTAAAGCCTTCGACACGGTATCTAGAAAGATACTGTTACAAAAAATGTCGTATCTTGGAATACGGGGCAGTGCCGTGGAATGGTTCAGATCGTAGCTTTCTGACAGAACACAAAGAGTAGTTGTGGAGTATGGAAGCAGTGATCTTACTACTGTGAATTTTGGTGTCCTACAGGGCAGCGTGTTTGGACTGTGCTCGTTAAATATACTTCAAGCTAAATTATTCACGTATGCTGATGATACCGCAATAGTATTTTTCAGCAATACTTGGAATGGGGTTCAAACAGCGGCAGAACACGGATTACCTGTGGTTGCAGACTGGCTTCAAAATAACCTATTGACACTAAACGTTAGTAAGACCAAAGCTATAAAATTTGCAATTTCCCATCGCTCTGCTCCAAAGCATCCCATCAATCTAAAACTTCATACTTGCGCAAGATGTGGCAATTGTGACTGTCCTCAAATAGAACACACAACAATAGTTAAATACTTAGGAATACTGCTAGATAACCGCCTCGCATGGACAACACACTTGAGAGAACTCGACGGTAGGGTCAGAAAGCCATCACACGTTTTTAAGCGTTTAGGGAAAATTGCTGTGGAGCCAATTCTCAAAATGATCTACTTTTCCCTATGCCAATCGATCCTGAACTACTGTATAATATCATGGGGTGCGGCTGGCGTCACTTTCTTAATGAGAGTGGAAAGAGCGCAACGTGCTATTTTAAAAACAGCATATAAGCGACCATTTAGGTACCCCACTATCCAATTATACTCAGAGTCGGGAATTCTTAGTGTTAGGCAACTTTACATACTCTCTGTAGTATTAGGTACGATTTCATAAAACATCTTTACACTCTTCTGCCCATAGGCGCTTGAACCGCACTGTGAAATGGGATAGAATTAGGTGCTTCAAATCGTTTGGTAGACAGTCATTCGGATTCATGGGACCATACATCCCCACACCCGAGGAGAGGGCCAGATCGAGAAAGATGGCCCTGGGTCGACCGGGTTGCGAGGGATATGCCTATTAACCTCACCTTCGGCAACCAAAAATGATCCTCAGGCGGCGTGCCTTTTGGTCGGTTCGAGTCCGATATAACCTCTTCCACCGGCTTCGGTGGGGGGGTATTAGTGGGGATTTTACAAGCACGTAAAAAAAATATAAGTACTTAACTAACTTTTAAACTTCACGTTCATGATATACAATAATGTTAACCGGAATTGGGTATTGACCTGTAGTTAAAATAAATTATTAGAGAGGGAATTCATCCCCACACATAGCAACCTGAGACAGTGCGCACAATGCGGTATGAAAGAAACTTCATCCCACGCACACTCAAGCTGTGGAATAAACTCCCTGCTGTTTTTCCATGCGCCTACAATATAGGGTTCTTCAAAAGGGACTTTAGAAGGTTTCTTCAGGGTCGGCAGCGCGAGTGTGACGCCTCTGGTGTTGCACACGTCCATAAACCGCGGTAACCACTTCCCATCAGGTGGGCCGTGTGCTTGTCTGCCACCTAACTGGTATAATTATTTTTTTTAATAAATATTCTACAACATTCTACACAACGCTATCTAGACCCATGGTAAGCATAGTTTAACTAGCTTGTTTTATGGAATCTAGAATACGTATAAATATACTTAAATACTTTTAATATTTATCTTTCCTTATTAAATTAAGAATGGTAATATAGTGGTAAAAGTTGCGTCTGTTCTTATTTTATCGTTTTTATTTACCTATGATAGTAAACGATTTGACTGATAAATATTATGACATCACAATAATTTATTTCATATAATTTACCCATATTGAGAACTCATTTATACTTTTCCACATTATTTTTAATTGTTATTTGACCTGATCAGTTTCGCCTTGCGGCATCCTCAAAGGTTTACAATGACATCAATCAACAATATAAAAAAAAATTACCGTTTTGACGTTTAGTAAAAAGTAGTTAATTTGACTAGTCAATCAAATAGCCAATTACACCGATCAGGGTATAGGTACATACATAGCCTTTGATTTGTCTGAAACTTTTCAGTGGTTGCAGTCAGTCTGTGACCACAGCCGGTGTAACCTAGTCGAAACGTCAGGCAAATCAAGCAAAAGGCAAAATAATAGCAGTCCGACTGGGGAAGTACCTCCGCCCTACAGAATACCGCGGCTACAATAACTTCGTGTTGTGTTCCTAGCGGTGAGTAGGGTAGCCAGAGCTCACTGGAGAATTTGTGCTGTCAGTGGAAGACTATGGGCTTGTCCTGCTTTGTCTTCTACTGACGGCACAGAAACTCTGTACTTACAGGGTTGGCAGCGCGACTGTGACTCCTCTGGTGTTACAAACGTCCATAGGCCACGGTAACCACTTTCCATCAGGTGGGCCGTGTGTTTGTCTGCCAACTAAGTGGTATAAAAAAAAAGGTAGGTGTATACCTATACCATGATCGCGTTAATTCCCGCAAACATTATTGTATAATATAGGTACTTGTATTCACACCTCTCTCCTTGTGGGGTAAACAAACAACAGTTCGTCGTTAACTTCTGTTCACACAAAATTTACCAGCTTTTTCTACGAACTTTTTAAAGCTATTATGCAGAGTCGGAGAGTCAATATCTCATTAACTTGATCGTATTTGTTTGTACGCCTATTTTGTTTGTGTTATACTAAAATAATTATATTATATTATCTGCGGTTTTACATACTTCATGTATCATTCATTCAGTACTCAGCCGTTCTCGGTCTCCAAACCATGTAGTGGAAAATTTGTATCGTTTTTATTTATTTTTAATCAATCACCAATCCACCCGTAGTAAACTAGGTATTTAACAATTAAAAGTATGACGTCATAGTTTTTAATATCATACTTTGGTTATTTAGAACTTACCGTATTAACGTTTAGCTATAAGTAACTAATTTGACTAGACAGCCAGTAAGTACCCAATAGGTACTAACTAAACTAACATATTGAATAATTCCAAATCTAACCTGTGAGGTTTCAGGTGAAGGTTCAAAGGTTCAGTGGTCAGAGCGTTTCCCCTGTAAGGGAAAGATCGCGGGTTTGAATCCCGACTGGACCGATTCAATTGTTTCTATCTTAATTGATTTAAACTAACATTAGGAAAAATTTTAAACGGTGGTAACAGTAGGTACTTATCAATTCTAAATTTGAAAAAAGAGTGGTTAATGTAAACGCAAATTAAGCATCATTCTTTGTTTATTTACGCTGTCAACACTTGTAAATAAAAAATAAAAGTGTCGGCCATCTTGCGAAAAGACCCGCTTTATTGAGCTCAGCTTAACTGCCTGTATAATGGATTTATGACTCTGTTATTGAAATATACCGAGTTTGTATTAGATTTATGGACATTACGAAATGTTAATTAATAATACATATTTACTCGTAACAGGAATCTTTGTGTAACTTTTTGATAAAACCTCCTATGAGAACTGGTGTTGCTAAGCTCACTCTCCAATCATGTCACACAAACGAAGTCCCTAACCATTTTATTATAAAACTATAATTTATTTTGAATCAATATAATTTAAATAATAACTTATTTACCACAAAATCTTGTCAATGATAACTATAAAAGTACTTTTAACATGAAAATAATTATTTAAAAATTAAAGTGTCAATAAATTGACTAAGTATTGCTAAGTAGTAGTTTTATCTTAGAATTAATAATAATTAATAATCCTCAAAGTGCAAAGTTTGAATTGTTCATGATTTATTCATTATTTTGTGATTATGAATAGGTATATTAGGTAAACTAATTTTATGCTCGTTGACTGTATAAGACTCAATACTGTACTATTTTGACTCCATGCTAAATAAAATATAAAATGGTTATAGCAATAAAATTGCTATAACCATGGCACAGCACGGCGACATTACCACGATGCTGATTCCGTACATTGATGTATTGGCGACAGGAAACTCATCTCTGTCACCGTCGGAGTACCCCAAGGTACCTCCTTAGTTCCCTACTGTACAGCGTTCTACCAAACCGAAACTGACAACATGACTAATACGTTTTGTTTGTTTAATCGGTGTGATTGCTCATGTATGCTGAAATAGCTCGCCAACGACGTGAATAGGGGCAAATAGTGCGAAGAGTAAACAAGAAGAAAATTGGCGCTCTGAAAAGAGACAGAGAACGAGAAGGTACTTAACTCTACAGATCGAACTCGCGGACCAGGAGGTCTAAAAAAGTTACTTTATTGAAATCATATTAGGATTCTTCTTCTCGTGTCAATTATTCACTGTTGGTGCTAAATTGTTCCCGAATAAAATTGTACCATCTCAACCTCGCTATCAGTGGCTTTATTCAAGTCGTCTTTAGTGCAGGAGGTGGGACACAAGGGGCACGAGACCAAGTGCGCCATGGACTGCACGGGGGCACCGCAGTCACATGCGGTTAAGCCCGGGTCTCGCATTCCCCTCCTGCATAGATTTTATCTCGACCGGCCAATTGTGCGTAGACGATAGACAGACTTCCATATCGGCCATGGGAGGTCATGTCCAGGGAGTTCGTGTGAGGGTGCGGCTTGCGTAGTTTGCATGAAACTCCAACAGCTCTTTAAGCGGGCTCAAGGCGGTTGGTGTCCGTAAAGGCAATATCAAAAGTCTGTCTATTATTTTAGGAGGTCTGTCTCTTATTGTAGAGTTGTTTTAGTATAATATTTTGTCTTGCGGCGATATTCACACGAAATTAGAATCTGCTTGGTAACTGAATTGTGGTAATTCTGCTCATATGATATGACCATTTAATGAATTTTATAAGAATCTATTGAGATTTAGTGGCAATTCATTAAGATACTAGATTTCAGCAGAATCGCTCAATGTGACCTTTCTAAGCCCGCAGGCCTCAGGTTCTGCTAACTTTATGTAATAGCGTAACCATTGTTATACCACTGACTGCAAAAATGACATTAAATTTTATTCTTTTTAGTTATGATTTTGTAATCCCTTTTTTTGCAAAATTTATTGACCACTCGCATTTTAACATCAAAAACCCATCGCATAGTTGTTGTTGACATTTTATGTACCCTATGATACGGGAGATGAATACCTTTCATTTATGACCCCACTCATCGAAATCCGCCCAGCTGTTAGACCTGTAGAGAGGAGCAAAAACACTATATAGATACATAAACGCACGAAAAACATTACCCTCACTGGTGCTTCTCACGCTCTCCACCTTGCTCGCGGCGATGGTTCGCTGCGCGGATGCGTGGGCGGCCGGCGCCTCCTTCTGCGAGCAAGTAATGCTCGTGAAGGAGGAGGCGGGGCGAGAGCGGCAGCGGGAGCGACGAAGGATCGCTAGACAAGCTGCCCGCGCACGAAGGCAACTCGGGCGTCGGAGGTCGATGAACGACCTCCGCCCCCCATGAGCGCCGGCCTGGGGGTGACAGGTGAAGCCGCCTGTCACCCTGGCAGAAGCAGGCCACGGCGGCGGCGCGCGTGGCGCGCCTCCCCGTTTCCGGGGACGAGTTGGGGACTCTGTGGTCCCCACACCCGAGAAGAGGGCCAGATCGTGAGAGATGGCCCTGGGTCGGCCGGGGTGCGAGGGATATGCCTGTCAACCTCACCTTCGGCAACCGAAACGACCCACAGGCGGCGTGCGTTTTAGTCGGTTCGAGTCCGACATAACCTCCTCCACCGGCTCCGGTGGGGAGGTATCCGTGGGGATTTTGCGCACGTAAAAAAAAAAAAAAAAAAAACCCTCACTGGTGCAGTCGGGTAAAAATGAACGTGTTACTCCACTTTTGTCACCGACCGTATGTCCTTAATCAATTTCCTGCTGCAACAGCCGCCTCCAGACAATATAATCATTGGTTGTCACACAATAATAAGCAACACATAAAGGAACAATGCTTTCAACCCCACAATGTCATTTACCTACCATTGTCAGCCAACACATACATTCTATTATAATAGTTCTGAAATGAATAACAAGTGATGGAAAAATTACATACATACATATACATATAATTGCGCCTTTATCCCCGGAGGGTTAGGCAGAGGCGAATTAACACCCACATTTCACCAATCATTGAATTCGGTCCCACGTAATAAGAGGTGAACCTATTGCCGTTTTCCGGGCACTATAAATGCATCTGAGGCTGAGTCTGGGCTGTATATTATCTGTCTGATGATAAACAGCCCTATCTCTTAGTCGCCTTGTATGACACCGCATGGGAAGAGATGGGGTGGTCCAAATTCTACTCTGCCGGGAACCGCGCGGCTATGCCGGGAACCATGCGGCTTCCATATAAAAAAATCAATGTTAGTTTTTTGTTTTTAGGTTCATATTTTCTATGACTAATGTTTAGTGTGATAAAATCTACAGAATCTCGCACCGTGTGGCGACACTAGATTCCAAAGTCTTATTACGTTGGTTCCTTTGATTTGATATTTTTTTGTATATCAATTGTTTGTTTATACTATTCATTCTAAAATATGTTTCAAAATATTGAAATTTTAAATCATTTAGTATGCTATTCAATTCGATTAAGATAAAAAAAAATTGGAATGGTTCAGGCAGGATTCGAACCCCCAATCTTTCCTTAACAGGGGGAATTTTGCAGTGTCGTCGCCGTAAGACAGATATATTATGTTTAGAAGAATTTGGATGTTTAAAATTATATTCCTATCCCGATCACAAAATGATGTCATTAAAAAGTATTCTCATTAAAAAAGTTGTCAGCATCTAAAATTGACTGTAATGTTTGATTACCTTGAATCGAATTGCTGCTAAAAGATGAATAAAGTGTAAATGGATAATCTGCTAGACTTTATTATGCGATCGAAACATAATTTACACTCTATTCCCTTTTTTTTTTTACGTGTGCAAAATCCCCACGGATACCTCCCCACCGGAGCCGGTGGAGGAGGTTATGTCGGACTTGAACCGACTAAAACGCACGCCGCCTGTGGATCGCTTTGGTTGCCGAAGGTGAGGTTGACAGGCATATCCCTCGCACCCCGGCCGACCCAGGGCCATCTCTCACGATCTGGCCCTCTCCTCGGGTGTGTGGGGACTACAGAGTCCCCCACTCGTTCCCGGAAAACGGGGAGGCGCGCCAGGCACGCCGCCGCTGCGGCCTGCTTCTGCCAGGGTGACAGGCGGCTTCTCCTGTCACCCCCAGGCCGGCGCTCATGGGGGGCGAAGGTCGTTCTTCGACGTACTTGCTCGCAGAAGGAGGCGCCGGACGCCCACGCATCCGCGCAGTGGACCATCGCCGCGAGCAAGGTGGAGAGCGTGAGAACTCTCACTCCCAGGGCCGCCACAAGCTCCCGTCTCGGTGTCTCCCACGCCGGACACTCGGTGAGCGTGTGCGGAACTGAGTCCTCGCTCGCGTCGCAGTGATGGCACTCGGACGTTGGCTCTTTCTCCACCCGACGCAGATACTTCCCGAAGCACCCGTGCTCGGTGATCATCTGCGTCAGACGGTACGAGAGGCTGCCGTGTGGCCTCTCTAGCCACTCCCCCATGATGAGTCTTACCGCCGCTACTACGGCGCGCCCTACTCTATTCCCTTATAAAACTTAAAGTTTGACATTTTTAAGCAATCATCATGTGACTTTCTTTTTTTTATATATACAACTTAGGTGGCAGACAAGCACACGGCCCACCTGATGGAAAGTGGTTACCATGACCTATGAACGTGTGTAACACCAGTGGAGTCACATCCGTGCTGCCGACCCTGAGACTAGTGACTGAACTAAGGCTCAACAATATGGGGTTCTTCAAAAGAGGCATTAGAACTTTTTTTGAAGATCGGTAGCGCGAGTGTAACACCACTGGTGTTACACACGTCCATATGCCACGGTAACCACTTTACATCAGGTGGGCCGTGTGATTGTCTGCCACCTAAGTGGTATAAAAAAAGATTATATTAAGATTAGACTGAAACCATGCCCTAAAGGGCGTGGTTCCAGTCCAATTTCAATATAATCTTCAGTAATCCTCAGTTCAGTATAGTATATAGTTTTTATATCCCAGCCGATATATAATCCTATCTCAATACAGTGCAGATTTTATTTTATACTACTAAGTGTAAGACAAGCACACGGCCCACCTGATGGAAAGTGGTTACCGAAGCCTATGGACGTGTGCAAAACCAAGGGAGTCACACTCGCGCTGCCATCCCTGTAAGCACATAGATTTTCTGTGCCGTCAGTGTAAAAGACAAAGCAGGACAAGCTTTTGATTTTCCCACTGACAGCACGAATTCTCCAGTAAGCTCCGGCTACCCTACTCACCGCCGGGAAAACAACACGAGGTTATTATGGCCGCGGTATTCTATAGGGCGGAGGTACTTCCCCAGTCGGACTACTCAATTCAGCGGAAATACCGTTGTGTCCTACCTCCAGTATTTATTCGTTATGTTCATTAATTATGTTTCTATGTTTAGTGTAAGTCTGTGTGTGTGTGTGTGTGTGTGTTAAATAGTTATTTCTTTCTTTCTTTCTTCTAGTACGAATCTATGTAAATATTCATAGAGACAGGCAACACGTCAACCTGTTGAATATACATTTTCAACAACAACATTACTTGTTACAATAAATCGGTCCAATACTCCGATGCGTGCTAAACGCGAATATGTCACGTTATAATACGAATAAATAAATAACATCGCTGTTACTAAACGATTAATTCAGTTATTTACTGTTAAAGTTAATTAACGTACATGTTTTATTAATATTGTATTATTATACATGGCGATTAGATTAACTTGATATAACATGCTATTTGAAGTTTAATTTACTAACTTTACCTAATCTTTTTCTAACACGAAGCTATACCAATGTAGATTATAAAGCTGAAGGGCTTGTTTGTTTGTTTAAACTCGCTAATCTCAGGAAATACTGTTTCGAATTAAAAAATTGAATATCTCTTCCCATGCGGTGTTGTACAAGGCGACTAAAGGATATGGCTGTTTTACATCAGAAAGATATTTACAGCCCAGATTCAGTTTCTGCAGCATGGCTTGAGTTAACAATAGTGCCAAGAAGACGGCAATAGACTCACCCCCTATTACGTGGGATCGAATTCAATTATTGGTGAAATGTGGGTATTAATTCACCTCAAATTTAAATAGTTTATTTGCTAGAATATGGTACAAAAGATATTACAAAATGCATTGTTTCCTTACATACACATACGGCCACATACGGCGGACAAAGGTTGTATCTACTAATACTTAGGATGCCTAACCCTCTGCCTAACCTTCCGGGGATAAAGGCGTAGTTATATGTGTGTATGTTTGAAATTAAATTGTACATATGCAGTTCATATCATTAACTAGTTTGAAATTGTCATCCATTTTGATTAAAGTTATGATATCGTTTGCACATGAGGGAGTTTAGATTGCCAGCTGGGAAATATGACGCTATACTGGAGGCGACATATTGCAGTTTTATATTCATTTTATTTTAGTAGCAGCTAATACCATTGCAATGCCTTATTTTGTATGAATTTAAATCGGTTAAGTTGTCACCGTGAATGGTTCCTATGAGCGTTTTTGTTATTTAGATACCTAGATAAATAATTAGGTATAATTGCGTGTATTACTTGACATAGGGCGTCTAAAAGGAAAACTTCTCCTTTTGTTCTTAGCTTTACTGCGGATTTGGCTGAACTTCAATATTTTCCGTGAAGCACTAGCATTGCATGCTTTCGAAGCATTGCAGCTAGACTAGTTATTGGACATTTTAGGGGTCCAACGACTGTCATAGATGTTGGCATAGCAACAGGGACCGACGGCTTGACGTGCTCTCCGAGGCACGAAGAGACCAATGCAAATACCCATATTCATGCATACAAACATTTACACTGAGCGGGGATTGAACCTGCGTAGTGGCTGCGTTCAGTACCGCCACTCCAAGGAGACTGTCGAAAAGGAGAAATATCACAGATAAGAGAAATAAGAGAAATATTACAAGTTTACGAGATACTCACAAAATTGGTATTTCATTAAAAAACCACGGGAACTGAGAGCGACTATAGTGGAAGAACTTAACATACGATCAATGGATGTTGGGAGTTTCAATAGTATTCTGGCCAGTCCTCTGTCTGAAGCTGCCTTTATAGTTTATAAAATGATGTATGAAAGCTTAATAGCTTCTTAGCATACTAAGTTATGTAGCCTACTACCTGCATAACTTGGTATGCTACATATACCCTATCTACCTATATTTAAAGCGTTTTATGTAATTATAATAAGCAATTATGTAATCTCAATAATGTAAAAGGGTACGATGGAGCTGGCATGGTTATTTTGGCCAAAAGCTCCTAAATAAATAAAGATTAAAAAAAAAAATTAAAAAACCAGTTTTTTTTTTTTTTTAACCAGAAAAACATACATTGGGTCTAATGCCTTAGTAGTGTAACAAAAACCGTCGTCGAGTCTATATAATACTAATTCTATACATCAGGTAGGCAAGCACTAAATCTAGGTATAACAATATCAGAATTAAATCTGCACAAAAAAAATATGTTAATTGTGGGTACATATATAGTGCAACAATATACTTTTACTTTCGCTCTGTGTTCGTAATATAATATTTTTTAAGTCTATAGTAAAATAATGTGCGGGTAGATTGATAGACTCATACACATTCTAAAATTGAATCTATCTGAGTCTTAGAAGAAATATAGGTTATTGTATGGAATAACACATAAGTAAACTATTTATTATCCTTGATATAAGATCTAGGCGAGTGGAGCCGTAAGCAACAGCTAGTAACTCATAAAATCTTACACAAATTTTAATCGGCAAAAGTCAACTTTAGGGGCGCTTAACTCGCGACAGTCGCTTTCTAGGGGGAATACTTCGATTGAAATTTATAGGAAAAGTTTCCATACTAATTACTTCAAAATTTTATTCATGAACTTCAATTATGTTAATATTCTTCCGAAAGCAAGAGTTTGAATAACTTCACCATTGTGTTTGTGTGTATATTAAAAAAAAATAACAAAGTTACCAGTTACGCTAATCAAAGTGTACTATAGACTACAGACAAGTTTTTTTAAAACAAATATGATGTCACAGGCAGGAACGAATTTTGAATTTCGAATTTCGAACGGGACCTAAAAGCTTAAAATATGAATTTTGACACCTAGGGTATCTGTTACGCATATTGCGCCTTTCGTAATGTCATCTGCTGTTTGACTATTCCAAAAAGTCGCACATTATTGAAAAAAACGCACTGCTCAAGCAATGATCTTAATTCAATAAAAAACCACTTCCCTGGTCCTCCGTTTATTAGTTTTACTTTTTATGTCCTTTAAGCGGGGCGTGAAAAAGCATCTGATGAGGTCGCCAAGCTGAGTGCCATCATTGTAACATTACTTAGTGGCGGTAATGGTGACCTACTTTCCTGAGACTGCCTTTAGCTTACCATCAGGTGAGTTGAAGTCAAGTTGGCGTGTCCTAGATAAAAAAAAACATGAATGAACGCAAGAGCCAAAAAGTTTTACTTCTACTCTGTTCTCCAACTCTTTCTCATGAATAGTCAAAAGAAAAATTAGCAGAACGAAACAGACCCTGATTTCCAAAATACAATATTTGAATACAACCGGAATTAACGATGTGATCATGATAATGTGAGTTTGTAGACACTAGTTTCCATAACAAGGTGTAAGGGCACTTCCTCATTATTCCATGCAGATTATGATAGCGGCGGGCGCAAGTACCACTCGAGAGCGTTCCCGTCTCTCTACTTATGCACTCTTCATTCACACTTCACATTGAGGAGAAGACCCACTTCAAACCTTCTACGGTGCTAATGTAAATGTTTCTGGGTTCATTTTTTCTTAATAAAGTGTAATAAGTAATTATCGGTTTAGCTTAAGAATTCGACCTTACAATCGAAAGACCATACTCCTTTTTTTATACCACTTAGGTGGCAGACAATCGCACGGCCCACCTGATGGAAAGTGGTTACCGTGGCCTATGGACGTGCGTAACACCAGAGAAGCCACACTCGCGCTGCCGACCCTTTAAGCACAGAGTTTCTGTGCCGTCAGTGTAGAGGACAAAGCAGGACAAGCCTTAAGTCATCCCACTGACAGCACAAATTCTCCAGTGAGCTCTGGCTACCCTACTCACCGCTGGGAACACAACACGAAGTTATTATAACCGCGGTATTCTGTAGGGCGGAGGTACTTCCCCAGTCGGACTACTCAATTGGGCGGAAATACCGCCGTGAGCTACCTGCTACAAAAAAACTCATAGGTATACACCTCAAAACTATCTAAGTATAATGCTATTTATTGGTACATTATGCTTCAGCATAAAACACCAAAATGATACTTATTTGTATTTTGTTTTTTTTTATAATAAGTATTTTAAATTGATTTGCAATTTCGAATTTGCAATTTTAATCTAATATGCACGTTCTGTTATTTTTGACGAAATATTCAAAAAAAAACACGCCTACGCGGGTCAGAATTATATTATATTATCTGTGATGGGGCGTACTGAATGTTTCTAGAACTGGCTGCTTAAACTGGTTACTGACACTTTTGATTTTAGAGTCTGTCAATTATTCTTTTTATTGTGGCGCCTTTTTGAGAATTAATGTTTTTGATAACTAGGTACTTATTTTGAATTTAACTCGAGAAATTTTGCGCCTACAATGATATTCTACGATTTTCACAGTGGCTTAAGTTCAACAAGAGAGTTGTCAGAGACTTCAATTTGCATTTAGTGATGAATCCCCATGTCGCAGCTCTGTGTATTCGTAGTTTGATGAGTTTATACCTACGTGCAAGTAATTTATCTCCATGACTATGTAAACTGCGAAACTGTATGGATAACTAATGGAAACTAACGAATTTTCTTTCTCATATTTTTTTTTCTTACTATTCGGTTCCTACAATGCATAGTTTTATTTAGGCTACAACCTTCCTCGTGAACTGGGTTATCAAATGCAAAAAGTTTTCATCTAATCTCATATATAGTTAGTCACATGTTCCAACAAAGATATAGTTAAGTAGATAGATAGATTATAACGAAATAATAAACGTATATTGGTAGTAGATAACCCCAGTTATAGACAGACCTAAAAGAAAGGACTATTGACTCAAGTCAATTAGGGGACGGGATGGACATGGGACCAATAGAGACGATTGTCAACACGAATATTACACAGTGGATTCTTTTTATTGCATTAAGAATATTTACATAATATACACGGAAATTATAGAAATAAAAATATATATAAAAAAGAATATATATCTAAATAATCCTGCAGGTTCAGGCGTCAAAGAATTTCTCGCCATCGATGTCAACCGGGAAGGTGGCCAGAAGGCTAGCGGCATTGCCACGTTGAATGGCAATACCAATTCTTTGCGCAAAGAATAAACCAGCCCTCTGATCACGGGTAGCGTCAATTAAACGTTTAGAAATGTCTCTAAACAAAAGACGGGCACTTGGACCCCATGATCCCAGCGTCTCGACCCCGAACGGCTCAAATATGTAATTACCACTTATGTTACTATACTTGCGCCGTTATAAAAAAGATTTTGATAGTTCTGTTGTATATACCAATATACTTGAATATTTTCATATGATTTAATAATATATAATCTACTATTGTCCAGTTCCTCGATTGTACTAAAGCAAAACCATAATCATACATTATGGATAAATTTTGGACTTAATTTCTATAGAATCTTTCCTCTGTCGCACCATTAAGGCTTGGAATTCATTACCAGCTCACGTGCTTCCTTCTTCCTACAGTCCCGGGTCTTTTAAGCGGGGCGTGAAAAAGCATATGACGAGGCCGTCAAGCTGAGTGTCACCATTGTCACATGGTATGTGTAAGTAATGGTGACCCTCTTTTCTGAGACTTTGCCTTCAGCTTACCATCATCATCTACTTTTGATGTCGACTGTACATACCTGTTATACTTTCGTGTTATTCTGACGTGAGTGTTTTTCTGCGCCAGCGCATCCAGGTGTGTGCGCGGTGATGTCGCTATGGAGGTGGTGGTGCCCTTGGCGGTGGTGTTGCTGGCCGTGAGCGCGGCGCCCAACGCGACGCGACGCCGCCCCGACGACCTGGCCGACGAGCCCGTCCTACCCGACGATGATGACGAGGTCAACCACCGCCTCGACTACTATGACGAAGAGAGAATTAATATATCAGGTCAGTTTTGACACAGCTTGTCTCTGAAACGCTAGGGGTCTTTAGAATTGGTAGCATCTAGAATTGTAACTGTGAAATTCCTTTTTAGACTTCACACAAGTTTAATAGACCATGTGGTTTCCGGCAGAGTAGAATTTAGACCACCCCATTTCTTCCCATGCGGTGTCGTACAAGGCGACTAAGGGATAGGGTTTATATTGTATTTATTTAACATCAGACAGATATATACAGTCAGCCTCAGATGTATGGCTCGAGTCAACAATAGTACCCAGAAAACGGCATTGGGCTCACTCTTATTACGTGAGACAGAATACAATGATGGTGAAAATGTGGGTGTTCATTTCACTTTTGCCTAACCCTCCGGGAATAAAGACGTCATTATTTGTATGTATGTAAGTTTACTAGCAGCGTTGGAGGAAACAATATTTTTTATCAGCATTTATAATAGCTCAGCATCAGATCGGGCGCAAATTATACGCCTCCCCATGCCTGGGAATTGGATTAGGACTCTGAGATCCCCACACCCGAAGAGGGCCAACTTGAAAGAGATAGCTCTGGGTCGGCCGGGGTGCAAGGGATATGCCTCCGGCAACTTACGACCCTCAGACGTCGTGCGTTTTAGTCGGTTCGAGTCCGACATAACCTCTCCCACCGGCTCTGGTGAGGGGGTATCCGGGGGGATTTTTTGTACGATAAAAAAAGTCACCATTAGATCGATCTTGACTAGGAAAATATTCCAAATGATCATAATTTTCTTTGCATAGCATCTTTTCATTGGTCTGATGCTGGCTGTACATCCACGGAGGTGTTGATGTGTGAGAAAAACTAGTCTTTTACTTTCTGTGTGAAGAAGAAAGAGCAGGAAAGCGGTCCCCACGAAAAATAATTTGAAAAACTATACGAAGAAGTAGAAAGTATGAACCATTATTGGGCGTGACTTATTTTTCGAAAACAAATTAAGTCCGAAGGCCATTGGAGCAGTTTTAGTTAAACGGTGCCCGCTACGACTGCAGCACTTACCACGGATAATTAAAACATCAGTTTCAGAACGCATTCAACAGCGGTTAAGTCGAGTCGCACTCCATACTTCGATACTGGAACTGGAACTCAACATTAATGGGACCTACGAGTCTACCAACTGTGACTTTTTTTTTAAATAAATTGTACCCGACTGCAGCGAAGTCAAAGGAAGGTTATGATTTTGACAGGCTATATATGTATATATGTATTTAAGTATATATGTAAGTTTATCTGTTCCCTCATAGCTTCTGAAAAACTAAACAAATGATGTATCATTAGAAGCGTCTTGGTCGTCCGCTGGTTATAGGTTATATGACGTATCACTAAATCTAATGACCTTTAGCAGTCATAAAGTACTGTGTTAAAAAATAAATTTGATATAAATATGTCGCGTTTGGTATGAAAGGGCTTAATTATCAAATTTCAAATATATATAAATTATAGCTAATACTTGCCCCAAAATAATATAAATATAAAAATAAATTTAAAACTAAAACCCGACTACTGAAAAATCACGATCTAAAAAGTATTAAACAGGAAAATATCAAGGATAGCCGTGGTCGTATCCCATTTATATAGTCTAACAAAACAATACATTCTAAGGAAAAATTTAAGAAGGCAATTTATAAGACAAGTGATTGCAATGTGACAGAATTCGTAGATTGATGAGATATCCTAATGATAGATGTACTTATGCTCTAGACGAGGGTTATTAACAAACATAAATGTTACTAATGGTTCAAAAACACGCTTCACCATAAGATCAAACTAAAATGTGGCTATTGAGCCTAGGACTAGAAAAGAAAATTAATAACAAAACATATATTTTGTTCGAAATCGTGGCGTACATAATCGATGATGTACTTCATAAGCACCCCATGCTTTTCTTATAATATCTATGGTAGTCGGTATATAACACAAAACCGAATAACTAAGTACAAGTAAACTTATAGACCCTCTTCGAAACCTTTGCACAGAACCTTTAATTAAGCTCAATTTTCCAGTTTTTCCGCAGTATAACCAATATTGAGCCTACACTGAGTTTCTCGTGTACAAAGAATATAAAACAACCAGTCAATTTGCATAATATACGGAGAAAATGGGTCAAATATTCAAAATGTCGTAATGATAAGGCTTGCCCCAGACATTCGAATTTCATAAACTTACGTACAACTTTACCGTTTAGTCTGCCTTCGTCATAAAACTTATGAACTTGTATGAAGAATAATAGGTACTTTAACTTATTACCCAACTACATATAAGTAAAAATTTCTATACACACGGAGTCACCTGCAATTTTTTATGGAACTTAAAAAGTATTTCAAATACATATAACATAACATAAACTCACGCCTATATCCCCGAAGGAGTAGGCAGAGGTGCTAGCACCCACATTTCGCCAGTTTATGTTTAAGTCCCAATGTAATAGGTGGCGAGCCTATTGCCATTAACCGGGTACTTATAAACCTGCGATAAATACACACATAACTTCGAAAAGAATCGTAAAGTCATAGGTGTGTGCCATGGTAAAACCTGGGGTCGAACCCGTGACCTCGTCTCAGCAGTCATACCACTAGGTATGGGTAATGGACATACCACTTTCAAATACCAACTCAAAGGAATTAGGTACTTTCTTTTATTCTGCTGAAATATTTACAATTTCGGTAGTAGGAGACAGGTGTCCAACACAGACCAAAATCTTCGGGGTCCAAGCAAACCTTATCTGTAAGCCGATACACATGTTAATTGACGACTGGTTGAGGTTATACTCTCAGGGTTTGAAGGGCAGACGACAGTTACTCCTACAAAATAAAAGACAGGGTAGGAAAGTAGACCCTCCAAAGTTCGAGATTGGCGGTTAGTTGAAAACGAGTAAACGCTATTAAATTTGTTCGTATTATTAGAATAAGGCCAGCCGAAGTTTTTACGAGGCTTCGGCCCACAAGTCTTGAACATGTCTGAGGCCGGGCACATTCAATTTTAGGCGCTCGGTGCAGCGATGTTTGAAACATTATGGAACGTGCTGGCAGACTGCCAGACCCCGACAAACAGCCTTCCAATATCACATGTATAATAAAATAGCTCTATACGTGCAACTTAAGTCAAACTGATTGTTTTTCCAATACGTTTTACGTCTGCATTTGTGGCATTTGCGCTAAAAGTAAAGGCAAATACACGAATGAAGGTGTACGGAACAAATAATAAAAAACCAGCCAAATGTAAGTTTAAATCGCCATCCCCTAAAATTACGTTTGTTTTATGAGCCCCCTTAAATATTTACTTTATTCTGTTTTTAGTATTATTGTTATAGTAGAGTACCGCGGTAGCCTAGTGGTAAAGGTAATGGACTGCTGAGACGAGGTCTCGGGTTCATCCCAGGTTTTACCATGACACACACCAATGACGTTTCGATGCTTTTTGAAGTTATGTGTGTATTTATCGCAAGTTTATAAGTGCCCGGTTAATGGCAATAGGCTCGCCACCTATTACATTGGGACCTAAACATAAACTGGCGAAATGTGGGTGCTAGCACCTCTGCCTACCCCTTCGGGGATATAGGCGTGAGTTTATGTTATGTTATAGTAGCAACAGAAATATATCGTCTGTGGAAAATTTCAACTGTCTAGCTATCATGGTTCGTGAGATACTCCCTGCCTGGTGACAGACAGAGAGATGTGGACAGTGAATTCTTAATAATACAGTTCTATTTTTACCCTATGGCTACGGATCTCTGAAAATATAATAGACTGAGAAGTACAGTCTGTTCTCTCTTCTCCTTCTTCATTTGAACATCAATCCAGTTTGCAATAGATGCTCTAAAACCTGGGTTCCACTCTCCTATCCTCGTTTCCATAATTTGGTCTACTAGACTTTTACAGAAGTACCGCCTAACCTTCCAAGCCCCTGAAGACAAGCCTGCAGTAGAGCCTCGTCCATCAATATTTATATAAGCGGTTACAATAATTTCGTGTTGCATTCCCAGCGGTGAGTAGGGTAGCCAGAGCTTACTGGAGAATTTGTGCTGTCAGTGGGATGAATAAAGGCTTGTCCTGCTTTGTCCTCTACACTAACGGCACAGAAACTCTGTGCTTACAGGGTCGGCAGCGCGAGTGTGGCTTCTCTGGTGTTACACCATAGGCTACGGTAACCACTTTCCGTCAGGTGGGCCGTGAGCTTGTCTGCCACCTAAGTGGTATAAAAAAAATCATTCAGCAAATATAGGTACATTCTTGCAATTCAGGCGAATGGGCCGTGAATATTTTAGTGGAGTCTTGGAGGAACCCCATACACCCTGGAAAATGCTGTCCTATTACGATCTAACAAAACAGTATAAAATTAATTTAGTGTGAAAAAATCATCGTACATTTTTATAGTCGTAAATGCGATATTTGCCACAAATCCGGCGGATTTTAACAAATAGGTTTGTGTAACGGACAGGGTGACGTCCCATCTGACAATAGCGGACATTTTCCCAATGAAACTGAGCCGGAGAGACACATCAATAATAATGCAATTCGATCGACATGATATTCACTGTTATATAAATGAGTTTATTCATGGCTTAGAAGGACGCCTATTATGAGTCTACAACACTATGTAAGTTCACACCAGAGGAAAACTTATGGCGTTAATGGCGTCCGGCCAAAGAAGCGGTCACTGCCTTACTCATAAGCACATCCTCACCTGATACTTGTACCATAATGTCAACCCTCCAGTTACGCTTCGGTAACCCTGATTACATTCTTTTTTGTACACAGATGACCTTTTAGGCTATGAGCCTTAGTTCATGGGGTTTTTTGGAACCAAGACACCCCGCTGATTGACAGACGAGGCTCTGAAGCAGGCTTATCTCTTGGGGTTATGAATTCAGACGGTAGTCAATTCCATAAAAGTCAAGATAAAGCAAGCAAAAGATAACCATAAACTACAAGTGAAGCATGTGTTGGTAGAGATCTAATGAATATTTGGTACAAAGATAGATTAAAGTCCCAAAGTTTGGTACAAAGATAAATTATAGTCCCAAATTTTGGTACAAAGATAGATTATGGTCCCAAAGTTTGGTACAAAAACAGATTATAGACCCAAAGTATTGTACAAAGATAAATTATGGTCCCAATGTTTGGTACAAAGATAGATTACAGGTTCCCATCGATTGCGGGAATGCTATAAGTATTTTACTGAAAGCAACAGCAATGAACAATAAAGAAAAAGAAAATGAACCAACCATTCCTTTGTAAGTCATTCTCAATAACATTCTAAAAATAACAAAGAAATCTTTGTTACATTTTAATTTTTGAGATAAATAACTTTGATATCACGATCGAATCTGTCCCAGATCGTGATTAAATCCTGACCACATTCTGACATTTGACTGAGTTGACATTTTAATCTATCATATTTGGGAAATATCGCCGATATTAACAGGATCTTTGGTATTTAGATTGGCAATTTCAAAACCTAGAAAGGGACACACGATAAACTGTATCTTTATTAATTTCGTTATTTTTAGTTTCAAGCCCAAATGATAAAAATATATACTAATATTATAAAGCTGCAGAGTTTGTTTGTTTGTTTGAACGCGCTAATCTCTGGAACTACTGGTCCGATTTGAATGATTCTTTCAGTGATGGGTAGTCCATTTATCGAGGAAGGTTTTAGGCTATATATCATCACGCTACTATTTAAGAGAGCGGAGTATTGATAATAAATGTTAACAAATCCGGTAATTTTTTATACATATTTTGAAGACTAAAACATACGGGCTCAAAGGGATATGAAGCTTCAAAATATACCCCGGGCGAAGCTGGGGTGGGTCAGCTAGTCTATTAATAAAACTCCGCTGTTTATCTGTCTAAGACCACGTCATCTATTGAACCGAGATATCTAGTCTAGGCTAGGGATAATTTTTGCAGATGGATGGATTTCTATTGCTGCTATTATAACAAATACTACATACATACATACATATAATCACGCCTTTATATCTGGAGGGTTGGAGAGGTGAATTAATTCCCACATTTCACCAATAAATGTATTCGGTTCCACGTAATAGGGGGTGAGCCTATTGCCGTATTCCGGGCACTATTGTTTGACTCGAGCCATGCATCTGAGGCTGAGTCTAGGCTGAATATATCTGTCTGATGTTAAACAGCCCTATCCCTTAGTCGCCTTGTACGACACCGCATAAGAAGAGATGAGGTGGACCTATATCTACTCTACCGGAAACCACGCGGCAAACAAATATTAAAAACAGGAAAATACCGTTATGGCACAAAAGCCTTCGAGCACGAGCCCTACTCACACTTTTTGACATTTCACATCATTGCAGCTAATACTTTCTAGGTTCTTCAAAGATAAAAGTGTTATATCTTACGCCTTTTTAGATGTTTCTGACAATACACTCGAGAGCAATGAATCCGGGTCACTTAAAGAATGTTAAAAATCTCGGAAACTAAAAATGATAGGTTAATGCAATAAATTGTATTTAATAGACAATGTAATACTCCTTAAATGAAAGTAAAAAAAATATGAGTCACCATACATTTTATTAACACAAAATTACATAAAGAAAAAAACTGCTGATCTCTCCTTAAAACAAAAATAGGAAACATGAAATTTTTGAACTTTATTACGATTTTCTTGAATTTTAATACTTCGTATTGCCTCCTCGTGCTTCCATTACTGCGTTTACGCGGTTTGGCATGCTGTACACCAAGTTCCTTATACGATTTTGGGGAATATTCTCCCATTCCTCTGTGAGAGCAATTTTGAGCTCACGAAGCGTGATTGGGGGAGGGTTTCGTTGTTTTACGCATCTGCCTAGCTCGTCCCAAGCATGCTCGATCGGGTTGATATCCGGGCTGCGCGCTGGCCACTCCATACGAGTAATGTTCATCTCTTGAAGGTAGTCATTCACAATCCTACCTGTATGAGGTCTGGCATTGTCATGCATAAATATAGCATCCTCACCTAAATTGACCATAAATGGACCAACGTGATCATTGAGGATTTCTTCCACATATCTTACGCTAGTTAAAGAGCCGTTTTCTATGATCACCAGCTCTGTGCGACTTTCAGAAGAAATTCCGGCCCACACAAGTACAGACCCACCACCGTAGGCTACTTTTTCTTCGATGCATGCTTGCTTGAATCTTTCCCCTGGTCTTCGATACACTCTGTGTCTTCCATCGTGCTTGTAGAGCATAAATTTTGATTCGTCGGAGAACATAACTTTTGACCAATCTTCAATACTCCAATTTACGTGGCTCTGGGCATAACTTAGTCTCGAAATACGATGCCCACGCTCCAGTTTAGGGCCGTTTGCAGGTCTAAGGGGTTTTAAGTTAGATTCAGCAAGCCGACGTCTTACTGTCCATGCACTTGGGTTACTTCCTCCGAGGCGTCGAAACTGATTGGTGAGTTCAGTTCCTGTGAGAAAGCGATTTCGAAGCATGGTGTTCACCAAGTATCGGTCTTCTCGTGCTGTGGTACACCTGGTTCTGCCCGTTCCTGGTCTGCGTAGGTTAGAACCAGTTTCTTCGTAACGTCGGAGAACTCTTTGTACTGTTGACAGCGACACACCGACAGTCCTGGCTGTATCGCGCTGACTCCGGCCGGTTTCCAGCATTGTAAGTATTCTGGTGCATTCTTCAGGCGTAAGCGACATAATTTCAGCTTGATTAATGAATATAGAGCACTATCAACATGGTTTATGTACCCACATAAATGACAGATTACAAACAAAAGCAACACCAAATGCTGTAATTTCGTAGTTCCATCTTCGAAAGTGGCCCTTTTTCAAATTTGATTTTTTTATGATATAACTTTACAATAACTAAGAAGTTTTAATACCTTCATTTAAGGAGTATTACATTGTCTATTAAATACAATTTATTGCATTAACCTAGCATTTTTAGTTTCCGAGATTTTTAGGATTCTTTAAGTGACTCGGATTCATTGCTCTCGAGTGTATAAATGGTCTAGTGATCTACATGTTAAGGTTAAATTTTTTACAGGTGTGTCTTACTAGGTTCTGAAATACCTGTGCTATATTCCTTTGCTATATTCACAAAATCTTTTCCTCAATATTAAAATTTATGGTTGACGTGACGGCTGGGGAAGCGGCGACCCAGTATATTTTACGGCCAATAGCTAACCAGATAAGCTATCAAAGCGACCCGAATAGAAATAGTATGTGCTTTGACGAAACGTATGTGGCAACTTTTGAGGAATCCTCCGCTCGCTCTGAATCCTTAGACAAATTGGATGCCTTGTAAAATGTTTTGATAAATTGCTTTATCTACATAAAGCTGAATGAAACAAAATTTTAGGGGTCGTTTTTTGTACCACTTTGGTGGTAGACAAGCACACGGTCCACCTAATGGGAAGTGATTACCGTGGGCTATGGACGTATGCAACTCCGGGAGCATTACACGACTCGTGCTGCCGACCCAGAAGAAACCTCCTAATTCTCTCTTGAAGGTCGCTTGGGAAAACCATAGCAAGGAGTTCATTCCACAACTTGAGCGTGAACTGAACTTTGTACACGTTATGTTTTCTTCGAACGCTGATTCCATCTAACCTACACTTTCCTACAATGCCAGAACTCCACTCTTACATTTACCTATTTGGTTTATTTTGACTTTCGACTATCGTCTGGATTTCCTACCTAATCCTGATAGAAAAACCTGTGACTTCGCTTCGCACGTCAATCCATAATTGCAATTAAAATGGACTTGGGCCCAAGGTTTTGAGAAAAACCAATGAAAAAGAGCATGTCAACTTATCCAATAAAGTAGGTATTAAATCTAACAAATATATTAAAAGCCGACGTCAAATAAGTTCACGAAATGCCCAGATGTTGCTCAAATGAATTTTGGCAACAAACTTACCGAGAAATGCTCGGTAAGCTCTTGACTTATATCGAAGTTTATGTTCGAAACTATTAGAGTACATACTAAATATAATAAGTATTGAGCAAATGACATACTAAGTATGGACCTGTCATACTTGCTCGCTGATTGCGAATAGTTTTGATCCGGTTTTTCTTATTATTTAATTATTTATTTATTCAGTAAGACTGTGTTTGAACATACATAATATTATTACAATAATTCATTTCAAGTCTATCAAAAATTTACAACAATTAAACAATAAGGAACTATAAAAATTACAAAATCAATCAACTTGGTAAGTAATTATAAAAATAAATTAGTACACAAAGTCAGATTTATAGAATACATGTCAATTTTTATGCATGTCAAATCATAAATTACTTCAAAATGTCCTCGATGCAATCGACATACAAACACTTCATTTTCTTCTATCCATCCTCTCTATATGTCCAAACTATCTAAGCGTCTACATCTTCTATCTATTTGCTACTATTACAAATAGTGACTAGTATATGAGGTTCTTCAAAAAGGGCATCAGAAGGTTCTTACATGGACAGAAGCACGAGTGTGTCCCCCTTGGTGTTACACACATCCATAGACTGCAGTAATCGCTACCCGTTAGGTGGACCGTGAGCTTGTCTACCACTTAGTAGTATACAGTATAGCAACATTCCCTTATCACGCTGTTCCTCATTTGACCCATAAATGTCACTCAAACCCCTCATAAACGATATTGTTGAAAACGGGGCCAATTTTTTTAATAACCCGCCTTCGGCAATAATTTTCTCAGAACTGCTTTCCGATTCGCTAAAATTCATGGCGAAATTGGAACAGGCGTTCACCACAACTGCACGCACGGCATGAAGTTGCCTAGCTCAATAATTGGGTCAGACATTTCATATTCATTATTTTCATAATTTAATATCACTCACATTTTTTTTTTTTTTTTTTTAATCTTAATTTTAATTAGGGATTTTTATCCATAAAAGATATGCGAATCCCATCGTACCTTTTGATATTATACAGGACAACAATAATTTATTAAAGTGGGTAAACACATAGATGCATCAATTCACTGCTGAACCACCAGAGCCAAACGACATAATTTCATAGCCTCTTCAGATTTAGGTCTTGCTAAGATCGTTTGAATGAGACCTATATCCTGTCTATTTAGATTTAGTTCGGTCAGCAGTGAATCGCGTTCGTCTTTATTTCGAACACATTCCATCAGCAAATGTTGTATATCTTCAATTGTATTGCAAACAATACAATTGGGTGAATTTGTTTTTTTCATTAGGTATGCGAACTTTGCCGATGGGAGATGTCCAGATCTGATCCTTAGTGCTATCTTTACATAATTTCTAGATAATCTAGAATCATCGAACCAGGGTGTACGAGGTAGCTTATTCTGTATGGTCTTATACCATATGCCCTTATGCACAGATTTAATCTCAAAAATCTTATCCCATTCATCATAGCATAGTTTTTTATATTTAGGTTCTAATTCCCAGTAATCAGGTGAATAGTTTATCAAATTGCCATCTGTTGCTGCCAGTTTAGCAATACGGTCAGCTTCCTCATTCCCCCTTAGGCCAATATGTCCTGGAACCCACTGCAATTTTAAATCCTTGCCACTTTTGTTAAAAGTAAGTATGATTTCTAGTATAGCATAGGCTATCGATGCACCTCTGCGGCCAGAGGCACATCGAGCCACATGTTGCAAGGCACTCTTGCTATCCGAAAAGACAACAATTTTATTTTGATTTATTTTGATTCCGTAAGATAGTGCCTGATGTATTGCAATGAGTTCCAATGACATTATAGATACATCGCAATCAATTTTGAAACCAGCTTCATCCTGCAAGGTTTTGTCATAAATCACTCACATTTATGATACAAAATTATAAACTGTTCAATGTCAACAGCTTTCCAAACATAATTAAATGGGTTCATTATGCGTCCGTCCATCCAATGCAACTAGTAAATAAAAAAAACTATTTATTTTATACCACTTAGGTGGCAGACAAGCACACGGCCCACCTGATGGAAACCGTCCCCTATGGATGCGTGGAAAACTAAGAGAGCCACACTCGTGCTGCCAACCCTGCAAGCATTGATAGTTTCTGTACCGTCAGTGTAAAAGACAAAGCAGGACAAGCTTTTGGTCTTTCCACTGACAGCATAAAACCTCTCCAGTGAGCTCTGACTACCCTACTCACCGCCGGGAACACAACACGAGGTTATTAGTGCCGCGGTATTCTGTTGGGCGGAGGTACTTCCCCAGTCGGACTGCTCAATTGGACGGAAATACCGTCGTGTCCTAACTCCTACAATCTAGGGGAATATTCAAACTTAAACTAATCGACTGGAAATATCTAGGAAGGCCGAATTTTCCCTATACAGAATTTTTCAAGGCACATTAAGGTAACTCAGTTTGTCCGAATATATCACCTAGAAAGTGACTGAGCGTCTTTTTTTTTTTTTTTCATCAATCCTGAGCAGAATACTTAATATTTTCTTTTATGAATCATTAATCATCATCATCATTATCCTCTGAGTTAGTCGAGTCGGCGTTCCAGTCAAAGTGAAGCGCCTGCCATTTAACCTACACAACCCACGAGTGATATCTGTAGTTAGACCGGTTGTTGGACCTTTTAGGGCTCTAAGTAACAGTAACAACTGCCACAGATATTCATATGGCATCCGGGACCGACGGCTTATTGTAAGAAAGAAAGAAAGAAAGAAAATATATTTATTCTAGCTAGACACTTAAGCAAATCAATAATGCAATTTAGTTATTTTTGTGTACCCCACGTGCTAACCGATTAAGTTCTGGCTCAGCATTAGCTTGACAGCTATCTAGACAACTGTCAGGCGCTGGTTTTCAGCCATACCTACGTGCAGTTGATGCGCGGATGAAAATAAGTTGTACTTATGTATCCTAAACCAAAACAAAAAAAAGCTAAATGTACTCGTCTAAGGCCCAAGAATGCTAACCATCCTAAGACCGATTTGGCAAGTGTTTCTTACCCTTGCAATCTGTTAATCTACTCGGTTACCACTTAGCCACTTTCTCGTAATATTGTGATCAATATTACATTTCTTGGAACCGTGCATTCTACACTAATATTATAAAGAGGAAAGATTTGTACCTACTTTTGTATGTTTGTATGTTTGTAATGAATAGGCTCAAAAAGTACTGGGCCGATTTAAAAAATTCTTTCACCAATAGAATGCTACATTCTTCGTGAGTAACATAGGCTACTTTTTATCCCGATATTCCCACGGGATCAGGATTTACGCGGGTGAAACCGCGGCGCGGTGCTAGTTTATTATATATTATCAATCGTCAAGTTGAAATCTGTATTCAACTTGAAAAACGTTTCGACGCCAGCGACACACGCTTGACTACATGATAATGTACTGGGGAAGTACCCCCGCCCTACAGAATACCGCAGCCATAATAATCTCATGTAGTGTTCCTGGCGGTGAGTAGGGTAGCCAGAGCTCACTGGAGGGTTTTGTGCTGTCAGTGGGAATAGCTTGTCCTGCTTTGTCTTTTACACTGATGGCACAGAAACTCTTGTGCTTACAGGGTTGGCAGCGCGAGTGTAACTCCCTTGGTGATCCATGCGTCCATAGTCCACGGTAACTTTCATCACTTTCCATCAGGTGGACCGAGTACTTGTCTGCCAACCACGTGGTATAAAAAAAATGTAACATCTGGTACACTTGCTGCTGTGGTTCAGCTAATATCAAAGTTTCGCACTCAAATGGACTTTTCTTATCTAAAAGTGTTTGCAAATCCCTAAGAACTTTAAATTGGGTGGGGTTCCTGACTCAAATCCCAAAAGAGGATCGTTATCACAGAGTCCTACTGATATTATAATATCTGAAAGCTTGTGAAGATGTTAAGGGTGTTTGTTACTCGATTACTTTTAAACGGCTGAACGGATCTAACTGAAATTTGATACAGGTATAGATCATAGTCTGGATCATAGTATGTAGACCAATCACAACTTATCGATTAGAGAAATTTAAAGAAAATATTAACAACAAAATACCTCTTTTGGAATTAAATAATGATGAAAACCCGGATGTTCTTTACAGAGATTTGTTCGAAATAATCAATTACGAATTTAATAACATTTTCACTAAAAAACAATAAACACTAATCAATTCAAAATTAAATTTAGTGATTAGGCTACACCTGGAATCTATAAAAGTAGAATAAAATTGTATGAATTATATGAGAAAAAGGCATGTACAAATGAGCCACAAATAATCGAACATGTTAAAAAATACTCGAAACTGTTTAAGAAAGTCTGTTCAATAGCCAAATCTAATTATATTCGGGCTGCAATAGAAAAATCTGATAATAAAATTAAGGCAACATGGAATGTTATTAACAAAGAAACCTGTAAGACAAGGTCACGTGATCGTTTCTTCGAGTTAGAAATAGATGGTAAACACATTAATACTGATGCTGCAGTGGCCAATGCATTTGAATCTTTTTTCACAAATATTCCAATTACCACTACAAATTCATTAAATTCTTCAAAAAATATAGCTGCTTCTCTTCTTAAATCTAGTGTTGATAAATGTAGTACTAACTTTGATTTTCAGTATATTGATTTTATAACTATACTTGAAACTTTTAAGCAACTAAATGTAAAAAAGACTGAGGATCTTTGGGGCATTTCAATCAATATAATACAATCAATAATGCCCGCTATCGCGCCTTACCTGGCATTCATTTTCAATAAATGTATAGATGAAAACCAATTTCCTAACCTTATGAAGTATAGTAAAATCATTCCGTTATTCAAAGCAGGGGACAAAAGTGATCCTTCAAATTTAAGACCCATCTCCATACTTCCAGCTCTAAGTAAAATTTTTGAAAAAATAATATTTAATCAACTGCTTTCACATTTTACAGAAAATAATTTACTTCATGATAAACAGTTTGGTTTCACTAAAGGTAGAAACACGACAGATGCAGGAGTTGCACTTGTCAAACATATATTTGATGCATGGGAGAAGAAGCAGGATGCCATTGGTATTTTTTGTGATCTATCAAAAGCTTTTCATTGTGTTGATCATGAGACGTTGTTACTAAAATTAGAATATTATGGTGTTTCAAGCGGCTCACTTAGATTACTTACGTCTTACCTCACTGACAGAATTCAAAAAGTTAATGTTAATGGCACTGACTCTTCTGGTGCCCCATTAGTTATGGGAGTACCCCAGGGCTCGATATTAGGACCCCTTCTGTCCTTGATATATGTTAATGATCTTCCTTACTACGCGACAAATCTTTGTGAAATTGTATTATTTGCTGATAACACATCATTAATTTTTAAGACTGATAGACATAAATTAGTACTTGACGAAGTGAATAATACTCTTTCTGATATATTGCATTGGTTTACAAGTAACAACTTGCTGCTCAATGCGAAGAAAACTAAATGTGTAAAGTTTACTATGCCAAATGTAAGACAGGCAGATATTAATATTAAAATGAATAACGAATCTGTCCAAATAGTCAATACCACAGTTTTTCTTGGAATAACTCTAAATAGTAAACTGCAATGGGGTTCTCATCACAGCCTCAGCTCAGCTGCCTATGCGGTTAGAAAGATAAGGTCACTGACTGATGAGGAAACTGCACGATTAGTTTATTTTAGCTACTTTCATAGCGTTATGTCATACGGTCTGCTGCTGTGGGGCTCAGCTGCCGATATTGAAACTATATTTGTACTACAGAAACGAGCGATACGAGCGATCTATAGTCTCAGACCCCGTGACTCGCTGAGAGAAGTTTTCAAAGAAATTAAGATTTTAACAGTTGCTTCTCAATACATTTATGAAAATATCTTATATGTACGAAAAAACCTAAATATTTTCGAAAAACTATCTGATGTACACAATTTTAATACGAGAAATAAAGATAAACTAGTTGTACCAAAACTTAGGCTTCACAAGGTTGGTGATTCATTTGTAGGCAGCTGCATAAAAATATTTAATAAAATTCCTCAAGACTTGATTAATATGCCAATAAATAAATTTAAAAAAGAAGTGAAAAATACTTTAATGAGTAAAGGTTACTATAAAGTGGATGAGTACCTCAATGATGTTAATGCGTGGTCAACATAAGTCTCTTGCTTGCTCGCACAAAATAAATTGTAAACTAAAGCAAATATAAAAAAGAAAAATAATCTAGTTCTAATGTATCTTCTCAGTAGAACTAATCTACCGAACCAGCGAAAGAATCATTTTCCAATGGTTTATTTTTACATTATTTAATATTTTTATATTATTTCTTGACATACATAATTGTAAAATTTTGACGTGCATATGTGCTCTTTGTGTGCCTAAACTGAATAAATGAAATTGATTCTTTGATTCAACATATATAATACTTATTCCTGGAATAGATTCCATGGAATCCATAAATTCCAGGTTCCGGAAAAATCAGCAACAACTTTGAAGACAGTGTACCTAATGTTAATGAGTAACAAGTTTTGGAGAACTTTGTCTTGCAAGTTGAAATATGTGGTCTCTGCCTACCCTAATGGATAAGTTTCTTGACTGCATATAAGTAAACCTTGTCTTAAGGGACTCGGATAATAATTATAAACTTCCACCTTCAAGTTAGACCTGTACTATAAGCAAATATGTCTATCAGTCATCAGTTTAAACTTGTCAGTTAGGTGACATGGGTTTTAATAAACACCTCACAAGAACCCAATCTGTCCCTCCGTCCCCCGCTGTGTATGGCTGACAAGGTCCGTACAACAATATTTTTCTTGTGATAAAACAGTAAACAAGTAAACTAAAGGTCATTTCAAAACGTCTGGGAGCTACACTACGCTGGGCCTGCTGCCATGGTAGAACCCCTGTACTAAGAACTACTTAGTCCAGAGTCAATCTTCTCAAGTATCCTTCACAATTTTCTATAGGTCAGTTTGCCAACAAAGATCTGAAAACCAATCCAAACCTACAAAAAATAACAATTAATTAATTAAATGATGTCAAATCAAGACAAGGAAAAATACCTTTTCAGAATCAGAATCAGAATCAGAATCATTTATTTCGCTAAACATGGGTACAAAATATGGTGTTAGTAGGTAATTGTGATGTTCAGGCCATGTTTTACCATTTTGGTGTGCAAAAAGTTTTAGTCAACGGTTACTTATATTAAAAAAAGATAAAACTTATTCATATTATCATGCGAGACCAATCTGTTATTAAACTTTTATTTCGAACATATTCATAATTATTTAATCACCATCTAAACTTAGTCAATGTAATAAAATCGTGTCAGAATACGAAAAAGTAAATTACCATTAGTCAATATAGAAAATAGAATCAAATGTCAAAATTTAGTTAATTGTTTAGATGTCAATTATAACAATAAATAAATTACCTATGCCAAGACAAGAATCATGCAATATTATTTTATTTTGTATGTTATTAAGAGTTTACTTTTGTATCATCAATATACTCATTAATCGCATAGTACACTTTATCTATTAAAAATTCTCGAAGCCTATTTTTAAAAATAATGTTGGATTCTGCGGTTTTAACAGAATCTGGTATTTTATTGTAAATCTTCGCACTCATTCCAAAGATGCTTTTGCGAAATTGTGTTGTTCTACATTTTTCAATACAAAGAGTGTTTTTATGCCTTGCACTTTTAAGTGTTGTATAACTATTGATATTTTCCCTCACTAATATGGTAGCTTCATATATAAATAGTGCAGGCAAGGTAAGTATTTTTAGTCTTTGGAATGATGGTTTGCATGATTCTATCTTTTTAAATCCACATATGCTTCTGATACATTTCTTTTGGGCTCTAAAGGCATCTTCTTTGTTCACAGAGTTGCCCCAAAACAGAATACCATATTTGAGAATGGAACCCACATTAGCATGATAGGCTGTTAACAATGTGTCTTCATTCGCTACCTTCCTGAGCATGTAAAGGGCATACGAGAATGAGCTGAGTCTACTACAGATATGATTGACCTGGGTTTTCCAACTTAAATCAGAGTCAATGTGTATTCCTAAAAATTTTGTAGTTTTCACTTCTTTAATTGATTCACCTTTGTATTCCAACCTAACTGGGCCATGATTCGAGTTTTTATTTTTAAATACTATATAATTCGTTTTTTCCAAGTTCAATTTTAGGTTATTTTGCATCATCCAATTGATTATGTTTACCAGTGAGTCATTAATATTCCTGATATAGTTTGAGTTTCTGCCATCATCAGCAAAAATAGCAGTGCTGTCGTCAGCAAACAGTATCATATTTTGGTTTATAGACTTTGGCAGATCATTAATATACACCAAAAATAAAAGTGGCCCTAGGATGCTGCCTTGGGGTACACCAAACCTAACCATTTTTGGATCGGAGGTATATTTCGTTTAAATTTTTAACTGGTTGCTAATTCTGCACATAGTTGTTACCTGAAATCGATTAGTGAGGTATGACTTTAGTAGGGCGAGAGAGTTACCTCTAACTCCATATTTTTCCAGCTTTAATAATAGTATATCATGGTCTACGTGATCGAAGGCCCTTGTCATGTCCATAAAGACAGCCGTAATACATTCCTTTTTGTCAAGACCTTTCAGTACTTGTTGTAAAAAATGAAAAAGCGCTGTGTTGGTCGATTTTCCCTTACGAAAGCCAAATTGTTCTGTTGTAAAAATGTTATGAGCTTCGAAGTATTCATAAATGTTGTTGTAAATTACTTTTTCAAATATCTTTGCAATTACAGGAATTAGAGCAATTGGCCTATATGCCTTCATATCCTCTTTGTTGTCTTTTTTTAGTAGTAGGTTGATTACCGTTATTTTCAGTTTTGATGGAAATACACCTTGCTGAACGCTTAGATTGATTATGTGACTGAGAACAGGTGCAATATACTGAGATGTTAATTTAATTATTTTGGTATGTATGTCATCGTATCCTGTACACTCAGAATTATTGAGTGTCATAATAATGTTAGTTATGTCAATAGGGTCGATAGGCCTCATGAACAAGGAATTTGATTTGTTATAAGTTATTTTTTGATAACTGTTAATATCTTTACAATTATCAGATTTTATGTCCTCTATAAAATAATTATTGAATGCGTTGACAATACATTCAGGTGTTGTAATTTAGTTCCCATCAATATTAATTTGCTCATTCATCCATTCTATTCGAAAAGTGGTGCTTTGTTACTCTATAAGCGGGAGCAAAATAGCTCTTTTCTACTAAGGACCTTTCAGCGCCGGAAAAGAGAATTGAATTTGGAACATATAGGTATCATTCATAGAAATCGAATGCAAATTGTATGCATTACTGACTGGTACGTACTGGCCGCACGGCGGGAGCCTGTGCTAATGTGTGTCTAGCTAAAAAAAAACAAAGCGAGCGCATTACTTATGTTTCTGACTGTTTAACTGAAAATTGATGGCGCTAGGTGGAACTTGTTACACATATTGAAATAGGCATTCGTACTTTTCCACAGCTTTTTGGTTATACTTTATTTTTGAAAATATGAAAACTGGTAACGTACAAGTGACTTATTCAATAATTCTGTCTCTGTTCTTGTAAGTAATCAGTACATATCTATTTTTTCATAGTAAGGGGATGAAAAATATAGTGAATGACTCGGGCGCAAATTATTTTTCCCTCTGCCGATGAACTTTGAAGCCCTCGTTGCGCCTAGGATTCTACTTTAAAATGAGATCTTGAATCTAGTTTGAAATCCTTCGCTACGCTCGTGATTCGCAGTAGCGCCCTTACCGTAAAAATTAGACTTTGTTCCCTTTTTTTTTACGTGTGAAAAATCCCCCCGGATACCCCCACCCGGACTCAAACCAACTAAATCGCACAGAAGGTGAGGTTGACAGGCACCCCGGCCGACTCAGGACCATCTTTCTTGATCTGGCCGTCTCCTCGGGTATGGGGACCACAGAGTCCCCAACACCTCCCCGGAAACGGGGAGGCGCGCAAGGCGCACCGCCGCCGCGGCCTGCTTCTGCCAGGATGACAGGCGGCTCCACACGTCACCATCAGACCTGCGGTCATGGGGGGCGAAGGTCATTCATCGACCTCCGACGCTCGAGTTGCCTCAGTACGCACTTTGCTCGCTTGTTATACAATCTACTACGTCGTAAAATCACAAGTGAATGTCAAATTCTGTATATTGTCAAACAAAAACATTACAACAAATCAAAGTATCATTTTCCGACGAACACGTGTAGCTCAGTAGAGTGTAAATAATAATATCACGCTAAGGTTGCCTATATCAAAGGTTTTCCTTCATAAATCACGAAAATACAGCTGAAATGCCAATTCTCAGAGAGCAAATATTTTCCCTATAATAATTTATTCTTAGTAAAGGAGATACAACATGCGTAATAACGCCATCATTATATTTCTTGCTACGTAAAAAAAAACTCGTCTCACATTGTAAATGATAGCTTGAAATTTTTTTTGACTCAATTAGTAAGCCTGCTTATTTTATAAAAAATAGTTGGCCTATGACTTAGAGCCAATTCCAGATTTATTTAGTTCGTAGGTATTAACCACTTGCCTGTAACTCCTACGATACCCTTCCACCTTGCTCGCGGCGATGGTTCGCTGCGCGGATGCGTTGGCGGCCGGCGCCTCCTTCTGCGAGCAAGTAATGATCGTGAAGGAGGAGGCGGGGCGGGAGCGGCAGCGGGAGCGACGAAGGATCGCAAGACAAGCTGCCCGCGTACGAAGGCAACTCGGGCGTCGGAGGTCGATGAACGACCTCCGCCCCCCATGAGCGCCGGCCTGGGGGTGACAGGTGAAGCCGCCTGTCACCCTGGCAGAAGCAGGCCGCGGCGGTGGCGCGCGTGGCGCGCCTCCCCGTTTCCGGGGACGAGTTGGGGACTCTGTAGTCCCCACACCCGAGAAGAGGGCCATATCGTGAGAGATGGCCCTGGGTCGGCCGGGGTGCGAGGGATATGCCTGTCAACCTCACCTTCGGCAACCAAAACGACCCACAGGCGGCGTGCGTTTTAGTCGGTTCGAGTCCGACATAACCTCCTCCACCGGCTCCGGTGGGGAGGTATCCGTGGGGATTTTGCGCACGTAAAAAAAAAAAAAAAAAAAACTCCTACGATACCCTAAGACGCAATTTTTTTTTTATATAGAACACGTCAATTAGACGTCGCCTTGCCTGATGGTAAGCTGAAGGCAAAGTCTCAGAAAAGAGGGTCACCATTACTTACACATAAAGTGTGACAATAGTGTTGCACAGCAGCAGACGCAGAGCGTACCAAGAAATACACTTGAATATGATAATTTTGTTTATTATTTTAATTCATTGCAGCATCTCAATGGCGCCGTTTATCCGTATACAAGTTTAACAAGTAATGTACGTGAAAAATGTAAATGTGGATTGCGGGACCGATATTCTAGTCCGGTTCAAAGACTTTTACTTTCTCATAAGATCATACATAATAGTTCGCTTAAAATGAGATAAGTACAGAAATATATGATTGCTTAAAATAAGAGTGGATTTTCTTTTATTTCTCTGGACTATTTATGGGTGTTCGGACGACCATCCGTTTCTTCGCAAAAACGGCGCCATTGTGAAGTCCCAATGAATTTAAAAAACAACTAAATTATGATATTCAAGTATATTTCATGGTACGCTCTACATCTGCTGCTGCTGTCTGCGGTCGACCTTGAAATCATACCTTCACTCCATATTCGAAATTCACTGCCACCTCACCTGGGAACAGTAGACAAAATTTTTGTTCAGAACATCTTTCTTATTAATGTTTTCTTTTTTCTTTCTTTCTTATTAGCTTTTAACATGCTGGGTCGTCCGGTCGTTTTAGGACTGATGATGTATTGTTAATTTAGGACACGTAATATCGAATGCCTAGTTAATCTTCAGATAAATTGTATCAAACTTTACTTCAAAGGGCGAGCACGTTAAAGGTCTTAATTATATATAGTGTAACACCCCTGGTGTTGCGTATGTCCATAGGCCACGGTAACGACTTCCCATCAGGTGGGCCGTGTGCTTGTCTGCCACCTAAGTGGTATAGAAAAATAAAATGCTAAAATTAGCATTTCATGAAACCTGAGGTTACTAAACGTTTCTTTTTCGTGACCCACATAAGGGCCCATTAAGTCTCATAACAATGGCTGTGTACACGGTTGGTTCACGCTTGAAATGTGTCGAAATTGACGTTACATTTACTTAATGGGTTGCCGAAATGGAATCAAAATCCCTCCTCGGAATCAAACCTCCAGGATAAAAGATTAGGTATGTTGTTATTGCAGACTGTAATCATCTAAACCTATTCATAAACTTTCACAATTATAATATTAGTAGGATAGGATATGCCTTCTATCAACAGAGGGGGCTTTCATTCTCCTGAAGGGGCCTTTTATCTCTCGAGGGTAGCTTCTATTCCGAGGGGGCCTTCTATGACCCTGTGTCATTCGGGGTGCGCAAAGGCAACCTCATCACCGGCAACTAATGGCCATGCGAGGTGGGCGACTGTGCGTTTTTCGTCAATTTCGGCGGCTCCGGTGGGGGCGTATCCGAGGGGTTCCCGTATGTTAAAAAAAAATAAAGTATAGGATTAAAACGTGTATAACTGACGACAAGCATGTTTACTGTCACTACCTTTGTTCTGTGGAGGGAAAAGGACTCCTTTTCGCAAATTAAAATATCAACTAAAGCCCCTCACTCATCCACAAAGACAAGACTATGAATATCATCCCGGCCAATGAAATATCCGAAAACGATCCTTCAAATTGTTAGTCACTCATCCAACAACAAAATGCCTATTCATGTAAATTGCTAATTGTCTTTTAACGACCCCAGCGATATATCTCACGTTCAAGCCTGATGGTAATTAAGACCTTTAACGTGCTCGCCCTTTGAAGTAAAGTTTGATACAATTTATCTGAAGATTAACTAGGCATTCGATATTACGTGTCCTAAATTAATAATACATCATCAGTCCTAAAACGACCGGACGACCCAGCATGTTAAAAGCTAATAAGAAAGAAAGAAAAAAGAAAACATTAATAAGAAAGATGTTCTGAACAAAAATTTTGTCTACTGTTCCCAGGTGAGGTGGCAGTGAATTTCGAATATGGAGTGAAGGTATGATTTCAAGGTCGACCGCAGACAGCAGCAGCAGATGTAGAGCGTACCATGAAATATACTTGAATATCATAATTTAGTTGTTTTTTAAATTCATTGCGGCTTCACAATGGCGTCGTTTTTGCGAAGAAACGGATGGTCGTCCGAACACCCATAAATAGTCCATAGAAATAAAAGAAAATCCACTCTTATTTTAAGCAATCATATATTTCTGTATCTCATTTTAAGCGAACTATTATGTATGATCTTATGAGAAAGTAAAAGTCTTTGAACCGGACTAGAACATCGGTCCCGCGATCCACATTTACATTTTTCACGTACATTACTTGTTAAACTTGTATACGGATAAACGGCGCCATTGAGATGCCGCAATGAATTAAAATAATAAACAAAATTATCATATTCAAGTGTATTTCTTGGTACGCTCTGCGTCTGCTGCTGTGCAACACTGCTGCGTGCTGCAGAGTTCGGAATCACACTTGACGCAGAAGCTGCAGAGCAAACAGAAATCATGCAAGATTTTAAATTTAGAATAGCACAACCCTTGCAGAATAATTATTTTTAATTTTGGAGGGTTTTTAACGAAAAGCTTATTTTTAAAATGTTTTCTATTTATTAATAAAATTCTTCTTATCCTTCTACCGCACCCCGACTATTTGTATAGGTAAGCAAAGCGGGCCTTTTGCATTATACGTGCTGGTCATGTTTTGGTGGTCTTTCTTGATACTAAAACCAATATTTTTTTATTTGTACGATCAGTCTGGAACTAATACAATTGTTTAAACAAATGATAGTCCCTTTCTCTTCTTTCTTTCCTTGGGAATAGAATACTACTACCAACTATATAACTAAGCTACCTGGACCCCATTGCCCAATCTCAATATCCTAGGTATGGATGTTCGCTGCAACCTAAATAACAAAAATTACATCGAAAGTATCATAAAAACAGCCTCACGAAAACTCGGAGTCCTGAACAGAGTGCGACGATTTTTCACGCCGGAGCAGCGGTGTCGTCTATACAAGACAAAAATTCGCTCCTGTGTGGAATACTGCTCGCATCTCTGGGATGGTTCAGCAAAGTACTAGATGCTCTCGACAGATTGCAGCGACGTGCGGTTCGCATCATTGGGAATCCCGAGGTCACGAACACCCTAGAACCTTTACAGATGCGTAGAGATGTTGCGTCCATGGCAGTATTTTACCGTCTGTACCATGGTGAGTGTTCTGATGAGCTCTTCCAATTAGTCCCACCCTCCCCTTTCCTACACAGGACAACACGTGCAGGTCTTAGATGTCACCACACTGCACACAGCGCAGAACATCCGATCAAGAACCAAGCGGTTCGGTGACTCTTTCCTCTGTCGCACCATTAAGGCCTGGAATTCATTACCAGCTCACGTGTTTCCTTTTCCCCCGCTTAAAGGACCCGGGACTGTATCCCGGGTCCATTAAGCGGGGCGTGAAAAAGCATATGATGAGGCCGTCAAGCTGAGTGTCACCATTGTCACACGGTATGTGTAAGTAATGGTGACCCTCTTTTCTGAGACTTTGCCTTCAGCTTACCATCAGACAAGGCGACGTCTAATTGACGTGTACTATATAAAAAAAAAAATTGCGTCTTAGGGTATCGTAGGAGTTACAGGCAAGTGGTTAATACCTACGAACTAAATAAATCTGGAATTGGCTCTACGTCAAATGCCAACTATTTTTTATAAAATAAGCAGGCTTACTAATTGAGTCAAAAAAATTTTCAAGCTATCATTTAGAATGTGAGACGAGTTTTTTTTTACGTAGCAAGAAATATAATGATGGCGTTATTACGCATGTTGTATCTCCTTTACTAAGAATAAATTATTATAGGGAAAATATTTGCTCTCTGAGAATTGGCATTTCAGCTGTATTTTCGTGATTTATGAAGGAAAACCTTTGATATAGGCAACCTTAGCGTGATATTATTATTTACACTCTACTGAGCTACACGTGTTCGTCGGAAAATGATACTTTGATTTGTTATAATGTTTTTGTTTGACAATATACAGAATTTGACATTCACTTGTGATTTTACGACGTAGTAGATTGTATAACAAGCGAGCAAAGTGCGTACTGAGGCAACTCGAGCGTCGGAGGTCGATGAATGACTTTCGCCCCCCATGATCGCAGGTCTGAGGGTGACGTGTGGAGCCGCCTGTCATCCTGGCAGAAGCAGGCCGCGGCGGCGGTGCGCCTTGCGCGCCTCCCCGTTTCCGGGGAGGTGTTGGGGACTCTGTGGTCCCCATACCCGAGGAGACGGCCAGATCAAGAAAGATGGTCCTGAGTCGGCCGGGGTGCCTGTCCACCACGGCTATCCTTGATATTTTCTTGTTTAATATGTTTTAGAGCATGATTTTTCAGTAGTCGGGTTTTAGTTTGAAACTTATTTTCTTATGTATATTATTTTGGGGCAAGCAATAGTTATATTTTAAACATATTTCTAGTATCACTTTCAGTTGATACTAAACACGACATATTTATCTCAATTTTATTTTTCACCCACTACTTTTTGACCGCTAGGGGGCGCCACAATAGATTCATAAACACATTAAATAGCCTGCCAGCTGACGACTAAGACACTTCTAAAGATTATTTGTCCAGTTCTAATAAGTGGTTGAGGAGCTATGAGGGAACAGATGAACCTACATACATACGTGGCCTGTCAAAATCATAACCCTCCTTTTGCTTCGCCGTAATCAGGTATAAAAAACTAATAGTCATGGGGTAAACTTACCGATGAGACGACCTTAGAACTCATACTACAAGCAATTCAACTATGCTCACTTTGTATAATGCTCATAGGTCTATGCTTTTTTGGATCATATGGTAACACGTGTCCTCCTTCTTCCTACAGTCCCGGTTACTTTAAGCGGAGCGTGAAAAAACATCTGATGAGGCCGCCAAGCTGAGTGCCATCATTTTAATATTACTTGGTGTCTGTAATGGTGACCCTCTTTCCTGAGACTTTGCCTTTAGCTTACCTTCAGGCGAGGTGAAGTCAAATTTGCGTGTCTTAGATTTTTTTTTTAAGAACTCCCTTTTAACACGTAATAATCTCGTAATTCGGTACCATCATCACTTTACTATTACTAAACTAGAGAGGAAACCAGAGGAGCCAGGGGAGTAAGAAATGTAAGCACCTACTTATGAGTTGCTATTGAACTAGGCACTCATGCCCCGCTCACATACATTTATAAGCAGTATTATTACTTGGTTGCTGAGACGAGGTCTCGGGTTCAATCCCAGGTTTTACCATGGCACACATCAATGACTTTTCGATGCTTTTGGAAGTTATGTGTGTATTTATCGCAGGTTTATAAGTGCCCGGTTAATGGCAATACGATCGCCACCTATTACATTGGGACCTAAACATAAACTGGCGAAATGTGGGTGCTAGCACCTTTGCCTACCCCTTCGGGGATATAGGCGTGAGTTTATGTTATGTTATGTTATTGTTACTTGGTTAGTGCTTCCTTTTATACCGATGAATGAGAAAATGAAGGCATATTTTTATATCAATTACATTACTACAAATAAAATAATAATAAATATTCTACAATATTCTACACAGCGCTATCTAGATCCATGGTAAACGCATGGAACTAGCTTGTATTATAGAATCTAGAATGCGCTTAAACATACATAGATACTTTTTTTGTAAATACATACATATTATATATGGAAACACCTAGATCAATACAAATATGCATATTCGTACACAAATATTTGCACTGAGCAGGAATCGAACCGGCGCATCCTGCGTAGCAGTCGCTTTCACTACCGCTACGCCTTAGAGGCTGTCCATGTATGCTCAACCATGATCTTTCAGGCTCTATACATGCTTTGTTTTCGAGGTCAGACGGCAGTTGTTCTAGCCCGAATCAAGATAAGTCAAATAATTATAAAGAATAGGAGAGTAGACCCCAGGTTCTAAAGAGAAAGCTTTAGCCTCATAGACCTTAAAATAAAACCCCAAAAGAATCTATCACCCAAAACTCAAATGTTGGTACTCGTTACCCAGAGATAATCGGAGGTATCCATACTTAAAATAAGGTTACTGTACGTAACTTAATCTATATCTAATATTGTAAAGCTGCAGAGTTTGTTTGTTTGTTTGTTTGAACGCGCTAATCTCTGGAACTACTGGTCCGATTTGAATGATTCTTTCAGTGTTGGGTAGTTCATTTATCGAGGAAGGTTTTAGGCTATATATCATCACGCTACTACTTAAGGGAGCGGAGCATTGATAATAAATGTTAACAAATCCGGCAATTTTTCATACATATTTTGAAGACTAAAACATACGGGCTCAAAGGGATATGAAGCTTCAAAATATACCCCGGGCGAAGCTGGGGTGGGTCAGCTAGTTAAAAATAAATTGTAACTTAAATTCTCCGTTACGCTGTCTGCCAGAAATTTGTTTGACACACACCTGAATTGAATGAATCAATAAACACAAACTCGAAATATTTGAACAGTCAGACATAATTCCCATTTCCCGCTGTTCCCAACGGTAGGTACGCTCGAAATAAACTGCTGATACACGCTACGATTCTCCTCCCTCATTTGTGTTTTTCTTTCATCCGCACAATCGACCTAAACACACACAATAACGGAACAAACATACAATTTAAATTCAACTCATCATATTTGCTACCCTTCTCATTACGACTTTTAAACCAGTTTGCTCTGAAAGGTCAACTTTTATAATAACTGGAAAGTAATTTCGTCGGATTTTAATCTCGAGACGGCCTGCCTGACTTTCTGGCCTGCTGAGCTCTCAGAAATGAATGAAAATACTGCAGCATTTAGATTAGGTAACTAGCTATTTGGATTGTCGAATGAAATTTTAAGCATTTAGTATACTAACTTTTCAAAATCAATTAAGATAGAAAAAATTTAAATCTCTAAAGGCTTGAATCCCGCTTGGAATCTCGTCTCAGTTCGCAATGTGTGAAGATGAACTCCCAGCCTATGGCGAGCGGTGCGATGATATAATCTAGCTGTAGGCATCATGTTAAACAATTCATCTGAGCACATACCATTTTACGCGGTAGAAAACACACAGCAAGGCAAAGTCCACCCTAAAGCCGAAATGCTCCACATCACGTGTGAGTATGGGATTGTCGACCAGCCTCAATTGTCGTGAAGTGGGTTGAGAAAATCATAAGTGAAAAGCGATCTCGTGATAGGATTATTTTATTACTGGGTTCACGTAATAGGTTATTTGTCTCGAGATTCATCTCCATCTTTGGAAAGAAAACATGCATATAATCCTAAATAATTAACCAGCGCCGGTGGGGGAGATTATGTCTGACTTGATCCGACTAAAATGCACGCTATCTGAGGGTTATAGGTCTATATCCCTTGTATCCTGGCCGACCCAGGGGGGTTTTAAGCCCCTGAAGAACATGTGAATATTATGTAGGAATGTTTTCTTGCTTAGGTAACTCCTGCCAATTTTCTTATTTTAACACAAACGGCCAAGAACGATTACTACGTTAATAAAAATTTGTAAACAATGACACTATTCCTGTTGATCAATGTTTACTGGCCTATTGGGATCTCCCCATAAGTTAAAGAATCTGAATAACCGATAAGATAAACAAAAGAAGTTTATCAGTCTAATGCTTGCAAGAGCACAGGTGACAGTCGAGCGTCTCCACCATCAAAGGGGAAGGAAAGGAGGCCCTGACTGCTAGTACTTAACATCGATATTAAAGGATTAAGTAATATTTTCCCTTTAAATTGTCGCTCTCGATAAAAATAAAAGTTCTGACAACATAACAAATATCATTTTGACGGAACACCGCAGCGACACTTACCTTGAGACTCGAGAGTAGGGGAAGTTTAAAGAAATAACATCGTATAATTTGTCACATATAAACATATAATCACGCCTTTATCTCTGGCGGGTTAAGCATAAGTGAATTAACACCTACACCATTACACCAATCATTGTATTCGGTCCCACGTAATTAGGTATGAGCCTATTGCCACATTCCGGGCACTATTGTTGAGTCGAGCCATGCATCTGAGGCTGAGTCTCTTATATCTGTTTGATGTTAAACAGCCCTATCCTTTAGTCACCTTGTACGTCACCGCATGAGAAGAGATGAGGTAGCCCAAATTCTACTCTTCCGGGAACCATGCACAGCGTATCCATATCTGCGCAAAAATGGAGGAAAGCCTACCCGAGGCTCAGTCACTTCATGCTGAACACTATAATGATGAGTGCCTCTTAACGATGCTTTGAAGACCCCAACCACGGCAGAATAATTACACAATTCACCCCTAATGCCCACTGTGCTGTAGACGAACTAACATTATACCTCAGATGAATAAAAACAAAACTCTAAATGCTTCCTTTTAGATTTAAAGCGATAAAACTAAATTACGGTTCACAAGATAACAACTCTAATCTATGAGTTATAAAAACAACGAGGGGTCGGTCTCCACATTAAAATAAATAGTGCCGTAAAACCAATCTTGACACGTAACTGTTGTACAGAAAAACAGACTGACACTAGACGATAAATAAATAATTATAATGTACTGTCAGCATCAGAACGCTCTTAAAACCAAGGTATTAAGAGCAAATCAAACTGTTTTACATACATACACACATATAATCACGCATTTATCCCCGGACGGTTAGAGGTGAATTAACACCCACATTAAAACAATCATTGAATTCGGTTCCACATAATGGGGGGTGAGACAATTGCCACCTTCCGGGCCCTATTGTTGACTCAAGCCATGCATGTGAGGCTGAGACTGGGCTGTATATATCTGTCTGATGTTAAGCTGCCCTATCCCAGTCGCCTTGTACGACACCGCATGGGAAGAGATGGGGTGGTCCAAATTCTACTCTGTGGGGAACCACGCAGTGATTTAAATTGTACTATCGTCCAAACCTATGGTTTGTTCGAAACATTCGAATAATCTGTCAACGGGAAGGGTGGAAAACAAAGACATTAATATGTTTAGAGAACATTTTACTTTGGCGTCGCCTTTGGGGCCGCCACGATCGGTTAGGGTGGATGGGTGTCATGGGCAGGAGATGAGTACTACGTTTACGGTAAAAGAAATTAGAAATACTATAAACTCAATGTCAAGAGGGAAGTCTCCTGGTCATGATAGCCTAAGCATTGAACATCTCAAGCACGCGGGTGTACATCTGCCGAGAGTTCTCACTCTTTTGTTTAATCTTTGCCTGGGACACTCTTACTTACCGTGTGACATGATGAGGACCGTGGTGGTACCGATTGTTAAAAACAAAACTGGTGATATATGTGATAAGAGTAATTATAGGCCGATCTCACTAGCGACTATAGTATCGAAAGTGCTTGATAGTCTGCTTAACACTCAGCTGGACAAATATTTGAATATCCACGACAATCAGTTCGGTTTCAAAGCGGGCCTATCAACAGAGTCAGCCATTTTGAGTTTAAAGCAGACTGTCAAGTACTACACCGGTAGGAGTACGCCTATTCATGCGTGTTTTCTTGACCTCTCTCGGGCCTTCGATATGGTCTGTTATGACATTTTGTGGCAAAAGATGGCTGATGTGTCCATACCCAAAGAACTGGTTCATATGTTCAAATACTGGTATCTAAATCAGTTAAATGTGGTGCGGTGGTCGAATGTACAGTCAGAACCGTACAGGCTGGAATGTGGGGTGAGACAGGGAGGTCTGTCTTCACCAAAGCTTTTCAACTTGTACGTGAATGCCCTGATAGAGGAGCTCAGTAGCACGCGTGTCGGATGCCATGTTGACAGTATTTGTGTAAACAACATTAGTTATGCTGACGACATGGTGCTGCTGAGTGCCTCGGTGTGTGGTTTGACTACCCTGCTAGAGAAGTGTGAAAGGTATGTACACAGCCATGGTCTTGTGTATAATGTACAGAAGAGTGTGTGCATGGTCTTTCAGGGCGGGGCCCGGAAGGGCCCAGAAACAGTTCCACCTGTTAAATTAAATGGAACAGAGTTAAACAGAGTGGAAGAGTTAAAATACCTTGGGCACCTGGTGACCTCTAACCTGACAGACGATGCAGACATAGCGCGGGAGCGAAGGGCGTTATCTGTAAGGGCCAACATGATTGCCCGCCGGTTTGCTCGTTGTTCGGAGAGTGTCAAATTGACGCTCTTTAGAGCATACTGTACATCACTTTACACTGGCAGCCTGTGGGTCTCATACACGCAGAAACAATTTAGCGCCCTTCGCATCCAGTACAATAATGCACTTAGGTTGCTGTTGGGTCTGCCCCGACACTGCAGCGCTTCGGGGATGTTCGCTGAGTTGCGTGTAGACTGTTTTTACAAGACTATACGCAAACGGTGCACGTCCCTTTATCATAGGGTACGGGGTAGCACTAACAGCATACTAAGTGTCTTTGCAAATAGGTTTGACTGTCAGTATATGAACCACTTATGTATGGTTCATGCACTGACTAACGAGTCGGTAGTCAGGTGCAAATAGGACATTATAAATTTATTATTTATTTTAATTTATTTAATTAATGGAATTCATTTGAATAATATTTATTAAGTATTATTTAATCAACTAATAGTTTTCATATAATATATATTAATATTAACAAATTTCATGTTATTTATGATCAATTGTTTTATTTGTAGACATGACATCGGCGCCTATATAACTCATAATTAATAATAATAAAAAAGAAAAAAAGAATTGTTAATATTATTTTATACGAGTAATCGTATCGTAGTATCGTATCGTAATTACATACTAACATAGTTATAGGCCAACATACTAATAAATTATGGATGATTTTATCTGAAATAAATCTTATCTTATCTTATCTTATCTTATTAAGATCATTTTGAGTACTTTTTACGTTAATATGGATCTGATGCCGACTGTGATCCTTTATTATGATAATCGCAATTTGGCAAGTAAATTCTGGAAGCCATCCATTGCTGCCAGATGTTTTAGCCAAAGGCTTCAATTCAGTTTTAAACAAATTTACGGTTATTATTGCGTTTTTATATTAAACTTGTCGTGGATTGTCGTAAAGCCGAGAAGCGTATTTCAGTATCATCCCGATACTGAAATATAGGGCGGGGAGCTAGGGAGAATACGATTTCGTAATGGCAATTAGATTTTTAATGTTGACTGTGAGTTTTAAAAGGCTTAGTGCTTAAATCTGGAGTTTAATTTGGCTCTGTTCAAAGTACTCTTATGTTACCTATTTACGTTAGGGCAATCCATTGAGCAAGTAAGAAGATAGCAGAATCAAAAATTATAACTTCACGTTAGCTTCTCATCAAATTGACGTATCGAACATAAGAAAATCGGCTCACACATGACGGAGAAATCAGGGGACATACATGAGGAGGTCTTCTAACATCGAATAACCTCCGCCTTTTTATGAAGTCCGGTATAAAATATATGACTAAAATACTTACATTGAACAAAAATAATATATTGAAAACTGAACATTTTATTTTCGATAAATGGATCTTTGTAAACCTATTTCCTTAAGTAAACTTTTATTTATTGATGTCGAAGTAATTTAACTTATCATTGATAAAAAGTGCCTACAAACGAAAATTGCAAAGAATGTATTTTTCGTATACATTCTTATCTAAAAAGAATCAAATATTAGCGGCTCCTTCCTTTTGCCCGAAACCTTGGGCCCCGGCCTAGAGCGCTTGTACCTATTTCCCTGACCTAAATCCGGTCATACCTACCTATAAAAAGAAAGGAAAAGTAAAGTTCGAATCGAATCACGTATGTTTGGGCTAACGATCGATTCTATTTTCAAAAGGTCTTCACAAAAACTCAGCCCTACAAACGCTACCTGCAAAAGTGTTCACTGCATGGTGGCAACTTCACTTGGCTATGTGACTTATATGCAAACATTTAAATATAGTCAAATATAATTTACTTCACAAAAAATATTTACTTTATAGAGGTGTCAAACACGGCGGTGTCAAACAAGGCTAACTCGACCCGGAGAGGAAAGCCTGCAGCAGAACCAAAAAGTATTCACTTCAAAAAGATGACATACATTCAGTCAACAAAGTATCGGGAATGAATGTTTTGTTTATGGTTCCTATTTAATTCATATTTTTGTTTTTTTTTTGTTGTTGTTTGATTGGCACAACTGCTTTCCATTTTGGCGCGGAGTTTGAGTTGCATCTGTCATTTATGTTAAAAAGAGTGCTGTTTTTAGTTTTATAATATCTACTGTGTATTGCGAATTTCATAATGGACAAAAACATCGAACAAAGAGTTTGTCTTAAATTTTGCATCGCCAATGGAATTTCATGTTCGGAGACACTGAACATGTTACAGAAGGCTTACGGTGAATCGACTTTATCAAAAACACGTGCTTATGAGTGGTACAAAGCGTTCAAAAGCGGTCGAGATGTGATGGAAGATTTGCCTCGTTCTGCTAGGCCATCAACGTCTGCAACTGAAGTTAACATCGCAAAAGTGAAGGAAATAGTGACTGAAAATACTCATTCAAGTTTGAGAGAGATGGCCGCCGAACTTTCTGTATCTCATGAGTCGATCCGTACCCTTTTAACTAATAATTTGGGTATGAAACGTGTTGCTGCCCGGCTAGTCCCAAAAGACCTGAATTTTCTACAAAAACTAAATCGCATGTGAGTCGCTGAGGACATGCTAGAACGGGTCAATACCGACCCAACATTCATGAAACGCGTTGTTACTGGTGACGAGACGTGGGTTTCGGAATGGCGCCTTCCAACTGAACCAAGACCGAAAAAACCACGTCAAAGTCGATCAAAAGTCAAAGTCATGTTGACTGTTTTCTTTGACTATCGCGGTGTTGTGCACTCGGAATTTTTGCCGGAAGGTCAAACGGTAAATAAAGAATATTATTTGAGCGTTATGCGACGTTAGACGTTTTCGAGAACATATTTGACGAAAAAGGCCAGATTTGTGGAAAGAAAATTCTTGGATTTTGCACCACGATAATGCGCCTTCGCACAAGGCCATCATTGTGAACGAATTTTTGTCCAAACACTCAACAAATACCATCGAGCAACCACCATATTCACCAGATATGGCTCCAGCCGACTTCTTTCTTTTTCCTACACTCAAATTCCCACTTCGTGGCACCCGTTTTCAATCAGTAGAAGACATAAAGGAGAATTCGCGGCGAGAACTGCACTCAATTCCGGAAACAGCGTTTAAAAAATGTTTTGATGATTGGATTATTCGTTGGCGTAAGTGTATCGTTTCTGAAGGAGCATACTTTGAAGGTGATAAAATAAATTTGGATGCATAACAATTTTTTTGTATATTATTGATTTTTTCCCGGTACTTTCTTGACAGAGTAGTATTTTGTCTACTGTTAAAGATACTCTACTGGCCGTAAAGAATTTTAAAAAAGTAAATAACTTGTCAATTGTATGTATTAGGTATTGGTCATATTTGTCAAGTAGTCAATCAATTTAAATTTTTATTGAATGGCTTCTGTGTGTTATCACAACTTCCCAATGTCAGAGTGTTGTGAAAAGTTATTTGGTGAAGATATTGTTCTGTCAAATTGTCAATAAGTAAGTAAATACTTTGTCAAATGCACTGACCACACATGGTATTTATTTGTCAAATACGCAAATACGAATAGCCATGTGAAGTGCCACCATCAAAGCATCAACTAAATTTAAAATCAGACGTAAATAAGATCGAATACATTTTATTCGCAAAATACAAATTATTTTATTTCAAAGCATTTTCATTACCAATATGATTCGCTTACAGTTCCATGAAAGAAAAGACGACAATAATAAAAAACCTACATGAGCATAAAATTCACTTTTTTATCAATATGAACGCTATCGACAGCCTAACGCACGCGACATCAAGCGTTCAAGGGAATATTTCTGTTCTAAACTTAGTACAACATGGAACTATTTCCTTTGAAGATTTGATGTCGCTTAAAACGTTTAGGATACCAGACATCAATATGTAAATACTCTGAAAGAAGTAATTTATATTTAGACGTCGTCTCGCGTTTTATTCCTTTTCATCGATGATGATTCGTTCAGGGATTTTTCACGTTTTCAATATTTCGATACGTATACATTTAAACCATGATTTAGGTATAGGTATTGAAGTCGATTGTTCCTTTGCACTAAGGACAGAACTACCATTTCCTTCTCCATGTTGCTTTATAAAAACAAGTTTTTTTCACAAATCAACATGAAGATACACACGAACCTACACACTAAATAGATATATAACATCTGCTTATTAACCGCGGTAGCCTAGCGGTATGGACGGTTGAGACGAGGAATCGGGTTCGATCCCAGGTTTACCATGGCACACTTGACTTTTCGATGCTTTTCAAAGTTATGTGTGTATTTATCGCAGGTTTATAAGTGCCCGGTTAATGGCAATAGGCTCGTCACCTATTACATTGGGACCGAAACATAAACTGGCGAAATGTTGGTGCTAGCACCTCTGCCTACCCCTTCGGGGATATAGGATATATATAGATTTATATATTATGCTTATTAACGGAGGGAACCTCGTCGTGGGGAAAACTTTCTTCGAGCTGAGACGTCAGACAGCAGTCGCATCTACATATAAAGGAGAAGTGGGGTGCAGACCTCACTTCTCCTTTATATCACCAATAGAGTCCCGAAGTGTAAGCACTTTTCGTAACCGGAATTGACACGGATGACGAAAAGGTGGTATTTAAACAAATTACAATAACGCTAAAGAAAACATATTCCAAGGCGTATATTAAATTCTAGCCCCGCAGTTTTTATTTTAAAAACTATGCGCATCTCCAAATTCCTAATAAGTACCTAGGTACATGTCATCCTTTGACACGGGAAATTCGGCCTACGTGACATGCCCCACTTTTAAAATTAATAACATTGTTCAAATGTACCCGCTTCCCAAACTCGTAACTTTCCAACTTTGTGGTGGCAGTACACATTGGGCCAATATTAGGCCTTCATATTGTTCCAACATGTTATAGATCTACTGTTATGTTGGTAATATTGGTGACCAACATTTGCCAGACAATAGTGACGGTTTGTCGCAAACAGTATTCAAACTGTTGGATTTTTTTAGTGAAAATAATTGCATTATAATTGAAAGTTTAACTAAACATTTTTTTGATACCACTTAGGTGGCAGACAAGCACACGGCCAACCTGATGGAAAGTGGTTACCGTGGCCTATGGACGTTTTTAACACCAGAGGAGTCACAGTCGCGCTGCCAACCCTGTAAATATAGAGTTTCTGTGCCGTCAGTGTAGAAGACAAAGCAGGACAAGCTTTTAGTCTTCCCACTGATAGCACAATTTCTCCAGTGAGCTCTGGCTACCCTACTCACCGCTGGGAACACAACACGAAGTTATTATAGCCGCGGTATTCTGTAGGGCGGAGGTACTTCCCCAGTCGGACTGCTCAATAGCGCGGAAGAACCGCCGTGTCCTACCTCCTTTAAATTTAGCTCAATGAAAGATTTTGAGCAAAACGTAATAACGTACCTTGCTAATAATTTACTTTTAATTGTTAATAAATATGAGGATAATTGGTAAAATTTGCTCTTATTCAGTACGTCATTCCTAAATTACCACAGCTGCAAGAGCTTCCAATCTTTACCAAAGCGTCTCGCGCCTTAATAGAATTATTATTAATCGTGGTCATAGTGTACTTGTTGTGTAGTATATAAATGCTTTTCTTGCTTTCAAAGACTGTACGGCAGCTTTATTAATGATCTAAGACGACAACCATTATAATCCAATATTTAACCTCAACACGCTGGCCTAGCAATTTGACCAAATGTGCACAGACGTCTTTAAAGACGATGTCATGGGTACAATAAAACAACTTTTTTTTTATCTTGTAACGACGCGCTCTGCAAACGTCGTCACACCGGTTTTAATTCTATTTTTGAACGAAAAGTTTCGGAACGCGGAGTGAATGACATTTTGACGTATAGCTGTCAAATCACCTTTCTTCCTAGCGTTGAGGCTGGATGGTCGATATTCATGGCTTCGTAACTTAATTTCAATAAATCTCATAAAAATGAGAGTATTTTTGCCTAAAGGATAATAGTTTGTGTCTTCACAACTATCCTCTTGTGGAATTATAGTTTATTTCTGGTGAGTTGTCATTTTTTAATAAGATTCACTTTGATGGAATTGCCACGTTCCTAATTTGAAAAATAATTGTTAAAATTCTATTGTTTCAGCTCTTAATCTGAGAATATTATGATTTCTTTTGCTATTGTTCCAGCAAATTAAGGCGGTAAGTCGCACAAATTTATAAAAAAAAATTAGGACCTCGTGTTCATATTGGAGTTTGTTCTAATGACATGCAATTTTGTTACAGGTTTCCAAATTGGAACCGCCTTTGCCCTTTTTCTCATTTTCTTTTTGCCTTTGGATCTTTTCTTTGGACCTTTGTCTTCGGTCATCTGCATTTCCTTATGGAGGGTTTGGACTTTTCGCCTCAAACCTGGATGTACCGCATGGGCTTAAACTGAAAACTTCGCCTGCTACGAGCTTTCTCGCTGCTGTGTTTACATATACTCGCCGAGGGATGCCGTGAGCTTACTTTAATTATATTTTAAATCTAAACTTCAAAATAACCTAAAAATGCATTGGTGACATAAGATCATATTGACATAAGATCATATTGACCTAGCTTATAAAACTCTAATTTTAAATTTAAGGTTAGTTATACATTAGGATTGTATCCTTGCAACTATTTCTAAATGCACACTGGAGTGGACAATAAAACCTTAAACCTCACCGTTTGGTTTCATTTAGCTCACCTCCGGCAGATTAAAAGTTTCCAATCTCCGCTGATTATCCTAGGCATGTGTATCTCCAAGGCGCCCGAACTTTTATGGTAATGTACTTACAAACCAATTTTATTTCTATTTCTTTTAAATAGGAGATTACACACTTACTTTGTCACATTTAACTTGCTCCATTCAAGAGTAAACCAATGATAGGAATAGGAGATAAAGATAATAAAATCACTTTTTTTATTATTACATCTGGCGAATGTTTTTTATTATTACATCTGGCACTCGCGAACAGGGACATGACAGTGTGCATATATCTTTATTCCTTGTCACCTTTGCATTATTTTTTACCTTACCATGTTAAGAACAGTGTTTTCTTCATGTATTTTACTGTTACATAACTGTGTATTACAGTAAATCTTTGTTATTGTTTACTTTGCAAAACTAATCATACTACAAGTTAGTACTATTGTTTGTATCTCTCAATTACAGGTGAATGTTTCAATTTGTATAACATGGTTATTGTTATAATTGTTTTATCTTGTATAGCTTTTGTTTATTACAGGTAAGATTTTCCACTTAGTGATATTATATAATTACTAGTTCTTAACCTTTATTCACATGTGTGAAAACATAGTAATATTTGAATATTTGCTGTTTACCTTAAGTAGACATAAATAATTTATTTTGTGAATCACTAATGCATTTTTATCTTTATAGGCATTTGACCTAAATAATTTTTGCAACAATAACATTCCATTCTATGAGTTTGTTTGACTTTTGAGTTTAGCGTTTTGCTATCAATGCAATTGGCTTCATTCATAATTTAATTAACTTTAATTAGAAGCTTTAATTGATACTTTAATTAGAAACTTATAGTGTATTTAATACAACTTTTTATTAGATTTTCACATCCTTTTATAAATCAAACATGGATAAGGAAATACAGGTCCCGCCTTTGTTTGAGAATGTTGTTAATGATGTTCCAGTTGGTACTTCTACTCATGAGATGCCTCATGTCATGGCTGATTTATCTGAAGTTGTTGATCCATTTTCGAATAGTCGAGGAGCTGGTGATCATAGTCTGAGAGCCGCATCTTCATTTAATATGATGAATGTTTTATTGAATGATAATTTGAGGAAAAACTTGCCTTCTGTTACTAAGTTGCCTGATTTAAAGCGAAGTAAGCTTTTGTATGATGGTAAATCGTGCGTTAGGGAGTTTATTGCTCAAGTGGAAGAATATTTCTTGTTTAAAAATTTTAATGAATATTTTTTGGTTAGTTCATTCTCTGATCTTTTGTCAGGCACTGCGCTTAAATGGTTTCGTAGTGTTCGTATTCGTATTGCTTCTTGGCAGGATTTGAAGGCTGCGTTGTTGAAACGTTTTGATAGAATTGAATTTGATTATCATTTGGAACATGAACTCCGTACTCGTAAACAAAAGATAACTGAGTCATTACCAGATTTTATTACAGACATAATGGATATGGCTAGCCGTTTGTCTATGCCTGTTTTTGATGCTACCCTCATAACTATTATTAAACATAACATGTTGAATATTTACACACCTTTTGTGTTTGGTAGAACTATTTCTTCTATCGACGAATTTATTAACCTCAGCAGAGAGTTAGAGAATTTTGTGTCAAGAAAGAACTTGAGTGAGAATAAAAGTATTAAAAAAGAAAAATATTCTGCTCAAATTGGTGCTGTTAAATCAGATGATTTAACTTGTTTAAAATGTAAGTCCTCTGGACATTCTTATAAAAATTGCCCTACATTTCCAGGTGTAATTTGTTTTAAATGTCACAAGCTTGGCGTCACTACGAAGAATTGCGAAGTTTGTAATTCAAATACTGTTCAGTCAAAAAACGTATCAGGTCCCATCGAGCCCTAGTTTTTGATAAAACCTCTGGTGACTCGATGTTGAAAAAATTTAGCAGTGCTCCGAATGAAGCCACTTGTAAGAAAGAATTTAATGAATGGTTGGATTATTTGAAAGTTTTCTTTAATAATATCAGGGCTGCTCCTGTTTTGTTTGTTAAACATAAAGACACTAGACCTTATTTAAATTTTAATATTAATAATAAATTTTATTCAGGTTTGTTAGATAGTGGAGCTTGTAGTTGTGTACTCGGTTCTAATATTCATCAAACATTTTTGCAATTAGGTTATAAATTTAAACCTTATAAAGGTAACGCTGTTACTGCTGATGGTTCTGCACACAATGTTATTGGAACTATGGTTTTACCTATCACTTGTGATAACTTAACTAAAAATGTAGATTTTTTGATAATACCTTCTTTTAAACCTTCAATTATTTTGGGATTTGACTTTTGGTTGAAATTTAATCTTGCTAAAGACTTATGGAATAATATTACTTTTGAATATGAATCCACTACTTGTGTAAATGCAGTTACTTCTGTTTCTGAACTTTCTCCTTCTGAGAAACACGAGTTAAATAAAATTATTTCACTTTTTGAAAATATTTCTTATGAAAAGAGAGGCTTAGGTCTTACTCATTTAGTTAAACATAAAATTAATGTTACTGGTGAACCTTTTAAACAGCGTTATTGGCCCCTTAGTCCTGCTAAACAAAAAGAACTTTATGATGAAGTGGAAGTTTTATTAAAGGAAAATATTATTGTTATGCCAAATGAGGATATCGTTGATCCTTGGTATAGAAAAATATTTGTAAATTGTCAAAAGTTTCCTAGAAAATATAAAAATTTCAAAGTTGAAAGTGATACTTTGTATAGATTTTGTAAAGATAAATATAATCCTAATAATCGTTTAAATTGGAAAATTGTCATACCGAAAGAACACATCTTAGACACTATTAAATCTAATCATGATGATGTTAATTCAGGACATTTAGGAATTCATAAAACTTTAAATAAATTAAAAATACATTATTTTTGGAAAGGTATGTTTATTGATGTTCAAAAATACATTTCTTCTTGTGATACTTGTAAAGCTTATTCTGGCCATAAGTATATACTTTCAATCATAGATGTTTTTACAAAATATTGTTGGATATTTCCTATGACTAGTGCTACCACTGAAGTAATTTGTAGGATACTTGAAAAAGAAATATTTCTTAAGTTTGGAACACCTAAAATTTTTATTTGTGATAATGGAAGCCAATTTGCAGCTAAGCAATTTGTAGATTTTCTAAAAAGTTATAATATTAGTAAAATATTTTATAATACTTTATATACACCTCAAAATAATCCTGTAGAGAGATATAACAAAACAGTCGAAACATGTATTTCTTGTTTTGTTAAAGATGATCATAGAACTTGGTCAAAATATTTGCCTCATGTTCAATTAGCTTTAAATAGTAGTGTGAATCTAGCTACAGATTTCACTCCTAATTTTCTCATGTTCGGTAGAGAACTTATTTTTGATGCTTCATTGCACCGTTTTAGTAATTCTTTTGATAACCTCAATCAACTTGATGTTGTTGATAGGTCTTCATTTGCTTTTTCACTTAAATCACTTAGTGATATTTTTATAAAAGTTCAAGCTTCATTGCTTAAAGCTTATAAGCGTAATGCGCGTTATTATAATATAGGAAGGAAGGTCATTTCTTTTGAAGTGGGAGATATAGTGTGGAGGAGAAGTTTTGTGCAGTCTAATGCTCCTGCATTCTTTTCGGCTAAGTTAGCACTTAAGTTTGTTAAGTGTGAAATAATAGATAAAATTTCCTCTAATGTTTATGTTTTAAAAGACCTTAATAAAAACTATACTGGTCGTTATCATATTAAAGATATAATAAAATATTAAAATTATTCTTGTTTTGACTGTCAAAAAGTCTATCTTTGTCTTTGGTACTTTGTTTGAAGTATTGAACCCATTAAAAGGTGATGTTTGATAGGTTTAGGGTTCTTGAAAGGTGATGTATGTTAGGAACTTCACAACAATTTATTAATTTCAATTTTAGTTTCCTTCAAAAATAACTTAGGTCATTTTAGGACTTATTTTTATGTAACTCTACTCCATATTAACAAATAGTTCCACATCAAAAGATCTTATAATTTTTATTTATCTTTGTTGTATAGGATTATTTTCCTGTATATATTTTTATACACTTGTATATTTAATATTGTATATTTTGTACAAATTTAGGAATTTAGTTTCTACTCTAATATAGGAGTGAAATTTAATATTCATTTTCTACATTAAATTCACTTGACTTATTTCCACTCACTTAGGGAATGGAAAATTAAGTTTCTTGAACTTTATTTTTGTACAGTTCTGGGTTATTTTCTTAGTATTAAGATTCTCGGATTGGACGCATTTTATGCATTTTTTACACACCTTGTTATACCATTTTTTGGGAAACTTGTGTCTTACTGGACTTTACAATTTTTTGTGCTATTGTGTTTCATACACATAGTCACACCTTACGCTTTGCGCACGGGAAGCTGGTGGTGTTGAGCCGGTCGCAATTGTCGTTTTTCTCTTTTTGTACGATTGTGTTTTTATACACATTGTTACATTTTTTTATGCTTTGCGCACGGGATGTCGGTGGTGTTGTGCCGGTCGCAAATGTCATACTTTTCTTATGCGGTTGTGCTCAGAAAGTCAGTGGTGTTGTACTGGTCGCAATTGTCATATTTTCTTTATATTTTGCTTGTGCTCGGAAAGTTGGTGGTGTTATGCCGATCACAATGCTTATAAATATATTATTACGACACTTTTGTTGTGATTTTGTTTTGACGTTTTAGATGTTGGAATAGGAATTTGAAGTCGGCGGCTTTTCAACCTAACCGACAGTGGGAAAACTTCATTGTTTTTACCGATTTTCTTTCAGATTCGGCAGCGTTGGTGCTTAACCGATATCTTGTTAGTTTCATATTTTTGTTTCAGGAATAGCTGGTATAGAGTCGGTGGCGTAGGAGCTCAACCGCACTTTTGTATTGATGCTAGAAGGCTGGTTAAGATCAAGGATTAGATTCGACGGCGTTGGTTGCCTAATCGATATCTGGAATGGAATTGAGTAGGGATTGTTTAATTTGTTTTATTGAAGGATTTATTTTCACTTTTGTGTTGAAATAAGTTTTTACTCTTTTCTGAGTTTGGTTTCGGTTATTCCATTAGGTTGGATAGTGTCCTTTGTTTCCATTTGAAACTGGAAATTCTTTTTCAACTTAATTCTTTACTTTTCGAGTGTTTTCACATTCTTTGATTTTTAGGAATGCTTTCCCATTCTTTAATTTATAATTATTTCTGCAATACCCAATGCAAGATGCTTTCGCATTGCCTTTTTTGTTTATTGAAAAATGTTGCAAGACATTTTGTCTTTTGAGGTTTTTTGGAATTTTGTTCTGGACTCTCATAATTTTCATTAGAAAAGGAAGTTTCTTTCTTTCTTTTTTCTTTTTGGGGAGGGATGTAATGTAACGACGCGCTCTGCAAACGTCGTCACACCGGTTTTAATTCTATTTTTGAACGAAAAGTTTCGGAACGCGGAGTGAATGACATTTTGACGTATAGCTGTCAAATCACCTTTCTTCCTAGCGTTGAGGCTGGATGGTCGATATTCATGGCTTCGTAACTTAATTTCAATAAATCTCATAAAAATGAGAGTATTTTTGCCTAAAGGATAATAGTTTGTATCTTCACAACTATCCTCTTGTGGAATTATAGTTTATTTCTGGTGAGTTGTCATTTTTTAATAAGATTCACTTTGATGGAATTGCCACGTTCCTAATTTGAAAAATAATTGTTAAAATTCTATTGTTTCAGCTCTTAATCTGAGAATATTATGATTTCTTTTGCTATTGGCATTGTTCCAGCAAATTAAGGCGGTAAGTCGCACAAATTTATAAAAAAAAATTAGGACCTCGTGTTCATATTGGAGTTTGTTCTAATGACATGCAATTTTGTTACAGGTTTCCAAATTGGAACCGCCTTTGCCCTTTTTCTCATTTTCTTTTTGCCTTTGGATCTTTTCTTTGGACCTTTGTCTTCGGTCATCTGCATTTCCTTATGGAGGGTTTGGACTTTTCGCCTCAAACCTGGATGTACCGCATGGGCTTAAACTGAAAACTTCGCCTGCTACGAGCTTTCTCGCTGCTGTGTTTACATATACTCGCCGAGGGATGCCGTGAGCTTACTTTAATTATATTTTAAATCTAAACTTCAAAATAACCTAAAAATGCATTGGTGACATAAGATCATATTGACATAAGATCATATTGACCTAGCTTATAAAACTCTAATTTTAAATTTAAGGTTAGTTATACATTAGGATTGTATCCTTGCAACTATTTCTAAATGCACACTGGAGTGGACAATAAAACCTTAAACCTCACCGTTTGGTTTCATTTAGCTCACCTCCGGCAGATTAAAAGTTTCCAATCTCCGCTGATTATCCTAGGCATGTGTATCTCCAAGGCGCCCGAACTTTTATGGTAATGTACTTACAAACCAATTTTATTTCTATTTCTTTTAAATAGGAGATTACACACTTACTTTGTCACATTTAACTTGCTCCATTCAAGAGTAAACCAATGATAGGAATAGGAGATAAAGATAATAAAATCACTTTTTTTATTATTACATCTGGCGAATGTTTTTTATTATTACAATCTAGGACACGCCAACTGGACTTTACCTCGCCTCGCAAAGTCTCAGGAAAGAGGGTCTAAAAGTAATGTTACAATGGTGACACTCAGCTTGAAGGCCTCATCAGATGCTTTTTCACGCCCCGCTTAAAGGACCCGGGACTGTAGGAAGAAGGAAACAAGTGTGCAAGGAGTATCCGAATCGCTTGGTTCTTGCACGTATATTCTGCACATTGTGACGGTGACATCTAAGCCCTGCACGTGTTGTGCTATGTAGGAAAGGAGAGGGTGGGATTAGTTGGAAGAGCTCATTAAAACACCCACCATGGTAGAGACGGTAAAATACAGGCAAGGAAGCAACATCTCTACGCATCTGCAAAGGCTCGAGGGTATTCGTGACCTCAGGATTCCCAATAATGCGGACCGCGCGTCGCTGCACCCTATCAAGAGCATCAACTCTTTAGAATACCTACATTCTTTTAAGAATGTCATACATTCTTCAGCCATCGAAATAAAGCACTCGTATATTGCAAAATTCTCATCTCCGAGCTTAAATTAGGTGACAGTGAAAACAGTAAAGTTTAAATTCTCAGCTTTATATCTCGCAAAAGTAGGTTCTCAGTTCTCATTACGAAAGGTGCTACGTGAGATGAGACCTTTGTTTCTTGGTGCTGAAAAAGGCTTGATGAAGAAAACATCCGTTTGTTCGCAGAATACGAGTCAGGGTGTTGTTTCTCATTTCAATGTTTCTGTGCATGTTTTTGCTTTGCTGTTCTATTATACCTTCTTATATTTTATCTTTGATGTACCTTTAAGTAGGCCATGTTGTGAATGAATGAAAATAACCAAGAAAGATATTCATAGTATTATGGAAATTTCGATAAATGCATAAGAAATGTTTTTTTTACGTGCGCAAAATTCCCACGGTTCCCCGACCGGCGCCGATCGGAGAGGTTATGTCGAACTCAAACCGTTTGGTCGGACGCACGACGCCTGTGGGTCGTTTTTGTTTGCCGAAGGTGAGGTTAACAGGCATATCCCTCGCACCCCAGCCGACTCAGGGCCATTTTTCTCGATCTGGCCCTCTCCACGGGTGTGGGGACCACAGAGTTCCCAACTCGTCCCCGGAAATGGGGCAAAAGGGATGGTTAAGCGTCTAATGCACAATGGCCCATGGTGGACGGCATGCAATCACCATCGTGTACAGGGGGCAAGTATTTACGGTAACAAATGACTGACAATCAAAGGCACATAATCGCAATGTCAGTTTTTTGACATGCTCTAAAAGAATCGTGACGTAGCCATGAGCAATGCATCAATCGGTGAAACTCCCACATGTTGGTGGACAGTTGCGCATTGCAGAGCCCATCACTAGCCATTGTGCAGTAGGTTCATTACATTTCAACACTATTTGGAATAATTAATTAACGAGTAAATTGATGGTATTTAAACGATGGAACGTGGTAATAGAAAATCAAAGGTGTCAAAATTATTGAATTTATTTGCAAACCTAATCTATCCGTGTCGGGGCGCGAAATCGTCATATTTTTTTTTTTCGCAAACCTAATTTTAGCACCGATTTCTGCACAATGTCGTGTAAAGTGACTAAGGGAATGGACTGAAAGGGGTTTATTGTCATTCTTTCTTTTTCGAACGCGTATCCTGGTTGCATTCAAAGCACACCTTGGAGTCTGGGTTCGCTCTCCCACTCCTTCCCTCCCCATTTATCTTGGTTTTTGTGGAAGCAACTGTTGTCTGCAACCTTCAAACCCCAAGAAGAATGCCTCTGCCAGGGCATCGTCCGTGAATTAGGATTTGTACCTACCGGCTTGCACGTCAAATTGATTCGGGCCCTGAAAACAACCGTTGGGTTTCATACACTCCTTATTTACATAGATACGTACATCTAATCACACCTTTATCACCGGAGGGTTAGGCAGAGGTGAATTAATACCCATAAAATAATATAGCATAAACTCACACCTATATCCCCGAAGGGGTAGGCAGAGGTGCTAGCACCCACATTTCGCCAATTTATGTTTAGGTCCCAATGTAATAGGTGGCGAGCCTATTGCCATTAACCGGGCACTTATAAACCTGCGATAAATACACACATAACTTCAAAATCATCGAAAAGTGTGTGCCATGGTAAAACCTGGGATCGAACCCGAGATCTCGTGTCAGCAGTCCATTACCCATATCAGTAGGCTACCGTGGAATTAATACCCACGTTTCACTAATCATTGTATTTGATCCCACGTAATAGGGAGAGTCTATTGCCGTTTTCCGGGCACTATTGTTGACTCGAGCCATGCATTTTAGGCGGAGTCTGAACTGTATATATCTGTCTGATGTTAAACAGCCCTATCCCTTAGTCGTCTTGTACGATACCGCATGAGAAGAGATAGGGTGGTCCAAATTCCACTCTGCTGGAAATCACTCCTTATTCACCAAAACATATAGTGAAATGTAAGTATTGATACCTTCCGAGATATATCGATGGTTGAAAAGCAACTACAATGATATTTGACTGGAAAACCACTTGGCTGTTAATGTTGTTAAGGACTATTTTTCTTTGAAAATTCAATGTCGCTTGCACTCTCTTGCCATGTTTATGTGAGAGTTATTTCATAGATCAAAGTTCATTGTCGTCTTATAAACAGAAAATATAAGAACACCACACTGGAGGGTGGCCGGGAAATTTCATTTCGTTACCTGCCACTTTCAGTGAGCAAACTCTTTAGAAATTCATTTTTAAATATAGATACAGCGTGATGTCACCTGCGTCGGTCGGAGAGGAAAGGCAAAAGTGTAAACATCTCATCATATTATATTTGCTTTAGTGTAAATATTTACATAATTTATCTATCTATGCAAATAAATAACATTAATACATGCATACGTATGATAATCACGTCTTTATCCCCGTGGGTTAAAGACAGAGACGAATTAACACCCACATTTCACGAATAATTGTATTCGGTCCTACGTAATAGGGGGTGAGCCAATTGCCGCCAATTGCCGTGTACTATTGTTGACTCAAGCCATGCATCTGAGGCGGAGTCTGGGCTGTATATCTGATGTCAAACAGCCCTATCCTTTAATTGCCTTGTACGACACCGCATTGTAAGAGATGGGGTGGTCCAAATTCTGCTCTGCCGGAAACCACGCGGCCTAAAAAAAATAAAGATACTAACGTACACTCATGTTTGAAACTGGTTGGTGACGATAAAATAACAACTTTTAATTAAAGCATAATAATTTTAAAAAACACAGCACGTATAAAAATGATTTTTTTTTTCGTGGCCGAACCTATTTTGATGGGATTTTACTATAGATAGGTTGCCATTTCCATCGACACGATAAAGAAGAAGACTATAGATAGCTGAATTTTCAAGGCGTAACTTTAGTCACAGATAACATAATACTACTTTAGTCTACTTTTATTTTCAGAAAGAGAGGTCCGTGAGTATTAGATATATATATACAAATAAATAAGTATGCTATGGCGCACGCTGATAGAGACCTATGTCCAAGAATAGAGTTATTACAATATGAAACAACTTAACTTCCTAAATAGATGAAAGAAACTACCCCAATGTGGCCAATATCATTAAATGAATAGGATTTTCCGTATATTAGGTCGCCGACACCAGTCAATGACCTCTTAAAGGGACGTTAACATAAAAAAAATATAGCTTCTCTATGTTGTATAGCATATTTTCATTATTCGTTGGGGAGCCCTCCCGCACTCCCGTCCTGCCCGTAATAACGGAGAATTTATTAACTTGTGTAACCAGGTCATACACAATTTAATAGCTAAATATTCTGTTACGTGACATCCTATTAATATTAAATTTATAAGTGTACACATTTGTTATGATGAGTGTTGTTTTGTTGGATAAAGAATGTTTGTTTTACTAAACGGATATGAATGAAATAACGGAGATAGATAATTGACTTCGACTTCTTTTCTTATCCTTTGTTTCGTGCGGAAAACCCCTCGGATACCACTCCCTGTTTTCCGGGGAATGGAATCCTGTGTGTCGTAGGAGCGGGTCTGTACTTCACGCGGATGGAGCCTAGAGTTGCACTAAAAATTGATAAGGGTGTGTTAAGGCGATTTGTACACGTAGATCGAAAGAGTATACTGTTACGTGCACGGGTTACAATTAAATGCTGTTTACTCAACGAAGAGATTTATTAGCTCACCACAAACTAGACAATTAAATCACTAGTACACACAGTACTCTTCAACAGTTCCAGTCGCTCAGTAGTTCACAGTAGTCCACAGTCGTTGCTCAGGTCGCAGGTATAATCTTCTTCGGTCGCTTAAGCTCGCTGTGTTCGTTATCGATCTCAAAGACAGAATGAATCGTGTAGCTATGCGAGCGTGTTTTTATACCTCTCAACTAAGAGGGTCGAATCATCTAGAAATTTCGCGAGCAATAAATACCTATACTCTTTTGAAGTTCGCCGCCGTCGCTGACCTTTCGAGTCCATTCTCGATATTTACCTATTGTTTGTTTTTATTCAAAAGAGTGTAGGTACTCGTAGGTAGGTTGTGACTTTGTGTTGACGATTCTAGATTTTTTTATGCCAATCGGTAGAGTACCTCGTCACTAACAATGAGTTTTTATTTCTTGAATATTTGATTATTAGTTTTCGAGATATCGACGTCTGTCGTAACAATACAATTTTATTCCCGTAGAATAATTTCCGGGAACATGGAATTGTTTACACGTGCAAATATTATACAGTAGCTGTCACGGTGGCTTCGCCCGTGTAAATTAATTACAAGTGATAATGGCGCCCATGTAATAAATGATTGTGTTGTAAGTAGGTTTACCATAGTAGTTTTTTTTTACTGTGCGAAAAGTCGCCCCCGCTGGAGCCGGTGGAGGAGGTTATGTTGGACTCGAACCGACTAAAACGCCGTCAATGGGTCGTTCTTGGTTGCCGGAGGTGAGGTTGGCAGGCAGTTCCCTCGCTCACCGGCCGTCCCAGGGCCACCTCTCTAGGTCTGGCTCTCCTCTGGTGTGGGGACCACGGAGTCCCCAACTCATCCCTATTTCGGTAGTGTAATGGCCAAAATTCTAACCCATCGTAAGACAGACTCCTTAACCACTATGCCAACGACTCTTGAATTCCGGTCAATATACTTAATCCTTGAATATTACTGACCGGTAATAGAATAGCACTCACTCGGGAATCGTACTTATTACGGGACTTGTCGTCGAAGTTAATTGCTTTCAGAGAAGGATGGGCAATTCTCGGAATACCTTTCTTAGCCATTCAATTTTGTCTTTACAAAGTAAGAAAGTCTTTTCTTGTAGAAAATTAATCCAGGTATCTATTATTAATATCTTCAATGAGGTCTATGGTATGACAATGTCTTAAAAAGCACTCTTACTTTTATCAATATTTAAGTTCGTAAAACTCATTTAATTTTCATCTTCCAGCCTGTGAGACCTGTGAAAGCCTGTGTGGAAAGACTGTGATATAGCCCCGTAGATCCAGGTAGAGTCCCATACATCTAAGTAAAACAGAACACATATCTAATATTAAGAATACTCACCAAATCTTATCTCATTTCAACTTCAGTCCCCTCAAGTAATTCAGCTTCAATAGCAACAAAATAAAATCCCTCCGCTAAACAAGATCTAATTCTGACACGAAAAACAGTCCTATTTGTGTTTGAATTGAAGCGATTACAAGCATGTTCCAAAAAAAGGCTTCCCACAAAACCACAGCACAGTAAAGTGTTCTATCTTAATTGGCCACTGAGTACGCGGTTTCGTGAAACCGCCTTTGTAACAAAATGAAGCGCCTGCGATAAATGTTATAGCTATATCGCAGTTAAGAGGGACATTGCTTTTTTTCTTTTGTGGGGTGATATTAAATGTCTGTTTATTGTATATTATATTATATATATATATATATTAATATTTATTGTTTAAACTCGTTTATATTTAGTTATGTGTTGATATAATTGTTATTGTTAACATTTGGATGATTTGTTTAGCACTTACACCTATTTTTCTCGTTGATTTGTGTAGATATATGTGCACTCGAATGTACCTACTGTTTAGCTGTTACTAAGTTTTCAATTTAATCTTTATATGTTCTTGTCAGTCACCACATAATCTTACTTGTCAATAACGACGATACTGTTTGTAATTTTTTTTGTAAATGTTTTGACACACATGAAATACTTAATGATTTTTGATAGAAAATAGTGTAAATTCCCAAACCATAATAGGCGGTACACTAAAGTAGTACGAACTGTACAAAGTACAAAGCCCGCAATCTGGTAGCGATATGCATCAACAACCTTCTGGGTAGGTATATCGCAACAGAAAATTATACAGAACTTAAGCTCCATACAATAGGTACTTGTTCGAGAAATGTATTCATGGATATCACTCACGTACGCTTCAAGTACTCGAACCTGTACTGCTCCAGTAATTCTATTGTACTAGGAAATATAGTAGTGGAATCAAACATTTAATTACAATTTGGGCACCATCGCGATAAACATTAATGTAGGTTTGTATAGATTTTCGTATACGAGACTCTCTCCTCGGTGAAGGCTGCTTACTTCTTCTCCTCCTTTTGATTTAACTCATGCAAATTTTATGGGAGTGACTACCACCTAACCCCCTCATCACAAAACCACTGCGCATAAGCTCGTCCATCAATCAGTACCCCTACCACGAATAACTATCTTAATCGTATCGTAAACGAATCGAGAGAACAGAGCATTGCGATTGGCCGGCTTCACACTCATACAGGTTCACAGTAGACAAGCGGTTACAATAGTTTTTCGTGCTAGGGGTACCGTTGGCTGCAAGACGTAGGTAGTACCGACTTGCACGTGATGTTGGCTTGACTTCAATAGTCAAGGCCCACCCTTATTTATTTATTTTTTTATATTTTTTAAAGAAGGCCCACAGAAATTGAATACACAAAAATATCATCAAATCGCTAATTAAAAGCCTCCACATTTATATAATCATACAAAAAAAAAGAAAAGAAAAACACAATGTACAGTTACAAATAAAAAGAAAATACCACAATTACAAAGCTATAATTACATAAAACAAAAGAGAGCGTAAGGAACGTTACTTACCCCTTACATATCCAGTTTTAGTCATAAAAAATGCAGTGGGTACAGTAGAACTTAACTTCTGGAGCACAAGAGAATAGACCAATGACAATTAGTGTTATGGTTGTATCGACGACATAAGCAATCAGAATCCAAATATAAAGCGTCGCTAGCTTAGTGGTTAAGGAATCGTCCTTACGATCGAAAGGTCCCGGGTTCGAATCCTGTCCATTACACTACCGACGTGAATCCACTCCTAACACAAGCAATTTAGCTTACCTGGAGGGGTTAGAGGGAATATTAGTAATTTCGGTTATAATATAACATAAACTCACGCTTATATGCCCGAAGGGGTAGGTAGAGGTGCTAGCACCCACATTTCGCCAGTTTATATTTAGGGCCCAATGTAATAGGTGGCGAGCCTATTGCCATTAACCGGGCACTTATAAACCTGCGCTAAATACACACATAACTTCGAAAAGCATCGAAAAGTCATTGGTGTGTGCCATGGTAAAACCTGGGATCGAACCCGAGACCTCGTGTCAGCAGTTCATTACCCATACCACTAGGCTACCGAGGATAATATTAGTATGGATATATACATAATATAGATTAGGTTTTACTCAAACTGTCAAATCAAATCAGTTTATTTGAATAAGACAGGTACATAAAAGTTTCATTTACAATAATGTGCAAGTGCTCTGCTTATTACCTCGATAAGTGTGCAAAAATTCTGTTTTTATTCATTTAAGTATGTGTAGAATTACCTAATAATCAAACAAATAAATAGGTGCTTGTAGTGATTATCTTTTTTTGTTATTACGAGTAAGTGTAGGTCATGTCGGACATGAACCGACTAAAACGCACGGCGCCTGTGGGTTAGTTACATATTAACTGCTTTAATTAGGTACTTACTTAAATCTTTTTGAAAAAAGCGAGAGACAAGAAAGTTCATAAAATTTTGTAATATATTTTAAAATTTTTAATTTCGTTATTTTTCGTTTGTTTGTCCTAGTTTTAGATGAAACATATAAATTTGCCCTAAGTACTAAATTGTTTTAGATAAGTTTGACGATGTTATTAGTTATCAAAGTAATAACCTTGAGGTTAGTTTTATATTGCTTATGAAAGTACATACACCGTTTTTTAACGTTTAATGTATCGCCAAACTTTAAGTAACAATACTGTGTTATACCTACCTACTTAATAACAAGCGTCGTCGGTAGCTTAGTATATCGAGAGGTGCCGGGTTCAAATCCTGGCCGTTACACTACAGACATTAACCCACTCCTAGCACACTCAATTTAGCTTAGCTGGAGGGGTTAGAGGGAATGTTAGTAACAGTGGCCATTTATAAAAAAAAAACTATAACTTACGTGCAAGTTTTATAAGAGAAAACTCTGGCCAGAGAGTACCCCAGTAAAAGCCAAGAAGTCTTTTTTTAATTCTTTATTGTACACAGGCAAATAATACATCAACAGGCAATCACAAATACATCTTGGTGTACAAAGGCGAGCTTAACTCAATATTGAGTTTTCTCCCAGCAAACTTTTGGGGGATTAAAAGTGCAACAAAATGGTAATAAAAAAATAAGTTTTAAACTAAAACCTGACTATTGAAAAAGTTTTAAACAAGAAAATATCTAAGATAGCTGTGGTGGTATGCCACTTTTCTCTAGAATAAGTGGTTGAGGAGCTATGAGGGAACAGATGAACCTACATATATACATACATAGCCTGTCAAAATCATAACTCTCCTTTTACTTCCCCGTAGTCGGGTAACAGCAGAGAAAATATATACTCAAATTACTACCTTAACAATAATACCCTAATTTTAAGTTTACGTCTTTTATATCCCCCAAAGTGACAGACAGGGGATTAAGTCCACATTTAGCCTTCTCCGCAAAATTAGGCGAGCTTACTGTAGTACCTACTTACCACACGTCGGTGTACAGTTTACTGTGTCATTAATTAAGCTAAGATTTAGGTACTTATAACGCTTAGCATTTTGATTTATCGTCATTGTCGACAGAATAGATTCACATAAGTCTTACAGCTATCGGGATATTTACCATGTTCTGTTGTTACATACATACATACATATAATCAAGCGTTTATCCCTGGAGGGTTAGGTAGAGGTGAGTAAACACTCACGTTTCATTAATCATTGAATTCAGTCCCACGTATTACGGGGTGAGCATGTAGTCGTATTCCGGGCACTATTATTGACTCAAGACATGCATCTGAGGCTGAGTCTGGGCTGTATATATCTGTCTGATGTTAAACAGCCCTATCCCTTAGTCATCTTGTACGACACCGCACGGGAAGAGATGGGGTGGTCCAAATTCTACTCTGCCGGGAACCACGCGGCATTGTTTTGAGTTTCTGATATTTCGGCGCTGTAGCAAACACCATGATCACAGAGGAACTGGAGTATTTAAATGTTACGTAGAGAACAGTCACGCCTCTTTCCCAATGGGGTAGGTAGAGACTAAGTCCATTTGCTTTAATCCTTCTTTTCGCTTTTTCATCAGTCAGTTTTTTTATACCACTTAGGTGGCAGACAAGCTAACGGCCCACCTCATGTAAATTAGTTACCGTGTCCTATTGACGCTAGCAACACCAAGGGCTTGACACCCGTGCTGCCGACCCTGGAAGAACAGTTTTGTCTATACTTGCTGCGGTTTTCCCATGCACCTACAATATGCGGTTCTTCAAAAGGGGAATTAGAAGGTTTCTTCAGGGTCGACAGCGCGAGTGTGACCCCTCTGGTGTTGTACACGTCCACAGGCCACGGTAACCACTTCCCATCAAGTGTGCCGTGTGCTTGTCTGCTACCTAAGTGCTATAAAAAAAATCAATACTGAATCCAGAGTTAGACCTAAACTGAGTACTATATTCCAACATAACATAACATTTCATACATTTTTTTAAATTTTTAAACTATCGCGGTGTGAATTCATAATTATACAACGATTCGGGACTTTCCGCGATTAAATCATGGAACTTAATATTTCTGACGACGTTTCGGATGCGTTGCAGCACCCGTAGTCACGACTGCACGCGTTGCAGCATCCGAAACGTCGGCAAAAATAGTAAGTTCCACGATTTAACCGCGAAAAGTCCCGAATCTTTGTAAATTTATGTTTTTTTTTAAAATAATCTGGAGTGAATCGTACCCGCATAATATTCATATTATATATACCTAGTCACTTTATTAATTGTCCACAATCACCTACTTGAAAGAGTCAATTTCGTCACAAAAGCATAATACACATAACAATACATTCGTTTAACAACTTTTCCCATAACTGCTCGAAAAACCCTTTTATTTTATATTTCTCGTTCGATTGAATATTCCCGATATTGAGGTACACTTACCATCACAATGAAATGTTGAACGAGGTACCACAACAGAACGAGGTTACCTCCAGGTCATTAGTTTTAAGTGGATTGATGACATGACATTAACTTGGTTAACTACCCTTATAATGTGCCTTAAGTGTCGGAAGCTACCGATATGTGTTAGTTTTACTGCTGTTACCTCACAAGCATATGTTTTAACACCCTTTATTAGCTTTGTGTGTATGTTTGTATGTAGGTAACGGAATTTTTTAAGTTCATTTTTGAGCACTCGTCGGATTTAGGACACGACGGTATTTCCGTCAATTGAGCAGTCCGACTGGACGGACGACCTGAAAAAGGTGGCTGGGACAGACTGGATGCGGAAGGCGGAGGATCGGAGAACATGGCGCACATTGGGAGAGGCCTATGCCCAGCAGTGGACTGCAGTGGGCTGATTTATTGATTGATTGATTGAGCAGTCCGACTGGGGAAGTACCTCCGCCCTACAGAATACCGCGGCGGTGAGTAAGATAGCCAGAGCTCACTGGACGGTTGCTGTCAGTGGAAAGATCAAAAGCTTGTTCTGCTTTGTCTTTTACACTGATGGCACAGAAACTCTCAATACATGCAGGATTTGCAGCGCGAGTGTGACTCTCTTGGTTTTGCACGCGTCCATAGGCCACGGTGACTACAATATAGGTATTTAAACTATCATGGTCACTGACATCAGTATCAGAATAAACGGGATATTTACCATGTTTCATTATTTTGAGGGTAGATCGATATAATTACTCCTAGAAGAAAAAACTTTTCCTTTGTTCACCGCCACTACTCCAGTTCCTCCGTGATCATGGTGCTTGCAACAGCGCCGAAATATCGGAAACTCAAAATAATGAAACATGGTAATTATCCCGTTTATTCTTATACTCACGGTGACTACATTCCATCAGGTGGGCCGTGTTCTTGTCTGCTACATAAGCGGTATAAAAAAGAAAAGGTAGACACTCGTAAAGCTATAGGTAGGTATATAATACAATAAGTATTATGTGCCTTGAAGAGCAAGTTAGACTGATGCCGAATGATCGTTATTGATAGTCAGGCAATGAATTAGCCCATCGCAGTCCACTGCTGGACTACGCCTCTCCCAATGTTGGGAGACTTTCCCCTACTGTTTCCACGCTGGCCAGACGGGTTGGTACAAGGCTTTATTTCGAGTTTTCCTTCTCTCGTAGTGATATCATCTGCTTATTTTTCCGTTGGTCATCTCTTACGACACCCGATGGGATGGTGAAAAAAAGTACATACCTTATGCCTGGAGGGTTAGGCAGAAGTGAATTAACAGGCTATGTTTTACTAATAATTGTATTCGGTCCCACGTAATAGGGCGTGAGCCTATTGGTCTATTCCGGGCACTATTGTTGACTCAAGCCATGCATCTGAGGCTGAGTCTGGGCTGTATATATCCGCCTGATGTTAAACAGCCCTATCCCTTAGTCGCCTTGTACGATACCGCATGGGAAGAGATGGGGTGGCCCTAATTCTACTCTGCCGGGAACCACGCACTAGCCTATGTATTATTTAGAAATCCCTGAATCAAGCAACAGTATTGTATTATTTTCCTTCAAATGTTAGAATCGTAAAAAAATAAAAGAACACCGAGAGATGTGTCTAGGCCGCTGCGTCCTCAATCGAACGCCACGAGAAGTTCCGGCGAAGCCTACTTCCGTTGCTCCTCGCCACTTCCGCGAGACTTGTACAACTGAAGCTACTGATCAAATGTAATAAAAAAAGTAGAAAAGTACCTACAATAGTGCTACAATAATCTGACTATGTCATTGGAAGATTTTTTTTAAATTCACGTACTGGACCCAGATTCTACTAAGTTTATGTCAATAAGTCATAATAAAACCACTCTCATAGCACTGCAAAAAAAGGCATTAAGTTTTTTACTTTATTCATATAAGCTTTGAATCCAAAATTAATTGAAGATAAGACCTTTCATTATATACCAAACACGACATATCTCAAATTTATTTTAAACCCAGCACTTTATGACTGCTAGAGAGTGCCACAATATATTCAGTGAAACGTTATACAGCCTATAACCAGAGGACGACTAAGACGCTTCTAACAATACTATTCCAGTCCAGTTCTAATAAGTGGTTGAGGAGCTATGAGGGAACAGATGAACCTACATACATACATGCATAGCCTGTCAAAATCATAACCGTCCTTTTGCATAAGGTAATAACATTTTTCATTCACCCTACAAGATGCCATTTAAATTCAGACTAACAACATGAGCGTAAAGAATAAAATAAAATGTCATTTTTTGCAGTGTCTGTAGCATGAGAATGGGTTTGATATAACGAAATTAGTAGAATCGAAGCCCTGGTCTTACTACAGTATATATTATCGCACATGGGTTGTAAAGTCAGATGGCAGTCGCTTCACTGAAAATATAACATACATCTTATCACGCCTTTATCCCCGGAGGGTTAGGCAGAAGTGAATTAACACCCACATTTCACCAATAATTAAATTCAGTCCCACATAATATGGGGTGAGCCTACTGCCGTCTTCCGGGCACTATTGTTGATTCAAGCCATACATCTGAGGCGGAGTCTTCACTGTATATATCTGTCTGATGTTAAACAGCCCTATCCCTTAGTCGACTTGTACGACACCACATGGGAAGAGATGGGGTGGTCCAAATTCTACTCTGCCGGGAACCATTATTATTCTGTATCAAGAATCAAAGAAGAATCAAAGAATCAATTTCATTTATTCAGTTTAGGCACATAAAGAGCACATATGAACGTCAAAATTTTACAATTATGTATGTCAAGAAATAATATAAAAATATTAAATAATGTAAAAATAAACCATTGGAAAATGATTCTTTCGCTGGTTCGGTAGATTAGTTCTACTGAGAAGTTACCAGCAAGAAACTCAGCGAACTACACTAGAACTAGATTATTTTTCTTTTATAAATTTGTTTTGGTTTACAATTTATTTTGTGCGAGCAAGCAAGAGACTTATGTTGACCACGCATTAACATCATTAAGGTACTCATCCACTTTATAGTAACCTTTACTCATTAAAGTTTTTTTCACTTCTATTTTAAATTTATTTATTGGCATATTAATCAAGTCCTAAGGAATTTTATTAAATATTTTGTAATAGAGAACATCCAATCTATGTTCTCGAATTAGTAAAAACAAAACAACTCAGTACCTTTTTCTTCTTTGTTTGGCTCTTCTGCTTTGTAACTATCGACAAACTTCCATTGCGATCAATAAAAATAATCAGAAACAGTTACCACACCTTCGATCAATGGACGACCTTTGGTAAATATATAAATACAAGTAGCTGTATAGTGTTATATCATTGTCTCGTCATATTTCGGTAGTACGAACCCCTGTGTGACACCGCTCACCACATCCTATAGATATGTATTGTGGCTGTGTTATCTTTCGCGATTGTACAGTCAGATATTGCTCACACGTGTGTGGATACTTCTATAAATTGGTATAGAGACCTTGCTTTGGATTCTTTGAAACTTATTAAGGAGGTAGGACACGGCGGTATATCCGCCCGATTGAGCAGTCCGACTGGGGAAGTACCTCCGCCCTACAGAATACCGCGGTTATAATAACTTTGTGTTGTGTTCCCAGCGATGAGTAGGGTAGCCAGAGCTCACTGGAGAATTTGTGCCGTAAGTGGGAAGACTAAAGGCTTGTCCTGACTTGTCTTCTACAGATGGCACAGAAACTCTGTACTTACAGGGTTGGCAGCGCGACTGTGACTCCTCTGGTGTTACAGACGTCCATAGGCCACGGTAACTACTTTCCATCAGGTGGGCCGTGTGCTTGTCTGCCAACTAAGTGGTATAAAAAAGAAAAAAAAATATTCTTTGCAAATATGGGTACACAAGATGTTACATCCATTAGGTATATATGTAGTTTCGCCATATTCCACCCTAATAGGCATGCAATTTAAAAGCTAAATTCGGAACAAAATACTAAATAATCTGATATTACTTCTAGAAATTTTCATACTGACGAATTATTTATATTTATACATTCCAGAATACAAATGAAAATGTTATGGTACTATGGCTACTTAAAAATTAAAATTAACAATGTCATAATGTATTATCTCAATTGTATTACAATAATGTCAATATAGATTTTAGTCATACTTATATTATAATAGTAAATGTCAATGTCAAAAAAAGGTTTTAATCACCATTTCAACCAAATGTATACTGAACATATCACAGCTAAGTGTAAGTGTGAAGTGACTGCAGTGGTGACTGTACAGTACGCTCTTATCACGAGCTGGTAGACGGTTAAGTAGGGTCTCTAACAGCCATCAAGTTAGAGACACTATATCACTGGAGAATTCGCGCTGTCAGTGGGAAGACTAAAGGCTTGTGCTGCTTTGTCTTTTACACTGACGGCACAGAAACTCTGTGCTTACAGGGTCGGCAGCGCGAGTGTGGCTCCTCTGGTGTTACACACGTCCATAGACCACGGTAACCACTTTCCATCAGGTGGGCCGTGTGCTTGTCTGCCACCTAAGTGATATAATAAAAGGTACTCACGTATTTGCAAAAACGTAACTGATGCAGTCAGGAACATTTGACCGACCCTGATCGGGGACGATTTTATAATTCAGAGAAAGAAGGAAAAAGTTCATAGCACAGGTAGGTATTTCGATATAATAATACTTAGTAGACTCAGCCTCAGATGCATGGCTTGAGTCAACAATAGTGTCCGGAAGACGACAATAGGCTCACCCTCCATTACGTGGGACCGAATTCGATGATTGGTGAAATGGGGGTGTTAATTCACCTCTGCCTAACCCTCCAGGAATGAAGGCGTGAATATATGTATGTATGTGCGTAACACTTAGAAGAAACAAATTTTAAACAATATACATAATGCAATACAAGTGTGCTGCACATATCTGCACAGAACTTTTTTTTATACCACTTGGTTGGCAGAGAAGCACACCTGATGGAAAGTGGTTACCGTGGCCTATGGACGTGTGCAACACCAAGTGAGTCACACTCGCGCTGCCGACCCTGTAAGCACAAGAGTTTCTGTACTGTCAGTGTAAAAGACAAAGCAGGACAAGCTTTTGGTCTTCCCACTGACGGTACAAAACTCTCCAGGGAGCTTTAGCTACCCTACTCACCGCCGGGAACACAACACGAGGTCATTATGGCCGCGGTATTCTGTAGGGTGGAGGTACTTCCCCAGTCGGACTGCTCAATTGGACGGAAATACCGTCGTGTCCTACCTCCTTCAACTTCACATACATCCAGCAAAAGCTACTGTTCCTGAACATTGCTGGTTTTATCAGAGGTTTACGAGATAATAGGAAGTCTGCCTGTCTTCCTCTACCGAGCAATACTGATATTCGTTCGATTTATAAGAGAGGTCACATAAATGCCGTAATCTGTAATTAGGCACTCAAATATATAATTAATCAAATAAAAATATAAAAATTCAATTCGGTTGTGGAAAAACCTCTACGGCCTATTATGGCCGTCCAATTTATCTCAAATTTCTAAAAAGGTACAGCCTTATAAAAACATAAACAACTTTTTAAAAGACAGAACTTTTACCGTGCACTCATTAAAAAGTTTCCATAAAACAAGATTGAATTAATGATCATTGTTCGTAACGATTTCTTTCAAAACTGTTAACAACAGTATCAAGTGTGTTTGGTTAATGAGGGAACTTCAGGTCCTATCAATAGATGGCTAATGAACCTTATAATCAGTTTGTTTATCAAGTCTCGGACACAGTGGTCAGTAATAGGCAATACTGTACTTTGCGCAAGGGTAGGCCATAATCCCAGAAATGTGTACTCATTGCTGCGCTACGATACGCTAAAAAAAGTCGTATAAAAATATAAATAAAAAAAATCCGATTGCCCGATGCCAAACATACGCGCCTGTATCCACCTTTTATTTTTTTTACGTGCGCTAAATCCCCACGGATACCTCCCCACCGGAGCCGGTGGAGGAGGTTATGTCGGACTCGAACCGACTAAAACGCACGCCGCCTGTGGGTCGTTTTGGTTGCCGAAGGTGAGGTTGACAGGCATACCCCTCGCACCCCGGCCGACCCAGGGCCATCTCTCACGATCTGGCCCTCTCCTCGGGTGTGTGGGAACTACAGAGTCACCAACTCGTTCCCGGAAAACGGGGAGGCGCGCCAGGCGCGCCGCCGCCGCTGCCAGCTTCTGCCAGGGTGACAGGCGGCTCCACCTGTCACCCCCAGGCCGGTGCTCATGGGGGGCGGAGGTCGTTCACCGACCTCCGACGCCCGAGTTGCCTTCGTACGCGGGCAGCTTGGCTTGCGATCCTTCGTCACTCCCGCTGCCGCTCCCGCCCCGCCTCCTCCTTCACGAGCATTACTTGCTCGCAGAAGGAGGCGCCGGCCGCCCACGCATCCACGCAGCGGACCATCGCCGCGAGCAAGGTGGAGAGCGTGAGAACCCTCACTCCCAGGGCCGCCACAAGCTCCCGCCTCGGCGTCTTCCACGCCGGACACTCGGTGAGCGTGTGCGGCCCCGAGTCCTCGCTCGCGTCGCACTGATGGCACTCGGACGTTGGCTCTTTCTCCATCCGACGCAGATACTTTCCGAAGCACCCGTGCTCGGTGATCATCTGCGTCAGACGGTACGAGAGGCTGTCGTGTGGCCTCTCTAGCCACTCCCCCATGATGGGTCTTACCGCCGCTACTACGGCGCGCCCTCGCCTGTATTCACCTTAACCTTTGCCGCTTTGCCCCATGTACACAATGGCAATACCTTGTTGTGGTCCTACATAGACTATTGTGTGCTGGAGACTTCATTATTTACGTCACCAACCCAACGCCGGCCGTAGTCATAAAGTCTTCATTTATTTGAGTGAAGCGAATGGAGGTACTTCCAAATCTTACAATCATAGACTCTTCATCCCTAAACTATAAACTGTGAAGAAAACCGCTTGAGGCACTTTCAGTAAGATATAAACAAGTGGGTAGGTTCTGAGGTGTAGGCGTAGTGTACTCTGGTACATACATATAATCACGCCTTTATCCCCGGAGGGTTAGGCAGAGGTGAATTAACACCCAATTCACCAATGACTGTATTCGGTCCCACGTAATACGGGGTGAGCCTGTAGCCGTATGCCGGGCACAATTGTTGACTCGGCCATGTATCTGAGGCTAAGCCTGGGCTGTAATATATATGTCTGATATTAAACTCTTCTCTTGATCTCTTAGTCGCCTTAAATATACTCAGTTGTGTTTTTTTTATCTAATTTGATATCATTATAAGTGGGAAAAGTTTTAAAACTGAAGTTTTTAGATTTATTAGGATGTTAGCGTGAAAACGGTCCGAATAAATGAGCTGTAGCCACACACCCTCTTTCCTAAGACTTTGTCTTTAGCTTACTATCAGGCGAGGTGAAGTCAAGTTGGCATATTCTAGAGAAAAAAAACAATTAAGTTAAATACGTGTCATATCTATTCATTGACCACTGTGTACTAGGAGCAGAAGAATCCAATTTAGATGAATAAATTCTTGGATACATTGCAATATCATAACTAATTCACTAAAGAATACAATCATTATATTGAAACGTGTTCTCTGTTTTCAGAGAAGGGGATGTACCTGGGGTCGCCATGCGAGTTCACTTGTAACCCGAAGCTGCTTCACGTGTACTGCGACCCCACGAGCGCGTCTTGCCAGTGCGACCCCAAGCACCCCGTCTCGCTGGGCGTGGCCAAAGGATGCGCCAAAGGTTAGTATTACAAGCACGGATATCACTGATTACTGGGTTAAGATAAAATATTGCGGAAGCTTTAAATGTACCCAGGATGAAGGATTTAGATGACGAGGACACTCCTCAGGAAGCGTGGAACAAATTACCAAAATAAGCGAACCAATTATAAAAGAGATCATAAACATGTTAGGTACTAAAGGTTGAAGCAGGCTCGCGATGGGTCGCGTCTCTCCTGAGACCACCTGACTGTCAAAGGCTGTCAGGGTTCTTGGTGAGTTCCTCACTAAGGTATACCCGCAGCCCCTTGACAAGGTTACCGTGCCAGGATACCGTGTGGTTTTTAATTCGGTTGAGCTCCAATACAGACACTTCAACGTCGACCCTGGTGAGGGAGTACCCATTATTGCCTTACCTTCAAAAAATAACAAAAGGTTATTGTACAAAATTTTATTTATTTAATTTATTTATGCAAGTACATACAAGAACAAATATAGAGATACACAGGTGGAAATTGTAGTTTTTAGGTCTCGCGGATCTTATTAAATAAACTAAAGTTCCAAGTTATTGGTTTTATTTCTTTAAACACAATAAGAATAAGAAACACTCATGTAATGGTAGCGGCCATTTTTAAAAGAAGAATTTTAACAGTATGGGGTTGCCAGACATGGCAGTCTTTTTCATTGTTGCCAACACTCCGCCTCAATGAAAATACTAAAAAACTTACTTAATATTTAACAAATGTCTAAACTTCTCTACTTTAATTTTACCCAGGGGTTTCGTGAACAAGTCAGCAACCTGATCATTTGTTCTTACATACTCAATATTTATAATTTTAGAATCTAACTTTTCTCTAACAAATTTTAGTTTGATATCTATGTGCTTTAACTTACTATGAAATTGGCCACTCTTACATAGCTTAATTACAGGCTGATTATCTTCATACATACAGACAGTAACAAATTTTTGTTTAATATCAAAATACAAGTTTCTCAACCAACATGCTTCGCTGGTTGCATTACTTAATGCTACAAACTCTGACTCGGTGGAAGACAATGAAACTGACATCTGTTTTCTTGATGCCCAAGACACCACACACTCAAATATTTTAAATACATAACCACAAGTTGATCTGCGGTCATTCTTATCCCCCGCCCAATCAGAGTCTACAAAGCCAACAATCTCATTACTATTTTCATATTTGTGAAACTCTAACTTTAAGTTAACTGTTCCTTTTACATAGCGCAGGAGATGCTTTAGCGCATTCCATAAATCTTTACTAGCACATGACTGATATCTGCTTAATATACTTATTGATAAACACAAATCAGGGCGAGTACATAGCATAGCATACATTAATGATCCTATGATCATTCTGCATCTCTTCTCTAGCTCTTCACTCTCAGAACTTTCCCTTTTTAAGGTGCTATGGTCAAAACCCTCCTGCATAGGTGTAGCCACAGCATTGCACTGACTCATATTACATTTTTCAAGTAATTTTTCTAAATATTCGCTTTGACTCAACATAATACAATTTTTATCAATATTTTGACAAATTTTTATGCCTAAAAAATTACTTGCAAGCCCTAAATCTTTCATTTTGAAACATTTATTTAATTTTTCTTTTACATGTACAATCTCCCTATTATTTGTAGATGCAATTAACAAGTCATCGACATACAATAATATATATGTGGTACAATTTTCCTTCCTATTAATATACAAGCAGTATTCATAGTCAGATTGTTTAAATCCTAACTCACACATTACATCATTAAACTTTTTGTTCCAATTTTTTGGAGATTCTTTTAGTCCATACAAAGATTTATTAAGTTTTAAACACTCATCATTTTTAATTTTAACATACTCACAACCTTTAGGTAGACAAATGTACACATCTGAGTTTATATCTCCATTTAAGAAAGCGCTACAAACATCTAGTTGGTACACAGGTAATTTATCCTCATTACATATAGCTAAGAACAACCTAATAGAAGGTAATCTAGCAACAGGACTATAAACATCACTCAAAACATTTTGTTGAAAGCCTCTGGCTACTAATCTTGCCTTGTACATCATACCTGTTATATCCGTCTTCCTTTTAAGTACCCATTTGCAGTCTATAGGTTTACATGAAGAAGGCCTAGTTACTATACTCCAAGTGTTGTTTTCTTCAAGTGCATGAATTTCTCTGGCTATTGCTTCCTCCCAAGATTTATGTTCCGCACTTGCAACTGCTTCTTCATAGCTAGGATTCTCCTCACACATTAGACTCATATGGTAATCATTAAACTTCGATGGAAGTTTTCGCTCATCCCTTGATCTCAAGTTGTATCTCCCTTCTCCGATTTCTTCTGTGCTCTCCGCTACTCTGTTCCCATCTTCCTCTATTTCTCTGACTCTTAACTCTCTTTCCTCATCAGCTCTGGTCTCCTCAATAATATTTTTGTCTTCCTCACTTTTCTCAGCCTCTGTGCTCACACACTCTTGTATATTTGTACTTTCCATCATTTTCTCTTCTGTACTTCTCTCACAAAACTCTTCTCTACGTTTTGTTGGTAGAAAGATTATGTCTCTATGTATTTCAACTCTGTTTGAACTGGGTAGGTACACACGATAGCCCTTGGTGCACTCATCATATCCCATGAATATACCAGTCACATTCTTAGGGTCCCATTTCAACCTTTTCTCTTTAGGCACATGAATGGAAACTTTTGTCCCGAACACTTTAAAAATATTCAAATTGCAATCCTTCTTGTTGTAATAGCTCTGATATGGAGTTGTGGCACTGTTGGGACTTGGACCAGTTCGATTCAAAGTGTAAACTGCATTACTAACACCTTCAGCCCAAAAATGTTTATGCATACCTTGTATCATTGCACGAGCAGCCTCCACTAACGTGCGAATCTCTCTCTCAGCACGCCCATTTTGTTGAGGTGTATACGGCACACTTTTTTGATGAATAATACCTTTAGACTCCAAAATTTTTGTAACCTCACTATTTACAAACTCAGTGCCATTGTCAGTTCGTAGTATTTTTATTTTGCATGAAGTCTCACGTTCAGCTCGGGCTATGAACTTTTCTAGGCAACTTTTAACTTCACTCTTCTGTTTCATAAAAAACACAGTACGGTAGCCTGAAAAATCATCTTTCAGTACCAGGAAATATCTATTTCCTCCCAAAGACAGCTGTTCCATTGGACCGCATACATCTCCATGAATAATTTCCAATCTTTCTTTTGCTCTTGATTTGCTCTGCGGATAAGGAAATTTATGTTGTTTCCCGGCCAAACATTTCTCACAACAATAATTCTCACTGTCATCTTCAAAATCAATTTTATTTTTACGTAGAACTCGTTTTATTTGCTCAAAATTCTGATGTGATAGTCTTTCATGCCACACAGAAATTTTTTCTAACCTTTCACTCAATTGACAACTCGATACGTCAAATAAGGAACGTTCAGAAATTTGTGTTCCACTTTCAGCCACTGCTCCCAATATTAGATTTTTATTTGACACAAAGTTCATTTTGTAAAGTTTGTTTTCTCTATTAGCGATAGCCCGAATATCACCATTCTCATCAACAAACTGACACTGCTCACTATTAGAAACAAGATGAAAACCATTGTCTAACACTTGTCCGACTGAGAGCAGATTAAACTTCAGCTCTGGCACATATAACACATTAGATAATTTTGTTAACCTATATTTTTTAGAGTCCCATGCATACACAATCACTGTTCCTATACCTTTCACTTCTAACATCTTGCCATTGCCTACCCTTACTCTGGATAAAAAGTCTTTCTCACTTAACTCTCGAAACAGTTCTCTTTTGCTACACATATGTTCACTTGCGCCGGTGTCCAAATACCACACAGACTCAGTTTCATTTTCCCCACTGTCACACATAAATGCATTACTTTCATTTTCATTTTTCTGTTTATTTTCACTATTCATTTGCTTCTTTTTTAGTCTACATTGTTTGGAAATATGGCCCTTCTTTTTGCAGGTAAAACATTCTCTTGTATCTTTTTTCTTACATGAACTTGCATAATGTCCAATATTTCCACAATTGTAACATTTAATTGTATTTGAAGTACTCGCTTGGGGCTTTCTTGATGACAATAATGCCACAGTTTCCTCATTGGAGTTTTGACGCTCCTCTTCAATCAGTAGTCTGGATGTTATCTCACTTAGAGTCTGTTTCTCAAGCGGCACAGACTCCCATGCTGATCTGAAGTGTTTATATTGCTCGGGCAGTGACATCAGTACTTTGGTAATCATCATTTTTTCAGACACTGGCTCTTCTGCTAATTTAAGCTTTGTTTTTATGTCCTCAAGCTTAGAAAAAAACTTAGATAAAGGTTCTCCACTGTCAACACTCATTGTGAAAAACTTCTGTTGTAATAGGTGGACGCTCACAGTTGACTCTCTGTCGTAGACGACTTTCAGTTTTGCCCACATTTCATAAGATGACTGACATGAAAAAATATGAGTCAATGGTTCTTCTTCCATTCTAGTCACCAGTATCTCCTGGGCTTTTGAATCCAATCTCTTCCACTCTAATTGTTGCTTCACAATCGCCTCTGTTGTTCCTTCTGGATATTCTTTTGTGCCCATTACTACGTCTACCACTCCTCGGCTCCTCAAGATAACTTCAGTTTGGAACCTCCACACAGGCCAATTACTCGCTCCGGATAACTTCACGGTGTTGGTGAGTATGTTCGCTTCCATCTCGTCCTCCTTTTGACTTTACTCAGCCAAGCACAACTCAACTCGAAATACTCGACCAATACTCAACGAACGAAGCCGAACGATAACCCACGCCGCGCCGCTAAAAAAAAATGGCGTCGCCAAGTCACAAGTTACGAAAACCACTTCGCTCACAGCACCTCGCAACTCTCCTCACTCGCTCAACAACTAGGAACATTGATCTGGGCCCATAACCTGTAGTTTTTAGGTCTCGCGGATCTTATTAAATAAACTAAAGTTCCAAGTTATTGGTTTTATTTCTTTAAACACAATAAGAATAAGAAACACTCATGTAATGGTAGCGGCCATTTTTAAAAGAAGAATTTTAACAGTATGGGGTTGCCAGACATGGCAGTCTTTTTCATTGTTGCCAACAGAAATAATAGTACAGAGGCTTTGCTTATTTCTATGTTACCTATAACCATGTTATGGTAGATTTTGAAACTTAGGTACTTATAAGAAACACATTGTTCAACCAACGACCTTGCCAAGTGAAACCATAAAAGGTGTAAAACGAAAGCGTGTGACGCTCACGACTATTTGTTCAACCCTGTTCTAAATTTCTCAAGGACTCTTACATCCCTTATAGTTCAAGTTACGGCGCTCAGGAACTTCTTGGTGTAGAGATATACAAATGAAATCGTTAAGAATACTCTTGCGATAATTAGAAAGATAACTCTTGCGATAATTTTCGACAAATCACTATGAATTTTATCGAAGAGACCTTACAAGTCAGTACTTATGTTGACTGACGGATTTGGCTCTGGCTTTACCTCTCAGGGATGGCAAATGCAGTACTTGTAGTGGAATCCCGAACTCTAATGTGCAAGCTTTGAATGAAAGCGGTACTAATGATATGCCGATGAGGATGACGAGAGTATTTCCAGACAAAATTAAAATCTAATAACAAAGGCAACTGGTAATATTTGTAGATCGACCACGACCACTGTACCGCAGCCTTGGTACACGTAATGTACCAGGGAATAAGATAAAGAAAGAGTATACATTGAATCCGATTGAGATACCGCCATAAGCGTTGGCGGTGGACTGACTAAATCCACCATCGATACTACACCCGTCTCACGCGATACAGCGGTTATGGTCAAACTAAAGTAAAACTTTTGTCTGCATTCTGTATGTTCAGTTGCTCGTCTAATGGTTAAACATTTTCTCACAAATTCCAGCGAAGAAACTCGGGGAGCAGTGTTTCTACCGGCAGACGTGCGCGGCCTTCGACGCGCACGCGTCGTGCGTGCAGGTCAACCACAACGCGTACTGCCAGTGCGACCCCGGCTACCACAGCACCAGCCACTCCAGGCCCACGCAGAGGGTGTTCTGCACTGAAGGTAGGACCACCATCTTTCTATAATGAGCAGTAAACTTCTTGACAATACAAGTACTCTAAGGGAGACCACACATCAAAGCAGTATCTGCTGCGCACACAGCAAATTGTCAAGAAAAATGTCAATCAAAAGCATTTCCTTCAATGTCAGTAAATTTGCTTTGGTGCATTTGCTGCTTATGTGTATGCCCCCTCTAACTGTGACTGTGCCAGGAGCTGCGGTTGAGGTGCTCACAATTAACTAATCACGGCCTCAAAGAACTTCATTTTCTTTGTTCTGTAGTTGATTTTGGTTGGATCTTATAGTGCACATATTCGCATTTTATTCAATTTTAGCCAGCACTCATACCTTTATTTCATGTGGAAACCTCCTCGCGCTTCACTTCACTAGAGCTAACAAGGCGATGGATATGTGGGATGTGAACCAAACGAGGACTTAACTGAATTTTCAAGGGTTACTCAATGATAACGCAGTTTAAATAGAATTACCAACTGCACGGCAGGGCATGAAATACGAAAAAACTGCACATTAATGCAGTCTGTTTCATCCCAAATGCCCCTTAACATAACCTATTGTATACCCCACGCCAATTCCGCACGAGGATAGGCAGTGACTATAGAACACCGTTTTGTACTTTGTACGGTCGTTCGTCCCTACATAATGATATCCATTACCTCCCTTAGAATTTATCCCTCAACCGTTTCACGTATTACCTTTTATTCCTTTCACTGCGCACTCCGGTAGTGTTTCCGAGTACATTGCTTGTTTAATCCGTAAACGTTCTTCTAGTGTTTTCAGTCGGTTCAGGCCTTTATTATTCGTACATTTACATACGAATATCATACAGACAACTTTATTTTGATTGTGTAGATCTGGTGTTGCTGACGGCCGACATGCCGACGCTGCTGGGCGTAGCGTCGGGCATCTTCGTACTGGCGGGGCTGCTGTGCATGGTGCTGCACCTGTACACCAAGGCGCGCTACCACCCCACGCACCTCGCCGACGCGCGCCTCACTCCGCCCTGCCTGTACTCACTCAACGACACGGGTACGAAATGTCTGGGTGGCAGTGTAGTACCCTGTGGCACTCCTAGACAATGTGCCATCAATATTATTTATATTTATACACATCAATTATCTTTTAATCGTATAATAGTTCAGTACGAATATCTTGAGGTAAAATAATAAACTGATGACTTTTTAGAACAAAACGTCATTGGCCACGACATTCAAAAGCTTTAGACATATCAACAAGTATAGACGATATCCCTCCAGTTGTATCTACGCATATTAAGTACAATTTTCATGTCAGGTGGCACACTGAGTGCGACGCGCGCGTCGTCCCGCGCGTCGTCGCGCAGCGGCTGCACGAGCGGCACGCTGGAGCTGGAGAGCGGCGTGTCGGCGTCGGGCGGCTCGCGGCGCGCGTCGCGGCGCGGCGTGCCGGTGTCGGCGTCGCGCGCAGGTGCGGCGCGCACGGCGGCCATCTTGCTCATCTCGCGCCACCTGCACGTGGGCCACGTGGGCCATGTGGGGCATGCCGCGCACGCGGGCGGCGCGCACCCGCCCAAGTGCGCCGCCAAAGGTGATCCCGATAATGTATGCAGCGCGGCCCCTCATCTGCACGAAGTGGTGGGCGGACCACCCCGCCATCACCGAATGCTGCCGACTACTTTGCTTCGACCGTGGAAATTTTGTTTCAGATGCGTTTTGAATATACTTTTTACTATGTACATCGTTTTTGTCAAGTTTTGGAATCTTTTCCACGCTTTCAGTGGTAATGAATATTTTTGAGACTTCGAAAAGTCTTTATGAGACTAGGAAATCTCAACTTTCATGTAATCCATCCTAAATAACCTTTTATTTAAAAAATTAAAGGTAAACGAAACTATAGTGATTAATATACAATCGTTACCAGACCTATGCTTAGTTGTAAAAATATCGTTCGAAAGCAAAGTGTGGGAAGCATTCGGGAGGTGTCGGTGGAAGCATGAGACGTGTCCCGCCCGTGTCCGTTAGATGTTGCGTCTCGGTGTTAGCGACCACGGACTGACTGCAGTCTGCGACTGAGCTGCCATCGTACTACCTCCTTCCACCAAATATGCTGAAATTCTTAGCTCCAAAAACTTTGACGGTTTTTCTTTACCCTACCTAATAACCTATTTTTAAATTACATAGTTCCATTACATTACATCACATGACTACATAAATAAGAAAAATCGATGCTGCATCACCACAAACGGTTGATATACCAACTAACTTATGTAATATTGGAACTTGTTTTGAAGGAAAAATATTATTTTTCTGTAGTCGCCTACCTAATCCTATCATAGTTTCATCAACAAGCGAAACCTTGAATCTGAAAACGGCTAGACCTTGTTCATCATACCTGAAACTCTTCTCAGCATATTTGGTGTGTATCTTTTGTGACGTAAGTACAGCTTGATGTGAAGCTTTACTTGTGGTGACTGGACTTGTGGCGCAAAGTCGCAGGATGAAGTGTTTGGCGGCGCGAGCAAGATGGCCATGATCCTATCTATCTATTTCCCACACGCCTTGTTTGTATGAGCTAAAGAAACTGAAGATCCAAAAATGGATTTGAAGACTGCCAAAATTCTGTATGTATTTCTAACTAGCTTTATACATTACCAGCAGTGCTGCATGGAAGTTGATCGCTTCAACACTTCTTCTAGTCACGATACTTTTGACGATATTGTCATTTTCTATTGGAAGGCTAGCATACGGTGTATTTTTGCAATAAAACTTAAAATAACTGTCCAACCTAATCGATCGAAGTATTCATCCCTCAATAGTCAATCGATTCGAACAAAAACTGAGTATATATCTATACCAGTTTGCAAAAAGCCATTGTGTGCCATATCTAAGAAGATAAATAAATTAACAACAACAATTTCGTATTATTATTCAGCAATACAATCAGCCTCAATTTTAATTATACAATCACATGAACACGCTTAATCCAAACCTATCAGATACTTAAATTCTTATTGCGATTAACAAACATGTAGTGCTGTTCGCAAGCACATTGGGAGAAAAGCGAAAGCTTCAGTTTCATGGCCCAGCACTGCTTTGAGCTTCTGGCTTTTCCTGTATGTCTTACTGACTGTACATCTCACTGGCTGTGCATGTAAGCGTTCGCTTTCAGTCACCAGAATGGTATTTGGAGCCTGTGTATCTATGTTCATTAGCAATAACAACCCCTCAATTCTTGTCCGATTTTCTAATCTCATTGGTATTATTCAAATCTTTATTTAAGATCCCAAAATGTGATATCAAATCATTCGTTTCTTAATTTGGATAAATAACAAGTACAATTAAATCACTATCTACAGTGATATCTGAAATTATGAAGTCATTCTCTAAAACTTTTTTCAAGTCTATGTCCAGTACAGAGAAATCCTTGTTAATACTTACTTCATTGTTTCGTATACCAGAATAATTGTATTTTGAGTCTACATTAAGTATTAACTATCCCATTTTTGTCACATTTCAATCTACTCATTCATTTTCTGAAAAGACCTTTGAATTGACACTACACATCTGTAACATTCTGTACATTGATTGATTGCTGTTTCGCTTTGCTGTATTTGTTAGTACACACATGTTCTTAAATCTATGTGAATAGATAGTTAAGGTGTATTTATTTAGTTACAATTATCATATATTCTAAAATAAACTTTTATCACAAGCGCAAGCTCAAACAATTTCACAGCATTTGACCAAAATCCAATTTAAAATATCAAAATCGCTTTTCACTTTATCCAAAAGTTAAGAAATTTTCACGTATCCAGTACAATGATAGCCAAAGTGAGACAATTTTTATTCTAAACAGCTTATCTAGACACATAGTAGCAATGACCCAGTATCCTCCTTCCCTAATGTACGAAGACATGTAACTATATTCCTCACACGCAGGTTCGCGACGTCCAAGTCTAAGTTCGGTGCAAAGCAGTTCATCGTCGATAAGGAGCTACAGCGCCAAGAGGTGGGAGCGAGAGAGGGAGCAGAAGGAGAGGCGACAGATGAGCATGCGTCTTGCTCAACTGCACGACAAGATGGCAGCGGGCCGAGACGTGCCGAAGCACGCGCCGACGCCGTCGCCGCGCTCGCCCAACAACTCCACAGATGGACTGCTACCGTCTGTATGTGAAATTAGAGAAGTACGATCATTCCTCTTGTCCTTCGTAGTGGAGATATAAAGGTTAGATGTAATGGCTGATCTCACGAAGAAGATAACAACATTTTGGATTCTGTCTGCACAAACAATTTGGATTAAGGTGACAAGCTGATTTTATCATAACTACTGCTCTTTAATCCATTAGTGGTTCTGGACACTTTAGGATAATGAAGGTGACTTATGTGACTAGTTTGACCATTTTATTCGAAGTTTTTACGCAAAAACCAGATGCTGTCCACTTGTGACTCGATTTTAATTCCCATTACACTATTTTATCCATATTGCCCTAATAACCAATGACCGTAAGATTGGAAGCACCCTAGATACTTTTCTAGGATAGCTTGTGGAAAATATGAGACTGCTTGAAATTGCTTGACCCGAATGTATCTAATAGTAATACAAACTGCACTAAAAATAATTACTTAATATATCTTCATCAATCTTTAGCTCATCAGAATACTTAAGAAAATAATCAAAATGAAAAAAAACCCTGATAAATAAAGGTTACTATAAATTAGACGAATATCTTGATGATGTCATGTAAATGCGTGGTCAAAATAAGTCTCTTGCTTGCTCGCACAAAATAAATTGTAAACTAAAGCAAATTTAAAAAAGAAAGATAATCTAGTCCTACTTAATATATTTCGCTGAGTTTCTTGCTGATATCTTCTAAGTAGTACTAACCTACCGACCACGCGAAAGAATTATTTTCCAATGGATAATAATTCATATTGTTATATAAATAATACATTAGACAACACAAGATACATTATTTAATATTGTTATATTATATTTTGACGTAATTGTAAAATTTTGACGTTCATATGTGTTCTTTACGTGCCTAAATTGATTAAATGAAATTGATTCTTTGATTCTTGAATCATTGATACAAAGTCTATTCGTGAGGTCGGCCACTACAAACACAATATCATTACTAACAATACCTGACCTGACACATCACATCGTATAAGGTAGCTCCTTGAGAACCAGTACTGCACCACATCTTTGTAGCCATACAAGACCCGTGTTACCGTTTCCCTTAAAAACGTATGACCATATATAATCAGACTTGAAGTCTTATCGCAGGTCATATATATACCAAAGCCGTTATTACATTATCCGATCCGATATGAGTGCTTTTCGAAGTTATGTGTGTATTTATCGCAGGTTTATAAGTGCCCGGTTAATGGCAATAGGCTCGCCAACTATTACATTGGGACCTAAACATAAACTGACGAAATCTGGGTGCTATTTTTTTTTTTATACCACTTAGTTGGCAGACAAGCACACGGCCCACCTGATGGAAAGTAGTTACCGTGGCCTATGGACGTCTGTAACACCAGAGGAGTCACAGTCGCACTGCCAACCCTGTAAGTACAGAGTTTCTGTGCCGTCAGTAGAAGACAAATCAAGACAATCCTTTAGTCTTCCCACTGACGGCACAAACTCTGCAGTGAGCTCTGGCTACCCTACTCACCGCTGGGAACACAACACGAAGTTATTATAATATTGTAACCTGCTAGCACCTCTCCCTACCCCTTCGGGGATATAGACGTGAGTTTATGTTATGTTATATCAGTGTCGGGCGACGATAGCCTCCATCAGGTATTTTTATACCACTTTGGTGGCAGACAAGCACACGGCCCACCTGATGGAAAGTGGTTACCGTGGCCTATGGACGTGTGCAAAACCAAAAGAGTCACACTCGCGCTGCCAATCCTCCAAAAAGAGTTTCTGTGTCGTTAGTGTAAAAGATAAAGCAGGATAAGCTTTTGATCTTCCCACTGACAGCACAAAAAATCTCCAGTGAGCTCTGGCTCCCCTACTCACCGCCGGGAACACAACACGAGGTTATTACCCCAGTCGGACTGCTCAATTGGATGGAAGGGCGCACTATAAGTTTCCGGAATGAATATGAAAAAATACTATTAAAGGTGCAAAATTAATTTATTGTTTTTCAAAATAATCTCCCTTGGCGTCTATGCACTTTTTCATTCGATCAAACCAGTTTTGAAAACTTTTGTGCCACTCCTCTGTGGTGACCTCTGAAACGTGTTTTTCATACTCCTCGACAGCCTCTTCTGGTGATGAAAATCGTTGGCCGCGTAATTGGTTCTTAATTTTTGGGAACAGATAAAAGTCACAAGGTGCCAGGTCGGGACTGTATGCAGGATGACTCATGAGTTCTACATTTTTCGCCTTCAAAAAGTCGTTTGTCTGTCTGGCCGTGTGAGAACTATTATTGTCGTGGTGCAGGATGATACGGCGTTTACGGTTATTTTTACGGAGTTCGTCAATAACTTCCGGCAAACAAATGGTCGTGTACCAGTCACTATTCACAGTACGACGATTTTCTAAAGCAACAGTAGCCACGTGTCCAGTTTTATTAAAAAAAGAAGCAATCATCCGCTTAGGTGCACTTTTCACGCGCGCCACTTTGGTTGGTTTCGGCTCATCTTGAAAGACCCATACGCTCGATTGCTGCTTTGTTTTGGGATCGTAGCAATAAATCCATGTTTCGTCACCTGTTACTATGTCCCACACCAAATTTGACGCACCTTCGTTGAATCTGGTAAGCATGGCACTGCACCAAATGACGCGGTCCGTTTTTTGATCCTCGGTCAAGTTATGTGGGATCCACCGCGAGCACAGCTTTCTCACACCCAAATGTTTGTGTAGGATTGATTGTATTTGACTCATGCCTATTTCTAAGGATGCGCGAATTTCATGGTAGGTCACATGCCTGTCTGTTTCAATCATACGGCGCACAGCATCGATGTTTTTGTTGGTCACAGCGGTGGACGGCCGACCATCGCGAGATTCGTCACTGAGATTGATACGACCACGCTTGAATTCTGCAAACCAGCTATAAACAGTCGTCTTGCATGGAGCTTCATCGCCAAAAGTTGTTTCAAGCCGAGCGATGCTCTGTTGAGCCGTCAAATTACACTTAAAATCGTAGAAAATCATACTACGAAAATTTTCCCGAGTTAAATCCATGTTGATGCAGACACACAATTTTTTAAATGGCGCCACAAGGTAAAAACAAAAGACAGTCAGATGAAACAAACTGTATTCTACAGCCAAAGAGTTCTATTTTCAAATGTTGTAATAAATTTTTAAATATTGTTTATGTAAGTGGCCAGTTCCGGAAACTTTTAGTATAACCTATGTACCGTCGTGTCCTACCTGTTTATTTCACATAAGTATATCTGATAAAATACGTTCATTTGCTCGATAGCAGAGACTCAAAAAAAAACACAAAAGCTCAACCCCAGACTTCTTAGAAATCTCTACCAATATGACATGACATTTGTTTTTTTTATTATTTTGCTGTTGTGGTGACTGATTGACATTAATATCCGATATCGGGCGAACACAGCGGTGTCAGCTCCGATATCAGATCGGACAATGTGAAAGACAGATACATATATCACACATTTTACTTCCGGCTATCGGATGTCGGATCGGACCGACACTGATATTGGATTGGATAATGGGAAAACGCTCTAAGGGTCAATTCCCGCAGAAGGCGACAGCGGATAGGAAAAAGTGAAAGCTTAGACAGGACTTGAACTCGCGACCAGACTCTTACAGGGAGAATGCTCGGATCACTGAGTTACGGAGCCACATCTTGAGCATTCGAAATTCTCCTATATATGTTTACAACATCTGAGCATTCAGTTTATCCCATCTAAAGTTATTTGAATAGTTTGTATACTAATTGCTTTGTTATTTCATTTAACCATTTTGAATCTTATCTATGAGGGAAAAAGGTTATAGTCATTTGAAGGCAAAGGGGGGGAAGGGCAGCTTACCGTAAGGCTGGGCTAGGCTGCTGATCTTTCAATGGGAATTGATCCTAAGTTATTATTTGAAATTGTAAACAGTACTTAATGTCTGGGGATATAGATAGCTAGCCTATTTAGTAAAAACTTGGTCAATGTAATTTTTTTATACTAAGACTAGTATTTTTTGTTCCATTATATCACGTAGAGAGCTAATTATAAATGTAGTTACTTCCTCGTTCCTTGCCATAAAACAGAAAAATATCAAAATTCGTCATAACGTGATTTAGAATAACTTAGCCGAGAAAAAAACAGACGCATAATGTAAGTTTATTTTAGACACACATTTTATTTTGTGCTCACACACACACACAGAATTAAAAGTATTAGAAACACTTGCAGTAGTAAGTAATCGTATAAGTACTCGTGTCAAGGCGTTCCTAGAGATGAGTATGAATAATTATGATAATCAATATTAATGCTAATAATACACATTATGATAAAACTGAAGCCTAAATCTGATTATACATATAACAAATAGACGATATAAATATGTCCTAGTTAATTTTTGGAACTACTTCAGCTAAAATAAAGTAAAAATACACGTCATACTGCAATCGATACCAAATTTTATCAAAATCGGTGCAGTGGTTTTGATGAAAGCTGAACAGACAGACAGAGTTACTACTCTCACATTCTCTGAACCTTTCCCCTATTAGTTTCCAGTCTAACTGTGATTCGGCTGAACCTAGATATTTTTCGTCAAGGGACTACCACTGACCTCTACAACCAATGGACGATATCGAAATTCCGTAGTTAGACTAGTCCAGTGATGGAAAAAATACGGCCCGCGGGCCAGCGCTAGCCCGCGAAAGCATTTTATTTATTTAAATATATTCTGACGGTTCAGAAGTATAAAGTAGATTATACTTGTAAAAATAATAGACGCATAGGTACAGAAGCCAGCTAGACTAGCCGCGTAGTTCATAATTGTGTTGGGTGTCGTGGAGGGGGGGTGTACAAAATGCATTTTTTCTAAATCTGGCCCTCTTCTGAATTTTTTTTTAACTTTCTGACTCCTTATCAAAAAAGTTTGCCCACCACTGCACTAGTTGGTCATTTTAGAGCTTCGTAACTTTTCACATATTGATTAGTATTATACTAAAATAGTAAGAGAGCTGACACCAATTGTTGGGTGAGTATTTGAGGCTCAAATATGAAGCAAGCTGAAAACTTGTCACACATCTCTTCTATTATACCCCAACAAAATTGTCTATGGTCAATTCGTGGACGATTGTGTTGGTTACATGGTTGGTAATTTGTTTAAGGTTTTAAGATTATTTGTATAAGAATTTATCATGTAACTGTTTTTTGTCCCCAATAAATAAATAACAAAATAAACACGATAATATAGATAGGAACGGTGAGCAGCGGAGCTAAATCAACCTTAACTACTAGGCTAGATCACCTGCTGTGCAATTCTGTGAGCACACAGCGCCGAGTACAGCGCTGCGACAGCTTAGATACAGATTGTCATTGGTCGGACTGGGTGACGTCACTGGTGATCGACCAATGACACTCTCTATCAAAGAAGTCGCAGCGCTGCGCTCAGCGCTGTTTGCTTAGAGAATTACACAGCGGGCAGGTAGAAAGTCTAACAAAAATGTTTGTCTTTCTGAGGATCAAAAACACACTTGTACCTTTTCCACAGTATTTATTTTTAAACCTGACCGGTTTCACCTTACGGTATCCTCAAATATTCATTAATCAACACGGTACTATGTACTATCTTTACTACTTTACTTTACTTTAGCACATAAAATACTACTACTGTATTTATGTGCTAAAGTTGTGTAGACGACCTCAGTGGCATAGCGGTAGAGCATTCAATTGCTATGCAGGGAGTGCGGGTTCGATTCCCGCTCAGTGCAAAAATTTGTATGCATGATTAAGTATATTTTGCATTGATCAGGGTGTTTCTATGTATAATATGTATGCATTTACAAAAAAAAATATCTAAGTATGTTTATCCGCATTCTAGATCCCATAACACAAGCTAGTTAAGCTATGCTTGCCATGGGTCTAGATAGCGTTGTGTAGAATGTGTAATATTTGTTTATTTAGTTATTTTACTTTATTTTTGAACTTCTCTCATATCTTTCTTTATTTTTGTTTTTAATTTGTTTTTAGTTTATTTGCTAACTACACCAAATCCGTAGGCCTGGGGGTGACTGGTGGAGCCGCCTGTCACCCTGGCAGAAGCAGGCCTCGGTGGCGGCGCGCCTCGCGCGTCTCCCCGTTTCCGGGGACGAGTTGGGGACTCTGTAGTCCCCACACACCCAAGGAAAGGGCCAGATCGTGAGAGATGGCCCTGGGTCGGCTGGGGTGCGAGGGATATGTCTGTCAACCTCACCTTCGGCAACCAAAACGACCCACAGTCCACACCAAGTCGACCAAAACGCACGCTGCCTGTCGACATAAACTCTTCCACCGGCTCCGGTGAGGGGGTATCCGTGGGGAATTTGCGTACATAAAAAAACACACCAAATCTTTTGCTTTTATTACACAGTGATGTAATAAAAGCAAAAGATTTGGTTGCCTCGAAAAAAATGGCTTCCAGCGATAAGCGATATATACTGTATACATGCTACCTACAAGTTCCACTGCAATCTATCCAAATATTCTGAGAATCTAAAAGCTCCCTTCTTGCCGTTCCAGTTGCTGGCGACCACGGAGCCCCAGCTGTCGGGCGTGGACGGGCCCTGCTCGTCCTCGTCGCTTTACTGACACACGCCCCAGGGCCGCGCGCGGCGCTCGCTGGACTCCCTGTCGTCCGACGGCTCGCCGGCCATCGCCTGGATGTAGACGGCGACCCCCGACTCACTGCGACACTGTGCACGGACTAATGTGATTGACAGACTTCCACGTAGGCTGATTAGAACAAACATTCGGTTCAGGGAGCTTCGGTAGATATCTTCGTTTCTCTGCTGTTCAATCCTCTAAGCATACATCGTGGAGTACAGCGCTGCGACCGATCATAATGGAGATTATCATTTATTTTATTTATTTATTTATACTTCATACACGATGTACATTAGCGGACTGAATGCCATTTAGGCATTCTCTGCCAGTCTACCATACGGTGGTGCAGAGCTAGTACGAGGTAGGCGCATTATTTTAATCTATTAAGATATAATTTTTTTTATCGGTTCTGGAGGGATTAGAACTCTCCCTTACCGGGGGACTGCTCTAACCACGGAGTCATTGAACCTCGCCTGAATCCATCCAAATTTTCCTATAAATATTGTGGCGATGGTGGGAGCCATTTATCGTAACTCGTACGAACTATCGGACCAATGAATGACTTTCCCTTACATCGGTAGGATAAGAGGCTTTCTATCTTAACCAATTTGAATACTTACCACACTAAATGCTTTGAAATATCATTCTAGCGATTGTCATTGGTCTCGGTGGATATTCCGTGACGTCATCCTTTCCGACCACTGATAATCTCAGTCAAGACTGTCGCAGAGCTGTGCTCAACGCTGTACGCTTAAAAAATTGGATATTTAACTGATTAGTCAAATTAGTGACTTTTTCCAAACGTCAAAACATTAAGTCAAAACATTAAGTCACATCATTTACTATTATAGGTTCGGTGGATGATTAAATAATAAATTAACAAAAAATAATATAATAACCGACACGAATTTTACCGCTCTTTTAACATTCTTAATTTAATGAGCTTAGTGAAATAATTTATTTAAAATGGAATCGATCGTCGATTGTAAAGGCCGACTCTTAGTCAATGTTCTGACATGCAAAATATAGTGTAGCCTGTGATGTAGCATGTCTAGGGAAAGTAGCTTTTATTGTGTTATAGAACTCTTCAAAAATTGAGCTTCCATTTGCTTCCCATCCCATAATTAACCTATTAAAACATGTCTGTTATAACCAGCTTCATCACATTAGTCCGTGTAACAAAATTCGCTCAAACCTGAGCCCTTATTAATTTACTAGCCTACTTTATGTGAGACTGAGAAAGGACACGGAGTACTCCGGTCATAGTGTGGTGTCTCGTAGAACATTCTAGAGCAGTGACTGACAAACCTTTTAGTGAATAACCATCGAAGTATCACCGATGTACATAAGGACTAGTGAATGGACTTTTCGCGTCTACTGACGGTGGAAGGTTCTAGAATCCAGTTGTTGTTGATATTGTACGTACCGCTTATGCTTTTAGTTAGATCCTCAGTGTTTCAGGTTTTGTTCATATGTTGTCGGAAATGTTGGGTTTTAATGGAAAATTGTCGGTTGTTCCTAAACATACTGTCTGAAGGCCAATAATTCTCCTAATAAAAATCTGTTCAAAGACTTTGGAGCATTGAAATTTGGGAGATTCATATTATTATTATTGTTTTATACAACTTAGGTGGCAGACAAGCAGACGGCCCACCTGATGGAAAGTGGTTACCGTGACGTATGAACGTGTGTAACACCAGTGGAGTCACATCCGTGCTGCCGACCCTGTAAGATAAGAGTTTTTCTGTGCAGTCAGTGTAAAACACAAACTCAGGACAAGCTTATGGTCTTCCCACTGAAAGCACAAAAACTCAACACGAGATTATTATAGCCGTATTAGATCCAGACTGAATCTTGAACAAATTTTTATTTATGAGTATTTAAATTTGATCTAAGTATCCCCAACAACATAGTAAGAAAATAATATCGATAATGTAACAGTGTACTGGTGTGAAAAAATATTTAGATTTATTACAGCATAAGAAATGGAAAATTATTGAATGTAATTTTTTATAGTTCATTTAATTTACCATTTCCATTGAATCGCGATAGTGTAGACGTAATCATACTGTAAAGAGGCGATGAAATTGTTAAAAGACTTAGGGCTGATACACATGACAACGGTACGTAACTCTCTGCATGACAACGCAGCGCATATTTTGTGCGTTGCGTTGCTAGTTTGCGGTATTACGTTGCATTGCATACCGATCTACAGTAGCAGTAGATATTAATAGTATTTAGTGACCATTTTGATGGCGAATATTGCTGGAGGTATTATCAGGTCTACCGTGAATTATAATAAGTTTACTGATCTTTTATTGTAGTAAGCAGAGAGCTATTAAATCGTGCAGATTAGGTCTGTACTTATAACGTAATGTATTCTTAATAAAACATTTCAAAGAGGTAATTAAGAATACATTATTCAAAAGAAGCAGGGTATTTCCCGGAAGCAATGCGTCGCTGAGTTTCGTACCGTTTTCATGTATGGCGCTTCTAATTGCCTGGATAGCTCTTAATATTTATTTTCATCCTGGACTAGATTAAAAATAAATATTAAGATATGGTGACATATGCCCAGACTTCGAAACTTCTGAGTAAAAATATAAGACTTAGATATCCTATAGTGTTGTAAAAACCTTTAAGTACTCATAAGTTGTTATGTTATATTATGTAAGATTCATTTGTATCGTTTCATTGTATTGTAGATACAATTTCGTATAAGGTGATGTTGAATTAAAAATATAGTATTTTGTTATTTAATAATAATTATTAACTTTGCATTTAATTTCGATAATAACGACAAGAAAACAGCGGCCGTAATATTTTTAAACATTTACAATTTGTATATTTTATTACAGTTGTACCTGACTGTTGATTTTTGTTATTTATATCATATATTTGTTTGTTTGGTGTATTAAAAAAGAAACTAGGCTTACTAACATGTATGTCATGCGAAAAATATAAAACACAGGTACTTTTAAAATCAACTGAAGAGATTAAAATACGGGTATATTAACATAGGAGTTCAATAAAGCAGCTAATTTAAAAATGTATTCCGTATTAAGGCTCAATTCGGACTAGCGCAAAGTCGAAGCAAAGCGCAGAAGCACGAGTTCGGTAGGATTTTTCCGAATTAATGCGATTTTTCTAATGTCCAAAAGGTCCGCATTTAACCTGTGTCTCCTGATAATAAATAATGATGTGCTCTAAAATAAACATTTGCTCTGAATTTCTTATACCAGAAGTGATATGAACATTACGTTGTTGAGATAAACGTGAATTTAGATTAAACGCATCGATGCGTTTCGACTCTGCGCTAATGTGAATTGAACCAAACAAAATTAAAATGAGAAATATGTAATTATAAGTAAGTAGTTAGAATTGGAGTGGTTGCGATGTGGCTCCGGCCAGGCCTTATAGTTCAGGAAACTGGAACTGGGAGTGTGCTGATCATAGAAACAAAACATTTTGTACTCGTCATGTAAATATAGTTTGGGAAATAGGGCATTTAGTGTTCGCTTGCTGGAGTTGAAGTCTTACAATGTCTGCATTTGATACGGAGTGCCGACAAAGATCTTGAGAAAAATTAAAAAATTCGCGCATGTGTTTTATACAGGGCCGACCAAAAAATAAAGAAATTCAGTCATCATATCAGGAATAAAAAGAAACTATGGTGCATTGGTTCTGGATGATTTTATGGGTAATTATGCACGTTTTACAAAAAACATGTATCTAGTATGTCTGTCAAATCAATATTGCAAATTCCTATCCAAGCTAGGGATCTCTGTAGAATATTCTACGATCTGTATCCAGGATACATTAGCTTTGTCTTGTTTGCTTAGTTGGTGGTCTAAGAGCTTATATCACTAGTTTTTTGTTGATCTTTTGTCTCATCAAGGGTACCTATATCATCTGTCAAATAGTGTTTGCCCAGAGGGTCTAAAAAGTTCACATTGAGCGATTCTGCTAAAAACTCAATGAATTGCCAGTAGATCTAAAAGATTTCTATAAAATTCGTTAAATTGTCACTGATGTGAGCCGAATCACGATAAATCATGTACTAAGCAGATCTATATTTCGTGTAAATATTGACAAAATATTATTCTAATACGATTTTAATACAGTGACCTTTTTAGACCTGCAGTTGTTGACTTGCCTAACTTGATATCCTATCACTACTTGCCACTTGGTTTGGCAAAGGTTCCAAAGTATCTACTCCACCATTGCGTTCTATCATCTACTTAGTGTTTAGTATGCTATCAAACGTTGGTTCTTCAAACTGAATGTCATATATGAAAATAAAATTTATGAACATTAACCGAACAAAATCAAAATTGCGCTAACACACACATTGGTAGCGCACATAACTAAGTGTGATTTAATGTTGAAGACAAATCAATAGGTAAGAAACATTTGAATATTCCATTGTTTGTTAATTTAGATTCGTATTAACTACCACTGGGAATAATATTAATGAGTTTTCCGTGAGGTATTTCAGTCTTTAACTACCTCTCTGAATTCAATGAAATATTGGCCATTTTATTCTGAAAACTGACCATCGATTTATATTAATCATCTGAATTATTCAGAACTCTAATAAGAAATGGATCAATATTTTCTTCCACCACTCTCTCCTCATCTTTCCTTTTTCTTAATTCTGAATGAATTTTTTTAACTGTACCTTATTGCGTCTCTTATACTAGTATTTTCTTTTTGGAAGTTTCGCGGAGACTTTCTGGTTGTATGCAGTGTTGTTATTAATTGTGGTAGTGTTTTTCCTGTAGATACAAATGTATTACATTTAAAACTTTTATAATACCTATTTTTTTGTTTAGTGGTCTTAGCTGCTAACTATCGATATGCAACACTATGAAATACATGCGCGTCAGAGATTTTTTTGGACAATTGTACTTAATTTTAACACATTTACGACACTTTTTTCGGTAATTTCTACCTACAAATTTGGTGCTATTTCAATAGCTGTAATACTGGATCTTAAAACCCAATATTATAGTCTCCTTGATTTAGAATCTTTCTGAAAGGACAGCTCAAGTTGACAGATGAATAACATACACAGACTACTTGAAGCTGCCTTCGAAAATTGTTGCAACAGTCGTCATCAACTGCTCAACAAATCACAATTTCAAATCAGTAGCCATAGGAATTTCAAGGAAAAAGCCCTACAGGAACTGTGTTCTGATCGCGGCGGCGGTGGTCTGGTAATAAAAAATTGTGGATATACTTAATATTGGAAAAGGTAATAGCAGTGCGTGTATACCTAGCAACTGCTCGACCACTGAAGGAAATTTCAACACAGTTGCAACTGAAACAGTTCCAGCTGTTGAATTAATTCCGTGAATGAATGTTTGTAATGATTTTTTTTTTTTTTTTTTTACGTGCGCAAAATCCCCACGGATACCTCCCCACCGGAGCCGGTGGAGGAGGTTATGTCGGACTCGAACCGACTAAAACGCACGCCGCCTGTGGGTCGTTTCGGTTGCCGAAGGTGAGGTTGACAGGCATATCCCTCGCACCCCGGCCGACCCAGGGCCATCTCTCACGATCTGGCCCTCTTCTCGGGTGTGGGGACCACAGTCCCCAACTCGTCCCCGGAAACGGGGAGGCGCGCCACGCGCGCCGCCGCCGCGGCCTGCTTCTGCCAGGGTGACAGGCGGCTTCACCTGTCACCCCCAGGCCGGCGCTCATGGGGGGCGGAGGTCGTTCATCGACCTCCGACGCCCGAGTTGCCTTCGTGCGCGGGCAGCTTGTCTAGCGATCCTTCGTCGCTCCCGCTGCCGCTCCCGCCCCGCCTCCTCCTTCACGAGCATTACTTGCTCGCAGAAGGAGGCGCCGGCCGCCCACGCATCCGCGCAGCGAACCATCGCCGCGAGCAAGGTGGAGAGCGTGAGAACCCTCACTCCCAGGGCCGCCACAAGCTCCCGCCTCGGCGTCTCCCACGCCGGACACTCGGTGAGCGTGTGCGGACCTGAGTCCTCGCTCGCGTCGCAGTGATGGCACTCGGACGTTGGCTCTTTCTGCATCCGACGCAGATACTTTCCGAAGCATCCGTGCTCGGTGATCATCTGCGTCAGACGGTACGAGAGGCTGCCGTGTGGCCTCTCTAGCCACTCCCCCATGATGGGTCTTACCGCCGTTACTACGGCGTGCCCTGCGCTTGGTTGCCCAAGTCGTCTCTCCCATTCCGCCACCATTTCCCTGTGGAGCCGGGATCTCACGGCCCGAATTTCTTCGGGCTCGGGATCGTGACCCCGCTCCCGCGCCGCCCTTCGGAACCGGTATAGCGCCGAAAGGCATCTCGCTTCCAGGATCCATGGTGGGGATCCGGCGAGGAGACTCGCCGCGTTGAAGGATATCGTGCGGTACCCCCTTATGATGCGGCACGCCAACTTCCGCTGCGGACGCTGCAGCAGGAGCATGTGCCGATCACTCAGGGTGTCCGCCCACACGGGACACCCGTACAGGGCCATGGACCGCACGACACCCGCGTAGAGTCTCCTGCAGGAGTCATCCGGGCCCCTCAGGTTGGGCAGTAGCCGCGCCAGAGCGTTGGCTGTGCCCGCCAATTTGGGGCCCAGACTTCGGAAGTGCTTCCCGAAGTCCCACCGGCCGTCGAGCACGAGCCCCAGATATTTCATCTGGGGCTTGATGCCGATGAGAGTGCCTCCCACTGTGAGACTGGAACCTGGTGGTGGCGTGCGCCGAGGTCCATGAAAGAACATGGCCTCGGATTTATGCAAAGCCACCTCAAGGCCCAGCCGCCGGATCCGTTCCACGACTTGAGCAACCGCGGTCGTGGCCCTCAGGATCGCTTCGCGGTGTGTAGCCCCGCTCGCCGTCACTAGCGTGTCGTCCGCATAGCACGTGACGGCGGCGCCGTCCGCAAGCTCACCGCGAAGCACCCAGTCGTATCCAATGTTCCACAGTAGCAGCCCGAGAACCGATCCCTGTGGAACACCGCACGACATCTCACGCCGACCGACGCCGGTCGCACTTGGGTAGATGACGGCTCTCTCCGTCAGGTACGCCCCGACTATGCGGCGGAGGTAGAGAGGCACACCGTGGTACACGAGTGCCTCCCTGATGCAACTCCAGGGCAAGGTGTTGAACGCGTTGGAGATGTCCAAGGACACCGCCAACGTCACCTCACCCCGGGCAACTGCCTCCTCCGCCAAAGTCCTCACGCGCATGATGGCATCCACGGTGGACCGCCACCGGCGGAAGCCATATTGGGCATCCGCCAGGTCCGGCCCCCTACCAGAGAGGTGCTCGACGAGGCGCTTTGCAATAACTCTTTCAAAGAGCTTGCCCACCTCGTCGAGCAACACAATGGGCCGGTAGCCGGACGGTTCGTCCGCCGGGCGACCCTCCTTTCGGATGAGGACCAGTTTCCCCGTCTTCCACATCTTCGGAAACTGGCCCCGCTCCAAGCATGCGCTGAGGAACCCTCTCAGTCGGGGTTCGAGACCGTCTTCTCCCAGAGCTAGGACCCACGCGCGGCCTGGAATGCCGTCGGGTCCCGGGGCGGTGTTCTTCTTGGCTCTAAGCCTTCGCACCGCCAGCTCCAGTTCTACCCAAGTGACCTCGGGGACTTCGTCGTCAACTACCACACTGGGCGCCACAGGCGACCGAGGTGGCGGAGTCATCTGCGGCGGAACGTGTTCCGCTCGCGCCGGGAACAGGGACTCGACCACTCCACCGAGCAGAGCTGGCTGGAGAACCCGGGTCAGCGGCGGGGCCCGGGGGCGCAGCTTTCCTCTTACCATAAGGTAAGGCCGCCCCCATGGGTCCCGCTCCAGCGTCTCCATGAGCTCCTTATAAGCCGCGGCTTTCGCCCGCTTAATCTCCGCTCGGAGGGCATCTCTGGCCTCCCTGTATCCCACATGAAGCTCCGCCACTCGGGGCTCCGTATCTGCGGTTCGGCTACGCCTCCTACGGAGTCTGGTCCACCGGCGGTGCGCGATCACGCAGGCCTGCCGTAGCCTCGCGATCTCCGCAGACCACCAGTAGACCCGACGCCTCGGACTATAGGGTGGTGCCCTAGGCATACCCGCATCGCAGACACGAGTCATGGCCTCCCGGAACCACACCGCCTCATCGTCGATATCGACAGGCCTGTCCGGCGCAATGGCCAAGGCCTGTATGATGGCGGCCTCCAGGAGGACCTCCCGATTCAGTCTCCCAAGCACCCAGCGTGGCTCGCGTGGGGCCGGTATGACCGGCGCATCACCCGCGGGGGGGGAGACATCAAACCGAACGTATCGGTGATCCGCCAGTGTCTCCACCCCCACAACAACACGCCAGTCCCGCACACGGTGCGACAGCGAAGCGCCTGCGAACGATAGGTCGATAATCGAACTGCGCTCCGCGGCCACGAACGTGGCTTCGGCCCCGCGATTCTGGAGAACTAGACCGTGATTAGCGGCCCAGCTCTCCAGAGCCCTACCTCGTGGGTTCGTGTGCCGGGACCCCCAGGTCACTGACCAGGCGTTGAAGTCCCCGAGCACAAGAACCGGGTGAGGATGACAGGCGTTGACGACGTCGGTCAGTCGCTCCAGCGACTGCCGGTACTCCCCTATGCGTCGGTGTAGGCTCGGCGTGAAATAGACGGCCACGACCGCAATCTCCCCCACACGCGCCGCTACGATGCCATGCTCCCTTGCCACGACAACAGGGGGGGGGGGCACCCATAGCGGCGTTGTACACCAGTGCCGCCGACCCGTCCAGGTCGACCACCCAGGCAGGCCCAAGGGGCCGGTGAGTGTACGGATCGGCGACAGCGGCGACGTGTATGGACCACTGTGCCATGCTCTGGAGCAGAAGACCCTGAGCATCGGCACCGTGGCCCACGTTCGCCTGCAGGATGCGGAGCTGGGGATCCATTATGGAACCATCTCCGCATCCCGCCGCGAACTTTGGGTGGAGCCCCCGCCTTGCGGCTTCGGCTCCCCCCCGGTGCAGGCCTTGCTGCCAACCCTATGGTCGGCCGGTTTGCCCCCCGCTGCACACCTGAAACAGTGCAGCGGAGCTTCGCATCCACCGGCCGTATGGCCGGGTTGGCCACAGCGGAAGCAGCGGTCACCGACCGTCACCGCCGCCGTGCACTGCACCCCCACGTGGCCGACCGACAGGCACCTAAAGCACCTGGTCGGTCGAGCCTGCAGGAGCCGGACCTGCACCCGCACCACGCCTCCAACGGCGAGGAACCCCCGGTCGGCAGCCTTTTTGGCTGCTGCGATGGGGCAGCCGACAACTGCCGCCCCCAGTCCACGGCGGCCGAAGCGGATTGCTCCGACCTTCACCGCCTCTAGGGGGCAGCCCCCGGCCTCCGCCACGGTGAGGCGGATTTGCTCCGCCGTGATGGAGTCGTCCAGGTCCGAAATGCGCATTTCTGCGCACTTGTTGGGCCTGGACACCCGGACGTCGGCTGCATCCAGCGTGTCCCGAAGCCTAGCCGCTAGGGCATCGGCCTGGGGACCGCTTGAAGCGCCGGGGATCTCCAGTAGCCGAGCACCCGTCCGAGTGGGTTTCACCCGGATGGGACCCGGCATATCGAGAGCCCTCATGTCAACGCAGGCTCTCGCCTGCGTGACAATCTGGGCGTACTGCACGCCCCTCTCCGCCGCCTCCGCCGTCATCGTTAGCACGACGGCGGTTGAGCGGGGGACGCGCAGCCTCCCCGGCACTCCCCTCGCAGCAGCCGCAGCCTTCTTGGCATTTTTGGCTGCCTTCCTTTTCGCCTTGCGCCGTTTCTTGGAGGCTCCGGCCACCTCCCAGCCTCCCTCCGGCGGGGAACCTGTAGGGGCAATCCCCACCGGGGTCCGGGCTGGCGCTGGGGCTGAGGCTAGGGCCGGGGACTTTTTCCCCTTGCCTTTCCCCTTCCCCTTGCCTTTGGCCCGGGCACCCTGGGAGCTCCCAGCCTCCACGTCGAGAGCGACAGTGGCTCGAGCGACCGGAGCGGCAGGAGTGGCAGGCGCAGCGGACGGGCTGCGGGCCGACTCCTGCAGGGCCTCTGCGACCGCCGGACTGGTGAGACCTCTTCTCACCGCTCCGGCATATCCCGTAGGCGGCGCCAAGGGCGGGCGGCGGCTGGAGTCCATGACCGCCTCCATGAACCTCCGGGTGCGCTCCTCCTGCGTCACCTGCCACCTCCGCTGCTCAGCCAGCGCCGCCTCCTGCCGCTTTTCCATGGCGGCCATTGCCGCCATGCATGCCGCCAGTGGGTCTGCGGGCCTAGCCGGCTGCAGCACCGGCGACTCCAGCCGAACGGGCTGTGCCAGTGACACCGGCCGCACCGGTGTCTCCGGCCGTACCGGTGTCTCCGGCCGCACCGGTGTCTCCGGCCGCTCCAGTCGCACCGGCGGCCTTGACCGCACCGGTGTCTCCGGCCGTACCGGTGCCTCCGACCGCACCGGTGACCTCGACCGCACCGGCGACAGCTGCGGCGCCGACGGCACCGGCCGCTCCGGCTGCACCGCTAGTCGCCGCCGCGCCGACCGCGTCACGCGCTCCGCGGGCAGCCCGGCGACGACCTGACGGAGGTTCGCCATTTCGGCTGCCATCTTCTCCATCTCCTTGCGGTGCTCAGCCGCCGTACGCTCCACGCTGTTGAGGAGCTCAACTTGCCTCCTGCCAAGTTGAGCTCGCTCGTTCCGGGACTCGGCCAGCTCCGCCTTGAGCAGCTCAAACTGCTCAACGAGGCGCGTCGCAGCCAGCCGGACCCGGTCCTCCTCCGGCGTTAGAGCTCCAGAGCGGGCCCCGGCCAGTCTCTCCAGGGCCTCCATCACGTCCCTGGACGTGGAGCCGTCGGTACGAAGCGCGGGCGCCGCCGAGACGGAGGGACTCGGCGGCGCTCTCGCATCTTCCCCAGCTGAGGCCCGTGAGGGGGCGGCTTTGGTGCCCCCACCCTGCAGCTTTCGGCGGCTAACCGCAACCTGCTTGGGTGGGGGGGGACGCATCGTCTCATCCCCACCAGAACTACTTGAAGACGAGTCGGTCAGAGTCAGGTCGAGATCCGACTCAGTCTTATCTGGGGGGATGATTTTTTTACGGCGGTTGCGCTTCCGCCGTGCAGATTTTCGGGTCTGCAGACCCACCGGGCTGTTTGCCCTGCTCCTCTCAGTGGCGGTGTCGAAGTCTTCCGACACCGTCCCTGCTTGTGACGCGACCTCCGCGTCTTGGTGCTGCGCGACCTCCGCGCAGACTGTTTCACTTGGTGATGGTTTTTTATTTTGTTTTTGTCTTGTATCCATTCAAATCCCACGAGTTGAGACGATTTAAGATACACTTCCCGGGTGACGCTCATTCCGAGAAGCGGGGTACATACTGTGGAGTTCCCCAGGTATCCACAGGTTTTAAGCGACTTCGCTGTCGGGTTTTCAAGACTTTTCCTTGTCGCGGGCCGGCCAATTAAGGCAAGCCCCGCGGCCTTCAGGATACCGGCTTCCCAAGTGTGGCTAGCACTCAGGTCGTTGTCGATATCCTGGAGGTTACGCGACGCGGGAGAGCAGCCAACTCTCCCAACACCGACGGTGGCACGAATGCCTGCCAGCCTCTGCGCGAGCAGTAGGCCGGCCCGTCCCTGGATCCCATGGATCCTTGTGTCGCCCCCATGTCCCCTCTGAAAGCAGAGGGATACCGGGAGCGACAGGCTAGCCCTAAAAAGGGCTGTTTGGGATGGAAGGGATTCTACGAGTCCCTTCCCGCGGGCCTTGCAGACCCGCCATACCACGACCCCCCCAGGGTCAGCTAGCCCTAAAAAAGGGCTTGTCGGGTTATTTGTCGACGGCTAGCAGAGCTCCTTCTCCTTGGAGTCAGAGTCTACTAACCGTCGTCCAGGGTGCACCAGCCTCCCCGCTTCCGTTCCCCAGGACCGCGGTCCAGAGGGAAAAGAAACAGGTAAGCCAACGTGGAGGTTACCCAACCCGCACCCCTGTTTGTAATGATTAAACCTATTGAGAAGAACTGTATATCTGTTTGATTGATTCTTAACTGCTTCAATCTGCCCGTATAACGTGTAAAGTTATTAATATAACTAAATAAGGTTGCCTGGAAGAAATCGCTTCCAGTGATAATGCCAACCATTGTACATTAAACTGTATGCATGCTACCTACAAGTTCTACTATAATCTATTGGCGTACAATTAAGAATTATCTATCGATCTATCTAAATAAAACTGATTATTTCTTAACTAAATCAAATGTAGACACTGTAAGACTGAATCAAAATAAAAAAATCAATGAAATTATGTAATCGTGATAATAAACTATAGGTTACAAGGTACTCCATTGTTTTTAATAGCACAAAGGGAAACGCGACTCAAAAGGTTTTGACGTCGGATAATGTTGTGTTATCGCTGTTTGCATTGCCAAAATAAAATGTCAACCGAAATATACTCTTTTATTTACATTAGTAAACATCCCACTGGATCCCTTCTTCATCCGTGCCAGCCCCGGTTGCATTCAAAGCCTCACCTTGAAGGCCACACTCCTTTCATAATGGAAAGGCGTTTTATTTATTTATTTATTTATTTGGACAACCAGTAGTTGCTACATTACACTTACATCTAAAACATGCACCTTGATATAAAGTTTAATGCACAACATTTTAAGGTGTCACAGCATACAAATAGTAACACCGGTGTGAAAAAAAAAACAGTACTAAATACAAAGTAAAAAGTACTTAAACAATTAACAAAAAATTAAGTAAACGTGTATATGAGCTAAGTTAATTTAATTTCAACTCCATAACAACCCTTTTGAAAAGTGGTAGTGTATCGGCGAATAAATCCACATTGCCACACATTTCATTGTATATCTTCGATAAACGGGATATGGTTGAATGCTGTTTTAAGTTAGTTCTGGCCAATGGCTGATGAAACAACCCTACGTTAACAAGAGCACGTCTAGGCACACGTCGCGGTACCCTGATACTGAACGAATTCAAGAGCATCGAACAGTCGAATTCATTTCTAACCACCTTAAATAGGAATATCAAATCATGTAGTTGTCGCCGTATTGACAGACTATCCATTTCAAAGTGTCTCAATTTATCATTATATGAAGGCGGTACTCTATGTAACCCACAAGAAAAAGCAAGATGTCGGAGGATTCTCTTTTGGATGCGTTCCATTCGAAGTTGATGCACAGCGTATTGAGGTGACCAAAACACAGAGCAATACTCAAGTTGACTTCGTACAAGAGCATCATAAATAACTTTTTTTGTGGCTGGTTTGCGAAATGGTCTACCATTTCTAATGATGAAACCCAGCATTTTAGATGCTTTCTTTATAATGTTGTCTATGTGGGACACAAAAGTTAATTTAGAGTCGAAAAGAACGCCCAAATCTCTCAGCTCTTTCCGTTCCTGTACCGTTGCCGTTGTTTTTTCAAATATGGAATGTTAGAAGAAGGAAGATGGCGTATCATTTGATTGTATTAATGTAAAAGTTTAATTTTTTGACAATTTCAAGGTGTTGCTGACCTGAATATTTGGTAAAAATTAGTCTTGACTTTTTTTTTAATATAGAACACGTCAATTAGACTTCGCCTTGCCTGATGGTAAGCTGAAGGCAAAGTCTCAGAAAAGAGGGTCAACATTAGTCACACATAGGTACCATTACGTGACTTTGGGTGTAGTAGGCCTTACCAGGTGCGAGGGATAAACCTGTCAATTTCTCCTCCGGCAAGCAACAACGAGAGCCTCTGTGGTTTGGCGGTAGTGAACGCGAAGGAGGCGCGGGCTCGAACCCCGCTCAGTGCAAATATTTGTTTGCATGAATATGGGTATTTGCATTGGTGTGGTCGTGCCTCGGAGAGAACGTTAAGCCATCAGTCCCGGTTGCCATACCAACATCCATGGCAGTCGTTACGGGTTGTTGGAGCCCTAAAAAGTCCAATAACTGGTCTAACTGCAATGTTTCGATATCGCCTTTGGGTTGTGGAGGTTATATGGCAATCGCTTCCCGAAAAATATTGAAGTTTAACCAAATCCGCAGTAAGACTGGTAAAACGGACCCCAGACACAGAGGTGAAAGCTTCGAATGCGACTGGGATTAAAGCTACCAAGAAGAGGAACCAACAACGACCTTCATACGCCGTGCGTTTTAGTAGGTTCGAGTTTGACATAACCTCTCCCACCTGCTCTGGCGGGGAGGTATCCGTGAGGATTTTTCGCACGTTAAAAAAACCAACATCCTTGAGACCCTAGGTAATCTAACAGTTTGCGCGAGAGGTAGGCTTATCAGCTATTAGATACAATTGTCTAAGCAAACTGCGTCGAGCATAGTGCTGCGACAGCCTGTTGTGTTCCCAGCGGTGAGCAGGGTAGCCAGTGCTCACTGGAGAATTTGTGCTGTCAGTGGGATGACTAAAGGCTTGTCCTGCTTTGTCCTCTACACTGACGGCACAGAGACTCTGTGCTTACAGGGTCGGCAGCGCGAGTGTGGCTTCTCTGGTGCTACACACGTTGATAACTCACTTGTACTTTTCCACATTACTTTATTGCTTATTACACCTTACCGGTTTCGCCTTACGGCATCCTCAAAGGTTTATAATGACATTTAAGAGTACAAGTGAGTTATCAATATGTGTAACAACAAATTCCACCAAGTGCCATCAATCTACAGTATAAATAGCCACGGTAACCACTTTCCATCAGGTGGGCCGTGCGCTTGTCTGCCACCTAAGTGGTTTAAAAAAAGCCTCATATGCAGCATAGTGGTCGTTGGTCGGTCAACAGGGACGTCCCCCTGTTCGACCAATGACAATCAAGGCTCTCAAGGCTGTCTCAGCGCCGTGTTCGAGCATTGATCGAGAGTTTCAAAACTGCTTAGAGAATTGCACGGCAGATACTCCCGGAAGAGCTGACATAAACATTTATTTAGTGATGTCATTGAGAACCCAGTTTATTTCGGCTTCATAGTTGTTATTTTCATTGGCGAAGGTGAATCCGGCCTAAATATACGTGTTGTTTAAAATCTGTAGTGGTCCGGACATTAAAAATGTAAAATAAATGACTAACATTATCTAGGTTAGGTTCAATTTTTTAAAAACGCACTTAAAGAAACATTTTTATTTTACTTAGCATAAAAAACAGATATACACAGTACAGCCATATGTGAACAAGAGCCAAGTAGAAATAAAGGCCGCCTCTCAGCTTAATGCTGTCCGCGTTGTGTGCAGGCGGACAGCGCTGATTTTCAGAGACGGCCGGACAGTGGTTTTGACATCACTTTAATCCAAAAATGCTATAAAAAACTACAAACCTTCATGCATCATGATGGTTTGTATTTTTTTATAATTACGGCTGTAAATCCGTATCGCTACGACGGTACTTCCCCAGTCGGACTGCTCAATTGGACGCAATTGAGCAGTCCGACTGGAGAAGTACCTCCGCCCTACAGATCACCACGGCCATAATAACCTCGTGTTGTGTTCGCAGCGGTGAGTAGTGCAGCCAGAGCTCACTGGAGAGTTGTGTGCTGTCAGTGGGAAGACCAAAAGCTTGTCCTGATTCGTCTTTTACACTGACGGTACAGAAACTCTCAAAGCTTAGAGGGTTGGCAGCGCGAGTGTGACTCCCTTGGTTTTGTACACGTCCATAGGCCACGGTAACCACTTTCCTCTGCCACCTCAGTGGTATAAAAAAAATATAGAGATGGATTGACATGCAGCTGAGGTTGGCTTGAACCTCAAGGATGTTGGTAGGGCTCTGGACATCCCACATAAATGGTCATACATATTATAAAAGCAGTCTCCGTACAATGGTATCTTATCGCAGAATGGTCTGTTTGTTCAGATAGACGCGAAGAGCTAATAATAGCTAACTTTAGGGAACACTAGTTTGCTTATCGTGTTATCATAGTACATAGGTATTAGATAAGTAAAGTCAGGTACTGGACAAGCCTTTGATAACAATGAAGGGGAAAGAATGATACATAGATACATATGTGACGAGAAATAATAGTTAGCGCTTTTATCTTTAAACTATCGCGGTGCCGTTAACAGTGCCGTTAAAAGCTGACATAGTGAATATGGTGTGTTACCAGCCTTACCATTAACTTTTTTTATAGGTGGCAGACAAGCACACGGCCCACCTGATGGGAAGTGGTTACCATTTATAAAAGTAATGGAGGGTAGGCGAACAAAAGCCGTTGAGGCCGCCAAGCTGAGTGCCATCATTGTAACATTACTTAGTGTATGTAATGGTGACCCTCTTTCCTGAGACTTTGCCTTTAGCTTACCATCAGGCAAGGTGAATTCAGGTTGGCGTGTCCTAGATAAGAAAGAAAAAAAAAGTCTAAAATTTAATACCATTGTTAGCAGAGTCTGTAGTAAGACAGTGGAATCAAAGAATCAAAGAATCAATTTCATTTATTCAGTTTAGGCACATAGAGAGCAAAATTTTACAATTTTTTATTTTGAACGTCAAAATTTTACAATTATGTATGTCAAGAAGTAATATAAAAATATTAAATAATGTAAAAATAAACCATTGGAAAATGATTCTTTCGCTGGTTCGGTAGATTAGTTCTACTGAGAAGATACCAGCAAGAAACTCAGCGAACTACATTAGAATTTAGATTATTTTTCTTTTTTAAATTTTCTTTAGTTTACATTTTATTTTGTGCGAGCAAGCAAGAGACTTATGTTGACCACGCATTAACATCATTAAGGTACTCGTCCACTTTATAGATATGGATAGAGATATGGATTTGCTTTAGAAGAATCGAAACCCTGCACAAACTGACCACATGACGATAACGGTAAATTATATCTGTCCTATGACTTACTTATTTACTGAGAATCTCCACGTGGAGAGCACTTAAACCGTACCCTGATTATGAAGTCTAATAGAACGATAATAATGAATGACAATCGGGTAGTTTCCTGAGTCATCGAATTATTACCAATACTACTTAATGTCTTAGTATTTTATATAAATATATGCATAGTAAACTAAGATATTACCTAACTAAACTGAAACTATGACTTATCATTATTTTTAATTCCCAAAATAGGTCAAAATATAAACAATCGAAATAAAGCAATATTCACAACTGTTTAGATTCCGTATTAAATTTCAATTCAATCTTATTACGCACTGTATAGGTGTAAATGCAACATAGACTGAGATAAATGCGATATTCTCTTGCACTCCATACATTTTCACTACGCGCCAGCGCGCTGTGACGTCACCACGTGCCGCCATTTTGTATGGAGCGTTTTCGGGCGGCTCGAGAAATTGATTTTTTTAAATCAAATATCTTTAAAACTATGTGTCATAAGAAAGTTTCACTTTTACAAAACATTATATTATTGTAAAATGTACAGTTTACGATAATTAAAAAAATAGGACACAATCCTATTAGCAGTTGGTATTAGGTACTATAAGGTTATGGAAAAAAATCCGGGGATGATAAATCTAACCTTACCTACAATATAGACTAATAATCAACGTTGCAATAAAATTGTTTTGATATTAGGAATCTAGATAATTTGAAGCTACAATAAAAAATAACATTGACTTCATTAGTCATCTTCTCTCAATACACAATGCAGTTCTTTCAAGTAAGAAGTTTGTTTTGTTTGAATGTTGTTTGAGAAATTGAAAACAATTGAATGAAATTTTAAAGCGACGACCTCCGTGGCGTAGCGGTAGAGCATTCGACTGCTATGCAGGGGGCACGGGTTCGATTCCCGCTCAGTGCAAATATTTGTATGCATGAATATGTATATTTGCATTGGTCTGGATATTTCTATGTATTTACAAAAAAAAAGTATCTAAGTATGTTTATCCGCATTCTAGATTCCATAACACAAGCTAGTTAAGCTATGCTTACCATGGGTCTAGATAGCGCGTTATGTAGAATGTGTGGAATATTTATTATATATTATTTCAATTCAAATCGATTAAGATTTCTTCTTACAGGGTCGGCAGCACGGATGTGACTCCACTGGTGTTACACACGTTCATAGGTCATGATAACCACTTTCCATCAGGTGGGCCGTGTGCTTGTCTGCCACCTAAGTTCTTAAAAAAAAAAAAGTTCAGTCGGGGTTCGAACCCGCGATCTTTCCCTTTTCGGGGTTCGCCTGACCCGATTAATTTTTTTTGTATCTTACCTAATCGACTTGAATAGTTACCACACTAAATGCTTTAAAATTTCATTCAATTGTTTGGGCGGAGTCATCAATGTTTAAAAATGATTGTAACATTATTCATTGGTTCCGATAGTTCGAACGAGTATCACTAGATGGCTCTCACCGTCTCCGCAAGACGAATATATATAGGAACATTGGCTTCAGACGAGGTTCGATGACTCAGTGGTTAGAGGATTCCCCCTGTAAGGCAAAGATCACGGGTACGAATCCCGTTTGATCCGATTTAATTTTATCTATTTTAATCGATTAATTTGTTTTATTTTTAGCTTTAACTAAGCTTGGATTTTTTTTACTACTTAAATGGCAGACAAGTACATAGCTCACCTGATGACATACACGTGCTGCCGGCTCTGTAATAACTTCCTGATGTTCTTCTTGAAGAACCTATATTGTAGTAGAAAAATCACAGCAGGGAAATCATTCTATAGACTAAGCGTGGATGTTTCTAGGTATAGCTTCGTGATTGAGGAGTTGGCCCTAAGAATTGCGATCGAGAGATTCAAAATTCATCTTCGTCATTACACCCACCACCCTGTCCTAATATACCCACACTTCATTGTGTTCAGATGTGTCTTTTTAATGTTATATTTACAAATTCAGTTCAAAAATATTTTGTCTGTTTAGAAACTCATTTAAAAGACTAAAAACCGAATTTGAAGCACTTTTTCTTTTTCCTTTTTTCATGCGCAAAATCCCCATCGATACTCCCCCACCAGAGCCGGTGGAAGAGGTTATGTCGGACTCGAACCGATCAAAACGCACGCCGCCTGTGGGTCGTTTTTGGTTGCCGAAGGTGGGGTTAACAGGCATATACCTCGCACCCCGGCCGACCCAGGGCCATCTCTCTCGATCTGGCCCTCTCCTCGGGAGTGCCCGACTCGTCCCCGGAAATAGGGAGGCGTGTGAGGCGCGCCACCGCCGCTGCCTGCGTCTACCAGGGTGACAGGCAGCTCCACCCGTCACCCCCAGGCCTGCGCTCATGGGGGGCGGAGGTCATTCATCGGAAAATCGAAGCACTAGTTAGTCAGTCCAATGATGGCCGTTTTGACACGACTGCTTTTGCTCATTTTCTCTATTTTCGTGCGCTTAATATTGGACAACGAACTGTTAGACGAATAACTAAAGAAAAATATGGCGAGACTGGCGCAGAAGAAAATAAACTTCACACACCAAAATCTAATCCATTCCTACTCTTTCTTGAATGACTGTTGTCTCGATTTTAAGTGCTAATGACTTTGGTAGTACATTGATCTGCGAATAAATAAAGATCAATGTCCTAACCTATTTATTTACGTTACCTACTTATAATTACATCTGCTCAGAGTAATAACTTGGCTCCAGTTTTAGAAACGCTGTATTCATTTGTAGAATTAGTTAAAAATACATTAAGGGTATTTATTTATAGGCAGTCTGTCTGGAGCTATGCTCAGAATCGTTCTAAATATAATTATATCCAGTGGCTTGTGCTCCAATATTACTTTCGTGAACGACTATGACCTCCTGGGCCCTCATTATGCTTGACCTGCAAACCAACCGTAACGGAACTAGGTGCGTTCGCAGTAGCCGACGCCCTTTGGTTTAATATTACACCAGGCCTTTCTACTATAGCAAAACCACTGTCATACCAAAGACACTGCGAAAAGTGGCATTAAATTTTAGACTTTTTTTAATACCACTTGGTTGGCAGACAAGCACACGGCCCACCTGATGGATAGTGTACCGTGGCGTATGAACGAGTGCAACACCAAGGGGGTCACACTCGCGCTACCAACCCTGTAAACACAAGAGTTTCTGTGCCGTCAGTGTAAAAGATATAGCAGGACATTGGTCTTCCCACTGACAGTACAAAATCTCTTTAGTGAGCTCCGGCTACCCTACTAACCGCCGGGAACACAACACAAGGATATTATGGCCGCGATATTCTGTAGGGCCGAGGTACTTCCCCAGTCGGACTACTCAATTGGACGGAAATACCGTCGTGTCCTACCTCCTGTAAATACTCTTAATGTTCAAAATTAAATGAAAATAGTTTCATTACACTTTTTCAATCACTCTGCGAAAAGCCTTTTAATTTTTGCTTTAACGTTTTAAAATTAGATGGATTTTTAACAGTGTCAGCGGTATGATAGTAGTTTCACTTTAGCAGAATCGAGGCCCTGTTCTAACATTTTTTTTATACCTCTTAGGTGGCAGACAAGCATACGACCCACCTGATGAAAAGTGGTTACCAAAGCCTATGGACGTTTGTAACACCAGAGGAGTCACACTCGCGCTACCAACCCTGTAAATAGAGTTTCTGTGCCGACAGTGTAGAAGACAATGCAGGACAAGCCTTTAGTCTTCCCACTGACAGCACAAATTCTCCAGTGAGCACTGGTTACCCTACTCACCGAAGGGAACACAACACTAAGTTATTATGACCACGGTATTCTGTAGGGCGGAGGTACTCCAGCCAATGGTTGCCTGGTAGAGATTGCCATGTACTGCCTGCACACATGCCACAAAGATGTACCTATTGTATTTTTTCTGTATCCCTTCTTTGTGTACTTGCAATAAAGAGATATATTATTATTATTACATCCCCAGTCGGACTGCTCAATAGGGCGGAAATACCGCCGTGTCCTCATTAATTACTACTAAATTATGTTAACCTTGAAATCGACAGTCTACTCCGTTACAACTGCGTTTAAAACTCATTGTCAAGTAGAATAATGCGCCTGTGTCTAAGATATATACGAGTGTACTGTGTCTGTGTACGTCTGCTTGATATATGATGAGTTAATTCGAGCGAGATGTTATCGCTGGCACAGCAAACTAATTTGATTCATTCAAATAGTTATAAAATACGGACGTTGACGTTAGGAGAGTTGTTAAATAAATATTAGAATTCAGTTTTTAATAGACTAAGTTCGTACCTACTAGACGTCGCTGTCCGCAACTCCTCACCCGCATAGTATACGGAAGCGTAAATTTTGCTGAAGATTACCAATTTCCTACTCTTAAGTTAGGATAAGATAATCTTTATTGTACACCAACAAATTACAGTACCTACATGTACGGACAACATTATGAAAAATGTACAAATGGCGGCCTTATCGAATCCTTAAGCGATCTCTTCCAGGTAACCTTAGGATGGAATGTTTTAACTGTCTTAACAAAAATAATTTCTTTTTCAGAAGATAAAATTTTAGTTTCTTTTCAAAAAAAATTCTATTAAGTATTAGAAAACTTCCAAAAAAGGGCAATATATTCTTTAAAGTCGACAGCCTCTGTGGGGTGGCGGTAGTGCATGCGATCTGTCACGCAACAAGCGCAGGTTCGATTCCCACCCTAAAGCCGGCCCCCCTGATTCCGAGACAAAAGAATGGATTACGACCATGATTAACCTTAACGCAAGGGTGATGATGAAAATCGTTGCCGAAATCATGCAACGACAAAGTGTAAATCCGGTTGCCAATGTTTTCTTTGGATCCCCCGGGGTCTGCTATCCTTTAACCGGAGACACGACGATATATCCATTCAATTGAGCAGCCCGACTGGGGAAGTACCACCGCTCTACAGAAAACCGCGACCATAATAACCTCGTGTTGTGATCCTGACGGTGAGTAGGGTAGCCATAGCCCACAGGAGAGATTTTGTGCTGTCAGTGGGAAGACCAATGGTTTGTCCTGCTTTGTCTTCTACACTGACGGCACAAAAACACTCTGTGCTTGCAGGATCGACAGCGTGAGTGTACCTAACTACCCTGGTGTTGTACACGTCCATAGGCCACGGTAACCACTGTCAACACACACGGATATTAAAAAAAATCATTCTTCCCTATTTCTTATTTTCATATTTGCTGCAACCAAGAAAGGGAAGCCTACGTAAGAGCGTCCTCCGTTGATCGGCAGGTGCACCGGCCAACTGGCAGGTGATACTGGCTTAAACCCGGAAGATGTCAGCAGGAAGTAAATACATGACTCCACATAATGAGATGACTCAGACGCGGTCCAAGTCGACCAAGTTTGCTATCCAGCGACACGGATGCGATGTATCTCCACCAAGGTCAACCGTTGACCGCTTGCACTGCGTCAGTGATTTGAGAGATTTTTGATGTACTTACAATATATGTACATATTTCTTAATTATACTAGGTATCGGGACTTCTCGCGAATTATATCTTGGAACTGGTCAAGTCGTGACCACGGGTGCTGCAACGCATCCGAAACGTCGGCAGAAATAGTAAGTTCCAAGATATAATTCGCGAGAAGTCCCGATACTTAGTATAATTATGAATTCACACCGCGAAAGTTTAAAAATAATATATTTCTTTTTTTCTTTTCTTCCTTAAAAACAAATTAGATCCTAAGAAGACTAAATGTGGACTTAATCCTCTGCCTGTCACTTTGGGAATTAAAAGACGTAAACTTATAATTAGGGTATTATTATTAAGGTAGTAATTTGACTTCTTGGCTTTTACGGGGACTGCTATCTGGCCAAAGTTTTCTCTTGTAAAAATTGCACGAAACATTTTTTTTTTACTAATATTCCCTCTAACCCCTCTTACTGAGCTAAATTACTTGTGTTAGGAGTGGGTCCACGTCGGTAGTGTGTGTGGCCAGGAATCGAGCCCGTGACCTTTCGATCGTTAGGTCGACTCCATATCCACTAAGCTACCGACGCTTTTGAAAGTAAAGTTACCGGCTTATACCTTGATCGCAGTCCTGTCACAAAATTTAGATACTCTTATATTAGAGATAGAAATCATGGCGTGCTACGGCGACAGAACCATAGATTTAATATCAAGTCAATCCGAAAAGTCAGTCGCGTTGTCCTCGGTAGAGTAGAATTTGGACACTCCATCTCTTCCCACGCGGTGTCGTACAAGGTAACTAAGGGATAGGGCTATTTAACAGACAGATATATACAGCCCAGATTCTACTTGGGTCAACAATGGTGCCCGGAGGACGGCAATAGTCTCACCCCCTATTACGTGGGACCGAATTTAATGATTGGTGAAATGTGGGTGTTAATTCACCACTGCCTAACTCTCCGGGGATAAAGGCGTGATTATATGTATGTATGTACCAATCCGCAAACGCTAAAACCTCGTTTCTTTCGCGACTTGGGGCTGAGATGGATACTGGTAACATTCCTACGTTTCAGCTACGGCGCGTGGCGTTCTTTCCCTTACAGGGAGAATACTCTGAACACTGAGCCACGAACCTGGCCTGAAGCCATCCAAATCGTCCTATATATCCGTCTTACGGCGATGAGTATCGGTAGATGACACCCACTGTCGAGGTCCGGTGGCTCAGTAGTGAGAGCATTCAGCTTACAGGGGTGCAAGATAAAGATCGCGGGTTTGAATCCCGCCTAAACTGAATTTCTATCCTAATCCTAATCCTATGTGGCATACAATCGCATGACCCACCTGATGGAAAGTGGAAAGTGGTTACCTTACCGTGACCTATGGACGTGTGTAACACCAGAAAAGCCACACTCGCGCTGCCGAACCTGCAAGCACAGAGTCTCTGTGCCGTCAGAGTAGAGGACAAGCCTTTAGTCATCCCACTGACAGCACAAATTCTCCAGTGAGCTCTGGCTACCCTACTCACCGCTGGGAACTCAACACGAAGTTATTATAACCGCGGTACTAACATCAACATACTAAATTATTTATAACCATACCTCATTTACCCAATTCTAATCATAGGTTGAGGAGTTATGAGGGAACAGATGAACCTACATACATACATAGCTTGTTAAAATCATAACCCTCCTTTCACCGTAGTCGAGTAAAAATTTCATCCAAAAACAGTTGTATCTGCTTGCAAGTTGCAAACATTGTTGTCTTGGGCCTCGCAGAACTTAGAAGGGTTCCACATCGACCGTGTGTTGTCAACTGGTGCAGTATCTACGCAAGCTTTTCACACTTAGTTTAACATCTCGATCGATGCTCAACATAAAAATGCTAAATAGTAAGTACTGCGTGCGTGGAGAGTCTGTAGGTCAAACACAGACGCAATGCGACGAAAGATGGCTGCAGCTTCTATAATACCTATACTAATAACTGGAACTAAGTACATTGGACACTATATTATCTATTTATCTATATTGTGACCTTTGTGGACTATGGGCCAGGCTCAGCCATCTTTGAAACAAAGGTTAGTTTGTTTTATTACCCGACGAGTATGTATGTTTGTATGAAGTTTTCTTTGTTCCCCTTCACAGGCCTAACGGCTGGACGGATACCGATGAATTCTCAAAGGGTCTCAAATGAATGGTATTCTACCCCTGAGTGTCATAGGGTACATAAACAGTCAACAAAAAGTATACGGTGGATTTTTGGCACTTATCTACGTAGGTCTAAACAAGCTTATAGTTAAAAACCCGACTGCTGTCTAAAAGATCGAAACAAATTTGTATGTCTTTGAAATATTTAAATTACCGGCACAGTCAGCCACGAAGATTCCCGGGAATTATTGCCAGTACCGGAACTGGATAAAAGGTCAAAAATCCAGGGATTTCGAGAAACGGGTAATCTATGTAATGCGCCTGGTGTTGCACTCGTCCATAGATCACGGTAACTACTTCCCATCAGGTGGGCCGTGTGCTTGTCTGCCACCTAAGTGGTATAAAAAAAATCACAGTGAGTAATCTCGAATAATTATATTATTTACGTATTAATTACTTCTAGCCATGTAAATTGCTAGGACCTTATCCTTGGGATCATGTTTACTCTGCAAGTATTACGTTACGAAGCAGTGTCACATAACCGAAGCCGCAATAGAATGACATAATCTATAACATTTTATTCTTTTCCGCGGTAGCCTAATGGTTTGGGTGATGGATAGTACCGCGGTAGCCTAGTGGTATGGGTGATGGACTGCTGAGACGGGGTCTCGGGTTCGATCCCAGGTTTTACCACGGCACACACCTATGAATTTTTGATGCTTTTCAAAGTTATGTGTGTATTTATCGCAGGTTTATAAGTGCCCGGTTAATGGCAATAGGCACGCCACCTATTACATTGGGACCTAAACATAAACTGGCGAAATGTGGGTGCTAGCACCTCTGCCTACCCCTTCGGGGATATAGGCGTGAGTTTATGTTATTTTTATGGCCAATTCTCGTAGGTATTAAAAATCTGTTCAAAATTTCAGTCTCGATCTAATTTCAACCTCATATCAGATTTTTATTACAGAATTAGCTCTCTGATCAATGTTTGTGTTTCCGTCATCACATGTTCGGAAATCATAGAAACTACCGATTGACGGACGAGGTTCTGCGCAGGATTACCTCTCAAAGTTAGGAGGTCACACAACAGTCGCTCACGTAAATGCCATATAAACCCAACCAGACCACTAAGACCACTGGCTAGCAGGTAAGGATGATGAATCTAACAGTCGGAAGTGTCGCATTTTTATACATATAAGACTAACTATTACCCGCGACTCCTCCCGCGGGTACGTAGCTTATCGCGACAAAAATAGCCTATATCTTTTCTCAAGGTCGAATCTACCTCTATATCAAATTTTATCAATATTGGTTCAGCGGTTTTGGTGTGAAAGCGTAACATACAGACAGACAGAGTTACTTTCGATTTTTTAATATTAGTATGGATTCATTATTGTTATCAAGAAAAGTAACAGCTGTCTTCGTTCGATCGATAGATTGTAATATGTATAATAAATAACAGTAGGTATGCGGTATTGGTGCAGCTCACGACTCCAGCCATGGCGCAAGGTTACCAGTAGGTATGCCGCAGTATGTTTATATAGACTAAAAGATGTTATACTTTTGTATGTACTCACTTATCTTCTTTCCTTTTTGCTCATAAAAATCGGATAGTAGTCGTGACACGATTACCCCCGAACAAAAACATTTCGGGGGAATCGAGAACGGGGATCAAGTAAACCAAAAATCTTCAATATTGCTTTTCAAATGCGTTTTATTGTGTTATTGTGATACCTATATATATACCTACTTGCTTAACAACGCTTACAAAACTTCAAAATAACTAATGTTTAGCCATATATGTATAGTATTTATTTACTACACAACAACTAGCCCATCGCAGTTCAATGCTGGACTAGGTCTATGGCCTACCGTTACCACTGCAGATATTCGAGTTTCCACGCTGGCCAGACAGGCAGGTAAAGGGTTTTGTTTTAAGTTTTTTTTCTCTTGCAGTGAGTCTGTGTATATTTTTCCGTTGGTCGCCTCTTACTACACACTTCAGATGAAATGGGATGGTGATATTTGTATTCTTTCTCCGTCACCACACGTATTAATATACAAATGGTTTAACAAATGGGCTACTGTACATGCATGCACCGGTTCACAACGCGGCCTCATAGAAAACTTCGACACCGAACGCAGTGGGCCTTTTTAGTCAATGTAACCTACAATTTCTCTACACTACAATTTATACTGTTTCTACCTATACGGTCATAAAATGGTAATGTTATGTAGCGAGGTACCTACCTACCTTCCTACAACTTCGACCTCCAGAGCGTCTGGGTTGACCCGCGCTCACTATCGATCGACATGCGGCCGGCGCATGCTACTTGTAGCTTACCTACGTAATAACCTTAATTAGCTTGGATTGGAACTATGGTAGACCGGGCAACAGCTAAACTCAAGGCCCCAGGTTGAGGATTTTGATACACTAACGCCTGTATGTCCTCTAGGGATAGACAGAAATGTTTACTTAAACCTGATTTTCAAATTTATGAATGAATTACTCAAAAACAATCCTCTACGGGGCACCATAGGGCAGATATCTATTGGGTTTTCTGTAGTAAATTCTCAGCTGCAATTTACCTAGTTTGAATCACGTAATTCGTTATTATCAGCAATGGTCTCGCGGACGCGATGGTTTGGGGAATATTATCCCTACAACACAGTTTAATAAAGTCCTACAGCATGTGTATATACAAATTGTCTAATCTACTTACGTCACATTATTCAAATTATTATAATATACCTACCTACCTAACTTCATTACCTACATACATCGCACCTCATAATAAACAGGTAGGCGTAGGTACAATCTATCAGTAAGTTAGCAATGATTTGCCAGATAAGAAAAATAGGTACCAAGTCTCCTATAGTGGCTATACTTAGGCGAGTAAATGTTTTTGTGTGAATCATGAACATTGTTTATCGTAATTCAGAATTCGGTACTTATTCATTTCAGAGATACGGGTAAGTGGATCTGCTTACTGGTCGGCTGTACTGCAAAGGCCCCAAGGTCAGTTTTGTCACCTGCTTAACATGCGAAGACTGACGTAGGCTTTCCTCTCGGGAATGTCAGACAGCAAAATTGTTCTCATGAAAAGCACCAATCGAAAAATTATAATCGAAGCAGCTAGTGAAACAGGCCCATGGGGCACGCTAAGCCATTGGCCATATGTATGGGGCAATGGCCTAGTGATGAACGGTTGGCATAGTAAAATCATAGCGCGCATAATCGTGACGTCGGTTTTTTTGCACGCAGAGTAATCGTGGCTAATCGACGTGAAGACGTTCTACCAGGGTTGCGATGACCTGCCGTGATTTAGAATAGAGGATTCACACTTTTACGTAAATAGACATAGGTACCATGTTGACTTTGTGATACAAATTCTACACAATGCTAATTTTATTTTGTGACTAGCTGACCCACCCCCGCTTCGGTCGGGGTATATTTTGAAGCTTCATATCCCTTTGAGCCCGTATGTTTTAGTCTTCAAAATATGTTTGCCGTATTTGTTAACGTTTATTATCAATGCTCCGCTCCCTTAAGTAGTAGCGTGATGATATATAGTTTAAAACCTTCCTCGATAAGTGGACTACCCAACACTGAATCATTCAAATCGGACCAAGTAGTTCCAGAGATTAGCGCGTTCAAACAAACTTTCATTAGTGTTGATTTTCATTGATTTGTTTCTTTTGTATGATTAGGTAGGTACAAACATCAGTCATCATCAATGGGGAAAACGATTATTGATGAAATTCAGCGCCATTCATATGACTATGAACCACTCCAGTAGATGACATAGTTTACATATATTTTATGCCTCTGCCCGGCCGCAGAATATTTCAATACCCTTGTTCGAACACAGGCAGACGAATACTTACGTATTGTCACAGATAATATAATCCTTATAGAATGGTAAATATCATGAGTTTCCTTAAGCAAATGACTAACCATTTAGAAGAAACCTTACACAAAGATTCAAAAAGTAAATCTAAATAAAATGCAGCAATGAGTTCAATCATTTATTTTGAGATACTGATAACTTAATACCGGAATGTGTTTAATCGACCTCCTCGATGGTAGGTCCCGCGCCGCCACCGGGAGCCGCGCCTCCAGCCCCGGGTGCGCCGCCGGGGAATCCGGGCATGCCACCGGGCATACCGCCAGGCATACCACCGGCGCCCTGGTACATCTTCGTGATGATGGGGTTGCAGATACCCTCGAGCTCCTTCTGCTTGTGCTCGTACTCCTCCTTGTCAGCCAGCTGATTGGAGTCAAGCCACTTGATGGTGTCGTTGCACTTGTCGAGAATGATCTGCTTGTCAGAGTCCGTGATCTTGTCCTTAAGCTTCTCGTCCTCCATGGTGGACTTCATGTTGAAGCAGTAAGATTCCAGCGCGTTCTTCACCTGGATGGTCTCCTTCTGCTTCTCATCCTCATTCCTGTACTTCTCAGCCTCGTTCACCATGCGCTCGATCTCCTCCTTCGAGAGACGGCCCTTGTCGTTGGTGATGGTGATCTTGTTCTCCTTGTTGGTAGACTTCTCGACGGCAGACACGTTCAGGATGCCGTTGGCGTCGATATCGAAGGTGACCTCGATCTGCGGCACACCGCGGGGCGCAGGTGGAATGCCAGTCAGCTCGAATTTGCCGAGCAGATTGTTGTCTTTGGTCATGGCACGCTCACCCTCGAACACCTGGATGAGTACACCAGGTTGGTTGTCGGAGTAGGTGGTGAAGGTTTGGGTCTGCTTGGTGGGGATTGTGGTGTTACGCTTGATCAGAGTGGTCATGACGCCGCCAGCAGTCTCGATACCGAGCGACAGCGGGGTCACGTCGAGCAGCAACAGGTCTTGTACTTCCTCAGACTTGTCTCCGTGCAAGATGGCGGCCTGGACGGCGGCGCCATAAGCTACGGCCTCGTCGGGGTTGATGGATTTGTTCAGCTCCTTGCCGTTAAAGAAGTCTTGAAGGAGCTTCTGCACCTTGGGGATACGAGTGGAACCTCCAACTAAGACAATGTCGTGGATTTGAGATTTGTCCATCTTGGCATCGCGAAGGGACTTCTCGACTGGCTCCATGGTGGACCTGAACAGATCAGCGTTCAGTTCCTCGAAGCGAGCCCTGGTGATGGATGTATAGAAATCGATACCCTCGAACAGAGAGTCGATTTCGATACTGGCCTGGGTAGAAGAAGAGAGAGTTCTCTTCGCCCTTTCGCAGGCGGTGCGCAGTCTTCTGAGAGCCCTTTTGTTGGTGGCCAAGTCCTTCTTATATTTCCTCTTGAATTCCTGGACAAAGTGATTAACCATGCGGTTGTCGAAGTCCTCTCCTCCCAAGTGCGTGTCACCGGCGGTGGATTTTACTTCGAAGATACCATCTTCGATGGTCAAGATGGACACATCGAAAGTACCACCACCGAGATCGAAAATCAAGACATTTCGTTCTCCGGTACCCTTCTTGTCAAGACCGTACGCAATCGCAGCAGCAGTAGGTTCATTGATGATACGGAGAACGTTCAAACCAGAGATGGTACCCGCATCTTTTGTGGCTTGTCGCTGTGAGTCGTTGAAGTACGCTGGAACCGTGATTACTGCATTCTGCACCGTTTTACCGAGGTAAGCCTCGGCAGTTTCCTTCATCTTTGTGAGCACCATGGAACTGACTTCCTCGGGGAAGAAGGTTTTGTCCTCGCCCTTGTAAGCCACCTTAATCTTTGGTTTACCTCCATCACTGACAACCTCGAAAGGCCAGTGTTTCATGTCAGCTTGTACTGTGTCATCTTCGAATTTACGCCCGATAAGACGTTTGGCATCTGTAACAACGAAAAGCCAAGTTAGATTTTGCTCCAAGAAACATTATGTAATGAACATTAGATTTAGATTTCCTCAGATTATTTTTATCATTCACAATGTTCAGAGACTCTAGTCTAGTATATTGGGTATCATCATGAAAATTTATGAATTTTCCAAGTATCAAAACTGTTCAAATCATCTCTAAAATTATTACGTTAATCACACAAATCATCACCTAAATCGATGTGTGCGTCATTTAGGAACTTTTTTAAACCGGTAAAAACTAAACCTACAAGACAAGTCTATCTATTACTCATTGAATCTAGGAATTACACGTCATTAATATTGAAATTTTGTTGAGATAGACTGACACTAACAACAACTGAATCATTTTGTTGTCAGTACACTACACTACAGCTTTACATCAGAATTATGATCAAGATTTCTACAGTGTACACTCATAGCCCTGCCCCGATTGCGCATTTGTACCACTAGAACTATTACCATGTATTGTTGATCGAACAAAATGCAGAACAAAGGCTTCAGTTACGTCATTCTTATTTAGGGTTGCTCATGTAAACATATGTTGCCCCAAGCATGATGTCTTTCCCATGAAAAGTTTAATTAGCGTACATATATATGGTTTATATTATTTGGTTACCGTCAAATTCCACTAACGAGCCCGATGATAAACTGGACAAAAGTTGGTTACCCCAGTTCTCAGTTATTCCAATTTAGTCATTCTAAATATATACGAGAAGCCTAACTCTAGATCGCGTTCCAAATGTATTGATCAAGCCTATATAAAACGGAACTGCATATTGCTCATCGTATTCCAAGAATATACACGATATCGTGAACATATTCCCCAGAAATCATCAAAAGACTTTTCTTTTTCGAACAAAAATACTGTACTGTATCGGCGGCAGGCGTGGGCCAGCCCTATACGATTGAGTGAAAAGACAAATAACCTATAAGTTATTTACCTACCGCATCGAACGCTGCCCTATTTCATAAAATAGGACGCGTCACTCATCGCTCAAATGGGTAAATGCGGAACTGGCCAACCATGTGTATGTTGAATCAGGTATAGATAAGTTATCATGTTAAGAATTATAGCTACATGACGCCGGCAAAATTAACATATCCGTATTGAACCTAAGTCTATACAAATTACAACGTGGTATTAAATTCTTAACAAATTATCAATGTAAGATTACAAATTGAACAGCCTTGATGCTTGACCGCCTTTACTGATGCCTCCGTGACCTAGATAGAGAGTAGGTAGTCAAGTACGTACCGAAGATGGTGTTGTTGGGGTTCATCGCCACCTGGTTCTTGGCGGCATCACCGATGAGGCGCTCGGTGTCTGTGAAGGCGACATATGAAGGCGTGGTCCTGTTGCCCTGGTCGTTGGCGATGATCTCCACTTTTCCATGCTGGAATACTCCAACGCAGGAGTAAGTGGTACCCAAATCAATACCTACAGCAGGTGCTTTGGCCATCTGCAACAATAAAAAATATCATGTAATAAAATACAAAGTCTACAGATCTAAATAAGCTGGTTTTGTGAACATTTATCAACCTAATTGTATTGAATGAAAACCAAAGGTTATGAGCTATGAGCGGCCATTTTGGTGGTGATTATAACGGGACGTGGGCTGCGTCCCACGTGGGGATTAACACCTGGTTTCAGATAGAACTCCAATATAAAGAAATGTACGCCAAAAATATTACAAGAATGGTTCTTTTAAACATACTAGCAGCGCATTGAAGTTGCAAGAACTGAGACCGCCATTGCTAGCAAAATCGATACGGTCGACATGACTGGAAAGTTCTCGAACGTAACTGAAGAAACTGTATTTATTTATAAGTACATAGTGCAGAATTCATTGAATATTCTTTGTAATTATACATGTGCTTTTGGGAAATGATGCACGTGCAAATGCAAAGTGCATCAGACAAAGAACAAGCACGAATACTAACCTTTAATGTTAAAAAAAGCCTTTTAATTATTAATTTAGTCACAAAATTTAAACAAATCAACACAAATCCAAGTTAAACACCGTCGAAAGGTTTATCTAGCAAAGTAATTGAAAATTAATTTCCGGCTTAATTCTCACACCGCACCATATAAAGACAAATTTTAAGATATATGTAGTCTATTACTAACAAATTTAGAACACGAGAGATAAAATAGAAGGAAAATTTGACTTACTTTGTTATCTATTTTGTAAAACTATCTCAGTCGTTGACTTGTTCAGTCGTAGAGCAAAACTCAGCAAAGGTGCGCGATTGACGGCTTCTTTTCACGAAATAAACTGGCGTTGGAATTTCACCAAGGAGTTTATAAGCGGGGAGCATGCGTCAATCGACGTCACGCGGAGTTTCTGGAATCTTCCTCGGTATCGACCAATGGGATGGGCTCCCTCGTAGCGTGCAGTCTTCTCATTGGTTAGGGCGTCGGCAAAAAATTTATAGGGGGGATATTTCTTGAATACAATGGTGCCTAAATAGTGATGTCCTCTAGCAGCCGCATTGTTAACTATTTATCGATAATATTGAAATTCATTTTTAATTATTATTATTATGGTTTTAATGTTTTAAAATATTTAATAATTATGATTATCTCAGTTAATTTGAAAAATATTAGTCACAACAGAATAATTTTGAAGAAATTTAGTAAGATGTTTCATATAACTTGCTTTTATATTTTATTGGAAGCGTTGGTTAAATGAATGAAGAAGATTAGAAGCTAAAGAAAAAATATTCTTTAACTTCTAATGTTCTTCTTCTTCATCTTAACGTTAATCCAAGTTGCAACCGAAGCTTTAACCTCGGAGACTGGGATCCACCGATAACATCGATATTTACCGTGAAGTGGCTGCCACCTGACCTCCACAACCTAAAGGCAAAGCAATTAGTTTTTTTTTTGTTTTTTTTTTTTCTCTTCTACCCTCTGAACAACTATAAGTGATAAAATTTGCTCCTAGTTAAAGTTCGTCTTAAAAATAGTAAATTGTGCTAAATCAACGTCTAATTGCTCATTCTGTGCTAAATCTACCTAATAAGTGTGGGCAAATATAAATTCATGTAAAAACAAACCCGCGTCAGTTTGTGATAAATTGGTGACAAAAAAAAAAAAAGCGTGGGACTGTCTTCAAAGTGTGAATCTAAAACCTGTAAAATGAAGTGTTTTCAATGTGAGACCGACCACAATGATGATAATGGTGTGCAGTGCGATGGTTGCAAACGCAACCTCTGCCTTCAATGCAGTAGCCTAACTTCTAGCGAGGCCCGTGTCATGGGATTGAAGGGCAAGCGAACCCTACTGTTCTTGTGTCCCGCATGTCGAGAGGCCCTGTTTCAGGTGCCTAAATTGATTAAATCATACGATGGACTGCGCCAGGAACTCGACGATGTTAAGAAGATATTATCTCAATCTTCACCCACATCGGCATCCTACGCACATCCTATCCACACCGCGACAGGATCGGTAATAAATCAGCCTTCTCCTCTAAATACAGGCGCTATTTTGGAAGAAATAGCGGAACGGGAACGAAGAGCTCGCAATATAATTATGGTCGGTGTAAAGGAGTGCGAATCGGATGTTGGCAGCGATAGAAAGTCGCATGATGAGACATATGCAAGAAAGATAGTACAGGACGTAACCAGTGAGAGTGACCTTGGCTCAGAAGTGGTGACAGTGCAGCGCCTAGGGCGACGCGAACTAGGTAAAAATAGACTATTGAAAGTGGTTTTAACATCCCGTCAAGCAGCCATTCAAGTACTTAAAAATAAAAGCAAGGCAGGCAAAGAGGTAAGAATTTATGATGATAAAACACCTAAACAACGAGAGGAACTTAATCACCTTCGAGAAGCCCTTAAGTCAAGGATTGAAAAAGGTGAAACAAACCTTACAATCAAATATATAAAGGGAGTACCTAAAATTGTGGATCAAAAAAACTAATAGCTTCAAACACTGGCCCATACACTGACCTTACACTCATGTATACCAACTTATGCTCACTATCTGCAAAATTTGATTTATTCTTACAATACATGAACACATCAAAACCAACAATTGCAATCATAACAGAAACATGGCTCAATAGCAATGACCGTAATGGTACCTTTAATATACCAGATTATACTTTATTCAGACAAGACCGTAGACATAAGAAAAATAAATTTGAAGGTAAGACCAGAGGTGGAGGCGTTGCCATGTATATAAAGAGCAGCCTAAATGGTATTAAAATAGTAGCCCAACGCAACCATAGGTACATGTGTGAAGATGTGGAGGCGCTCTATATAGACATACAGTATAGTTCATATCATTTTGTAATAGTGGGCGTATACCGTTCAGATGATGTCGATGAAGGAGCCCAGAGACAGCACGACACTAGGCTATTCCAAAATCTGTCAACGGTGGCTGAAAATAACACGGTGATAATAGCTGGTGATTTCAATTATCCCACTATCAAATGGCCATTACACTTAGACCAAAATCTGACTGGATCAGCGGACCTATTTAAGAACATGTTTTTTGACTGCAACCTATATCAACTGGTAAATAGTCCCACAAGGTTCAGGCTGGATAATACACCCTCGCTCTTGGATCTAGTGTTGGTAAATGAGGAAACATTAATAAAAGATATAACCTTCAAACCACCTATAGGTAAGAGCGACCATTGTGTTCTAGAGCTTAGCGTACAGGTCCAAACACAAATATTAAATAATCCACTCAAACTTAGACGACTCTATCACCATATCAACTACGATTTATTCAATGTGGATCTGGTAAATAATCTCGAGGTAATTAATCCATCTGGCAACATTGAAAAAATTTGGGCAGAAACCTTGGCGGCAATTAATAATACAGTCGACAAACATGCGCCACAAAGAACCATGAACTTTAAGGCCAAAAACAAACCCTGGATTGATAAGGATGTTCTAGAACTAATAGCTAAGAAAAAACAACTATGGGATCGATACCGTTTGTCGGGGTTTGATGAGGATTACAAGATATTCCGAGACACTAGTAACAGATGCGTAGCACTAGCTAGGAAACAAAGAAGCCAATTTGAGGCTCACATATTGGACGGCGGTGACAAAGCCTTCTACTCGCACATTCGACGCAGCACCAGCACCAGGGTTAGCATTCCACAGGCCATGCGAAATATTAATGGAGACTTGATAACAGATCCAAGTGGTATAGCCGAGGTGCTTGCAGAGGAATTCCTGAAGGCATACACAGTTGAACCGGTTCTAGACCAACTACCTAAAATAACCAAGATCATGCGTGTGGAACACAGTTTGAGCGATATCACATTCACACTTGAGGATGTGGAAAAAGCAATGAAAGGTCTACATTCTCACTCTTCTGCAGGTCCAGATCAACTGCCAGGCTGTATTTTAAAAAACTGTGTGCATATACTGGCGCCTATCTTGACACATCTAATGAATGAATCCTTTGTAGCGGGACACTTGCCACAGGACTGGAAACACGCCATAGTGACCCCAGTATTTAAGAAGGGGGATAAACAACAGCCTGGTAATTTTCGCCCTATCAGCCTCACCAGTATTGTAGTGAAGATGATGGAAACAATTATTTCGCACAGCTTGACCGGATTTTTGGGCCGAGAAGGCATTATGTCAACCAGACAGCACGGATTTGTTAGAGGAAGGTCAACAGTCAGTAATCTGCTGACATGTGTTCAGGACTGGACCAGGGAACTTGACAGCCGCAACCCAATAGATGTCATCTATCTAGACTTCGAGCGCGCATTTGATAAAGTTCCACATCAACGACTTCTCAACAAACTGGAGCATTTTGGGATACGTGGTTCCTTGCTCAAATGGATAAAGAACTATTTGGAAGGTAGAACATTCCAGGTGCGTGTTGGTGGCTCCCTCTCCAAGCAGAGACCCGTTGCGAGTGGTGTGCCCCAGGGCTCGGTGCTTGCGCCTCACCTGTTTGGAATATACATCTCAGACTTAATCGAGGTGATTGAGTGCCGGTCTGCCTTCTTTGCTGATGATGGTAAGATCTTTGCCAACCCACTTATACACAATGGACAGCTACAGGATGACTTGAATCGAATCCAGAACTGGACCAAAGATTGGGTTGTCAAATTAAATACATCTAAATGCAATGTCCTGCATTTGGGGGGTAACAACCCAAGGGTTATATATAATCTTGAAGGAAGCATCCTGACTTCGGTCAACCTCCAAAAAGATCTGGGAGTGTGTATGACTCCTGATCTGAAGTGGGCAGAACACATCTCCACTGTTGTAAAGAGGGCAAACTCATTTATATATGTAGTTCGGAAGTCTTTTCAAACCATGCCTGTCGACGTTTTCCGAAGAATTTTTAAAACATATATTAGACCACTCTTGGAATATGGATTCCAGATCTGGAGTCCATACCTTCACAAGGACATAAATCTGCTGGAGAGTGTCCAGAGAAAGGCCACAAAAATACCACAGGTTCTACGTCGCATGCCCTATGAGGAGAGACTGCGTGCGCTGAGACTGACCACTCTCGAGCAAAGAAGACTCCGAGGCGATCTGATAGAAGTGTATAAGATTCTGACCGCACACTACAATCTCCCAAATATCCATAACATCCTCCTCAGAAGGAATGGGCAACGGCCGTCTCGCGGACACAGTCTTCGACTGACACGGGCCCCCGCTGACACACTGGTCGCACATCACTTCTTTAGTAACAGAGTTGTCCACAATTGGAACTCACTGCCAAATAACGTTATTGCTGCAACCACAATAAATGGATTCAAAAATAGACTTGATGACTGGCTACGACTGGACAACGCGGAGCTCAAAAGAGTGACGGACAGTTAAGGCTTCAATAGAGAGACTACACATTTTATCACTGGATGTGAACACATCAGCTTGTAGCTGCTTGTTCATAAATAAACAAATAAATAAATAAATAAATTACTACTACTAACTTGAATAGACTAGTTGTAGGACTTATTTTAGGGCTCCCAACTACCCGTAACAGCTGCCATATACTTTGCATGGCCACCAGAGCCGAAGGCTTAAAGTACTGTATGAGGCACGACTAAACCAATACAAATATCCATATTCATACATACAAGTATTTGCATTTCCACTTTCACTTTGCATTTTACTTGCAATGAGGTAAAATATAAAAACTCCTCCTCCCATAAAAACCTAAATTGGAAGAAAAAGTACAAATAAACGAATCCCAAGCCCCGTGTGAAATGAAAGCCAGAAATGCAACCAGAAACAATGATTAGATTGTAAATAAGGTCACAATATTTTTTTTATTCTTTTTTTTTTATACAAATTAGGTGGCAGACAAGCACACGGCCCACCTGGGGGAAAGTGGTTACCATGACCTATGAACGTGTATAACACCATTCTATTGCAAAAAGAAGCTTGTATTGATTTTAAGAAATTAAGTCACATGCACTCGATTGTATAACTTTAAACTTTTAGTGTTTACATATCAGTATGTATTTGCACATCATAAACTGCAAATAAAGTTAATAGGTACCAGCAAACATGTTTTAATCTTTTCAACAGCAGTTAGGTATTTGATATTTTAATCATTCAGTGATAGTGCTGAGCAAATTTGCGACTCACGGGAAAAAAAAGTATCATTATTTTTTTAATCCATTTTCAATTGTATAGTCCCGTTTCCTCCGGTCCTGGAAAACTCCCCACTAAAATAGCCAAGAGTTTTCCAGGACCGGAGGAAACGGGAACAGGCTTAAACAGAGTCTGTTACAATGATGCTTAGCCATTTATAACAAATAATATAACTGTAGTGAGGTGAAAGTCCAATATAGAGGAAGCTTATTAGGTACTGCTATCCGATGGCTAAGCTACTACCTCAGTCACCAGAAAAGTGTGACTCCTCTGGTGTTACACACATCCATAGGCCACGGTATCCACTTTCCATTAGGTGGGCCGTGCGCTTGTCTGCCACCTGAGTGGTATAAATGTTCAGTAATTTTACACATTTTGGATTTTTGTCTTACAATATTAGTATTACGGTGAATAACCAGAATAAATAACTGCGACAAAGGTCTTAGCTAGCTAAATCCTTATTTTTATATTACGCTTTTATTAATTGTATTATTTTAATTCAGTTCAGTGTTTTTGAGTTTATTCGTTACAAACAAAAATACGAAACTATCCTGTTTTATAAATGTTCGTTAGCTGTTTAAATTTTTATTATATTTATGAAATATTATATTCTCAAAATATTGAAGTGTGAGATTTTCGATAAGGCAGCGCTTCCCATCACTATGACGGGAAGCTTCCTACTAAATGTTGCTAGCAGTGAATATTTTATCGATTATGCCGCCTTTATACTTTTTGTCTTAATATTAATCAATTTATTATATAATAGATATGTGTATGGTTATGAGATTGAGACAAAGCTTAAAAAATCAAAACATTTAACTTTAAATATTTATTCTAAGCATAATAAAGCTGTGCTGATTTATGGTCAATATTTGCAACACTGTTCATTGTTACGAAATCACATCAATCATTGATCACATCACGCTTCCCCATGACTCGGTGTCTCGCTCACACATATAACCGTTCAACGGTTCATGGTTTCTAAAAAATGTAAGTGTATTCTAGAAACTGGCAAATTATGTTGGAATCGGAAGAATAATTGCTGGCATTTAGATGAGACTGCTTAGGGCTGTACAAAATAAATACTTCCTAATGTTACTTTAACGTTTTTAACACGAGAATGATTTATATTGTACGCTGGACGGCTGACGGATGTATACATATTGTAATTATGTATGTAATGTAATATTTTAGTTGGTACGGATTAGGCGAAACTATGGTGTTGACTCTTTTACTAGATATGGGAACTGGGAAGTTAGACTGTAGTCGCCCCCATAAACGCTGTATAAGCTAAACAAAGACGAGTAAGCTGCCCCGGTCTCCAAAGAAATTCTAAACCGGAGAGTTTTTACCGGAGCGTTGACTTAGAAAAAGATGAAGACTTTATGTGAATTTTAGAGAAATGCCCGATTGCAAAATATATCGCAACAGTTTATGAGTCAGACAAATTATTTTTATACCTTCATACTTATAATCATCATCTGGTATCAGGTGAGTGTTCTAATGAGCTCTTCCAATTAGTCCCACGGGTCCCACCCTCCCCTTTCTTACACAGGACAACACGTGCAGGTCTTAGATGTCACCCGCACACGGTGCAGAACATCCGATCAAGAACCAAGCGGTTCGGTGACTCTTTCCTCTGTCGCACCATTAAGGCCTGGAATTCATTACCAGCTCACGTGTTTCCTTCAGTCCCGGGTTCTTTAAGCGGGGCGTGAACTGAGTGTCACCATTGTCACATGGTATGTGTAAGTAATGATGACTCTCTTTTCTGAGACTTTGCCTTCAGCTTACCATCAGGCAAGGCGAAGTCTAATTGACGTGTCCTATATTTAAAAAAAACTGTATTAGATTCGGTTGCTTCCAAAGCTTGTATTTTTTAGTAGGTAGGTACGCGATCCGATCTCCTATAGTCTATTCACGAAGCCGTGAGAAAAATGGTAAACAAAGAAAACAGTGGTTGTCAAACTTTTTTAGCCGATTAGGGCGAAAAATGTATTGTGTGTTTAATAGATAAAAATGTGAAAGTAAAGTAAGACTAAGTAGACATCTTCGACATGCCGTCTACATTTAGTTTAGTGTGAAAAGTAATAAAAAAGGTAATAAACAGATGAGTTGTTTATTATTAATAAGAAGAGTATAAATAAAACAATTTAGGTATAAAAAATAAACAACTATTTATTCGTCACCCTCAGAAGAAGAAGTGCTGTCAATTGTTGGCAGTTCATTTTCAAAATAAAACATATGCACTTTACGGCGTATCGCGCCCAAATCCATGTCGTCTAAGCTATGAATCAAAGATTGCCTGTATGTTGGTGGTGGCGGAGATTCGAGACGACCTGTTGTCGTCTTTTCTTGTACAAACCGGTATACAGAGGCTCGTGATATTCCCATAATTTCTGCAGTCTTGTCCATAATATCAGTTTTGTAGGGATACGAATCTTTGGGCCAAGTCTCTTCTACATGTTTGAACACATTAATAACTGTCTCCTTTTCCATAGAATGCATTGGAGTACGCTTGGAACATTTTTTCTTCGGTGAAGTAAACGTACAAGCACCGCTCGGACCAGGTTCACCCATTTCCACCAAAATTAACGTTCAGAGAAAAGAAACTTAACAATAACTGAATATAAAAACTTAACACAACTATAAAACTTAACAAAAACAATAACTTTAACAACGAATAATAAAGAATTAACGAAAACAATCCGGGAAGAAACTCTCACGTCAACAAGTTGATCACGAGTAAAAAATGGCGGGTGTAACCCGGCTAAATACAGAAACTATTAATTGTACTTTCATTACTTAGTATTACTGTTCACCTTTATTTAGTAGTACTACAAATGCATTCAAAGTTTGATATTCACAACATTTTTAGGTCTTTTATAAGGTCAATAATTATGAATATTAAAATTTTACTTAAAAAATATGATAAGTGTTAAGGTGAATATTAATTAAACGAATTAATTAATATTCAGCTTGTATTAAAAAATATCACCTAAAATATGCCGGTTTGTTCATAATTTTATCTAGCTTCTTACATAGTTAAAATATTTATTAAATTCGTAGTTCAATTATTGATAAAAAACTGACACCTAAAAGAACCTTTTTTATGGTTTGTTTACCTTTTTTCGCACGGCTTCGTGAACGGACTATAGGTACTCTTTCTCTTGAATTGCTTATCGTGGGAGCGACTGCCGACTTGCCTTCCAACCCAAAGAACCTTCTCGAAACTAAATAATTATCTACAAATCAACCTTCTGTCGTCACAAATATGAATAGGTAAAATGTTATGTCACGTGGTTCCCGGCAAAGCCGCGTGGTTCCCGGCAGAATAGAATTTGGACCACCCCATCTCTTCCCATGCGGTGTCGTACAAGGCGACTTAGGGATAGAGCTGTTTAACATCAGACAGATATATGTATACAGCCTAGACTCAGCCTCAGATACATTGCTCTAGTCAACAATAGTGCCCGGAAGAAGGCAATACGTTCACCCCTTATTACATGGGACCGAATTCAATGGTTGGTGAAATGTGGGTGTTAATTCACCTCTGCCTAACCCTCCTGGGATAAAGGCGTGATTATATGTATGTATGTATGTACATTTTTAATCCTTCTCTGCTGTTACCTACGCCATTTTAACATAAGTAAATGTTGAATTTTAAGGTTATCTTGAAGTAATTACGATAGTAGGTAAATTGTATATTCATATCATAGCTAGATGTTTGAAAATAACCAAGTGTAGAATAAAATTAAATAAGAATATTTCCACGTGCAGAATGGGCAAATTCCACGTGCAGCATACCTACTGTTAAATTGTATCTATGCTACGCTGAAATGGACCCCATTCCATTGGTCGATATCGGAGAAGATTCCAGAAGCTCCGCATGACGTCATTTGACGCATTGGCAAATTCCCACGTGCAGGTGCGTGGCCCACGGCTAACGCACAGCTGCAGTCACCCCAACCTAAACTCCCGCTTTCGCCTTTCGGAGTGCTATTGTTCACGAATTCTACCACTAACATTATAAATGTGACAGATTGTGAAGATGTTTGCACGCATAGAATAGGGTTGTGTCTTAATTTTTTTACTATCGTAAACTGTACATTTTACAATAATATAATGAACTGTAAAAGTGATAGGTACTGTCTTAAGACAAATACTTAGTTTTAAAGATATTTGATTTTGAAAATTCAATTTTCGAGCCGCCCGAATACGGTCCATACATAATCATGGCGCGTGGTTACGTCACAGCGCACTGGCTCGTTTTTTTATTTTTTATATAACTTAGGTGGCAGACAAGCACACGGCCCACCTGATGGAAAGTGGTTACCGTGACGTATGAACGTGTGTAACACCAGTGGAGTCACATCCGTGCTGCCGACCCTGTAAGATAAGAGATTTTCTGTGTCTTCAGTGCAGAACACAAAATCAGGACAAGCCTTTGGTCTTCCCACTGACAGCACAAAAACTCTCCAGTGAGCTCTGGCTACCTTACTCACCGCCGTTTTTGCAAGCGCGTTCAAAACTCCTTCCGACTTTGTAATAGAATAATTGTACGTAGATATATAATTTATTGTATCTGTGGGATGGTGCGTGGCGTCAGCGCTGCCTAGTGGCCCCATCTGAACACCAGCGCTGTGCACAGCCAACGAAGGATTTGCGCAGCATTCAATGCTGAGATGGGGCCCTATTTGGGTTCTCATAATGGGTTCGCTAAGGCTTGTCCTGGTTTGTCTTCTACACTGACGGCAAAGAAACTCTGTTCTTACAGGGTCGGCAACACGAGTGTGACTCCCATGATGTTACATTCGTACATAGGCCACAGTAATCATGTTCGGACTGTGTGCTTGTCTGCCACTATAAAGGTGGTACCTATAAAAGAAGTCTAACCTAAAACAGTCAAGTGTTAACTTTGTCATGAGGTTAATTAGTGAGTGTACAGAATTGCAAGGTACCGAATTGTAACCGACCTCGGTTACGTCTATTCCTATTGTCCCCAATATGAGGACAACAGGAAGTCAAAAAATTACCTTCCCATTGTCCCCATTGACGTTCTCTTATTATGGGCCATCAGGATATCATATATTACTATATTCGTTATCCCTATTGACGCTGTCTTACTATGGGGACATCGGGAAGGCACAAAAATCCTTCCCGTTGTCCCTATTTATGATGACTGATGTTTGTAATCATACAAATGAAACATTACAATTAAAATCAACACTACTTTAATGAGGGCTTCGGAGGGGTGCCATAAATACAAACGAATGCTAAAAGGGTGGGTGTCGTCTAATAACTAAGTGGTAGGACAACACATAGCATAGGTACGGTGCAGAATATCCGACCGGGAACCAAGCGGTTCGGAGACTTTCCTTTGTCGCACCATTACGACCTGGAATTCTTTACTGGCTCACGTGTTTCCTTCTTCCTACAGCCCCGGGTCTATTAAGGCGTGAAAAAGCATCTGATGAGGCCGTCAAGCAGAGTGTCACCATTGTAACATGGTATATGTATGTAATGGTGACCCAGTTTTCTGAGACTTTAACTTCAGGTTACCATCAGGCGAGGCGCAGTCTAATTAACATGTCCTATATAAAAAATAACATACATACATCTGAGGTTGAGTATATACATTACTATAATAAAACACAACATATTTACAAAACATTTTTAATAAACAGTCCATAAAGTAATAAACACAACGTTTCTACTACTAACATACGCCCTTTTTACTCTGATAAGTCGAACATTGAAATATTGACACATTCGTTAACTGTAAATCGCTAAATAATTAATAAATACATATTCTAGAATATTGATTTATTTATTATTAAGCGCCATTTAGTTCCAAAAAAGGTAATATTGGTTCTAGAAGTAAATATACTTTTACTTCATAGGTACATCTTTTTTTGTTATAATGTAATGCTAATAGACATATTCTTGTATACAAACATTATGCATAGAGCGGGAATTGAACCTGCGCCGAATTAGTTGTCAATATGTAAAATTAATGCCAAAATATTACTTTTTCTTGTAGATTGTAGATTTTCAACACACTTCTGCCTATACCATAAATAAAATAATAAATAAAAACATATTACGTATAAAAAACCAAGATCCATACATACATTCCATATTGTATCACATGGGCGTAACCAGAGAGGCTTTTAGGGGGTGTTCAACCACGTCTGGAATTTCAAATCTGTGAATCAACTTTCGTTTAATTTTCCCATGAATAAAGCCGCCCGTTGCCTTGTGTGTTTCTACAAATTTACGCAAACGACAATGGACTATATAATATAGGTATTTTTTATATAACTTAAGTAGCAGACCAACCTACCTGATGGTAAGTGGTTACCATAGCTTATGGACGTGTGCAATACCATGGGGCGTAAAACTCGTGCTGCCGCGACCCTGTAAGAACATTCTGATGCCGTTCGTGTTTTCTTAAGCTTATTTCACAACTGGGTTAGCCCATGTAATATCAGTCAAATACAAAAATGCAAAAACAAAGTTAGGGGCCGTTCAAGTATTACGTAAGCACTAATGGGGGTAGGGGGTCTTTGCATTGCTTATTTTTGATGACATGAGGGTGGGGGGTCTACATTATTATTACGTAAGCAGTAGTTATTTACTTTTTCACACATTTTTTTATACCACTTAGGTGGTTGACAATCACACGGCCCACCTGATAGGAAGTGGTTACCGTGGCCTATGGACGTGTGTAACACCAGGAGCGATACACTCGCGCTGCCTACCCTGAAGAAACCTAAAAATATAGCATGCATTACCCATACATTACCCTAAAAAACAAACATGAAAAGATATATACATATAGGTACCAATGTTTACGTAAGCATGGGGGGGGGGGGGGGGCTAAAGTTTTGCTTACTTTTGCTGACAAGTGGGAGGGGAAGGGGATTAAATAATTGTAATAAATCTGCTGTAATTACTTGAACAGCCCCTGACAAGTTTCCTCACCTTTACACCGGTTTGAACAAGAAGTTAAAAACTATACACAGTATAGTGTGACGTTTTGTAAAAAAAGGCAGCGAAGATACCAATGTACAAACATTTTTTTTTTATACCACTTACGTGACAGACAAGCACACGGCCCACCTAATGAGAAGTGGTTACCGTGGCCTAAGGACGTGTGCAACACCAGGGGTGTCACACTCGCGCTGCCGACCATGAAGAAACCTTCTGATGCCCCTTTTGAAGAACCCCATATTGTAGGTGCATGGGAAAACCGCAGCAGGGTCATTCCACAGCTTGTGTGTGCGTGGGATGAAATTTTTTCATACCGCAAAGTGCGCACGTCTCAGGTCGCAATGTGTGGGGATGAATTCCCTGCCTATGGCGAGAGGCGCGATGATAGAATGGTGGGCATCATGTGAACCAATTCATCTGAGCACAAACCATTGTATAGGCGGTAATATTGCTATAAGACCCACTGTCAATAAAAATTTGTTTGTTGTCAAAAAGGTAACATCACCCTACGACTAATAGGACTAATAGGAGCTGAGCAGAGTCCTTAGTAACACAATAAATTATTTTATTCAATACTATCCAGCTTTCTTTCATTTTCCTGCCCTCCTAGACATGAGGTAATTTGTTGGCTGGCGTATTTTAGAAAAGAATGAGTAATTTATGGGATTGACACGTATTTTGACAGTCAATTTGTCAATGTATATCATAAACGTGGATCATATTCGACGGTATTTCCGTCCATTTGAGCAGTCCGACTGGGAAGTACCTCCGCCCTACAGAATACCGTGGCCATAATAACCTCTTGATGTGTTCCCGGCGTGTGTTTCTCTTGGTGTTTCTTGGTGTAATCTCATCCATTCATCATTTTATACGCCGACCAACGAATGTCCACTTGTCTAGGAGGGGTGACCTCCTGTACCCTGACTAGACTATTCTAAGACCTAAATGGTGTTAGCATCATGAGATTCGGAAGTAGGTCTGGTAGGCGAGCCCTAGGGACGTGGTGAGGAACCAGGCGAAGGCACACCACCAGGTCGCGAAGCCGAAGACACCTTTGTATACGTCCACTGTGAATACCTGGGGAAAAAAAGTATCTATATAAAAGTAAAAATTGTAAATATCAGAGGTCGTAGGTTCGATCTCGGGTTAGCGCACGTAGTTATGCATCTATATAGTTTTATATGTATGTATGTGTGTATTTATGTATGTGTATATGTTTGCCTATTGTCTAGAGTATATACATATACACTAGACTTTGCCTTTCGTGTTACAATTCCTCTGTGCACTCCCGGAGTTGCTAGAAGAGAACTTAAGTTTGAGCCCAGACTCAGCCTCAGATGCATGGCTCGAGTCAACAATAGAGCCCGGAATACGGCAATAGGCTTACCCCCTATTACGTGGACCGAATACAATGATTCACCTATGCCTAACCCTCCGGGGATAAAGGCGTGATCATATGTATACAATATGTATCCTACACTACATCTCAGCTTACCCCTTTACGATATCAAACCGTGAGAATAAACTATTAAAAAATAATCGATTAAGATTGAATCTGTTGAAGACGGGATTCGAACCCGCGATCTTTCCTTTACACTAGAATTGCTCTGAGCACTGAGCCGCCGACCTCGCCTGAAGCCATCCAAATCTTGCTATATATCTATATATATTTTACTAGGAGGTAGGACACGGCGGTATATCCGCCCAATTGAGCAGTCCGACTGGGGAAGTACCTCCTCCCTACAGAATATCGCGGCTATAATAACTTCGTGTTGTGTTCCCAGCGGTGAGTAGGGTAGCCAGAGCTCACTGGAAAATTTGTGCTGTCATTGGGAAGACTAAAAGCTTGTCCTGCTTTGTCTTCTAAACTGACGGCACAGAGACTCTACTTACAGGGTTGGCAGCGCGACTGTGACTCCTCTGGTGTTACAAACGTAAATTGGCCACGGTAACCACTTTCCATCAGGTGGGCCGTGTGCTTGTCTATCAACTAAGTGGTATTAAAAAAAAATATCCGTCTTGTCTAATCGATTAGAATAGTTAGCATACTAAATACTTTGAAATTTCATTCAATTACTAAAAATAAACATAAAAAACATCATTTGAATGTTAAATAAATACAATGTTCTTCACTTACAACATTTACATTTTTAGCTTTTTTAATGGGTAAGTAGTTATGTTTTTTATACATATACATTTTTGAAAGTGTTTTTTGTTTATATTTTTATATTGAATATAATATAGGGCTGTTTAACACCAGACAGATATATACAGTGCCCGGAAGACGGCAAGAGACTCACCCCCTATTACGTGGGACTGAATTCAATGATTGGTGAAATGTGGGTGTTAATTCACCTATGCCTAACCCTCCAGGGATAAAAGCTGGCTTATATGTATGTATGTATGAATATAGGTAATAGACAGATAAATACTATACTCATGTAATTAAAACGTTAAATTACACAATATAGACCTCGTCAATGATGACTAATCAATATTCTAGCACTCGTCGAAGAAATATAATATATTTACGATTATTAATACTAATGATGACTTCACAATATATCGGTTTGCGCAATTTTGAAGTAGATACATTATGTGATAAGTATGAACTAAGATAAGTTGATAGTAATGACTTGCCCAGGCCGACTGGTTGATTCATCAGTATTCTATACTTTTTTATGCTACTTAGGTGGCAGACAAGCACACGGCCCACTTGATAGAAAGTGGTTACCGTGACCTATGAATATGTCGTGCTGCCGACCCTGTAGAAACGGGGAGTTTCTGTGCCGTCAGTGCTGAAGACACAATCAGGACAAGACTTTGGTTTTCGCACTGACAGCACTAAACTCATTCTGTAGGGTGGAGGTAATTCTCCAGTCGGACTGCTCAATTATCCTCGTGTCCTACCTACTTAGGTTGCAGTCAAGCACACGGCCCACCTGACAGAAAGTGGTTACCGTGACCTATGAACGTGTGCAACACTAGGGGAGTCACACTTGTGCTGCCGACCCTGTAGAAACGGAGAGTTTCTGTGCCGTCAGTGCTGAAGACACAATCAGGACAAGCCTTTAGTCTTCCCACTGATAGCAGAAAAATTCTCCAGTGAGCTCTGGCTACCCTACTCACCGCCGGGAACACAACACGAGGTTATTGTAGCCGTGTTATTCAATAGGGTGAAGGTACTTCCCCAGTCGAACTGCTCAATTGGGACGGGAATACCTAATAAATATAGGTATTTAAACTATCATGGTCACTCACATTAATATTAAAGTAATTAGGATATTTACCATGTTGTATTGTACTGAGTTAGGGATATTTTAAAAAAAACACTGTTCTACGCCAATACTCCAGTTCCTCCGTGATCATGGTGCTTGCAACAGCGCCGAAACATCGGAAACTCAGTACAATACAACTTGGTAAAGATCCCGATTAATTTAATTAATACTAACTGTTGCCCGCGGCTCCGCTCGAGTGGATAACGGCTATCGCGACAAAACATACCCTGAGTTCATTCTCAAGGTCTGATCTATCCCTTAACTAAATTTCATAAAAATCGGTTCAGTGGTTTAGATATGAAACCGTAACATACATGGAGACAGAGTTAATTTCACATTTATAATATTATTATGGAAAATAATATCCTAGTAATATATATATCCATCTCTTCCCATGCGGTGTCGTACAAGGCGACTAAGGGATAGGGCTGTTTAACATCAGACAGATATATATAGCCGAGACTCAACCACAGATGCATGGCTCGAGTCAACACTAGTGCCCGGAAGACAGCAATAGGCTAACCCCCTATTATGTGAGACCGAATTCAATGATTGGTGAAATGTGGATGTTTATTCACCTTTGCCTATACCACCAGAGTATAAAAAAACGTATTGGGGAGAACACTTACCATCTTCAGATTCTCCCATGCCATCTGGAACTGCTCTATCCCATCACCTTCTACCACGGGGCTGGTGTCTTGAGGCTGGTCTGCCGCTGTGCACATCTCCTGGTCCTCAAACAGGAACCCTGACCACGTGTACCCGCCTAGGGTCTTGTACATCAAGGTGAGGTAGAGAGTCATGATGATGGGACACACGTACTGGAGAGCCACTACGCACAGGTAGTAAAATACGGATGCTATCTGGAACAAGAGAATATAAAAAAATATTTTAGGGGTAATTAGACGACGAGAAAAGGAGGTAGGACATGACGGTATTTCCTTCCAATCGAGCAGTCCGACTGGGGAAGTACCTCCGCTCTACAGAATTCCACTGCCATAGTAACATCGTATTGTGTTCCCGGCGGTGAGTAGGGTAGCCAGAGCTCACTGGAGAGTTTTTGTGCTGTCAGTGGGAAGACCAAAAGCTTGTCCTGCTTTGTCTTTCACACTGTACAGAAACTCTCTGTGCTTACAGGGTTGGCAGCGCGAGTGTGACTCCCCTGGTGTTGCACACGTCCGTAGGTCACGGTAACCACTTTTCATCAGGTGGGCCGTGTGCTTGTTTGCCACCAAAGTGGTATAAAAAAAACTAAAATATAAGGAAAGATAATTAGGTCAGTCGCGAATCCCTCCGATTTTTTTTTGTTTTATAATATCGTGATGAAACGCTACTTTAGAACCGAATTTTTTTCGGAGACCTGCACCTGCAATCTGGTACAGCTGCTGATTGATGAACGAGGTTTCGGCGCAGAATTTTCCCTTGGTGCTGGGAGCTCACACGGTAGTAACATTTTTTTTACTGTGCGCAAAATTCTCGCGGATAACGAAGTCCGACATAATCTTCCCCACCGGCTCCGATGGTGGGGAATCGGAGCCGGTGGGGAAGATTATGTCGGACTTGAACCGACTAAAATACACGCGGACTGTTTGGGCCACAGGTTGTCGGAGGTAAGATTAACTGAGACATACCCCGGTTGGCCCAGACCCGTCTTTTGTGAGACGGCCCTCTTCGGGTGTGGGGACCACGGAGTCCCCATCTCGTCCGTCAGGTATGGGGAGGCGAGCATCGCACATCGCTCACCACCGCTGCTTGCTTCTGCCAGGGTGACAGGCGGCTCCACTCGTCAAGGCGAACACACGTCAGTGGCTCTCATAACAGCCGTATAAGAAATACCAAACGGCGGAGAAGGAGAAAGCAGACTCCGGGTTCAGAGTTGAAAGCTTCAGGTCCAACAGAGAACAATGCTAAGATGACCTGTAGGTGTGTTTTGGCTTGGACCCCAAAGATCGTTATGGGTTCACAATAAAACATACGTCTATTTTTTCTGTGTTAACGTCGGAAAAAACACCAGTTGCTCAAGCGAGTTTTTAATACTATGACGCCCATGTCTATCTCTAGTCGGGGTAGGCAGAGGCGTCCGTGTTACCTTCTTCTGCAGGTCGATGTTGGTGATCCGGCCGGCCTCCTTCTTCTGCAGGTCGAGGCGGCGCTGCGCCATGTCGAGGTAGGCCTGCAGCTGGCGCGGCATCAGCGCCAATCGCACCAGCGCCGTGCCGCCCAGCGCCACGAGGCGCGCCGAGTCGTAGGCCTGGGGGGACATGCTGGGGAGGAGGGGATGTTTCTTGGTTAAACTAAATGAAAAGCATGTGATGTGTAGTCTTTAAGCTGAGTTGGCGACCCATTAAACACTAGCTTTCATCCGAAATTATTAATATTCCGCTAAAATAATACAAAATTACGAGGATACGAATCCGGGACATCTTGTTTTTTTTTTATACCACTTAGTTGGCAGACAAGAACATGGCCCACCTGATTGGAAGCGGTTACCGTGGCCTATGGACGTATGCAACACCAGGGCTGTCACGCTCGCGCTGTAACCATGAAGAAACCTTCTGATGCCCCTCTTGAAGAACCCCATATACCGCTTGGGAAAACCGCAGCAGGGAGGTCATTCCACAGCTTGAGTGTGCGTGGGATGAAGATTCTAATACCAACTCCTTAACCAAGACGCGGTTCAGTCAACTAGAGTACTGGAGAACAATACTCAAGAGGAAATCTACCTAAACCACATTAAATAATGATCCGTGTCGTGACGGAGAAAGAATACAAGTATTACTACCCCGTCTCATTCGAAGGGTATCGTAAGAGGCGACTAATGGAAACATACACAAACCATATCACTGCGAGAGAAGGTAAACTCGAAATAAAACCCTGTACCAACCCGTCTGGCCAGCGTGGGAACAGTAGGCCAAAGCCTACCAACATTGGGAGAGGCCTAGGTCCAGCAGTGGACTACGATAGGCTTATTGATTGATGATGTATTTCAGATTTAATGAAAATTGAGAAAATTTTAGATTGCTAAGAGCTCAAGTTCTTCTTCTTTACTGTTCTATTTGCTAAAAAAAGGAATAGTTGTGTTCTGTAGTCTGACACTGTTCACGCCGTGCAATTTAAATTTTGTGAGCTGGCATCACCTTTTTTTTACCAATCAAACCATTGGAATATGACGCGATAAATGCTCGCTATTGGTTGCACATTGTACCTACCTTACCCTCGAAAAGCTCAAATATTTTTTTATTATTTTTTTATACCACTTGGTTGGCAGACAAGCACACGGCTCACCTGATGGAAAGTGGTTACCGTGGCCATAACGTGTGCAACACTAAGGGAATCACAATCTGAATACACTTGCCATATAGGTTTTCAGCGATTTGCATATTTTATTTCGAAATCTTAAAAGATAAAATTAAAAAACTAGTTCAGCACAATTTCAAGTACCGACTGTCAAAATCCGGTACAGATACCATAATATTAAAATTTTCATTGGTAACCAAACAAATTTTAAAGAAGTAATTTGAACTCACAGTGGGTTCTCCATCCCGCTGAACACACTCACGGTGAGGTAGTGCCGGGTGATGGGACGTACCCACAGCAGCACCAAGATGAACGGCATCGCGAAGTTAAGGTTCAGCAGTAGAGGTATCACCTTGCTGTCGCCGTAGTACCTGCAAGTTATGGCAAATATATACGTCATATCAATGGAAAAAAAACTGGAGAATCCTATATACCCCCTTCAGTTAGGTACTTAAGTAAAAGTAAACAACAGTAAACAACAATGTAAAAAAAAAATCGGTTCAGGCAGGATTCGAACCTGCAAACTTTCCCTTGCAGGGGGAATGCTATGACCACTAAGTTAAAGAACCTAGGCGCGAAACCATCCAACTCATTCACCTTTGCCTTTATCACCGAAGGGTTAAAGGCAAAGGTGAATGAACACCCACATTTCAACAATTATTATTTTCGGCCCGGTAATAGGGGCTGAGCATATTGCAGTCTGTGAGGCACTATTGTTGAATCGAGCAATGTTTCTGTGTCTGAGCTGTATATGTACATATATCTGTCTGATGTTAAACAGCCCTATCCCTTAGTCGCTTTGTACGACACCGCATGGGGAGAGATGGAGTGGTCCAAATTCTACTCTGCCGGGAACCACACGGTGATTTAGGGTGTTTTGTCGCTTATTGTTTTTAAACTAAGTTGTTAAATACAAAAGATTTATAAACTGAGTTTTAATTATTTAAAAAAACAACATCAAGATTGTTCTTCTTTAGTTAAATACCTAACTAAACTACCCTACCCTATACTGGCTAGGTTTTGAAAAACCTACCCTATACTGGGTAGGTTTTGGAAATCCTACCCTATTATAGGTACGAGTAGGTTTTCCAAAAAAAAGTGACCAAATAGCGAATTTATATACAGTAGCAAGTGATGGACCAAACACATCAAAGCATAACAGTAAGCCATTGTTATGTGGGTGTTCACATAATGGTGAATAGCTCATAGTTTCCGCCACGAATCTTTTGAACCGGGCTAAAAAGACCAACGAGTACGACAACCCGATTGCACGCCACGACGTTCGTTCGTATCGTTTGCCCTCGTAGTCAAAGTCAAAAATCATTTATTCTGCATATACCATTTTAAATCGGCACTTACTTAACGTCAATATAAAAAGAAATATGACTAGTTTAGTAAATGGACCACGAGTTCGGAACGCGACCGGAGAAGACCCCGGCAAGAAACTCAGCGGGCATTCTTTTTGTTTATTTACAAATATTTACTAAGTCTACTTAGTCTAAATACAATAATTTACTTGAGTAGTATAGTTGAGCGAACAGCTCATTTCCAAGCTTGGTGGCGCATGGCCGTGCGGTAGTGGACTGTATTGCGGGGATGTAGCTAACTGTTCCATTGACGCTTTACACACAAAAGACAGGTGGTCGGGTTGCCGCGGGAGTGATCCAAGCAATGAATGCAACCCGAGAAATTAGGAGAGGATGCACTAACCTTCACGACACACGTGTTTTCATCGCAGCCGGTACACGGATCTTCTCTTCCTTGCTCAGGAGCTGCCGTCAGCATCACTAGATCACTTGAGGAACACACGAGAGGCACAATCCGATCGGTAAAGGTCTATGAAGCGGTAAAAATGTAACAAATATTAATCATTTTTGAGAGACGCGAGCGCGGTCCGTCATTACGCTGGCTAGTTCAAAGCGAGACTGAGTGTCTATATTTCACAAATGGCGGACGGAAGCCATATCTATGGTTAGTGCGGGAGAGGAGACGGGTATAAAAGGAGTGTGTTTCCGTGTCAAAATACAGTTTCTACACCGGCGCAACCATTCCCCCCGGCTTGAAGGGTTACCTTCGAAACGACAAATGCGAAACAAATCTAAAGTCTAATCTAAATCTAGGTTTGGGAAATAACAACTAAAATATAAACCTAGATTGGAGCTCGTGCCTACCGCTGGCTAGGCAGAGGGCAGAGGCGAACAAACAACACAACGCAACAGTCTCGACCAAGACGAGACGCGATTAGCCAACAACAAAATAAGGGTCTCTTCACGTGGGACCGATACAACAAGCGAGTGCTTCTTCTCCTCGGGTGGTTCGGAAACCGTAGTGGGATTGAATTGACTAACTGGCCACTTATCTAACGCGGCATGAATCCAGGACGGTCCACTAAACCATAACGGGTGATCTAAAATTTGCGAAGGAAGCAATCCACGAGAGAGACACCCGGCTGGGTTGTCGGTGCCAGCAACGTGAAAGAGATTATGTGGCGCCAATTCAGATTGAATTTTTGCCACTCTATTAGCGACGAATGTGTCCCAACGATGGGGCGAAGAGTGGGCCCAACACAAAGCGACTGTTGAGTCCTAAAAGCTAAAATTCTACTAATATTAATGCGAAAATTTACAATTATGTCAAATAAATTACCTTAAAGATTCCGACCACAATACAAAATGTCATTAAGCGACACGGAAGTGCTAGTCTTAGCACTGCCATCCAAAACTACGCGGAGTTTTAGTAGTAAGCTTATCTTCTCTAATAACTCCGCGGTGCGGGATAATGTACGAAGGCTGGGTCCCGCCAGTGTCCGCAGGCGCAGGTGAGATGTAACCTTTATCTAAATATTCGTTAACAACCTCATCATAGGCCCGCTTCGACTTTGGGGACGCCTGCATCTTTCGTTCCAAACAAAGAGAGCGTTTTTCAGCGGATACACGGGAGCCACCGAGTGAAAACTTGCGGATGGTAGACTCCAGTGGCGGCTCGACGGTGCAACAGAACGAAGCAGTCGAGTGACTAAAACTATCTATAGAAGCGGGTGCGGAACCAATTATAACAAAACCAAGAACTGTTTCCAGTGCGTGCGGAGCGGGGTACGTCGGTCCCCCTTGAACCTTACGTGATAACTGGAGGTGCGGGAGAATCGAAGCGCCGATCAATATATCGACGACTCCAGGAACAGCGTAAGTCTCATCTGCTAAAGGCAAGTCTTTAAATTTCGTTAATAAAGACGTGTCAACCGGGACGGTAGGCAACTGTTCAGCTATTCTATCTATAACGAGCGAATCCATGTCAAACCAAATATTATTATTAAAACGAGATCTAAACCTTGTTTTAACGGTGCCACGAACAGCTGACTGTAAGCTTCCAAAACCCTTCACCACTGAGCGGGTTGAACGCTTATCAACATTGAAACCAAGACGCCGACAACAATCTTGAGTAATGAAATTACTTTGCGAAGCGCCATCTAACAGCGCTCGAACAATGCGCGGCTTACCTAATGCATCAACAATAACAACGCGAGCGGTCGCAAGACACACAGTAGTGAGTGCAGCACTAGCGGAGAACGAACACAAGGTGACGTCATCCGTGGCGGTCACCGGGCGGGCCGGAGCGCGCGCGAGCGCGGGCTGCGGCTGCGGCGCAGGCCGCCGTGTGTCACCGCTCGACGAGCCAACCGTGCTCACATTGGATGCGGCATTACTATTCTCAAAATGAAGCAAAGTGTGGTGTCTCGCTTGACATTTGCGACAACTATTTCTACTATTACATAAAACAACGCGGTGTTTAGTACCGAGACAATTAAAACAAAAATTATTAGCGCGAACAAATTTATAACGATCACTAGGTGACAACTTTAGAAAACCAGGACACCTGTACAGTTGCGAATGATGAGTACTACACAAAGAGCAAACAGGTGATTGTACATGTGCTGGTGCGGTACTAACATAAGTATGAGTTGACCTCAGTGACTTCGATGACGCATCTACTTTGCGTGCAGAATCAACAACTATCTTCGCGCCTTCATGTTTCGATGAAGAGCGTTGCAATACCTTTATATGCTCGCGAACAAAACTTTCCAAGTCTTCGAACTTAGGAATTTTATTGCCGCGATGATCCGACTCAAACAAACGAATGGTTTCGGAATCTAATTTCCTTAAACCCATATACAAAAATACGAAGTCGCAGAGGTCATCGATCTTCAGGTTCTTTACGGCGCGAACAGCTGACGCGAAAGTATCTAGAAATTTCTCTAAGTTTTGATCGTTACATGCCGTAATAGATTTCAAATCAAACATCTGATCTAAATAGGCGTTAGCTACCGATCTTTTATCCTCATACCTAGCTTTCAAAGTATTTAAAATTAAATTATAATTCTCGGCACTAAACGTAATTCCAGCGCAAACGGTTATAGCTTTACCAGTCAATTTTTCAACGAGATAATGCAATTTTTCGTGATCTGTCAACGAATCGTTCTTATCTATTGTATTCTCAAAACTATCTATAAATAGACACCAATTGCGAATGTTACCATCAAATTCGGGTATTTGAATTGGTGGCAACTTAGGTCGGTCGCGAGTGGGGTTGGGTAGGTCAGCCGGTTTCTCCAAACTCCTAGCGACGCGTTTGATACGACAATACAAATCGTCAAACGACGACAAGGCCTGATAACTCACTGAGTAATCGGGATTCAAATTCAACTCTAAAACGTTGATGTCATGTACTAAGGTTTCGAAATCCGCGCGTAGACTATCTAAGTTTTCTATAGAACACAAGAACGAATCTCTGATGACCAAATCAGAGGTTTTAAGTGCATTATCATAAATCGATTGTACGCGAGAGTAAATCATTTCTTTTTTTGCGTTTAAAAGTTTCAATTGAACCTTACCGGTCCTATCAACCTTTGGGGACATGTTTACAATTAAATCTCAAACTAAAGTGCGGTAAACAAAAAATATGAAATGACTTAATCTTAGCGGTACAGAGCAGCGAGGCGGCGGGTAGGTATTTACAACTGTGAATGCACGCTTGAACAAACGCGCATAGCAACAAGGTCGTACCTACGCGATGGTCGCTGTCTAGGTTCAACTATTATTTCAGAGATTAAGTATTGCGTAATATCTATTCAAATTAAAATACTTTCGTATGAATTGGAATGAGATGCGAGCGAGGTAGGTACAACCACGTGTCTACCCACGCAGGTATTAGGCAAATACGACGTAATTGAAAAAAAACAAAACAAAGCCAAATGCGTTAGGTATTACACTGTGCCTATGCACTAGGGTGTCTAGTATACCTAAGATCTAAGCCTAAATGTCTGGATGCGGGGTTTTCTACTAAAATAACCAGGCACTTAGGTGCGGTGCGAACATTGCAAACTACGACTGAGTGTTGATACGCTACCTAACCTATTTATGTATTAGGTAGGTACAATGCGAGCCAGCGGCGAACGGACAACAAATCTAATCCTAAGTGTCTGGATGCGGGGTTTTCTACTAAAATAACCAGGCACTTAGATGCGATGCGCTTATTCCCATTAGAATAATAACAAAATACGAACTACGGCTAAGAATCCGGCTCGATCCGGACCAAAAATGGTGGCGCATGGCCGTGCGGTAGTGGACTGTATTGCGGGGATGTAGCTAACTGTTCCATTGACGCTTTACACACAAAAGACAGGTGGTCGGGTTGCCGCGGGAGTGATCCAAGCAATGAATGCAACCCGAGAAATTAGGAGAGGATGCACTAACCTTCACGACACACGTGTTTTCATCGCAGCCGGTACACGGATCTTCTCTTCCTTGCTCAGGAGCTGCCGTCAGCATCACTAGATCACTTGAGGAACACACGAGAGGCACAATCCGATCGGTAAAGGTCTATGAAGCGGTAAAAATGTAACAAATATTAATCATTTTTGAGAGACGCGAGCGCGGTCCGTCATTACGCTGGCTAGTTCAAAGCGAGACTGAGTGTCTATATTTCACAAATGGCGGACGGAAGCCATATCTATGGTTAGTGCGGGAGAGGAGACGGGTATAAAAGGAGTGTGTTTCCGTGTCAAAATACAGTTTCTACACCGGCGCAACCAAAGCTTGTTTATTATCTAAGTATTCTTGGATGATAAACGTTTCTGGCACAATTTACTCTATACTACATTTTTAAATATATTCACAGGCAGCTTGTTAAAAAAACATTGTAGACAATGGCCAATGCTTGTAGTAGCCAATACTAACCACTGTGTACTTTTTTTTTTTTACGTGCGCAAAATCCCCACGGATACCTCCCCACCGGAGCCGGTGGAGGAGGTTATGTCGGACTCGAACCGACTAAAACGCACGCCGCCTGTGGGTCGTTTTGGTTGCCGAAGGTGAGGTTGACAGGCATATCCCTCGCACCCCGGCCGACCCAGGGCCATCTCTCACGATCTGGCCCTCTTCTCGACCACTGTGTACTGGTGTCTTTATACTCTATAACCTACCTTAGAGAATCCCAATGCATCCTTGCCACTCTTAGACCTGGGAAGGTGAACAAAGTACCAATGATGGCCGCCCACACGGCAAAGAAGAATTTCAGTATCAATTTGGATGCTGGACCACTGGAAACAGAAATTATTTTATTGCTTTTCATTCACTCACGGCTGTTAATCCTCGAAAGGGATGACAGAACTGTGTTTATTAATAAGGACATTTCGGGATCTTGTTACCTAACACTGAAGTAGATGGCGTATCTCGTTGGTATCTCGTAATTATACCGAATTAGCGTCGATCCCAGTGGAATGATTTTAAAAATAAGTTCTTTATGGTTATCTGCCTCTATGTGTGAACGGAGCATTGGCGATTTGCACCACAAATGTTATCTACAGTGTTCAACGAGGGATAACTGGATTTTTTAAGTGACAATATTTCCTGTGTGTTGTTAAGAATTTTGTAAAGATGCCAATCATGAAGGATTTTTATATTACCGACCTTTTTTTGATTTTTACGTGCGCAACATCCCCACGGATACCCCCCACCGGAGCCGGTGGAAGAGGTTATGTCGGACTCGAACCGACTAAAACGCACGCCGCCCGTGGGTCGCTTTGGCTGCCGAAGTTGAGGTTGACAGGCATATCCCTCGCACCCCGGCCGACACAGGACCATCTCTCACGATCTGGCCCTCTCCTCGGGTGTGGGGACTACAGAGTCCCTAACTCGTCCCCGGAAACAGGGAGAATATTACCGACCCTTGAATCCGGTGAGCTCTTGCAGAGCATTAATTTTTTATACAACTTAGGTGGCAGACAAGCACACGGCCCACCTGATGGAAAGTGGTTACCGGGAACTATGAACGTATGCAACACTAGGAGAGTCACACCTGTGCTACCGACCCTGTAAGAACAGAGATTTTCTGTGCTGTCAGTGTTGAACGCAAAATCAGGACAAGCCTTTAGTCTTCCCACTGACAGTACAAAAACTCTCCAGTGAGCTCTAGCTACAAACACCAAAAAAAAATGCTATAGAATTTGAAACTAATATTTTTATTTCAACACGATAAACAGGATACATTTTTTTTCGGAAATATTATTATGTTCCTGAATAACAAGGGCCTTATTATACTAGCGGTTTTGGAGCGGAGCGGTCGTGCAACGCATGCGCAGCGGAGACGTCGCGGTTGCGTAGCGGTGACGTCGCCGATTCACCAGTCGTTGGCTTTGTTATTGGGATTTCCTCGTTGGAATCCATTTTGTTACTAAGTGTATTGTCAGTATATCATAAATTCATTACAAATCCGTGAGGTCTCCGCTGCGCAACCGTGACGCTTTCGCAGCGCAACCGCGACGGCTCTGCTGCGCGACCGCTTCGCTCCAAAACCGCTCGCAAATCGCTAGTATAATCAGACCCTAAATCTCTATCCATAATTATAATAAAATAACATTATACTTACACAGACGACAATCCCTGGTTCTCCAGAAACTTCGACGCATTTTCGTAGAAGCTGTCGTAAGCAGGGTCCACTCCTACCTCCAGGTTTGACTCGTCAACGATCAGCACCATCATCGCTATTAGCAGGAACACACAGAAAGCTACTATGCACGTTGACCGTTCACCGATAGACTCCTCACTTGTAAAGTACTGTTTAGTCAAACTCAGGAGAATTTTACTGAGTTTTTTGTTAAGGAGGATATTCTAGAATGTCTTGTTTAATAACATTACTGACGTTACGTGATAAATATAGCTATGCATTAGTTTCCAGAGACCATAGCTAAAAGTTCATCATGTACCTAAAAGCCAAGATATGCACCATTTAAACGATGAAGACCCGTCGCGGTCCTTTAAGCGGGGCGTGAAAAAGGATCTGATGAGGCCGCCAAGCTGAGTGCCACCATTGTCTTACTGTGTCTATAACTTAGTGTCTGTAATGGTGACTCACATTCCTGAGACTTTGCCTTTAGCTTACCATCAGGCGAGGTGAAGTCAAGTTGGCGTGTCCTAGATAAAAAAAAAGAAGAATAGTGCAAATCAAAAAATATTAATGCCCTGACCACTGACCCACCGAACCTAGCCTGTAACCATCCAAATTTTCCTATATATATATATATCTTAATATATTTAAATCTCCTGTCACGATGTTTGTCCGCAATGGACTCCTAAACTACTTAACCGATTTTAAATTAAATTGACACACCGTGAGCAGTCTGGTCCAACTTAAGAGATAGGATAGTTAGATTTTTAATTATAGTCGCAATTTTATTTTATTGCAAATTATTGGTCTATAATTAATTGACAGTCACAATTATCTATTAACTCCAAAAGATTCTAACAGATGTCGATACTTTTCGAATGGATTGAGTAAATAATCAATAGATGGGCACTGCTATGGTAAACCGACAAACGTGTCATATAAGCTACAATTCAATAACATGATTACCACGTAGATCTATATGGCGCTTTACAGCATATGATTTAAAAAATATTTTCGAAGATATTACAGATTTAAAAATTGCGGGACGTAGCGTTTGCGGTGGTACTGTAGTGTATTTAGTATCAGCATTGAACCCGTGCGAAGCCGGGGCGGGTCGCTAGTATATATATATATCAGTTTTGCTTCGACAGTGGGAGCCATCTACTGATACTGGTACGAAGTATTGGCAGTATAGTTGTGTGTAGGAGAGTTTCGAGAAGTTTTGATGAAACCATGATTATCTCTAGGACAATGATGGTGATAGTTCTTTATACTTCAAGCAGCTTAACAAATCTGACCAATAGGTTTACTAAATGTAGGCTGAGGGGAAAAATTTAAATGAAGTGAAGAGAAGTGGCAGAGCTCACTGAAAAGTTTTTGTGCTGTCAGTGGGAAAAAAAAGGCTTGTCCTGCTTTGTCTTCTACACTGACAGCACAGATACACTATGCTTAAAGGGTCGGCAGTGTGAGTGTGACTCCTCTGGTGTTGCACAAGTCAGTAGAATATGGTAAGTCCACATGCACAGTACAGCCTGCAAGTGTCACAGATGGATTTATCCATCCGGCAGTAGCAATCCCGCTGGTGATAAAAACTGTATGCTTACTTATATCTAGTTTTCTACATGAGCTATTTCTTTTTTAAATTTTACTCTGATGTGTAATAGCACTTACAGGAAACAGGATGTTCACACACACATACAAACGTTTGCATGTATTATATTTTTTTTTTTTTTTTTACGTGCGCAAAATCCCCACGGATACCTCCCCACCGGAGCCGGTGGAAGAGGTTATGTCGGACTCGAACCGACTAAAACGCACGCCGCCTGTGGGTCGTTTTGGTTGCCGAAGGTGAGGTTGACAGGCATATCCCTCGCACCCCGGCCGACCCAGGGCCATCTCTCACGATCTGGCCCTCCTCTCGGGTGTGGGGACCACAGAGTCCCCAACTCGTCCCCGGAAACGGGGAGGCGCGCCACCACCAGGCCCCTCTTCCCCACTGGGCACTATGGGCACGTGCCCAGGGCCCCGCGATCGAATGGGGCCCCCTAGTTCCTGCCAGATTACCAAATGATAACCGATATTTAGGTATTACCGAAAAACATTAATTTTGAAAAATCTGATGATAATGACTTACTACAATACCTACGCTTATTATATTAGCTTTAGTTTGCCGCATGCGGATAGCTATACCTTGTACAACATAGCTTGAACTTTTTGACAGATGGGTCAGTGATGGGAAACAGAAAATATCTATTGGTGTAAAAAATGTGTTGGCTAAATATGTGGCTGTATGTATGTTTTAAACTATTCAAAATAAATAAATTCATTCGTCAATCAATTTTATTGCACTAGACATAAAAACATTGGGTAGGTACCATTGTTTTCAGTTTTTCTATTTCAATTTTACTTCGAAGCAATAAAAACCACTTAAGACTTTCGGAAAATGCTTGAGTCCTTAACAGGTAGGTACTCTTATGTTGTGTGTCTATTCTTATGATTATTATCAATTTTTAATATTATTAAAATAAGAAAATATTGTTCGTCGTTGCAAAGTTATATCGATTTCAGATTTGACATCCGTCAAAAAGAAAGATCAAACTAATAAATAAACAGGGTATAAGTACTCCACTCTCTCTCAAAAATGAGTTTTTCCGATATTAGTATATTTAGGTTAATTTAAATACCTATATGTAAGTATAAGAATACAATTAAAAGACAAATTATTAAATTAAAATAATAAGAATTATTTGATGCGGTGTGGTTTATGTCTTTAAGAAACCTATTCGAACGTCATTCGTCAAAGACAAAAAAGGGGAATTCCCGACTCCCGATCGTCGTTTGACTTGACGAACGGGAATTCCCTTCAAGTATTTGTCTGCGATGTTGTGGCGTTTGTTTTGTTTGTAGTTGTTAGTTTGTTACTGACTGTGCTTGAGCTCTGACAAAAAAATAGTATTGTTTGATTAAATCGTCGTTTGTCTGTTTTGTGTTAGCGAATATTTTCGTTATAAAATTAATTAAATACTGAATTATAATATAAAATGTCGAAACGGTCATATCCTAGTGGATCTGAAAAAAGGAAAAAAGCTCTACATCAGAAAGAAGTAATTGAAAAGTTACCAAAATTAACATCATATTTTACTACTACTACTGGAGAAACTTCTGTAAGTAGCAATCAACTCATAAATGTTCCACATGATGACTCAGCTCAATTACAAATTGCGGGAATTTCTAAACCTTCATGTTCCAATTTTGAAAAAGAGATTGAATCAGAAAGCGACTATTCCTACGACGAAAGTGCAACGATTTCAGTAACTTCACTAAAACCGACAACTCCAACTGTGTCAATTGAACAGCAGTTTTCCAACACAGAAGAATTAATATCGCACGATCCCGCCGATTACTTTCACGAAAAGTTTGTTGAAATAAATCGCGAAATTTTAATTCGTAAGGGACCAGTATATTTTCAAAATAAAGATTCTGACTTTTCCGAGGCATCCAGAACCTACAAAGATGGTAATAAATTAGTGACGAGATATTTCAACAAAGCATTATTTATTCGCAAATTAAAGAACAATGAAAGCGTCGAAAGAAAATGGTTGCTGTATTCGCCTTCCAAATGCTCTGTATTTTGTTTTTCATGCTGCTTATTTAACCCAACTGATGTTAATCTTTGCTCTCGGAATGGATGTAATGATTGGAAGCATATTAATCACATAATTTTAACACATGAAAATAGCCCAGCGCATAAGCAATCTATGATGACTTATCTGGCATGAAGTAAAGCGGTTGGTAGAGTAGATATAGAGTTATTATCTCAACATCAAAAGGAAGTGGATTACTGGAGAAACGTACTTAAACGGATTGTAGCTGTTGTAAAATTTTTGGCATCGAGAGGGCTTCCATTTCGCGGCGACAATGAAATCCTAGGATCTCCAAACAATGGAAATTATTTGGGTTGTGTGGAATTATTGAGTGAATTTGATCCATTTCTTGCAGATCACTTAAAAAAATTTGGGAATCCTGGAAAGGGTAACATTTCTTATTTATCAGCAAATATCTGTAATGAGTTTATTGAAGTAATGGGAAAACAGGTTCTAAAAAAAATTATAAATGAAGTTAAATCAGCAAAATATTTTTCCATAAGCGTTGACAGTACGCCCGATCTGTCTCATATTGACCAGCTAACTTTCATCATTCGATACGTAAAAGACTGTGTTCCTGTTGAAAGGTTTTTGAAATTTATACCTATTAAAGAGCATAAATCTAAGTATTTAGCGGAGACCATCTTAAATTTTTTAGAGATACATGATATTCCCATAAAAGATTGCAGAGGACAAAGCTACGACAATGCTTCAAATATGTCGGGAAAGTATAGTGGTCTACAAACAAGAATCAAGGAAAAATGTGAATTTGCCACCTTTATACCATGTGCAGGACATTCACTAAACTTGGTAGGTGTCCATGCTGCTGGGTGTGTACCGGAGGCATCACAGGTTTTTGAAATAGTTCAGAAAGTGTACAACTTTTTTTCGGGCTCTACCCACAGATGGAATATATTAACAGAACATTTAGGTTCAAAAAAAGTTGTTAAGAGTCTTTCACAAACCAGATGGTCAGCCCGAGCTGATGCAGTAAGTGCTTTGCATGGGAGTTATAAAAGAATATTAGAAGCTTTAATCACCATCGCAAACGATACTGAAAAGGCACGAGAAACAAGAGACGAAGCCCTTAGTCTGTCTAGAAAAATGGGAAATCTAGAATTTATTATACTGACGGAAATCTGGAGCACCATATTGGAAAGAATAGACAAAACAAGTAATTATCTTCAGAAAGAAACAATAACACTGGACGTTGCAACCAATTTGTTGACTTCACTTTATGATTTTATTACTAACCTCAGGGATAAATTTGATAACTTCGAATCATCTGCCAAAGAAAATAACCCAGAATCTGACTACAAAGATCTATCTCAAAGAACAAGACGTAGAAGCTCACGGCTGATTTTTTTTGATGGCTCTGCGCCATCAGTCCAATTGAATGGAAAAGAGCGATTCAACGTAGAAACCTTTCTCCCAATAATCGATACCTTGAGTGTTATCTAAAACAGCGACAAAGTTCATATGAGACCGTCAGTCAACGTTTTAGTTTATTTTTTCACTTAAAAACTCTGAATTCCGAAGAGATACGACAAGGATGCAAAGAATTTTCTCAAATCTATCACGAAGATGTAAATGAAAAAGAGTTAGAAATAGAATGTCAACATTTAAAAGAATACTTAAAAAATGTTCAGAGTGAAAATGAAGCATCTAACAGTGTACAGGAAGTATATAATCTATTAAAGCAAAACAAAATTGAAGACACATTTCCTAACGTAGAAATTGCATTGAGAATATTTTTAAGTATGATGGTAACTAACTGCAGCGGAGAACGCTCCTTCTCCAAATTGAAATGAATTAAGAAGTACAATGCTTCAAGAGAGATTAACTAGTTTGTCGCTGATGTCCATAGAATGTGATATTCTCAATACCATAGATTTTGAAGATGTGATTAACGATTTTGCTCATCTTAAATCTAGAAGGGTACCTTTGCAATCAACATAGAATTAATCTAAGGATTTTATGTTAAGCGAGTTACTTTTGTAGATTATTTTTTATATTTCCTATTTTTTTATAGTTAGTAACTAAATAAAAATAAATTTAGAACCTTGTTTGTCTTTCTTTATCTATTGTAACTAAATAGTGTTTTCTCAAGGTCCTAGGGGCCCCATGATCCTAATGTGCCCAGGGCCTCAAATAGTTTAAAGACGGCCCTGGCCACCACCGCGGCCTGCTTCTGCCAGGGTGACAGGCGGCTTCACCTGTCACCCCCAGGCCGGCGCTCATGGGGGGCGGAGGTCGTTCATCGACCTCCGACGCCCGAGTTGCCTTCGTACGCGGGCAGCTTGTCTTGCGATCCTTCGTCGCTCCCGCTGCCGCTCCCGCCCCGCCTCCTCCTTCACGAGCATTACTTGCTCGCAGAAGGAGGCGCCGGCCGCCCACGCATCCGCGCAGCGAACCATCGCCGCGAGCAAGGTGGAGAGCGTGAGAACCCTCACTCCGAGGGCCGCCACAAGCTCCCGCCTCGGCGTCTCCCACGCCGGACACTCGGTGAGCGTGTGCGGACCTGAGTCCTCGCTCGCGTCGCAGTGATGGCACTCGGACGTTGGCTCTTTGTGCATCCGACGCAGATACTTTCCGAAGCATCCGTGCTCGGTGATCATCTGCGTCAGATGGTACGAGAGGCTGCCGTGTGGCCTCTCTAGCCACTCCCCCATGATGGGTCTTACCGCCGTTACTACGGCGTGCCCTGCGCCTGGTTGCCCAAGTCGTATCTCCCATTCCGCCACCATTTCCCTGTGGAGCCGGGATCTCACGGCCCGAATTTCTTCGGGCTCGGGATCGTGACCCCGCTCCCGCGCCGCCCTTCGGAACCGGTATAGCGCCGAAAGGCATCTCGCTTCCAGGATCCATGGTGGCGATCCGGCGAGGAGACTCGCCGCGTTGAATGATATCGTGCGGTACCCCCTTATGATGCGGCACGCCAACTTCCGCTGCGGACGCTGACGCTGCAGCAGGAGCATGTGCCGATCATGCATGTATTATATTAGTTGTAAAGGATACAATGAGAACAATACGACAAGTAAGCACCACACCATGCTCAAGTTGAACTCATCCTTCAATGGAAATACTGAGGTATACACCTGAAAAGAAAAAAACAAGACTATATTACTAGAAAAGACGGCAGTTGATAAGATAAAGAGTCACAATAATCCAAATCAAAATAAACAGCAGGAGAGTGGATCCCAGGTTCAATAGCACTAGCTTTGGAATCTATCAGGATGATGGGAAAATGGTTACCAAGGCCTCAGGATGTGTGCAACACCAGGAGAGTCACATTTGTGCTGTCGACCCTGTAATAACAGAGTTTCTGTGCCTACCATGCAGAATACATAGCACGACAAGCCTTTGTTCTTCCCACTGACAGCACAAATACTCTTCAGTGAGCTCTGGCTATCCGACTCACCGCTGGGAACACAACACAAGGTTATTATGACCGTCGTACTCTTCAGGGCCGAGGTACTTCCCCAATCGGACTGTTCAATTAGGACGAGATTACCGTCAAGTCTTACCTACATTATCAGAATGATGATAAAGTAATACTTACTTCAGACATAATATACACAATCAATGTGTATAAAGAAAAGTCCACAATCCACACATACTCGGTGTAAAACCTCAAATGCACCACATCTAGGGTCGTGACCGGTGCCGTCTCCAGCTGTATGTCCAAGCTGCGAGGAATATGGAACGTCTCCGGTTTCCCATTTGATTCATGCTTCCCTCCTTTCTTATTCTTTGATGTTTCCTTTGGCACTCCTCCCAAAGCCTTCAATTCACTATTTGTAGGGTACAAATACCTATACAACCCCTGGGAACATAGTAACCATCTTGCAAACGAATAACTTCCTAGTTTCTGTATTACTGATACCATTATCAATGTTATAACTAGCTGAGCACCAAGGAGAGCCTGGAATATGAATCAAATGTTATGACTGAAACTCAATACTGTATCCTATATTTAGACAAATTAATCAAGATTTCACACCATTATGCCTGAATTTTCATACACATTTATGTCTATGCATAGTCTAAATTTAATAAATTATTTTTGTTCCTAGCCAAGTCCACTATAACCTCAATTCATTACTCCCTCCCACACAATATTAAACGGAATCGTTTAGAAGATTGTCAACAAACAGAGACAGAGCATAATACAGTGTTATAAATCAGAAAAAGAAAGCGATAACTATCAGCTGCCAGCTGACATTGGTGTCAAAAGTCAAACAAGTAAATTTCGATTTTGGTCGTATTATACATGTTTACAAATACAGCTTCATTCGGGTTTAAAGTCATCTATACCTTAAAAAATCCTAATCAAGCTCTGGTTCTCAAATTTCTTAGTTTAGTCTAATTTTTGCAGTTCATGGAAAATTTTAAACCTTTATATGATTTAAAAGTGTTGATCGCAATTATATATGACCCATGTTTTTTCTTCAATCATACTTAACAAATGCACCGTCTTCTCTAATCAATAGAAAGAAAGAGATAGAAGCATTATCGAACAAAACTATCGGAGGAAAAAAATTACAATGCTGCCAAGGAATTAAAATACCCCAATTGCTTGGGAAAATCAAAAATATATTGCAGTTCTCAAGATTTCATCAGATATATTTTTTTTACATTTCGGCATTTACACTATTTAGAACTTCTCGAGTTAACCCAAAGCGATTAGTTACTTAAAATGATTGCATAATTGGTTTTGGGAAAAAAAGCATTATGAAAAAAATCAACAATACATACAGACATACATACATATATGTCTGTATTCTGTATACTGTAGCTAGGACAATAGACATCATCATCATTATCATCTTCATATCTATAATTATGTACTGTCCTGGTCGCATCTGAGAACAGGGTAATCTCGCAGTTTAGAGTCCGCTTTCCTGCTCTTCCACTTCTACTTAGCAAGATTTTGCGAATCGGTGGTAATGAGATCATTTGCACGCATGTCAGCATCCACGATGTCAAGCCAGGACTTTTTAAACCTACACCTTTTACATGCAATACTTAGTTATAGTAATTGTATACATGTAGCCTGGTGGTTGCTATAAAATGTGGCCGCACCAGCGAAGGTGGCTAGTAGATAGACAGCCTTTGTGGCGTGGTGGTAGTAAACACGACCACTATCCAAGAGCCACGGGTTCGGTCCCCAATCAGTGCAAATGTTTGTATGCATGAATCTAGGTATTTGTATTGGTCTGTTCATGCCTCCGAGAGCACGTTCAGCCGTTGGTCCCGGTTGCCATACGAACATCTGTGACAGTCGGTAAGGGTAGTTGGAGCCCTCAAAAGTCCGACTGATCTAACTACAGAACTTCGATATCGTCAATTCGTTGTGGAGGTCATGCTTCATGGATAATATAAGTTGAACCGCATCTTAGTTAAACTAGAAAGCTGACACCAACTGAGTTTGGAAAAGGCTCAGAGATTGATGATGATGATGATTCGTAGCCAGGACACAAACACGAAAAACAAAGATTCCATATTATTTGCACATTTATTGAGAGAAGAAATAAGTCTATCATGTTCGCCAAATGCAAATGCCGTAACTGTTTACGTTGCTGGTCGTAAATTTCCATGACACATTGTCAAAACGTATTAGCCTAAGAGCCCTTCCATACAAATATTAGTTCACGATTCTGAATTAAATTTGATACATACAGTTAAAAACCGTTTATCGCATGGAATATAAATAGGCATGCAGTATAGGCCTATTTTTATACTGGAATTAGTTCTAGTGCTTAACAGAAACGGGATTATATAACGGGATACTTTAAGCAGGCAAAGCCGCGGGCAGTAGCTAGTATTTAATTCAATAATATGTAGGGAGTAAAGATTTTTTCTCTGGCATGCCAACACACAACCGTGCCGCGTTGCGCACTGGTATGGGTGACTAATGTTCGCAGTGGAGAGATAAATTTCTATCGATTAAATTGTCGGTTGATGTAATTTAGGTTCGTCGCCGCTATAGTCTGCCCGCAGACTAGCGACGAAAGTTTATTCATAGTTTAAATTTAATATTTAGTTGTGCAGTGCTGATAACCGTGCAAAATGGGGTCGTTGTTCCGGAGTGAGGAGATGACATTATGTCAGCTTTTCCTACAAAGTGAAGCTGCATATGCCTGCGTGTCTGAACTCGGGGAGTTAGGACTGGTTCAGTTCCGTGACGTGAGTATTCGCCAACCATAATGTAAAACGCCCCTTTTTTCCTCGTGATTAGCAGAGGTATACGAGTAGAAAGTCCTAATAGCTACAAGTCCTATAAGATAGGAAATCAGTGACCTCGATTCCCATTTACTATATTTTTTGCCCTAAATTTGGGAAACAGTTTTAATCAATCAACTTGATGTGTACGATCTTTATATGAAGAAGTGTATACTTGTACCCTTTGTCAACTAAACACTGAAAGAATATGATTTTTTGATAAAAACTCATCGGTTTTCGATAGAAAACCCCACAAAAAATACTCACTCTGTGTCACTTCTGTGTGAAAATTTCGATACTTTTGTCATTGTTTAGGTGAATTTTCTATTGTTTCTGTACTACAAATAATGACATCATACAGTACAGCTTCTGCCCTTGTCATGTTATTGTGGATTTAGTATATTTTATGCAGATATGATTGCTACTTATACATTTATTTACTAACTATACAGTAGATATTTGTAAGTATGATAGTATTTTTTATGTAACTGCTGCCTCTCTGCTCTGCATAGGTATTACTTAGCTTTGGATCCTAGATCCTGGTCACGATTCGCAGGGTGGTATGGAGTTTTCTATACACTGTAACAAGTGTCATGATCACTGTGTACTGATACCGTGTTCATGGTGCTTGTAACAATGCCGAAATATCGGTTGCTCAGCAAAAATAATAATCATGGTAAATATCCCGGTGAGCTTTACACTAGTAATGTGAATGACCGTGTCAATCTCAAATCATACATGATATTTTCTTGTCAGTAGTTGCTCCATTAGCATGCAGTCTTGATAAGGTAGAACCCTGTCGATAGCTAAACATACTCCCCTTATGATGTAGGACTAGATAGGATAAATAACATAACATAAACTCACTCCTATATCCTCGAAGGGGTAGGCAGAGGTGCTAGCACCCACATTTCGCCTGTTTATGATTAGGTCCCAATGTAATAGGTGACGAGGCTATTACCATTAACCGGGCACTTATAAACCTGCGATAAATACACACATAACTTCTTCGAAAAGCATTAAAAATGAGTAATAGGATTGGTTGGTAATAGTATAAATATTGAGGTATAAGTACTATTAATTCTAAATATAACACCTGTAGTAAATGATATTGAAGTGGTTAGTTATGTAATTAAATATTGATAGGGTGCTAAAGTCCAGTCAACATTTGACAATAAAAACATAACATAATATCACATATATCCCCGAAGGGCGCTCTTCACCAGTGTAATAGGTGGCGAGCCTATTGCCATTAACCGGGCACTTATAAACCTGCAATAAATGACAATAATATTATATCTAAAAGAACTACCTACTGATCCAAGCCCCCCTCTAAGTGACTCGATCTCTGGCAAAAAAGGTCCTATTATATACTTGAGACATGCATCTGAGGCTGAGTCTGGGCTGTATATATCTTTCTGATGTTAAACAGCCCTATCCCTTAATCGCCTTTTACGACACCGCGTGGGAAGAGATGGAGTGGTGCCGTGTGGTACCCGTCAGAGTAGAAACACTTCAAATAATTTAACTGAGCTTATTAAATTAAGAAGGCTAAAAGAGCAGTAAAATTGGTTATTATTTTATATTTTTTATTTATTTTTAATCACCAACCCAACTTATAATAACAAATGATTGACTATTAAATATTATGACATCACAATATCTTACAAGTTTCCTTATAACATACTGTTTTGACATTTAGTAAAAGTAATTATTTTGACTAGTCAGTCAAATTATAAAAGTTTAAAGAAAAACAATACTGACTACAAAATAAAGAAATAAAAATTACATGCTATGTTTTATTTATAAATGCTGATGCTGAAATAAAATTATAAATGGTAAATCTGACAGTTTGTTAAAATAGCCGGGTGGTTCTCGGTAGAGTAGAATTTGAACCACCCCATCATACAGGATCATGCAAGGCAACTATAACAATTTGCTTTTACCAAATGCAAGACTCAGCCTCAGAGGCATGGCTTGAGTCAACAATGGCACCTGGAAGACAGCAAAAGGCTCACCCCTATTACGTGGGACTGTATTTAATATCAAAAAATTTCCTTAGAATGGTTGATTCCTGTTGATTCCTTACTTAGATTGAAATAAAAAAGAAAGATGCTGTATTGTGAAGAGCTACTTTTCTTTTTGTTAAGTATGAAAATCCTCTCGGATACTAATGTGAAGAGCTACCAAGGTTCAACTTAACCTAACCTGGCCAAATTGTCTTTTTTTTAATACAATTTTGTCTATTATATATATTATAATAATATTCATGTATTATTATTGCAAATATACAGTCCGTAATGTCCTTGCCATTGACACAGAATGTTACATTTAAATGTAAAAAAATCTGTTGATAAAAACATCTCAAACTGGTTCTCAACTGGTGAAGTGTACTCAAATTATAAATAATTATTCTATCAAGATACGATCACGATCATGTGACGACAGGCGGGGCGGTAGTGCGTTCTGCGACTTGTTGTAGATTGTTTGATTCCCGCTCAGTGCAAATATTTATATAGGTAGAAAGTGCAGGAAAGCTTTTCAATCATGTCAGAAAAAAAAAACTGAACTGAAAGTGTCCAAATGCCCTAAAGTAGTGGTAATTTCAGAATAATTATATAAATTAACTAGCTGTGCCTTCCTGGCTTCGCCTGTAGCATACTTCACAACTTTACATCACCCTTTTAAATCATATGCCCTTGATATATTGATTTTCAAATAAAGTATGGGTATCTGCCAGGTTTATTGACATTTATGATTATTGCTGTGCTTCCATGGGTAGTAGCATTATGTAATATAATATGCAGTATGCTGTAGCCTTCCTAATTAAACAGACTATTAACATAAAAATAATTTTCCATTTTGAACCAGCAGTACTTCCTTAGATCACCATGTTTAACCAAAGAAACTTTTCATTCATTATTATATTATAGAATAGCATAGGTTCCAACTACCAACATAACACATAATGATGATTTGTAAATCACATGATTGATAAAAATACATGTGATTGTTATTAATATTTGATTGATATGATACCTAATTACTACATAATCATTTATACAGTAGAATTAAAGTCAAGTGATATCTATCACAGAATCATTAATGATTGGCACTATCAGTAATCACTAATATTTGGGAATTTGTTGCCATCAGCACAGTGAATGACAATGTTTTACTGTTTTGTTAGAAAATAGGCATACAAGGCGACTAAGGGATAGGGCTGTTTAACATCAGACAGATATATATACAGCTCAGACTCAGGTACAGATACAAGGCTTGAATCAACAATAGTGCCTGTAAGACGGCTATAGGCTCACCCCTTATTACGTGGGATCGAAAACAATGGATTAAGGAGGTAGGACACGGCGGTATTTCCGCCCGATTGAGCAGTCCGACTGGGGTAGTACCTCCGCCCTACAGAATACCGCGGTTTCCAGCGGTGAGTAGGGTAGCCAGAGCTCACTGGAGAATTTGTGCTGTCAGTGGGAAGACTAAAGGCTTGTCCTGCTTTGTCTTCTACTGACGGCACAGAAACTCTGTACTTACAGGGTTGGCAGCGCGACTGTGACTCCTCTGGTGTTACAGACGTCCATAGGTCACGGTAACCACTTTCCATCAGGTGGGCCGTGTGCTTGTCTGCTAACTAAGCGGTATAAAAAAAAAAGAATAAAAAAAATGAAATGTGAAATGTGGATGTTAATTCACCTCTGCCCCTCAGGGATAAAGGCGTGATTATATGTATGTATGTAAAAATCCAACAACTATTCTATTATTGGTCCTTTGGGTTGTGGTTCGAAATTCATCCAAATCCGCCGTTAGACTAGCGGTTATTAGTAAAGCGGACACCAAACATCGGGGTGAACGCTACGGACGCGACTGGGATTGCGTCTCTTCCCATGCGGTTTTTTTTTATACCACTTATTTGGTAGACAAGCACACGGCCCACCTGATAGGAAATGGTTACCGTGGCCTATGGACGTGTGCGGTGTTGTACAAGTCGACTAAGGAGTCGCCTTGTACAATACCGCATGGGAATAGATGGGGTGGTCCAAATTCTACTCTGCCGGGAACCAGACGGCACTTGGTGGCGTTGCACTTTTAGGGCTCCAATTACCCGTAATGACTGCCATAGATGTTCGTATGGCAACTGGGACCGACGGCTTAACGTGCTCTACATACAAATATTTGCACTGAGCGGGGACCGAACCCGCGTCTCCAGCGTAGCGGCTGCGTTCATTACCACCACGCCACAGAGGCTGTCTCCAAGTTAAAAACTATATAACATAACATAAACTCACGCCTATATCCCAGAAGGGGTAGGCAGAGGTACTAGCACCCACATTTCGCCATTTTATGTTTAGGTCCCAATGTAATAGGTGACGAGCCTATTGCTATTGACCGGGCACTTATAAACCTGCGATAAATACACACATAACTTTGAAAATCATCGAAAAGTCATTGGTGTGTGCTATGGTAAAACCTGGGATCGAACCCGAGACCTCGTCTCAGCAGTCCATTACCCATACCACTAGGCTACCGCTAGGCTAGGAAAACTATATTATGTACCAAATTCAAATGTCACCCAAATCTGTTTAGTCGATTTCACATGGCAACAAACTATAAATGATCAAGTTCTTGATTAGCTGCACACATACTCAGTATGCATACGTGTGTGTGTAGCATGACGTACGTGCGCAGACGCAGACAGCTGTCCTATGCGATTTATCCAAACACTGCCGTTTTGTTTTTGCATTTCTAACAATGAAAACAAATACTGACTCCATCATTAGCTGATGCGTTCGTTAATATTCTTGGAATTGAATATTTACAAGAAACTGGGTGATTAATTTCTATTGTATTAGTGACTAGCTGTGCTTCACTGTTGCACTTGACAGTACTATTTCTGCACATTATAGCATCACCCATGTTTTTTAAATAGCCTATAAACTTCCCCGTTATCTGGGCTATCTAATGGGGTTAGTCCTGACACCCCCGGTTTCGATTCTCCCCGAAAATTGACGCTATTTCAAAATCGAAAATTGTTCGTGGGAATTGGGACTTACCTAGTTTTGAAATCGGGTGCAAGAATATTTTTTCAAATCTACTGATAGTTTTAGACTTTGGCGCTTTCCATAACATAACATAAACTCAAGCCTATATCCCCGAAGGGGTAGGCAGAGGTGATAGCACCCACATTTCGACAGTTTATGTTTGGGTCCCAATGTAATAGGTGGGCGAGCAACAACAAATCAATCAGTCAACAAACAAATAAACTTTTTAATTTTATTGTTGTAGAATATTATTAATAAAGACTATTGTTAATATTACTATTGTTGTTTATGTACGAGTAAATAAGAAAATAACTACTTTTTAAATAAATAGGTTAACCTGTTTTGTATGCAGAAATGATGCATGTGACCGCTTTTGTTGATTTTGAAATGTTGATGTGCATCGACTTTCAAACGATCTTTTCAATCATTGCAAGTAGCGTTTTGTTGGTCATACGGTCGTTTGTGCAATATTTTGTGATAGGCCTTAGGTTGAGAGGCCTGTGGTAAGTGGGAACTGAGTTCAGCAATACTAGCCAGGTCAGTCCTATGAGGGTTAGAGGGCATGGAGCTCCTTCTTTTTTGCTGAAATTCCCTCGGATCCCACCACATGTCGTACTCGAAACTACTACCGGAATAAAACCAGACACCGTCTGGGATCTTCTGATGCCGCGTGTAAAGTGGCCCCATAGGGTACCTATTTGCCTCGCACTCCAGCTGATTCAGGGGGGGAGCTATTCACCCTACTTTGCGTTGAATAACAGCGATATATATATATATATTTTATTTAGATACACAAAAAATTACAATCAATCATAACATTAACGCCAAATTAGCAACCAGCAAACTTTTTGAACTGGATTGTAACTCAGAACAGTGTATACAAATGAGAAACAGAGAGGGTTACATACCGAAACGAGTTAAAAATGACAACATGCAAACATTTAATGGTTCCAAACTGAGAGTGGTACAAGAAACAATGGGATTGTTCACCAGAACACCGCGTGTCTTCTGTGTCCTAATTAACCTGGTACCTAATATTGGTGGAACACATCCGCATGTCAACAGATTTCTTATCATTCTCCAATGTGAATGGTCAAGTTTATCATTTACTTACGTAAATTAATGAGGTAGGCAATAGGCAACAGAACTTTCAAGGTATGCCACAATTGATGCGGTAAGACTTGCCATGAAGGACTGGCTGAAGAGGCGATGTAGTGGGCTCTCTTACCGGGTGGCTAAATTAGTTAGAAAGGACAAACGCGGTAGTCTAGTGGTATGGGTAATGGACTGCTGAGATGAGGTTTCGGGTTCGTTCCCAGGTTTTACCATAGCACACACCAATGACTTTTCGATGCTTTTCGAAGTTATGTGTGTATTTATCGCAGGTTTATAAGTGTCCGGTTAATGGCAATAGGCTCGCCACCTATTGGGACCTAAACATAAATTGGCGAAATGTGGGTGCTAGCACCTCTGCCTACCCCTTCGGGGATATAGGCGTGAGTTTATGTTATGTTGGACAAATATATACATATGTATTCACCCTTTAAAATCCCCGTTGGGGTAGGCAGAGGTATATTGACACCCACATTTGACCAACTATACTATAAACTAAACTATACTTTGTTATGTCTGGACAAAACTGTTCCTTTTCTAACCAAATAAGAGGTAAACGAACTACGTCATTCTATATGACGAGTGTCATGTCATGTCATGATAACACTTCGTCATGCCCTCGACGGGTGACATCCGTAGAAAAAGTACCTAGATAATGACGCACAAAAGGCAAAAATGGGGAAAATCCCCTTAGATTTTGTTGCCAATATTTATTTAACCTGTAAGTGACCGTACTCGTAAAAGTATCTTAGATGAAGCATACAGTACTTTTCGCGATTAAATCATGGAACTACCTATTTTTGCCGTCATTTCGGATTCGTTGCAGCACCAGTCACGATTTGACTGGCTTGCGAGCGTCGAAAGTTATGCGGGGAATTTTTTTTGTGCGCTTACCCTCCATTACTTTTATAATAAATGTTAAGACTGGCGACACGGGTTCATGTTGGCGTCTGTAGTGTAATGGCGAGGATTCGAATCCGAGAACTCTAGTTTATAAATCCAACTTTTTAACACTAAGCTAAAAAAACTTAATTTGAAATTGCTATTATACTTTATCAATGTAGAACATTAAATCAGTCAACCCTGTAACTATGAAGATATCTTTTATCGGTGTTGATAAATGCTGTTAACAGAGGCTATTAAAAACAAAATAGTATTACAGGTACGTTTTCAATATTAACCTATCGGTTATTCGGTATTGGATAAAAGCTTGCTCATACTATGGACTGGCACTGCCCCATTTTCCCATGAACTATATTGTTTTTCGAAAACCTAGATTACTGTTTAGACAGCTTATAAGGTCACAAAAATCTGCCGAGCAGTTATGGCATAGAAGACTTATTTTTAGATTGATACACCAATACATTTATAGCAAAGATAAATAGGTAGCATGTATATACAGTTTAATGAACAATGGGCGGCCTTATCGCTGAAAGCGGTTTCTTTCAGGCAACCTTGGGATGGACAGTAATGTGACAAGACAAAAGGTTTATAGTGTATTTATCATATAAAACTAGATAAAAGGTGAACTAAAACAAAAAGAAAGAAAGACAAAAGCACTAATATTGGAAATTTTTAATATCGTAATAAAAGAAAAAGCATTTAATTCAGGCAGTAAACCTTAATTGGCTGTCATAAAATTCTCATTTACATAATGCTTAATGTTAAGGAAAGAAAATTTTGAAATTAACAACATTGAATCAGACGTTGTACGAAGGGAAATCCACCTCACACCCTATACTTATATACCTCCATCATGCCAAGAATAAAAAATTAACACTTATGACAGATTCGTATGGGGTTTGCCCATATAAGTCTTCGGTACACGGCGCTCAGATGAATAAGATGAGGCTTTGAAGCACACATGATGATGCGAATTTAAAAAAATCTTAACCAAAAAGCATGGCACTGTAGATGTGGACTGCTGTGCAATTCCCTAAGCACACAGCGTTAAGAACAGCGCTGTGACAGCCTTGATAGATACTTATCAATGGTCGATCTCCAAGGACGTCACCCAGTCTGACCAATGAGAATCCCTATCAAGCTGTCGCAGCGCTTTTTTTTTTACGTGCGCAAAACCCCACGGATACCCCCCCACCGGAGCCGGTCGAAGAGGTTATGTCGGACTCGAACCGACTAAAACGCACGCCGCCTGTGGGTCGCTTTGGTTTCCGAAGGTGAGGTTGACAGGCATATCCCTCGCACCCCGGTCGACCTAGGCTCACGATCGGGCCCTCTCCTCGGGTAGCGGTCGCAGCGCTGTGCTCAACGCTGTGAGCTTAGAGAATTGCGCTGCTGATGTCTGTCAACTCACGAACCACTAAAATTCTTCGCTTTGATCGCGCAGTGTACGTATCAGCGATTTTATTGACCAAGTAGACTTAGAAGATAAGACTACCGTGCTGGGAGCTGGATAACATTTAGCTACGTCCAAACTTGTAATATCCGATCTTCTGCCAAAAGCATATTTGTAATATCGATCTTTCTCCAACAGTTGAACCCAGATGTGAACGCGTTTCAACGCAAGTTCGTCAATGAAGTCCGCCGTTGCGATGAAATGGAACGCAAACTCCGTTACCTTGAGAAGGAGATCCGACGGGATGGGATCCCTATGCTCGAGATTCCTGGTGAATGCCCGGAAGCGCCACAGCCCAGGGAGATGATAGATCTTGAGGTCAGAACCTTCAGCAGATATACATATAAGTTGTAGAATTGCTGCATGTTTTACTGTATAGCCTCTAGCAGCTGTACAATATATCATTCTCTCATTTATCTGTTAAAGGAGAAACCCAGTTTCGAGTCTAATACGAGCTTACGATCTTACGATCCAGACTTAGTCGACCAGAATCCTTTATGTTACCTGATTACTCCATGTAAATGTCAACCTCGTGGCCTCGCGGGCAGTAGTCGAGCCAGTCTAAAATGCATGTCAGAAATTTTGCAATACCTGCCTTTTTCCTCACACAAACTTAGCAGAATTGAATTCATATGACTATTGCTGAGAATTGTAAAAACAGGCCTTCAGAAATCTTTTTAAGTACTCTAATTATTGCCTGATTTTCAGAATCATAACGAATGTTTGTTAGGTAATCGGGTTTCTCCTTCGCAGTAATTTTGTTAGCAGATATGTCAGTTGATTGTTTTCCCATAGGCTACCTTCGAAAAGCTCGAGAATGAACTTCGCGAAGTGAATCAAAACGCCGAAGCTCTGAAGAGAAACTATCTTGAGCTCACTGAACTCAAGCACATTCTAAGAAAAACACAAGTTTTCTTTGACGAGGTATGTTTTTTGTCTGACCTTTACCATTCATGTTAGAGCTCACGAAACTACAATCACTAACCAATACTATTGCATTCGAATACAGAAACTAGTGACACGTACCGACCTGCCGACTTAATCAGATGTTGCCATGTCCTATATACTACTTACAATATAATATCAACCAAGATACCCATTACAAGGCATCGTCATCGGGCATTTTCGATATCTAAATGTTTCTTTTTCCAAATGACGTCAAACGTCATTATCATCTGTGTCAATGTTGACTGTGATTAGATGCAAGTATCTGAATGAAATCTTGCCACAATAGATTCGACTTTAATCGATTGGACAGAGTCGAGTCCCATAAAAAGTAAATGGCGTGGGTAAGAATCTGATTGAAAACTGCTGTTGTAGAAAAAAAAACTAGCTCCACGACTAATGATTCAATCGTGTTTATTTAACCATCATATTATTTATTACTTTAACTTTATTTTCAATCGATGTTTCATTCAGTATTATTTTATTATATTTTAATATCTTGCAGCACTATAACAACAGTATCAAGTACTAATTTTATATTCGACACTTTCCAATTCTTCGGACATTGTTAACATATATTTCAAGGAAGGTCGTGGGTTCTAAGTTTTTACTTTATTCAGTTATTTATATATAGCAACTTGGGCTTCAAAAGAACAGATTATAAATTTAAACAGCTTCGGTTATATTGTTTGAAATAATGACGCCGTGTAGTCAATGTCACATTTTTGTACGTCCACTGTCGTCAGTTGATTGATCGCACGCATACATTATGCTGTCTGCGCCTAACACGCTCATGTACACTTTACATGGATGATTTCCAATCTTAAAATTCAATTTGTGACGTGGTCCTATCACTGTAATGTTTCGTTTCGTGGTAACAAATCAAATCCTTCACGGTCGTACCAAATGTGACATTGAATTTGGCGCGTGTCTGACCTTGATGCCATGTTGGCATGTGTGTGCACAAGATGGCGGATCCGTCGCGTGAGGAGGAACAGGTGACCCTACTTGGGGAGGAGGGACTCATGGCGGGCGGGCAAGCTCTCAAGCTTGGGTATGCTCAGATTGATTATGTCGCGCTCGTTGGACCGTTTTGATTTCCATTTAGGTGAATGGAAATCAAAGCACACACATGAGCGTTATTAATTTTTACAGCGCTTGTACTGTGACGCTGATTCTGGAGTCTACCGATCACCACTCAGGCAAGCATTGGAGTCGGCCGGTTTATAGTATATCATCAACATAACACCTCTCTTTGACTCTTTTGTGTGATGGAATGATAGCTTAGTCGTAGTACCGCCACAGCCGGCTCATACACAGTCCTAATAAAGCTTCATGGATTAGACTGAGTCCCTTACCGAGAGTGCTAACCAATTGCTGCCTGAGTGAGATTTTTTTTGTAATTTTTATTTTGAACTAACACCGTTTCGACATGATTTATTTTTGAAGTCCATCTGTGAACATTTGCAGCTCTAGGAGTCGAGGAGGTTTACTAAATAGTTTATTTACTTTTGGTCATTAAGTCATCCACGCTTTGTGTATTTGTCATTATTATGCATGCCGTTATGATTTTTATATGTTCATTTTATATGTAGTACACGACCAGACGAGAGTTTATAGAGATATTTTAGTATATTTATAAACGACACTGTAATTTGAACACTATAGGAAGTAGACACAAACTAACAATGCATTGAAGCTTTATAGAATTTGTTTGTAGCTACGTATTGATGAGCACAAGCGCGTAGTGAGGTGTTTTGCAGTGAGACGGTGGCGCTACTTTTTTTTACTACAACAGGCAAGCAAAGTGTCGTCTGGTGTATCTGTCGTATGCGTGTATATCGCGTTTGTGTCGTCATATGGGCAATGTTTGTCTACATGTTTATGTTTGTCCTCCGTGTAGCACGAGGGTGGTGCCAATACCACTGAGTCGATGACGCGCGCCCTCATATCCGACGACCCGAACAGACATATCGGCCACGTCCAACTAGGGTATGTATGCGTGTGTACATACGCACTAGAGTGACACTGACTACCACCCGATACGTTACCGCAGCTGGAGTGTTCTTCTCCAACAGTCCAGCTGATATTACTACTAGTTCAATTGGTTGCTCGTCTTGTTTGTCTAGCTTCTCTAAATTATACAATTTTCATAACAGAAGCGACATTACTAACTCTTTATTGAATTTCTCGGCGATTTAACGCGTTTGGCAAAATAACGACTCCGGTTAATGAAACAGCGGCGCAATGAACGTAAGACGATGCAATCAATCACTCTGTTTACATAAGCCTGACAGTTTTATTATTTGATGAACACTCTTGTTAATATTTGTATTGTCAACAAACTGATCTCAAGCCCGTACGCGCCTTAAATGTGGCTTATGTGAACATCAAAGAACTAATTTTGCACAATAGTACACCCAAAATATCCCTCTAAAGTTTTAAGTAATGTCAAAATTAAAACACAAGCAATAACTGGTGACTAGAAAGTTAAACGTAAAATACGAATTGCATGATGGACATTCTCAGTGTTGTAAATACACTAGTTTTTGAACTGAAATATAAAACTACTGAACTGATTAAAAAAACTACTGAAGAGGGGCTGCCAATTGTAGTCCTATAACATGTACAGTATAGCTAAAACACTTATGCTTGATTTATTCCCTAGTTTGCGGGATAAACAAGAGTCCCTGGAATTCCTGCCTTGGTTAGTAGTGTGTATAATGTATTTTATAAAGTAGTTGGGATAGACGGTAGTGGTTGGGTACCTGTAAATAAATGTATGGTTGGCGACGGAATGGCAACTTGACCGACAATATTGAAAACGTGACTTGTTTCAATTTTGTCTTCACCACTTGCATCTACGTGAACATCTTGTTCAATATTAACACCTTCACATGCTTACTAACACTCACTTTAATATCACAGTATTGTATACTCAAACAAACATTCAACTTCATTTGCGTTATCAAGGTTACTTGGACTTCAAGAATAGATAATGGAACTAGGTGCGAAACATGTAAATGCTGAACGCGACACTTCGTCTTCAAACTTTTCCCATTTCTTAAATACTATTTACTAAAAAACGTTATAATTATCTTTAAATTCAAAGATTTTTGTTTGAATATATGATATAATATCTTGAATGGATTTTCTTTGTTATCTGTTCAAACAGTAAGCACAGGCATGCACCTCGAGGCACGCCATTTAAAATTATATCAAATAGTACAAATAGGAAAAGTTTTGATAGCGAAGATATTTTCCAATTTAGAGAATCCTAACAGCGTCTTGGTACGAGTGTCTTAGATATTAATTTTTATGTTTTGTGTAATGTTTATAGATTATATCGGACTCGTGTTATTCAACTTAAACCGGTTCAGGTATATCAGCGGCTTGTTACTCTAGTTGCGGATAAAAGCTTTATTAACTTTAAATTTGTAACTAATGCAGTACTCCAATATTTGTGTTATGTCGCCATTGTGCCTTGTTGTAATTGAGGTGAAGCCAACAGCTGTCTATGCGCCAATATCCAATTAAAATCAGTTTTATGTTCAATCTTACGATGGTTTTGTAAAATATATGTAATATGTATAATGGACATTCAGGAGAACCAACTTGAGTCCAAATATAGTTAGTGACAAATTTGCCTAGCCTTTTTCAAGATTCATTGTGAAACACAATGCTGGCTACCTACAATACAATATGGATCTATTAAATATCCCTGACGTCATCGAGGTTGTTTCAAAGCTACTATTGTAATGTTATAAATTGTAAATGTACTTTTATATTGTTAAACGCTAAACGCTATACGGTAATATCAATTTTCTATTTGTAATGGCATTACGTGATTGATAGAAATATCACAAAAAGTAATCACCTTGATATTACATAAGACTGTCGCTGACATCTACAATTAATAAAGTCATGGTCAGTGGTTTATGCTTTTTAAGAAGTACAAAATTTATTGGATGGATGTTTTGCATCACAATGTGTATTGAAATAAGTTTTAGTTTCTAGACAACTGTCATTAATATCGTGGCAACTGATTACGTCATTGCCCACATGATATTTTTTAAACAAAGCATTTTCTTTCTCCTATTTTCTTGCTCCGTTATCTAGACCAGCTATTGTGTATTGAGTTCCTGAAACAAGAAAATCACAATTAAAATACAGTAACTATCCAAAATATGAAAGTTTCCAACAGTAGTTTTCAGTATGTTTTTGTTATTGTTATGTAAACATTTCTTACAATGTTAGATAGTCCTACAAATACTAACAATGCTTTCAACTATCGAATTTTAAGATACCGATAAGATCATATCTGTCTGAGAGCAACGTTCCTATTACAGCAACTGTAATCTACATGCCACGTAGTAAATCTATTCGTCAGATTTCCTACGTCTCAAGGTTTACTTGATTTTTGATAAAACTCTACATTAATTAACTGAGATTAGATCAGTGGTCTATCTATAGTTGAGTGTTTCAGTAGTATCTCTAGGGCTTAAGCATCTTTCTCGTTAATAATAACAATGGCTTATAGTTTCCTTTTATTTTGGAATCACGCTTCAAGTTATCTTAATTCCTCATGATTTATGGACAAAGAGATAAATGTCATAGATATTTTTAGCAGATACAAGTATAACTGTCAGTGTTTGAAGACATCGAATTGTCTAAATAAAGAGTTCAAATATCGAACACCAGAAAAACCAGGTTCAGTATTTACGGGTTTCACAAGAAATTGTTGCATTCTAAAGTTTGAACAATATGTGTTTGGACAATATATGGAGAACACGATTGGGTGATCTGTACTTGTTCACTTTTGGTACTAAACTGAGCAAAGATTCATTAATGCAATGGGGGTCACCATTAACCAGAATGATTTCATGATTCGATTTTAACCCTTCAATACAATGAGATCAAAGTTTGTACACCTCCGCTATTATATTATAATGCTCGTCAAGTCTTTAAAAGGTTTTAAATATAGACCTAACGGTGTTTTCTCGTCTTCATGAATGTTGAAGCATATCTAGTTCGTAGTTACATCTATTTGAGGTTATTTAGAATAATATATTAGGCACACCAATCTATGTCGAGTCCAGAGGACAATTACTTGAATAGTTTCTAACTGTACAATTCTACGAAATCGTTTCATGTCACACGTTTCATTACTTGTCTTCTCGTCTGATTGAGTCGTCCAATTCTGGTTGATTGAGCAGCGGGCTTATTGAGGTTGTTAGTGTTTAGTATATATGGATTGTGTAAATCACGACTTTTAGGTGTTTGCTTACGATAATATTTTTTGATAGCAACGTCTACATTACGTTTCGGATGTTTAATTTTAAGCGTTTGACTCTAACTAGGCTGTGAAAACATAACCGCTATTTGCGTGTCTGTTTTATACCTATAACAGTTAATACTACCAGAAGTGTGGTTCCCGGCATATTAGAATTTGAACCACCCCTGCTCTTCCCTTGCGGTGTCGTACAAGGCGACTAAGGGATAGGGCCGTTTAACATCAGACAGATGTATACAGCCAAGACGTAGCCTCAGATGCATGACTTGAATCAACAATAGTGCCTGGAAGACGGCAATAGACTCCCCCTATTACGTGGGACCGAATTTAATGATTGGTGAAATGTGGATGTTAATTCATCTCTCCATAATCTCCACCTCTTTTTTTAGGTATAGGCCATTGTATTTGTGCTTCCCCCATTCTTTCCTATCGCTCGCTGAGCTCTTTTTAATTTTCCTGTAATATGCCGCCTTTATGACATCACCGGTCTTAGACCGTAGGCTTGTATTGATTAATCCAGAATTGGCTTTGAATAATTTTCTTAATTAGTCTCAAAAATTTTCATCGCTTATCAAGGGATTTGTTTTGAGACCAATTTCGTTTTGTGACCTTATTCTCTTTTGTTATACGACTTACCGCAAATGTTACATGACGATTGTATGTTCAGAAGTACCGTTACATACTGTTTCGAACATCGACCTACACAGACTCGTGACAGACTTATTACCGGCGATGTGAAAAATATCAATGACTGTAACAAGTTCAGGGTTAAAGAGACGCTAATCTTGTTTTCGATGTTTAGAAAGTCATGACTGTTCATTGATCTTGATTTACTAGAACTGGTTTAACGAGCTTCGTCTTTGAAGAACATCAAGACTTAGATTGATTTAAAGTTTTATTAAAAATGGGTTTTTAGGATCTGAAGGGAATCTGGTTTGTATAAATTGCTGCACGGAGACATAAAATCTATCTTTATATTTAGAGTTTAATTGATAAATTGATGGCAGACATCGTTGCCAAAAACATGTTACATGTTAACATTGGTTGGCAATGTGATTTAGCACTCTAATGCCGGTAACTCAACTTGTTCCTGTATTTATATTTTGAAAAATGTCTGCTAGACTTGTGTGTGAGGAAGAATCCTGACTCTTGATTCTTACAGCCTCGGAACGTATTTCTCTAGAACTTCATTTGTAAGGTTCATTTTGCAGAGTGATGTCTGGATATCAAAGCAAATCAAATTAATTAATTGTTTGTCACAGGTCATATGAGATGTTTCTTGACCCAATAAGCGAATATTACGGTAGAGCTTTAGATAATTCCATGTCCCGAGATCTACGTGATTTCTGATTTCGTAGGTCTACTAATGTTTTAGCATTATACACTGGTATCATTTAAGTAGTTACCATCTTCGACAAGTTCGTGTTTTCGTTGATTCTGTCCTCACGTCGTCATCGCAATCTTTATTGCTTGATTAAAGCTACCAGGATAATTAATCAGTATCATACAAGAAGGGCTTGGCGGATATAATTAAAACTATTTAGATTAGTTGGCTTATACGAACGGCCGAGTTCATGTTATGAATGGTTAATGCATATAACCTCGGGATTATCCTTTGAAGTAACGATCCTGAATATCTGTCCTAAATAAATGTATCTTTTTTTTTCTAATCAATTGGAGCAATGAAAGCCACTCTTGTGGTTCCTCAGATGCAACTAGAATACTCTGTTGATATAAAACTCTATTTATTTTCGCAATATTTTTGCCAATTCAGATGTTTGGTGCTGCTCCGAGACGTGTGTTTTAGACTGCGATCGATTTTGCTCACTATTCTTTTTTTGTATGTTATTTGTCGAAATCAACAAAATTACATACTCATATAAACACTATTCTCTTTTATTTCCCAATGGGTCAAGACATTTTGTCACGTTTCAATTGATTTATTTTTACTTAAGGTTTAATGGATGAGGACCTCTTGTCATTTTCCATAAATAACTGTAGCTTGTAAGACTTTTTTGGTATATCATAGTGCTCCAACTTTCCAATTTCATATAGATAGTGTCACAATCTATCTATATTGCTTTCCTATCTCATAAAAAACGAAAAAAGAGAACTAGGTCAACATGAAGTCTAGTGATGGGTGTGAATTGTCAATCAAATTGAATGGTATCTCTAAACAAAGTGTTATAACATCTTTTCCTTCCTTCCAGTAATTTTTATCATTAAACAAATAGAGCATTACTGATAACCTCGATACGTTGGCGAATAGTTATGCAATAATGTCATAATTTGTACAGGAGATCATAGAACTGAGGAGATCATATTCGTAAGATTTAGAGATGATAGACTTATTACATAGCCTAGCTTCCTAAGGCTCATTTCTAACTAGATTGATTAGGCGAGGTATTTTTAAAAGGTCTGGCAATTTCGTGGTTCATTCTGAACTTGTAGTGCGATTGCAAGACAGAGGAAATATGCAATACATTTGAAAAGTTTAAATGAAGTATCCGGATATGAATTATTTGTCATAGTCTATGATTAAGTTCTTATCATAAGTGCCAGGTAGCTTGAATAGTTCTCTAGTAAGCAAGTGGTTCTTTAACTCTGAATCAGATTACCACAGGGCTCTTTGTAAAATTTGCTAGCAAAATTCCAGCCGGTAAGATTACATGACGGAGAATGATGAACAAGAAGGGTTCAAGGTCTATCGTGATCGAAAAGAGACGGATTTCTTCCAAAAGTTCTTAGATAGGTGATGTGAAAGAAAACCAACATGGCCGTTGTAATACGCTATAATTGAAAGGATGTAAAATATAAGTTGGAAACTGCAATATGGCTATCAAATTGAAGGGTTGCATGCATGATGCGTTATATATATATTGTCAAAGATGTTATGTCTAAATATCCACGATTTTTATACATAAAAACTGGAATTCACACCAATTTCGGAAAATAATGTGAAAACTATCGTGTTGGCACCAAAACTCCCTGTTTTGATTGGTTCAGCATCAGTCGGGTTTTTTTTATAAAGGTAGCATATCGCAGCGTCATCAACCTGTATTTCATTAAAAGCATATAAATTAGTAACGAAACGACACGTCGCCTGCTGCTGCTGTATGCGGTCAGCTACTTACTTCTTTCTTCACATAAACCTTATCGATTGCAAGATAAAGAGTCGAGGATGAGTAGTATATTTTACTTCCCTATTAATTAACTACTTGACAATGGATGTCCTCAAGTGACGCTTGATTCAATAAGTTAGACACAGTTGATTATACAGCCTATACCTCAACCATATTGTGTACGGACGCCATACTTCACAAAACCTTGAGTGCTTTATTACTTATTACACATCTGGCTAAGATTGAACGTAAACCTCAATTACCGTAGGTAGTGTATGTAAATATAGTTAAATTATAAAGATCATGACTTGTTATAAATTTTGATTACAATATTTTATGGTGTAATTTGGATAACACGAGTATTTCAGGAGCTTGGATACATTGATGTAGGTAAGTTTATAGCTATATTGGGATTGTAACTATGTACAAATTATTATCGTTATTTGTAATTGATTATGATGAGATGCAATTGAAATAAGTTTTTCACCTTTTTTATAGATGAACAGGTACAAATAACGAAGCTGGAAGCAAAATATAGTTTACGAAAATCGTTGTTTGGTATCGTACAGATATTTGATTGTTTTTTTTACGCCGGAATTCTATCGGACTTCCCCCAACCCTAAGACACGTAACCTAAAGTATAGCGGCTCGAACTGATTAAAACATCACAGCGCTGCGCTTTTCTCCCGTCAGCTATATTACCGGGATCCAGATGCGTCCTGAGAAGGGAATCACTGTAACTCCGACGATGTCAATGCAAGGAAAAGATTGGCATTAATCACTTGATATTTCACAATACTTACGAAGTGCGGCATATTGACACATCACTTAAGTGAAACTTAATTCTTTAAAGCTTTTTGTTTGTTTTAAAAAAGTTAAATAATTTAAAAGTAAAATAAATCTACATCATTTTGTTCTCAGCACGCTCTTATATTGATATTATTTTCCTTGTTCTCATTTTAAATTATCTATAAACTTTTACGAGAATGAATAGCGTTTAGTTAGCAGCAATATAATCAACAGTAATGGCAGCATATAGTGGTTATGCGGTTAATATTTTTTATGGTAATAGATTTTATGAAAAACAATTACTAACGTTGATAGGAAAAATGCAGATTTAAGAGAACGGTGTAGGTAACTTGCAAGAGGATGTAGTGACGAGGAAAAAAATGAATAGGAATACTGAGAAGAGGCGTACAGCATAAGGAAATGAGACCGAACGAGTGAATAAAAGTCATTGAAATCTTAAATTTTATCATAATTTGATTATGAAAATCATTGAAATCTTTAATTTGATCCTAACTGATTATAAAAACGTTTCATAACTGAATAATATGATCACAATGTGTCCATGAAAATCACTCATCTGCAAATTGACTATACTTAGGTACATATTTGCATTATTTAGGTATGTCATTATTAAAGAGATAAAAGCACGCGTGGTTTCCGGCAGAGTAGAATTAGGGCCACCCCATCTCTTCCCATGCGGTGTCGTACAAGGCGACTAAGGGATAGGGCTGTTTAACATCAGACAGATATATATAGTCCAGACTCAGCCACAGATGCACGGCTCGAGTCAACAATAGTGCCCGGAATACGGCAATAGGCTCACCCCCAATTACGTGGGACCGAATACAATTATTGATGAAATGTAGGTGTTAATTCACCTCTGCCTAACCTTCTTGCCTTCTACCTACCTTTGAACTTTTTTGACATATCGTAGGCAGCACGGGTCGCCTCTGGCTTCCTCGATGATACTTTTCTACAGAGGTCATTTCTATCAAAAATAATGTGTAGGTACATCTTTGAAGTAACAAGCTCGTACATTCCAAACTACAGACAGACTCCAGAACTATAAATTACATCGTTTACGTACACAGACGGACAGACGTCTTGGTATTCCGCCAAGTTGACGGGCGCCTCGACTCTTACATCATAAATGTACGCGGAAACTGTGCAAAACAAAATGTACCTTCTATTTTTGTCCTAAAGACTATTTTCTTTTACCTTGAAACGTCTGACTGAAACTATATACACATAAATTATAAACAATAGCTCCTAGATTGATATCTCGATAGTCTTTGAAGTTAAAACCGACTTAAACTCGTTGATCTTTGGGTTCAATATCGAATGATTTAGTTTTATATCTACCAGATTAATTTTCCTTATGACATTCATCTCATGTGATGTCGCCCACGTTACTAATTAGCTATTGCCCCCAGTTTCGCCCGCATGAAATACTGATCCGTTCCCGCTTCCCAGGTCAGGAATCTGTTCCCAAGAAACAAAAGTGCTTATTCCAGGCTATAAATTAATCTATGTATCAAATTTCGTTTAGATTGGTTAGCTGTTTTCGCTTTAAAATGTAACAAAACATACATTAAACCATACAAGTTATCACATTCTGTCCTACCTACTAATATTATAGAAAGTTTGTGAAGGTATCTAGATTTTTGTGTTACTCATTCACGGTCAAACGGCTGAACGGATCAGCCTGAAATATGATACAAGGATAGATTTAAAGTCTTGAATAACATATAAGCTACTTTTATCCCTGGAATAGAATCTTATCCCAACTTGCGGGAACGGAGCCGAAGGTTACAAAATATATGGTTTTAACAACTCTATAAAGGTATCAAACTGTCAGTCCGATGTGCGATAGAGAGGACGCTCTACAAAATCAAAACAAGCCGACCTTTAGCGAGTTACTTTATACATGTACATATACAATTTCGGTATATAAATGTAATTACAGTAATTATTATCATTCAATCTTATCATATTTTTTGGGTTTTTTTTTTACCTTACAAATGACATTCATGCTTCTGGTTTTACAATCATCTGAGATAATTCAATTTCTAATAAAAAATATAATTGACAGGACGTCTAAATACTAACATTGATATAATTACAACTCTATTGTTTGTTCCATTTTAATGACATAGTTAAAATAATTAAGTTTTATTATTATAGGTAAGTGGGGACATAAATATCTCTGTAGACAATGAGGAAAGGTTGGTCTATCTCTGTCTAGCAGTGATAAAGATGAAACATTATTTTCGCAAGTTAGACTTGGTTTCATTGGAAATAGACGACAGCTTCCGTGGCGTGGTGGTAGTGAACGCGGCCACCACGCAGGAGGCGCGGGTTCGTTCTCCGCTCAGTGCCGAGCTTTTGCTCAGATGAATTGTTTGACATGATACCCGTAGCTACATTCTATCATCGCACCTCTCGCCATAGGCAGGGAATTCATCCCCACACATTGCGACCTGAGACGGTGCGCACTGTGCGGTATGAAAGAAACTTCATCCCACGCACACTCAAGCTGTGGAATGACCTCCCTGCTGCGGTTTTCCCAAGCGCCTACAATATGGGGTTCTTCAAGAGGGGCATCAGAAGGTTTCCTCATGGTCGGCAGCACGAGTGTGACACCCCTGGTGTTGCATACGTCCATAGGCCACGGTAACCGCTTCCCATCAGGTGGGCCGTGTGCTTGTCTGTCAACTTAGTGGTATAAAAAAAAAAGTGCAAATATTTGTTTGCATGAATGTAAGTATTTGCATTGGTCTGTTCGTGCCTTGTAGAGCACTTTAAGCCGTCGCGTCGGGCTCAGTTGCCATACCTACATCTATGGCAGTCGTTACGGGTAGTTGCAAGCCCTAAAAAGTCCAACAACTGGTCTAGCTGCAGTGCTTCGATATTACCTTTGGGTTGTGGAGGTCAGATGGCAGTCGGAAAATATTGAAGTTTAGCCAAATCCGCAGATAGACCGGTAAAGCGGACCCCAGACTACGAGGCTTCGAATACGTCTGGAATTAACGCTTAGAGGAAGAAGAAGAAGGTGAAGCAGAATAGAACAGCTACCCTCATTTCTCCCCGTGGGTCCAACGTGGTCCTTGGGAAATGCTGTTTCATTGACTGCATGTTTGTAAATATACAGTCGTCGGAAAAGTGCCCGATTATCCTGCAGCGGTCATTAGGGGCTGAAAAACATAAGTGGCGAAATTCTGGTGTTAAAACTCTCATGTGGTTTCCTTTAATTACTCGTCTCCCAAACTTTGCATCGTGATGTCAAAAAATCAAAATGGTACCTATAGGCTTTCAAAGTCACCCCTAGACCTGAGGTATCGAATGCAAAAAAATATTTATTTAAGTATATATAGTTTCAAAAATCGGCGCGTTCGTAGTCAAATCAAATCAAATCAAATCATATTTATTGTAAATCATAGGTACAGAAGATGTTCTCATAGTAGTCCTTAGTTTTATTTTTAGTATAGATTTAGAAATTACCACAGAAATGATTACGGGCTCGGAGTTCGAGGGTTAGAACATTATTGTCACCGTCTCTTGGAAATTTTGGGATGGGTTTGGAACCCTAGCCATCACCTCACAACTCAAAAGACAGTGGTGTGATGGCTAGGGTGGTATCCTTGTATCAGTACCTTTGTAACCTTGTATCAGTTATCAATTGCGTACATGAACAGTTGTCAAAATTATCACCAACGTAACAATATTGAGTAGCTTTTCACACGACTTGTATGGAAGGTACGCAGACCATACATGACTGTGCGAAACTGTGTTAATGATACAGTTTCATTTCAATGGACAATAGAATTAGTGGGGCCCTGAGCTACGTATCCTTACTGTGTCTTTACTTCATTAATGATATCTGTTTATTATACCACTTAAATGGTAGACAAGCAAATGGCCCACCTGTGTTTGCTGTGGCCTATGAATATGTGCATCACCCAGCTGCGTCATAATCTTGCTGCCGAACCTGTAGGCCCTGTAGACTCCTTTTGCTAGCAGGCTTTACACACATCAAGTTAAAGACCTATCTCGCTCTAAATCATCATCATCTTAGGGTTGTTCCTGGTTCTCCGAGGCTTTCAATTCCGGAATCCTCTAGTTTCTCATCTTGATTTGGCTTATACATAGGGGCAGCTTATTCACACTAGGTAAAGCTAGTTAGTCTATAAACGCGAACGTGTGCTTGTGCTACTTATAGTACTTATGCCACGTAAATATTCATTTCCAGTAGGTTCTGTCTGGTGTGTTTTAACCTTGGCCTCCTACGTCATCGACAATTGCATCGCTTGTACTGAATAAGCATATAGTCACACCCGTGAATCCGTGACTGGCTAGGCAGAGGTGTAAACATCCTCATTTCAGCAGTTATGTACTTTGTACGTACAATAGGAAGATATTTTTAATACTACAGTACTCGGCATTTGATTTGGCATTTCGTGTAGAAGAATCAGAGTTCAACTAACATCGGATTTTTTAGCTTTGTATAGCGTTCTCTCTATCACACATCGTATCTCTACAACTTGATATCTTTTCAGAGTATTGAATGGTTTAAACTACTCTATGAAGGTATCAAACTGTCAATTCAATGTACGACAGAGAGAACATTTTACAATACTGGTGCAAACCGATTTTGTCAGACTATAATTGCTTCCCAGCGTTCTAAATAAAAATAGAATAAGGAAGTTATTAAAACAAGAAAATCGACAATATTAGCTAATAAGATATTTTATCTCCATTGTCACAACTACTAACAACAATTAGAAGTCCATAAATGGTTATTTCTATAGCTTTAAGGTATTTAACGTATTGTTTGTCGCAGTTTTCCTCATATTTCATTGTTGACGGGGCAATAAAAGTTGTACAGCACATTTCCATGGCTCGTAATATCAATACAATAACTTTAGACATGGCGCTGATAATCACGGAAAAGCTATGAAAACTTTAATGTATTTACTGACAGTACATCTGGCCGCTGGGAAAGGTTGCCTGGAAGAAATTGTGTAAAGCGATAAGGCCGCCCTTTGTACTGCTCTTGTCTTCTCAATTTCTGTAATATGAATATTGTAATTGGCGTACAATAAAGAATATAATAAATAAATAAATAAATAAATAATCATCAGACACTTAGCTATTTCCCTAGACCGTTTGCACTTTGGGAGCTTGAGGTCTGCTATACAGCAGTATCCGGGAGCGACTGAGGTCCGACCTTCGAATATCAAGAGGAAACCTTGTGTCTCATCCGTTTAGGTAAGAATATCTTGAAGGAATCGATATGGAATTAGTTATCCGCATTTATCACTGACTAGATTTATTATTTAGATACGGTTGCCATTACTGATGTGCTGCTATCGTTGATGATAATCGCAACGGAAAAAACTTGATTAAAATTAATACTTTATCTTGATTGAAATTACTTTTTTACGGTTGTAAAAGAATTCTATCAAGCACTCGATTCTACTAACGCAAAACCACTGTCATACCAAAGACATTGCAAAAATGGCATTAAATTTTACACTTAATTTTTATGCGATTAAAGACCAAAATTAAATGAAGAGTTTCATTACACTTTTTCATGAAACGGCCGCCCACGTAATACTGGAATGCGAGGCAGTAGCCTATCAACGATCACAAATCCTCGGTACAGTGAGGTCGCTCCGCGAAGCCTGTGAAGCCACCAGTAAGCTTCTGCGCTTCTGGGCGGAGCTAGGCTGGCTACTCTAGCCAGTACTCTGCACGCACAATGGCCCAAAAGGGAGGCTAAGTGCGGACAAGGGAGTCCCTTTCCATTCCGTTCCATTACACTTTTTCATTCACTCTGCAGTATTATTTTGGACGTTAACTGCATTGCTTTAAAGACTAAAATTCAATGGACTTTTTCAGCAGTGTACGTGGTATGACAAAGATTCTGCTTTAGCAAATCGAGGCACAGAAAAGAATTCGTGATGTCTTAAAAGTACTAAACCCATGTTTCTTACATCATGTGTGCTTGCTAACTTGCTCACTTGCTTGCTGCCTTATAGGCATGTATAGTATCATGCGATTGACTTGGCACGTCACCGTCAGAAAGAAATAAGCAGTCTGGCGAAGATAGTTAAGGCTCAGTTTTGCAGAGCGTTCTCTCTGTCGTACGTTAAACTGACAGTTTGACACCTGTATAGAGTGGTTAAAACCATAATTTTTGTAATAAAAATATATCAAGTTTCAAAGATATTGAACTGACAGTTACATACCTTTATATCCATTATTCAACGGTCATTCCAATGTGCTATAGAGAGAACGCTCTATAAAATCGAAGCAAGCTGATATTGATCGGTGTCTCATTCTTTTCTGACGTGGAAACAGCATCCAGTTACCTATTGCAATATCGTTATGAAAAAAAGATACAAGATCGAAATCTCACATTCAAATTTGTACACAAAGGTCAAGGAACTGCTATATAATGTAAAGGCACCTTCAGTCTTGTTAGTTTTTACTTTACGCTGACATACGCTGCACGCCCTTGTCTATAGTATAATAATAAAAGTACTTATAACAAAGACATTACCGTTAACTCATGATTACATGCTTCGAAGAAAATGCTGTAAGTTTTACAGCTAACGATAATATCTTATCGTAATTATAACAATGGAAGCTGTAATAAAATTGTAGGTATAGAATAGATAATTCACGCTATGTGAAGAATTATGACATATCTATCGATGGCAAGGCTAGCCCCTATCATCCTCAAAACTACTATTCTGTTTATTTGTCCCAGTCTTACACAATCTTCATTCTCATCTCGGTTGCATGCGAGAGTGAAATTTCGTGTTATACAACTTTGCCTAACTAATAAATAAAAGAAAGAAGAATTACGTTCTAATAAATTGTATTTATTATCTATTTACATAAACTTAGGCTGCGTCCAAAAGGATTACGCGTGCGCGTCTTTTACGTGCCTCCCTCGGAAACTAGAACAGCAAGATGGCGACCTTTGGAGGGTCGCACACATAAATATAAATGTACATGCATAAAAGCTAAATACTGTAAATTATGCCAATGTGTGCGAAGTCTTAATAAATGTTTTTTCTTTCTTTCTTTCTTTCTTTCTTTCAATTATTTAAGCACACAACGTCGAGCTCAGCGCTGCGACATCCTTAATAAAGATTGTCAATGGTCTATCTCCAGGGACGTCACCTAGTCCGACCAATGACAAACTCTAAGGTTGTCGCAACGCTGTGTGTTTACAGAATTGCACAGCAGAATTCCATGCGGGTGAAGTCTAGGGGGACAGCTAATATGTATGTGTTTAATTAATAATTCAGGAGGAGGTAGGACACGACGGTATTCCCGTCCGAATTGAGAAGTCCGACTGGGGAAGTACCCTCCAGAATACCACGGCTATAATAACCTCGTGTTGTGTTTCCGGCGGTGAGTAGGGCAGCCAGAGCTCACTGGAGAGTTTTTGTGCTGTCAGTGAGAAGGCCAAAGGCTTGTCCTGATTTTGTGTTCTGCACTGAAGGCACATAAAATCTCTGTTCTTACAGGGTCGGCAGCACGGATGTGACTCCACTGGTGATACACACGTTCATAGGTCATGGTAACCACTTTCCATCAGATGGGCCACGCGCTTGTCTGCCACCTAAGTTGTATAAAAAAAAAATTTCATAATAAATATTAAAAATTGCTACAATCATCGTTTACTTTTGACGTTAAGTAACTGAATGTTAGTAGAAAAGTTATAAAAACTAGATTTCTAATATCAAAGTTTGTAGGAAGCGTAAATTACGTACATTGGGCCTGCGCAGTTTGGCGCCAAACGAAGACGCGTTAGTTTGTACACAGCCTTATGGTTACAGCGCCCGCATCTAAAAATAACGGTGAGATGACGAGACTGTACTGTACGTAACAGAATACAGATGTACGTATACACGAATATATAAATATAGGCTATTTGATATACATTATACTCGATATCAATAAATAAACACACCTGTGTATCTCCCAAGACTTAGGCAGAGATGTCTTGATACCCGCATTTCGTGAAATATTTTCGTGCACACGAGTTTCGTGAAGGAACTCTTAAAGAGACAACTCATTCAAGAATTTCTGTTAATAGCGGTGGTAGGCGAAAATTTCGGCTGTTCAGACCCAGTCTAGGCAGCATAGCAAATAAATTTATGATACCTATTTGATGTAAGGACGTTACAACCAATAAGGTTTTGCAATTGGTATAAGTGATGAGGTAATGAATGACTAGTCAAATGACTTACTTTTTACTAAACGTCAAAACGGTACGTTATAAGGCAGCTTGTATGAGATAATTTATTGTGACGTCATAATATTTAACAGTCAAATAATTTACTATTATCAGTTGGTTGGATGATTAAAAATGAATTATCCTCCTCCTGCCCTTATCCCAAGGTTATTTGGGGTCTGCGAAAAAAAGTGTTCTGTTTCCATTATCTCAACATTCACTCCCTTCTTAATCATATCATCATTCACACAGTCCATTCACCTCATTTTAGGTCTCCCTCTCCCCTTGTAACCATCCTCTACCATAGTGCCTTCCTTACCACATTACTTTCATCCCTACGCATTACATGTCCGAACCAGGACAAACGATTTCCTCGTAGCTTTTCCGTGTTTGGTTGCACCATTAAAAATAAATAAAAACAATAAAATAAGAGCTGACGCATATTTTACTGCTCTTTTACCACTCTTAATTTAGTAAGCTCAGTTAAATAATAATTTATTTTAACTACAGAAAAATACTCGGCTTAAGAATAGTAAAGAAACTGGTATTACCAATAAGCTTCTAATCAACACGTGCATCTTATTTCAATTTGCATCTCATTAAAAATAATAATTAAAATGTGTTATTACTACATCAATGTTATTCTATGCAGTTTGTAAGTAATACAAAGAGAAACACATTTTACTGTTGAAAACCAAGTTTGTTGTTTTAAAAACATTTTTGTGAATGTAACAAAAATAATTATTAATTTAAGAAATTGTATACACATTCGGCAAAGGACATACGGTTACATCTCTTATCTCCTTTGTTGTCTGTACAATCGAGGTACTAATTGTATAATAAAGATTTTTTATAAGATATATGTTATTTACAAACTGTTTATTGTTTATTTTTTAATTAGAATAGTAGAATTGTTTGTCAAAATTCATCAAAATTCAACTACATTGTTGGTCTGTTGTATATTTGGATGTAATTTTTCATTTTCCATACCCATCTTATTTACCTACGTATAATTGACGAGAGAAGTTTAATTAGTAATTTTTCATTGTTTCTCGATTTAAATATCCGGTAAATAATGTACAAACGAAAAGTAATATATTTTTATAATGATATCACAAAGACACCTCTCCATGTAGGCTAGATAATAATATATACGGAACTAAAAGAACCCACTTATGTACCATTGGCCATAACTCATGCAAAATTATGTTGTACCCAATGGCGTTTACGCTTTTTGATAAATATACTTAGATTATGAAATAGCGTATACCTAGACCACCATGTGAATACCAGCGTTGACGTCCTTTTGATCGCAAGAAAACTGCCCAATATTATTTTGTCATGCTATCACTAAATAATATCAATTTACAAGATATATTAGGTGTTAAAAAGAAATTAGATGATGTGATCAAGGCGCCAAAACCTCAATATTTAGCTGCGCTGTCTGAGTCAAGATTGTTTTGTCCTAGAAAAATCTGTACCTATTGAGATCACACCACTTGAAACTGATTCATTCTTAATAAATGGTCTGTCAATAGATTACCAGCAATTGATAGCATATATCACAATTTATCGTACATTCAATGGATCTTTTGACAATTCTTCATCATTATCATATATCATGTCCGATATGAGAGCTTCTCACGTCAATTATTCGATGTTATACTTGTAGACACATTTACAAATCCGTTCAAATGTTAGATAACTACAGTAACACATAATATGTAAGAATAATACAGCAGATATGGGTAGAAAGGAGACCTCTAAAACTTGGGTCTATGGTTAATAGTGTCGCTAAACACTCTTATATCCACTAGTATAGACTGAACGAATCACACAAAACAGTGATGTGATTGGTTATCATTTTAAAAATAGAACAAACAAAAACAATTAAACTCTAATTAGTAGTCAATCGCGTTGTGAGTTCAGAAATGTCATTTTTACACTTTGCAGCACTCAGAAGATAACCTTTTTAACAGTAACACAGAACAGTATCGTTCCTTTGGATTAATTTACAAGCAATTCGTGCAACTTCTAGAATTTCTGGACACCTCTTTTTATGAATAGCAAGTGGTATAAAAAATTGATGGCTATAGTTAGAGCCTAACTATCCCAAAATATATATATAGTCTTATTATGATACTGCAACCAACGTACCAAGCAATATCAGACTGATAGCTTCTGTACTATTCCTACCTATGTGTTGTTATACCAAATCAGCAATGACCATTTTTGTAAAAGTGTCTTTAATCTCAACCTAACCAAATGTGAACTATATTGGTCTTAGATAGAAAGTTCATTATTAAAAGCATATATTAGCAGCGTCATAGTGCTTTTTACAGATGTGTGTAAAGAGCTGGCTGCTATCGCTGTGGACTATTGCTAATGTCTGTTTGTGTTTAGTTTCGTGGCTGGAGTGATTCTTCGCGAGAGGATCCCTGCTTTTGAGCGTATGCTATGGCGTGCCTGCAGAGGCAATGTGTTCCTTCGGCAGGCGGAGATCGACACACCTTTGGAAGATCCGTCTTCAGTAAGTATATAGTTACTAATTTTAACTGTGTACTTTGAGAGCTCCTAAAAATGTACCCCCTAAAAATATAATTTGATGCAGTGCAACGGAATTAAAGGAAGGAATTAAGAGTGACGAAAGCAAATTAATGACCCCAATAGGAAAGCGGCAGACTCTGTGACTATGACTCTAGACCACTCAGTTCTCAAGGAGACTCCAATCGCGATCAGTCCTCGTAAAGTTCAAACCGAAATTTCATAAATATACACCAATATTGTTACTAACCAAGGCATAATCGCTCGGTGCCATTATCCCATTCAATAAAGATAAAAACGTGGAAGTGTGTAATAGTAACGTAAACGGTAAATTCCATTAATGACGTCAAGGTCGTTGGTAATTATTGACAGAACGACGACCAATATGTTTTGTTTATTCTAGAATTATAAAGTTAATGTATACCGGAAAAGAAGTTTATAAAAATCTATTCAGAATTCAATCGAGATCAAATCTCAAACTTACGTTATCAAAAACGATTACGATTTCAATGAAAAAGGGACAAATCTGCTTGTGACTGGTGACACCAGGTCTCTTCCATATAAAACCTTATTCTGACAGTTACGAACAATACAAAAAATAAATCACCGAAATCTGTCGAGCCGGTCTCAGCTAAAAAATTTAAATGTAAAGTTCTTAACAAAAAAGGAAATAATATATATTTTGTAAAAGTTGAGCACACATGGAAAAATTCTGTTACCTGCTATAAAATTCTAAGAAAAACCTAGAAATCATAACTAAAAGAAATGACGTCATCACGCAAAATATTGTGTAGTGACAGATAAGGAAAACCTGGCCACAGTAGTGAAATGTTTTGTTTATTTTATGCATTATGGAAATTCCAATTGCAAAAATATCCTGACACATTATGGTTTTTAAACTTAAATTTTTTTCTTTATCTAGGTCACGACAACTGATGGTAAGCTAAAGGCTCACAAAGAGGGTCACTATTACAGACACTAAGTAATGTTACAATGGTGGCACTCAGCTTGGTGGCCTCATCAGATGCTTTTTCACGCCCCGCTTAAAGGACCCGGGACTGTAGGAAGAAGGGAACACGTGAGCTTGGAATGAATTTATAAGCGACGATACAACTTCCGATTGACGGTGACGAATGAGGTCCTAACGCAGGCTTTTGAGTTGCGAGGTCAAACGGCATCAATCTGCGTAAATAAAATCTAAAGAAGTAAGATTCAGCCTGGGCTTCGAGGCAAAAGCCTTGAATGCAAGCGGGTATTACGTGATGTTGATGAAATCAGGATTATGATAATAGATCTTTACTATGAAATTGCCGGAATTTTCTTACAGATTCATGGATTCGTTATTCCTGTAATTTAGTAGCTATTTCCATTATTTATATTTTGTTTGAAAGATGATTTCAAGATTATACAACTCTGTATTAAATTTTATTTTTATTGGCCGCTTGATAAATTAAATTCGATCTTCAAAAACAGTACTTTCTAAATGCTATCCTTTTTGATGATAAATTTCGTATTACTGTTTTACAGCTGTCACTTTTCAAAAATGTAATAAAAATGTTTGTTAGCTTAATGTTGCCTCATTCATATAGAAAAAAAATTATCATAAAATTTGGAGTTGTCATTCCAAAAAAAGATGCACAAATGTTAGTACAGAAAAATGGGGTTTCTCCAATTTCTTAAAAAAAAAAAACAATTTAATATCAACGACGAATAATAACAACGACGAGAATATATGGGATTAAATGTGTGGAATGTAAACTTTACGTAAGTGTCAAGGGAATGCAGTTAATTTGACTGTCATTTTTTTTTTCTTTAACGCTTTTATAGAATCCTAAAGCAACTCCCTTCTCTTGCAGTCGGATCAGGTGTACAAGTCAGTCTTCATCATCTTCTTCCAAGGAGACCAGCTGAAGACCCGCGTCAAGAAGATCTGCGAAGGGTTCCGCGCGACCTTGTACCCTTGCCCTGAGGCTCCCGCCGACAGGAGGGAAATGGCAATGGGTGTCATGACCAGAATCGAAGATTTGAACACGGTAAGGCTTGTTCCTTTTAGTTTTGTGGTCTTTTTTTTTTTTTTTTTTACGTGCGCAAAATCCCCACGGATACCTCCCCACCGGAGCCGGTGGAGGAGGTTATGTCGGACACGAACCGACTAAAACGCACGCCGCCTGTGGGTCGTTTTGGTTGCCGAAGGTGAGGTTGACAGGCATATCCCTCGCACCCCGGCCGACCCAGGGCCATCTCTCACGATCTGGCCCTCTTCTCGGGTGTGGGGACTACAGAGTCCCCAACTCGTCCCCGGAAACGGGGAGGCGCGCCACGCGCGCCACCGCCGCGGCCTGCTTCTGCCAGGGTGACAGGCGAATTATTTAGTTACTTCTTTAGTTAGTCCAGGATGTCGGACTTTTTAGGACTCTAAGAGGTCTGGAATGCAACAAATATTTGTATGACAACGTGCTCTCCAAACTCGCGCTGCCGACCCTGTAAGCACAGAGAGTTTCTGTGCCGTCAGTGTAGAAGACAAAGCAGGACAAGCCTTTGGTCTTCCCACTGACAGCACAAAAAATGACCAGTGAGCTCTGGCTACCCTACTCACCGCCGGGAAAACAACACTAGGTTATTATGACCTCGGTATTCTGTAGGGCGGTGGTACTTCCCCAATCGGACTGCTCGATTGGACGGAAAAATCGGATATTCTACAACATTGATAGTTTTGTGTAGACAACGCTATCAGAACCCATGGTAAGCATGGCTTAACTAGCTTATGTTATGGAATGTAGAATGCGGATAAACATAATAGATGCTTTTTTTTTGTAAATACTTACATAATATACACCCAGACCAATGCAAATATTACATATTCATGCATACAAATTTGCACTGAACGGGAATCGAACCCGCGCCTCCTGTGTAGCAGTCAAACGTTTTACCGGTACGCCACGGAGGCAATTTAGCACCATTTGACGACATGTGTGTATTTATCTCAGGTTTATAAGTGTCCGGTTAATGGCAATAGGCGCGCCACCTATTAATGTTTTTTTTCTTTCTTTTCTTTTACATTGGGACCTAAACATAAACTGGCGAAATGTGAGTGCTAGCACCTGTGCTTACCCCTTCGGGGATATAGGCGTGAGTTTATGTTTATGTTATGTTATGTCATGTTGACGACATTAAAGGGATGGCGGCGCCATCCTTCAGTTCACAGATTGGTTTGCACACAGAAACCATAGACCAGCGTTAACCATCGAAAGAGGTTATCACACAGCCTTCAATGCAAACATAGCTAAACCTCTATAATCAATACCCATAATCGTTGTCCCCTATTGCAGCCATTTGCATGCAATTAACAGCAACGCATGGCAATGGGTGACCTTCAGCCTTCGCTATTGTTATACGTGTACTGCACCGGCCATTACGGCGCGGTTTATGACTTTGACACACTAAGCTAAGGTGTAGCGATCGACCTATTTAGATAATGCTTTATAAATATACTAGCTGTTGGCTAGGCTCTGCCCGCGTGGATGTCAGCTATCGCAACCAAACATAGCCTTCTCCTTTCCCAAGCTCTAACATATCTGTATACCAAAGGACATTGTCCAACTTGTATGAGCACTTGGCCTGGTATGGACAGATAATAATTTGCCAAATATGATACAGGTTTGGTAGTTCATACTAGTAAGAAATAAAATAACATCATATGGTTGTATCAGAATTCATCATTTATATTATTTATTGACCATAGTATTTCGTCAATTTTTGTTAAAAGATTAGTTGTATTCATCATTTCTTTATTATTCAGTCATAAGTTATTAAAACATCCTGGGAATTGAGCAGGTGGGTTTACCCTAGGGACCTATTTAAGTTGGTATGTACCACACGCCAATAATATTAACTCTAAAAACAGAATCGGCTTTCGCAAGAAATTGAAAAATGTAGGTATTCACGAGTCGAAGATGACAAGCGAATGACATTTTATAAGATTTCTTTCCAGTTGCCATATAAAAACACAAGCTCAATCGATTAAACATAAATTCGTTTTTGAATCGAGTTAAAAAGTTTTCGTTTCATTATTATAAAAACAATGTTTGATCAAAGACGAGACGACACCACATTGTTTTGAGTTGTGAATCTTTTTTTAAACCATATTAATATATTATTATTCTTTACTACTTTCTCGTATCTATACAATAAAAATAAATATGTATTATATACACTTTACAATTTACATATTTATTTACCCATTTATATTTATTTATTTTTATTGTATTTACATACACTATTTAGTGTTTAGGTTGACTGATAGAGAATGCTTGTTGAATTAAGTCCGCTTATGTACCTACTTGTGCATGAAGTCTAATAAATATATAAATGAGCTCATTATTAACCGAATATAATACATAATTACTTACATATATTTTTACGTTTTCGTCCTCGTTCTTATAATCTTACGTTTGATCGTTGAGTAGAACATTTCCACGCGGGCTTAACCGCAAGCGTCACAGTCAACGCGTACTCAATATCATTTAGTTTATGTATCTTTTTTAAAAGTATCAAGTAGTCAATCTATCAATTCCTTATCAAACTCCGGTGTCCCATACATTACTTTTTATCGATATATTCATAAGTCTTAAATAAAAATCGATTTCGATCTTTATTATAACTGGCAACATTTTATTATTAAGCAAAAGAGAAAGATGTATACCCATGTTAGGAGAATGTATATTTTAATGAAGTAATTGATTAAATACTAATTATTTAAAGATATTTGTTGATACTCCAAGAAATCATTATTAGTTCGGTAAAAATTAAACATGATTATTGATCAATAGCTACATTTGCGTACGTCGTGTCCATGAGAGGCCAGTTTTGGACATTGCCCTTTTGTCAGGTTACCTTCAAAATGGATGAAGCCACACAGAATTAAACTTACATCCCTTATTAGAACATCTTTAATGAAATAAAAACGATAAAATATGAACAGATGCTAATTTTCAAATCATAAGATGCGAAAAATATTGAATAAATTCTGGTGGGATTCGAACCCGCGATCTTTCCCTTACATGGGGAATGATCTGACCACTAAGCCACCGAACCTCGCCAGAAATAATCCATTTCTTCCTATGTATATATCCGTCGAACTATCGGAACCAAGGAATGATATTACAATCATTTTTAAACATTGATTTTTGATGACTCCACCCAAACTATTCATATTCATTAATTGCTAAAATAATCAGAGAATAGTGAAAGAGCGGTAAAATGTGCATCTTATTGAATGAAATTTTAAAGCATTTAGTACTAACTATACAAGTAGATTAAGATAGGAAAAAAATTGAATCAGTTCAAACCTGAACAGATTCAAATTTTCCCTTATATCCCTTATTATTAATCGAATTGAATAGTTAGCATACTAAATGCTTTAAAATTTCATTCAATAAGATGCACATTTTACCGCTCTTTCACTATTCTTAATTTAAAAGCTCAGTTAAACTTTTTTTACCGTAATTATGTCAACATAACCGCCAATACAAACCTTTGCGAATGCCGTAAGGCGAAACCGGTCAGATGAAAAATAAAATACAGTGGAAAAGTACAAAGTGTCTTATTCAATATGTGTAGCAGGTTCCACCAAGTGCCATCAATCAACAGTATTAAAGTCCAGTCGCGGAGCAGGAAGAATTTCGTACAATGACCTCTTTACCTACTGACCGTGGTCACAAACATTTTTATATTAAGTGCAGTTTACATGAAATATTTGAAGGAGAAAAAACAAATTACTAATTTATTAAATAAATTATTGTTATTAAGTACAAAAATAACACCAACTTACTAATTTGGTAGAAATAAAAATAATAAAATTCATAAATCAGAATCTGATTCCTCTGTATCGGAGTTACTGCTTTCTGATGACGTCTCGCCAGTCACATTTATAACAAAAGAATCAACAGTTTTGTCTACATTATCATCTAGTCTAGTCTATCTAATTTCGATTCCTCTTTTTTACGTGACTTATGCAATTTTGCCATTTTTCTGCTGAAATATTGCCTAAAACAGTAATTATTTTAAATTTAGGCCATGGTTGCACGGACGCTCTCTTGAAATTGATCTACAAAATACGTCTTATCAATTATTACATAACTACAGTTTTATATGCCACATAATTTAACAAAGATTATGTCTACGTGAATTTGTTCTTCAATGTTAAAGCTTCTCAAACAAACGATCATACACCAAGCTCAATAAAAAGCCGCTTCATTGGGTTGTTAGGTCTATTGCTCGGTGCTTAGCCGAATCATCTACGTGCGAAATTACTTGATTACTGATGGCTAAACAAGACATTACGCTAATTCGCCTATGAAATCATAATTATCGCGTTGTTGTTGCAATGCTCGTATGTGGTAGGGCTGTCGCGGCAAAATGTTTGTTTTAAATGATTTATTTTTGTTTTAAGTGTTGTTATACAATTCGGGTGTAAGCTCAGAAGTAGTGTTTAAAATAGTTGCATGTTTTTTAAAATCATTTTTTACTAATCAATAATCACATTCTTTATTAATGAAAAAAAACTTCACAAATATTTAACAGAATTATTTATATCTAAAATTTATAATGTACAACCATACTGCAAACATCCATCTCAATGCCAATAAAATTTATACAATAGAATAGTTTCCTGAGTCATCGAATTCTTACCAATACTACTTAATGTCTTAGTATTTTATCTAAAAATATGCATAGTAAACTAAGATATTGCCTAACTAAATTGAAACTATGACTTTTCACATATTGATAACTCACTTGTTACTTACCTTACGGCATCCTCAAAGGTTTGAGGATACCGTGAGGAGAAACCGGTCAGGTGTAATAAGTAATAAAGTAATGTGGAAAAGTACAAGTGAGTTATCAATATGTGTAACAACAAATTCCACCAAGTGCCATCAATCTACAGTATAAATAGTATGACTTTTCATTATTTTTATTTTCCAAAATAGATTAATATATAAACAATTGAAATAAAGCAAAATTTACAACTTTCTAGACTCCTTATTTTTCAAATCAGCCTTATTATGCACTGTATATGCGTAAACGCAACGTAGACTGAGAAAAATGCGATATTCTCTTGCACTCCATACATTTTCGCTACGCGCCAGCGCGCTGTGACGTCACCACGTGCCTCTATTTTGTATGGAGCGTTTTCGGGCGGCTCGAGAAATTGAATTTTTATTATCAAATTTCTTAAAACTATTTGCCATTAGAAAGTTTCACTTTTACAGTTCATTATATTATTGTGAAATGTACAGTTTACAATAATAAAAAAAAAATAAGACACAACCGTATTATATAAAATATAATTATTTTACAATAAGTTTGATTGTAAAATATCTAAACTCCTCTTAGTGACCATTTGAAAATAAATTACTTTCAGACCTTCTAAAATTAGATTGAAAACACACTCGAATGAGTGACAACCCTATTCGTATCAACAAGTTGTATGATAACATACGTCGATGGAAATTGCAATGTTGTATTACTAGCTATGTACACCTTGTTACAAGAGCTTAAATCACACTTTATTACGCATTGTATTAGTACTAGGAACCGCCATAGAAAACATACACTATGTAATACACACCTGGTGTTTAGTTACTTAGCGAATATCGGCATTGTTCAATCAATAGCCTATTAGTAGAAGATCCCATTGAGAAATTTATACCTTCATCTGTTATTGTTGTTCGACTGTAAGAATGAGCATTTATGTCACAAAGTAAATGACTGATTGCACATTGTGTTGAAGAATTAATGGGATCTTAAACAATATTACTGTCTAAAAATACATAACAACATAACATAACATAAACTCAGGCCTATATCCCCGAAGGGGTAGGCAGAGGTGCTAGCACCAACATTTCTCCAGTATGTTTAGGTTCCAATGTAATAGGTGGCGAGCCTATTGCCATTAACCGGGCACTTATAAACCTGCAATAAATACACACATAACTTCGAAAAGCATCGAAAATTCATTGGTGTGTGCCATGATAAAACCTGGGATCGAACCCGAGACCTCGTATCTGCAGTCCATTACCCATACCACTAGGCTACTGCGGCACCACTGACCACCATTTCCTTCTCTATCTTAGCCATATATGGCAATTGATGATGAATGAATTTCCACTTATCTAGAGGAGCTGGTCATAATAGGGTGACCTCTATGACATAGTGTTCGACTGCTCAGTGCAAATATTTGTATACATGAATATGTCTAAGTATATGAATTGATTGGGTGTTCTTATATATAATATGTATTTATTTAGAAAGTAGGGGGCCTAGTTTGTTCCCGGTGAAATAGAATAGGGTCATTTTACCCTCTTTTTTCCGTCAGTATCGTAGAAGGCGACTTCTTTATTCTCTGTCTGTCCATCGGACAATAAACATATAGCAATAGATAGATAATAGTCTAGCGGACCCGAAAATCGTAGTTGGTGAAATGTGGGTGTTAAAATACCTCTGCCTGCTTTTTGGGGGATTTACAGAGCCGTGATTATATGTATGTATACGTTAAGATAGTTGGGCTATGCTTACTTTGAGGTCTAGATATCGTTGTGTACAAGGTCTTACTATATTTTTTTTGTATTTTAATATGCTTACCGCCTACCTATTTTTTTGTTGCAGGTGTTAGGCCAGACCCAGGACCATCGTCACCGCGTGCTGGTCGCCGCCGCTAAGAACATCAAGAACTGGTTCGTGAAGGTGCGCAAGATCAAGGCCATCTACCACACGCTCAACCTGTTCAACCTGGATGTCACGCAGAAGTGCCTCATCGCCGAGTGCTGGGTGCCCGCGCTGGACATGGAGACCATACAGCTCGCGTTGAGGCGGGGAACGGTTAGTTATATTTTATTTCTTTTTTAGCCGACTACAGCGAAGCAAAAGGAGAGTTATGATTTTGACAGGCTATGTATGTATGTAGGTTCTTCTGTCCCCTCATTGCTCCTCATCCACTAATTAGAACTGGACAAATAAGATATCGTTAGAAGCACCTTAAGCGTCCGCTGGCTATATAACGTATCACTAAATATAATGTGGGTCATAAAGTACAGCGAAAAAATTTAATTTGAGATAAATATGTCGTGTTTGGTATCAACAGAAAGGGCTTAATTAGCATATTTCAAATATGTATGAATTATACCTATTTTTTACCCCCAAAATAATAATAAATAAAAAAATAAGTTTGAAACTAAAACCCGACTACAGAAAAAGTATTAAAGAATAAAATATCTAGGATAGCCGTGGTCGTATGCAACTTAGTCTAGCAAAACAATACATTCTAGGGTAAAGTGGCATACGACCACGGCTATCCTAGATATTTTATTCTTTAATACTTTTTCTGTAGTTGGGTTTTATCAGGTACATACATCGTGGAATATGGATTATAGTCTAATCTAGGAGAAATTTGTAAGAGCTGAACGTCTATGACACGTTGGAGCTGCTGGAGGATTCGACCGTTTAGGTAGCTAAATTTGAAGTAAGGAGGAAGTGAGGTATATTTATTAGGTATTCATATTACGATAAGAAGTCGTTAGTAAAGCTAGTTAGTCTATACTAACTACAAATTTCCTCTAGTTAATGAGATTCTGTTTGATAGAATCACTGTTCTAGGAAGAAAAAATAATGTTTTGATAGTCTAGGTTCTAATATATTGCGTGTGCTTCTAAAGAACTGCATGTACAATTTTTCGTTTGATCGCGCGATAACCACCTTACCGCGCGGATGTGGAGTGTGTAACGGAATACGAAATTGCACAATTGAATGAGAAATAAAGTTAATTAATAACTGCTATTCTACAGAGTGCTTAAAGCTGCCCTTAATACATGATTTTGTTCAAACTTCTACCCATTTCAGACAAAGGGGGTGCCAAGTATATAGCTTCAATGAATGCATATATATGTTATCTATATTGTATACTGAAAGTGCAACACAATCAATGTCTGATTTCAAATTTATCGGGTTCGAACTCGAAATCTCTAAGCTACAAACCCGAAATTATCTCCACACTACCACATCCTAATTTGCTGTATATATTTTATATCTTAGGAACGCAGCGGCAGCTCCGTGCCTCCCATCCTGAACCGCATGGAGACGCTGGAGGACCCGCCGTCGTACAACCGAACCAACAAGTTCACGTCCGCCTTCCAGAACCTCATCTACGCGTACGGAGTCGCCACCTACCGGGAGGTTAACCCTGGTATGTAACGCCTCTGAAACCACACTACCACATCAAAAAAAGAATGCATATCTGTGATATAATATTCCCGGCAGAGTAGAATTTGGGCCACCACATCTCTTCTCAAGCGGTGTCGTACAAGGCAACTAAGGGATAGGGCTGTTCAACATCAGACAGATATATACAGCCCAGACTCAGCCTCAAATGCATGGCTCGAGTCAACAATAGTGCTCGGAAGACAGCAATAGGCTCACCCCCTATTACGTAGGACCGAATTCAATGATTAGTGAAATGTGGGTATTAATTCACCTCTGCCTTACCCTCCAGACATAAAGGCGTGATTATATGTATGTATGTATGATATAAATGTTAAGTACGCAATGAGGGTTGTGTAAAACATATTGGCGCGTATTACATTTCCCTTCCCGGCAAAATAGGCTCACCCCATCTCTTCCCTCAGGTGACGTAGAAAACAACTAAGGGATAGGGCTGTTCTCTATAGTACTTGCTTGATGGAATTAACTTAACCTCGCCCCTTACGTTGGGCCAAAAATCGTGGTTAGTGAAATACGAGTGTTAATATACACCTTTGTTTACCTCTTCGAGGATTTGCAAGCTTGAATATTATGTATGTAATTCCTAAATTTAGAAACCGTTCATAAGTCTCATACTAATTGAAATTAAGATTGTTTTTAACACGTTCGATCGTGATTTTTTATATTTGAAATTATTCTGTTAATTGTTATTTAGCTGGTTTTCACGTGTCGGCTGCGAGACAAATTAGTCAGTCAATTAGTAAATATATCATAATAAAAAATAAAAATATATTTTTCAATATGTAAATACAAGTACATACATACTTACACTTGTACATACTTAAATAAAATTTGAAACTAGAAACTGTTATTAGGTAAGTACCAAAATACACTAAAATAAATAAAAAAATTACAAACTAAATGCGTCATGAAATACCTCCGCATCATCACCGATCGGTAATTTTCCCAAGAGGCTGCCAGCATTGCCACATTGAAGATAGTAACCAGCCTTCAGGTCACGCGTAGCGTCGATCTGCCTCTATTTCAATATGTTATAATCGAAAAATGTCTCATCAAAGAGGGTCACCATTACAGACAAACAATGTTACAATGGTGGCCCTCTCACTCAAGTTTCAATTGAGAACGTCTTAAACTCGAGTATCAGGTTAAGGGCGAGTGATGGCTATAAGGGTCCCCGTTGTGTTCCAGCGCCGTACACGATCATCACGTTCCCGTTCTTGTTCGCGGTGATGTTCGGTGATCTCGGCCACGGCGCCCTAATGGCCGCCTTCGGCTTCTGGATGTGCTACAAGGAGAAGCCGCTGCAAGCCAAGAAGATTGACTCTGAGGTCAGTGTAAAAGACTTTCATTTTAATTGTATGGGGCCCAACCAACCTGTTGACTTACTGATTGAAGCATGAAGCTCTGGTGCAGGATTTCTGGTGAGGCTCATGGGTTGAGAGGTCAGAGGGCAGTCGCACTCACAAAAACCTATACGCCTATAAAAGGCGAAATTTTGTAATAATTTAAAGAGAGGAGGCTTCTAACCCAGGAATTTTGGAACGATTCAGCTTTTTAAAATTCTTCTTTTCTCAACGCAACTGCAACGTAATTACATCTTTTTGACGTAGAATTCTGTTTAAAACCAAGTTTAAAACCGCTTTCTAGACGCTAGTGGAGAAGAAATGGCGCAACAAACTCTACTGCGTTTATTACCGGCATGTCCAATCAGAAATGTATAAAAAAATATTTTTGCTTCCATAATTTTGTACTTATTATTTATTATAAACATCAAATTAGTTTATAAGGATCAAATTCTTGCTAGCTATGTTAGGAGTTACGATCACTTACTTGTTCCGCGGAGTTATATCCATTATGATTCAGCAGGCCTGCCGTGAACTCTTAAAACAGGTTAATTAATGACCGGCTGTCATACCACTGTATAAATCTCATATTAATATATAGTATTATAAAATTACATTTGCAGTAGTATGGACAGCCGTTCATTTATATACATATTTTAAGAGTTCATGCTTAATATAAAATACTTTTTATTCAGAATAAGCATAACCTAAATATAAAAAAAAAATGAAGAATAAAGAAAGACATACGTACTAGAGTGAACGCCAGAAAATAAGTCCCGCGGTCAAACTCGGAACTAAGAATGACATTGCTGCCATACTCAATCATACTGTGTGTTGATTGGTATGACCTGACCAATCAACACACAGTATGATTGAGTAGTGCAGTGTTGTCAGTACGGTTTAGAGTTGCCAGCACATTTTTTTTATGATGTACTGGTGGGACTTGTGATTCTCGGCATATATATTAATCCCAATCTCATCACAACATGTGCTCTATAATAGGCACAGTACGTGTTTTTTCTTGGAGGATAGCATGAGATGCTACGGCGGCGGAAGAGCTCAAATCAACTAATCACATTAAAAAGCATATTGCCGAGAGGTTTCACAACATGATCTGTCTGAAAACTGTCTCTTGATATACTTTGGCTGAAGTTTACACTCCTTTAACTTCTTAAGTTCAGCAGTTCAACTAAGTACTATATTCATATCTGAATAATAAAAGATCTGGGAAAACAAAAAGTCGATACTGGCAACATTACATGTTGCGACTGCTACGCAACGGCCAAGGGACTTATTTTGTGGTACGTACTCTACCCATTAGCCGCGTGTTTTCTGGTAGAGTAGAATTTGGACCACTCCATCTCTTCCCATGCGGTGTCGTACAAGGCGACTAAGGGTTAAGGCTGTTTAACATCAGACAGGTATAAGTAGCCCAGACTACATCTCAGATGCATGACTCTAGCCAACAATTGTTCCCGGAAAACGGCAATAGGCTCACCCTCTATTACGTTGTACCGAATACAATGACTGGTAAAATATGGGTATTAATTCACCTCTGCCTTACCCCCCGGGGATAAAGGCGTTATTATATGTATGTATTTACTCTACCCATTTTCTTAACAATAGCCCCTTCCACCCACAGATCTGGAACATATTCTTCGGCGGGCGCTACATCATCCTGCTCATGGGTCTGTTCTCCATGTACACGGGGCTCATCTACAACGATATCTTCTCCAAGTCGCTGAACATCTTCGGCTCCTCGTGGCGGAATAACTACAACGAGTCCACCCTCACGTCCAACAAGCTGCTCCAGTTGAACCCTGACTCCTGGGACTACCTGCAGACGCCGTATCCGTTTGGGATTGATCCTGTGTGGCAGGTAAGGTTATCGAAATTACTGAACAACATGAATTACGAATTACTTCGGTTTAAAGATAAATATATAGATAACTTTTTATTGTACACATCAATTACAAGACATAATATAGGAATATACGAGCAAGAACCAAGCGGTTTGGAGACTCTTTTCTTTGTCGCACCACCAAGACCTGGAATTCATTACCAGCACACGTGTTTCCTTCTTCCTACAGTCCCGGGGCCTGTAGGAAGGGAAAAAGCATCTGATGAGGCCGCCAAGCTGAGAGCCACCATTGTAACACTTAGTGTCTGTAATGGTGACCCTCTTTCTTGAGACTTTGCCTTTAGCTTACCATCAGGCGAGGTGAAGTCAAGTTGGCGTGTCCTATATAAAAAAGAAAAAATATATATTGTGAAGATATTTGCATAAATTTCATTATATACCGTAATCCCCAGCTCGCAGAGGCCAACAAGATTATCTTTATGAATGCCTTCAAGATGAAGATTTCTATCATCATTGGCGTGTTCCACATGTTGTTCGGTGTCTGCCTGTCTCTGTGGAATCACATGTAAGTACAATGGTACTATCTGTACGAAATAACTTGCTGCCTGTAAATAACTATCATATTGAACTTTCTATTGTATCTCATAGACAGTGCAGTGAAATTTTACGTTTAAAATTTTGATTCCCAATCACTTTTCGATTCCCAATCACGTTTCGATTCCCAATCACTTTTTCGAATCCCAATCACTTTTTCGATTTCCAATCGCTTCATAAATTTATAATTGCTTTTGGACGTCTAAAAGCTATTTAAAAATATTAATGTACTGCTTAATATTAATTTTGTATTCAATTTTAGTTTATTATGTTTATTTAGATGATTTTAGTTTAGTTTACTTTGATATGTTTCTAATCGAATACGAATTGATTCGATTCGTTTTACTATTGACAAATTGAATTCACCCTACAATGTATTTTAACATATCCCCAAATCAGTAATCTATGCGCCCTATGTTTTCTTTCTATCAATATCAGATTTAAATCAATCAATCAGCCCACTGCAGTCCACTGCTGGACCTAGGCCTCTCCCAATGTGCGCCATTTTCTCCGATCCTCCGCCTTCCGCATCCAGTCTGTCCCAACCACCTTTTTCAGGTCGTCCGTCCATCTGGCTAGGGATATCAGATTTATATAAATTTATTATATCGTGTCAATTATGTTAAAATCTACATCGTCTGATCTTTAACAGTTGCCTAATTTCCCAATCACCAGTGATTTAAAATCTATATGTTATCAAATTTCACTGTACAGACTATAATGTGCACACTAAGGGCGCGTTTCCACTATGTCGTGGCCGATAATTTATTACTATCGACAGCTATCGTTTCTATTTCCATTATATCAGTTATTAGCATTGCGTCGTAGATCTAGCAGTTTCCATAGAATTGTGACGACTTTTTACCGGTTCACAGCAAATACGTGAAGATATTTTTAATGTGGTCACGGCATATAGCCGGTTAACGATTGTCGTGCCAGCCGTTCCGTTTTCATTGTCTTGACAATTCGCGGCTTGTTTATTTACAGTTATCCAGCGAACTGTAAATAAATAGGTCATTGATGTGTCCTTCCTTCAAATGTACAAACGGTGACGGTTTTAACGGCACGTCTATTTGTTGTCACAAGAAAGTGGGAACGCGCCCTTAGCTAAAACCTATGAGTATTTAACATGGGAGATATCTTGCTATCACCAAGGTACATGACAATTTGGTCTAGCGGCATAGTAAGCAACCAATCAGGGCCACTATCAATCACAGTAAAAATATAAAAATATTTTCGACTTTATGTATAAAATTTTAAAGTTCGAAATTAAATGAAAAAGAGTTCATTAAAGTTTCTTATACACTCTTCAAAATGGTATTTAATTTTCGACTAACTGGATAAAAATAAAGTCTAGCATCAAATGGTATTTTTATAGTTGACAATTACGAGAATCGTGGTCTTCACAATAATAGAGTTTTGTGCTATTCATGGATATCTTTTCTCCTGTCGATTAAGGCAGAATAATGCTTTCACGCTAGGAGAGATCAAAGGCATTTCGCGTGTTAAATATTCAAAGGCTAAGACGACCTTAGACTATGTACAAGCTATATAGACGCAGTATGTGTCACTCCAATACGCCGTAAAAAAAAAAACTTAGCTAAAAGTTGACATATACATTTTAAAGAACAATATTGACATTAGCTCACACATAACACGTGTTTCACGGCGTTTTTTGCTATGGAATTTGTTAGCATGCTACATCTATACAGTATATAGTCTAAGGCTAAAACATACGAACTCATACGGAAGAAAGGGACAGCGCTTCACGAAGGCTTCGGCTTCAGAATTCTATTTCTATCCGGGAACGTTACAGGGATAGCTATGAAGTATGTCTCTCACTGTAAAGTTCCTGGACAGACTTAGATATGTACCCATCTGGTCGCCGACACAGGACCAGCCCGGGGAAGGTACCACGTCATATATAGGCACCCTGCTTCTGCGTAGTGAGGCCTTAACTAGATGTGCTATAAAGAAGCATGGTTGTTTTGTACTGATTTTAAAACTTGCGATTATAGTATGACAGCGACTGCTGTACCGCGCTCTGAAAAAGCGTGGCGGGGGACGAGGTTTAGAAAGAGAAGGAAAGAGCATGGTGTGAGAGAGAGAGAGAGAGAGAGAGAGGGAGAGAGAGATACCGACGTGAGTATTGGCGGAGAACCGAATAAATCTGGCGGTCCCATGGTCGATACTCACCCCGTCTCGCCGCGCATATATGCAAAACGCAGTACAGCGTTTGCCGTCGCTGTATTCGATGTTAATATCGTTGTTGAGAGGTAGTTTGGTATGAAAAAAAAAATATTACACTCAATGTCTAGGTAACAATATTACAGAGGAGACTTCTTGGCAAAGTTTTATCGGCGAACAATATTGCGTATATTAATCGTAGTTGCTATATTGCAGTTTAGAAAGCGTATGCAAAAAATGCTTCAGGCTTATATGTTAGTTGGAGCATGTACTGTTAAATGTTATTTGGACCGATATTAATGATTTAATCTGTCCATCGTTTGTTGACAATAGTGGAGTTTCATGGTGACGTTATTTTTAATATTTGTAACTTGAAAGTGATGTCATATTAAAAGACTATAACTTTAGTGACGTCACGCTTAAATAAATGTAACTTAAAAGTGACGTTACACTAAAAATTGTAGCTCAAAATTACATTACACTAAAATTGTACCTCAAAAGTGACATAACACTAAAAATTGTAGCTCAAAAGTGACATTAGAATAAAATTGTTACTCAAAAGTGAGGTCACACTAAAAATTGTAGTAAAAGTGATGTTACATTACAAACGTGTAAAGCTTATCTACTTAAATATAAATAATATCTTCCTTAACAATAATATTTAAAAAGAAAAAGCAAAAATGATATATGATAAACGATGGATAGATTTGTTATTAATTTTGGTCACAAAGCCAACAACAGCCCAATAATAAATGTATATTATTTCAGCTATTTCAAGCGCCGCATCAGCATCTACGTGGAGTTCATTCCCCAGATCATGTTCCTCACTCTCTTGTTCTTCTACATGGTACTACTCATGTTCATTAAGTGGACCAGCTACGGACCCGACCCAGCATCGAACTTCAACACTACTGATCCAGGTATGCCTCATCATCACCATCACTATTCTCTGAACCTTTCTCCAACTCAGTTGGGTTCGTTCGGCTTTCCAGTCTAACGGTGATGCGGCTGTACTTCGATATTTTCCGTGAAGTGACTTTTTCTTGTTTTTATACCACTTAAGTGGCAGACAAGCACACGGCCCACCTAATGGGAAGTGGTTACCGTGGCCTATGGATGTGTGCAACACCAGCGGCGTCACACTCGCGCTGCCGACCATGAAGAAACCTTCTGATGCCCCTCTTGAAGAACCCTATATTGTAGGCTCAAATGTCAGAATACTCGAAACTCGTGTTATTTTTTATACAACTTAGGTGGTAGACAAGCACACGGCTCTCCTGATGGGAAGTGGTTACCATGACTTATGAACGTGTGTAACACTAGGGTAGTTAGATCTGTGCTGCCGATCCTGTAAGAACAGAGAGTTTCTGTGTCGTCAGTACAGAACACAAAAACAGGACAAGCCTTTAGTCTTCCCACTGACAGTATTAATTACGTAATAATAGGTCTTTACATATGAATTGACGTTTTTTTTTGAAGAAATTGGAGGTAACCCAATTTTCAGTACATTTTTGATTTGTGCATATTTTTAGGGCTGACAACTCCAAATTTTATTATTCTTTTTGTGTATGAATGAGACAACATTAAGCTAACAAACATTTTAATTACATTTTTGAAAAGTGAAAGCTGTAAAAAACTAATACGACATTTATCAACAAAATGGATAGCATTTATTAAGTACTGTTTATGAAGATCGAATTTAATTTATCAAGCGGCCAATGAAAACAAAATTTAATACAGAGTTGTAAAATCTTGAAATCAACCTTCAAACAAAATATAAATAATGGAAATAGCTATTAAATTACAGGAATAACGAACTCATGAATCTGTAAGATAATTTCGGCAATTTGATAGGTAAAGACATAATATATAATGTTTGTGACGCAGAGGTTGTGAAGACTAGCGCGTACTGCGCGCCGTCCATCCTGATCACGTTCATCAACATGATGCTGTTCAAGCACGACGAGAACGCGCGGCCCGTCTGCGACGACACCATGTACGCGGGACAGATGGTCATACAGAAGGTGCGGGCACATACACGAATACATATCCTTCAATACTCACACAAATATAGATCACACACACACACACACACACACACACACACACACACACACGCACGCACGCACGCACGCACGCACGCACGCACGCACGCACGCACGCACGCACGCACGTGACACACACACACACACACACACATATCCTGCCAGAACGCACACTCGCCTTACACAAACAGTATGCCGGCTGATTTTATGGTTGTTTCGGTGCGAAGTTATTAATAATAATAAATACTCTTTATTGCACACCAAACATAGGATACATACGAAGGATACATACATGTTAGATAGTTGTACAATGGGCGGTCTTATCGCGGTCTGCGATCTCTTCCAGACAACCAGTGTGTGGACTATACTGCCAGTAATCAGGGTAGTTTGTGGTGTACACTAAATTAACGAAATTGGCGAAAAAAAAAATTATAACGCCCGCCATATAAATAAATAAATGAAATAAAATAAAAAAGGCTTTATTTGATCCTGCTACATTGATTCTTAATTTAGGTTATGCTAATTTATAATATAACATTATGTATGTTTTTAGCAAGGTCCCCAGATTGGGTAAAGGCCTCCTCCAACGATGTCCACTTCTCTCTATCCTGAGCTGTTTGCCACCACTTTGGACCAGCGACTTTTTTTATTTCATCCTCCCAGCGTGATGAGGGTCTGCCTCTCTTTCTTTTACCTTGGGGTCCTCTCCATATGGTGGTGCTGTGGGCCCATCTTTTGTCTCTAAGCCTGGCTATGTGACCGGCCCATTTCCACTTTAACTTTTGTGCGTAGTTTAAGGCATTAGTGGCTTTTGTTATTTCTCTTATTTTTACGTGTCTAATCTTATCTAGTTTCTTTATTTTTAGCATGCTTCTCTCTATTCCGCGCTGACAGGATGATATTTTTTGCTTAGCTTTTGATGTAAATTTCCATGTTTGACATCCATATGTCAAGCATGGTAAGAGGTTAGGTTACGCCCGCCATATATGATAAAAAAAATGTTTTTTGTACTATAACTGTCGAAATTGTGTCAAAAATTATCGCTCGGAAACGGCTATAAAATCAGCCAGTATAGACAACCTAACGAAAGATGGTTGGACGCACTGGGGTACAGAATTCCGTGTAAAATTTGAAACTTTTTTTTACGTGCGAGAAATGCCCACGTATCCCGAATACACTGGTAAATGTATTAACTGTAAATACTGCTATATATAACTGTTTTTTAGTTTTATTATCTATAATGTGATCTATATTTTATTTTGTTAAATCAGACTTACATACAGATGACCTTATAGAAAGTACACAAGTCACACATACAAATAGATGTCCTAAGTACATTTTACTGTTTTCTTTAGATATTCGTGATCGTGGCGCTCATGTGCGTGCCTGTCATGTTATTCGGCAAACCTTACTTCATCATGAAGGAGCAGAAACTCAGGGCTGTAAGTACTGCTTACTCTTAATAATAATGTTAGTATAAGGGTCCTTCCAAAGTATTAATGATGATATAAATAGGAAAAAAAAGTGAATGTCTAATACGGGACTCGAACCCGCGTCCAGTCCCTTACAGGGCTGATGCTCTGACCAACTGAGTTATTCGGAAACGTCTTGAATATTCGAAATCTTATATATAAAATTCACGTGTCACAATGTTCGTTCCCGTACTCCTCCGAAACGGCTTGACCGATTCTAATGAAATTTTGTGAGCATATTGAGTAGGTCTGAGAATCGGCCAACATCGATTTTTCATCCCCCTAAATGCTAAGGGTAGTCCACCAGCTAGTTATCCTATACATTCGTCTTGAGGCGACAGTGCAGCCATCTACCGATATTCTTATGATCCGTCAGAAACTAAGAACGATGTTATAATAATTTTAAACTTCATAAATTAAATCAATTTACTAAAACCTGTTTTTGTTATTGTACCCTCACATGGATAGCTCGCGGTAAGCATATACAACAAATAATTACTTGTGTAAATAGTAAAAGTGAGTTTGTAATATATGTGTTACTTCCGTAGCGTCAAGGACATCAGCCTGTTGAGGGCGCGGCGGAGAATGGGTCAGCTGGGGGAGCAGTAGCCCCCGCACACGGCCATCATGATGAGGAGATCAGTGAAGTGTTCATTCATCAGGTATGTTGACTATGTTAATAGATGTTGTTCTTCAGAACATACTGTATATTTGAGATGTATGGTTATTGGGAAGCCGCGTGGTTCCCGGCAGAGTAGAATTTGGACCACCCTATTTCTTCCCATGCGGTGTCGTACAAGGCGACTAAGGGATAGGATTGTTTTATATCAGACAGATATATACAGCAGAGACTCAGCCTCAGATGCATGGCTTGAGTCAACAATAGTGCCCGGAAGACGGCAATAGGCTCACCCCTATTACGTAGGACCTCTGCCTAATCCTCCGGGGATAGAGGCGTGATTATATGAATGTAAATATGTATGTATGGTTAATAGGGGTAGACTGGTAGAGAATGCCTACGGCATTGAGTCCGACAATGTACACCGTACATAAAGAATAAATAAATAAATAACCTGGGGCGTTTTTCTGGGATTAACTGGGGTTAACCTAATTAATTAATATTTGATAGACTTTGACCTTTAATCATCTCGTGAACATGTGTATTTGGATGTTATGAGCAAAGTCCCTCATGTACAATGAGGGTCCTAAATATGTGCCCTGTGGTACACCTGAAGGTACAATTCTGATTACTGGTGTATTGTCTATGATTTTTACGATTGTGTGAACTATTCATAACGTGTGATATATACTTCTTAGTAATGACACACAGAAGCCAAATATGTGGCAACATACGTTAAGAAAGACTGATGTCAACGACATCAAACGCCTTTGAGATATCGATACAAGTTAAATGATGACATTTTGTGTGAAATATCCACTATGGATGTAGTTTTTGATAATGATTGTCAGTGCTGTAGAGTGTATGGTCCTGTCCCCCCTTCTACAGGGCATCCACACGATCGAGTACGTGCTGGGCAGCGTGTCGCACACGGCCTCGTACCTGCGCCTGTGGGCGCTGTCGCTGGCGCACGCGCAGCTCGCCGAGGTGGCCTGGAACATGCTGCTGCGGAAAGGTGACGACACACGACACACGACACTCACACTACTCACACTACTCACCTCTCCATCTCTAACAGCTACCACATTTACTGCTTAAACACTCGCAGCAAATCACATTTTGTTGCGAGCGTGAGTGAAAGTAAAAAAAACGAATTTTGCTGCAAGTTTTTCTGTAGCAAAAGGCGTCCTTTTCGTGCCGAAAAGGGGTAAGGACTTCAATTATACAAAACAATTTCCGCCGAGGCATATAAATATTGGTGCTTTTCTAAAAAAACGGGCAGGGAAATAAAATATAAGTACTTATTACAAATACATCCAATAAAAATATTAAAATGTTGTATCTAAGTATGTTTATCCGCATTCTAGATCCCATAACACAAGCTAGTTAAGCTATGCTTACCATGGGTCTAGATAGCGTTGTGTGCAATGTTGTGGCATATTATTAAATTCTATGGCATTATTAAAAAGTACTATAGTCATCAAATAAAAAAAAATGCTGAAGGTTTTTTTTTTTAAATTTAGAACATTACAACGCTCCAGCAATGTTGTATGAAACGGCGCGCTGGGGTTATTCAATAATATTCCAAATTCAAAAAACGCCCATACGAAAGATTTGATCATTCTTTGTCCGTCAATTGGATACTTCGGGTGTTCTTTTTTCAAAAATAATGACCATTTATGTCCATGCATGTTTGAGAAAAATATGATTATATTATTTTTTTAAATAATTACTGTATCAGCGTCTCATGTTCGGATCTTTTTCTACTCATTATATTTGCTAAGTCGCGACATCCATTACGAACCTGTACTTTGCCCACCAGGCCTGCAGAGCCCGGGCTACGAGGGAGGCATCATGCTGTACGTAGTGTTCGCGGGCTGGGCCGCCATCTCTGTGTCCATCCTGGTACTCATGGAAGGGCTGTCTGCCTTCCTACACACACTGCGTTTGCACTGGTGAGTACCGATTTTCCTTTGTCTGCGTGAGTTTTCACAGGAGGTAGGCCACGACGGTATTCCCATCTCAATTGAGCAGTCCGACTGGGGAAGTACCTCCGCCCTACAGAATACCGCGGCTATAATAACCTCGCGTTGTGCTCCCGGCGGTGAGTAGGGTAGCCAGAGCTAACTGGAGAGTTTTTGTGCTGTCAGTGGGAAGACTATATGCTTTTCCTGATTGTGTCGTCTGTACTGACGGCACAGAAACTTCGTTCTTACAGAGTCGACAGCACGGTTGTGATTCCCCAGAGGTGTACACGTTCATAGGTCGAAGTAACCACTTTCCATCAGGTAGGCCGTGTGCTTGTCTGCCACCTAAGTTGTATATAAAAAAGTTTTAAATTCCATTCTCGCTGCCCATGAAAATCCCAGACTGTCACCTATGACTGTACCAAATTTCCACCAGATCTGTTCAGCCGTTTCTTTATTGTTACTTATGGTTGCTAAGTAAGGCAAATAATTACAATGTTTGTATTAAAAGAAGAAACCTTTACAAGCAAAATTCAGAGTAGAAGTGTAAAAAAAGAACAGTGTATAACATTGATTAATATAGGAAAATAAATAGTTTGGGCGGAGTCATCAAAATTCAATGTTTAAAAATGATTGTAAAATCATTCATTGGTGCCGATGGTCCTTACGAGTATCGGTAGATGGCTCCCACTGTCGCCGTAAGACGGACAAATAAATATTTGTATGAATTCAGGAGAGGTTCAGTAGCTCAGTGGTCAGAGCATTCTTTCTGTAAGGGCAAGATTACAGGTTCGAATCACGTCTGAATTGATCCCAAAAAAAATTCTAATCTTAGTCATGTGAATAGTTATTATACTAAATGCTTTAAAATTTCATTCAATAGTGTATAACAGTTTGATTCAATTTAAGAAATATGCAGTCTATTTACAAAATCCACGACCAAGGCGGTGACTTCCGATCCGGCTCGTTCCTGGGGCAAAGGTTGGCTATTGCGATTCAGCGGGGCAACGCGGCCAGCATCATGGGCACCTTTGCGCCGGGAACGATGCGGAGTGGGTTGTTTGACGCGACATGATGGCGAGTTTGTTACGTGTATTTATGTTTTAATTATTTTGTATGTGATAAATAAATAGATTCATAAATATTAAATGAACATTTACAAAAAGGTTTTATTGTATTTATGTACAGGGAGCTAAAGAGTGTATTTCCCTTCCCAGGGTGGAGTTCCAGAGTAAGTTCTACGCGGGCGAGGGCTACCTGTTCCAGCCGTTCTCCTTCGAGATCATCCTCGACTCGGCCGGCCAGGGCGAGGAGTAGACTCATCACAACCACCAATACTATGTACTATTTCATCACTATAGATACTTTGAAAGAAATTATTTAGATTTTTGTGTACCAATTTTTGGTATAGGTACCAAATTTTAAAATCTTATACCAGATGGAGATGTGTTGTCACGTCTACTTAAGATATGCTAAATCATACCTACTGTACTAGTGTTAGATATACCAATTTATTGGTAAATAGGTATACCAGTTTTCACAGGTTAATTCCACCAAATGAGACGGCTAATTACTACAATAATCTTTCTTTCTTTCGTTCTTTCTCAAGTTATTGGTACGTGTACCAGATATTTTATAAACTGACATTTAATAATGGAAGACTTTAGTGGACACAGTTTTATTGGTTATGTGCTGTCAGTGGGATGACTAAAGTCTTGTCCTGCTTTGTCCTCTGCACTGACGGCACAGAGACTGTGTGCTTACAGGGTCGGCAGCGCGAGTGTCTCCTCTGGTGTTACACACGTCCATAGGCCACGGTAACCACTTTCCATCAGGTTATGAAAAGGATAGTACTACAAGATTTGAAACCTATTCAAACTATGATAGTGATGTGATGAAATAGTATAATATTTGGAATAAGTAATGATGTACCCTATTAGCTATTAGCACGTTTGGCATCTTTAGAACTCTTGCTGTTCAATGTTATTCCATAGTTATATAGTAATCAGTGTCTATAGTTAACGAGAAGTAACTACCAGTGGCGAAAGTCTTCATTCTAACGAGAGACAGTTTCAAAACAACTTTCTGTTCTGTAATCGAGATTTGTTGACCGATCAGTTTGGTAAATAATTTAATTTTTTGTTGTGAATATATTTTGAAAGATATATCAAGATTTATTTTTGTTTTCTCGTGCTCTCGGGAATATATCGTAGAGGATATCAGATTAATGGAAATAAATTTATGATTCTAAGAATAACTTAAATTATTGAAAAATAATCGAGTTAAAATATTGAAGATCACGAGAAAATAACCAAGTTTCAACGCATTATCAAAGTCCAAATAATAAGTGTTTTAAAAATGGAAACCAGCAAGAATAGTGCTGTACCCTTCGCCATTGGTACATTTGTATACAATTTAAAGAAATTAAAAAATATATCCTGTAAACGTAACAAGGGTACAAGTTACAAATAAATAATTTTCCTTTTATATTTTCATAGTTTAAACATTTTTTATTTAATCCCATTTTTTGTAAGTTATAAATGTGTGAACGACTATAGCCCAAATAAGAATAAATAATTGTACTTAAAAACAAAAAAAAACATTGTAATTATTTCATATTTCAGTAGATTTTTCCCAACAGTTCAACAGTTACCAGTTTTTAATAAAAAATATATTCGTAAACAAGTTTTTTTTAATTTGTTCTACAACTGTATATACATTACAGGGTGTCTTGAAACTCAACGATTAATCGGCACTGGGCAAGAGAGTAGAGACCAGGAAAAAGATTCGATGTTGAGTTTTAGGACATTTTGTATATGTGAAATATACATGTAGTTTATAATTCCGTAATTGTATAGTATGTATAATGTCGACGCTCTCTTACTGAATGTCATTCCAGTGTAGTTCATGTATTCGACTAGTAGTGCTCCCGGCGATGTCTGTAGCGTAGGATTATGGTGATTAAAGATTTGCGTTCAATTTTTTTTGTTTTATTTTACCTCGTGCTATAAACCTTTAAAGATATTTAATTAAAGTGAGATATGGCTTTACCGCCACAGCTGGCTGATGTTCCGTCGCTGACCCTCTGTGTTGGAATGCCAATAGGTACATGGGGACGTTCAAGTGTTACGTAAGCACTAAAGGAGGGAGGGGGGAGATCATTGCATTGTTTATTTTTAATGACATGGGGGTGGGGGGTCTAGATAATGATTACGTAAGTAGTAGTTATTTATTTTTCACACATAATATAGCATACATTAACCAAACATTACTCTAAAAAAAACATACATGAAAAGAAATATGCATATGTTTACGTAAGCATGGGCTTAGGTAAACATACTTTTGCTGACAAGGGGGAGGGAGGAGGGGCTAAATAATTGTAATAGATCTGCTTAGGTAATACTTGAACGGCCCCGAAGTTATTACAATTGCACACTTTTCTTTGCCGCATCACCAGGACCAGGAATTCATTACCAGCACACGTGTTTCCTTCTTCCTACAGTCCCGGGGGCTTTAAGCGAGGCGTGAAAAAGCATTGATGAGGCCGCCGAGTGCCACCATTGTAACATTACTTAGTGTCTGTAATCTGTAATGGTGATCCTCGTTCCTGAGACTTGGCCTTTAGCTTACCATCAGGCGAGGTGAAGTCAAGTTGGCGTGTCCTAGAATAAAAAAAACTATTTTTAAATCGGCCCGCGTCAATGCGACAGTTCTTAAGCCCTTTGTATCCGTTATTACTGTTATTTGTCATTTAAATGCAACTGGCTGGGTTTTGGATGTTTGCGTGGAACCTCAATAATTTTATTATGACCTTAAGTTATGCCGTATTATATTAAAAATCCATCGAAATCGGCTAGCCAAGTTCGGAGATTATCCGTAAAAACGGACGGAAAGAAATTATCCATAAGGTTTTTTCGCACGTAAAAAAACAAAATGCCTACCCTACAGTCCGAAGTGCGACACTACACACTCGTTCAGCTTCGCGATGAGCTCATTCGCTCTACTCTAAGGTGCCGAAAGCCTGCGCATGTTTGTAATGGACACTCGAGCAGCGCAGCTGCTGTTGCAATAGGCACGCTCGCGTATTATAACCACGTACATATTTATCACACCAAGAAAACAAAAAAAAAGATGGTGGATGAGCTATGCATCGCACCAGAACTAGGTAAGTACAACCTACAATAGAATACGTTAAATGCAATATTGAATGTAATAATAATGTTTGAACCCTTAGATGAATTAAAAAAGGAAATTTTTAATTTAATTTAAATTTTAAACCTTTTTTAATTCATCTAAGTTTGAACCGAATGTATTTGACTTGAAGTTGAGAGTCGATTGAAGAAACTTTTCAGATTTGTATAACCCAACTTTATTTTTATATTATACTTTTTACAGATGTGCTATATAGGAATAATTTCTTGAACTCACATGGGAGCCATCTGGGGAATTTGAAAATTTTCAACGAATGTCATGAGACGATTTTCATTATTTGCTTTCCAAAGTCGAACCCTTTATTTGTAAACAAGACACTCATCTCGGAGTAGCTATACCTGCCAAAAATCCAATTATCACTCACCTTGAGGTTTTTACCAAGCGATGACAGTAATAGATCTTTTCTGTCTGTTTGTTAGTCTTTGGCTTAAGATTATAGCTGTATTAATATGTACCTTTGTATATTTCATATATTTCGATTCATGCATGGCGTCAGCCTTATCAGATATACAGGGTGTATTTTTTTTTTTTTTATACCACTTAGTTGGCAGACAAGCACACGGCTTACCTGATGGAAAGTAGTTACCGTGGCCTATGGACGCCTGCAACACCAGAGAGTCACAGTCGCGCTGCCAACCCTGTAAGTACAGAGTTTCTGTGCCGTCAGTAAAAGACAAAGCAGGACAAGCCTTTAGTCTTCCCACTGACAGCACAAATTCTCCAGTGAGCTCTGGCTACCCTACTCACCGCTGGGAACATAACACGAAGTTATTATAACCGCGGTATTCTGTAGGGCGGAGGTACTTCCCCAGTCGGACTGCTCAATCGGGCGGAAATACCGCCGTGTCCTACCTCCTTCAGTGTGTATTTTTGAAACGGGGCAGTAAGGGCAAGTACCTTAACCGTTGCAGTTACAGTAAAACGTTCTTAAAAGACCTTCCCTAACTTTTTGGGACATTTTGAACTGCATTCACAGATTTTGTAAAAAACTTACAGTTAGCAAAAAAAATGCAAAAAGTTCAAATTTTTTTTTTATGCCAATCGATTCTATTTCATGTGGGGATCAAAAAACTCTATGGGACCATTTTAGCTTTCAGTACTAGAAAAGACAGAAATCGCCAAAAACGTTTCCCATACATTTCGTACGGAAATATGATAAATCAACTCGAAACTCATAGGTCAGGTAAAATTTTGAACTATTTTAAATAAAAAAAATCATTTAAACATTTAAGAAATTGGTTTATGAAATAAGTTGCTCAAAATGATTTCCATTTTCACGAATACATAAGTCTATCCTTTTTTGCACTGAACGAATGGCGGCTAATAATGTTCTGGGATGAATATTACGTAAAATGGTCATTAATGCATCCTTGAGCTCTTGAACACTGGCGTACGTCGTCTTATACACCTCGTTTTTCACGAAGCCCCATAAAAAAAAATCAAGTGGTGTTAGATCGGGGCTACGAGGTGGCCACTGTGTTGGACCATGTGTACCTGTCCACTGTGTACCGAATAGGCGGCTTAAATTGGAACGTGAAAGGTGACTGTTATGTGGCGGAGCACCATCTTGTTGAAAATGAACTTTTCGCAATTCCGACAGGGGCCATTCGTCCATCTCGTTTTCAAGATGGTGTAAAATGACTTCATTAGGTATACATGGCAGAATTCAGTTTCCCTTCATAAAATTCCACCATTATGACTCGATTGGACATTATACCACACCAACAGTTGAATGAGAAGCGAACCTGATTATGACTTGCCGTAACTCTTAGTGGATTTTCTTTGGACCAATAGTGGTGATTTTTTCTGTTGTACATACCGTTATTGGAAAAATTCGTTTCGTCTGACCACAGTATGTAATTTAAAAGTTCATGATCTCTGCTTATTTTTCCTCTTAGCCATCTGTAAAAAGTAAGCCTTCGAACATCATCACCCGGATGTAACACTTGAACTATGCGCCCATATCGATAGCACTTGTAGCCGTATTTCTTCCATATCTTTATCACAAGGAAGTGGGATACACCTACTTCAAGGGCGACTTGCCTGGACGATACCTCTGGATATGCTTCGACATAAGTCAGAACCGCAATCTCCGTGTCCATGTCCACACGAGGCTGCCGCTTTCTTTTGAAAGAACCCTGCAATTCCAGGTTTTTCAAAAGATTTGTAATAACCTTTCTTGTTGGCACATGCCGCAACGGATACTTATTGCCGTACCACACTAATGCAGCTCCCGCATTTCGATTATTGACAAAATACGCTTCTAATAAGTCAATTTTTTCACGATTAGAAGACATTTTAGCGAAAATCCTTAATTAATAACTCATACGAAGTTTCTCAGCTGAAACTAAGTGTAACACACAGATTTTCGAATCAAATTCGAAATTTGAGGGTAAAAATTCTTTTTATTTACTTTACAGTCAATTCTACCCACTTCCTGGCCATAACAAAAAGTTAGACCATCGTAGAAATTTGTTTCTGTTGCCGAAATGTATGGGAAACGTTTTTGGCGATTTCTGTCTTTCCTAGTACTGAAAGCTAAAATGGTCTCATAGAGTTTTTTGATACCCACATGAAATAGAATCGATTGGCATAAATAAAAATTTTTGGACTTTTTGAATTTTTTTTGCCAACTGTAAGTTTTTTACAAAATTTGTGAATGCAGTTCAAAATATGTCAAAAAGTTAGGGAAGGTCTTCTAAGAACGTTTTGCTGTAACTGCAACGGTTAAGGTACTTGCCCTTACGTGCAGTAAAAAAATACACACTGTATAGAGAACAATTTACTTTGGCGTCGCCTTTGGGGCCGCCACGATCAGTTAGGGTGGATGGGTGTCATGGGCAGGAGATGAGTACTACGTTTACGGTAAAATTTAATTATTATTAATTAAAAATTAAAAATTTTATTGGAGGAAGGACATGACGGTATCTCCCGTCCAAAATTGAGCAGTCCGTCTGGGTAAGTACCTCCGCCCTACAGAATACCCCGGTTATAATAACCTTGTGTTGTGTTCCCGGCGGTGAGTAGGGTAGCCAGAGCTCACTGGAGAGGTTCTGTGCTGTCAGTAGGAAGACCAAAGGCTTAAATTGACCCCACTGACTGGTGGGGGCGTGAAATGTTGGCGTGGTGGTCAGGGAGACCCGGTGAAACGGTTATCCGCTGGCCGCCCGCAGGCTGTACGGTTCCCGAACCTGGGGATTACTTAATCTCCGCCCCAGGAGGCTGAACCAGCAGCCTGTGTAAAGTTCCCGGTGCTGTAGCCATGCCGGAGGAGGAGACCGGAGTGGACCTGGCTTCAGTATCTGGGAGGGGACCGGGGGCCCTTCCGCCCATCGCGCCAGCCAGTCACACAACCCCAACTTGTCTGTGGGGTAGGACGCCTTGCTTTGTCTTCTACACTGGAGGCACAGAATCTCTTTTTACCTTCTCCCCCCCCTCCCCCCATCTCAAACATGAAAACCAGAAAAGGCAAGAGAACCGTTACCACAGCGGCACCATCATCCACAGTGAATGTGGATTTCTGCAACATCAGGGGCCTACACTCCAACCTTAACGCGGTCCATCTCCACTTGGAGACCGCGCAGCCTACCTTGCTTTTTCTGACGGAGACGCAAATATCATGCCCGGCCGATACAGCCTACCTAATGTACCCCGGGTACAAACTCGAGCATAGCTTTATGAGTCGCGCCGGGGTATGCTTGTACGTCCGGGATGATATTTGCTGCCGCCGTCTCCATGGTCTTGAGGATAGGGACCTGTCAACTTTATGGGTACGCATAGATCACGGTGGCCACACCCGTATCTATGCGTGCCTTTACAGGTCCCATAGCGGTGACCTGGGCACGGCTCAATTGTTTCAGCATCTGCAGCGGTCGGCGGACAGCGTAATTGAGCAGTACCCCACTGCGGAATTAGTATTCTTGGGGGACTTCAACGCCCACCACGTGGAGTGGCTGGGGTCTCCTAGGACTGATTTTGCGGGAAGGGCTGCTCACGACTTCGCTCTAACTTATGGGCTCTCTCAACTGGTGCATTCTATCACTAGAACACCAGAAATTGAGACCCACAGAAGCTCTATACTGGACCTTCTGCTGACTACGCGCCCGGATGAATACTCCATAAGGGTGGAAGCACCTCTCGGTAATTCGGACCACAGCCTCGTCCGGGCGCAAGTGACACTCGCGCGGCCTGAACCACCGCGGCCACCTCAGTGGCGGCATGTGTGGCACTACAAGTCGGCAGACTGGGATGGACTGCGAGAATTCTTCGCGTCGTACCCGTGGAGGCAGCTTTGCTTCTCTTCTGATGATCCAAGCTCCTGTGCAACAGCAGTCGCTGACGCGATTCTAGTGGGTATGGAATGTTACATCCCCAACCGCTGGGTCACGACAGGAGCGAGCAAACGCCCGTGGTTTAATAGGCCCTGCAGGGAAGCTAGAGACCGCAAGCAATCTGCATACAGGGCTTGGACCACGGCTCTTGCCAATAAGGATCCGAACATCGCTGAAGTGAAGCGGAAGTTGAATGCTGCCTCAAGGTCCAGTAAAAAGGCAACGTCTAGTGCGAAGTTTGAGTTCATCGGCAGAATTGGCGAGCGGCTTGCGCGCTACCCATCTGGCAGTCGTGCATTTTGGTCGCTTGCTAAAGCTGCTGAGGGAAACTTCTGCCAGTCTTGCCTTCCGCCGCTGCAAAAATCCGACGGTAGTCTGGCCCATGGCGCTAAGGAGAAGGCCAATCTTTTGGGTAATCTCTTTGCGTCAAACTCGACTATGAACGACGGGAACGCCGAACCACCCATCATCCCCAGCTGTGGTGCTTCGATGACCGAAATTAAAATCACACAACGGGTGGTCCGGCGCGAGCTTAAGTCCCTAGATGTTCGGAAGTCGAGTGGGCCGGACGGTATACCGGCGATGGTGCTTAAGCACTGTGCCCCCGAGCTGTGCCCTGTACTTACACGCCTTTTCGCACTCTCATACTCCGCGAGGCAGGTCCCGGCCTCGTGGAAGACTGCGTTCGTGCACCCTGTACCTAAGAAAGGTGACAGGACAGATCCGACCAATTACAGGCCTATCGCTATAACCTCCCTTCTCTCGAAGGTTATGGAGCGTGTTATTAATACACAGCTCCTGAGGTACCTTGAAGGAAACGATCTACTGAGCGACCGACAGTACGGTTTTCGCCACCGTCGCTCTACCGGTGACCTTCTTGTGTATCTCACAAACCGGTGGGCGCAAGCCATCGAGAGTCGCGGTGAGGCACTAGCGGTCAGCCTCGATGTAGCGAAGGCCTTCGATCGGGTCTGGCACAAAGGTCTTCTTACGAAGTTGCCATATTATGGACTCCCCGAGGGATTGTGCGAATGGATCTCCAGCTTTTTGTCCAACAGAAGCATCCAAGCCGTCGTCGACGGCAGCTGCTCGGACCGCATGAACATAAACGCTGGTGTCCCACAAGGCTCCGTGTTGTCTCCGACGCTGTTTCTGCTGCATATCAATGACATGCTGTCTGATGGCTCCATTCATTGTTATGCGGACGACAGTACCGGGGACACGTGTTACACGGGCCGTGCAAACATCCCTCAGTCCGAGGTGGAGAAGAGTCGCGAACAACTTGTGTCTGAAATCGAGACTACTCTCTCTGGAGTGTCCGATTGGGGTCGACTAAACCTGGTCCAATTCAACCCCACTAAGACACAAGTATGTGTATTCACCGCTAAGAAAACCCCATTCATTGTAGCGCCGCAATTCCTGGGCACACCGCTTACCATCTCCCCGAGTATCGGGATCCTTGGTGTCGATATCTCCAGTGACGTCCAATACCGAAGTCATTTGCAGGACAAGGTTAAGTTGGCATCAAGAAAGCTCGGAGTGCTCAACAGGGCAAAGCGGTATTTCACTGCGGGGCAGCAACTCCTTCTTTATAAAGCACAGGTCCGGCCTCACATGGAGTACTGCTGTCACCTTTTTGCTGGAGCGCCTGCATACCAGCTTGACCCCTTCGACTCGTTGCAAAGACGGGCATTGAGGCTGGTTGACAATCCCATACTCACAGGTAGAGTGGAACCTCTTAGCCTTAGGAGGGATTTTGCCTCACTGTGTGTGTTCTACCGCCTATACAATGGTTTGTGCTCAGATGAATTGTTTGACATGATGCCCGTAGCTACATTCTATCATCGCACCTCTCGCCATAGGCAGGGAATTCATCCCCACACATTGCGACCTGAGACGGTACGCACTGTGCGGTATGAAAGAAACTTCATCCCACGCACACTCAAGCTGTGGAATGACCTCCCTGCTGCGGTTTTCCCAAGCGCCTACAATATGGGGTTCTTCAAGAGGGGCATCAGAAGGTTTCTTCATGGTCGGCAGCGCGAGTGTGACACCCCTGGTGTTGCATACGTCCATAGGCCACGGTAACCGCTTCCCATCAGGTGGGCCGTGTGCTTGTCTGCCAACTAAGTGGTATAAAAAAAAAAAAAAAAAAAGAAATTAGAAATACTATAAACTCAATGTCAAGAGGGAAGTCTCCTGGCCATGATAGCCTGAGCATTGAACATCTCAAGCACGCGGGTGTACATCTGCCGAGGGTTTTCACTCTTTTGTTTAATCTTTGCCTGGGACACTCTTACTTACCGTGTGACATGATGAGGGCCGTGGTGGTACCGATTGATATGTGATAAAAGTAATTATAGGCCGATCTCACTAGCGACTATATCTAGAATCGAAAGTGCTTGATAGTCTGCTTAACACTCAGCTGGACAAATATTTGAATATCCACGACAATCAGTTTGGTTTCAAAGCGGGACTATCAACAGAGTCAGCCATTTTGAGTTTAAAGCAGACTGTCAAGTACTACACCGGTAGGAACACGCCTATTCATGCGTGTTTTCTTGACCTCTCTCGGGCCTTCGATTTGGTCTATTATGACATTTTGTGGCAAAAGATGGCTGATGTGTCCATACCCGAAGAACTGGTTCATATGTTCAAATACTGGTATCTAAATCGGTTAAATGTGGTGCGGTGGTCGAATGTACAGTCAGAACCGTACAGGCTGGAATGCGGGGTGAGGCAGGGAGGTCTGTCTTCACCAAAACTTTTCAACCTGTACCTGAATGCCCTGATAGAGGAGCTCAGTAGCACTCGTGTCGGATGCCATGTTGACAGTATTTGTATAAACAACATTAGTTATGCTGACGACATGGTGCTGCTGAGTGCCTCGGTGTGTGGTTTGACTACCCTGCTAGAGAAGTGTGAAAGGTATGTAGGTACACAGCCATGGTCTTGTGTATAATGTACAGAAGAGTGTGTGCATGGTCTTTCAGGGCGGGGGCCGGAAGGGCCCAGAAACAGTTAACTTGTTAAATTAAATGGAACAGAGTTAAACAGAGTGAAAGAGTTCAAATCTGGCACCTTGGGCACCTGGTGACCTCTAACCTGAGAGATGATGCAGACATAGCGCGGGAGCGAAGGGCGTTATCTGTAAGGGCCAACATGATTGCCCGCCGGTTTGCTCGTTGTTTGGAGAGTGTCAAATTGACGCTCTTTAGAGCATACTGTACATCACTTTACACTGGCGGCCTGTGGGTCTCATACACGTAGAAACAATTTAGCGCCCTTCGCATCCAGTACAATAATGCACTTAGGTTGCTGTTGGGTCTGCCCCGACACTGCAGCGCTTCGAGGATGTTCGCTGAGTTGCGTGTAGACTGTTTTTACAAGCCTACCGTAGGGTACGGGGTAGCACTAACAGCATACTTATGTATGGTTCATGCACTGACTAACGAGTCGTTAGTCAGGTGCAAATAGGACATTATAAATTTATTATTTATTTTAATTTATTTAATTAATTGAATTCATTTGAATATTATTTATTAAGTATTATTTAATCAACTTATAGTTTTCATATAATATCTATTAATATTAACAAATTTCATGTTATTTATGATCAATTGTTTTATTTGTTGACATGACATCGTGTGTGCGTATATTTAGTGTAGGTATATTCGAAAAGTACCTACACTAAACTCTACCAGGTTTCTGCTTTTTTGATAAGTCCATGAGTCGACTATTTAAATATTACTATTACATCTAAGTAAGCTATGCAAGTACCAGTACCCATTTATAACAAAAAATAGTATTATGAGAAGTAGGTAAGTACTAGTCGTATTCGGCGCCGATGGTGATGCTGATGTCTCCCGGTAGCACGTTCGTCTTGTGGTACCAGCGGTTCGTGTCCACCACCACTGGAACAATAATGGGTATACAGTGAATCCTCGAAGGGTGAGAAGAAAATCGTACCTATAATATACTCGCATACGATTACTTGGAAGCGATAAATAACTTATTATGATCATAGCGGCTCAGAATGCAGAACATAACATTCTGTATTCTGAGCATAGCGGGCATCAAAAGCTCTCTTGACATTTCTTCTATGGAAACAGAAGTGGATTTGACCGCTGCCGCAAGACGGATATATTATAGGTAAATTTGGATTCAGTGGTCAGAGCAGTCCCCCATGTACCTAAAGGAAAAGATCACGGGTTCTAATCCCACCTGCACCGATTAAATTTGTTTTATTTTAATCGATTTGATAGTATACTGAATGCTTCAAATTTCATTCAATAAGCTGCGGTCTTCCCATGCGCCTACAATATGGGGTTCTTCAAAAGGGGCATTAGGAGGTTTCTTCAGGGTCGGCAGCGCGAGTGTGACGCTCCTGGTGTTGCACGAGTCCATAGGCCACGGTAACCACTTCCCATCAGGTGGGTCGTGTGCTTGTCTGCCACCTAAGTGATATAAAAAAATAAGTGGTTTTTTTTGGGAGTGACCACCGGCGCGGCATCTGATCGCTCAACTCCGTGCTGAGTGAGAGTCTGCTTAAAACACCAGGCTGCTTTCAATCGTCAATTTCCAACTCAAGGATGAGTTTGACTTAGGCCCCAAGATCATGGTGGTCCTATACAACCACTAAATGTAGGTTCGACATGGTTCGCACAAACGAAACTTCGACGTTTGTATAAACAACTAGGTATAGTGTATTACAAGTAGCATGTTTTTTTCTTTTTTACGTGCGGAAAATCCCCCCGTATACCCCTCCACCAGTGCCGGTAGGAGAGGTTATGTCGGACTCGAACCGACTAAAACGCACGACGCCTGTGGGTCGTTTTGGTTGCCGAAGGTGAGGTAGACAGGCATATCCCTCGCACTCCGGCCGAACCAGAGCCATCGCTTTAGATCTGGCCCTCTCCAACTCCAACTCCAACTCGTCCCCGGAAACGGGGAGGCACGCAAGGCGCGCTTCCGCCCGCAGGGACCTGCTTCTGCCAGGGTGACAGGCGGCTCCACCAGTCACCCCCAGGCGCTCATGGGAGCCGGAGGTCACTCATGTACCTCCGAGGCCCGAGTTGCCTTCGTACGCGGGCAGCTTGGCTTGCGATCCTTCGTCGCTCCCGCTGTCGCCACATGTAGCATGTAGGACTGTAGCCACTCTAGGTATTGTACTTACAGATCTCTCCTGGCGCCACAGTGAAGGTGAGCCATCGGCACCAATAGAGGCACTCGGGCGGTGGCGCCAGCTGCCACTGCTTGCGGCCGCGCACCTGCGCCTGCCACGACATATGCTTCACCGAGTCCACCTGGAAAGAGCATAAATTTAAAATTAAAACCCAACAAGCTCTAAAAAGTAGGTACTTTTCCCTAGAATGTATTTTTTAGAGTAAGTGGTATACGTCCACGGCTATCCTTGATATTTTCTTGTTTAATACTTTTTTTGCCTGATTTTTTCAGTAGTCAGGTTTTAGTTTTAAATGTATTTTTTTAATTATATTATTTTGGAGCAATCAATAGGTATAACTATACATTGAAATGTGCCAATTACCTCCTTTCAGTTGATCCCAAACACGACATATTTATTTCATATTTATTTTTTAACACGGTACTTTATGACCGCTAGAGGGCGCCACATTAGATTCAGTACCACGTTATATACTCTAAAACCAGCGGACGATGCTTCTAACGATACCTCATTTGTTCAGTTCTAATTAGTAGTTGAGGAGCTACGAGGGAACGGATAAACCTACATACATACATACATAGCCTGTCAAAATCATAACCCTCCTTTTGCTTCGCTGTTGCTGTATGTTATCTCAGGTAGGAAACGACGGTATTTCCGTCCAATTGAGCAAGCAGTCCGAATGGGGAAGTACCTCCGCCCTACAGAATACTGCGGCCATAATAACCTCGTGTTGTGTGAAGACCAAAAGCTTGTCCTGCTTTATATTTTACACTGACGGCACAGAAACTCTGTGCTTACAGGGTTGGCAGCGCGAGTGCGACTCCTTTGGTGTTCCACACGTCCATAGGCCACGGTAACCACTTTCCATCATGTGGGCCGTGTGCTTGTCTGTCAACAAAGTGGAATAAAAAAAAAACAAGTATACTAATCTCAGAGTTCTTACTATTTTTATATAAATAAGTACCTATCTTAATACTAGTCTGTTACGCGTTCGATACTCACATGCATATGCGCACCCTGGCCAGGTCCTCCCATAAAGATCCAGTCAACCATGTCACTCTCAGCCGTCTTGGGCAGGAAATACGGCCGGTTATAATAAGACCGAAGTAGTCTCGTCTCTTCGTCGTAGCAAGTGCTCCATCCAACATACCAGGGTTTCCCTGACAGGTTGGCTCTGGCCTCGCCCATGTTAAACACTTCTTCTAATGAGTTCAATCCAGATTTATACGCGAAATAGAAACAGTCGTTGATTTGTTTCCCCATTTTACCTCTGTTGTAGAACTTCGAGAAGAAATTGAAGTCAAATTCCTGTAGAAAGGTTGATTACTTAGTTGGTAATAATAATATCTATTAATAACTGAAATTACTATTATTATTATTTTTATATAGTACACGTCAATTAGACTTTTCCTCGCCTCATGGTAAACTGAAGGCAAAGTCTCAGAAAAGAGGGTCACCATTACATACATATACCATCTTACGATGGTGGCACTCAGGTTAGCGGCCTCATCAGATACTTTTTCACGCCCCGCTTAAAGAACCCGGGACTGTAGGAAGAAGGAAACACGTGAGCTAATGAATTCCAGGCTTTAATGGTGCGACAAAGGGAAGAGTCTCCGAACCGCTTGATTCTTGATCGGTTATTCTGCACCGTATACGGGTGACATCTCAGCCCAGCTCGTGTTGTTCTGTGTAGAAAAGGGGAGGGTGGGACTAAGTGGAAGAGCTCATCAGTACCTATCACCCTTACCCCTCCAGTTAAGCTACATTGGTTTTATTGTTTGTAATAGCGAGTATACAACACAGGACCTCTAAATAATAAGACCCACATTTATTCTGAGCGAGAAAAAGGGATGAGGTTATACTAACTTACCTATAAGGTTGTACCTACAGAATGTACAGCTCCATTCCTGCTTCTCGTTCAGATTTTTTTTTCAATCAGCCCATTGCAGTCCACTGCCGGACAGAGGCCTCTCCCAATGTCGGAAGGCTTGGACCTACTGTATTCTCGGACGGGTTGGTACAGGATTTTATATTTTATTTCGAGTTTTCCTTCTCTCACAGTGATATCGACTGCGTATATTTCCGTTAGTCCCCTCTTAAGACACCCTTCGGATAAGATGGTGTGGTGATATTGTATTCTTTCTCCGTCACCACACGGATAAGAAAAAATGATTTCTCGCTCAGAAAATAAGTGTTTATAGCCAGTCACAGTGTAGGTACACATTTTATTAAAATGGGCTAACTTACCTTCAGAGCGCGCCAGTCTACAGTGGCATCAGTAACAATCACAGGGGTGGTGCTGTACGCGTATTTCTCGAACTCTTCAGCAGTAGTGTTCGCCAGACGGACAGCCTCGGTCACTCCGACGCACATCGAGCAGTCCTCTGGTGGACGGAACGCTGACTTCGAAAACGAGGGGAGCTGCAGGATACAATTCTGTGCAAAAGAAAGACGTTGTTGGTCTGGAGATTTAAACAGTATTTCCGTCTATCTAAATGCCCGTTTTTCGATTCGTTTACAGATTAGCTGCTTTGTAACCTAGATTTTTTATACAACTTAGGTGGCAGACAAGCACACGGCCCACCAGCTGCAAAGTGGCTGCCGTGGCCTATGGACGCGTGCAACACTAGTCTAGTCACACTCGTGCTGCTGACCCTGTATTAATAGAAAGTTTCTGTGTTGTCAGTGTGGAAGATAAAGCAGGACAAGCCTTTGGTCCTGTAGCTAGAAATTCAAAATGATTTATATAATTTGTTAAGTTATTTATCACCGCGGTAGCCTAGTGGTATGGGTAATGGACTGCTGAGACGAGGTCTCGGGTTCGATCCCAGGTTTTTTACCAAGGCACACACCAATGACTTTTCGAAGTTCTGTGTGTATTTATTCTGTGCAGGTTTATAAGTGCCCGGTTAATGGCAATAGGCTCACCACCTTGGGACCTAAACATAAACTGGCGAAATGTGGGTGCTAGCACCTCTGCCTGCCCCTTCGGGGATACAGGCGTGAGTTTATGTTATATGAGTTTATATGCTAAGTTATCCTCATCTTAGCATTTTTCCTGGTTGAATTTTCGTCTCTCAATCAACAAGTGTATTTTTTTTTTTGGCTTGCAGATGAGATCGGCTCTTGATAGGATTCTATTCGAAAGGTTAAGCTTGAATTTAGGCAATCAGCCAGTGTTGCGATAACCATAACACTTTATAATAAAAAAGGTAAGAACGTTACCGATTTTCCAAGAAGCTCGTTGTAAACCCACTGAGCACTGAACAAGGAAATAAAAATAATGGTCAAAGTGGCTATCGCATAAAGTGAACACTTTCCATTCACGAATCTGTTTCCACCAGAATTTGGCACATCAAGCCTCGAAATAAACGAGTTACTTAATTTCAAACTGTCAATTTTGTTCATAATTTTATGTATTTTCATCTCCGCTGTCTTGTAATTCTTCGCGCAAGTTTTCTGTCGCAGTGACTGGCTCATTGTGACACGTTACGTGGTTCGCAGTGAATGAAAGGGGTAACTTTCCTTCCACGGTTTTTATAAGCTCGGAATTACTTGGAGCTGAAATAACTTATTTGAGATTTATATAGAGTGGATACTTCAGTCAAGAGTAGGTACTATAAAGTCATGGTATCTACCTCATAACCGGTAAATCTAGTGATTAATGACCAATAAGGCTCAGGGGTAGTTTCGTCTCAGGGTTGGAAGGTCAACGGCAGTTGCTCTCACAAAAGTCAAACCATTATGGCTCCGGCTTGAACGCTTTAATGATGATGACCAACGCGAGTTAAAGACGCTTATACGTTAAGACGCGTGGTTCCCGGTAGCATAGAATTTGGACCACCCTATCTCTTTCCATGCGGTGTTGTACAAGGCGACTACGGGATAGGGCTGTTTAACATCAGACAGATAATATACAGTCCAGTCTCAACTGCAGATGAGTGGCTTGAGTCAACAATAGTGCCCGGAAGACAGCAATGGGCTCACCCCCATTACGTGGGATCGAATTTAATGATTGGTGATATGTGGGTGTTAATATATAAATAAACCTCTGCCTAACCCTCCGGGGATATAGGCGTGGTTATATGAATTCATGTATATTAACATACATACATACATATAATCACGCCTCCATCCCCGGAGGGTTAGGCAGAGGTGAATTAACACCCACATTTCACCGATCATTAAATTTGGTCCCACGTAATAGTGGGTGTGCCTATTGCCATATTCTGGGCACAATTGTTGACTAGAGCCATGCATCTGAGGCTGTATATATGTGAATGATGTTAAACAACCCTATCCTTTAGTCGCCATGTATGACACCGTATGGGAAGAGATCGGGTGGCCCAAATTCTACTCTGCCGGTACCACGCGGCGATATATTATATTAAATTCGTAGAAATATTGATAATAACTTCATTATTTGGTCGAAGACCGTATTAGACATACCTAACTATATCTACTTAGGTAGGTATTACAAATTTAAGTTCATTAATCAGATATGTTCCATATATGACAGGATCGAGCAACTGGAAAACTTTTGCCTCTGCCTACCCTACTGGGAAAGAACGTGAGTGTATGTATTCATACATACAAACATGAAATCACGCCTGTTTCCCATACGGGTAGACTGAGATTACGTATCTCCATTTGCTGACATACTACTCTCGCTTCATTCAATATCATTACATTCTTCATGCATGCTCGTTGTTTTAGGGTATTAATAACCTGCCCCTTTTCTAAAATTTATGCATATATGTATGTGAAAAACAACCATTAAGTACGTAACAAACTCATACAGCTTGTATTCCACAACCGCACAGCTCTAGTTGTGTTCCTGAAAAGTGGTGTAAATAATGCGTAGCGGGTGCAGTAGGTATGAAATTGAAATTCATTATCTCGCGCGACACACAACTGTGTCCTCTCGTTACGCACTCACGCCCCTCGCCCCTCCGCGTACCTCCCTCCACTGTACACTGAAAAGCTATCAATTCAACCTTTTGTGAGTATTAGTAACAGTCGGATAGATTTTTATTATGGACGCGTTCTTACTTATCTCGCTGATTTATACTTAATATTGAGGGAGTTTTCACACGACACAAACGAGAAACGATCATAATAGTGATTGGTCAGTTTTGTCCTAAGTTTGAATTTTGGTAAAAAAACCGCGGTAGCCTAGTGGTATGGGTAACGGACTCCTGAGACGAGGTCTCGGGTTCGATCCCAGGTTTTACTATGGCACACACCAATGACTTTTCGATGCTTTTCGAAGTTATGTGTGTATTTATCGCAGGTTTATAAGTGCCCGGTTAATGGCAATAGGGTCGCATTAGGGCCTAAACATATACTGGCGAAATGTGGGCTACCCCTTCGGGGATATAGGCGTGAGTTTATGTTATGTTGAATTTTGGAACTTGAGGTACCTAGGTACTTTTGCTGATTGGGTTTTGATTAGTATTTCTGCTTGTCCGGGAGCGAATGCCGCAGATCTCCTAGTCCCGGGAGAAATGTTTTTACCAGTCCTTTGTACTACAATCAATAATATGGGAAATGAATTTTTCTTTGATTAAAATAGGAAAAATCCTATTTAACCGTCTTGCGGCGACGACGGTGAGAGCCATCTACCTATACTCAAATATCGAATCGAAAGCAATGAATGATGTTGCAATCATTTTTAAACAATGAGTTTTGATTACTCCGATTAAATAATTGAATGAAATTTTATAGCTTTTAAAAAGCTAACTATTCAAATCAATTAATTGTATTTTATAGGTATTTAAACTATCATGGTCACTCACATTAGTAATTAAGTAATCGGGATATTTATCATGTTCTGAGTTTCCGATATTTCGGCGCTGTTGCAGCACCATGATCACGGATGAACTGGAGTATTGGCGGTGAACATTTGGTGAACAATGAAAAAGTTTGTAGTGAGAGTGAGACACTGGTGCAGATACGCGTGGTAAAAGAACTCGCAAGAGAGTAGATATATTTACTCCTAAAAAACTTTTTCACTGTTTACCGTCAATACTCCAGTTCCTCCGTGATCATGGTGCTTGCAATAACTTTAATACTAATTATATTTTCTTTACAGATACAAACCCTTGCGGTGTACTGGTAGGTACTTAGGTATCTAAAAAAAGTGTAATGTATATGAATATGAATAAATAAATAAAATAGGTTGATATTGTTACGAAAAAGAAAAAAAATCGGTTCAGGCGCGATCTTTCCCTTACAGGAGGGAATGTTCTGACCACTGAGCCACTGCTAATTTGAATAGGTAGTTAGAGTACCTACCTACTAAATGCTTTAATATTTATATGAATTTTAATTGATCTTCTTTTTTAATTTACAAATAAACAGTTAAATTTCATTCGATATAAACGTGATGAATCTTTCAGCAGCGTAAGTAATTTTAGATTCAATAAAAATACTTTTATTTCGTAAAAGTTTCCGGTTTGCTCAAACTGATTGTCATTCTCTGACAAGTTTGACATATTTATATCAAATCAGCTGTCAACTGTCATGAAAACAACGCGACAAAACTGGTAGAAGTGACGGGAATTTATTTATATGTAATTTATTGAAGATTATTAAACGATGGCTGCAATATTAGGAGGGGGCTTAGGAGGCCTGTCCGCCGGATACTACTTACTAAAAAATAATTTGGTTAGTCAAAATAATCTGAAACTATTTCTTTTAGAAGCTACAAATTATTGCGGTGGTTGGATCAAATCTATAAAGACTAAAGATTATATTTTCGAACAAGGCCCAAGGACTATCAGGCCCAAGGGCATCACAGGACTTAACACACTTAATATGATTCAAGATTTAGGCCTAAGTGAGCATGTGTCACCGATAAAAGCCGACCATCCCGCAGCGAAGAACAGAATGATTTATGTAAACCAACACTTGCACGTCTTACCTTCAAGTGTACTGAGCGTCTTGAAAACTAATGAACCATTTTCTAAGCCCTTAATTTATGCTCTATTCAATGATATTAAATCTCCCCACAAGACTTTACCAGATGATTCAATCTACAATTTTGTTGAACGACGATTCGGTAAAGAAATAGCAGATTACGCTATATCTCCGATGATTTGCGGTATATGTGCGGGCGATGCTAAAGAAATATCTGTAAAGTTTCTCATGAAAACACTATTTGAATGGGAACAGAACCATGGTGGAGTGGTCAAAGGTTTGATGAAGTCCATGTTTAATTCTAAAGTAGACGAAAATTTAGAGCTAAGTGCTTTAGCTCAGAGGGCTCAAGAAGAGAAATGGAATGTGTATACAATAAAAGGTGGACTTGAGACATTCCCTACTTCCTTACATGACTATTTAGTTGAAAACAAAGTGGATATTAATAAGGAATACAAGATTGAGGAAATAGAATTTGTAGATTCTGGCACAGTGCATTTAAAAAGTGCTGGAGGCAAGGAACTTACTGCAAGTCATGTATATTCCTCAATACCAGCATATGCGCTGGCTGATCTCATTGACAAGCAGCATCCAGGATTAGCGCACGAGTTAAAAGCCATCCCATTTGTGACAGTGGGCATAGTTAACCTATATTTTAATTCATCAAAAGATCTTATTCAACCAGCATTTGGTTTTCTAGTACCGCCTATTGAGAATTCTCCCATCCTTGGAGTTGTTTTTGATTCTTGCTGTATGCCAGATCAGAAGGGGACAGTTCTGACTGCTATGCTTGGTGGGAGATGGTTTGAGGAGAAGTTTGGCAGTAACGTTACGAAGGAGGAGCTGTTGAAGATTGCAATGAAAGAAATAGTGCGGATATTGAATATTACAGAGGAGCCGACAGCACATAATGTGAACATTTTAAATCAGTGTATACCACAGTATTTAGTGGGTCATTATGAGAGAATTGACAAAATTAGGCAGTATATTATAGCAAATAATCTGCCAATATCTCTGATCGGTAGCAGTTATGACGGAGTAGGTATAAATGACGTAATATACTCAGCTAAGACACAAGTAACAGGCCACAGTTATTGTAAGAATGTTCATTAATAGGAGTTTGTTATAATTATGTTGTTATGAATTATTTGTTTGAATGTTTGTTAAGGGTTATAAAAGTCATATATTTTCTTGTTAATACATTTTTATTAAATATTTTTTGAGTTGTTTCCTTTTATCTGTGAAAGTTGTGGAATGGTATATTTACTTAAAAATAAGTATGTATGGAAAGTTTGTTGTTCTTCTGACTGACCATGCTGATTGCATTATGGAACTCCATGACCATACTCCCATTTCTCCTTCCCCCTTTAGGTTTGGCTTATATAGCTTCACCCCTGATGACCTAAATAAGATAAATAAAGACAATTCTTGGGGTGAGTTTGCCTATACTCCAAGTCTTGTTGGAGCCTCACACACCTATGGTACATGAATAAATTATAAGCTAGAATAGGTTCCCTCAAGATAGATAGATAGATAATTCTTTATTGTACACCAACAGATTTACAGTAGGACAAGTAGGTAGCATATATACAGTTCAATGTACAATGGGCGGCCTTATCGCTGGAGCGATTTCTTCCAGGCAACCTTGGGATGGACAGTGATGCAGGTTTAACTCAGAATTCATCGTAGTTTAGGAATAAAATAATGTGCTCATGTTCAAAATATTTTATTTCTGCTAATATTAACAAAGTTATAATACTTGCAATAGAGTATAAAATGTGCAAACTGCAAGCAACTGTTAAGTATTTACGCAAAATTATTATGTTGAGAACTTCTTAGCATAACTTAAAACTATATTAAAATAAATATTTCTACCTAAACGTCCCGCTCGGGACTTGGAATTTTTTAATAATTTCATTTCGTTACAAAAAGCGTTTAGGCACAATCTGTCTGTGTAAATAGCTACTATCTTCTCAATATTCGATATACATATTACCTATAGTAAAATCCAATATATAAACATGTATGTACATGCATAACTTTTGAATAACTGCACAAAATTGGATAATTCCTTTTATTTTGAATGTGTCAGTCATTTTATTGCATAGAAACCCTTATATTGTATTTTCTTTACCTGTAAAACAGCAGGAGCTTTCTGAAACTTGAAGTATGTCCCATCTCTACAATAGGCACCCTATAACGTGGGACCAAATATGTCTGATGAAATGTAGGCAGCTTTTGTACTTCTGCCTACTCCTTCAGGAGTACAGGCGTGAGTATGTGTAATGCTATTAATGTAATGGGTAACAAAATAAACTAAAAAGAAAATTGAGCTTTAAACGATTTATAAACAGTTTGGACTACTAAACTAGGTATTTATTTATTGTGAAATCAAATATATTTTTTAAAATAAGTTAGTTTCACTTAGTCAAGTTAATTAATTAAGTTTTTAATAAATAAATAAAAGGAGCTCTATAACTTAAAAGTACAATGCTTACAACAAACTTAAACTTATATTATTATTTGTTACCCTTGCTTATTAAATGGTAATATTGTAAAAATATTACAATAAATGTAAAACCATACAATACTTAATTCCGGGTACAGACCAGGCAAACGAAGGTGAACAACGCATGCGAAGGGACAAGAGACGGGAGTGTACAGTGAGTGGCTTTTGTCATCATTACTATATTGAAGGCTTTTCAAGGTGTATATGTATCTATGTAAAAAAGTGTATGTAAGTATAAGTTTAACGGCCTCTGTGCCGTAGCGGTAGAACGTTCGATAGCTACGCAGGAGGCCCGGGTTCGATTCCCGCTCAGTGCAAATATTTGTATGCACAAATATGTATATTTGCATTGGTCTGGGTGCTTCTATGTATAATATGTATGTAACATAACATAAACTCACGCCTATATCCCCGAAGGGGTAGGCAGAGGCGTTAGCACCCACATTTCGCCAGTTTTTATGTTTAGTCGCAATGTAATAGGTGGTGAGCCTATTGCCATTTACCGGGCACTTATAAACCTGCGATAAATACACACATAACTTCGAAAAGCATCGAAAAGATAATAAATAAGAAAGAAAAAAGATAAAAAAATACATTGGTGTGTGCCATGGTAAAACCTGGGATCGAACCCGAGACCCCGTCTCAGCAGTTCATTACCCATACCACTAGGCTACCGCGGTTAATAATACTACCGCGGATTAGCCGCGGTAGTATTATTTACAAAAAAAAGTATTTAAGTATGTTTATACCCATTCTAGATCCCATAACACAAGCTAGTTAAGCTATGCCTACCACGGGTCTACAGATAGCGTTGTGAAGAATGTTGTGGAATATATTTTTATTTTTTATGTTTATTCGTATTTTAGAATGTGTGTTACGAGCTTAGTTTTGAGTTTAGATTTTAATAATATATATTTTTAAATATAGATACCGTTATGTTTTTTTATTAGAATATTTATTTATATTATTATCATTCGCCTGTGAACATCTGGTGTATACCTGATATTATATACATACATATATATAATCACGCCTTTGTCCCTCCGGGGATTAGGCAGAGGTGAATTAACACCCATATTCCACCAATCATTAAATTCGCTCCCACGTAATATCTATTGCCGTCTTCCGGACACTATTGTTGACTCAAGCCATGTATCTGAGGCTGAGTCTGGGCTGTAATATGTGTGATTTTAACAACCCTATCCCTTAGTCGCCTTGTACAATACCGCATGGGAGAGACGGGGTGGCCCAAAATTCTACTCTGCCAGGAACCACGCGGTTTCCGGCTGTGTAGATATCATATAGATAGTATAAATATATTTGACAATGTCTGACGTCACAAGCTGCCTCAAAAGCTAGTTTAAACATGCTCACATTGAGCCTAGATAGCGTAATATAATATGTTCTATACTCCATCTGGTTAGGTATTTAACTAAAGCTAAACAGTTTTTTATAGATTTTTTATAAAAACACATATTAAACAAATAATCTAGTCCGACTGGGGAAGTACCTCCACCCTACAGAATACCGCGGTCATAATAACCTTGTGTTGTGTTCCCGGCGTTGAGTAGGGTAGTCAGAGCTTACTAGAGGTTTTGTGCTGTCAATGGGAAGACCAAAAGCTTGTCCTGCTTTGTCTTTTACACTGACGGGACAGAAACTCTTGTGCTCACAGGGTCGGCATCGCGAATGTGACTCTCTTAGAGTTGCACACGTCCATAGGCCACGGTACCCACTTTCCACCAGGTGGGTCGTGAGCTTGTCTACCAACCAAGTGGTTTAAAAAAGATAGATAACTAAATTGATTAACTAGTGGTTTAAGATATAGGAAAAAAATAAATCGGTTAAAAAATATATATCCGCGGTAAAATATATCCGCGATCTTTACCTTCCAGGGAGAACGCTCTGTATGTTGTTAGATAGCTCCCACCGTTGCTGTAAGATGGATATATGTTTAGAAGAATTTGGACCGTTTCAGTGGTCAGTAACTTTAGGTACCCATCTTTTATCTGAAATTTATTGTACACTTCACATCCCTTTCTTACTTTAACTGCTTCTCTGCTACTCAAAGGTTTGCTGGGAGAGAACTCATATTGAGTTAAGCTCGCCTTTGTACATATTTCTCATATATATTTTTTTGTGTATAACCTCTGTACTGATTTTGTGCAATAAAGAATTAAGAATTAAGAATAAACTGAGTTTTTATGTAAAAGTCATATCAAGATTGTTTACGTATTGTTAAGTATACCTAGCCGAATGGAATATAGAATAGTACTATGACAGATAAATTCATCTCTAACCCCTCATTTTCACCACGAAACAAATTGTAAATGTTGATAAAAAAGCTTGTCGAAGATTTGTAGAAGACTAATCAAAACACAATACTTGTCTAATACATGTATCTCAGATACTTTTTCGTTCACATAGTAAGTAGAACCAACAAGTTGTAATCAAGTATAAAACACATTTGCGTTCACACTTTAGCCTGTGACATATTGCAACTTGTCAATTACATGTTTTATACTTAGGTGAAAACTAGGGGTTAGAATACCTATTAATTTGATTGATGTATAGTGCTACAAGAGGAGGTGAGGGGGCCCCTGTCCCCCGCTAGTTTCCGCTGACGGTCCCCAGGTCCAGCAGCACGGTGGCGTGCAGCGTGTGGTCGCGGTGCGGCGCGAGGCTGGCGGCGGGCGGCACGGTGTTCCGGTACGAGTACTGCAGCGCCAGCGCCGCGCGGGCCGGCGCCCCGCCCTCCGCCTCCGGGGGGGTCTCCACCTCCAGCCGGAGGGCCAGCTTGTTGGACTTGCGCCACATGACGATGCTGGAAGGTACGATAGATAGATACAATTCTTTATTGTACACCAACAGATTTACAGTAGGACAAGTAGGTAGTATATATATAGTTCAATGTACAATTGGCGGCCTTATCGCTGAAGCGATTACTTTCAGGCAACCTTGGGATGGACAGTAATGTTATAAAAACAAAAGATAGGACAGTTGTGAGGACGGATCCATTGTATATACAGAGTGAATTTTTCAAAAGGGCTTGGATGACCTATCCGAAACTATAAGGAATAGCGAAAAATACTCAAAGGAGTCAGGAGCCCAATTTTGAAGGAACTTAAAACCTCATCATATATATGTATAGGATATACATATATGGGATTACATAGTTATTTATGCATTTAGTAAATGACAGCCACTGAATTATTGACCTGTTTTAAGACTTCATGGCAAGTCTACAGGTCACTGTTTTATGTGACTTCATAATCCTTCGTTTTCACCTAATATAGGCAATAGACTCGCCGCTTATTACATTGGGACCTAAACATAAACAGGCAAAATGTGGGTGCTAGCACCTCTGCCTACCCCTTCGGGGATATAGGCGTGAGTTTATGTTATGTTATGTTCTATAATTATAATAATAAATATATATTCCACGACATTCTACACAACGCTGTCTAGACCCATGGTAAGCATAGCTTATCTAGCTTGAGATCTAGAAAGCGGATAAACATACCTAGATACTTTTTTTTGTAAATACATACATATTATACATAGAAACACCCAGACCAATGTAAATATACATATTCATGCATACAAATATTTGCACTGAGCGGGAATCGAACCCGCGCGAATGCATAGCAGTCGACTGTTCTACTGCTACGCCACAGAGGTCGTCAATTTTTCAATAAGCTTTGTATCAAACAAGTTTAGAACTTGTTTCGTGGTGAAAACGAGGGGTAACATGTGATAGTTTTTAAGGCATTATTTTCTAGGTAGGTGTCGTCACGTGAGCAACAGAGAGTTGTCCTCACTCGCTGGCGTCGTGCGGCGCGTCGTCGTCGTACTCGGCGGCGTCGTCGCGCTGCGCCAGCGTCAGCGCCACGCCGGGTGACGTCACGCGCGACGTCACCGTGTACTGCGGCTCGCGCTCGATCGCCTTGTATGACGACGGCTCCTGCGGGTAACATTGCTATATATAAAGTTATCGGGCTGTCTTAAAATTCAAGAATACTTGAATGATAAAACAAGCTTGGAAATGAGCTGTTCGCTCAACTATGCTACTCGAGTAAATTATTCATATTCATATTCATTTATTTATTCACAGAATGTAGGTGCAACAGGTACAGTATTGTATTTAGATTAAGTTAGTAGACTAAGTCTATGTTTGTAAATAGACCAAAAAAATGCCGACTGAGTTTCTTGCCGGAGTATTCGGTCGCGACCGCGTTTTGAACAGGTGGTCCATTTGCTAAACTTTTCATATTTCCTTTTGTTTTGACGTTTTGTAAGTGCCGATTTCATGGTCAATGCAGAATAAATGATTTTTGACTTTGACATTGTCATTTACCATATATAGGGTAGAATTTTGTAATGCCCCCTGAAATATATGCCCTCTTAATACTGTAGATAAAAAAAATACTCAAAGAAAACATTCCTTTATTTTTTATATGATGCAACAAAAGTACAGGGTGCAACTTTTACAGATTTTAGTCGGTTCGATTACCGGGTGCGGAAAGCGAATTAAAAAAAATCATTGAGTCGACTTAATTGAAATACAATAATTTACTTGAGTAGCATACTGCCGTCGTAATTAGAAAGGGCACAACTAACATTTTGTAAATATTGAGAAAATCGAGATTGAAATATTTTTTTGTTTTTGTTGAAAAAAACCCTACTAAACGAAGTTTTCAATAATTCTGTGAATGGTAATACTTGCATTTGTATAGTACGTATAAGACCATAGCAATTTTTTGATTTAATTTTAATGCATATAATTAATAATAAGCATAATTTGTTTCATCTTAACATAAAAAATAAGATAAAATCAATCATGTTACGTTTAAAAGGCATATACTACCAAATATGCCTTTTCAATGTAAAATTTTGAGTAACATTTTTTTATTTTACAATGAAAAGGCACTTTTATGCAATTGTGTCTTTTCATCGTAATATTATCGGTTACAAGAAAGGTAAAATATTTATAATATTCTCTATGAATAAAATAAAGTAGTTATAAGAAAATCAGATGTATTTATTTAAAAAAAGTTTACAAAAATAACATATCTTCATTACACTATCTTAATTAATAATCTCAATCTTCTAATCACAAATTTAAAAAAAAATCTCTTTCAACGAAAATAAAAACCTCTTTCAACAAAAAGGGGCGTGTTCCCGTCTGTAGTGAGATACGGCGGGATTAAATGACATTATATGTTCTGTGATTTTAATGGGATTGATTTTTTTAGGATTCAGGTTGTATCCACGTCTATCCACAAAAGCCTCTGGATATAATTCGGGCTTATAATTACTGTCAAGAACATTTCTTACCGCCTTACAATTATTTTGGTTGTAGCCTAGGGTAGTGAGAAAAAAAGTTTTGCAAACTGGAACTTGGTCACCATTTTCATTCGTCAAAAAATAAGTTATAGTTTTCGATCGTGTGTAATTTTTACCTCCACTGACATCGTTTTCTCTATTTTTCGGTCTATCTAGTTTTTTTGTACTCGTATTACATAAAAAAAAGCATTTTTGTTCCATCCAGGACATTTTCCAAAAATTTGTGTTAATTTTCTTGCGATACTCTTCAGAAAAACTACTTGAGCACTTTTTTTTGCAGATGTTTTCTTGACAACCAGGTTTTACAAAATATTTGGTAGTTATTTTTTCTTCTTTCTTTAATATCTTTCGATCTTTTAAGCTACCATTATATTTTTTCTGCTTCCTTATATTGCCTTCTTTTGTTCTTTGTACTTGGTTTGTTTCTGTGCTTGGTTGTTCCAGTGATTCTTCGATGGTTTCGTGGTTTGTTTCTGTGCCTGATTGTTCCGGTGATTCTTCGATGGTTTTGTGCTGAGAACATGGTATAAAATCGGATTCTGATACTACTATGTTTTGGAAGCGATTTCTCAGGTAATTTGTAATCTTTGTCCATTACTGAATCATCAGAGTCAAAATCTGTCCAATCTTCATCAGTTACAGCTGTTGATGCTTGTTGCTGCTCGTTTTGAATCCCACTCGTAGACGCTACAGGTTCATCTAAATAGGTTCCTCTTCGTAGAGCAGCTTTTACTAATCTTGCGCTTCGTGACGACATATTGCTGAAAAAAAAAATCATAATTATTCCATTATTACTCTACCTGTGTGTATTTAGTGTATGTATTCAGCGTATGTATTTGTATTTTATGCATATCTTTATGTATTTTACGCATATCTTTATGTATTTTATGTATATGTTTAGGAATATGGTATATATTAAGTTTATAACTCTACAAAATAGTATCCTATCTATGTATTTCTGTGTATTAATATATGATAATCTAAATGTTCAATTAGTGTACCGAACGAAGCTAAAGTACCGACCTAGTTACTGATCAGTGAGTAGACCTCGCGAAAGAATCTATTCGATCGAAATCCTACCACAAGATTGGTCAAGTGCTGGTTGAGATACGTATTATAAATACATAAATTACGTAATTTACCTAATTATAATTATTTTATTATATGGGAGGGTCTCATACATGTTATAATACTCTTTGGTCCCATAGTAGGTACCTACTGAAATTACTTAGTATTTATTACACTTATGTCACATTAGGTACTCATACCAAACCTTTCTATGTACCTACTTACTTTTAATAAGTTCGTAAGAATTAAAAATTGTCCGTACCTACCTACTTATTTTTTAATCAAGTGTAGATAGGTACATATTGTATTAGTTATACAAACTAATAAAATTACAAACAAACCAACATCTCGATAGATTAAAGATTTGTCTAGTTGATGCTTCGCTCGTTAAGCCAACATAGACAAACCCTTCATCTTTATAATAAAATATTAGTGGTAGATTAGCTAAAGATGTAACAGACTGCGCGAAAAAGCATCACGATACGCAGACAGACAGGTGGAATTGTATGATCCATTTATTAATTAAAAATTAGTATTATACCTAGATATGTATACCTATTATGTAGGTGCGTATTAGTTTGATTCGAAAAAATTAAGAAACAGTAACTTTTGCCGCGTAATTTGTATAAATCTTTCAAGTTCGCTATCACTGTGCGCGTGTGGCCGTTCACTTACCAACACACATAATATATACCTTTACTAACCCTTCTTAGAATAAATAAATTAAGAAAATTCAACACTTAAGTCTAGGTGAAATAGAACGAGATAATTAGAACAAGAAATAACAAAATTATAGTCTTACCAGAGCGTCGCGTCGACAGGCGTGGACTCTCGTCTTGACACGTCAGGCACAACTGGCGCAATCGTACGCATACCTCGCCCCCTTCACTTCACCTCTCTTCAGAGATGTTAGGTAGGAAAGGCATAACCGCTAGTGTGTATATTTTCATATGAAATTTTAAGGTGTGGGTTAAAGAGTAAAAGCATAACTGCCAGTGTGTATATTTTCATAATTAAATTTTAAGGTGTGGGTTAAATAGTAAAGGCATAACTGCCAGTTGTGCCTTTTCTTGCTACGGTGTTGGTAAAAAAAATTAGCACAATTGCCACATAAGCTCTTTCTATTTGAAATGCGCCGATTATGCCTTTTCAATTAGAAATGTTGAAACCATAAATGTGAAATGGAAAACATATGTCACAATGTGCCCTTTTCTTTACAAAAACTTAAAAAATGGTGCATTTGTGCCATGCTATCTCTGTTTATTTTGTTGCTAAAAATACACAAAAAATTAGGCAGATAGGCCTTTTTTTCCTGATTCCGAATATGTATATAACTCAATTTGGCAAAAAATGTTAGTTGTGCCCTTTTTTCTTACGACGGCAGCATAGTTGAGCGAACATCTCATTTCCAAGCTTGTTTATCATCTAAGTATTCTTGGATTTTATAATAGTAGCCTTTCTGGCATAATTTAGTTTTAACTACATTTTAAAATTTATTCACAGGTAAATCCCTAATTAAAAAAGTGTATACAGTTGCTCTGGAAGGAATGAATAATTTTTTGAAGTCGACTATAAGATTTTTTTTTTTATACCACTTAGTTGGCAGACAAGCACACGGCCCACCTGATGGAAAGTGGTTACTGTGACCTATGGACGTCTGTAACACCAGAAGAGTCACAGTCGCGCTGCCAACCCTGTAAGTACAGAGTTTCTGTGCCGTCAGTAGAAGACAAAGCAGGACAAGCCTTTAGTCTTCCCACTGACAGCACAAATTCTCCAGTTAGCTCTGGCTACCCTATTCACCGCTGGGAACACAACACGAAGTTATTATAGCCGCGGTATTCTGTAGGGCGGAGGTACTACCCCAGTCGGACTGCTCAATCGGGCGGAAATACCGCCGTGTCCTACCTCCTTCACACAACAACAACACACAACTACAGACTACAAGATTGTTTTTGTGTCTGGTATTCAAAACTGAGTAGTAACTTGGACTTTAATGAATGAAATTATGAAAAAAAATTACGATCATATTATTTGTATTCGCCCATTGATTTTCATGCAATCAGTTTTCGTTTCGGCTTTGGCCATTATTAAATTCAAATTCAAATTGTGTTTTCTGCATGGGTATAAATAGTTCTCACCTTATCCAAATTCAGCGATTTCTCGAGACTCTTCTCGATACTTTTGGGTTCCTCCCTCTCTTCAGGTGGAGGCAGATCCTCGGGCTGCAGCAGTTTCAGCTGCATCTCGTGGCCCGTGGGGTTGGTGAGCTTCAGCAGTAGGGCAGACTTCTGGCCGGCCTTCACCGGCTCGTGCGATATAATCTTCACTTCGGGGACGTGGTAACTGTGGAAGTTGTCGGAAATTATTTAATCTGTATTGATCATTCGGATGGCACTTACGAAACGTCAAAAATTAAACCTGGGTAGCACTGATCAGAGGGCCTACCATGAACTATTAAATATACATATATCATACATAGGTACATATAATCAAGTCTTTATGCCCGAATGATTAGGCAGAGGCGACTTAACACCCACATTTCAACAATCATTAAACTCGGTCCCACGTAATAGGGGGTAAGCTTATTGCCGTCTTCCGGGCACTATTGTTGACTCGAGCCATGCATCTGAGGCTGAGTCTGGGCTGTATATATCTGTCTGATGTTGAACAGCACTATCTCTTAGTCGCCTTGTACGACACCGCATGGGAAGAGATAGGGTGGTCCAAATTCTACTCAAATATTACTTGGTATAAAAAGTCCTTTTGAGTATAGTAAGAAGCATTAACATTTTTTGTTTCTCCCTACAAAATGTATATTACGTTTTTAGCGATTTCTGACGTATCTAGTGCTAAAACTTCAAATGATTTCCTAGTCTTTTGATCCCCTCATAAAATAGGATCGATTGCCACTGAAAAAATCATTCTTGGACTTGATAACATTTTTTTTGCTGACTATACGATTTTGCAAAAAATCTGGGGTTGTACTCGGGCTTGGTGAGGTTGTGGTCGCAGGCGCGGCAGCGCTGGCTGCGCTTGACGCTCAGCAGCTTGGCGAGCGTTAGAGGTATACTTACTAAGCGAGCAGTTCGATCTTGAACTTGATGGAGCCGGGGTTGTACTCGGGCTTGGTGAGGATGTGGTCGCAGGCGCGGCAGCGCTGGCTGCGCTTGACGCTCAGCAGCTTGGCGAGCGTTAGAGGTATACTTACTAAGCGAGCAGTTCGATCTTGAACTTGATGGAGCCGGGGTTGTACTCGGGCTTGGTGAGGTTGTGGTCGCAGGCGCGGCAGCGCTGGCTGCGCTTGACGCTCAGCAGCTTGGCGAGCGTTAGAGGTATACTTACTAAGCGAGCAGTTCGATCTTGAACTTGATGGAGCCGGGGTTGTACTCGGGCTTGGTGAGGTTGTGGTCGCAGGCGCGGCAGCGCTGGCTGCGCTTGACGCTCAGCAGCTTGGCGAGCGTTAGAGGTATACTTACTAAGCGAGCAGTTCGATCTTGAACTTGATGGAGCCGGGGTTGTACTCGGGCTTGGTGAGGTTGTGGTCGCAGGCGCGGCAGCGCTGGCTGCGCTTGACGCTCAGCAGCTTGGCGAGCGTTAGAGGTATACTTACTAAGCGAGCAGTTCGATCTTGAACTTGATGGAGCCGGGGTTGTACTCGGGCTTGGTGAGGTTGTGGTCGCAGGCGCGGCAGCGCTGGCTGCGCTTGACGCTCAGCAGCTTGGCGAGCGTTAGAGGTATACTTACTAAGCGAGCAGTTCGATCTTGAACTTGATGGAGCCGGGGTTGTACTCGGGCTTGGTGAGGTTGTGGTCGCAGGCGCGGCAGCGCTGGCTGCGCTTGACGCTCAGCAGCTTGGCGAGCGTTAGAGGTATACTTACTAAGCGAGCAGTTCGATCTTGAACTTGATGGAGCCGGGGTTGTACTCGGGCTTGGTGAGGTTGTGGTCGCAGGCGCGGCAGCGCTGGCTGCGCTTGACGCTCAGCAGCTTGGCGAGCGTTAGAGGTATACTTACTAAGCGAGCAGTTCGATCTTGAACTTGATGGAGCCGGGGTTGTACTCGGGCTTGGTGAGGTTGTGGTCGCAGGCGCGGCAGCGCTGGCTGCGCTTGACGCTCAGCAGCTTGGCGAGCGTTAGAGGTATACTTACTAAGCGAGCAGTTCGATCTTGAACTTGATGGAGCCGGGGTTGTACTCGGGCTTGGTGAGGTTGTGGTCGCAGGCGCGGCAGCGCTGGCTGCGCTTGACGCTCAGCAGCTTGGCGAGCGTTAGAGGTATACTTACTAAGCGAGCAGTTCGATCTTGAACTTGATGGAGCCGGGGTTGTACTCGGGCTTGGTGAGGTTGTGGTCGCAGGCGCGGCAGCGCTGGCTGCGCTTGGCGCTCAGCAGCTTGGCGAGCGTTAGAGGTATACTTACTAAGCGAGCAGTTCGATCTTGAACTTGATGGAGCCGGGGTTGTACTCGGGCTTGGTGAGGTTGTGGTCGCAGGCGCGGCAGCGCTGGCTGCGCTTGACGCTCAGCAGCTTGGCGAGCGTTAGAGGTATACTTACTAAGCGAGCAGTTCGATCTTGAACTTGATGGAGCCGGGGTTGTACTCGGGCTTGGTGAGGTTGTGGTCGCAGGCGCGGCAGCGCTGGCTGCGCTTGACGCTCAGCAGCTTGGCGAGCGTTAGAGGTATACTTACTAAGCGAGCAGTTCGATCTTGAACTTGATGGAGCCGGGGTTGTACTCGGGCTTGGTGAGGTTGTGGTCGCAGGCGCGGCAGCGTTGGCTGCGCTTGACGCTCAGCAGCTTGGCGAGCGTTAGAGGTATTTTTTTTTTTTTTTTTTAATTTATTTGGATAAACAAACAGCGGTAAATTACATTAATGGTGATGAAACACAGCTCAAAAAGTATTATTAAATTTACCCCCCACACCGTTTATCACAAATTGAATTTATGGAGAACAGAGCACAACAGTAAATGAAGTAGACACATTGAATTTGCTATGTGATAAATCATTACATTGTGTTCCTAGCACTTATTATTTTAAACTTAATCGCTACATTGTGTTCACGACACTAATATTTCAAATTGAATTGTTACATTGTGTTCCTGGCACATCATATTCCAAATTGAATCGTTACATTGCATTCCCGGCTGACCATTACTAAATTGAATCGTTACATTGCACTCCTGGAACTTAACATTTCTAAATTGAATCGCTACCTTGCACTCCTGGCACTTAACACTTCTAAATTGAACCGTTACATTGCACTCCCGGCAATTAAAAATTCTAAATTAAATCGTTACATTGCACTCCTGGCACTTAACATTTCTAAATTGAATCGCTACATATTGTTCCTGGCGCTCAACTGCTCCAACACTTGTCTCCTAAACGTACCAGGACGCGCTGCAGCCACGTCAATAGAATTAAAGTTCTCGTTATAAGACTGTACAATACTTTGCAGAGGCGAGCGTTTACCGGAATTTGTGCGGCATCTGGCAGTAGCAAATAGTTGACACGGGTTACGGCAGTGAGTCCTAGTAGGCACCCTATAACACAGCTTATTGACAATTGGAGGGCAGTCATATCTATTATGACATAAATCGTACAACAACATGGCTTGAAGCTGAGTGCGCCGTTGCTTAAGAGTTAAAAGTTTGTATTTGTCCAGTAATTGTTCGTATGTCAAGTAATGGCGACAACATCTGTACTGCATACATTTCAAAAATTTACTTTGAACTCTCTCAAGGGCCTCAACATACTTCTGGTAATATGGATTCCAGATGCATACACCGTATTCAAGTTGTGAACGTACAAGAGACTTATACAGGTAAAGATATGTGGAGGTTTGAGTGAACTTGGCACTTATGCGCATTACATAGCCGTACATTTTGAAAGATTTATTTATTATGTTATCGACATGCACATTAAGGTCCAATCTACTATCCAGGGTTACACCAAGGTCCCTGATACAGTTCACTATTTTGAGTTGTTTGCCATTCAATCTGTAATCCGAAATCAAATTGTTCCTCCTCTTCGTGAAGGTCATACTGTTGCATTTATTGATACTAAGCTCCAGTTTATTACTGGTGCAATAAGATGAAAAGCGATCTAGATCGGATTGAAATTTAGCTTGATCATCCTGATTTTCAATTATATGGTACATTTTCAAGTCGTCAGCATACAAGAGGTAATTACAAAATTTGAAACAATGACCTACGTCATTTATAAACAGATTAAACAGTAACGGGCCCAGGATGGAGCCCTGAGGCACGCCTGACGTTATGGAAACAATATCGGACTCAAAACCATTCATGGCTACCCTCTGCGTACGATTCATAATATAGGACTTGAACCAGCGCCACAAGCTGCCATGTATACCATTAAAAGCAAGTTTATCCAATAATATTTTGTGATCCACCCCATCGAAAGCCTTTCGATAGTCCGTGTACACGCTATCGATTTGTTTGTTAGCATCTAGACCTTCAAACAGATAGGTTGTGTAAAGTAGTAAATTTGTGGTAGTAGATCGGCGTTTCACAAATCCATGTTGTTGTGGTATAATGATGTTATGTAACAAGGGATATATTTCGTTATGCACTAGTCTCTCGAAGAGCTTAGAAAGGGTAGGTAGTATCGATATTGGGCGATAGTTTTCGACAGAGGCACGGTCCCCACCCTTATGAACTGGAACAATTCGTGCTGATTTCCAAATACTTGGAAATGCACCCTCCAGCAGACATGAGCTGAACAACCAATGCACGGGTTTATATATTGTATGTGCAGTTGCTTTGAAGAAAGAAGGTGGTATATTATCTACTCCAGAGCCCTTGGATACATCCAGGGCCTTTAGTTCACCTAAGACGCTTTTTTCTGAAATATGTATACTATTAATGGTCAAATCAGACAGTGGATTACCCGACATATCAGAAACACAATAATCCTCCGTAACATGCGTTGGTTTAAACACAGATTTGAAAAATGAGGAGAGATATTGACACATTTCGGCTGGATCCTGGGTTTGGAGGTTGTTATATGTTATCCTACTTGGGAAGCTTGCTTTAGGTCGCATACTATTGGCATAAGCCCAAAAGAACTTAATATTTTCCCGAATACTAGATTCAATTGATCTAATATATTTTGTATAACACTTGGTTGATTCGGATTTAAAGCGGGCTCTGTACATCGCAAATATTTCATAATCAGATTGATTTTTGTATTTTTTCCATTTGATCCATGCCTGATTTTTATTTTTAAAGATATGTATCAAGGCCGGAGAGAACCATTTTGGAAAACGTGAGGGCTTTATTAATTTTGTAGGGACATATTTCTTAATAATGCTATATATTTTCTCATAAAATAAAGACACCCTATCCTCTGCATTTCCCTCCGCGAACAGATCCAGCCAGTCCGTTTCCCTAATTTCATTATTTATAGCATCATAATCCGCACTATTAAAGTTGAACTGAGTACGGGGCTTACATGCAAAGGAGGATGTATGTTGATGTTGACAGTCAATAGGCACCAGTGCAATAAAGACAGGATGGCTTGTATTGGGCTTTACCAAGGGCAACTGTGTATCGAGTGTTTCTGTGTTAGGTACATTAGTAATTAATAAGTCTAATATATTTTTTTTGGCGTTTTCAAACCTATTGTACTGATAACAATTCATCATATTCAGAAAATAAATCAGTTCCCTATCAGCTATACAGGCATGGCCATCAACTATCGGTTCAAGGTGCGTGCCACAGTTGCGCCATTTAATTGTTCGGCGGTTATAATCCCCCGCGATAATAAACTCATTAATATCTGGCATTTGTAGTATACTGGCGAGGAGATTAAAGTGCCATTTGTAGGTGTCAGCATTTACGTCCGGTGGTATGTATACAGCACTAATAATGCATCGAAACCTACGCGCACGCAATTCGATTAAAACATGATCTACCAGCGAAGTGCGTGCAGCAGGCATATCAGTAGCAGCTCGCTGCAAGTGCGTTGCAGAAAGTAGTACCACACTGAACTCACGGCGCACCGCCACCAACACCCCCCCACCGTCCAGGCGGCCGGCCGCGGCGCGATCGCGATCGCATCGAAACACTTGATATCGGTTATCTATGTATTCATTATCTTGCACATCCCCATGCAGCCACGTTTCGGTCAAGATAATTATATCATAATTGTTAGACAATGTGTTCATGTAAAGTGTATGAAGTTTGGTTCTCAAACCTTGGCAATTCTGGTAATATACGTGTAGGGAATTATTAGGTTTATATAAAATGCAGCGAGTATGTGTTAATGCGTTGAGCTTAAAAGAGACATTGAATGAACTTTATTTACCAAAGTACATTAGATCGATGAAGTTTATATCACGTGGTCCACGGTATGTAAAGTGCTAACACGAAATTAGCAGGAGTTCTCAACATGCCCCCGGGCGTTGAAAGTTGTGCTTTCAACCAGACTCCGATGCCGTTGAGACAGGTAATGGGCATATCTTGCTGAAGGATCTTCGGATGACTCCACTAGATGTCCTGATGTCAGCTACCCTGACAATCCCGTCAGATCCTGGATGAACACCAACTACTCTCCCCAATCTCCACTTTAGAGGTGGAAGATTCTCCTCCTTTATGACTACCAAGGAATCCAATTTTAGGCCGTCTTTACAAGAACGCCACTTAGTACGTTGCTGCAACTCTGCAACGTACTCCTTACTCCATCTTTGCCAAAAATGCTGGCGGAGCTGCTCAATCCGTTGGTAGCGAGACAGATGAGTAGCAGGATGGTCCTCATAATTGTCCTGTGGTAATGCTGTGAGTGGTCGACCAACGAGAAAATGACCTGGTGTCAGCGGGGTGCAGTCAGCAGGGTCCGATGACAGCGGTGTTAGTGGACGCGAATTTAATATCGCCTCGATTTGGACTAAAGTGGTGTATAACTGTTCAAAAGTTAAATTACAATTGCCCATCACTCGCTGTAAATGATATTTAGCAGACTTAACGCCCGCCTCCCAGAGACCAGCGAAATGAGGGCTATACGCGGGGATAAAATGAAAATTAATTCCATCGTTGGCCATATTTGCACTAAGAGAACTACACTCGAGAGCAATGAATCCGGGTCACTTAAAGAATCCTAAAAATCTCGGAAACTAAAAATGCTAGGTTAATGCAATAAATTGTATTTAATAGACAATGTAATACTCCTTAAATGAAGGTATTAAAACTTCTTAGTTATTGTAAAGTTATATCATAAAAAAATCAAATTTGAAAAAGGGCCACTTTCGAAGATGGAACTACGAAATTACAGCATTTGGTGTTGCTTTTGTTTGTAATCTGTCATTTATGTGGGTACATAAACCATGTTGATAGTGCTCTATATTCATTAATCAAGCTGAAATTATGTCGCTTACGCCTGAAGAATGCACCAGAATACTTACAATGCTGGAAACCGGCCGGAGTCAGCGCGATACAGCCAGGACTGTCGGTGTGTCGCTGTCAACAGTACAAAGAGTTCTCCGACGTTACGAAGAAACTGGTTCTAACCTACGCAGACCAGGAACGGGCAGAACCAGGTGTACCACAGCACGAGAAGACCGATACTTGGTGAACACCATGCTTCGAAATCGCTTTCTCACAGGAACTGAACTCACCAATCAGTTTCGACGCCTCGGAGGAAGTAACCCAAGTGCATGGACAGTAAGACGTCGGCTTGCTGAATCTAACTTAAAACCCCTTAGACCTGCAAACGGCCCTAAACTGGAGCGTGGGCATCGTATTTCGAGACTAAGTTATGCCCAGAGCCACGTAAATTGGAGTATTGAAGATTGGTCAAAAGTTATGTTCTCCGACGAATCAAAATTTATGCTCTACAAGCACGATGGAAGACACAGAGTGTATCGAAGACCAGGGGAAAGATTCAAGCAAGCATGCATCGAAGAAAAAGTAGCCTACGGTGGTGGGTCTGTACTTGTGTGGGCCGGAATTTCTTCTGAAAGTCGCACAGAGCTGGTGATCATAGAAAACGGCTCTTTAACTAGCGTAAGATATGTGGAAGAAATCCTCAATGATCACGTTGGTCCATTTATGGTCAATTTAGGTGAGGATGCTATATTTATGCATGACAATGCCAGACCTCATACAGGTAGGATTGTGAATGACTACCTTCAAGAGATGAACATTACTCGTATGGAGTGGCCAGCGCGCAGCCCGGATATCAACCCGATCGAGCATGCTTGGGACGAGCTAGGCAGATGCGTAAAACAACGAAACCCTCCCCCAATCACGCTTCGTGAGCTCAAAATTGCTCTCACAGAGGAATGGGAGAATATTCCCCAAAATCGTATAAGGAACTTGGTGTACAGCATGCCAAACCGCGTAAACGCAGTAATGGAAGCACGAGGAGGCAATACGAAGTATTAAAATTCAAGAAAATCGTAATAAAGTTCAAAAATTTCATGTTTCCTATTTTTGTTTTAAGGAGAGATCAGCAGTTTTTTTCTTTATGTAATTTTGTGTTAATAAAATGTATGGTGACTCATATTTTTTTTACTTTCATTTAAGGAGTATTACATTGTCTATTAAATACAATTTATTGCATTAACCTATCATTTTTAGTTTCCGAGATTTTTAACATTCTTTAAGTGACCCGGATTCATTGCTCTCGAGTGTATTATTAACTTTCAAAAATTTAGACAGTTCGTTATAAGCACCAACGAATGAGGTACCGTTATCGGAGTACATGTTACTGGGTTTACCCCTGCGAGCAATAAATCTGTTCAATGCTAATAGATATGTATGGCTAGTTAAGTCACCCACGAGCTCCAGATGAACAGCCTTTGTGGTGAAACAAATAAAAATGGCAATGTACACCTTTACGAGTCTACATCCGCGACCCTGGCGACTAGCGCAAATAATAGGGCCGGCATAATCAACGCCTGTACTCTCGAATGGATAACCTCCTGATAAAAGACGCTGGCGCGGTAAGTTACCCATCAATGGAGCAACGACCTTGCCCTTCATGCGATTGCACAGAATGCATTTATGATAGCAGGCCTTAGCTAAGTTACGACCTCCTATAGGCCAATAGGTTTCTCTAATTGACGCTAATAATTGTTGAGGACCTGCGTGCATCAACCTCTTATGCTCGAAATTAAATAGTAGCTTTGTTAAATGATGATTGGACTGTAATAAAATAGGGTGCCGCTTATTATACGAGAAATCTGAATTGTCGAGACGTCCGCCGACACGCATTATGTTATTATTATCTAAATAGGACGCTCTTTTTTGGTAAACCTTGTTTATTTAAAAGGAGTTTATGCTCTGGAAAGGATTCCAGCTGACTATAATAAACTAATACGTTTAATGCTTGCCTTAATTCGTCATTTGATAATGATTTATTACAGGGACCTCCTCGACATAACTTAATGAATTTTATAACATAAGCCATTGACCGTAAAAGGCGTGAATAATTGGAAAATCTCTCAAAATCGATAAAACAATTCTTATCTTTACCGATAGCAACATTCAATGATACACTAGGCTGAATCTCGGGTAGTGAATCTAACTTCGAGAACCTGAAATTAGGAGGCCACAGACAGGAGTCTAGATGGAGAAAATCTGGACCTGACCACCACAGGTTTAAACCCTGCAGATTGCTAATGTCCACACCACGAGATATTAGGTCTGCTGGATTTTTGTCCGTTGGAACGTGCCTCCAGGTACAGTGACCTGCCTGATCTAAAATTTCAGCAACGCGATTGCGTACAAATGGCTGAAGTTTAGAAGGCAACATCTGAAACCATCCTAAGACAATGGTCGAGTCTGTCCAGCAAACGACGCGATTAAATTTCAACCTAAGTGACCTTGATAGCTTCTCGTACAGACGAGTCCCCACCACCGCGCCACACAACTCCAACCTCGGGATTGTTGTGGGTTTAATGGGTGCAACTCGACTTTTGGCCATCACTAACCTGACTACATATTCCCCATTATCATTGATGCTGCGTATATAAGCACACGCACCATATGCGCGCTCAGATGCATCGGTGAATATGTGAAGTTCTACCTCCTTATATGCATCACAAACTACAATTCGTGGAATACGAAACTTGTTTAAAAGTGGCAGAGCTTTGACAGTGGTCTGCCATTGTGAACTAACCTCAGCAGTTAGTGGTTCATCCCATGATAGTTTATCTAACCACATTTTCTGTAGTATCATTTTCATAGTGATAACAAAGGGAGCTAATAGCCCTAATGAATCAAAAATCCTTGCAATCACTGACAGTAAATCACGCTTAGTGTTACCAACACAAGATTTTAATGTGGTGTCCAAAGAATAAACCAGTTCATCGGAACTTGCATGCCAACCGAGACCTAGCAACTTGGCAGGCTCGCTGGAACCTAATATATTTAAGTCTAGCGAAGATTGAGCAACATCTGATAATAGTTGAGGTTCGTTTGATTTCCACTTGCGTAAAGGCATGTGAGCCGACGCAAGTGCCTTGGTGACTTCCTCACGAATGAACCTCACCTCATCTAAGTCGTCACCACCAGAGAGTAGGTCATCGGCGTAAAAATCGTGTTTTATGACGTCAGCGATCCTCTCATTCTTGCAGTCGAGACCTAATTGATGTAAACATCGAAAGGCTAAAAATGGCGCACTAGCCGTGCCATACGTGACAGTGTTTAATTTAAAATACCGCAGAGAATCAGACGACCCATCATGCCAGACAATCTGTTGTAGATACCTGTCAGACGGATGGACGATTATCTGTCGGTACATCTTCTCGACATCCGCAGATATGACATATTTATACTGTCTGAACCGAAGAAGAATGGACAGCAAATCATCTTGAATGTTGGGACCTACCATCTGTAAATCATTGAACGAAACACCAGACGAAGTGGGAGAACTCGCGTTGAAAACAACGCGGAGTTTGGTAGTGCTACTGCTTTCACGCAATACTCCGTGGTGAGGTATAAAATAACCAAACGGACTTGAATTATGTAGAATAAATTCGGTCATATGTCCTAACAACTCATATTCAGACATGAAATCATTATACATTTTACCGAAATCCGGTTTAGTCTTCAACCTACGCTCCAACGAGTGTAAACAATGAGATGCCCTCTTAAGCGAGTCTCCTAGAAGAGAAGGACTTTGCTTAAGCGGAATACGAACACAAAATCGACCATCTTGCAATCGTGTCGTATTTTTAATATAATGCTCCTCACACAGCCTCTCTTCTGGTGAATAAGGTGAAGACTTGTTAACAACCTCTTCCAGCTGCCAGAAACGAGTTAAATCAGACCGAAGTTGATCTATATTATCGTTCTTATAAGTAGCAACCTTTGTAAAATTACACCTAATATTACTAGACAATAATGAAGTATAATTATGACTGATCGGACCTGAGACTATCCAGCCTAACCTGGTCTCACAAAGGATGGGCTTACCTTTACCCAGCTTAATACTTTGTGACTCTAAAATGTCCCAGAAAACATCAGCACCGATCAAAACATCGATGTCAGCGGGCTTGTAGAATGTAGGGTCAGCTAAACATATATGAGACGGAATATTTAAGGCAGATATATTAATTTCACGACATGGCACATTACTTGTTATTGACGGTAAAATAAAACAATGCATGTCGGTCGTAAAACAATTGTTTAATGACGTTATACGAACTCGACATGTTGTACCCACGTGGGAAATCACGTTATTTATGCCTAATATCGACCTATCTACTTGTCTAGCCTCCAAACATAAGCGTTTACACAAGCGCTCCGTCACAAAGGACGAGGTGCTCCCGCTATCGAGCACAGCACGAACTACGTGCTCACTCCCAGAAATATCTCGCATTTTAATTAACGCGGTCGACAATAACACATCGCTGTTAACGCTACCAAAAGAAGATGTGACGTTCGCCGACAACGCGACATTGCTTGGTTCACTAGTGGCGGACGTCGAAGGCGATCGTGCCGACTGGTTATCACCCGATTTATTAACACTAGTATTCGCAATATTGTTTAAATCCGTCATATGAATAAGCGTATTATGTCTGCGCTTACACAGTTTGCAACCCGGCCTTTTACAGTGGTTTGCAAAGTGTCCCAAACGAAAACAGTTAAAGCACACTTTATAACTCGGTAGCAATTTCATTCGGGCTTCATTAGACAAGGCAAGAAACTGTGCGCAATTACTTAAATTATGGTTGCCCTTGCATTTAGGACAAACCATTGCACTCGCTTCAGTTTCAGAATGATTCCTAGATTGAACTGCAACCATAGACTTTAACTTTGGTCCTAACTTGTTACTAGCGTGAGACTGATTGTGACGAGATAACTCTAATGTCTCAACTAAATCAGCGCGGTTGCGCATGAATTGAAGGAATGTGTCGAACGTAATATTACTATCCTTGTCTACGCGACCCTTGCACTCCTCCCACTCACGGAACGTTTTGCTATCTAATTTACGTGTAACAATATAAATTAAAAGAGTGTCCCAGTGCTTCACGAGCTCGCCCAACGATTCTAATGCGCGCAGATTTTTATTCAATTGATCAATTAAACCCTTTAGCGTCCCAGAAGACTTCTTAGTGATTGGCTCAATGTTAAAAATAGCTGATATATGATTGTGAATTAATAACTTTTTGTTGTCAAAGCGTTCGCATAATAAGTTCCACGCCACAGAGTAATTAGTGGCCGAAAATTCAATTGCCTGTATCACTACGGCGGCGGTCCCTTCCAGAGACGTTCGCAGGTAATGAAATTTGTTGATAACGTCAATACCATCATTAGTATGAATGAGACTCGTATAGGTGTCGCGAAACTCCAGCCAGCCATTATATGACCCATCGAACTTTGGTAGCTGGATTGTTGGCAGCTTAACCGGCCTACAGGTACTAGTACGAGTACTTTTGGTACTATGAACAGATTCATCATCTTTATTAAAATCCCCTATCAAGTTCTGAGCCCTAGACATAGATTTAAAGTAAAGTGACTCAAAATCGGAACGTTCATTGAACTGTGTTTTAGTATCCTCGACAATGCACTCAAGCTGTAACTGTACCTCATCATATTGTTGATATAACGACTCAATTTTGCCTACACGCAGCTGTAGTTCCGTGATATCACGACTTGTTAGTGCTTTTCCATCCAGCGCGTCAAGGTAATTAATAAAAAGAGTTAATCGGCCCTTGAAGCTACCTCGCTTCTTTATTAAATCCTTTTCGTCGGTCATACTGGGAGCCGGGCGATGTAAGCCTGGAATTTACAAGTAAAGAAGTTAGCAATCAATAACTTAGTGCTTACTTAGCCACCTATACGTTTTAACTATGCACCTACTATTGCACCTAATACACAAATTCTTAAAATATAATGTTTAATTATATTACGAATACCTACAAATAACAACGCGTTATATTTTTACACAACTCAACGGTAAATTAAATACAATAACTATCAGAAGTATTACACAATTAATAATTCAGTAAATAATTGCACTATATTGCAAATAATTCACCTCTAATAATAACTAACACCCACAAATGTAAGATGTACATTAACTATATGCATACTAAACTAACGTGAATAGTTAACAGCTTTCAATTCGAATAAAATAAAATAATGTAATATTATCTTAACATCAATATTACCATACTTTAAGAAAGTATAATGTTATTTAATCAAATCTACAACTGTAGAAAGAAAAAACTAATCACAATGCAATATACGGTAGGTAGGTTGGTTAAGTTAACGAAATTAATTACACTGATTACAAATACTGATATAACATAGGTAATATTAATAACACTAACCTGTTAAATCCTTAATTCAGTTTTAAAATACTACCTTATTGAGTGATGGGTAAATATATTAATTAATTAATATTTAACACCACAGTTTTGATGTACTTGTTTCACAAACCGCACCACCGACTTATGTCTGAATTGCAGTTTAATTGTCTTCTTAATAATTCCGCTAATTAACGATGATCCTTAATAATAATGCAGATTCTTGCTGATTATTCAATCCGGCTCGTAATGGACCAATATGTAGGGAATTATTAGGTTTATATAAAATGCAGCGAGTATGTGTTAATGCGTTGAGCTTAAAAGAGACATTGAATGAACTTTATTTACCAAAGTACATTAGATCGATGAAGTTTATATCACGTGGTCCACGGTATGTAAATTGCTAACACGAAATTAGCAGGAGTTCTCAACAATACGGACAATGTACGGCTACCCATAACCGAGAGGAAGAACAATCAACATCATGGTTACAAAGTAATGGAGCAACCCACTGTATTGTCTGATACGTTTCAAGCTGGTCCCTATTTTAAACTGTAGGTATGAAATAATATAGCTCAGTAGAACGCAAGGGCTGCACCAACAACAACAATCACCCATTCCAACAATCACCCTACCACTCATGCTACATCCGGAATCCACCACAGTCGACCGTTGCCCCACAGTGATCTTACCCCGAAACAATACAATAATGAAAATGTTTCCACCATCACAGTATAAAACAGTAAACAAAAACATTTTCTGCAAACCACACGGCACACTCACACATTTCCCAGCACTAACGAGTATTAAATTTATAAAAAGTAGATTATTGTTTAAATTCGTATGTTTTTTATGAGATTCACTTATCCCACTATTGTTCACGTATATTTCACAATATATCCGACTACAGTTAGTTATAGACAAGCGTAACAGGTATACTTACTAAGCGAGCAGTTCGATCTTGAACTTGATGGCGCCGGGGTTGTACTCGGGCTTGGTGAGGTTGTGGTCGCAGGCGCGGCAGCGCTGGCTGCGCTTGACGCTCAGCAGCTTGGCGAGCGTTAGAGGTATACTTACTAAGCGAGCAGTTCGATCTTGAACTTGATGGAGCCGGGGTTGTACTCGGGCTTGGTGAGGTTGTGGTCGCAGGCGCGGCAGCGCTGGCTGCGCTTGACGCTCAGCAGCTTGGCGAGCGTTAGAGGTATACTTACTAAGCGAGCAGTTCGATCTTGAACTTGATGGAGCCGGGGTTGTACTCGGGCTTGGTGAGGTTGTGGTCGCAGGCGCGGCAGCGCTGGCTGCGCTTGACGCTCAGCAGCTTGGCGAGCGTTAGAGGTATACTTACTAAGCGAGCAGTTCGATCTTGAACTTGATGGAGCCGGGGTTGTACTCGGGCTTGGTGAGGTTGTGGTCGCAGGCGCGGCAGCGCTGGCTGCGCTTGACGCTCAGCAGCTTGGCGAGCGTTAGAGGTATACTTACTAAGCGAGCAGTTCGATCTTGAACTTGATGGAGCCGGGGTTGTACTCGGGCTTGGTGAGGTTGTGGTCGCAGGCGCGGCAGCGCTGGCTGCGCTTGACGCTCAGCAGCTTGGCGAGCGTTAGAGGTATACTTACTAAGCGAGCAGTTCGATCTTGAATTTGATGGCGCCGGGGTTGTACTCGGGCTTGGTGAGGTTGTGGTCGCAGGCGCGGCAGCGCTGGCTGCGCTTGACGCTCAGCAGCTTGGCGAGCGTTAGAGGTATACTTACTAAGCGAGCAGTTCGATCTTGAACTTGATGGAGCCGGGGTTGTACTCGGGCTTGGTGAGGTTGTGGTCGCAGGCGCGGCAGCGCTGGCTGCGCTTGACGCTCAGCAGCTTGGCGAGCGTTAGAGGTATACTTACTAAGCGAGCAGTTCGATCTTGAACTTGATGGAGCCGGGGTTGTACTCGGGCTTGGTGAGGTTGTGGTCGCAGGCGCGGCAGCGCTGGCTGCGCTTGACGCTCAGCAGCTTGGCGAGCGTTAGAGGTATACTTACTAAGCGAGCAGTTCGATCTTGAACTTGATGGAGCCGGGGTTGTACTCGGGCTTGGTGAGGTTGTGGTCGCAGGCGCGGCAGCGCTGGCTGCGCTTGACGCTCAGCAGCTTGGCGAGCGTTAGAGGTATACTTACTAAGCGAGCAGTTCGATCTTGAACTTGATGGAGCCGGGGTTGTACTCGGGCTTGGTGAGGTTGTGGTCGCAGGCGCGGCAGCGCTGGCTGCGCTTGACGCTCAGCAGCTTGGCGAGCGTTAGAGGTATACTTACTAAGCGAGCAGTTCGATCTTGAACTTGATGGAGCCGGGGTTGTACTCGGGCTTGGTGAGGTTGTGGTCGCAGGCGCGGCAGCGCTGGCTGCGCTTGACGCTCAGCAGCTTGGCGAGCGTTAGAGGTATACTTACTAAGCGAGCAGTTCGATCTTGAACTTGATGGAGCCGGGGTTGTACTCGGGCTTGGTGAGGTTGTGGTCGCAGGCGCGGCAGCGCTGGCTGCGCTTGACGCTCAGCAGCTTGGCGAGCGTTAGAGGTATACTTACTAAGCGAGCAGTTCGATCTTGAACTTGATGGAGCCGGGGTTGTACTCGGGCTTGGTGAGGTTGTGGTCGCAGGCGCGGCAGCGCTGGCTGCGCTTGACGCTCAGCAGCTTGGCGAGCGGGTGCAGGCGCGACACGTGTGCCGGCTGCCACTCCGGGGCCGCCAAGCGCTGCGCCATGCTCGTTACTGCAAGCGGATAAGCGGCTGGAGTGCTTACATCTAAGACATCTACGCTCAAGTTTTAACATTTTTGACAACCTCTATTGAAGAATCTGCTATGGCAATAGTAAACGCTTGCAATACTAAAAGCGTTACTTCACAACCTTCTCTACCACGCAGTTTCTAAGAGAGTCGGTGAGATAGGTTAACCGACTAAAGCGCAACGGCGCCTGTGGGTCGTTTTTGGTTGCCGAAGGTGAGGTTAACAGGCATATCCCTCGCACCCCGGCCTGCCCAGGGTCATCTCTCTCGATCTGGCCCTCCTCAAGTGTGGGAACCACTGAGTCCCAAACTCGTCCCTGGAAACTGTACTTTGGCATTCGAAATTGACCAATCCCTGTTGCGAAATGGCTCTACCGACTGGTGATATCGCAGTACTAACTTTGATTTAAGTTGACCTCCTTAGTGTAGAAGTCGTCAGGCAACTCCTCCACCTCTGTACTGGCCTGGCTCGGCACAAAGTTGGCGATGGCGGAGGATGAACTGTCGCTCGGCAGCCCCGCGATGTTGCGGGCCATTGCGCCTGTTAGACCTGTTTTGTCCTGGAAGCGAAATAATATTGATATAAGAAGAGATTGGGGTAGACTGGATGTGGAAGGCAAAGGATCAGAAGAAATGGCGCACGGTGGGTGAGATCTATGTCCAGCAGTGGACTGGGATAGGGTAATTGATTGTAGTTGAGATTCTGAGTTACAGTCCTCAGTCAACAGAGACGGTAGCGCCTCTCTCTCTTTTTCAACTGAATCTCGGCCACCTACGGCAAATACCAGCCGCGGTAGGAGTGGCCCTGTAGAGCTGCTCGAAAAATTTGCATCTATCTCTTTAACAGAGGACACTGGAGAGCAGGCGGAGGGCGTGCTTAGAAGTAATTACAGTAAATAAATACTGAGATAATAATACATACCGTGAGCGTAATATATTTCCCTCTGATGGTGAACTTCTTCCTCTCTCGTTCAATCTTCTCCTGTTTTTCTTGTTGAGCTATCGCCTTGTAGTAGTCTAGGAGCTGATTGACGCGGGCCGCGTACGGGTTGGTGCGCTCTGGCCAGCCGCCCGAAGCTGTAAATTGATGTTCTTTGCTTGTTCAATTTTTTTGACAATATGTTAGTACAAAAACTGTTAATTATCTACATAGTTAATAAATAAATATTCTACTACATTCTAAATTTTCTAGACTCAAAGTAAGCATAACTAGCTCGTGTTATGGCATCTAGAATGCAGATAATCATAGTGAATAAGGCAATTGTGTTTTTTCTCAATATTTTATTATTAAACCTGACCAGTGTCAGCTCATGGCATTCTCGAAGGTTAAAAAATGATAGAAAACCGACAAGCAGCGAATAGATAATAGCACAAGTGTCTTATTCAGTAAGTATAGCATGTTCTACCAAATGCTATTGATTAACAGTATATGCCATAGAGTGATACATTTTTTTTTGTAAATAAATAATATTATATATACATAGAAACATACAGACAAATGAAAAAATATATATGCATGCATACAAATGTCAAGCTTATGTTGAGTAGTTATAAATGCAAAGTTGTGTCTTTTGTGATGGTTAGTTAAGAAAATAAAGTATAAAACCCTAACCCCTCCTTGGCAGTCAGGTAAATAAAGGGTGTAAACCCACCAAGATCTTTAAGCTGAAGTCAACCTCACCTGTAACCTGGTGCACCTGCTAAGCAATGGACAGATCTCTGGCGTAGATCCTTCTTTCAGGTTTGGGAGGCCAGTGACGTAAGCAACAGATGAAGTGCAGGGAGCCTAGCATTAAGGAGTCGGTCCTTCCTTCCTACAGTCCCGGGTCCTTTAAGCGGGGCGTGAAAAAGCATATGATGAGGCTGTCAAGCTGAGTGTCACCATTGTCACATGGTATGTGTAAGTAATGGTGACCCTCTTTTCTGGGACTTTGCCTTCAGCTTACCATCAGGCAAGGCGAAGTCCAATTGACGTGTCCTATATAAAAAAAAATAAAAAAGAATGATTGACCTTTTGAGGTCTTGGGTTTGAATACTGGCCACATTACTGATGTGTACCCACTCTTAGCACAAGCAATTTGGATTAGCTGGAGTGGTTAGAAGGAATATTAATAATTACAGTTCCTAATATACAACTAAAAAAAAGCTTGTGACCACGGCCGATGTGACCTGGTCGAAACATTAAAGGTATGTTTGTACCTATACCATGATCGCGTTAACTTCTGTTAACATTATTGTTTAAAAAAATTCTGACTTTTTTCAAACAATAACATAACATTACATAAACTCACGTCTATATCCCCAAAGGGGTAGGCAGAGGTGCTAGTACCCACATTTCGCCAGTTTAGGTTTAGGTCCCAATATAATAGGTAGCGAGCCTATTGCCATTAACCGGGCACTTATAAACCTGCGATAAATACACACATAACTTCGAAAGGCATCCTCAAGTCATTGGTATGTGCCATGGTAAAACCTGGGATCGAACCCGAGGCCTCGTTTCAGCAGTACATTACCCATACCACTAGGCTACCGCGGTTCAAACATTAATGGTAATGCAAATGCAAATTTAGGGCACAAAATAAAAATTGTCATGACTTTACTTACCTACAGGCTGATCAGGGATCCCAACGTCCCTAGAAGTCCACCGACAGTTGAAACATGACAGGTAGTACATCTTCTTCGGTTGCTTGCTCTCAACCTTGGCATCCCCACCAGCAGGGTCCTGCACCACTTGTCTGGGCTGGGCCATGGTGGCCCGTGTTGACAGGGTGTGGAAGCAGCTAGGACAGTCGAAGCAACTGCTGCACCGGTTCTTTTTGAGACGTGCCTCTGATGAAGGCATGTTCTCGAGGCAGTTTGCACAATAGTGAGAGTCCACCTATAAGACAAGATGTTTGTTGTTAACTTTGATATTTTGTTTATAAATCTGATATTACACATAACTGGACCCACGGACTCACTGCAAGACAGCTTAATTAATTATTTCCTACAATCAAATTCAAATGTTAATAATAATAATAATAACTTTATTACCATTACCAATTTTGCATTACAGTTAGTGTACAAAGGTATAATAAATATCTTATAGTGCAAATGTAAAAATTGTTTTCAGTGATTTATTAGTTGAATCTCTGCCATCCAAGCTAAGATTTAACTTGTGTTATGGATGACAGGACACTCCTCTTAATAGCACTAGTTAATTACAAATTACGCACGTTAATTTTGACTTTTAGAGTAATAACAAAGAAAAGAAAATGTTTCACACCATGATTACTTGGATCAATTTTTTTTATCATTATACATATAGTGTGTGTGTGTGTGTGTGTGTGTGTGTGTGTGTGTGTGTGTGTGTGTGTGTGTGTGTGTGTGTGTGTGCGCGAGTGCGAGTGCGTGTGCGTGTGCGTGTGCGTGTGCGTGTGCGTGTGCGTGTGCGAGTGCGTGTGCGTGTAAGAGTGCGTGTGCGTTGATATCTTCATTGATAATATATCTTTGTAACACTAATTGATAGCTGTAAGTTTTCCTACTATGAAATAAATAAATAAATAAATATTTGCCAAATGACAAGTAATGTATTTATGTTTATAAATGCAGCATTCGAGCTATGCTAGTGGGTGGCTTCTCAATATTGTCACTATTATAGAGGCTAATAAATTTGATAATTATATAAATTTGTATGTAGTAATTTTAGTTAACCATTAGTTATTAAGTAGTATAACATTATAAGCAATTTTTTGTTTACTGTTAGCTTATATGTATCAATAAATAAATTAATAAATTATCCTCCAAAAGTAAAGGGAGAATATTCTCAAAAGGGAACTCAGTGGAAAAAAACATATTTGATCTATTTTCATGTACCATGCGATCCATTGGGAAGCTGGCAGGTATTGGGTTAAAGGGATTTTATATTCAATAGCTTCACAGTCCGATTTACGTAGAAAGTTATGTTGTTTAGCTAATATTTGTGGTTTATAACATCTGTGTTGGAGATTGTAAACAAAATAAATAGTGATGGAATCAATTAGATATAGTTATCAATCCTCAAAATAAAACATACCGTTGTACAAACCTCAAAATAAAGAATCAAATACTCAATCAAAGTATCAATTTCATTTATTCAGTTTAGGCACATAAAGAGCACATTTGAATTTAAAAATTTTACAATTATGTCAAGAAATATTATAAAAATTAAGTAATATAAATAAACCATGGGAAAATGATTCTTCTGCTGGTTCGGTAGGTTAGTTCTATTGAGAAGATACCAGCAAGAAACTCAGAGGGCTATATAAGAAACTATAAAAGCAAACATTCCTTTTGTTTAAAATGTATATAAATACAGAAAGTTGTGGAATGTATGGAGGATTCTTGCTAAAACTCAAACATAATGGTGCAGGTACAATATTATAACTATTTCATATATATGAACAGTGAAATATCCAGTACATATTATTCAAGAACTTGATGACAACTCTCACAGCAGATCAAAATGAGATTTTACTTATCTAAAAGTAAGAAAATGTAAGCGAAATAGAAGTAATAAGAATATACTAACAATACCAATTAAAAATAGAATAAATGCTGTTTTATTATTATTTATTAATGTAATTTAACATTTGAAAGTATTCTACCAACTACAAACAGTTAACTCAAGCACGAATAAACAGAAAGCACCTACATAACAACACTTATACACTTCCTATTGCCATTCTCTTAGTACTAATAATACAACACCATTCCTTGCTAAACTTATTCTAATTTGTACAGAATAAGCAGCAAAATGCCAGACTTCCAATATAATCTCTCTTCAAAAATACACAATGAGGTCATTTGATGTTAAATCATCAACCAAAACTGTATTCATTTCGAAATTAAATCGCATTTAAATAGGAAAGGTGTGTCAAGATCAAGAATTTGCTAAGTTTTAATTAGAGTTCTTACAATATAACACTTATATCACTTTGATTAATGATAGGGCCGTCGTTAAAAAAAAGAAATTATATAAAAATTTACAATTATATTACATATTTATGCAGTAAAACGTATGAAAAGTGGGTTACCTCATGACAAATGCAGAAACCGCAACGTATTTTTAAACAATGCCGGCAGAAATAGAGATTTGTGATGGGTTTCAATTGTCCACATGAACATATGTATTTAACATAATCCGGTTGTGTTAAATAAGCCATATTTATTTTACTTTTTACGAAAAGAAAGAAAGTATGCAAATACAAAATACAAGAACACTGACATTGGAAACAGTGACAATGACATCTGAATATCTGACAGATGACGTTACGTCTCCGTTATGAAATAGCTGAACTAGAATCGTCTTGAAATTATTAAAATAAAAGACAAAATAAAAAACGGAATCTTGATAAAAATATTAATTATCATTTAATTAATCTACCAACAATAACGTCTTGTTGAAATAGTATGCATGATAGCTCAGTTGGTTGCAAGATCCACTTACTTGTTATTGAATGTGTATGGTCTCGACTCGACAACGTTTATCTAGCATTACATAACAAGAGTTTAGGCCCGGTTCATACAGCAGTGTTATTATTGTATATTATTTTAAACACTCTGTTTTTGTAAGTGATTATCACACGATATGGCATATGGCAGGTGGCAGCCCTGTTTCCGTCTGTTTCTGCAAACCTCCGTTTCGCACGGGTTGCAGTTTAATTTCCCGTTCTTCAAAAGTTTATTCAGAATTAATTATATATGATTTAACTTTATACTATGTAATAATGTTGATGCAGAATAGTAAAATCGTCTTTGCGAAACGTTAGGTTGAGAAATAACATTTAACAGATACATAATAGTACAATACTTTAAATAAATTATTATATAATGCTCTTGTAACACGAGTAACGCTTAAATTAGTTACTTAAGGTAAACAAAGAGACGCTTTTACTATTTAAAATATAATGTATGAATTAAATATTGTTAGTTCTTATGTTTAGGTATTTTGTAAATGTTTAAATAGGTACCTAGTATATACAAGCCGTATGGTATCGTATTTGACATTCATCGAGGCGACCGGTGACACTCGTTCCGGGTCGTTCCTGGTCCAAAGGCTGTCCATTGCCATCCAACGTGGCAACGCAGCAAGTGTTATGGGCACTTTTGCACCGGGAGCGATCAGGGGCGGGTTATTTGATTAGTAGTTTTGACATATTGTATTGTAATAAATGTATTCGATGTAAAATAAATAAATTATCTTTAAATTTGAAAAAAAATTGACATTTATAAAATAATGCGAAAGATTTTTTTTACACGTGTTGTCCTATATAGGAAAGGAGAGGGTGGGATTAGTAGGAAGAGCTCATCAGAACACTCACCATGGTAGAGACGGTAAAATACAGCCAAGGAAGCAACATCTCTACGCGTCCGCTTTACGTTTAAATGGAAACTAAAAATATCAGAGGACAGTCGTTCCCATAAAAGCCAACAAAACTACAGAAAGTTGGAGTAGGAGAGTACACCCTCGGTTGTACAGGACCGGCAACTAAAAGGAATGGCGTTTCTTCGGATTTGTGAGGAAGAAAATCGTTTCTTACATATTTAAATCGGGTGAAGTAAAGTTTGTGTTCTGCCTTTCTACACACGTCCACAGGTCACATTAACCACTTTTCATCAGGTGGACCGTGTGCTGTCTGCCATCTAAGTTGTATAAAAAAAAGTCAACATCGAAAAACTAGGGCTTGAACTCGCGACCACTTCCTTTATAGGGGAATACTCTGTACAACTGAGTAACTTTCGGAGAGTGCCATATCTACTCTTCATGTTTCCTATTTTATATTTAGGTATATTTTAGAAACATCTTAAAAAGGATTTCCTTAGATTGCTTAGTTTGGGCATAGATGGCATCGTATAAATAATATGTCGTTTAAATATCATTGAACTCATACTAAACATATATTATAATGCTGAAGAGTTTGTGTGTTTGAAAGCGCAAATCTCAGGAAAAATTCTTTTTGTGTTCAATAGTCCGTTTATCGATGAAGGTTTCAGGTTATACATCATCACGCTACTACTTAAGGGAACGGAACAATAATGATTATAAATTTCTACAAATCCGGTTTTCCATAGACATTTTTTTTTTTGAAAACGGACACTTAGGGGTGATCTGAGGTTTCAATATGTGCCACGGGCGTAACCGGGGCGGCCCAGCTAGTGGCTAATATGGAGGCCATATTGTCTTGGACCCAAGTTACGATAGAATCAAGGTCTAGGTTAGGTGCGCGCGTATTGTTTTTATACAATCTATGAGTCAAAATTCAAAAGTCAAAAATAATTTATTCTGCATAGACCATTAAATAGGAACTTACAAAACGTCAATAAAAAAGGAAACATGAAAACCAGTTTAGTAAATGGATCACTGGTTCAAACCGGGGCCCCGACCTGAGAAGACTCTGGCAAGAAACTCAATGGGCATTTTTTTTGGTTATAAACATACACTTAGTCTACTTAATCTAAATACAAAAAAATACTTGAGTAGCATAGTTGAGCGAACAGCTCATTTCCAAGCTTGTTTATCATTCAAGTATTCTTGGATTTTATAATAGCCTTTCTGGCATAATTTACTTTTAACTGTAACTTGACTATTACTTCAAATAGGAGGTAGGACACGATGGTATTCTCGTCCGAATTGAGCACTCCGACTGGGGAAGTACCTCCACCCTACAGAATACCACGGCTATAATAACCTCGTGTTGTGTTCCCGGCGGTGAGTAGGGTAGCCAGAGCTCACTGGAGAGTTTTTGTGCTGTCAGTAGGAAGACCAAAGGCTTGTCCTGATTTTGTGTTCTGAACTGAAGGCACAGAAAATCTCTGTTCTTACAGGGTCGGCAGCACGGATGTGACTACACTGGTGTTACACACGTTCATAGGTCACGGTAACCACTTTCCATCAGGTGGGCCGTGTGCTTGTCTGCCACCTAAGTTGTATAAAAAAAAATTAAGGTGGTGCATTTCAACTTGTCCAAAAAAAACGCGCACTGCGAATATGTAGCCTATTTTGACAGTCCACAAAATTTATGGTAAGAGGTATACCTGATTTTTTCTGTCTTCCTGCTCCCTTATAGATGTGTTGATCAACAGGCACCATGCCACCATTATTGTGCTGTCTAGCCACGTCTAACCTAGATATGTCATTGGGTTTTTCAAACAAAATGGATGTGTTGATTCTTCACACGCAAGGTCGTGGTGCGAATTCTAACCATGACCAGTCAGGGACGGCTTGAGGACGGTGAGAAATTAGGCGCCACAGAAAGCAATTTACTGGCGTGGCTAACATCGCTCTGGTAGAAATTCTTGAAAAACTTGACATTGGCAAAATTGTAGCGATTCGCTGCAGAAGCCATTAATAAATGAATATTGAAATCGAGATTCAGGACTGGGTATCGTTCTGGAATACTCACGTTGACCTTTTTAGTACTTATTTATTGTTATATTTTCATGGAACATACATACAATCAGCCCACTGCAGTCCACTGCTGGACATGGCCTCTCCCAATGTGCGCCATTTCCTCCGATCCTCCGCCTTCCGCATCCAGTCTGTCCCAGCCACCTTTTTCAGGTCGTCAGTCCATCTGGCTAGGGGGCGTCCTACCTTTCGTTTACCTTCTCGCGGTCTCCACTCTAGGACTCGTTTGCTCCAACGGCCATCGGTCCTTCGGCAAGCTTTCATGGAAGCGACGGTGTATATCTTTTTGAGAATAAATTCTTTAAATCTAATACGACAATGGTAACCACTTTCCATCAGGTGGGCCGTGTGCTTGTCTGCCATCTAAGTTGTAAAAAAAAAAATCATTTCATCCCGTAGGTCGCGCGAACGGGTTTCTACTGGGCGGTGCTACTGCTGATCTGTTATAATTGTGATGTTTTATTTTCTGTAATTACTAAGGTGGGAGCGAACGAATGCCGTGCAAATCTACCAAAGAATCAATTTCATTTCATTCAGTTTAGGCACATAACGACCACATAACAACGACCGCATATTTTATAATTAAGTCAAGAAATAATATAATAATATTAAATAACGTAAAAATAAACCATTGGAAAATGATTCTTTCGCTGGTTCGGTAGGTTAGCGCGCTTGTGTACCTACTAATATTATATTTGCGAAAGGAACTTCGGATCATTTGTACTACCTACTGAGTAGTTTAACTAGTAGTACAAATGATAGATTATTGTAACGCTTTCACGCCTTAACCACTGAACTGATTTTGATGAAACTTTACACAGATATGGAATAGAACTTGGTGAAAGGATATAGGCTATGTTTGGTTGCACTAACCAACATTTTCAATAACAGAAATTACACCGAGAGCATCATCAAAACAGCCTCGCGGAAACTCGGACTCCTGAATAAAGTGAGACGATTTTTCATGCCGGTGCAGCGGTGTCTCCTCTATAAGATACAAATTCGCTCCTGCGTGGAATACTGCTCGCATCTATGGGATGGCTCCGCGAAATACCTACTAGATGCTCTCGACAGGTTGCAGCGACGCGCGGTCCGAATTATTGGGAACCTTGAGGTCACGAACACCCTCGAGCCTTTGCAGATGCGTAGAGATATTGCTTCCTTGGCTGTATTTTACCGTCTCTACCATGGTGAGTGTTCTGATGAGTTCTTCCTACTAATCCCAACATCTCCTTTCCTATATAGGACAACACGTGCGAGCCTTAGATGTCACCCTCACACTGTGCAGAATATACGAGCAAGAGTCGGAACCACTTAGTGTCTGTAAAGGTGACCCTCTTTCCTGAGCCTTTAGCTTACCATCAGGCGAGGTGAAGTCAAGTTAAGTTAGTCAAGAAAAAGAAACATTCATATGAACAGAACCACGGGCAACAACTAGTTTTTACCTAAACGGGAACAAGTGTAAAATCCTGCAAAAGTCAACTCACAAAAATGATCAATAGGTATTAACTTATTTTTTTCAGCCTGTGTCCACGGCTGGTGTAACCTAGTCGAAACGCCAGGCAAACCAAAGGTAGGTGTATACCTATACCATGATCGCGGTAATTCCTGTAAACATTATTGTATGATATCACCAGCTGGTCTAAAAAGGACACATTGAGCGATTCTACTAAAAATTTATAACTTTATGAATTGCCATTAGATCTAATACATTTCTATAAAATATGTTAAATGGTCACTAATTTGAGCCGAATCAAATTAAATCATATACTAAGCAGATTCTAATATCGTGTAAATATAACATAACATAACATAAACTCACGCCTATATCCCCGAAGGGGTATGATGAGGTGCTAGCACTCACATTTCGCAAGTTTTATGTTTAGGTCCCAATGTAATAGGTGGCGAGCCTATTGCCATTAACCGGGCACTTATAAACCTGCGATAAATACACGCATAATTTCGAAAAGTCATTGGTGTGTGCCATGGTAAAATCTGGGATCGAACCCGAGACCTCGTCTCAGCAGTCCATTACCCATACCACAAGGTTACCGCGGTGTAAATATCGCAGCAAGACAAAATATCATCCTAAAACCATTACAATAAAGTGGCCTTTTTAGACCTGCAGTACTTAACGAGATTAAATTGCAAATACACAATTAGTTTTCCATATCTACATAAATTATTCTAAGTACGCCTCTGTGCGAACTCTTTAGGTCTTTTAAGGTATGCCAGTAGTAACCTCGTCCATTGCGGCTTTCTAATGTCGTAATGTATTGCGGAACGATCGATGGAACACTTATGTCATGTATTAATTACTGGCAACACTGTTATTTATCATTAAACCACCCTTTGGAATCTAGCCTAGCTAGAACTCATTGTAGGAATGTTTGTTTTGTACAACTTTTAAACATTTGTAATATTTTTTTAATAGAATAATAATAACTAAAATTATTAATATTCCCAAAAGGGTTAGTCCCTTCCAGCTAAATTGCTTGTGTTAGATAGATAGATAATACTTTATTGTACACCACCATTTTGATTTACAGCAGAGACAAGTTGATTTTTTTTTAATCGTGCGAAACATCCCTACGTATACCAGCCCGCCAGAGCTGGTGGGGGAGGTTATGTCGGACGTGAACCGACTAAAACGCACGCCATCTGAGGGTCGTAGGTTGCCGGAGGCATTTCCCCTTAGCTCGGTTGACCCAAGGCCATCTCTTTTGAGCTGACTCTCTTCGGGTTAAGTAGGTAGCATGTACTTAAGTATAAACAGTTGAATATACAATGGGCGCCCTTTTATCGCTGGAAGCAATTTCTTCCAGGCAACCTTGGAATAGACAGTAAGGTAACAAAATAAAAAATATAGTGTAGTCCACGTCGGTAGAGTAGCTGTGTTTCAAATCCGGTACCTCTTGGTCGTAAGCTTAACTCTTTAACCACTAAGCGATCGCCGCATTTATGAGTAAGTGCCTATTTATTACTCGTTGGTCAAGTTGGGTTTACTCCATCATCACCATACAGTTATTTTCGGTTAGGTAGTATCCGCTCTCCTGTTCTTTTATTTCACTTTATGATAGCGACTGTCGTTTATCCTCCCAACCCTTAGAAAAAAGCCTGCGCCAGAATCTCGTCAATAAAGTGAACTTAATGATACCTTTTTTTCTGTGACATGCAAGTCTTTATTTTTCATCCTTCACTCTAAGGCCTATATTCTAGTATAATACACATTTAAACACGCTTTTATCCCTGGAGGGCTAGGCAGAGGTGAATTAACACCCAAATTTCACCAATACAGTATTAGGTCCCACGTAATAGGGGGTGAGCCTATTTGCCGTATTCTGAGTACTATTGTTAAGTTAACTCGAGCCCTACATCTGAGGCTGAGTCTGTGCTGTATATATCTGTCTGATGTTAAACAGCTCTATCCCTTAGTCGCTTTGTACGACACCGCAGAGGAAGAGATGGGGTAGCCCTAATTCTACTCTACCGGTTACCACGCGGTACTACTCAGTACTCTACTCAGTTCTAAATCTGGATTTATCTGAGGAGAGAATGTATAAACATTCTGTCATATCTGTCATTTTGTCTATAGAATCTGAGAGATCAGAACTGAGTAGTGTTCTAGAATGTAGGCCAAAGTTTTCTATCTAGCCACCGCCGCACCACTCTAGCGCTTATATTTGTATTAACTTTGAGAATATATTATGTACTATAATGTGTATGTATCACGCTATCCATTAAAAACGGCATCAAAATTCATTGTGTAGTTTTAAAGATAAATACTCCACAACATTCTTCACAACGCTATCTAGACCCACGGTAAGCATAGCTTAACTAGCTAGTGTTATAGAATCTAGAATGCTGATAAACGTACTTAGATACAATTTTTTTTGTAAATACATACACATCCAGACCAATGCAAATATATATATTCGTGCATACTAATATTAGCACTGAGCGGGAATCAAACCCGCGCCTCCTGCGTAGCAGTCGAACACTCTACCGCTACGCCACTGACGCCGTCACATTCTAGTCTAAGCACATATAGGGACAGAGAGATTAACTTTACCTGAAAGCCGATGCATTTGCTGATTGACGAACCTGGAGCAAGAGGGCGCTTCCTCCCAGGAGTGGGAAGCTAGACAGTTATAGTTCTGTAACTTTTAACCCTATGATGTCAATCAATCAATTAGCTCACAGCAATCCACTGCTGGACATAGGTCTATCCCAATATGCGCCATTTTTTCCCGATCTTCTTCCCTCCCTTTTTTTTACGTGCTCAAAATCCCCGCCGATACCCCCCCACCGGAGCCGGTGGAAGAGGTTATGTCGGACTCGAATCGACAAAAACGCACGTCGCTTGTGGGTCGCTTTGGTTGCCGAAAGTGTGGTTGACAGGTATATCCCTCGCACCCGGGCCGATCCAGGGCCATCTCTTTCGATCTGGCCCTCTTCACGGGTGTGGGGACTACTGAGTCCCCAACTCGTCCCCGGAAACGGGGAGGCGCGCGAGGCGCCCGCCACCGCGGCCTGCTTCTGCCAGGGTGACAGGCGGCTCCACCTGTCACCCCCACGCCAGCGCTCATGGGGGGCAGAGGTCGTTCAACGACCTCCGACGCCCGAGTTGCCTTGGTTGCTTGGCTTCGATCTTATTCCCCTATGATGTAAGTATTTTAAATCGAAAATCTAGGCTTGATATTGAAATCGGAAATCTAGGCTGTTGGAAACTCTCCAGCAGTTGGCAATAGGCCAATAGTTATAGTATGATATAATGTTGATTTTACTTCAATTTGCAGATTATCATAAGCCGATAACCCGAGGTTTTCTTACGTAAATTAATCATTATGCGAAACTTCTTCAGTGCTAACACGGTTAGAGAACTAATATGTCTGCTTGTATGTTTGTTCAATACATTAACTGCACAAATATTAGGTACTAGATCTATCTGACGGCCAATGTGGAGTAGTGGTAGAACATTCAACTGCTACGTAGAAGGAGGTTTGAATCCTGATCAGTGCAAATATTTGTACGCATGAATTAACCATGAGTTCCTCCGTGATCATGGTGCTTGCAACAGCGCCAACATATCGGCACCTCAAAACAATACATAGGTATAATCACGCCTTTATCCCCGAAGGGTTAGGCAGAGGTGAATTAACACTCACATTTCACCATCATTGTATTTGGTCCCCGTAATAGGGGGTGAGCCTATTGCCGTTTTCCGGGCACTATTGTTGCCTCGAGCCATGCTTCTGAGGCTGAGTCTGGGCTGTATATATCTGTCTGAAGTTGAACAGCACTGTCCCTTAGTCGCCTTGTACGACACCGCATGGGAAGAGATGGGGTGGTCCAAATTCTACTCTGCCGGGAACCGCGGGCTTTAGTAAATAACCCGATTGCTTTGATACTAATCATAATATTATTCATTACCACCAACAACAGATATATTACTGTAGTCACGTTCATTTGTGGGGATGTACTTAGTGTTTCCACAGGAGGTCAGATAACAGTTCCCATAAAAGTCGTCTACGTCAAACCAAAGAAGGAGAAGGAGTAAACGGACCCCGGGAAGGTCTCGGTTGTAACCTCGGATGTGTTATTTAGTATATATTATATGATTAGCCGCGTGGTTTCCGGCAGAGTAGAATTTGGACCACCCCATCTCTTCCCATGTGGTGTCGTACAAGGCGACTAAGGGATAGGGCTGTTTAACATCAGACAGATATATACAGCCCAGACTCAGCCTCAGATTTATGGCTCGAGGCAGCAATAGTGCCAGGAAAATGGCAATATTACGTGGGACCGAATACAATGATGGTGAAATGTGGGTGTTAATTCACCTCTGCCTAACCCTCCGGGGATAAAGGCGTGATTATATGTATGTATGTATATTTAATGCCTTCTAGGTCAACACTTTAGCACGAGCTGCATTGGCACTTCTGTTGCATGTGTCAGTACTCATAAACTCAAATCTTATGAGTTTGTATTTGAGCTGTTTGTGAGGTAGGACTCGGCGGTATTTCCGTACAATTCAGCAGTCCGACCGGGAAAGTACCTCCGTCCTACAGAATACCGTGGCCATAATAACTTCGTGTTGTGTTCCCAACGGTGAGTAGGTTAGCCAGAGCTCACTGGAGAGTTTGTGCTGTCAGTGGGAAGACTAAAGGCTTGCCCTGCTTTGTCTTCTACACTGACGGCACAGAAACTGTGCTTTCAGGGTCAGGTGGGCCGTGTGCTTGTCTGCCACCTAAGTGGCATAAAAAATCATATCATGAGTCACGTTCATGACTTCCGTGCATTGTTTGTATCAGGTTGCTTAACAACTGATCGACGCTTCTTGTGACTACTCCCTTTTTTAGAACAAAATACTTGGTACCTTTTTTTTTTTACTTGCGCAAAATCCCCACGGATACCATACGGATACGGATCTGGCCCTCTCCTCGGGTGTGTGGGGACTACAGAGTCCCCAACTCGTCCCCGGAAAACGGGGAGGTGCGCCGCGGCCTGCTTCTGCCAGGGTGACAGGCGGCTCCACCAGTCATCCCCAGGCCTGTGCTCATGGGAGGCGGACGACCCCCGAGTTGCCTTCGAACGCGGGCAGCTTGGCTTGCGATCATACTTGGTACCTATTATATATTAGATAGTTCGTATTAGTATCGCTAGATGGCGCCCACAGTCGCCGTAAAAAGGATAGGTATATATAGGAAGATTTGGAAGACTCCAGGCGAGATCCGGTGGCTCAGCGGTCTGAGCATTCCCCCTATAAGGGAGAGATCGCGGGTTCGCCTGACCAATTAAAAATGTTGCCTATCTTAAGCGATTTGAAGACTATTAGTATTCAGTTCACAGAGTACATTATATATTTATGATACTTATCTAAATAAACCTAAGGTTATGTATAAATTTAAATTAAATAATTTACTATTAAATATTATTCGATCCCAGGTTTTACCATGGCACACGCCAATGACTTTTCGATGCTTTTCGAAGTTATGTGTGTATTTATCGTAGGTTTATAAGTGCCCGGTTAATGGCAATAGGCTCGCCACCTATTACATTGGGACCTAAGCATAGCACCTCTGCCTACCCCTTCGGGGATATAGGCGTGAGTTTATGTATGTATGTATGTAAAAATTATGATCTCAAGAAATATTATAAAAATATTAAATATTGTATAATTGGAAAAATATTTATTAAAACCTAATAATGATCTTAAAATATGATATTTACTATTCTAAGTCTAATGGGGCATGTCGTACTTGCCATTGTATTGACATGCAAGTGGAATGGCTTGGAACCGAGGGTGTTAAGGAATCCCTCTCGAGAAAATGTTATTTTTTACCCATCCCTGTAATCGAATCCAGCGAACATCAGTCTTACTACAGCTGAACCACAGAGTGAGTAAACTTAAAAGAACTTTCCCATTAGTTATGGTGTCATTACAAATGTTTGTTGTATTGAGCAATCAAATTTTTATCTAACTGACGGAAATAATTACCATATGCATGTGGGTTTGCTAAAAACCTACAAACTGATTGATTTCGTCATTTTTGTGTGCTGAGTGTCACCCATGCCAGGCGGATCTTATTGACAGATTAAAGAGCTAAGTAAGTAGGAAGTTTGTTCATTTGAGGTCAAGCAACGCAACGTCGAACTCATAAGTTTGTTGCTATCCGAAAAATGTCATGCGCACGCGCACACGCACGCCTGGTTATAACATTTACGACAGTTATTAACATTTTTAGAAACCGGTTAAGATAGAAAAAATTAAACGGTCCAGGCGGGATTCGAACCCACGATCGCCGTAAGACGGATATATGTATAGAAGAATTTGGATGGTTTCAGTTGAAGGTTCGATGGCTTAGTGGTCACCGAACCTGGCCTGTTAGGGAATAATCACGATTCGAATCCCGCCTGGATAGTTTAAATTTCTTTTTTAACATACTAAATGCTTTAAATTTCATTAAATTTTTAGAAACCGTTATTTACATAAGGATAGTTATAACAAAAGTTTATTAGTTTCATTCAATCAATCAATCAATCAATCAATCAATCAATCAATCAATCAATCAATCAATTAGCTCATCGCAATCCACTGCTGGACATAGGCCTGAACTTGGGGAGCTTTGGCCTACTGTTTGGTACAGGGTTTTATTTCGAGTTTTCCTTCTATCGGGGTGATATCGTCTGCGTATTTTCTGTTAGTCGCCTCTAACGACACTCGTCGGATCAGATAGGGTGGTGATACTTGTATTCTTTCTCTGACACCACACGGATAATAATTTGATAGCACTCTAAGGACAAAATTAATTCTTAATTCTTTATTGCACACACAGTACAGGGATCGTAAATAAAACATTTCAGGAAACATAAACGAAGGCGAGCTTAGCTCAAAATGAGTTCTCTCCCAGCAAACCTTTGAGCAGTAGAGAAGTATTATGGTAATGGAGGGGGATTTGTAGTGTAGGTACATTAAAAACAAAAAAGTTTTATTAATTATTCTATGAAAGGCTTAAGAGCCAAGGTGATCAAAAAAATACTTTAGTCATTGACTTTTTACAAATACTAGAGAAGCAATTCATGAAACTATAGATTGCTGTTATCAGGTTGGATTTCAACTGTGAAATTATACATGTATACATACATATAATCACGCCTTTATCCCCGGAGGTGAATTAACACCCACATTTCACCAAACATTGTATTCGGTCCCACGTAATAGGAGGTGAGCTTATTGCCGTCTTCCGGGCGCTATTGCTGACTCGAGCCATGCATCTGAGTCTGAGTCTGGGCTGTATATATCTCGTTCTGATGTTCAACAGCCCTATCCTTTAGTCGCCTTGGACACCGCGTGGGAAGAGATGGGGTAGTTCAAATTCTACTCCGTCGGGAACAAAGCGGCTATGAAATTATACAATGAAGTAGAATTAGAGTCACCTCAGCTCGTAGGTGTCATAGAAGGCGCCTAGGGGATAGGGCTGTTTTATATCCGACAGTAAACATACAGCTCACGGCAAAGTGCCCTCATGATGGCAATAGGCTATGTAACGTAAGAAACAAAATCATAGTAGGTGAAATATGACTACTAAAACACCTCTGGTTAGGCCTTTGGGGATCTAGAGGTGTGAATGTATTACGTATGTATGCAATTCAATTGAACTTAGTTTATGACTTCAAGTTTTGCCCAATGAAATGGTCAAATTGTGAAATTGTGAAAAGATGTCACGACGTATTTCGATTATTTGCACATTCGGGCACTGATCTCAGTAGAACCCAAAGTGTTTAAGGAATTGACTGGAGTTTGAACCCCTAACCCAGAGAGAGCACCCTGCGCTTGAGTCTTGGTCGTCACACAGCAGCTATCGGTAAAATGGTTGATTTACATGACCTTATAATGAAGGAAAAATAAAAATAAATATTAAACGTCTGTGGCAGTGGTTTTACCCTAGCATAGAATCAATTTGCGCTTGAGAACCACGAATGAGGAACTCGAGTTCATTGCCACGTTTTGAAATTTAATACAATTAAAATTGTAAATTAGTTGTGTCTGTACATTGCAGATATAAAAAAAAATGTTGGCTTAATTAACGATTCTAAACCCAAAAATATTGCAAGTAATGCTCGTGAAGGTGGAGGCGGGGCGGGAGCGGCAGCGAGAGCGATGAAGGATCACAAGGCAAGCTGCCCGCGTACGAAGGCAACTCGGGCGTTGGAGGTCGATGAACGACCTCCGCCCCTCATGAGGGGCTATGAAACGGCTATGAAATTATACAATGAAGTAGAATTAGAGTCACCTCAGCTCGTAGGTGTCATAGAAGGCGCCTAGGGGATAGGGCTGTTTTATATCCGACAGTAAACATACAGCTCACGGCAAAGTGCCCTCATGATGGCAATAGGCTACGTAACGTAAGAAACAAAATCATAGTAGGTGAAATATGACTACTAAAACACCTCTGGTTAGGCCTTTGGGGATCTAGAGGTGTGAATGTATTACGTATGTATGCAATTCAATTGAACTTAGTTTATGACTTCAAGTTTTGCCCAATGAAATGGTCAAATTGTGAAATTGTGAAAAGATGTCACGACGTATTTCGATTATTTGCACATTCGGGCACTGATCTCAGTAGAACCCAAAGTGTTTAAGGAATTGACTGGAGTTTGAACCCCTAACCCAGAGAGAGCACCCTGCGCTTGAGTCTTGGTCGTCACACAGCAGCTATCGGTAAAATGGTTGATTTACATGACCTTATAATGAAGGAAAAATAAAAATAAATATTAAACGTCTGTGGCAGTGGTTTTACCCTAGCATAGAATCAATTTGCGCTTGAGAACCACGAATGAGGAACTCGAGTTCATTGCCACGTTTTGAAATTTAATACAATTAAAATTGTAAATTAGTTGTGTCTGTACATTGCAGATATAAAAAAAAATGTTGGCTTAATTAACGATTCTAAACCCAAAAATATTGCAAGTAATGCTCGTGAAGGTGGAGGCGGGGCGGGAGCGGCAGCGAGAGCGATGAAGGATCACAAGGCAAGCTGCCCGCGTACGAAGGCAACTCGGGCGTTGGAGGTCGATGAACGACCTCCGCCCCTCATGAGTGCCGGCCTGGGGGTGACAGGTGGAGCCGCCTGTCACCCTGGCAGAAGCAGGCCGCGGCGGTGGTGCGCCTGGCACGCCTCCCCGTTTCTGGGGACGAGTTGGGGACTCTGTAGTCCCCACACCCGAGAAGAGGGCCAGATCGTGAGAGATGGCCCTGGGTCGGCCGGGGTGCGAGGGATATGCCTGTCAACCTCACCTTCGGCAACCAAAGCGACCCACAGGCGGCGTGCGTTTTAGTCGGTTCGGGTCCGACATCACCTCCACCGGCTCCGGTGGGGAGGTATCCGTGGGAATTTTGCGCACGTAAAAAAAAAATACTCAAAAATGTTTTAATTCAAATTTTTGTCTGTTTATTCCCATTGAACGCAACAACTACTGAATAGATTTTGAAGTGATTTTTTCATTAGAAAGATCTGGATGTTGTCAGACAGTGTTGGAAAAGGAGTTTGAGTAGAAACGAATATGACAAAAAATCGCTACAAACGACATCAACGCGAGCCGAGTCGCGGGTATCAGCTAGTTTTGTGATAATATTCAGGCGTGTGCGCATGTCTAGCGTAATCTCTGTGACTCAAATCGTTTCTGTTTTATTGCTGTGTGAAAGAATGCGTTGTAAAACGTTGCAACAGCTGCGGCTTTGGGAGAATTCGACACTTTCCTAGAAGTGTTTGAGCGTGCGAATTGTGCCAGACCGCAACACTGAACTGGAGGTAAAAAGTTGCGCTTTTGAGCCCAAGGTCCACCCTTCTATAATTTTGTCTACTGATGTAGAATCTTCTTCTTTATCTTAGCGTTATCTACGACCCAAAGGCGATAGGAGCCAGTTGAAAACCAGCGTCTGGTACTTGTGCCTGGCACCATGCTGAACTGGCTCCTTTTTTGGTGCAACGTGACTAATTTGTTTATTTGTTGTGTTTACTGTATTTTAATGTGTATAGTATATAAGTATTTGTTAGTCGATGCTGTATCAAAATAAAAAGGTTTTTCTTTCTTTTCTTTCTTTTCTTTCTTCTTTCTTATATCGAAGCAATGCAGTTAGTTGAACTTTTTAGGCTCAAACTACCCGTTACGACTGTTATAGATGTTCGTATGGCAACCGGGATCTTAATGTGCTCTCCAAGGCACGACCAGACCAATACTAAAACCCTTATTCATGAATTTTTGCACTGAGCGGGTATAGAACCCGCTCCTTCTGCATAGCGGCCTTGTTCACTACCGCTTCGCCACAAATGTGTCAAGGAGGCAATTTTATTTCACATAGGCTAGGCCTATGCTACACAGGCTATTTTATTCCTAGAACAGGTCTCCATGGTTTTCGGAAACGGGAACAGAATTAATTGGTTGACATTAAACAATTTAAATATTAATATTTATAAGACAAATCTTATGACATTTAGAAATAGAGTGAATAAAATTCAAAATATTGACATAAATTATTTTAATAAAAAAATTGTAGAGGTTTGCACGACAAAGTTTTTGGGCCTGAACATTGATAACAACCTACGTTGGGAAAACCATATAGAGTCACTGTGTAAGAAGGTTCATTCATTTTCATATGCACTTTACATGCTGGGAAAATCTGCGAGCCAAGCAACCGTTTTGACGGCCTATAATGGTTATGTTGCACCTCTCTTGAGATATGGTATCATGTTCTGGGGTAACTCATCCGATAATGAAGACGCATTCGTGGCACAAAAGAGGTGTATAAGGTCTATATGCCACTTAAAACCTACAGACAGCTGTAAGCCTTACTTCTCAAAATTAAAGGTATTAACACTACCATGTATATACATTCTGGAGGTGCTGCTATTTGTAAGGAAAAACATGCATCTGTTTACTAAATTAAATAGTAAAAGGAAAAAAAATACTCTAAGTATTCCATCAAACAAATCCACATTGATGAATAGTAGTTTTCTGTGTATGGCTCCTAGAATTTATAATAAATTACCAAGAAAAATTCAAGAAATATCAGAACTAAATATTTTTAAAAAAGAAATTAAGATTATTTTGTTAAATAGGTGCTATTACACAGTAAATGATTATTTAAATGACAGCACACTGGAGGTTAAATGAATATCAATGACATATGATTTTGACATTGTTATTTTATATTGTGTTTTGATTTTATTAATGTATGACATTGTTACTTTATATTATGTTTTAATTTTATTAATGAATGACATTGTTATTAGATAAGACTTTTGTTAATTGTAATTGACTATTTTAATGTATCTTACATGAAAATGATTAGGTACTACTGTTCCGAAACACGGACATCTATAATTTTGACAACATATATTATAATGATCTATTCTTTTCCCTAATTCTGATAAGTATGTAATTAATTATTAAATTCCCAAAATTTTGCTGTCAATTCTATAATATGAGATTATTGCATGTCAATTTGACCGAAATATGGTGAAACTATGTAATGCATAAATTGTAACAACTGTGTACCTACCCATATATCGCAATAAAATGAATTTGATTTGATTTGATTTGATTTGAGATCGGGAAACCGCGGGCAACAGCTAATTTATTGATAAAATATTCTTCCACCACGCTGCGTGCTGCTGTTAAGACCCTGAAGCTAGAGATATACTTAAAGGTATACCGTAGGTGGCTCCCGGCGTATATTTCAACCCCAATCACGCCACAAAATTTACGTCTATGCGCAGTATAAACGCGTTTTTTGGATGTTTTTTTTTTCATATAATTTAGACGGCAGACAAGCACTCGGCCCACCTGATGGTACGTGGTTACCGTCATCTATGAACGCGTGTAATACCAGCGGAGTCGCATGCGTGCTGCCGACCCTCTAAGAACAGAGATGTTCTGTGCCTTCAGTGCAGACCACAAAATCACCGCCGGGAACACAACACGAGGTTATTATAGCCGTGGTATTCTGTAGGATGGAGGTACTTCCTCAGTCGGACTGCTCAATTAAGACGGAAGTACCGTAGTGTTCTACCTCCCATCTTTGGGGTGAGGCTATGGACAAGTATGGACAAGCACGGCGAGTCACTGGCAATTAGTCTTGACATCGCCAAAGCTTTCGATAGAGTCTGGCACAAATCGCTTCTTTCTAAGCTACCTGCCTTTGGTCTGCCTTCTAGGCTGTGCAACTGGGTTGCTAGCTTCCTGCAGGGGCGCCGTATTCGCGTCCTTTGTGACGGACGAGCTTCGGAGTTTCTGCAGGTTAATGCTGGCGTGCCCCAGGGGTCCGTCTTATCACCCACTCTCTTTCTTCTGCATATCAACGACATGCTGTCTACCGGCAATGTTCATTGTTATGCAGACGATAGCACTTTACATGGGAGTTATCATGGACATCCAGCGGCCAAGCAGTCAGATATCGCGGAGAAAAGGCAGATTCTTGTCACTGAGCTTGACGGGGTCCTGAATCACATTTCTCAATGGGGCTCTGAGAACCTGGTTGAGTTCAATGCCAAGAAGACGCAGGCATGTGCGTTTACAGCAAAAGTATCTTCTTTCCTTCCCCTCCCCACTCTTCAGAGCACGCCACTGCCGCTGCAGGACAATCTCAATATCCTAGGTATGGATGTTCGCTGCAACCTGAATAACAAAAACTACATCGAAAGCATCATCAAAACAGCCTCACGAAAACTCGGAGTCCTGAACAGAGTGAGACGATTTTTCACGCCGGAGCAGCGGTGTCTTCTATACAAGACACAAATTCGCTCCTGTGTGGAGTACTGCTCGCATCTCTGGGACGGTTCAGCAAAGTACTTACTAGATGCTCTCGACAGGTTGCAGCGACGTGCGATCCGCATCATTGGGAATCCCGAGATCACGAACACCCTAGAACCTTTACAGCTGCGTAGAGATGTTGCGTCCATGGCTGTATTTTACCGTCTGTACCATGGGGAGTGTTCTGATGAGCTCTTCCAATTAGTCCCACCCTCCCCTTTCCTACACAGGACAACGCGTGCAGGTCTTAGATGTCATCCGCACACGGTGCAAAACATCCGATCAAGAACCAAGCGGTTCGGAGACTCTTTCCTCTGTCGCACCATTAAGGCCTGGAATTCATTACCAGCTCACGTGTTTCCTTCTTCCTACAGTCCCGGGTCCTTTAAGCGGGGCGTGAAAAAGCATATGATAAGGCCGTCAAGCTGAGTGTCACCATTGTCACACGGTATGTGTAAGTAATGGTGACCCTCTTTTCTGGGATTTTGCCTTCAGCTTACCATCAGGCAAGGCGAGGTCCAATTGACGTGTCCTATATAAAAAAAAAAAAAAAAAAAAAAAAAAAAAGAAAGGATGTCTTATAAGAGTAACACAGAGTGCTTCGGCGGCGAAGTTCCTCAAATCAACCATCGTAGTTAACATCCTTCCTAGTTTCTATCGCAACTTGAGGTCAAGATATATGCCTGCATCTATATTCAACACGGGAAATACGCAACAATCTATCTAGCCTTTTATTATTTACTCAAGTCACCCCTAGCCTTCCATTATTCACTTATCTCACCTCGCTTAGCTCCAAGCTGTTGGCACTGGCGGCACGGATATTATGCGTAAACAAACTAGCTATCGACCGCTAGTACCTATTAAACTGATTAGCTCATAAACTCACCATTGAATGTCCGCGTGTAATCAGGCCCTTTTATTGTTTGGGGGCATGGTAGTGCCACCGCCAAGTTAAATCAACGATAGGCACTTTGGGTTTCGCCCGTATTAATAAATCCTAGATCACACATATTGATAACTCACTTGTACTTTTCCACATTACTTTATTACTTATTACATCTGACCGGTTTCGCCTTACGGCATCCTCAAAGGTTTACAATCCAAATCAAGTCAAATTCTAGATTCAGTATGGACATTTTGGACAGTGCTAGATAGTCCAAATTCTTAGGGTACTTATGTGTTCATAAACTCATTGAAGTTTATGAAACGGCTAGGCCATATAGGTGGCCACATAAAAATCATGGTAACAAATTTTCATCAGGTGGGCCGCGTGCTTGTCTGCCACCTAAATGATATAAAAAAAACTTATTTTGTGTTTAAAGCAGCGTGGTTCCCGGCAGAGTAGAATTTGGACCACCCCATCTCTTCTCACGCGGTGTCCAAGGCGACTAAAGGATAGGGCTGCTGAACATCAGACCAAGGTATATACAGCCCAGATTCAGACTCAGATGCATGGCTCGAGTCAGCAATAGCGCCCGAAAGACAGCAATAAGCTCACCCCCTATTACGTGGGACCGAATACAATGATTGGTGAAATGTGGGTGTTAATTCATCTCTGCTCAACCCTCCGAGGATAAAGACGTGATTATATGTATGTATTTTGAGTTTAACTATATCTATATGTAACATGTGTACTGTGTTGAGACTTTAAGACTACGTTCATGCAGAAGCAGAAAGCTATGGACTGTAATGAGAGTTCTCACAGAGCACCGAAAGAATCATTTTCCAATTGTTTATATTTACATTTTTTAATATTTTTATATTATTTCTTGACGTTTCGTCTAATTTTGACGTTCATATGTGCTCTTTGTGTGCCTAAACTGAATAAATGAAATTGATTCTTTGATTTTAAAGTTTGGTTCTCCGTAAGAATTGATAACTTTTAACTGTACACAAGTAATATGTAATCGTCTTGGCTTAACTTTACATGAAAATTGATTTGGTAGGGTTATGTTCTGTGCTTTTAAGTACCTTAATTATCTATAAGACCGGCTGTACGGAACTTCAAGCTTGCGAAGCGTAACTTATTTACCTTAACAAATTGAGGAAAACAAGAAAACTCACTATTTGGTTCACAGAAATACCTAATAATACTAGTGTGGTTTAGTTAAATGGATTTTCTGTGGTATCTAGCCTTGGTTATAGTTTGTTATCGTATCATATTGTGAGATCATAACGTTTATGTATGAAAACAATCGAAGCTTTCAAGATATAAAACCGCAAACGAGCATACTATAGTAACAGTATTTTGAACAAATTCGTTCCCGTAAAAGTTAGAATATTCCCAAATATGGAAAGAAAGAGTGGAATAGTATACTCCGGGTACCAAAATGTCAATTTTAGATAGAACCGTGATGGCACCCGGTTGAAGAAGACATTAGCACACAGATTGCTCTTATGACTTCTGAGTATCAACGCCCACAATCCACTTTTCACGAATATATTAATGTCATGCAGTGTCAAGTACAACTCAAACGTCCGTCTCTAAAGTGTTGGTATATAAGTGTACGTGACTATTGTGAAGAAAATGTCGGAAAATTTAATGAAGCATTATGTAGTACATCGTGGTCTGACATTTATAATGAAACTGACGCTAATTTGGCTTTTGAGAGCTTCCAGGACTTGTTAATCTTATTTCACAATTTATGCTTTCCAGTTAAGAGAATCAAGGTGAATGCAAATAACACATCCCCTAAATGGATCACTAAAGGTATAAAAATTTGTTGCAAACATAAAAGGAAACTGAGATCTCTTTGCTATATGAAACAAAATAATAATATTAATAATATAAAAGAAAAATATATAAATTACACTAGAATTCTAAAAAAATTTATAATTAGGTCTAAAAAAATCACAAATCATATATTTGTTAAACACTCTAGAAATAAGAGGAATAACTTGGGAGGTTGTAAAAATAAAGCTGATGCAGTACGAACTTGCCATCAAATTGAGTGTATAGAATATAATCAAGCGCTAATTACTACTCCCACGGATATTGCAAACAGATTTAATGACGTGTTCTCAATAAGCTCCAGAAATGATAGTGTGCGGGATATTTCTGTACCCCCCATTATGTTACAACCAGATAGAAATATGGACAGTATATTCTTATATCCCTGTACACCCGTGGAAGTACTAAGAACTATAACATCACTAAATAATAAAAAATCAGTGGGCTATGATGAGCTTTCGACTTATATCTTGAAGTCTTGTGCAGCTTACATATCGCCCGTACTTAGTCACGTTATAAACTTATCTCTGACAAATGGTGTATTTCCCACTAAGTTAAAAATTTCTATAGTCAAACCTCTTTATAAGAAAGGCAGTCCACTAGACGTTGATAACTATAGACCGATTGCACTAATACCTATACTTTCAAAGGTCTACGAAAGAATAATGCACAGTCGTCTAACCCAATTCATTAACAAACATAAAATAATAAGGGAGGAGCAGAGTGGGTTCCAAAAGGGAAAATCTACCACTTTAGCAGCTTTCTCCTTGGTCAAAACCATAACAGAAAACGTGGATAAGGGCAATACAGTAACGGTAGTGTTCTTGGACATGAGCAAGGCTTTCGATACGGTAGATTTTGAGAGACTACTTGATAAGTGCGAACGATACGGCATTCGAGGGCCAGCTCTGGACTGGCTCCGTAGCTATCTTTACGATAGAAATCAATGTGTAGAAATAACCCGCATAAACGAGAATCAAACACTAACGCAGTACAGATCTCAATTTCAAATTAAGAACTTGGGAGTCCCACAAGGTAGCATTTTGGGCCCTCTGCTATTCCTTCTGTACATCAATGATTTGCCGAGTATCACTTCCCAAAAATGTGTTCTCTTTGCTGATGACGTATCAATTGTCATACCTAGCAATCCCAATCACAATCATGATGAAATTGTGCACCTAACAATGAGAGACATACTGAATTGGCTTGATTTAAATAACCTTAAAGTAAACTTATCGAAAACACATTATATTGAATTCAGGAACTATAAACAAAAACCTCAAAATCTTAATTTAACGTTGAACGGTGTTGCAATAGGCAGGGATAGTCACATTCGCTTTCTTGGTCTCATATTAGATGAACACTGTAATTGGAAGCTACATATAGATGTAGTATGCAAAAGAGTGAATAGATTTGCATTTGCCCTGCGTCAGCTTAGAAGCACAACTTGCGGAAAAACAGCTCTCATAGCCTACTATGGTCACGTTGCTTCGATATTAAGCTATGGTATATTATTGTGGGGCAATTCAACTGCTATTGAGAGAGCGTTCTTGAAGCAAAAAAAGTGCATAAGAGCAGTATGTGGGGTAGGGCACCTAGAAACCTGTAGACCACTCTTTAAGAGGCTGGGGGTGCTGACTTTGGTGTCTGTCTACATATTGGAGGCAGGCATGTTCGTAATAAACCAAAGTCACTTGTTTGCTTAAGCAAGTGCAACATGCAGATTTGAGTCTCGAGACCCCACTAAAATAAAGTTCGAGATGTGCAGAACTACCTTTTACCAAAAAAACTGCTTTATAATGACCATTAAGGTTTACAATTACATTCCAAAGGTGATCAGGGAACTGCCTAGGACTCAATTTAGGTCGAAACTAAGGCAATGGCTTATAAATAAATGTTTTTATGATCTGCAAGAATTTTTTGATTGCAAATGACTAAATATATAAAAATTTATTATTCTTGACATTTCCAATTTAATATAATATACTTTTAATTTGACATATTAATTTAGTAATGGTAGTACTTGACATTGTAATTTAGCGACATCGATTTATTGAAGTAGGTATATTGACAAGAAAGCTCATTGACATTAAAATCATTATAATATTATTTTAAACATCTAACCTGACATTTCTGACAAATTCATGATAAATATTTGACATGATAATTGGAATGAAGGTTTTGCGGTTTGTTCTATCGCATGCATTGTTAAGGCGTCTGTTGATTGATTCATGAATTTATTTTGTATACTTAGTTACTTATTATAATTTATTTTTGTTTCGAATAGAATGTCGACTGTGTAATTTGTGCAGGTATAATGGGTTATGGAGTACTAACCAATGATGATATTTATATAACAACAATAGCAACAATGTACCTAAAAAATTCGTATGCCTAATGCAGGCGAGATATGCTGTACTATCCACACTGGACAAATTAACACCTTTATCTTCACCGTGTCTCTTGCGAATAAATTTTCATTTCATTTCATTTCATTTCATTTCATTTCATTTAATTTCATTTAATTTCATTTCATTTCATTTCATTTCATTTCATTTCATTTCATCTCATCTCATCTCATCTCATCTCATCTCATCTCATCTCATCTCATCTCATCTCATCTCATCTCATCTCATCTCATCTCATCTCATCTCATCTCATCTCATCTCATCTCATCTCATCTCATCTCATCTCATCTCATCTCATCTCATCTCATCTCATCTCATCTCATCTCATCTCATCTCATCTCATCTCATCTCATCTCATCTCATCTCATCTCATCTCATCTCATCTCATCTCATCTCATCTCATCTCATCTCATCTCATCTCATCTCATCTCATCTCATCTCATCTCATCTCATCTCATCTCATCTCATCTCATCTCATCTCATCTCATCTCATCTCATCTCATCTCATCTCATCTCATCTCATCTCATCTCATCTCATCTCATCTCATCTCATCTCATCTCATCTCATCTCATTTCATTTCATTTCATTTCATTTCATTTCAACGGCCATACAAATCAGACCAATAGTTTCTGAACGAAAACAAATAAAAAAAAATTGACATAATTATACTAGCTTCAATAAGTTTGATATTTCTTAACATCAGAGCGCTAAAGGCTGAGAGTTAACGTGGGAGTGTAATTACCACTTGCTGACAATAATTTGACTGCCAATTATGTAATTCATTGTGTGACCTTCAAATATTATAGTTTTAATGTGAAAGTTTGAATATTCTTTTGCTTGTTTCCAAATTATCATAGCTATAATGATTCATTAGGTAGGTACTCAATAGAAGTTCTGCAATCAAAACGAGATATAATCGAAATTTAAATTTAGATTTCAGTCATCATCAATTTTTTTTTAATATTATCCATTTAACGGCCATGGTACAACAGACTGATATCTATTATTATTATTAAATTAAAAGTAACCCTCGTTCCATTATTTTCTTAGAAATTTTGCAGGAAATGGCTATGGTCGGAAAAACAATTAAGGTAAAAGTACCAATAGCGGACACTTTAAGGACAATTCAAAGTTCACTCTAAATATATTTATTAAAGAACGGTCATTACATCCTTTTTTAACTGTTATAGCAACATTTAAGCATTAACTTTTGCAGATAAAATCTTTAAAAACTATGATTTGACTAGCTTTGGTCAGCAATAAATGATTTCGATTTAATTTGATTTATTTTAAATATAAATGATTATATACTTTGCCTTAAAAACCAACAGTGGACAATCATTTAAAACTGCTAGAAAATCTAGTAAATAAACGTAAGCAATGGTCTAACTAGGTCAACAAGTTATATATTTATAACATACATACTATTATATTGGCAATAATCATTATTAATAAATAACATATCACATCTATTAAAAATCAGTATCCTTAACATAAACAACTTTTTAGAACAGTCAATAGGTTACTTTTCTTAAAATTAAAGGTTTTTTACAAAAGCGTTCATTATTGGGTTAGTGTTCACGATTAGTACTTTTATCTTTAGGTAAGCATAGTGTTGTTCATAGCGTTTACCATTTTTACTTTAATTAATTACCACTGACAATGTGAAGTTATGTATTTCATCGACAACTATGTTTTGTTTTTAAAACCGTGTGAGTGGAAAACTTATTCGTTGTTAAGTAATAAATAATATATTAGTTACCTCATCGTCTCTTTGTACCTCCGTTAACTTTTTGTATTTAATACCCATAATTATAAGGTATCATCTACTCTAATTTTATTGTACTCCATCGCAAAGAAATCTCGTTGTTAGTAGGTTAAAAATTTAATGGTATTATTCTTTTTTTAGCGTCGTCTTGATCTTTCGTTTGATAAATAAATGGAACAAGATCAGGCCCAAGCAAACCTAAATAAAGTAAGTCAGTACAACTGCTGATGGACGGCCGAGACTCTGTCACTGAATTTCCTTTTGGGTTTGGGAGTCAGAAGGCAGTCGCTTTTATAAAAGCCTAGACCTGTCCAAAGGTGGAGCAGGAGAGTTCAAAGTGCAAGTTTTAAATGCAACTGCAATTGGCGTTCGGTTGATGATGATTGTTTTTTCGTTTGATCTTATTTTGTTTATTTAAGAAACTGTATCTTGTCTATACCTTAATAAGCGACTTAAAAAAAATCGCAAGGATTAGGTACGCTTTGAAGATCCAGGGTAAGCTTGGAAATGAAATTACTCAATTTTTAATTTCTGCTTCTCTTGGATGCTTAGGCAAGCGCAAGATATTTCGTAGCTCGGATACGGATCTTGCCTAGTTTTTATATATTTTATGCAATGGGTTATGAATCAATATTTTATTAAATGACTAATACTTACGTTACTATTAGACTATGTTAAAACTCTTCAGGAAAACCCGAACATTGTAAAATATGTCCATTGGCCGGTAAACCGCAAGAGTTCCACATTGGCATTGGTCAATCCTTGCGATATCCTCTGAAACCTTCTAGGGGAGCAGTGGTAAGGTCGGGCGCGCGTCGCGCTTATCTCTATTGTGCAATATGAGCCCGCGCGGCGCGCGGCCGCGCATGCGCACACATTTTCCCGCCAAACGTCGCACGCCTCCAGACGCGTACGAATAAAAAAAATGTAATGTCAAATTTAATTTGTGGTCATAAAAAAATTTAAAAATGGAATTGTAATATTAAATATTTTTTTCTTGTTTTATAGAAATTAGATTTAATTTTTTCGTAACTTTTATTTGAAAAATAAAATAATAATAAGTGTGGTGACAGTGTTGTGTGGTGGAGTGTTAGTGATGTTACCAAGATGTGGCTGGCGATGGTTCACCTGTTGCTACTGAGTGAAGTCTTCGCTTTTAACATTAGCAACTTAATAGCGCCGTTGAACGATGTTGTAAGTACTATTGATGACAGAAACAACAGCTTTAAAATTCGTAACAATATATTTAGCAGCAATATTGTGGCCATTTTTATGAGTTACTGAAATTATCGTAATTGGAATCTTTACAGCAGAGCGCACTGATGTCTAATGAATTACAATTTCGTTAGAACATAGTTTTTAGTGGTTTTACTCTCGTAATATATAAAGTTAATCAGTTATATTAATTAGTAAACTGGTATATATAGGTATATATTATTTTAACAGCTATAAATATTGGTTTAGCTACATAATTTCTGGAGTTCCGTCTGTCGTCCTAGGAAAAAAAATCTTGTATAAAATATTTAGGGCGTTTGACTTTTCAGATGATATTTCGGGCTCTAGCTTCGTTCTAAACATTGATTTAGTTTTACATACATACATTCAGTCACTTTCCCAGTGGGGTAGGCAGAGACTACAGTTTTCCACTTGCTACGATCCTGGCATACCTCTTTCGCATCTTCTACTTTCATAGTTGTTTTCATACATGCTCGCCGGTTTCGATTTAGTTTTAAGCAATGTTTATCAGGTTTTATATCAAAACATATCATCATATCACTCTTTTGAGGCCGTAATTTTTTAGTCATCATATAATGTTGGATTGGTTGATATTTATGATCACTGCTCCGCTCCCTTAAGTAGTACCGTGATGATATGTAGCCCAAAACCTTCGGCGGAAAACAGGCTATTCAACATAATAAAAAATGTTTGATACGAGCCAATAGTTCTTGAGATTATAGCGTTCAAACAAACAAACTCGTCAGCGTTATAGTATTAGTATAGAGTTCTCGTATAGATAAATATGTATCATCTGCATACAGACAGTGATGGATAAGTGATGCAGTCGTATTTTTATTTAATCTGCAAATAGATATTCAGAAAAACTCCCCGTCACAAGAAAAAACCTTCAAAAAGTATAAATTTGTGCCATTTTCACTTTGATAAAACTAGTTATATTTTTATTCAAGCGTTGCTATGTCGGGGGACCATCATATTATCAGCACGATACAAGGACCCCCAGAGTTTCTATACCGTCAGTGTAGAAGACACAATCAAGACAAAGCCTTTGGACTTCCCACTGACAGTACAAAAATTCTCCAGTGAGTTCTGGCTACCCTACTCACCGCCGGGAACACAACACGAGGTTATTATAGCCGCGGTATTCTGTAGATAAGATAAGATAAGATAATATTTATTTGCAAAAAACATGTGTACATATAATATACATAGTCAAGTGCTTATTATATAGGTCTTAAACTTCGATTGGACACAACATGTTTTACCATTGAGTGGTGTACAAATTATTATTTAAGTTTAAGTCATCACATCTACATTATACATCAGTCATCCAGTTACAAACAAAAGTCAATCCTACAGAGTCATGTCTTCGAGAAAATCCTTAATACTATAGTAGCACTTCTCAATCAACAATCTTTTGAGCGCCCACTTAAAACGATTGTTGTTCAAATTTTTTATATTTTTGGGAATTTTGTTGTAGATTAATGGAGCCATGCATATTACACTTTTATGTAATAGGGCAGTCTTAGCAGGATGGACACATAGCCTGTTATTATCGCGCCGATTACGCACGACTTTGTCCATTAATCTTGGAAACAGGTGTGGGTTATACCTGGTAAACAGTGCTACCTCTAGTATGTATATGCCGGGGAGTGTCACAATATTGTGCTCTTTAAAAAATGGCCCACAACTGTCAGTGCTCTCAATACCAAACATGGCACGGATGCAACGCTTTTGCATTTTAAAGACCATGTCATAGTTAGTTGCATTACCCCAAAAAATTACACCATATCGAAGTACTGACTCCACTAAACCATGGTATGCTGACAGTAAAGCTACTTTGTTAATAATAGGTGCAAGTTTATAGAGAGCGTAAGATAAGCTACTAATTTTTTTACAAAGTATGTCAATGTGTTCCTTAAATTTCAACTTACTATCTAATGTCAACCCCAGAAACCGCGCAGTCATAGACTCTTCTATTTGCACCTGGTCATGCATCAGGTTCACATTTAATCGGTTCTGGTGCCTTTGTCCAAAATGCATTATATTTGTCTTTAATAAATTAATTTTTAAATTGTTATTATTCAACCATGAAACTATCGATGTCAGTGATTCGTTAATGTCAGAGTTATAATCATCAATGTCTTTACAAGGTATGGTTATGGTACTATCGTCAGCGAATAATGTCATATTGTGTATAGTGCATTTTGGTAAGTCATTGATATATATTATAAACAAAAGTGGCCCAAGGACGCTACCCTGAGGGACACCATATGATACATACTGGGCCTTGGAAGTATGCATTTCTTCTAAATGAGTATTATTATTCACTCTTGTAATAGCAGTCATTTGTTGACGGTTCTCTAGATAAGACTGAATCAAATTCTGAACATTTCCTCTTATTCCGTAAGTATCCAGTAGAGCGGAGGTAATTCCCCAGGCGAGCTATTCTTCTATTGGGACGAGAATCCCGTCATGTCCTAGCATTATCATCACGCTAGAGAGTTTCCAGTTACGTTTAAAGTGTACAGTTTAAAAACTCAAGTTTGCTAATTTATTCTTGATTGGTTTGTTGGTCTGACTTCTCTAATCCGAAAGGAAAATCTGCACCAGAGTTTCGTGCGTTGTATGGTAGGTGCACTGTTGAACTGATGAGGTTAACTTGACCCCGAAGGTGTTGGAAGGGCCTAAGCCCCCTATTTTAACGTATGCCCTTCGAAACGAGACTGCATATTACTAGGTGACGCTGTACTTAACTTGACCCTGTTTAGGTTGCTCTATCCGAGTGGTGACGGAGAAAGAATACAAGTGTCAGTACCTAATTTCATCAGAAGGGTGTCGTAAGAGGCAATTATCGGAAAAATATACAGGCGATATCACTGAGAGAGAAGGAAAACTGGCAATAACACCCTGTACCAATCTGTCTGGCCATCGTGGAAACAGTAGGCCAAAACCACCTAATATTGAGGCCTATGTCCAGCAGTGAACGGCGTTAGGCTTATTTGATTGATTGAAGCTGCTCAGACTGCTGTCCAAGATGTCGGCCTGTACACCCCCTTAGTACTCTGTTAACAAAAGTACTGCATCATCTAGTCAAATGCAGCCTTATTTCAACGCGCATACGTGACTAAGGAGCTACAACCATTGAACATAGCAAAGTTGATAATTGAATAAAGTTATAGACCATAACAATCACAAGGTGTATGCATTAGAGACTATTAAAATGTTAAATATGCTACGTCTTGCCTGTCTGTACGTAGATGCTTAGGAACTAATCGTAAGACGTGTTTCTGTTAACATTTTGTGAATTCGCTTCGCACGTGTTCAATGAATTTAGTTATATTGTATTAATAGAAAGAAAGAAAGAAAGAAAGAAAGAAAATACGTTTATTAAACACACACAAAAAAATAGTAATGCCATTAATACCATGTGTCAGTGTGGAGTGTGTGTTTAAAAGGCCGAAGTTCAGCTGATGCTACAGATTAGGCACAATCTGCAGCGCTGGTTTTCAACTGTAGCCTAACCAAACCAGGTAGCTTACTGTTTTTGCCATTATTCCAATTAAAAGAAAAAAACAAAAAAACAAAGTACATTATACACGGGTACGTGTATAATGTACTTTGTTTTTTTTCTTTACTGTACTGTACATACACACAACATGTACTAGGTATACACAATATACACATTATGCGCACACACCCTCCTTTAATTCATTTATACTCTTGTAAGTGCGTAACTAGGCTCATATTCTAGAGCGACACTCAGTCTTGAATCTCGATTTATCTGAGGGCAGATTGTATAAACAGATTGACAGCAAAAGAGACGTTTTGCTTTTATCCATCCAAAGGTTACCTGGAAGAAATCGCTGTTAGCGATAAGACCGCCTATTGTACATTGTATATAGATGAATTATTATTATGTAATACTTCTATCGTGTATAATAAAGATTATCACTCTTTCTTATATTATCTGATTGCAAAAGTTTATTCAACTTGTAGAGATGTTTGGAGCCGTAGTCAACCAAACAAATTGCTACTTATCTAGAAGGACAAGGCTCCTAAGTGTGAATGCGTCTAGGAAGTTGCTTTGAGAATGATGGTTTATGCAGTTATCGTAAATTTTGACAGCAATTAACTTACCTACTCTACTACTTATTGAATTTATTGAATTTGGAACATTTGCGTTATTTTCAAATAAACCTAAAATCAGACAGACTATTTTAGGAGGTAGGACACGGTGGTATTTCCGCCCATTTGAGCAGTCCGACTGAGGAAGTACCTTCGCCCTACAGAATACCGCGGTTATAATAATTTCGTGTTGTGTTCCCAGCGGTAAGTAGGGCTGCCAGAGTTCACTGGAGAATTTGTGCTGTCAGTGGGATGACTAAAGGCTTGTCCTGCTTTGTCCTCTACACTGATGGCACAGAAACTCTGTGCTTACAGGGTCGGCTGCGCGAGTGTGGCTTCTCTGGTGTTACACACGTCCATAGGCCACGGTAACCACTTTCCATCAGGTGGGCTGTGCGATTGTCTGCCACCTAAGTGGTATAAAAAAAAAACACAGCCTAAATTCTTAGCCCGTTGATCGGAAACATTACGATTAGAGAGGTTTAAACCGGTCTCTAGAATTTAGCAACAATATTCTGCGTACTGTGTAAGTACTTATTACGTCTACAGTATCAAGCTGTCTGATAATCGAATTCGCGCTTAATTTAGTCCCTCTTTCTCAAAAAAGAACTTCAAGGTATTGACCACCATTTCGGGATTATCAGCATCTGAAAGGTTTTGAAATGGTGGTTTTTTCCCTACACCCCAATTTGATTTCACCTAGCCTGGTACTTAGGCAAAGTCTCAGGAAAGAGGGTCACCATAACAGGCACGTAGTATGTTATAAAGGTGGCACTAAGCTTGGCGGCCTCATTGGATGCTTTTTCACATCTCGCTTAAAGGAAGAAGGAAACACATGAGCTGGTAAAATAAATCCAAGTCATAGTGGTACCTACAGCAAAGGAAAGAGTCTAGGAACCGCTGGGTTTTTGGTTCCATATCATACCCTTTTTTTAATGTGCGTAAAATCGCCACGGATAACAACACCACCGGCGCCGGTGGGGGAGGTTATGTCGGACTTGAACCGACTAAAACGCACGCCGACTGTGTGGGCCGCAGGTTGCCGGAGGTGAGATTTTCTTAGACACATCTTTGCACCCGGTCGGCCCACGCGTCACCCCCAGGCCCGCGCTCATGGGGACGGAGGTCATCATCTAGACTTCACCCTAGGTTCTAACCAGTCCATTGACAGGTAGACAATTTGAGCTCCTACATCGCTGTAGCACTCCGTGCTATTTTCAAAAGACACGCATAAAAACGACTACCTGCGCATATACTCTTTGAATATTATGTGACGTGTTTGGGGTCAAAATATATGACAATAACTATATTTTCTTCGGTCACACTGCGCCACTGATGCAGTTATTGATATTTATGTATAAAAAAGTTACCACTAATGGCTGAAAAGCAACTGTGGAGGTAGGACACGACGGTGTTTCCATCCAATTGAGCAGTCCGACTGGGGAAGTACCTCCTCCCTATAGAATATCGCGGCCATAATAACCTTGTGTTGTGTTCCCGGCGGTGAGTAGGGTAGCCAGAGCTCACTAGAGAGCTTTAGTGCTGTCAGCGGGAAGACCAAAAGCTTGTCCTGCTTCGTCTTTTACACTGACGGTACAGAAACTTTGTGCTTGCAGGGTTAGCAGCGCGAGTGTGACTCCTTTGGTTTTGCACACGTCCATAGGTCACTGTAACCACTTTCCATCAGGTGGGTCGTGTGCTTGTCTGCCACCTAAGTGGTATAAAAAAATAAAGGGTTGCCAGTGCTCACTGGAGAATTTGTGCTGTCAGTGGGACGACTAAAGGCTTGTCTTGCTTTATCTTCTACACTAACGGCACAGAAAGTCTGTACTTAGAGGGTTGGCAGCGCGACTGTGACTCCTCTAGTGTTACAAACGTCCATATGCCACGGTAACCATTTTCCATCAGGTGGGCCGTGTGCTTGTCTGCCACCTAAGTGGTATAAAAAAAAACTGATTGGCCAGTGCAGTTAGCTCCAAAAATGACAAAACAGGACAATAATCGAGGAAATATAATGAAAATAACGGGCAAAATAAATCAAACTCGTAACGTAAACATTAGCTTTGTAAGGATTTCCATTGTAAATAATGAATGATTTCCGAAGTTGGTAATTTTAATCTAACTTTAGAAATCTGGTATTTCCAGCTGAATACATTTCCTGGAAAATTACCCAACAGAAATGTATTTTTTTTTGTACACCACCAAAATATATCACATTTTTAGACTTTTTTTTTTATTTATAAATCAAAATAAGACGTAACCATAAATATATTGATCGTATTTAGATGATAAAGAGGGAAAGTTACACCAAATATCGTGAAAGATGACAGTTATTGTGGCAGATAAGAACAAAAAACAAAAACCCGATTTATCCGACCTTTTTCGAAAACTTAAAGGTATATGAAAAATTGTTCACACAAAACTTATAAACTTTATTATTATGTACAACTTTTGCATTTAACCTTTTCGAAAGAAAATCTAGTTACCCTGCACATTGTAAAAAAATCATGGTTACAATTATCTAAAACTCGGTAAAACGTGCGGTAGCGAATTTTACTCCCGCACTTTATATTGAGTTTCATAAAGTTTCCTGGTGTTTTACTAATGTTTCCTTTCATTTCCAACAGTTTAATGCCGTATTTGCAATAGGTGTAATTTTTCCCTAAAAATCTATCTGCACTGGACTTTATAGTTAGGAAGTTAGGCTTAGTTTAGTGACAAAAGCAGTAAACATTATTTTTATTTCTTTGCGTGGATAAATAATATTCACGTAATTTTCAACAATTTCAAATGTGGGAATTTTTAATTTGTTTATAGATGTGTCAAGTCGTTTGACATACAGTATGAATAAATGGGCGTTTACAAATGCGTACAATGTTTCGCTGGCTCACCATTTTTTGTTGGTGATGCATACGAAATACGAAACAAAACAAGATGGTAGTTTGACATTTAATGTTCATAGATGAAAATAATTATACGGGCAGAGACAATAAATGTATATTTTATGAGTGTTGCATACAATAGGCACACGTAACTTTTACAGCCTAGTGCGATGAGCAACAACAATATTATGCAGGGCTTATGTATGGGATTTCTAGATGCTTTTGTTTTGTTTGTGTGTCAAACAAACGGAAAGGAAGACTTTTGTTGTTAATTTCATTTGGAAACACACTTTGAATTACAACAAACGACATATGAAGATACTTAGAAAACATAATTGTGAATTTTCTGTAGAATTTACCTCAGTTTAATACTAAAACTATTTATTCGTTAGTTTAGAGGCTTTTTATTGCGACCATAAGTGGTTATTTTTTTTATGGGTACATTCAGCAAAGGAGATACGGTCTCCTTTGTTTACTTTACTAACTGCTGCCCGCAGTTCTGTCTGCTCGGAATACTAACATAGTCGTTAGGTTTCCTATAAAATAATTTCTTATACTTCTAGACAACATTTTATTTTCGTAAGAATAAAAATGAGTCGGCTTTACGATCAAGAGGTTTCGAATCCTGTTAGTTACATTACCGACGTGAATAGAACACTTATAATTACAAACAGTAGCAATAGAATTTTGACTCCTAAGAAACATTACTAGGTAGGTACCTAGTCAGTATTTATCTGAATCATTTATTGCTGCGTACTTTAAAAATGCCGGTATTCCATTCAAGCGTTCATCCCTTATTTTACTCCCTTAGCTGTATCATTTTCAAAATCATTTACTTTCTTGATGGATACTTTTTATTTTTTTACGTGCGCAAAATCCCCACTGATACCTCCCCACCGGAGCCGGTGAAGGAGGTTATGTCGGACTCGAACCGACTAAAACGCACGCCGCCTGTGGGTCGCTTTGGTTGCCGAAGGTGAGGTTGACAGGCATATCCCTCGCACCCCGGCCGACCCAGGGCCATCTCTCACGATCTGGCCCTCTTCTCGGGTGTGGGGACTACAGAGTCCCCAACTCGTCCCCGGAAACGCGGAGGCACGCCACGCGCGCCACCGTCGCGGCTCTTGATGGATGCTTACACTATAGAAGGCTTCAGCTGTCAATATTTCAAGTTTATAGGTCCAGTGTTAATTTGTCAGTAGTACAAGTAATTTTTAATTACTTTTTAGTCCGGCTAACTCTACGATGAGCTGTAAACAAACATCGAAATCTCTTATCAAATAGGGCTGTGCCACAAACCCACGAGGCTCTACGTAATGCGGTTGGTTCTGGTTCCAAGACCGGCTCCGTGGCCCACATTCCACATCCGTATTGAATTGGACGTTTATCCAACATGAACTGGTCTAATGTTACTACTGGCCCGTTGATCGGTTTGTCGGCTCGATGGATTAGACGCACGTCTCTTGTTACGTGATGTTTCTGTCACATTAACAGCGAATGTTTTGACTTCACGTATCATTATCCTAATCGTATGTTTTTACAAACATTTATAAACTCACGTCTATTTCCTGAAGGGGTAATGAACGCCCACTTTTTGCCAGTAACTTGTTAGACCCAGGGCGTGACGGAAAAAGAATACAAGTATTACTACTCTATCTGTGTCGTAAGAGGCACTTACAGAAAAATACGCAGACAATATAACTGCAAGAGAAGGAAAACTCGAAATAAAACCCTGTACCAACCCCTCTGGCCAGCGTGAAAACTGTAGATCTTACCTGCAATTGGTGCACCTGTTGAAAGCAGATGAGACTCTGGCAAATATATAAAAGAAACCCGTATAGCGGCAATAGCAACTTTAACATTGGGAGAGGCCTATGTCGAATAAGGGTCGAGTTTAAACAGTTTGTCTTTCTGACACATGACATTGGCGAAGTTGCGGTGGACTTCCGCAAAAGACACTCCATTAATGTTAAAGTTGCTATTGTCGCTATACGGGTTTTTTTTATATATTTGCCAGAGTCTCATCTGCTTTCAACAGGTGCACCACTTGCAGGTAAGGTTAGTTTCAGCCCCTCAGTATCTACTTGATGGGACTCCTATGCACCCCGTATGTTTCTACTGCTTGTATATAATACTAGCCGAATATTTTGCCTTTGGTTGTAGCTATTTTTAGAAGGTCCGACCATCTATGTTTATTGGATGGGCAAGGTCCAGCGATAAAAATGAAAAGTACCAATGCCTTTTACGTGTAGACAAGCTGTTTATCCTGGATGAGGTAGGAATTAATTTTTAATTTCGAATTTGGAACGGACACAGAAAGTAAAAAAAAAGAAGTAACGAATTTTGATCGACTGACTGACTTTTTATGTAGATAGAAGCTACAAACAGTATACAAGTAAATCCAACGATTCCGTGAATTGAAGGACGTTGCCACTATAATATTGTCACATCGTGCTGAATTGGCATTTGACAGTGACTATTTATCCCATTTTGACCATTTCTCGGAATCTACTCAACTGCTATCCATCCTTGGTCAGACCTCCAAAAACCTTGAGGTCACTTACAAATACCCAACAGTGTGACCTAAATTAATGAAGACATATGACATTATTGTGTAGAACCCTCTTTCCTGAAACTTTGCTTTTAGCTTACCATCAGGTGAGATGAGGTCAAATTAGCGTGTCCTAGATAAAAAAAGAGGTAGGACACGGCCGGTATTACCGTCCAATTGAGCAGTTCGACTGGGGAAGTACCTCCGCCCTACAGAATACCGCGGCTATAATAACTTCGTGTTGTGTTCCCAGCGGTGAGTAGAGTAGCCAGAGCTCACTGGAGAGATTGTGTTGTCAGTGGAAAGACTAAAGGCTTGTCCTGTTTTGTCTTCAACAATAATGGCACAGAAACACTCTATGCTTAAAGAACGGCAGCGCGACTGTAATTCCTCTGGTGTTACACACGTCCATAGGTCACGGTAACCACTTTCTATCAGGTGGACCGCGTGCTTGTCTGCCACCTATGTGGCACTGGCTTCAACTGCATCACTTATATATTATGCTTGTCTAATCCCACAATTGACCTGTACGTGCTCTACAGATTAAGCTAGCGTATTATCTATCTGTGTCGCTCGTAAACGTTAGCTAATAAATTATGCTAGTTGTAAAACTACACAAACTATCACTAAATAGTCTCGCGTCCTCACGTCGTAGCGTCGTACTTACAAGTGAAGGAAAGAGTTTGAAAACTTGTCTCAGACAACTTACCATTTTACTGAAAATCGCGAATACACCATTTCTATGACATTTAACCCAGAATTAATAAAATCCGGAGGTCGGATCAATGAGGACTTTTTAACATATAAACTCATACATAAAGTCACGCCCATATCCCCGAAGGGGTAGGCAGAGGTGCTAGCACCCACATTTCACCAGTTTATGTTGAGGTCCATGTAATAGGTGGGCGAGCCTATTGCCATTAACCGGGCATTTATAAACCTGCGATAAATACACACATAACTTCGAAAAACATCAAAAAGTCATTGGTGTGTGCCATGGTAAAACCTGGGATCGAACCCGAGACCTCATCTCAGCAGTCCATTACCCATACCACTAGGCTACCGTGTAACACACATAAAATCAGCGGGGCCAGTTTCCGAAGATGTGGTAGACGGGGAAACTGGTCCTCATCCGAAAGGAGGGTCGCCCGGCGGACGAACCGTCCGGCTACCGGCCCATTGTGTTGCTCGACGAGGTGGGCAAGCTCTTTGAAAGAGTTATTGCGAAGCGCCTCGTCGAGCACCTCTCTGGTAGGGGGCCGGACCTGGCGGACGCCCAATATGGCTTCCGCCGGTGGCGGTCCACCGTGGATGCCATCATGCGCGTGAGGACTTTGGCGGAGGAGGCAGTTGCCCGGGGTGAGGTGACGTTGGCGGTGTCCTTGGACATCTCCAACGCGTTCAACACCTTGCCCTGGAGTTGCATCAGGGAGGCACTCGTGTACCACGGTGTGCCTCTCTACCTCCGCCGCATAGTCGGGGCGTACCTGACGGAGAGAGCCGTCATCTACCCAAGTGCGACCGGCGTCGGTCGGCGTGAGATGTCGTGTGGTGTTCCACAGGGATCGGTTCTCGGGCCGCTACTGTGGAACATTGGATACGACTGGGTGCTTCGCGGTGAGCTTGCGGACGGCGCCGCCGTCACGTGCTATGCGGACGACACGCTAGTGACGGCGAGCGGGGCTACACACCGCGAAGCGATCCTGAGGGCCACGACCGCGGTTGCTCAAGTCGTGGAACGGATCCGGCGGCTGGGCCTTGAGGTGGCTTTGCATAAATCCGAGGCCATGTTCTTTCATGGACCTCGGCGCACGCCACCACCTGGTTCCAGTCTCACAGTGGGAGGCACTCTCATCGGCATCAAGCCACAGATGAAATATCTGGGGCTCGTGCTCGACGGCCGGTGGCACTTCGGGAAGCACTTCCGAAGTCTGGGCCCCAAATTGGCGGGCACAGCCAACGCTCTGGCGCGGCTACTGCCCAACCTGAGGGGCCCGGAGGACTCCTGCAGGAGACTCTACGCGGGTGTCGTGCGGTCCATGGCCCTGTACGGGTGTCCCGTGTGTGCGGACACCCTGAGTGATCGGCACATGCTCCTGCTGCAGCGTCCGCAGCGGAAGTTGGCGTGCCGCATCATAAGGGGGTACCGCACGATATCATTCAACGCGGCGAGTCTCCTCGCCGGATCGCCACCATGGATCCTGGAAGCGAGATGCCTTTCGGCGCTATACCGGTTCCGAAGGGCGGCGCGGGAGCGGGGTCACGATCCCGAGCCCGAAGAAATTCGGGCCGTGAGATCCCGGCTCCACAGGGAAATGGTGGCGGAATGGGAGATACGACTTGGGCAACCAGGCGCAGGGCACGCCGTAGTAACGGCGGTAAGACCCATCATGGGGGAGTGGCTAGAGAGGCCACACGGCAGCCTCTCGTACCGTCTGACGCAGATGATCACCGAGCACGGATGCTTCGGAAAGTATCTGCGTCGGATGCAGAAAAAGCCAACGTCCGAGTGCCATCACTGCGACGCGAGCGAGGACTCAGGTCCGCACACGCTCACCGAGTGTCCGGCGTGGGAGACGCCGAGGCGGGAGCTTGTGGCGGCCCTGGGAGTGAGGGTTCTCACGCTCTCCACCTTGCTCGCGGCGATGGTTCGCTGCGCGGATGCGTGGGCGGCCGGCGCCTCCTTCTGCGAGCAAGTAATGCTCGTGAAGGAGGAGGCGGGGCGGGAGCGGCAGCGGGAGCGACGAAGGATCGCAAGACAAGCTGCCCGCGTACGAAGGCAACTCGGGCGTCGGAGGTCGATGAACGACCTCCGCCCCCCATGAGCGCCGGCCTGGGGGTGACAGGTGAAGCCGCCTGTCACCCTGGCAGAAGCAGGCCGCGGCGGTGGCGCGCGTGGCGCGCCTCCCCGTTTCCGGGGACGAGTTGGGGACTCTGTAGTCCCCACACCCGAGAAGAGGGCCAGATCGTGAGAGATGGCCCTGGGTCGGCCGGGGTGCGAGGGATATGCCTGTCAACCTCACCTTCGGCAACCAAAACGACCCACAGGCGGCGTGCGTTTTAGTCGGTTCGTGTCCGACATAACCTCCTCCAATGGCTCCGGTGGGGAGGTATCCGTGGGGATTTTGCGCACGTAAAAAAAAAAAAAAACACACATAAAATCACGCCTTTATCCCCGGAGGGTTAAGCAGAGGTGAATTAACACCCACGTGGTGTTATCCCAGGGGGTGAGCCTATTGCCGTTTTCCTGGCACTATTGTTGAATCAGGCCATACATCTAAGGCTGAGTCTGAGCTGTATATATCTGTCTGAAGTTAAACAGCTAAATCCCTTAGTCGCCGTATACGACACCGCATGGGAAGAGATGGTGTGGTCCTAATTCTACTCTGTCGGGAACGACGCAGCCATATTTGTCATGGTGTTTTGAATATTCCTACCAATTTTCATCTGGTTACGAATTATTGTACCCTCCTATCATTTAGTTTATATTGACCGGACTATCAGGAAAGAGCTAAGAATTCTAGCTCGAAATTTACTTACAGGCATGTTTCTTCGTGAAAAATTAAGAACATAAACACAATACATGGCCCCAAAATCTGGCCGCTCTATCGGAAAGGATCAGAGTCAGCCTTATCGGCAATCTACCTTTGGCGTACATTATCAAAGTGCGAAACCTAAATAATGGATAGTTTGTTCTGTGGGCGAGGTGATTCAAGTATTTTTTTATATTGGTCTCGTCAATATAGCAACTTTTTAAACCCCCTCCCCCATGGTGATATATGGTGAGGTTTCAGACTATTCCTCCCACCACCAAAAATTACATGTATTTTTTTGTACGAATTAATAAAAATACAGAATATTCATTTTTAACGTGCGTAGGTTATAAATGAGCGACATAGCCATGTTGTGACTAAAATACACGTGATAGGAATCACACTATACCCCTACATGCCCCTGGTGATATTTCGTCACTTTTTCCGTAACCCCCTCCTGTTGAGCCTCATGTGATTAATGGACAGCCCCATAAAACATTCAATAAATTTCTTACGGCTTGTATTACTACGTCAGTTTCCGACACATATCGCATATTGCCTAACTTCATACATCCCATACTAGCATAAATTTATTATATTTGGTCACTATTTGATTCGTATAAAATTTTATGTCATAATTTATCATGGCATACTTTTACTTATCCTAATAATCGTTACGCATATTAATTCTGCATAAATGTTTAGGCACAATTTTTGATACTAAAATAGATGTTAGCAATAACGATTTAGATGCATATTATTATTAAAGCAAATCAATAATCTTCTGACTCACTCCAAGTTAAGACACTTTTGCATAATTTAAACTATTGCTCAAAAAATGATTTTAAAAAAGTTCGTGAGGTATAAAATTTGGAACTATCTGGTTTATTATACAACTTAGATGGCAGACATGGCCCACTTTATGGAAAGTGGTTACTGCGACCTATGTACGTATGCAACACCAGGGGAGTAACACCCGTGCTGCAGACCATGTAAGAACAGAGTTTCTGTGCCGTCAGTACAGAAGACACAATCAGGACAAGCCTTCCCACTGACAGCACAAAAACTCTACAGTGAACTCTAGCTACCCTACTCACCGCCGGGGACAACAATGTTATTATAGCCGTGGTATTCTGTAGGTGCGTCCCCAATCGGACTGCTCAATTAGTACGGGTACTACCGCCGTGTCCTACCTCCTATAATTTTTTGTCATAATCTGAGTCTGCCACTGTTGTATTTTTATCACTATAAAAATTACAATGTTAGTCCCGGTTGCAGCCTTTTTTTGCACAGCGTCCAATAAAGAATAGAATTTTATATTTATTTTAAACATTATTTAGCCAATAAGGCTAGGTCCAACTCAGGCATCAAATCTGGTCCGTATTTTAGTACACGGGCCTAAGACTTTACGATCACATACAAACACACTTAAATCGTTCCATATTATCAAAAAAGTACCTAAAAATTAATGATTAATTAAGAGTTATACAATCTTTATAATTTTATAGGTTTATACGTTTTACGAGCATCTAATTACAAATTATTAACTACTTAGTGAAAGCAATCAGGCCTGTGAGTCCATCTTCGGTTACCACACACCTGTGGGGCAGGAAGTGCCCAAACAACACACATTAATAGATCATGCGACCAGCGGACAAGATATTTTCGTAATTTAAGCGCGTATCAATAAAAACGACTCCGTAGGGCTTGCGTAAGTACCCACGAGAATGTTACGGCGATAGAATGTAAGATAAATATGTTCGGAAACGCGTTGTATAGTGTCTTTATGTGGATTTTGATTCTGATAACAACGATAGATGATTTAGATAATGAGAACCGATGACATTTCTTTCGTCAGTCGTGAGTCGTGACCACAAGCATCAGACACAAGAAGCGTCGCGTTTCAGTAGCTTAGTGAAGAGAGAGAGCCGTCTGTATAACCGTCTGTACCATGGGGAGCGTTCTGATGAGCTTTTCCAATTAGTCCCACCCTCCTCTTTCCTACACAGGACAACACGTGCAGGTCTTAGATGTCATCCGCACACGGTGCAGAACATCCGATCAAGAACCAAGCGGTTCGGAGACTCTTTATTTATTTATTTATTTATTCAACTTTATGCACAGTAATTTTGTACAAAGGCGGACTTAATGCCAAAGGCATTATCTAACAGTCAACCTTAGGGTGATGCAGAGATACATTGAGGTAGGTGCAGTGCACTATGACCACAATAATAATACATACATTATACATACACACTATAATACATAAGAAATTCATACACATACTTTTAAATATATTTACTTACATATTACTTACTTATACTTACTACTTATATATATACTTATATATATTCGTATAATATATACTTATATAATATAAACTTACCTATACTTACATAGTTATACATAATGACTAAGTATTTCTAACATTAAGGTTTTACACATTACTATGACTAGGGGCTACTGTAGTAGAGCTGACGTACTTTGTACTTGAATGTTGCACGGTTAGTAGTCATCCGGATTTCGAGAGGAAGCGCATTCCAGAGGAGAATTGCTTGCACGAGGAAAGAAGAATGAATTAGGCTGGAACTATGAGTAGGACAGTGGAGAAGACGGTTGTCAGCTGACCGCAGATTTCTGTTGTGATGAGAACCAAGTAGCTGAATATGAGATGATAAATAAGAGGGGACATTAGGAGTGGCTAAAATTTTATGTATCATCATCACCGCCCTCAAGCTGCGTCGCTGACGTATCGGCAACCATCCTAACTCCGAACGATTAGCTGAGACGTGATCATATTTCCTAAGGTTAAAGGTGAATCGAATGCAATTGTTGAGAAGGCGGTCGAGTTTATTGAGCAGATCTGCATTCAGGTCGAGATAGCATACATCACCATAGTCCACGATTGGAAAGATTAGCGTTTGCATTAGCATTGCCTTGGTTTTGGTTGGTAGAAAATTTTTGAGGCGATAAAGACTACGCAGCATTCCTGTAACCCTCTGACAGACCCTTGTAACTTGAACTTGCCAGTTCAAGGTGGAGTCAACATTCAATCCCAGATTTTTGACACTATGCGTGACAGGAATAATTCTTCCGTTGAACTTTATTGTTGGCAGAGTTGCACTGTCTACCTTATTCATCCTATGGCTACTACCAATTAAGATACCCTGGCATTTATCGGGGTTGACAGAAAGACCAAACCTGTCACACCAAACGCCTATTGAGCGCAAATCGGAATTAACTCTGTCAATAGCCTCTGAAAGGTTCTCCACGCGGGCTTGGCTGTATATCTGTAGGTCATCGGCATACAAATGATACGCACACTGAAGTTCAGAGGTAATGAGGTTAATGAATATAGAGAATAAAAGAGGTGAAAGAATACCGCCTTGCGGAACACCAGAGTCGAGGTTGCGCCAGCTAGATGAAATTTCATCTGCGCAAACCGACTGTTGGCGTCCACGAAGATATGAAGAGAACCACTCCAGCTCGTCGGCTGAGATCCGAAGATGGGCTAGTATGGCTAAAAGGATGTCGTGATTCACGCAATTGAACGCATTTGAGAAATCCACTAACACTAGCACTGTGATACAACCTTTCTCTATTCCGTCCCTGACATCTCCCGTTACTTTGAGGAGTGCGGTTGTAGTGCTGAGTCCGGGTCTGAATCCGGATTGTAATGGACTTAGTATCCCATTGGAGTGCACATAGTTGGACAGCTGGCGATGAACACAGGCTTCTAATACCTTGGATAGGAAAGGGAGAATGGAAATAGGACGAAAGTGATTGGGAAGAGAGGGATTGGAGATTTTAGGAAGAGGACGCACATAAGCTTTACGCCACAAGTCAGGAAATTGACCAGAGTCAAGTGAAAAGTTGATGATGTGTGTAATAGCGGGAAGGAGTTGGTCCATGATAGTGGTTATCATACGGCGACTAATGTCGTCACAGCCGACTGCCTTTGACTTAATTGCGAGAATAGTCTTCTTGATCTCCGCCGACGTGACTGGAGTGAATTGAAAAGGTTCGTAATTGGGACTGGGCAGTCCGGTGATAGAGTTAACCGTTTGACGCTTGGTTGGGCCATCAATTGTGTGAGAGGTAGAGAAATGATGGTTAATGGCATCCAACTCAATTGTCTTGGGTAGCTCCAGCTGTCTTGGCTTACCAATGCCCAGTGTCCCAAGAAACCTCCAGACATCGACAGATGTACAGGAAGATAAGTTATCAAGAATATGTCGGCGTTTAGCGTTGCGTATCACCTGATTACACCGATTCCTGGCAGTTTTATAAGAATCCCAGTTGATGACAGAACGATTCTTTTTGAACTTACGAAAAGCCCGGTCTCTCCCTTTCATAGCGGTTCGAACATCACTCGTTATCCACGGAGCTGGTCTATGTTTTAATTTCACCCTCCTCACAGGTGCATGGATGTCATAGAGGCCAATAACTGTTTTGTTAAAAGTACGAACCTTATCATCGATGGTGCTTGCCTCTGCTAAATCCTCCCAACTGACTTTGGCAGCTTCATTGCACAATTTTTCAACATCCATGCGCCCGAAGCATCGTCTGTCCAATACTTTGTGTTTGAGTTTAGGGGGCTTAAGAATGTAGGAGATATAGATCAGGTCGTGATGAGAGAAAGCTGGAGCTAGATACTGACCGTGAGTTCGAACAAGCATAGGCGAAGACGTAATTATTAAGTCGAGCCATGTGTCCTCAACATCTTTATTGTGGTGTGTGGCCTGAAGCGGTAAAACCTGAAGACTGGCTGACTCGACTATGTTAAGAAGCTTTATGGCTCGTGATGACGAACTAGGGAGAAGATTAGTGTTAAAATCACCCATGATGATGTGATGCTCGTAATCAGACCCCAAGGATTCAAAAACCAATTCGATATCGGTGAAGTAGTTGACACTTGGAGGACAATAAACAACACCCAGGAGGGCTTTGACACCCCTGACCCAGACCTCAAGAAAAAGAAACTCGGCTGTTGCGGAGTACACAGAAGGTGATGAAGCGACTATTTTGTACGGGAAGTCACTACGTAGGTATATTGCTACCCCACCGCGCTCCTTGCCCGTCCTGTCGTTTCTTATTAAAATAAATCCGGGCAGTGGATAGGATGTGGATGGTAAGTGTGGTTTAAGAAAACTCTCAGAAATCAGGATGGCATGAACATGGGAGTCAGCAAATGTCGCAACCAGGTCACTGTAATGGTAGGGCACACTTTGTGCATTTATATGACATACGTTGAATGTCTGCCCTGATTCCCGAAAGGTATCACGGAGCTTGTCGCCAAGTGTACTATCAGTGACTGAACAAAAACTGTCGTCTTCAGATAAAAAATCCGCCCCATGGATTGAATGATATGAGATACTGTCATCGGAGGAGTAATTCATGTTAAGATATTCAAAGCAAGTAAGTATATAAAATAAAATATGAATAAAATAACGCTACTACTTAATTACGAGATAAATATGCAAAAAGTGCTACCTATTTTGTTTATTTAAAAACATATATTAAAAATAGACTAAATATCAGTAATAATACCTACTATAAAATAATAAAAGTGATTATTGTGTATTACTATACAATTATATAAAATTTCGATCAACGTTGTGTCTCTGCACCACCCGCCAGCCAACAACACACTATTAAATATTATACACATTTTCAAAAATAAATCATGGAGAAGAAACAAAAACAATCGAAACATGAAAGGAAAACAATGGTGTCTATATAATTTTGTAACGAAACGTTAATTAAAAAAAAAATAAAAAAGTAATTGTTTATGAACAATCAGGAACGCAACCTATGTGTCATTATCGTTGTCACTTGACTTTGTCAAGTCAAGTGACAGTTTTGACAGTTTGCAGATTGTTTATTTATATGACAAATCAACCCGTGACAACAAAGTACATTTAATATTTATTATTTTCTTTCATCTGTCGCACCATTAAGGCCTGGAATTAATTACCAGCTCACGTGTTTCCTTCTTCCTACAGTCCCGGGTCCTTTAAGCGGGGCGTGAAAAAGCATATGACGAGGCCGTCAAGCTGAGTGTCACCATTGTCACACGGTACGTGTGAGTAATGGTGACCCTCTTTTCTGGGACTTTGTCTTCAGCTTATCATCAAGCAAGGCGAAGTCTAATTGACGTGTCCTATATAGAAAAAAAAAAGAGAGAAGAGTCGGCCTTACGGTCAAAAGATCCCAGGTTCAAATTCTGACCATTACACTGTCGACGGGGACCCACTCCTAAAACAAGCAATTTAACTTAATTGGGGATACCCCCAGTATATAAGTAATTTCGGAAAAAAAGAAAAAAGACTGTCCAGGCGTCCCGTTAGCCATAAGGCTTATGTTGGACTCGGCCCAATTAATTGAATAGGGTGTGTCTTTCAAGGACCCGGGACTGTAGCGGTCTTATTACAAAAAACGGAATAAAGTCTGGTTTAAACCCGAACTATAAAGTCTAGGTTTAATCTCAAGACCATGGTTTAAACTTCTCCTTATAACAAAAGCCGAATAATACGTGGACTACTTAGTACCATAATTTATACCTTGGCTTTAATAAAACCACACATTACTTCAACTATTGTTCATACTAAAACCCTGTTTGTAATAAAAATTTCTTTAGACCTTGGTCTAAAGACGAATTAAACCTGGTTTTAGAGTTAGTCCGTGTTTTGTAATAAGACTGTAGTAGTCCAGGTGCCACACCAGGGGCATCACACACGTGCTACCGAGCCTGTAAATATAGAGTTTCTGTGCCATCAGTGCACACAAAACAGGATAGCACACCCATTGTAAAATTGTTAGTATCTTTAATAGTGCCTATTGCCTGAGACTTTATTTTCAGCTTATCTTAGCGAAGTGAAATCATATTATAGTGCCCTATTTGAAAAATTTGAACAGGTCGGCTGTTAATTAGTTCTTTACATTCCAAATAAGTTCTATCTCATTTTGAATGCGAATGGTAATAGAACGTCATGAGAGCGGAACTGTAATTCTACTAATTTAGTACAAGAATCGGCCCTCGTAAGATTTAAAAATGGGAACTAGGTCGATCTAGTTAAGTTCTTACATTAATAAATGTATCATTAACATTTCACCACGTCCCTCTTGAGCAAGTATTACGTTTTGTAGCTATGGGTTTGCATTCAAATGAAAAATTGGGCAGATCAATCTCAGGTAAATTCTGAACCTACAATTTTGTATGCAGCTGTGAGATCCGATGTAAATATTAATCTTTGTAGTTACGCCATGAATATGGTTGATTACATTTATATATCACGCTTGTAGTTACTGAGGTGGACAGAGATATATCGATCCTGATAAAATTTTCAATCTGGCGTAATTACTGACGAATTTAATGTCTTTGTGGTGGATGCCATTCTGAATAATATATTACTAGATGTATTGTACTTATGTATATAGCGTCAGTAGATTAGTGGTTAAGAAGTCAGCCTTACGATTAAGAGGTCCCGGGTTCGAATCCTAGCCATTACACTACCGACGCTAGAACAAACAATTTAGTTTAGTTGGAGGGGTTACAGAGAATATTAGTAATTGCGATAGCTAATATTCTTAAAAAAACTTACCATATGTAATAATTTTATTACAAACAATAATATAACCCACCTGATGGTAAGCGGATACGGGCTCTATATACGCTTGCGGCACCATGAACTCATGTTCAATCAGTCCCCCTCAAAAAGTGGCAATACGATTGTAGCATAGAATAGAATAGATTGGGCGTCGGAGGTCGATGAACGACCTCCGCCCCCCATGAGCGCCGGCCTGGGGGTGACAGGTGAAGCCGCCTGTCACCCTTGCAGAAGCAGGCCGCGGCGGCGGCGCGCGTGGCGCGCCTCCCCGTTTCCGGGGACGAGTTGGGGACTCTGTGGTCCCCACACCCGAGAAGAGGACCAGATCGTGAGAGATGGCCCTGGGTCGGCCGGGGTGCGAGGGATATGCCTGTCAACCTCACCTTCGGCAACCGAAACGACCCACAGGCGGCGTGCGTTTTAGTCGGTTCGGGTCCGACATAACCTCCTCCACCGGCTCCAGTGGGGAGGTATCCGTGGGGATTTTGCGCACGTAAAAAAAAAAAGAATAGAATAGATTGATGAATGTATGGCATTGACGTACGTTGACGACTGTCATATACGTCAAACACGTATCAATTCCATTCCACAATACGCCCACCAACGAACTACCACATATCTGGGAAGTCTGGTCTACTTCTCCGTAACGAACTGTTCAAGTTTTTAACAGAGTTACATACATACATATATATTATCACGCCTTCATCCCTGGAGGGTTAGGCAGAGGTGAATTAACACCCATATTTCACTAATAATTGAATTCGCTCCCACGTAATAGGGGGTGAGCCGATTGCCGTATTCCGGGCACTATTGTTAACTCAAGCCATGCATCTGAGTCTGGGTTATCAGTCTGATGTTAAACAGCCCTATCCCTTAGTCGCCTTGTACGACACCGAATGGGAAGAGATGGGATGCCCCTAATTCTACTCTGCCGGAAACCACTCGGTAGAGACAAAGTTAGGTAGTAAAATCTGTGCTAAAAGTTATAGAATCGCTTCTAGGCCATTACAAAGACCTTACATAATAATAACTAAAGGTAAAATTATAGTCTAAACGCGAATTCCACGTCTGAGAATTTGGTAACGTTAGCGGATACGATGTAATACAAACTATTATCTGTTCGTCCCATAGCCCTGACCGGCAATGGACAGGAAAGGTTGTTCTTCGGTTTCGTCTGGTCCACCATATAATTAATAGGTCAGACGAAATTTTCATTTTGTGTCGACTTTAGTTTAGGTTTATCGTAGCTTGCTAATTTTTTTTTTTTTACAACTTACGTGGCAGACAAGCACACGGCCCACCAGATGGAAAGTGGTTACCATGACCTATGAACGTGTGTAACACCAGTGGAGTCACATCCGTGCTGCCGACCCTGGAAGAACAGAGATTTTGTGCCGTCAGTGTAGAGGACAAAGCTGTATTTGTACTCCATGGTTGGTTTACCTTTTTTAAAAGAAACAACTGGGTACTTCACTTCGTATTTCTTGGCAATAGGTCTGAACTAACGTGGGCCATCATCACTTATCCCACTTTAAAAGCTTTCACTACTGTAATAATATTGTTAGGTAGGTAGGACTACAGGAAGATTTTTTTTATATAGGTCACGTCAATCAGACTTCATCTCGCCTGATGGTAAGCTGAAGGCAAAGTCTCAGAAAAGAGGGTCAGCATTACTTACACATACCATGTGACAATGGTGACACTCAGCTTGTCGGCCTCATCATATGTTTTTTCACGCCCCGCTCAAAGGATCCGGAACTGTAGGAAGAAGGAAACATGTGAGCTGGTAATGAATTCCAGGCCTTAATGTTGCGATAAAGGAAAGAAACTCCGAACCGCTTGGCTCTTGACCGGATATTCTGTACTGTATGCGGGAGACATCTAAGCCCTGCACTTGTTGTCCTGTGTAGGAAAATCGAGGGAGGGTGAATCTAACTGTCTAGATTCCTCTCCTTTTACAACCAAATCTATAACAAGATAATGTTTTTGTAAAATAAGAGCTGAAGGATAAAAAATGAACAAATTAAATTTAAAAATTACATCTTCAATATCAATACGGTACCACATATACAAGAGATCGCAATTATAAAAAAAGAAATCAAAAAAATGTTGATAGGTACAAGATTTTTCGCATTATAATTTTATTATATGTAAAGACAGCTTATAAAAGTTCTTATGTATTACACGATGTATCGCTATAATAGCAATAACAATGACAAAATAGTTGTTTATAACCAAACGATGTCGTAATGTTTCTAAAAATAAAATGATTGAAGACGCCGCGCAGCCTCCAGCAGCCTCCATCTTATCTAAACGCGCATCTTATGTTAATCTGTCGAAAGAACATCTGCAATAACAGATCTTATTCTCACGATTGATTGTATTCTCTAACCACACACCTCGTGGCCTCACTTGCCCTTTTCAACTAAATTCTACATGACTGCTTTGACATTTGATTTAAAGGCTTCTGCAGACAAAAAGTTTTATTAAGTAGGTTACACACGTACAAAGCCGACGTCAAAATAATAAAAGAATATTACCTACTTACTTCCTTCAAAATTATGAGCTAGCAAATGTACATTCTTTATTGTTTTTTTTAATGTTAGAAACTTTTATTGACATTGACAAACAGAAGTTTCGCTGCTATCAGATAAATTGACAAATTACAATGAAACATTTATTTTCAACCAACTCTAAAAAGCAGGACAGTTTAGTTTTTATGTCACCTGTATTTATCTTGAAATAATATTGGTAATATAAAATTTTTTATCTACCTAGTTTCAAAGCTGCGTGGTTCCCGGCAGTAGAATTTGGACCACCCCCATCTCTTCAAATGCGGTGTCGTACAAGGCGACTATTACATGGGACCGAATTCAATGATTAGTGTAAATTCACCTCTGCCTAACCCTGGCGTATTATAATATAATAAAAATAAAGGCGTGATTATATGTATGTAGTTTCAAATCGAAATGTATTGACTGAGCATTTTAAATTAGGATTTAAGTCACTAATGTTTAAGCACCTACCGTTTAACTCTTTTTTTTAAGAATAATATATTTCATTTCTCACCAACAACCTAATTATAAAATATAGTGTTTGCACAAATTAAAGTATACAGAATCTGATTGTGGATAGTTGGTGCCTGTTGTAGGTAATAGATTACCTGTATTACTGGACACCAGGATTCCACTATAATACAATAAGTATGTTGTGCTCAAAAAATAAATTACAGAATAATCAGTTTTGGTTCAAATTATACTATCGATTAAAATATATTAAGCATGCTCTCTCTCTCTGTGTGTGTGTGTGTGTGTGTGTAAATTATCATTAATTCAAAGGTAGGTACATAATAGAAAAGCCCGAATTCTAGACTATGTTAAATGAATATCGACTTACCCAATATAATTCAATCAGTATGTTAATTTGTATAATCGATATATTTGATTGAGTTTTTGATTGAGACCTGATTTTAACGAATAGTTTAATAATGCTTTTACACAATTTACACTGTTTTGGATTAAAACATGCCTAGTTTTGAAATTTGAATTAGGTGTTATGAAATCAAACATCTTAAAGTGAGTTAAAAGCTTTATCACCAGTAGCCAGTAGAATCAACTACATTAAATAGCTTTATTTATTTAAGTCAACTACATAAATAGCTTTCTTTATTTAAGCGGGGCGTGAAAAAGCATTTGATGAGGCCGTCAAGCTGAGTGCCACCATTGTAACATCACTTAGTGTCTGCAATGGTGCCCCTCTTTCCTGAGACTTTGCCTTTAGCTTACCATCAGGCGAGGTGAAGTCAAGTTGGCGTGTGATAGGTATAAAAAAAGTAGGCATATCAACAGTGAAAACACCAACATTGATGACTCCCAATGTTAAGATAATTAGGCTTTACAGATTCTAATTGTTTGATCAACATAGTTCTTAATCAAAAACCGTCGTGAGGAAATCTGATATACATATGTATATTTCCCATTGGGGTAGGCAGAGACAGCTTTCTACGTACTACGATACTGGCTACACTTCTACTTGATGATGATCTTTCGTTTTTTCTACTTAATTTTATACCTACTCACTGATTGTTAGCACTCTTTCTTTAAAACGTCCTCTATTTGATTGACTATACATAAACACCTAGGTTATACCTGATAATACTATGACAGATTCTACGAATCATTCAATGACAACGAAACAGCAGTGAGTAGGGTAGCCAGAGCTCACTGGAGAATTTGTGCTGTCAGTGGGTGGACTAAAGACTTGTCCTGTTGTACTTACAGGGTTGGCAGCGCGACTGTGACTCCTCTGGTGTTACAAACGTATGGCCACGGTAATCACTTTCCATCAGGTGGACCGTGTGCTTGTCTGCCATCTAAGTGGTACATAAAAAAACGCAGAATTGTAAACGGCCTTATATGCTTACAAAGCATCGATTGAATCGTGACATTCGTGAGTGATCATTTCCTCTGGTAAAGCACTATTTGTCAGTTATATAATAAGCAAGAGAATACTTCAACTTGTCAGCTGTTAATTGTATTCATTTGACTAGCCGTGAAGATTGTGTGATGGCTGTCACTGGCACAGGGAATTAATGTTTACATTATATTAATTTAATTACGACATCGGCATCCGTAAGTTGATATAGTTTTTAGGGTTCCGTACTCAAGGGTTAAAAAGGAATCTTATCACCGCAGAAGACAGAATATGATTATCTTATTACTAAGAGTTTATTATCGGTCTGTATGTCAACCTGTCACCAGGTAGGTACGTCTTTTTTTATTGTGAGCAAAGTCCTCACGGATACCTCCACCCCCGGAGCCGGTGGGGGAGGTTATGTCAAATTTGAACCATCTTAAACACAAGTCGACTTTGTAGGCAGGCATACCTCGCGCCCCGGACTGCCCAGGACCGTCTTTCCTGAAGCGGCTCTCTTTGGGTGTGGGGTTCGGGCATCATCGTACGCTACGGCCCCGGTCTGCTTCTGCTAGAGTGACAGGTGGCTTCACCCGTCACCCCCAGGCCCCCGCTCATGGGAAACGGAGTACATTTTACGAACTCTGACGCCCGAGTCGCCGGTACTCTCATGTATCGTGATAGCTATGCATTTGAAATTTTCACACATGATATATTTCTATTGCCGCTATAACAACAAATTTTAAAAACAGAATGGTACGAAATCCTTCGGGTGCAAGTTCGACTCGCACTTGGCCTGCTCGTACTCACACTTCAATATATCCTTTGGAATAAGTAAAAACATTTATTTTATTATTTGGTTCTCAATTTTCAATTCCACGTCAGGGTGAATCCACATTTGGTTCTCAATTTTTAATTCCACGTCGGGGTGAATCCACATTTGGTTCTCAATTTTCAATTCCACGTCAGGGTGAATCCACATTTGGTTCTCAATTTTTAATTCCACGTCAGGGTGAATCCACATTTGGTTCTCAATTTTCAATTCCACGTCAGGGTGAATCCACATTTGGTTCTCAATTTTTAATTCCACGTCAGGGTGAATTAAAAAAAAGTCGTATAATTTCTCTGTTGGGCTTTCTGTTGTGCTCTAACTGCAATACTTCATCACCAATATGCGTTATGAAGGTCAGATGGGAATTACTTCACGGGAAATATCAAAGAACAGCTAAACCCACAGTTAGATTGAAAACGCTGACCCCACACTGTGAAGTGAAAGCTTCGGATGCTACTGGGATTTGAAAAAAAATAGGATGAGAAAGACGAAGAAATAATTTCTATTCGGCAGCCCGCCTATTCCACAACCGTAAATTATTAAAATAAAAGACTTTTTAAGTCAGGAAATCAGAGTTCTAAAGTTAGTAGTGCACAAAAAAACATTTCTCTAACGTTTACGAATGGTCACGATTGCAATAGGTAATATGTACCTACTTTTTATGTAATTTCCATGGAAGATCGTTATAATATTCTTAATTTTTAAATAATTATAAACCTCAAACTACCTATTATGTCTACCAATACTCATTTGCCTATTGTACAGTTACTTAACGACAAAAGTCAATTAACACTTAAACACTTAAATATTATCAAACATTTTTTACTAATTTTTTTGTTAATATATTGATGAAGGTTTGAGTAGGTTTATGACCTCTAGAGGACAAGTTAATATATTTCATATTGTGTTTATTATTTTATAAAAGGTTTCTCCTAAAGTGATTATAAAATTAAAATTTGTTATTCTATTTTGTCTTGCACTGTACCTGCGTATAACATTGTACGTAAGAAATTGACATGACACGAAGGATTAGGCGCACAATGCCACATTTTCAAAATAAAATGCTGTAGCAAAATGACACATTCGCAAAATGCCCTTTCTCAATATGCCACACTAGCAAAAGGCCACATTAGCAAAACACCACACTAGCAGAATGCCACACTATCAAAATGCCACATTATCAAAATGATACATTCTCAAATGATAATTATAAGTTTAATATAATAATGTACTTTAGTGACAATAAAAGAGTGATTTTTGGGATATCCACTTATTGCAAGTAGGTAGGCCCATGATTTATAAATAAAACAAATCGTTTTTTTTATCAGTATTTATATGGATCATTATTCATTTTATTTTAACATAAAATAAATTGAAAATGTAATCTTAAATATCAGATGTTGTTAAGAATAAGAATCATACTACAATAAATTACAAAAATTATAACTTTTCAAAAAGTTTGCGAACCCCGTTAAGGGGTCGTTGTTCCCACCATTTCTGACAGATTTCCCCTTGGACCCCTGCCCCCTCAACCTAACCCTTTTCAAGTTATAAGGATTTAAAGATTTTTTTGAAAAAAGTCCGATTTCTTGTCTATTGGATGTCTTTACTTTTTTGATTCTGCCGGAACTTATGAAATAAAGATTGTTGATATATATTATCTAGGTGGCGTTATTCATGAAAATGCGTATGGCATATTGCGAAAATGGCATTTTACGAAAATGACATTTTGCTAATGTGACATTTTGCGATGTGGCGTTTTCAGAATATGACATTTTGAGAATGTGTCATTTTGCGAAATTATTATGTGTCATTTTGAGAATGTGGCATTGTGCGCCTAATCCGACACGAATACAGTAGGTATAGAGAAGTTAAATAATCACATTAGTAATTAAAATTAATGTACCTTCTTAAGTTTACGTATAATTATTCCTGTATGCAAATCGTGAGGTGTAAAGTGCGTACATCGTATTGCATATAAATTTACATTAGAATAAGAGAAAAAAATAAGTTTATAATTAAAACCCGACTACTAAAAATCACGCTCTAAAAAGTATTAAACAAGAAAATATCAAGGATATCCGTGGTCGTATGCCACTTTGCCCTAGAATGTATTGTTTTGTTAGACTAAGTCACAGATAACATAATACTAAAGTAAATAAGTTAACATTTTAACGCTTCCTATGAATTTTGATCGGGAGATCTACAACAGTACCTACTTACGACGGTCTTAAATTCTTAATGTACCAATTATTATTTTTTACGTGTGAAAATTCCCCACAAACCTACCCGCCGGAGCCGGTGGGAGAGGTTATGTCGGACTCGAACCGACTAAAATGCACGACGCCTGTGGGTCATTATTGGTTGCCGAAGATGAGGTTGACATGCATATCCCTCGCACCCCGACAGACCCAGGGCCATCTCTCTTGATCTGGCCTTCATCGCGTGTGGGGACCACGGAGTTTACAACTTGTACCCGGAAACGGGGAGATGAGCAACGTGTGCCGCCGCAGCCCTTCATTGGCTTCGCCGTAGTCGAGTAAAAATTGTTAACAAAGTATTCATATTCCAGTGTGGATGAAGTCACGGGCAGTGGCTACTTATTTAATAAACCTATATTTATGACATAATTTAAGCACTCTACGTAGTTTATTAAATTAGTTATTACCCGTACAATAGTAAGTGTAAGTAGCCATTTCGGCTACTTCTGTAAAGGTTAAGCACCTATCTTCACTTTTCGACTAGATTAAATTGAAGAGTCTATTGATATTAATAAAAGAACAACATTTAGCTACTTACTTTTTTTTAGTAAAGACATTGAATAATATTAATTATTAAAATCGTGTATTTTAGGTACATGTTTTTTTATTTATAAACTATCTCTAAATTCATATTTATATAATGTTTCGGGACTTTTCGCTATTAAATCATGGAACTTCGTGAACGTAGGTAAAAATAGTAAGTTTCATTTTGTAATCCCGAAAAGTCTCTAACCATTATATAATTAGGAATGTTTGAATGTGGAAAACTCTGAAACGACAAGACCGATTTTGATGAGTCTGGCGGATGGCTAATGTTATAAGCCATAACTTGAGCAAATAGCTTTTTTTGAAAAAATCTCTCCTCACCAAACATTTAAGGTAGAGAAGTCTGACTCACTATGAGGATGATGATACTCGTACAAGTTCCCCTTTTTCATTCTTCCGTGTGAATCACTGCCGGCCTTTAGGGTTGTTATGTTTTTTTATACTTTGTGTGGGGTCTCATAACCACCCCGTATAAGACCCCCCTACGTGTAAGATGACCTTTTATAACAGGTTTGCAAGTAGGCTCATTATCAGTGACAATAAAAATCTGAAACGACTTCATGCTTAAGGCTTATTGACATTAATAAGATTTAATTAGATGTAAGTCGGACATTGTCAGTACATAAACACTGAGTTAACGGTTGTTAATTCTAGTTGTAAAATATGTTAAATACATTTTTATGTGCTGTTAGGGTGTGATCACATTTAGCGAAATAAGATCAAGAATAGTAAACTATATTGCTATTAGTATAATAAGCGTGGAAAATTATTTGGAAGCTGTTATGAATTTATAACCACACCTTTATCCCCGGAGGGTTAGGCAGAGGCGAATTAACACCCACATTTCACCAATCATTAAATTCGGTCCCACGTAATAGGGGGTGAGTCTATTGCCGTCTTCCGGGCACTATTGTTGACTCCAGCCATTCATTTGAGACTGAGTCTGGGCTGTATGTATATATCTGTATGATATTAAACACCCTTATTCCTTAGTCGCCTTGTACGACACTACATGGAAAGAGAAGGGGTGGTCCAAATTCTACTCCGCGGGGAATCACGCGGCTTTATTTTAAGATTCAGTCCAAAAATTAACTGCACCCTGCTTAAACGTGAGAGGTGCAGTCCAGCCCCCTAGACAAGTGGTAATTAATAAGCCTGCGTATTATAGTATAGAATGACTAATGTTCGTACGTACGTTTGTAGCTGATGACTGTCATATACGTCAAATCCCGTACATTTGTCTTGTCATATCTAGGAGGGCAGAAGATATGGAAAATACAGGACACTATTTCAGATGTTGTTGTAACATAATGGGTAGAAATTGGAATAGTAATAAGAAAATGTTCGATAACAATTATTGTATTATTTATCTTGACAAATTTTTTTTTTTTAATACCACTTAGTTGGCAGACAAGCACACGGTCCACCTGATGGGAAGTGGTTACCGTGGCCTATGGACGTATGCAACACCAGGGGTGTCACACTCGCGCTGCCGACCATGAAGAAACGTTCTGATGCCCCTCTTGAAGAACCCCATATTGTAAGCGCTTGGGAAAACCGCAGCTGGGAGGTCAAATCAAATCAAATCATCTTTATTTCAAAGAACATGGTTACAACATCAGGTTTTATAATTTTCACAAGTACAGCACATTCTGCCGTGTGGCGTTGAAATAATAATACCTATTGAGGGATACAAGTCAAACTAATTTCGCTGTCGTTAGGACTTCAGCCAGTCATATTAAAACAAAATTCACAATGTCAGAGCAAAAATAATAATAATAAAAAAAAAAAAAAGAATGGATCAGTGAAACTTTAAATAAAATGCAAAATAAATTAAATTAAAATAAAATGAGATAAAACAGCTAATTGTTGGATAATCAATTTGAAAGAATTCCATTAAAAATTAAATTTAATCAATCAATAAAAAATTAAAAATAAATAAATAAGATGAAATTACAATAAAATACCCAATGTCGAAATAAAAATTTGAAAATTCAATTAATTAATTAATCATTCACTCTTAGCTGCTATTTCATCTCTTAAATATTCGTCTACCGCGTAGTAGCCCTTTTCGCTTAGGATTCCATACAGTTTCCTGCGGAATGGGGCTCCTTTGAGTTCTTTTAACCAGTCTGGTAGATGGTTATACAATGTTATGCACATATTAAACGAGTTTCTTTTGCACAACTCTAAGGTCACCTTTGGGATGTGCAATCTATTCCTATGCCTTGTTCGGCTGTTTGGCATGTCTCCCAATTTAATAAACAGGTGTGAATGTTTTTTCACAAAAATGCACATCTCCAGTATGTATAAACATGGTAGGGGAAGAATTTTATGTCTCTTAAACAGTGGTTTGCAACTAGTTAGCCTATCTACCCCATGCATTGCACGGATGCATTTCTTTTGGGCTACAAATGCCCTATCCGCTTCCACAGAGTTACCCCATATGACAATTCCATAGCGGAGCACCGAGGATACGTATGCATGATACGTTATAACTGCTGTATGTAAATTAACAATTTGTCTAATTCTACTGAGTACGTATACAAAACGGTCAATTTTAGTCAAGATCTTGTTGATGTGCGACTTCCAGTTACAAAACTTGTCCATCGCAAAGCCCAGGAACGTACACTCGTTACAAGTACTGATGATATTGTCCTTGTGTGTGATTTTAAGGTCTGTTACTTTACTCTTATACGTTTGGAATTGCATTATGTTTGTTTTAGACGTATTTATTTTTAAGTTATTAATATCTAACCATGTATTCGCACTGTTTAGAGCTTCTTTTATATTGAATTCAAGATCGTCATTGTTTTTGCCTTTGACAATTAAAGTTGTGTCATCGGCGAAAAGTATACACTCTTGATTTACAGCTTTTGGGAGGTCATTTATATAGAGTAGGAACAGGAGAGGAGAGATCAGACTACCCTGTGGTACACCGTAGCCATTATGCCGATACTCTGATCTGAATTTTTTTTGTTCGTGTTGTTCAATTTGTGTTATTTCAACGCACTGTAATCGATTTTCTAGGTAGCTCTTAATCAAGTCATTGGCGGTTCCTCGTATACCATAGTTGTACAGTTTGGCCAAGAGTGTTTTGTGGCAGACAAAATCAAATGCCTTCGTCATATCAAGAAAAACGCAAGCAATTTTAGATTTAGCGTCAAGGGTCTCTGTGATCTGTTTCACTAATGAGAAGCATGCCAGGGAAGTTGAGCTTGATTTCCTAAATCCGTACTGTCGATCATCGAGTATGTCACATGATGTTATAAAGTTCTCTAGTTTAGAACAGAACACCTTTTCAAAAATCTTTGCTAAAATGGGGACTAGAGTTATAGGTCTGTAGTTGCTGACATTTGTTCTTTCCCCTTTTTTATACAAGGGCTTAACAACAGAGATTTTTAGGCGATCTGGAAACTTTCCCTCTGATAGCGATAGGTTGATAATGTGAGTGAGTGGAACAACTAAACTGGGGGCACACTTTTTTTTTTTTATCATTCCACAGCTTGAGTGTGCGTGGGATGAAGTTTCTTTCATACCGCACAGTGTGTGTATGTGTAGTGTGAGGATTAATTCCCTGCCTATGGCGAGAGGTGCCATGATAGAATGTAGGTACGGGCATCATGTCAAACAATTCATCTGAGCACAAACCATTGTATAGGCGGTAGAACACACAAAGTGAGGCAAAATCCCTCCTAAGGCTGAGAGGTTCCACTCTACCCGTGAGTATGGGATTGTCAACCAGCCTCAATGCCCGTCTTTGCAACGAGTCGAAGGGGTGAAGCTGGTATGCAGGTGCTCCAGCAAAAAGGTGACTGCAGTACTCCATGTGAGGCCGGACCTGTGCTTTATAAAGAAGGAGTTACTGCCCCGCAGTGAAGTACTGCTTCGCCGTGTTGAGCACTCCGGGTTTTCTTGATGCCAACTTAACCTTGTCCTGCATGTTTATAAGACATGCCTGGTATCCCAGAAAGGTTAGGCAGATAAATAAACTCACATAGTCCAAATCTAATCTCTGTATTTGGTGCCACATAACAGTAGACTTGTTTTGTGTTTGTAGGAGGTAGGGCACTACGGTATTTCCATCTAATTGAGCAGTCCGACTGGGGAGTACCACCGCCCTACAGAATATCGCGGCCATAATAACCTCGTGTACACAACACTCCCGGCAGTGAGTAGGGTAGCCAGAGCTCACTGGAGGGTTTTCGTACTGTTAGTGGAAAGGTGGAAAGAAAGAAAGCTTGTCCTGCTATGTCTTCGACACTAACGGCACAGAAACTCTCAATGCTTGCAGGGTTGGCAGCGTGAGTGTGAGTCGCTTGGTTTTTCACGCATCCTTAGGCCACGGTGACCACTTTCCATCAAGTGGGCCGTGAGCTTGTCTGCCGCCTAAGTGGTATAAAAAAATGTTTATAATAAAACCAACTCCAACTGTTAAATTCTTAGGTTCTTGAACTGCTATTTCCCGTAGTTATTTGCCATTTTTATGGTGGTAGAAACTTGTCCACCACCCAACCACACGGTTTTCCTTACATCTTGACCTCTTCATACTCTTTATCTAATATCCAGAGTATACATATACACATACTTAATGGTTCAATAGCATTTCTTTCTTTTTTCTTTTACATATTTTTATCTTTTACGTATTATTGCGTCGATTCAATTTCATTACGAGTCATGAAGTAATAATTTTCAAATATTAACTGAACTGTTAACCTGCATATACCTACCAATATAAATAAAAAAATTACGAAATATGTGTCGTGACATAATTATTATGCATAAAAACAAAAGTGTAGAAATTGTTCAGCACTAATGTGCCGCCTTTCTTTCCCCTATCGTTCGCCACGGTCTGCTGCACGTATAAGTTGATTTCATGGTCAATATCATATTCTATATGTGGCTCATAGGTAAGGCACTAGCCAATATTAAATATCTGATACTACCACAGGATAAGTTGACCAAGTACAAAATAAATAATATTAATAAAGAGGAAAGATTTGTTTGTTTCTAGTGATTAAACTGAACAATTATCATCAGACTGATACGTTATTATTGAGTGATATAGATTACATTGTATCCAGCTATTACCACGGGATCGGGACTTACGCGGTAGAAAGTGCGAAGAGATACCTACCGACAACCGTCATTTAATATCTATTAATAGATATTAACTAGATTAGACTGACAAGCCAACTCCAACTGTGTTTGGAATGGCGGAAAAGATGACGTAGATGATGCAACAAATAGTATTATGGTACTTTAGGTTAACTTTTTTACTACCAATTATACAGATATCTACTAAAATAATAATATTAAATAAATCAACTATTTTAATTAATAAAATATGTACGAAATGTATGATATAATTGAATGAAACACTAACTATTTAAATTGATTATGATTGGTAAAATTGAATTAGTTCGCAATAAGATTGCGAGCTCGAATCGCGTCTGAACTGATTCAATTTTTTCTATCTTAATCAATATGACATAATTATGCACAAAAACAAAAGTGTAGAAACTGTTCAGCACTAATGTGCCTTCGTTTCTCCTATCGCTCGCCAAGGTCGGGTGCATATAAGTTCATTTCGTAATACACCCGCTCAGGCACGAAGTTCGGCGACTCTGCGTCTAGCAATACCTAATCTGTACACTTTAGAAAACGCGTTTGTCCCGCCGCTGTTGAAGAGGCGATTATATTATCTGCAATTATTATATTCTATAATAACTAGGATAAATACACTAGAGATAAGAGGATGTATAGCTTAATAATTTGTGATAGGATTCTTAGGTATCGCATTTTTTATATTTTTATGTTCTGATTGTTTGTACTATATTACGTGCCTATTGCACGTAACTGTATACATTTTCACATGAGTTGGAGTGTATTGAAATCTAGTAAATATTCACTGTAAGAGATTAGGTTCTGCAGGCAAGTATAGCTGGTAAGCAGGCCTATCCACTCAAACTCAGTCCACAAGAGTTTGCGAAGAAAGAAGAAGATATTTTTATGCAAATTGCACGTGGTTCTTGCAAATGGATCTCTTACTTTTTGAATGACAGAACCCTATGAGTGCTTCTTACGTTGTCGCTATAATATTCTTATATTTGTACGAGTATCATTGAACTCGAAAGATTAACAGTTATTATCGCTATTGGCAGTCGGTGGGACAGCAGCCTAAGAGTGCCTACTTATACTATTTGGTAATTAAGGTCGATGATATAACTTATAACTTTGTGGTATTCCAGTTATTTATTATGGTAATTTATTTCTCGATGCAATTTTCTAATTAAATGAAGCCAGGTCAAGTGTTAAAATTGAGAATTTCTCGTATCTTGTGTCGTTTTCTTGAATTATTTACTATCAAAAGATGTGGAATAATACAAAATATGAATACATAATATGCACGGTAAGTGGCAGAAATGTTAAGAAATACTTGTGAGGTTAGTCTAAGGATGGGTGACCAGTCTTACTACGTCGAGACTTATACGTGAATCGGAGAGCATGTTAAGTTGTTATGGGTTCCAGTTACTATATGAATATATTTAAAAATATTTGATGTTATTCCGTTGCGTAGGGAGTTTGAAAGCCAGCCCATCTTAGTCTTAGCCCAATAAAGGTTTAGAAGTTGCATATCAACCTCCTGATGTTCCTTCCTTCCTCCCATCAACAGATAACGTACCTTTTGAATAAAATTTTAAAGCATTTAGTATGCTAACTATTCAAATTGATTAAGATAGAAAAAAATTAAGCGCTCCAGGCGGGATACGAACCCGCGATCTTTGCCTTACATGAGAAACGCTCTGACTACTAAGCCACCGAACCTTCACCTGAAACCACCAAATATCTTCTGTACATATATCCGTCTTACGGCGATGGTGGGAGCATCGACCGATATCCGTACGAACTATCGGAATCAAAGAATGATGTTGCAAACATTTTTAAACTTTGATATTTCCGCCGATTTTGATTTTGCCGCGTGGTTTCCGGCAGAGTAGAATTAGGACCGACCCATCTCTTACCATGCGGTGGCGTACAAGGCGACTATAGGATAGGGCTGTTTAACATCAGACAGATATATACAGCTCAGACTTAGCCTCAGATGCATGGCTCGAGTCAACAATAGTGCCCGGAATAGAGCCTGTTGCTCACCCTCTATTACGTGGGACCGAATTATTGGTGAAATGTGGGTGTTAATTCACCTCTGCCTAACTCTCCAGAGGAGCTAGGACACGGCGGTATTACCGCCCAATTGAGCAGTCCGACTGGGGAAGTACCGCCGCCCTACTGAATACCGCGGCTATAATAACTTCGTGTTGTGTTCCCAGCGGTGAGTAGAGTAGCCAGAGCTCACTGGAGAATTTGTGCTGTCAGTGGGAAGACTAAAGGCTTGTCCTGCTTTGTCTTCTACACAGACGGCACAGTAACTCTGAACTTACCGGGTTGGCAGCGCGACTCTGACTCCTCTGGTGTTACAAACGTCCATAGGCCACGGTAACCACTTTCCATCAGGTGGGCCGTGTGCTTGTCTGCCACCTAAGTGGTATAAAAAAAAAAGATAAAGGGGTGATTATATGTATGTATAATTTTTGATGATTCCGCTTAAACTATTGAATGAAATTTTTAAGGATTTAGTATGCTAACTATTTTTAGTATCCCGAAACAGCAGTTAGTATTTACGAATTGCTATAAGCAAAAGATAAATAATTTAGCAATTAATATATGTAATTATTTCTACATTACAAGCCCGATGATTATTGCAGTTTCAAAATGAACAATAATTTTGTAATTCAAAAGCGTGCAGTCCATTTAAAAAATTAAGTGCATATTTCTCCACGATATGTACTAACAAAATATTAACTTAAATTTTGATGGCTGACAGTTGCGATGAACTCAAATGAATAATTAATGTACAGGTGCGCTAAATCTAATGACTCATGGTTCGTTGTAAAAGCTACCTTAGTCCGATTGACCAACCGTACCATGAATGCGAGCGTTCATATTAGGCACCATTAAGTTAGTTTTAAGCATGTTAAACCTCCTGCCATATGTCTTAGACCCAGCCCTAGCCGCGAGAGAAACATGGCCTTCTTGTCGTCTATGACAGGCAGGTCCTCCGTCATCCACCGCCGTAGTAGGTACCCTGGGCTATCCTCAACAGACATCAAAAAAACACGTACTGCGTACATTATACTAAGAATATTTTGGATCGAAGCCGCGTTGTACCCGGCAGAGTAGAATTTGGGCCACCCCATCTCTTCCCAGGCGGTGTCATACAAGGCGACTAAGTGATAGGGCTGTTTAACATCAGACAGATATATACAGCTCAGACTCAGGCACAGATACAAGGCTCGAGTCAACAATAAATAAAATAGTGCCCGGAAGACGGCAATAGGCTCACCCCCGAAAACAATGATTGGTGAAATGTGAGTGTTAATTCACCTCTGCCTAATCCTTCGGTGATAAAGGAGTGATTATATGTATGTAGTTTCAAATCGAATCTGTTCATACAGGGTCGGTAGCACGGGTGTGACTCCCCTGGTGTTGCACACATTCATATGTGACGGTAACTACTTTCCTTGCTTGTTTACCAACTAAGTTTAAAACAAATGTATGTATGTATATTTTGTGTCCGCAACACATTGCAGGAGATATGCGCCTGTGATTAAAATTCGCTGCCACAGAAATCATTCCCAAGGAGTTCTTTTCTGTAGGAAACCATGGTAGAAACGCACTGATCGGTACGCACTGTGCGGTATGAAAGAAACTTCATCCCACGCACACTCAAGTTGTGGAATGAACTCCCTGCTGCGGTCTTCCCATGTGCCTACAATATGGGGTTCTTTAAAAGGGGCATTAGGAGGTTTCTTCAGGGTCGGCAGCGCGAGTGTGACGCTCCTGGTGTTGCACGAGTCCATAGGCCACGGTAACCACTTCCCAACAGGTGGGCCGTGTGCTTGTCTGCCACCTAAGTGGTATAAAAAAAAATCCTAGGATAAATAATCAGAGATAATAATCCTCCTTTCTAAGATACGTGTGAGTTAAACTAGAACTATATTAATAAGATATAATATGTTTTATTACCTTACTCATAAGTTAAACCTACTTACTTCGTTCATGTTGGCTCACTACAAATATCTTTATTTGGTAGAATAGGTCAAACATATAAGCTTTAAAATATTTATAAACGACAAACATTGTAATGTAAAGTTACAACCCATTTAAATACCTGACTGTGTATTTTCTACTTCTAAAAAATAATAAATTAATTGTAACATATTATTTTGAAAATATAATATCCATGTAATGCGTAGGGATGAAAGTAATGTCGCAAGGAAGGCACTAACTATAGAAGTGGATGGCTACAAGGGGAGAGGGAGACCTAAAATGAGTTGGATGAACTTTGTGAAATATGATATGGTTAAGAAGGGATGTTGAGATGACTGCAACTAGAGATGTATGGAAAAAGAACACATGTTGCGCCGACCCCAAATAAACTTGAGATAAAGGCAGAAAGACACCTACTTTTATTTGTAACTAGAAACAGTTAAGTTTGGAAGATATACGAAACTTCACGCTTGTAACTTTGGAAATTACGGCCTTTTATAAAACGGTCCACCTCTTATAATTATCCCTTAAGATGACAAAATGTTTAGTTTTAAGGTTTATTTGTAGTTTAGTCGTTACAATTCATCAATGAGTATAAACAAGAAACAATATCCTTAAGTACAGCCAGCGTCTGATCGATTTTGACTAGCATAGTAATCAAAATACATACGTATAATCACGCCTTCATCCCCGGAGGGTTAGGCAGAGGTGAATTAACACCCAGATTTCACCAATAATTGTATTCGGTCCCACGTAATAGGGGGTGAGCCTATTGCCGTATTCCAGGCAATATTGTTGACTCGAGCCATGCATCTGAGGCTGAGTCTGGGCTGTATATATCTATCTGATGTTATACAGCCATATTCCTTAATCGCCTTGGACTACACCGCATGGGAAGAGATGGGGTGGCCTACTTCTTCTATCTTCTTCTTCTTCTACTTTGCTGGAAACCACGCGCAAAATAATAATATTACCAAAATTTCAATTTTAGATTTGCTGTCAGGTTTATTTTTTATACTACTGGTGGCAGAGAAGCACACGGCCCACCTGATGGAAAGTGGTTACCGTGGCTTATGGATGTTTGTAACACCAGAGGAGTCACAGTCGCGCTGCCAACCCTGTAAATACAGAGTTTCTGTGCCGTCAGTGTAGAAGACAAAGCAGAACAAGCCTTTAGTCTTCCCACTTACAGCACAAATTCTCCAGTGAGCTCTGTCTACCCTACTCATCGCTGGGAACACAACACGAAGTTATTATAGCCGCGGTATTCTGTAGGGCGGAGGTACTTCCCCAGTCGGACTGCTCAATTGGGCGGAAAAACCGCCGTGTCCTACTTCCTAAAATAGTTGTAAGCATCCATTGTGGTCAAAACATCTTAGCAATCAATTCTCCATAATAATGTAAGATAATAGTGTTCATATTGATATGTGCTAACAAATAATGTTAAAAGTAAGCTAGTAATGTTCAAAATTATCTTTACACAATGTCATTTAATCACATTTTGTATCCTTGCATGCTGACTGTACGAGTACAATATTTGACCAACACTTGAAACGGAATATTTGCCGTCGTTTTTATTTATTTTGAATTGCCAATAATTCTGGTGTCTGTACCTATATGGTATTGACCATGACAGTCTGACCGGAGTTTTAAACTTATAGAATAATATTTACACAGTAAATTGTTGGAACCACTAGCCTTTCAACATGGTGTAACTAGACTATTTTTACGTGCGAATATCCATGGATACCACCTTCCTCCCACCGCAGCCGGTGGGAGAGGTTATGTCAGGCTCGAACCGACTAAAACGCACGGCGCCTGTTGGTAGTTTTTTGGTTGCCGAAGGTGATATTGACAGGCATATCCCTCGCACACCGGCCGACTCAGGACTATCTCTCTCGATCTGGCCCTCCTTGGGTTGATGTTAGATTGTGATGTAATTGAAAATGTGTACTTGGTGTTTCAATACAACAATCCTTAAAGGATTTTATCTGTTTGCCTGAAGAGCTTTATGTTGCGAAACGATACCTAGCCATTGCGGTTTTGAGATTACTCAGCTCTGAAATTGTGTTCCAGTTTTCATATTGTATATCTGACAACTTTTGTATTTCCTATTATGTCTAGGTATTTACAAGTAAGTATTTAATATATTCATATACAATCACCGCTCTGCCATACGTCCCAAAATGTAGGTTATATGCAAGAAGGTAGACTTGCTTTGTTACTGTTTCTTTATTTTACTGACTGCTTTGTGAGGAAATTTCCAAATATAGTAATTTTTAACTTATGTAATTGTTCCACGCGATGTGACATGTGGCAGTCTTTGAACAGCTTGGTGACTGAGATGCAAGCAGGACACAACGGAGTAAGACACGTCAAACTTAACCTATGCAGGACAACGCACAGTCGTACGTCGTGTACTTTCTGTACGTATTGCGTCAAATCTTTTTTACATATCCACTCAATAAATAGTCCGAGTTTTACGTCTGTTGTATCTAGCTTGCGTCATTCCTGGTCCTTTAAAACTTTACCCATTGCAACACAGTCGCATATAAATCCAGGAATAGTTCCATAAAATAAACGTATTTGTTTTTTATACTACTTAGGTGGCATACAAGCACCCGGCCCATCTGATGGGAAGTGGTTACCGTGACCTATGGACGAATGCAACATCAGAGGAGTTACACTCATGCTGCCGACCCTTTCTTTTTTTTTATACGTGCGCAAAATCCCCTCAAATACCCCCCCACCGGAGCCGGTGGCAGAGGTTATGTCGGACTCGAACCGATCAAAACGCACGCCGCCTGTGGGTCGTTTTTGGTTGCCGAAGGTGAGGTTAACAGGCATATCCCTCGCACCCCGGCCGCCATAGGGCCATCTCCCTCGATCTGGCCCTTTACTCGGGTGTGGGGACCACAGTGTCCCCGACTCCTGGCGACCCAGGAAATGGGAGGGGCGCGAGGCATGCCCCCGCCGCGGCCTGCTTCTGCCAGGGTGGCAGGCGGCTCCACCCGTCACACAGTTTCAAAGTTTTCTCATTCTAAATATGCACGATCTATTTTACATTGTAAGTCGTCAACCAGTGAGTACATATAATCAAGGAACCACTCGTTAATCGATGCGATGCTCGATCCTCGTGAAAACAATCAAGCGCACTAACTTACCTGTACCTGATGTTCGCCGTCGTACTAACATTTGACGCATAAATGTTATTGGTCATCTTAACTACGAGAATGAGTTCAATCCGGCTCTTGGTACAAGACGACTTCCAAGCAGTTTCCACATAGCAGCACATACTTGAGCCTTGAAGTAAGTGTCTTCAGTAAATATTGATTTGATTGATTTTTTGCTAATCGTTTTACAAACATTGACACTTTCAACACTGCGTATTTCTAGTTAGAGTAGGACCTTGAGCAGCTTTCGGCAATCATGGTAGATGTCGTAAAGGTCTTCTGATTTGACTTCATCACACATCATTATTAAAACCCCCAACGCAAAATTGAAGAGGTGTTATAACTTTGTTGACTCAAGCTAATATCTTTCATATAGGTACCTGGGCTTTGGTCTGTCTGACCGACGATAAAGCTGTGGTTTCAGGTTCCTTGCACAGTTTATAGCCATCTTCAAATCTGTTCGGTAAGAGTCGTTTGTTAATTTTAAGAATATTGATACTAATATTATGTTACTAAAGTAACATGGTACCTAACCGAAATTGCTATACGATGTCGATGACATACAGTGTGGAGTTCGATTGAATGGACATCTATACCATCAGTTACTTTGTTTATTTTCCATGCACTGTGCTATAATATAAATAGACTTACACCAAATACTTTAAAATTTTATTCAAATTACACTGTTAACATACATACTTATTATCACGCCTTTATCCCCGGAGGGTCAGGCAGACGTCAATTAACACCCACATTTCACCAATCATTGAATTCGGTTCAACGTAAGAGGATGTCAGCCTATTGCAGTCTTCCGGGGAATATTGTTGTATCAAGTCATGCATCAGAGACTGAGTCTGGGCTGTATATATCTGTCTGATGTTAAACAGCCCTATCCCTTAGTCGCCGAGTACGGCACCGCATGGGGAGAGATGGGGTGGACCAAATTCTACTCTGCCTGGAACCACGGGGTAGATAAAGTATCTGAAAATCTTAAATGTCATATTCTGTTGCTTATTACGTAGTACACGATGTACGAGTGCATTGATGTGACATGTTTACCAAAATACAGCTTGTGTAATTATTGAGATTTTTTGGCCTAACTTGACATTATTGGCCACTTGACTTTAAAGCAGCTGCAGAAATGTCACAACTATCACAGAATCAGCATTCTAAGTATGCTTGGGAGATTGGTTGTCAGATCACTAAAGTATTAAGCATGACTGATGATAAATATGCAAGCAGGATTTCGACAGAGATCACCATCGGCGCAGAAGTTGCATAAAATGATGAACAGCCTTTAATGCAAAAGTAAATGTAACAAACTGTATAACCACTACACTTTTTTACAACCATTCGACCAAATTTCAACACATATCAAATTAATCACACGGCCCTGCAAGACAAAACTTTCTCACAAGCACACGTGCATGATGAAATTAATCAGAATGCAACTATTGCAATACACCACGAAATTTGAAAAGGCGATAATAAAATTAGTCCCAATAATACTTTCTCACCGCCTATCCATTGACAATTGTGGGAACTGACGTTTGGCAACACTAATATATTGTCTAAATTGGCAATACTTTCTTATGCTAGTGGCAAGCGTGGGACTTGTTTAAAGTTGACTAATAAATATTATCTGTAGCTTTGCCGAGTACATAGTGTTGTTACTGAAGAACTAATACATACATACATACATATAATCACGCCTTTTAGGCAGAGGTAAATTAATTTCATGTCATTTCATCAATCATTAAATTCGGTCCCACATAATAAGGGGGTGATTGCTGTATTCCGGGCACTATTGTTGACTCAAGCCATGTATCTGAGGCTAAATCTACGCTGTATATATCTGTCTGAGCTTAAACAGGTATATCCCTTAGTCGTCTTGTACGATACCGCATGGGACGAAATGGGGTGGCTCAAATTCTATTCTGCCGGAAACCATGGGGCGACCTAATAACTAGATATTAATAGTAGCCTAATTAATTCTCAAGTGGATACATACATAGGCCATCCTCATCTTCAGAGCTCTCCCCGTACGTACTAACCAAACGTCGATGTTCTCTGTCAAGCGAATGACATCTGCACTCTACAGCCCACTGGCGATTATCTCAGTTCTGTTGATAGGCCAGAAATACCCATGGCATTAAATCCACCTTTGTGCAACAATCATTATGTATTTGTACAAATTTAAATATATAAATAAAAGACAAGATCCTTTGAAGTAGTTATTTGCCCATATACACCTGAAAACTTTTCACAACAACCACTTCATATAGGTAATCAATAACTATATCGCAACTTGTTACTTTGCAACAAATATGATTGTGCGAAATGGTGCAACATTGCCGCTGATATCCGCTGAAACTTCCGATAAGTGATGCATTATGTTTCTGTAATTACCTTAAATTAATTGTACTACCAACAGAATGTATATGGAAGGTTTTTTTACGACGGGAAGGAGGGTACCTACGGGGAAACGGTAATTTAATAGTTAAGGAGTCGGGCTTTTTATTGATAGGTCCCGGTTTCAAATACTGGTCATTATACTACCGATATGACCATACTCCTAGCAGTCCTAACATAAGAAATTTAACTGCTGGAGCGGTTAACGGTAATGCTAGTAATATCAGTTACGTCAGTCGTTAAGCTGAAGGCTACCATAGTGAAGATGTCACTATGATTGTCTTTAATAGTGAACCTCATTTCTGAAACTTTATCTTTGACTTATCATTTTATTTTATTTTATTTTATTTTATTAGGTACAAAAACAGATAACAGATTACATGATTCAATATAACATCTTCAAGTACACTTTTTAAACCTGAAATCCAATTATATTTGTACACAACGTTCAAATGTTAAACAACTTCGCTAAGCCAGTGGTATATACATATGTAAACATACACACAATCAAATTATACCGTAGGTTGGTTGGCTACATTGACACAAATCTTCAACAGAAAAAATATATAAACAAAACAAAACGCTAACATTAAAGATGTTTTTTAAAAGTACTGAAGCTATCAAAGAAGATATCAATTTGAGTACACACCCTATTATATATACTACACATTTTATGGAGTGGGTTATTCTGTGAAACATTGTTTTTGCACAACGGTATAACAAAAAGCTGCGGAATGCGTACAGACCGAGTAGGCACTTTAAAGCTTACGTAGGTGACAAGATTACAATCCAGCAAGCCATTCACGATCCTGTATAGAGTACACAAAACGGGTATTTTACGTCTAATGCCATATTTTGTACACAGAGCCCTGACGAAGCGTTTTTGGATTGCTTCAATTTTATTAATATGAACTGCATATATTGGTGCCCAAACGGAAGCGCAGTATTCAGTAATACTTCTCACTAAGGTACAATACAGGGTGATTAAGGACTCAGCATACTTGAAAGGTTTTGAATTACGCAGCAGAAATGAAAGCATACGATTAGCTTTGCTGCAGATGTGCTCATAATGTGCCCTGAAAGACATTTCAGTGTCAAAAATTATACCTAGGTCACGTACCATTTTAACTCGGTTAATAATAATTCCTTTAATATTATAGTTGTAAATAAATACATCACTACTAATCTACTGAGGTGAAGTCAAATTGGCGTAACCAATCAAAAACAATCAAGAAACTTTTTCACATTGTGTAGGCATGGCCGCCTGATATATTATGCTTCTGTCAGTTCTACCACAGATTACCTAAATAGTTGGCTCTACGCTCGGCTGCTTCATTGACAAATAGAAAAATAATCACTTGCGTTATATGGTGTCATTAATCATTGTTATCTTCACGTGGTTCCACACGCGTAGTCAGTTATCATATCATGCGAAAAGTTAATCGACCCAAACAGATCTTAATTGTTTATCAAGATTTTATCATTTGATATTATAGTTTAAAGCTTGTTTTGGTGGTTATGTTATGGAGGTCACATGGTAGGTAGTCGCTTCACAGAAAATATCGAAGTTCAGCCGTATCTTAAATAGATTAGACAGCCGATCCCAACTGAGTTAGGAAAATACCCAGAGAATAATGATGACTATTTAAAGATCTTTTATCGTTTCTATTGGGACTTATTTTGTGTTATTATATTTTTATGCGTAATTTTTAGTCAGCCTCTGTGGCCTCTGACGCAGGGAACGCATCCCGCTCTCGTCGCATTCGTCTAGGTGTGTCTCAAAGAGCACGGTAAATCGTCGGTCCCGGTTACCCGTTTGTCCCGGTTAGAGCCCACCACAGTTCGACAAATCTGAACTTCGATATATGTATACCAATTGCTCGTGGAGGTCAGATAGCAATCGTTTCTCGAAAATACAGAAGTTCACCTGCATCACAATTGACTGACCCCAACTGAGTTGACATAAAGTTTAGAGAATGAATTTTTTTTACACTAATCTCCACCTTACGACGCCATATCAGCACGTCTAGTAGAGAATCGAACCTACAACCTCTGTTATGGTAGTCGGACTCTCTACCCCCACATCTCTAAATCTAGATTAATATCAACAAATCTGTGTCCGTGTCATCTTGTAAATAAGGAGAAGCCCATCATAACTTTCTCTCTTACGAGATTATTATCTCTAGAAGTACAACGTCTATAATAAATATTGGCAAAATAGCCTCTTAAGTGTAATAAGAAGGTCAATAGTACATTAACCGCTTCATTGTAGTATGCTCTCTTATGCAATATAGCATCATACGTAATTGAAATATTATCTATTCAGGTACCCATTTCATTGCGCGCATTGGGAAGGTTAGGGTTGTCGCATACTTTCGTTACAAAGAACATTATTCAATTGAGGATCTTCTCGTTTTTCCTAAAAGTTGATATGTATAATACCCACTTGGCGTAAAGTAGATATATCTCAGCCTTTGGGGATTATGGGTAAAAATGCTATAAATAAAATGGCTTCCTAAGGTTGCTACTATTATCCCAAGTTTACACGGAGTCTTATAACTTCATATCTGGCAACCATCCTTTTGTTATATATCCTGTTATACTTGTAACTTTCTCCATCCAACTAATATTGTAGATGTAAAATTTTGTGAAGATGATTAGATGTTTGGATGTTTGGATGTTAGCTGTTCTATCACGCTTTAACGGCAGAATGGATCTGGCACATTGATAGATTACAGTCAAGAATAACATATAAGCGGGAATAGGTTCCCATGGAGTGGGAACGGGAACAAAGTTCCGTGAATTAAATTCTAAAATTCTATTATAAATGCCGTCTTTAGCTTACCTAAGTCTTACTTACCCATCAGCACTTAAGTCAGTATGCTGTTTTAAATCATACTAAACTAACAAACAAGATATTGATCGCTTCGGACAGCCCTATCGAAACAGGTACCTATCAACGTTAGAACGATCTCACATGCCGTACGCTGTGTATATATTGACCCACTGACTCCATACAATACAAGATGACAAATGTTAAACACTGGGTTTTCTTTCCAAATCTTTTTTTTTTTTCAATTCAATTCGTTTATTTTTGCCAGTAGTAAACGATTTATGAACAGTTTTTTCTATTAATTGCTTTTAGGCTGACGGCCTCTGTGGCGTAGCGGTAAAACATATGGCAACTGCGCAGGTGCGGGTTCGATTCCTGATTTTTTTTGCATGAATATGAATATTTGCATTGGTCTGGGTGTTTCTGTGTATAATATGTATGAATCTACTAAATGAAGTATCTAATTACGTTTATCCGCATTCTATATTCCATAACACAAACTACATAGTTAAGCTATGCTTGTGTTTCCTTCTTATAGCCCTACAGTCCCGGGTCCTTTAAGCGGGGCCTGAAAAAGCATCTGATGAGGCCGCCAAGCTGAGTGTCACCATTGTAACATTACTTAGTTTCTGTATTGGTAACCCTCTTTCCTGAAACTTTGCCTTTAGCTTACCATCAAGCGAGGTAAAGTCAAGTTGGCGTGTCCTAGATAAAAAAAAATGCTTACCATGGTTCTGGATAGCGTTGTGTAGAATGTTGTAGAATATTTATAGAATATTTAGGTCAGTATCACGTCTAAATCATTATCATGCTTCATTTGCTTTAATTATATAAGATGTGTGTAATAGTATACGTGTATTGAGCTTCATTCCGTCCGTTGCGTGAGAACACACACTTTGAATGGTGATGTGGGTGACGAACACTACGAATAGGACCAAATGTTTTGATTTTTTTTTATACCACTTAGTTGGCAGACAAGCACACGGCCCACCTGATGGGAAGCGGTTACCGTGGCCTATGGACGTATGCAACACCACACTCGCACTCACACTCGCGCTGCCGACCATGAAGAAACCTTCTGATGCCCCTCTTGAAGAACCCCATATTGTAGGCGCTTGGGAAAACCGCAGCAGGGAGGTCATTCCACAGCTTGAGTATATCTTGAGATATCAACTAAGTAGATAGGTACTAACTTATTTAGGTAGAACAAATTCGTGACGCATCTTTTTTGTTTTCACAATTTGGATCATGTGAAGAAATTTATGCAACTGTTATAAATATATCTGAAATACAACTAGGTAAATAAAAAACATAGCTTTTGAGTATTTTGAAAGACATGATTGAATAAATAAATAATAAATAAATAATAAATAAATAATAAATAAATAATAAATAAATAATAAATAAATAATAAATAAATAATAAATAAATAATAAATAAATAATAAATAAATAATAAATAAATAATAAATAAATAATAAATAAATAATAAATAAATAATAAATAAATAATAAATAAATAATAAATAAATAATAAATAAATAATAAATAAATAATAAATAAATAATAAATAAATAATAAATAAATAATAAATAAATAATAAATAAATAATGAATAAATAATAAATAAATAATAAATAAATAATAAATAAATAATAAATAAATAATAAATAAATAATAAATAAATAATAAATAAATATTGTACAACATTCTACACTACGCTATCTAGACCCATAGTAAGCATAGCTTAACTAGCTTGTGTTATGGGATCTAGAATGCAGATAAACGTACTTAGATTATTATTTTTTTGTAAATACATACATATTATACATAGAAACACCCAGACCAATGCAAATATACATATTCATGCATACAAATATTTGCATTAAGCGGGAATCGAACCAGCGCCCCCTGCATAGCAGTCGAATGCTTCTACCACTACGCCACGGAGGTGGCCGAATATCATTATTTCTAACTAGAAGCTCCTAACCACTTTGTTATTTTTGGAAATATTACTTAGTAAATACTAACTTAATGTAATATAACTTAATGTATAAAAATAATGTAATTTATCATTTCTACAGCAAGTACTTTAATAATTTATATATTTCTTACTTTAAAAATGACGGATTTTCATACCGCTCAATTTACACCTTATCAACCCAGAACCCTCCCGAGGAGAGGACCAGATCGAGAGAGATAGCCCTGAGTCGGCCGGGGTGCGAGGGATATGCCTGTTAACCTCACTTGCGGCAACCAAAATCGACCCACAGGCGTCGTGCGTTTTAGTCGGTTCGAGTCCAACATAACCTCCCCACCGGCTCCGGTGGTGGGGGGTATCCGTGGGGATTTCCCGCACGTACAAAAAAACCCAGAATCCTTGCTTTAATATTTCACCTATTTAACCACCTCAAACTAAACTGTTTTATCTATTTAACACCATAGATTTGAGTATTTTTTACATCTCTCGATAACTATTGACAGTTGAAGTCATTCAGACATTTATATAGAACTCGCCCCAGGCACTCAGTTATCGGTCTGCTTGCGCGTACGCATTTAAAATCGTCACATTGGCACGCACTTTCTCATTGATTAGACGCTGAACGAATTCTAACTGCTATCCGATCATATTGAGCTATGTTATGTCACATAATTGACAGTTAACGTTATGTTATATGCACTGGAATTGAACTTAACGAGGTGATAAAGTATTTTTGAATGAGTATGTTTTTAAATCTAGTCATGTGTGGATAGTGATTGGAGAATTAATTGCATCGTTGCTGCACTGGGGCAAGTTCGTGAACTAGCCCTGGTTTGTAGACCGGTCAATGACGTCTTTTTTCTTTAATTGAAAGTATGCTAAGATCAGACTGATATATGTAAATCATAATCGCTGCTATATATTTATAAATACCTACACGTTGTCCGATGGAAACTGAAGAAGTCTTTCAACAGTCATAAATTTCACCATCTATTACGGACCAGGTTTTATGGGCTGTACCTATGTTAATTGTGGGATGGACCTACGTCTAAAAATGGATTAACAATTGCACCTATTGTATTTCACCGGAATTATTAGGTACATCTCTTGTTGTATAATAGGAAGACCGATTCAATCTGTACCAGTACAGGACAGTTTCTCAGTATTAAGTAGGAGGTATTTTGATTCTGAATTACACGTTAATAAAAAAATAAAACAAAAGAACATCGATCCTAGGTATGCTAAGTATTCTGAATTTCTTTTCTTTTCTTTTGAACGCTTTTTCAAGCTTTTTTCTATTTAGTAGTTATTGATAACTTTAGAGTATTGATTAAAATGAGTTCTCCATACTTTTGCTCGTATTTTGACTACTGGACAGACACTATACTAGGTAATATTATAGTCGTTTCGGATAAAAAGATTTTGGACACAGTTTTGATAGCAAAATTAATTTGGCGAAAAAAAATATTTGAACAATTCCCATACATTGTTTCTTTCTCCAGTTCGCTATACAATATATATAAATATACAATATGATTTTTTTTTCTTTTAGCCTAATTAATACTTTCAGACGATTTTGCTATCGAAACTGCCCAAAACCGTTTTAAACGATACGAGCCTAAAATCAGGTTATTTAGAAATACTTTTCACAACGATATGTAAGCAGAATATATTCAGTTTAGGTACATAAAATATTCTATTATAATATACAATTACTTACAAATTTATTTAAAACTATGCTAACTATACAATATATGCAAAAATGGAATAGAGAAAAAGAGGGAGACTGTAATTTTAGGCATCGAAAAATTACTCCCCATCGATCTCTACTGGTACCGTGCCTAAGAGGCTGGCGGCATTACCACGCTGAATGGCGATGCCAATTCTTTGAGCGAGGTAAAGGCCAGCCTTATGGTCACGGGAAGCGTCGATTAGTCGCTTCGCTATTTCTTTGAATAGCGCGCGCGCACTTGGACCCCACGGACCCAACGTTTCGACTTTAAACTTTAAACGTTTCGCCAGTTAAATTGGTATATTTGCGCCGTTTGAGAGTCTCCGCTGATGCAGCAGCAGCGCATGCGCAGTCCATCGTACTTGGAAGATGGGAAGGCGCCAGGGTGTCGACGCAAGTTGTATCCCACACCAAAGGCCTACCCATCTTCCAAGGCATCAACGACATACCGTCCGGTCTCTTACCATCGTCGCGAGCCAAGCCAACAGGTTCAAGTATAGCTGGCACGCCGGCGGTGACAAGAGCTTGACAGATAATGTCGTTTCACAACTAGATATGCACAATTTTCTAAATTTCATCATCTCAAGAGATCCAGTACAATCCTTCACATCCAAACATCTAGAACATTTCCTCGTGACATAAATGGTATTAGCAAATATTTAATTCAAGAGCCATCACCCACCTCGAGCCAGTAAAAGCTCGACATTTATGTAAACGTGCGTGCATTGACTTTCATGTCGTGTATTGATGGCGCGTAATCTGGCCACTGTCCTACTTACTGGTGTCAGTTCTATTGTAGTAAACAGTGTAAACACACTTTACTCTTGGCTGGTAGCGATAGGTGGTGTTTGGATAGTACAGGCGTCGGCTTATATTAAGTAGTTGCCTGTAACCAGCAGAGTAGAATTTGGACCACCCTATCTCTTCCCATACGGAGTCGTACAAGGCGACTAAGGGATAGGGCTGTTTAACATCAGACAGATATATATATATATATACATATCAGACTCAGGCACAGATGCAAGCCTCGAGTCAAAAATTGTTCCCGGAAGACGGCAATAGGCTCACCGTGATTATATGTATGTATGTATGTGTTGGTTCCCGTGGGTTTCATAGACGGTGACTAAAGGATAAGGCTATTTTCCATTCGACAGTAAATATACAGCCCATGGCAAATGTCGGTTTCATGGCAATAAACTCGCCCCTCATTACATGTAATCGAATATCATATTTGATGAAAATGTGGGCGATAATACACCTCTGCCTACCACTTTTTAGATTTACAAGCGTGAATATATGTATGTAAATTAAAAATAAACTTTGGTAGAAAGGGAAGTCAATCTGCATCTGAACGATCGTCAGGATATATCGCTAGTAAGACATGAAATGTGGAGGTCAGTTACCGTAAGAGTGAAATATTCGCGTAAACTTAACAACAGCATCGTCGTAAAGTAAAAGGTACAACAGAAACCATTGTGTGTAAGAGCTGTTTACAACCATTGCTATTCCCATACATGTAATTATTTTTATAATGAAACCAAAAGCTTAGCTGTTTTCATTGCATCGTTTCGTAATAGATCGCATAGATGCGACCTACTGAATTGAATTGTTGAGGTAGTTTTGTAGTTTTTGTTAGGTAGGTAGTTTTACAATAATAATGAAATAATAATGTCAAACACTAATACAGTTTAAGTCAAAATTGCAATTAATTAATTATTTCATTAGTCATTTAATTGTTTTACATCAGTCGTTAGTTATCTGTAACATTGAACTTAAATTTAGTCATAGGTAGCTCTCTGATACCATGGTAGTTTATTGTATATTTTAATAGCCATGCAGTATGCATTTAAGAAATTGCATTTGTCATACTGCCTAGTATTTTGCGCTACAATTATTCTAGCATGAATAAGTCGGTTGAAATAGCGAGCTTAGTATGCTGCATTTCAAACAGGTTTGAGAGAATACTAGCTTCATAATAATTTAAACCTGCTAGCGCGTCTAAAAAGGCCACATTGAGCGATTCTCCTATACTTAGTAACTTTATGAATTCCCAGTAAATTTCAATACATTCCTATAAAATTTATCAAAGGGTTACTCATAAGAGCGAATCACAATAATTTAAATACTAAGCAGATTCTAATTTCGTGTACATATCGCTTCATGACAAAATTTTATCCTAAAACGATTCCAATAAAGTGGCATTTTTAAACCTACAGAACCATCTCTTTAATCAGTAGAACCGTGACTATTTTTTATCGTAGATACGAACGAGACAGAAAAGCAAATAACATCATTCTCTGAGTCTTTTCCCCAACTCAGTTGGGGTCGGCTTTTCAGTTTAACTGTGATGAGGCTGAATACAATATTTTCTGTGAAGTGAGTGCCATCTGACCTCCACAACCAATTGACGGTAACGAAGTTCTGTAATAAGACTCCCTACTGCGGTTTTCCTAAGCGACTATAATAAGAGTTTCTTCAAGAACGGTATTAGAAGGTTTCTTTAGAGACGGCAGAACGAGTGTAACGCCCCTGGTGTTGCATACGCCCATAAGCCACGGTAACCAATTCCCATCAGGTGGGCCACGTGTTTGTCTGCCACGTAAGTGGTATAGAAAACTAACTATTCGGAGTTGAGGGCTAAAACTGCTATAGATGTTCGTATGGCAACCGGGACTGACGGTTTAACGTGCTCCCGGAGGCACAAAAACACCTGGACCAATGCAAATAGTCATATTCATGCATACAAATATTTACACTGAGCGGAAATCGAACCCGCGCCTCCTGCGTTGCAGTCGCGTCCACTACCGCCACGCCACAGACAGATGATAGCTCCAATATTTCCACAGCGATTTACAAACATTAATGATATGCTAAGTGATCCACTATATAACGTTACGTAACCTCACTGCTTAAGATTCAACAACAATGATTGCCAGGTGCAATACAATGTACACTAACTGTTACGATAACTTACACTTAAGGCAGGAAAACTTACACCACGGTACACTTGAGGCCGCGGCAATGAACGAAACGGCCTTGTGGACTCACCTTAGTCATGTTAATGGCTGGTAATGATCTGTTCAGGGTTTAGTTTTGCACTGGCTTCCTTTCTTTTAGTCATTGCAAATTCTAGTCCGGTGTGTTATGACCAAATATATAGTGACTAAGCAAAAAGATTACCCAAGAGTGTAAAAAGTGTGTTGTTATTAAATGTGGCAGTATGCAAAAATCTAGAAAGTTATATTTAGTGTAAGAAACATGTCTTCATTTTAACTTAAAAAATAGTAATTTTGGCACATAATATATGCATAAGCATATATATAATAGGTAGAACACGACGGTATTTCCGTCCAATTGAGTAGTCCGACTAGGGAAGTACCTCCGCCCTACAGAATACTACAGTCATAATAACTTCATGTTGTGTTCCCGGCGGTGAGTAGGGTAGCTAGAGCTCATTGAAGAGTTTTGGTGCTGTCAGTGGGAAGACCAAAAGCTTGTCCTGCTCTCTCTCTGTGCTTACAGGGTTGATAGCTTGTCTGCTACCTAAGTGGTATATAAAAAAATCCACCACAATCCTCTTTGATACAAAAATGTCGTTATAACATAACGAAACATGTATTGTAATATTTAACATTCTCCAAAACGACTTGGTTCCAATTAACCAAACAATTTGGTCGTAAACAAGTATTACATAAATATGCATACCGCTTTAGACGAGCATTATGGACTCCTTGGCATACATACAATAGGTTTATGTACAGTAATTACTTCAGATCGTACTATAGATTTCGCGAATAAGTACCCTTTCGTCATATCCTCAAATTCGAGGAATTGACCGTCGTTATCGAAGTGAACAGAGTGGCATACATAAAGTCTTGCGTTCGGTTCCTGTACGGAAAACATTATTTTTAAAATTCAAAAATTCCCACGGATACCTCCTCGTAGACAAACATATCCCTCGTACCCTGGCTGACCCAGGGCCATCTTTGTCGATATGGCCCTCCTCGGGTACGGGGACCTCAGGACTCCCCAACTCATTCCTGAAATCGGGGAGACGTGCAACGCGCGCCACCACCGAAACGGGAAACATTTAGCGTTATTAAATATAAAACATTTTTAGATATGTATTGAGTGACCTATGTACTACCTATAACGGTAATTGATTTTTTGAGGTTAAGTAAACGAAATAAGTCATCATAAGACGTAGCACGCATGTCTTATTTTGATATTCCAAATTAGCTGGAAGCTCCCTAACGGCCATATACTTTTCTTCTAACAAAAATTTTTCAATGGCAAACCTTTCAGCTAGAGCTTACCCCCTGTAACTTAATATTAGTGTAAATAAAAAACAAAAACCAAAATTTTCGTATTGTTATCGCAGCGTCGATGCCTAGGTGGCCTGAGAACCTGAGGTTCACAATCAAATTATGTAAACAACTTTTTTTTATTTCACAGTGGCGCTACAGTGGCGTACCATACCCTACTCGGAAGTCACACGTCCGTCGCCAGCGAGCAATACCGCCGTCAGTACCATTTCCCTGTGAGGACGCGGTCTCTTGGGGCCGAAGCCCACAGCGGCCCACCTCCGTCCACCGCCTCAGACCAGGGGACATCGACGTGGTGGCTGCACTGGGAGATTCGCTAGTTGCCGGCAGTGGAGCCTTGGAGGAATTTGCTCTTGGAGCTTTCGTGGAATATCGTGGAGTGTCGTGGTGTGCTGGTAAGGATAAAAATATTATCTTACTTTATTTTTCATTACGAAGGAAGTGTGATGATAAAGTTATAACTATCGGTAGTCTGGAAGACACGGTGGCGTAGTGAGGTAAAGTTAAACTAGCTTCTTTATAGAGTGTTTTCTCTATCACACAATTGAATTGTCAGTTTCATACCTTTTTCGTGCGGAAAAAAATTGATCACCCTCCCTCCATTTTCGCCGCACATCGGGGGTGGTTATGGACTTAAACCGACTAAAATCGCGCCGTCCGGGATCTTCGAATGCCGGGGTGTTATATTATCTAATACATATTTCTCGTATCCCTCGCACCTGGGGAAAGCTTTATACCTTTATAATACCATTTCGTTCATAATTAAACAAGGTATCGGGACTTCTCGCGTTATTTCATTGTTTTTGCACGATAATCGGTGATGAATCTCGGTGAAAAGGATTTTAGCTAACTTCGTGCTACATGCTAAGAAATTTCTAAAATAATATTCTAGAATCAAATCTGCTACATAGTACACAAATGTAGCACTGCAAACCACTGACCTAACAGTAATTAATTGAAACACCACTTTATTTCTTATCCGCCATCCGCAACATAGACACGACGCTGAGGCTGGCCATTAAGCATGATTGTTCATAGACCATTGAACAAGTTGTGGTCAGCGCAAGTCCTGACCACAATGACTTCCTCGGTTAGGTCAACTATTCAATACCACAAGCACAAGCCAAATGATTACGTTGTTTATCGTTATTTACCGGTAAGATTCCTAGACGAGCGACGCGGCGACACTGAGTTAGCAATACTTATCTCGTCAAGGGGTAGGCAGAGACATTTATAATATTCCTCAGGTACATAAGTATTTTTTGACGTCTCATTTGTTTAGTATAGCATGTCATCCCCAGAAGGTGATGCATTATCCATTTTTTATGTAAAGATTAACAACCTCTGTATTGAGGCGGTAGAAACGAACACTCTACTGCCTTAGCATAGGGGTTGTCAAACTAAGACTTTGGAACTCGCAGGTTCGATTACCGTTCAATACAATATTTATAAATGTGTTTGGATGGGTCTGGGTGCTTATATGATACAACAGCGATTTCCCAGGTCCGTCCAAAATAATTACTTTGGGTCTGCTTTTTGTTTTTCATTGTTATATCGGCATTGCCGCGAGCGACTGCCAACATTTCAACCCTAAACGGGTACCTTGTGTCAGAGCTATATATGCATGCAGTGAAACGCATATAAAAATGTTTTTTTTTTTAATATTACGTTGGTGGCAGACAAACACACAGCCCACCTGATGGAAAGTGGTTACCGTGACCTATGAACGTGTGCAATACCAGAGAACACACAAGTGCAATACAGGGTCGGTCCCTGTAGGAACGGAGAGTTTCTATGCCGTCAGTGCAGAAAATACAATCCGAAAAACCTTTAATCTCCCCTCTGCCAGCACAAAAACTCTAGTGAGCTCTGGCTACCCTACTCACCGCTGGGAACACAACACGAATGTAAATAAGGAAGGCCACATATCAATGCAGCACCAAAGCACTGTTATACTTACATTTACGCAGCAAATAATTCTTGACTTTAACATTCTTCTGGATAGTTTGCTGTTGCGCAGCAAAATGCTACTTTGGAGTGTGGCTTCCCCAAGTATGTTTATCCGCATGCTAGAACCCATTCAGTATTCTCCACTTCCCAGGAGGCGATGCTACGTGGCGGGAATATCTAACCCTGCCCAATATCCTGAAGGAGTTCAACCCCAACCTGCGCGGGTACTCCACGGGCACAGGCGAGTGGCTGACGAAGAACGCGAAGTTCAACGTCGCCTTCCCCGTCGCGTCTGATGAGGACGCCTTGAAGCAGGCAAAGGTACGACTCGTGTAGCAACCATCGTTAGATTAGAAGTCGTACTTTATTTTACCAATATGTTTACCCTTTCTCATCGGCAGTAGGCAAGTTACGCTCGCCAGCTTAAATAGACTATTTATACGATTCAGTAAATGCTGATACCGTATGGTCGGATTTGATTGTCTGTATTGACTCGGTCGGTATTGAGTGTTTAGGGTACCTAAACATATTGTATACCCTTTTATATTAAATCTACACTTTCATGTACACAAGTACACACAGACTTTGCCTCTCGTATTGCAATTCCTCTGTGCACTTCCGGGTTTGCTGGAAGAGAGCTCAACATTGAGTTAAGCTCGCCTTTGTACATTACATATCATCCTTTGTATAAATGTCATTTATGTGTACAAGAAAGTATAAATAAATAAAGAATCATATAATAAAATTAAGTGACAGTCAACATAAAATTGCCGATTGACGCAATGCGATTGAAATGATTCTGTTAAACTCAGAATCATTTACTTTTATGGGTTACGTGTAACGTTATTAGTGTTAGCGAAAAAATCATATACGCTTTGCACAAGAATATCCACACGAGATGCCTACTAACTTACCATTATCTTTAGCCGTACTACCTCAATCAAATCAAAAAATCTAAAATCAAAATAGTTTATTTGCTAGAATATGGTACAAGATATATTACAAATTTACGTTTCCTCGCATTCTGCCACATACGGCGTGCTAATTTTCAGGTTATAATTAATAATACTTATATGCTAAAATTATTAAATTAAAAGATATTGTTAAATGTTATTGTATCGTTCAAGAAATTTATTTATTTATTTATTTATTTATTTATTTATACTTTATTGTACACACACATATATTACATTAATATAACAAGATGAGATGTAATGTACAAAGGCGAGCTTAACTCAAAGTTGAGTTCTCTTCCAGCAAATCATTAATATTGTAATACATAGTAGCGTTACCGGCACCTGAATCCATAATACACACAGCCCAGGGCCCCGATTTTAGTCAAGTTTATGGTCATAATAAAACCACAGTGGTTTTATTACCACCGACATACCACTGACATTGCAGAAAATAAATTTTGACCCAAAACTAAAATTTTAATACCAGACTATTATATATACTAGACAAGACAGGCTAGCCATTGACTCGAAGAAGAAGAAGAAGAATCAGAAAATGTTTTTAAATTTTAGACATTATTCCCATATGCTTAAAGTACAAAATGAAATGAAATAAACATTAGTCATTCACTATACAAGAAGCCATTTAATTATAGACTTTAAAAACATCACGGTGAAGTCTAAATTTACATCTCATTTTTTGCACTGTCTGTGCCATGACAATGGCTTTGACCTGGCGGGATCGAGGGCCAGATAAATGGCCTAACTATAGATAGTCTTCAGTATATAAAAAAAGACCTCTTTGTTTGTTCGTCAATACTCAGTAGGTGTTCACACGGCATTATAATCATGACAGCATCAATCAAATACGATTTAACCTCTACAGAAGTATAAAGTAGTATTCACACTGTTCCTGATGGCATTCGGACCTTTTGTTAATATTTAGGATGATGTGACCTTTATGGTGTGGTCATTAGTGTCAATAGGTTAAATTACAGACTTATGGGTTTTAACCGCTTTGTTGACCTTTTAAATATCTTTAATTTTAATTAGCCTCTCTCGTAGTGTAATAATCATTATGGTTTGTGGCTGACCTTTAAGTTACTTGATGATGGTGTGGTACAATGGAGTATTCTTGACTGGAAGCACCTACACATAGTATGATCAAAAAACGTCGTCACTAGTAGCTTATCCCCAGCAGAGTAGAATTTGGACCACCCTATCTCTTCTCATGCGGTGTCGTACAGGGCAACTACGGTATAGGGCTGTTTAACATCAGACAGATATATACAGCCCAGACTCAGCCTCATAAGCATGACTTGAGTCTTACCCCCTATTACGTGGGACCGAATTTAATGATTGGTGAAATGTGGTTGTTAATTCACCTCTGCCTAACCCTCCGGGGATAAAGGCGTGATTATATGTATGTGATAGCTTATTTAATTGGTTAAAGAGCAGGGCTTATTTTTGCCAAAGACAACTTCGGAAGTGAACACACTCCTAATTTGTATAAATAATTCAGCTGAAATTCTTAGTATTGCCCCTAACCCCTCCAGCTAGGAGGGGTTAGGGGGAATACTAAGAATTTCAGTTGCGTAACATTATTTAAAAAGGCATCACACCAGCTGCTTACCAATTCGATTGCCTTGGTCTCGCTTGATATGACCCTTTATAAAGGTTTTCTTCTATATTCTAGTAACCATGAGAAGATAGTGAATTAATTGCCGCTTCAAGATTCCTTCGAACCTCGGGCGTCTGAAGGTCAATCTATATACCTGCAAGAACCCAGATGATCTCAACCTAGTTTTCTTTTTTACCCAGTGCGTCTTTTGATAATGAGAGGGAGTGAAAATGCCTCAATAATGGAACTAATAATCTTATAATAATAAGACTGCCTAAGTATATACATAAAAAACTGCACTATTTCTTTTAAAACCATTTTATTTTCTAGATAATAGTAGCCCGCATGCGTTCATCCGCTGAGATTGACATAAAGAACGATTGGAAGATGGTCACCATGTTCATAGGGGCCAACGACCTCTGCTCCGCGTCCTGCCTCAACCCCGTGTCGTGGTCACCCACAGCCCACGCCAAGAAACTGGCGAGGGCGCTTGACTACCTACAGAAACATCTGCCCAGGACTATTGTTAATTTGGTGCCGGTTTTGGGTAAGTTCCATGATCAGAAGACCAATTCTCCGTAAATTTTTTTTATTAAAAATTCAGTCTCGATCTCTCGATCAGTCGCTCAAATGTCAAAAACGGTCCAATTTTTGAAATAAACAAATATTCATTAATCTTGCATCGATCACGATGTCAATGTAGTTCTTTCTTGGAAATTATATGCGAGAGTACCGTTTTTGACATTAAATTTGATTGAATGAAATTTTAGAGCATTTAGTATGCTAACTATTCAAACCGATTAAAGTAGAGTCGACACAGGAGGGACATATGTAGTCAGAGCAGTACCATGTAAGGCAAAGATCGCGGATTCAAATCCAGCCTGAACTGATTCAATTTTTCTATCTTAATCGATTTAATTTGATTTTGAATATCTTTTCATTAGAAAATCGGCCTTTTGAGTTATTATCTCTGTATTTGATTTTGTGTCCATGTTTCTTTATCTAGAATTCAACCGGTTCTAACTAGGTTGTAGCATCGCATGTTGGCATCAAATGGCGACGATCTGTCTCGTCCAAACATTTGGTAATTACTTGTGGTAGAATGACGTGCCGCCATGTTGTCTCGTAACTTTCTCATCATCATCGGCCGGGGAGGAAAAACGTAGCGTATGACACATTCACAGCAAACAAACTGCGATAAATCCAAACACATATGAAAGATATCGTACACTGGGTTCCAGCAAAAGCGTTTTTTTTAAATATAGGACACGCCAATTTGACTTCAGCTAGCCTGATGGTAAGCTAAAGGCAAAGTCTCAGGAAAGAGGGTCGTCATTATAGACACTAAGCAATGTTACAATGGTGGCACTCAGCTTGGCGGCCTCATCAGATGCTTTTTCACGCCCCGCTTAAAGGACCCGGGACTGTCGGAAGAAGGAAACACGTGAGCTGGTAATGAGCTCCAGGCCTTAATGGTCAGACAGATATATACAGTCCAGACTCTGCCTCCGCTGCGTAGCTCGAGTCAACAATAGTACTCGGAAAACGGCAATAGGCTCACCCCCTATTACGTGGGACCGAATACAATGATACGTGAAATGTGGGTGTTAATTCACCTCCGCCCAACACTTTGGAGAAAAAGGCGTGATTATGAATGACTGAATGTTATCTACACGATTAATCTCAATGACCATATCTATATCAAATCATACATTAAATATTATATGCGAAGTAGTATGTACCTATATTACGGTCGGGCGGCAGTCATATCACTGAAAATATCGAAGATTAGCCCAACCTGCCTTTAAACTAGGTTTCCCCAATTGACCCCAGGTTTCCAGGTAAAAGTTTTGGTTGCAACTGGGATTACACATACATACATATAAGCAGGCCTTTATTCTCGGAGTGCTACGCAGAAGTGAATTAACATCCACATTTCACCAATCATTGCATTCGGTCCCACATAATAGGGTGTGAGTCTTTGCCGTCTTCCGGTCACTATTGTTGAATCAAGCCATGCATCTGATGCTGAGTCTGGGCTGTATATATCTGTCTGATGTTAAACAGCCCTATCCCTTAGTTTCCTTATACGACACCGCACGGGAAGAGATGGGGTCCAAATTCTACTCTACCGGGAAACCGGGGCTGGGATTATCGTTAGGACGATTGAGCATCCATCCTATCATCATGAACAAACTATGTCCATTCCACGATATTATGAAATAGCGATGTCATGCTTACTTACGTTCCGGAAGCAATAAAACAGGTGCGACAACTCTGTTACCGTCGAAATATTTCCTATAAACCCCGTGGAAACTAAAGTTGCATCACGAACATTTATATCAACCTGTAGAACTCGTTTGTTAGATGCAGAATGTGGGTTATGTGGTCCACCATTATGGCCCGCGCCGGGCCAAGATACGTATCACTAGTGCCACTTATTTAATGAATTAGTTATAGTAATAAAGTGCTAGTAAAACTCCATGCGGTAATAGTTTTCAACACTTCTGTTATGATGGAAATTGAATAAATTAATGGTGGAAAACATTTTTTTTATACCACTTAGGTGACAGACAAGCATACGGCCCACCTGATGATTACCGTGGCCTATGTACGTATGCAACACCAGAGACGTTACACTCGCGCTGCCGACCATGAGGAAACCTTCTCATTTTAGGTGCTTCGGAAAACCGCAGCAGCTTGGAAAAAACGCCATCTAAAAATAAATATTTAAAAGGCGTACATACAATTTCGTATCTGAGCTGTTTACCGTTGAAAAGTTTCTTTATATGGAGCAAATCCTGTATGACAATAATCTTTCGGGGTTGGATGGTCAAATACACTCAAATAAATACCGCACCACTGTTGGTCCTAGATTCTACTAAAGCAAAAGCACTGTCATATCACAGACACAGCAAAAAATAGCATTAAATTTTAGACTTTATTCCAATACACATAAAGTTATTAAATGGAAATAGTTTCATTTAATTATTTTTTTATACCACTTAGGTGGCAGACAAGCACACGGCCCATCTGATGGAAAGTGGTTACCGTGGCCTATGGACTTATGTAACACCAGAGGAGCCACACTCGCGCTGCCGTCCCTGTAAGCACAGACTTTCTGTGCCGTCAGTGTAGAAGACAAAGCAGGACTAGCCCTTAGTCTTCCCACTGACAGCACAAATTCTCCAGTGAACTCTGGCTACCCTACTCACTGCTGGGAACACAACACGAAGTTATTATGACCGCGGTATTCTGTAGGGCGGAGGTACTTCCCCAGTCGGACTGCTTAATTGGGCGGAAATGCCGCCGTGTCCTATCTCCTATAAAATTTCACTCACTCTGCAAAAAGCCTTTTAATCATAGAATTTAAGCACACTGTCTTAAAGTCTAAAATTGATTGGATTTTTTAGCTTTGTCTGTAGCATGACATTGGTTTTGCTTTATCAGAGTCGAGGCCCTGGACATATGTCTGTCCCAATGTACTCCTCAACCTTACGCAAGATCATGGTAGGATCCAATGGAACACTTAATATCAGATGCTTATATCCAAGAGCCTATTCCATTCCAGACGTGTCGGTGTCAATCCGCGTGCTCCGGCCCATGATGTGTCGTCTGATGCATTCGTTCTTCTGCACGTGCTTCCACCGCGGTGGAGATGAACTCCAGGACCTGGTGCGGATGGCCAGGCTCTACCAGAAGGCGGAACTCTTGTTGGTGAGTTGGGACCTGGTTAGCTTGAGAGTTCGCCCTCTGCTTAACCATATATACATCGCTTGATTTTGATTAACTAAAACTTTAATTGCTTAGTCAGGTAGGTAGCAGGTGACCTGCAAGCTTTTCTCTCAATTAAGTAACAGTGACCTGCATCAGAGGATGCAGGTCACTGTTACTTAATTGAGAGAAAAGTTTACCGTTTTTATTACCACCTACTAACTGTTACCTATAGCACAATCAGTGTGGATTTTTTTTAAATTAATATTAAAACAGAAATTACTAATATTCCCCACTAACCCCTCCAGCTATGCTAAATTGTTTGTGCTAGGAGTGTGTTTACGTCTGGAGTGTAAGAGCCAGGATTAGAACCCGAGACCTTTCGATCGTGAGGCCGACACCTTAGCTACTAAGCTACCGACGTATTTTTTATTTATTTATTAATTCTGATCTCGTTGTCTATTCATAAAAACCTATTTCATAAAATGCATATATTTGTTTCACTGGAAGAGAATACCTACGGTATTAAGTCCGCCTGTGTACTTGTGCATAAAGTTCAATAAATAAATATGTATTATATATAAATATGTATAATACCTATGTATTATTCCATATAATCTATTTCTGTAGCTTTCGATCAGATCCGTTCAGCCGTTTGAGTTGAGAGTGATTTAGTAACAAATATCTAAACATCTTCACAAACTGTTACGTTTATAATACCGTGCAAATATATGTGTATACACTAATAAATAACCTACCATTTACGATATATTGAACATACTTGACCGTTTGAGAAGTTTGAATAATATATAGGTATTTAAACTTCTCAAACGGTCAAGTATGTTCTGATTTTGAATAATTTATTGGATTTATAAATAAGTTTTGTTGTTTATTTTATATTTTTTATATCTACTAGTTTATTTTTTTATATATCCATTTGTGTTCTATTTGTGTTGTGGTTGTGCGATTATTTTGTTAACCTGTATATTTTATTTTATTTTCCTTTATTTGTGCTTTTTACTTTCTTTATTTTTGTTTTAGTTCACCTTTTATTTAGCTTTATATGATAACTACACAATTATATCTTTTGTCTTGTCACATTACTGTCCATCCCAAGGTTGTCTGAAAGAAATCGTTTCCAACGATGAGGCCGCTCATTGTACATTAAACTGTAGATGCATGCTACTCAGTCTCAGCTGTAAATGTATTGGTGTACAATAAATAATGTAAATATTATCTATCTATATATAAGTAGGATTAAAATGTCACAGAATACTCTCAAACTGTAACTAAAATGTCCACATTACCTCACTGGTCCAGGTGCAGAGCGGGCGCTACGACTCGAGGGAAGACTTCACGGTGGTGGTGCAGCCCTTCATGCAGCTGTTCAACGCGCCCATCCCGCAGACGCAGCCGCTGCCGCTGGTGATACACCAGTCCTACATCACGCACGATTGTTTCCACTTCTCGCAGAAAGGCCATGCTCTAGGTAAGGATGTTGCGATCACGCCTTTATCCCCGGATGGTTAGGCAGAGGTGAATTAACACCCACATTTTACCAATAATTGTATTCGGTCCCACGCAATAGGGGGTGAGCCTATTGCCTTATTCCGGGCACTATGGTTGACTCGAGCCATGCATCTGAGGTTGAGTTTGGGTTGTATATAGCTGTCTAATGTTGTATATAGAGATGGGGTGGTCCAAATTCTACTCTGTCGGGAGCCACGCGGCTTTCAATCTTTTCAGCATGATTTTATCGTCATCTTTCCTTCATCACCATCATCTTTTGCTCATCACCTCTTCTCCATAACCATCGCCTTACTTCATTATGATCACCTTTTTCATCATTATCTTTCATCATCAGTGTCACTATCACCTTTTCCTCATTAACCATTGCCTCTTCTTCTACACCAATTATCTTTTCTTCATCACTGTCAACTACTCACATCACAATCATGTCTTTGCTATCCGTTTCACTATCACATTTTCCCTTAACGCCTCTTCTCTGACATCATTGCCTTTTGTTCATCACCTCTTCTTATTCTGTCGAAGACTCATCTTTATCATTATTATCTTGTCATTATGTCAAGGTCAAAGACCGAGCGAGGGAACGAGCGAAAGTGTCCATTTCGACAAGGTGATCGATTTTGTTTTTGTCCATATGTTTGTTCCGGTCTGAAGGGCGCATTTAAACCAGCTTTCACCAAACTTGGCACATATGTTCTTTGATTTAAAACACAACTTTTGTTGAGAGCTTTTTTGATAGGAGGGAAAATGAGGAAGTAGTTTACCTTCACGTTATTGCTCGTATTGATGACTTTTGGGTGAAACATCAAGGACATGATTCCTTACAGGATGTAGTGAAATATTTCATGCCAAGGTGAACTTCGTTATAAAAAACATTTTCCAAGTTCCAACAGTTTTTCCAAGAACGGATCGTCATTATTTTTTGATGATACATCCAGGGTTGTTAAAATAAGAAGATATGTATGGATTTTTTTCATACCAGATAAGGGTACCAGAAAATTAATATGGCAAGGGTTACTCGCGAGGTCTATTTCAAATCTTAGTAACTAACTAGGACTGCAGGTGCTCATCAAATAGAAAGCAAAGCAAGAACTTGTGTGGACAGGTGTGAATCTGTGTCCTGATCTAGCTTTTAACATCAGCACATAGAATCACACCTGTGAATCTCCGAAGGGGCAGGCTGAGGTGTACAACATCCACATTTCGCAAATTCAAATTTAAATCATTGATTTTCGGTTATACGTAAGAGCGAGTCTATTGCCGTCAAGCGAGCACTTCGTCATGGGATGTACGTTTACTGTTAGATGGAGAACAACTCTATCCCTTTGTCACCTTCTGCGACACCTACCTACTCCACCTGACAGGTTCAACACAACTTTGCATAATATATTATTATTTTTATTTTATTAAACATGCATAATATATTATGTCATCTGTAATGGGGCCACCACCTCTTTCCTGAGACTTTGCTTTTAGCTTACCATCAGGTGAGGTGAAATCAAAATGGCCTGTCCAAGATTTAAAAAAGGACACTATGTTTTTTAAGAAAGTTCTTTTTTTTATTTATACAGACCAAATTCCTAAAAGAATTGACGGTGTAACTTTCCCTTTCAGCGGCAAATCTCCTGTGGAACAACCTCCTCGAGCCAGTAGGCAACAAGACAGACAACGCCCCCCCGGTCCTCCTGCGGTCCTTCCGCTGCCCCACCAGGCAGGCGCCCTACATCTTCACATACAAAAACTCCAGGAGTTACCTGCAGACTGGCAAACAGGATCACGCTGATGATATATTCTTATAGTGATTAGTGAGACAAACTCGGGTGTTATAGTTAGTGTAGTTAGTGAAATCATTGCTATAATTGTGAAGATTCTTACAGGGTCGGTAGTACTAGTGTGACGCAACCGCTTCTCATCAGGAGGGTCATGTGCTTGTCTGCCCCCTAAGTGATATATAAAAACAGTAGCACTCGAAGAGCGCCGACAGAAGTGAAAACTTGAACAATATATGTGGTGTATACAGAGGTGACATGTGAATTGTGTTGGTAACGGTGACGCGAGTTCAATGGTTATTCCTATCTCATAATTATACAACGATTCGGAACTTTTCGAGATTCAATCATGGAACTTACTATTTCTGCCGACGTTTAACCGCGAAAAGTCCGAACCGTTGTATAATTATGAATTCACACTGCGATAGTTTAAAAATAATATTCCTATCTCAAATTAATGCTTTACGAATTAGAAGGTTACATATCATAGAAATTGGAACTATTCAGCCAAAGTGCTGTTAGGAAGAAGAATGACGTGAAGAGTAGTAAGTTCGGCTGACTTCTGTTTAATAGAGCGTTCTCTTTATCGTGCAGCTAGGGGTTAAAATGTGGAGAGTTTAAGAAAATAAAACACCATACATGAAATGTGATTGGGAGTCAAGGGGTGAAAAGGAGTCAAGGGGTGAATCGCATTCAAGATGCGAATAGCATTCAAAAGGTGAATAGGAGTCAAGGGGTGAATCGAATTCAAGATGTCAATAGGATTCAAAAGGTGAATAGGAGTCAAGGGGTGAATAGGATTCAAGATGTGAATAGGATTCAAGGTGTGAATAGAGGAGTCAAGGAGTGACTAGGATTCAAGATGTGAATAGGATTCAAGGGGTGAATAGGAGTCAAGGGATGAATAGTATTCAAGATGTGAATAGGTTTCAAGGGGTGAATAGGAGTCAAGGGGTGAATAGAATTCAAGATGTGAATAGGAGTCAAGGGGTGACTAGGAGTCAAGATGTGAATAGGATTCAAGGGGTGAATAGGAGTCAAGGGGTAAATAGGAGTCAATGGGTGAATAGGATTCAAGATGTGAATAGGAATAAAGCGTGAAATATTATTTATATATCGAAATAAAGTATCTTAACTCCTAATAGATTTGTGTAACAACATATCACGGGTTTTCATGCCCTTATTATAGCAGGAGTTTATAGATGGAGATTATAAATATTCCACAAGAAACAGAATTATGAAATAAATAATTAAACTAATTTTATTTATATCACCATTCACCCCTTGAACCTATTTACCACTTTTTGCACATACTAGGCTTCTCAGTTATTGGCTCTCGTCAATAACAGTTTGACTATTTTTATTCTAGTTTAGAGAGTTTTGAAACAGCAGAATATCATTGAATTGCCAATCGTACATCCTCTCTCCCCTTTGTTTAGGGTGTAAATATTATAGTTAATAATCTTATTTGTAATTAATTTAATTAATGTGTTTAAATATTATTATATCTATACAACAGATTAATAATTTTATGTTAGGTAGGATAATAGAGAAAATTATTTAAGTAGTACAATTGTTACTCAGTATATAAACTGTACTTATATCAAAGTTACCAATTTGTTATCAAAGAGTTGTCAATAAGTACTAATTTAGAAGTAATATTTACAATATATTTAAGAATATAAGATGACAGAATGATAGCGCAGGCCGGTTTGTTTGCCTACCTGAAAGGGATAGACTTAAGATAAGTTTGAATAATAAGGTTTTTGTAAAAAAATATGTTTTCAAATGATGGCCCCACGTTGGGCGCCACTGTAACATTCAGGTTCACATACACACGGACTATGGAAATTAATTAAAGTATTTTATAGACTAACTGTGACTACTGTACTGCACCACAAGTACGCGTGGCGTGTTGGGAGAAGTAAATAAAAAAAAAGAAAGAGCACGAGTGGAGACTGAGTGAGATACCGCCGGGAGCGTTGGAGGCGGACTGTCGGTGATTAGTCGATAGATAGATAGATAACTCTTTATTGTACACCAACAGATTTACAGTAGGACAAGTAGGTGCTCCCCCGTCTCGCAGACATATACCCAGGGAACGGTACAGCAGTTATGGGCGGTAATACTAGTTTATTCTCTTTAGCCCGCAAGAGAACTGATTGTGTGCGTCCGTAAGTAGAAGTGCGATCAGTGTTTGGGTTCCGTTGCCATCAGAGAACGCACTAGGCACCTATCAATTGTTATGCTCGTGTTCGTAAGAGGGAATTTACCAAGAGTCACTCCCGCATAGGATACCCGCTCAATACAAACATTTGTACGCCTAGTCACGATACGATCTGGATATTTCTATCTACAATGAATTTACATGTATTTCTAAGTATGATTATCCTCATTCAGGACCTAGTTTATTACAAGTTAAGCAACATTCATTTTGGGTCTAGAAAGCGCCTTGTAGCATGCGTAGCCAGGTTTCTGGTGGTTCAAGAATTAAGCAAATGGCATGTGCTAGAAACGACATTATTTTTGATGTAAAAATAAGAAAAGATTTCTAGAAGTTTTGGATTTCAGGGAAAGGGGGGGAGGGTGAACCACCATAATGTCCGACCTGGCTATTCTCATGCTATGTAGTAGTCGTAGGCAGACCCGGACATTATTCATGAATAATAGCTGAGCCCGCTTTTAGAATTTAGAATTTTGATCCCGTTACCGCGAAACTGGGAACCCAGTCTTGTATAAAATTTCATCCAGAATCGTTCAGCCATTTATGCGTGATTAACAAACATCCAAATTGCACAAAGTTTTACATTAATAATATATAATATGAATAAACAATACGTGAAACCACAGATAATATAATATAATTCTTATAGTGTATTCGTAAAAGGCGACTAAGGGATACGGCAGTGTAACATCAAATAGATATATACAGTCCAGACTCTGCCACAGAAGCATATCTCGAGTCAACAATAGTGCCTGGAAATCGGCAATAGGCTCACTCTCTATTACGTGGGACCGAATTTAATAATAATATATTGATGAAATGTGGTTGTTAATTCACCTCTGCCTAACCCTCCGGGGATAAAAGCGTCATTTTATATATGTATGTAAAATGTAAAAAAAGACAATTGAAGAGAGGAAACCTCAGCAGAGTTGTGAAAACTAGGACCTCACCATTTTTAGCTTAAGCTTGTATTTTTATAATTAGATAATTTATTGTAATAGTTATATTTAACGTATGTAAATATTTAGTTTATAGTAATAAAGTTTGTCACATTTTATTGACAATAACTGTTACCAATGTTATTTTATGATTGTTTTTATAAAATAGGTATCGTAATAGGGGGTGAATAGGTACCAAGGGATGAATAGGAATAAAATGGTAATTTACATTTACATAATTTAGACTAATTATTATCTAACCCGAATAGGTGATGATGATGGTGATTCCGTTCACTATTAAGTACATCTTAATGTCACTGAAAACAATATAACTTCAGTTTGCCTGACCATTTTATTTCTATTCACCCCTAGGTCTCTATTCAACCTTTTTTACCAGCTATTTTTAACCGACTTCTAAAAAAAGGAAGGTCATAAATTAGTCGAATTGTTGTTAGAATAGGATATGGGTAGTTAGCTCAATGTTGTGATGTTTGAAACTTAGTTATGTATAGTAATTGTGTTGAGAATTAATTGTAACTGAATATCACTTACAATACTGCTCACCAGTGATAAAGAGAGGCGTATCTTGCTGAAAAAAAAACCGGACAAGTGCGAGCCGGACTCGTGCACCAAGGGTTCCCTAACTTAAGCTACATAAACCGTAATGTGTTCCCGGTGGTGAGTAGGGTAGCCAGAGCTCATTGGAGAGTTTGTGCTGTCAGTGGGAAGACCAAAGGCTTGTCTTGATTGTTTTTTCTGCACTGACGGCACAGAAACTCTCTGTTCTTACAGGGTCGGTAGCGCGTTTATAACTGGCGTTGAACACTTTCATAGGTCACGGTACTATCGGCCACTTTCCATCAGGGCCGTGAGATAGTCTGCCACCTAAGTTGTATAAAAAAATACTTAGAAGTTTGATTTTTGCACAGTTTTAAGACGTTATAGACCTGAGTATGTGGTAAGAATTTAAACTTGATAGCGCATAACGCATTCTTGAAAAGGTCTTGACAGACAGACAGACGGAAAACGATTGGCATAGGTTATGCCAATCTTTAAAAAAGTCAATAGTCTTTCTTAATCTTTTTTAAATGATTCTGAAGTATCTTTATATGAGTTCAAAAAATCATTCCTGCATGCACTATTTAGTTCAATTTGACATCTAGATAGATGTAATATGTCCCAAAGCACCAATATTTTATGCAGTGTGGTTCCCGGCAGAGTATAATTAGGACCACCTAGGCGACTAAGGGATAGGGCTGTTTAACATCACACATATAAATACAGCCTAGACTCAGCCTCAGACGCATGTTTCGAGTCAACAATAGTGCCCGGAATACGGCAATTGACTCACCCTCTATTAAATATGACTAAATACAATGATTGGTGAAATGTTGTTGTTAATTCACCTCTGCCTAACCCTCCGGGGATAAAGGCGTGATTAAAAGTATGTATTTTATGCAGTCCAATGTTGTAAACTTAGCAGATGCGCCTCTCTTTTCTTGAACGGACGGCAGAATAGTGCCATTGACGTTACGCATGTACCAAATGTATGTTGTAAGGAAAAGTTACCTAAGCTATTTTGTACAGAAAATTAAACGTACTTTATAATAATAATTATAGCCTTTGTGTTTTAGTTTAAGTTCCAAAACTATTCCTCATTCAGCATCATCTGACTCCCATCAGGTGACATCCAAAGTTTGCACTTCCACACCCGAGGAGGGCAAGTTCGAGAGAGATAATAGGGCAAGTTCGAGAGCATATCCCTCGCACCCTTGGTCGGCCAGGTTGCGAGGTATATGCTTGCCAACCTCACCTCCGTTACTTGCCTTTTAGTCGGTTCGGGTCCGACATAACCTTTTCCTCCAGCTCCGGTATCCGTGGGGTACCCCGGGGAATCCTGGGGGATATTTCGAACAACAAAAGAAGCTTGCACTTTGCCATTGGGGGCCATCTCAAAGGGTGGAGCTGATAATATCAGTGTCCGTATTTATGCACAATGTAACCACAGACTTCCATTCTGAATATAATGTGGTTCCTTTGTGCATGAATACGAAATACACAATTTAACTACCTACTTCGATACTTTACTGATTTATCGTTGTCAAGTCTGCAATACCCATTCTTGCGATATTGCTATTCGACGATTGACAGGCGCTGCTAATACACGATTTACCAGTAGGTACTCTGCGATCTGCGATGATTCCCACATCCGAAGGGGGCCAGCTCGAAAGAGATGGCTCTTCTTGAGAAAGAGACTACACCTCCGCAACCTATGACCCTCAGACGGCGTGGGTTTTAGTCGGTTCAAAATTTCAAATCCGACATAACCTGCCTCACCAGCTACGGCGAGAGGGGTTTCCGTGGGAATTTTTTGCACAATAAAAAAGTACTCTGTGTCTTTTCTTCGGATCCCGGGTTCATCCAAAGACCACACTTTGGGGCCCACATTTTTTTATACAAAAAGCTGAAGAGTTTGTTAGTTTATTTGAACGCGCTTATCTCAGGAAGCATTGGTTCGAATTGAAAAATTCTTTTAAATGAAATTTTAAAGCATTTAGTATGTTAACTATTCAAATCGATTAAGATATAGAAAAAATTGGATCGGCTCAGGCGGTATTCGAACCCGCGATCTTTCCCTTACAGGGGGAACGCTCTGACTACTAAGCCATTTGATTTAGGGCCAGATCGTGAGAGATGGCCCTGTGTCGGCTGGGGTGCGAGGGATATGCCTGTCAACCTCACCTTCGGCAACCAAAGCGACCCACAGGCGGCGTGCGTTTTAGTCGGTTCGAGTCCGACATAACCTGTTCCACCGGCTCCAGTGGGGCGGTATCCGTGGGGATTTTGCGCACGTAAAAAAAAAAGGCCATTTGATTTGAAAAATTCTTATTCTTAATTCTTAATTATCTTGAGTTGAATAATCCGTTTATCAACCATGGTTTTAGGCAACATATCAACACGCTACTACTTAAGGGAGCGGAGCAGTGATCATAAATATCAAGAAATCCGAAAGATTCCCATGTATTATATGAAAACTAAAGTAATACGGACTCAAAAGGGTGTTATGAGGTTTTAAAATATTAATATCTATCTTTTATCACAATTATCAAAATTTAAGATATCATTTAAGTAGGTATAATATTGGGCAGAGTTATGGTGATTTCAAGGCCGGGTACCGCCTAACCCAAGAGCACGCCGTCTGCCTGCAGCCTATAGGTATTTATTGGGTGTGGGATCGCTATGAACATTCATTTGAGTTAGTGACTATTTAATAAGTTTACGAGGCTTTTCAAAAAGGCCACTAGAAGGTTCTTATAGGATCGGCAACACGTTTTTCATAAAACATAGACCACGGTTACCACTTTCCATCAGGTGGGTCGTGTGCTTATCTGCCACCAAATTGTATAAAAAAGGTAAGTTGTATGAAATAGCGTCTACTGTATAAGAAAGATCTGCTCCTGCGTAGAATATTGTTCTCATATCTGGGATCGTACAGTATTTATAATAAGCCCTCAACAGGTTTGTGTTGTGTGTAAAGGTTGTAATGTATTTTTCATACTTATAGTTGACGTGGAGCGTAAGTTTTGGTTGTATGGGTCTCCAGACCTTCGGTGAAAAGTAAAGCTTACATGCTATACAGTATTCGCAAAAACACTTCAGATTTAGTAAGAATAGACGAACTTACAGACACAGCTGCTAACACATACATACATACACATTATCACGCCCTGATCCCCGAAGTGTTAGACATATTAATACTCTTTTTATACGTGCGAGAAATCCCCGCGGTTAACCCCCGCCACCGGAGCCGGTGGGAGAGGTTATGTCGGACTTGAACCGACTAAAACGCACGGCGTCTGTGCGTCATTTTAGGTTGCGGAAGGTGAGGTTGACAGACATACCTACCCCTCGCACCCCGACTGACCACAAAGTCTCCACTTACATTTTATCCTAATACATAAATACCCTAATTGGACTAGATACAATATCAACTAACCAATCTGTACCAACTTCAATTTGAAGATTAGAAATACAATGGTTTGTGCTCAGATGAATTGTTTGACATGATGCCCGTACCTACATTGTATCATCGCACCTCTCGCCATAGGCAGGGAATTCATCCCCACACATTGCGACCTGAGACGGTGCGCACTGTGCGATATGAAAGAAACTTCATCCCACGCACACTCAAGCTGTGGAATGACCTCCCTGCTGCGGTTTTCCCAAGCGCCTACAATATGGGGTTCTTCAAGAGGGGCATCAGAAGGTTTCTTCATGGTCGGCAGCGCGAGTGTGACACCCCTGGTGTTGCATACGTCCATAGGCCACGGTAACCGCTTCCCATCAGGTGGGCCGCGTTCTTGTCTGCCAACTTAGTGGTATGCAAAAAAAAAAACTATTTTAAGAAAACAAAATGTCACAATTAAATTGAAAATTCCAAATAAGGAGATTCGAGCCGCATCTCTTACCACAAGAAAGCAAGTGGGTGGTCAATACCACGTACTTAGTTTTAGAATCAAAGAGCGTAATTATCTACTACTGAAACATTTTTGTATTAGTACATAACATAAACTCACGCCTATATCCCCGAAGGGGTAGGCATAGGTGCTAGCACCCACATTTCGCCAGTTTATTTTTAGTTCCCAATGTTATAGGTGGCGAGCCTATTGCCATTAACCGGGCACTTATAAACCAGCGATAAATACACACATAACTTCGAAAAGCATCGAAAAGTCATTGGTGTGTGCCATGGTAAAACTTTGGATCGAACCGAGGCTTCGTCTGAACAGTCCATTACCCATACCACTAGGCCTCCGCGGTTTTGTTTTAGTATTTTTTTTAATGTGAATGAAACGAGTGACGATATTAGAAGTAATCTTGCTGACCTCTCCCTAAATAGCTTGTATAGGTACACCTGTTAGGTAGATGAAAGCTTTGAATGCAACCGCGATCAACAGTAAAATGACCATATGGGTGTATCAAACAAACATAAGATTTTTCTAATAAAAAAGAGCAAAGAAATCTGCTCAGTAGTTTTGTAAAAACTACTTCATCTTGAATAAAGAAACAAGAATTCCCAAAAAAATGCACGTGAGTATTAGTATAAAAACCTAAGTATTTTTAAAATATCTTCAATCTAACGATACGACTACTTTACAATTTCATATTGTAGTACCTATAGATAGATAGATAGGTACTTATAAGTTATGTCCGTTACAGAAAAGAACTGAAAGCAAACAAACCAACACATCCTTAATACGATTGCGTGGCTTCAGGTCTATGAAAAACTTAACTAGCTAGCCCCCTTCAGTTTTCCGGGGTAGCGTGACTGGTAGCATCGAGAAAAAGATTAAAAAGTTACAAATAAAAGATTCACTACCTACTGTAGTTTTTCGTAATGCATTCTGATGTAGATAAGTTAAGCAAATAAAAGATGTTTATGTTTGAAAACATATTATGTTGTATTGATGTTACTATTTAATAACCAGTTGTAATATATTTGACTGAAAATGCGAGCAGGGGTTGAAATTGTAGGGATGAAGAAAGACTTTTCACGCTAGCGAGTTGATGAATGAGCCGTTCGTATGAAACATTTTCTTGTTATTCAGTTAATGATCACAATTATCTTTTGTTTTTTTACGTGCGATAAAATCCCCACGGATGAGATATTATGTCGGACTCGAACCGACTAAAACGCACGGCGCCTGCACGTCATTGTCGGTTGCCGACAGTGAGGTTGACAGGCATACCCCTCGCAACCCAACTGTCCCAGGGTCATCTCTCTCGATCCGGCCCTCCTCGGGTGTGGGGAATACAGGGTCCCCAACTCGTCCCTGGAATCGGGGAGACGCGCAACGCGCGCTGCCGCCGCGGCCTGCTTCTGCTAAGGAGACAGCCGGCTCCACTCATCACTTCCAGGCCTGCGCTCATGGGGGATCACATTACAATCTGCGCAGAAAGTTTTCGTGCTGTCATGTCAGTGGGAAGACCAAAGGTTTAGCCTGCTTTGAGTTCTACTAACGGCACAGGAACTCTTACAGGGTCGGTCGGTAGCATGAGTGTGACTCCGCCGTGTTCCATACGTCTACAGGCGACGGTATCAATTTTCCATAAGATGGGTCATGTGCTTGTCTATCACCTAAGTGGTATGAAAAACGTACATAACATACTGTGCTATTTCCAACTGTGGAAATAAACATGGAGGAGTAAATTTTAATAATAAATAGAGGCATTTCTTATCGCTCGTGATTATTTATTTATAGTGAAAAAGTTGCCACACGTTAGGTGACTGTTGGTAAGCGTTCTAGGTTCCTAATGTATTTCTGTGAGTCAGACCATAGTTTTTGCCAAAAGCTACCTCATCCCCGGCAACTGATGGTCTGAGACGTGAGACCTCACTGGGTCCAGTGGGGTGGGATCCAAGGGGCTTTCCGGACGTTAAAAAATGACCATAATCGCTACCCTAATAGCAAACATAAAAGGGAGGTGAACGAGTAAGTAGACCCCAGGCTCTTATCTGCAGGCCTCGGATGCTACCAGTATCTTTTTTTTTATATACCACTTATGGAAAGTGGTTACCGTGGCCTATGGACGTGTGCAAAGCCAAGGGAGTCACACTCGCGCTGCCGACCCTGTAAGCACAGAGTTTCTGTGCCGTCAGTGTAGAGGACAAAGCAGGACAAGCCTTTAGTCATCCCACTGACAGCAAAACTCTTCAGTGAGCTCTGGCTACCCTACTCACCGCCGGAAACACAACACGAGGTTATTATGGCAGCGGTATTCTTTAGGGCGGAGATACTTCCCTAGTCGGACTGCTCAATTGGACGGAAATACCATCGCCGTCATGTCACCTCCTCCTCAATTACTAATGAAGATGAGATTAGTACTCTTCAAATATCTATAATACATTTAATATGATAGTCAGACAAAGTTCTCTGTGCGCTCAACCATGACGGCGTATAAGCTCTTTGTTTACAATACAATAAATGGAGCAGTCATCAAATAGTTTGGCTTTGAATCTCATATTGTATATCTCGTTAGTCACGGGGCTTTAGTCACAGGTTAAGAGTAAATATAAAAAATTGGACAACGTCTGGACACTCTGCTGGCTGAGAGTGATTCAACAGTCTTATTCTGGATTGCAATTTTGTAAAAAAATTGTTCGACATTTGTTTTGATCGAGGTTACAAGTCCAAATTCTACCGGCCGCGTGGTTCACGGCAGAGTGGAATTTGGGTCACCCCCATCTCTTCCCATGCGGTGTCGTACAAGGCGACTAAGGGATTGAGCTTAACATCAGACAGATACTTACAGCCCAGACCCAGCCTCAGATACATGGCTTGAGTTAATTAATGACCTCCGCCCCCCATGAGCGCTGGCCTGGGGGTGACGGGTGGAGCCGCCTGTCACCCTGGCAGAAACAGGCCGCGGCGGCGGCGCGTATTGCGGCCTCCCCGTTTCCGGGGATGAGTTTGAAACGTTGTGGTCCCCACACCCGAGAAGAGGGCCAGATCGGAAGAGATGGCCCGGGGATAGTCGTAACCATGGGGATTTATCGCACGTAAAAAAACCTGTCTATACAGAGAGAACTTTGTTCATTTTATGACTAACTAAAATAATCCAAAAACCTATAGGAAATGAAACTCCAATGAGGTCTCCATACGAGTAATATTCCTAATTTCCTATAGCTTTTTAGATTATTATAGTTAGTTAGTTTGTTCCATAAAAACTTTTGAGATTTACTTACATTGTAATCTAAAAATCCAAAAGAAATGAAACCCTGTTCCTTGTGTCATAAAACTTCTTCGTCCAGAATACGGCCCTGCGTGTCTGCGGCCTGTGTATATAAGCGCGTCTGGCGGAAGCTCGCCACAGTACGGCCCGGTGTGTTGCCTCGCGGACCCGCCACGCCAATCCCTCTATAAACTACCGTTGCAACCCATACATCCATACACAATGGTGAGTCTTATTTTTTTATAGTCCAATAGAAAAAAAATACCTAAGATATTTTTTTAAGTGGGCCATAAATTTTACAAAATTTAATTTTCTGAAAATTGAAAATTAAAACTTCAGCTGACTCTAATCTTACAGTTGAACACGATTTATAATACAAGCAGTTTTTATTAGAATCATATTGAAATATCGAATTACAAAAAAAACATTGTCTTGATTTTCCCCGTTCTCTATTCCACCCAAAAATTCACGCTTTTATTATAAAGCAAAAATTTCGGAGGGAATCGTGAATAATCCCAAATACTATAAACTTTTCTATAAGAAGGTCAAAACAATATCACGTAATAACCTTTTATTATAATAACAATAGATACCTATCTATCAACAAAAAACTTAAAACTAAACTATAGACAATACAGATTTCAAATTTTCAAATTTAGAATCAGTACTGCTGCTTGCAGAAAAATTTGACTTATTTTGTATCTCTGTAAAGTTTATTTTACTGTGATGTAATGACAATACTTATAAACTTTATGCAAATGATGTGTAGAACCTAAACAGTACGCGTATTAATTGTACGTGAATAAATACAATACCATTAATTTCATAATTATGTACAAAAAATGTTTAATGGCGAACATACTCTTAATTAATTTTCTAATATTTTCGGTGATGGGTCTTTTATACATTTCAAAAAATCCGTCTTTACTGGCTCCTTTTGTGTCCAATCCGTGGCGAAGGGTGAAAATCTTTCAAAGGGAAAGCAGTGGAAAAATCTTACCTCGATCTAGTTTTATATATAGCACTATGGGGCCTTCTTTTATACGTAGCAAAAAAGCACACGGCTCACCTGATGGAAAGTGGTTACCGGGGGCTATTGGGAAGCCGGCAGGAATAGCATTACAGGGACCTCCACTATTGGTGTCCATATTATGGTATACATAAATATGTAATTAAATAAGACCTAAGGCGATTAGGGGACCTTTGGGAATGCCTGAGTAGTTTTTTTTATAAATCAAAAACCAATGCATTAATTTAAAAAAATATAAATATTAAGGACTAAATAAGTAGCATTCTAATTAATATTATAAGAACAAAAATTGTTATATTTTTTATTGTTATATTTTAAGTCTTTACTTAAAATATAACAATCAAAAAATATAGCAAGTAGCAGGTCTAACTGTAATGTAACCGTTTATTCGTATTGACCTGGGCACCTGGAGGAAATCCTGTCATTGTCAGACAAACTGATCTGACGAAACTTGGCATAAATAGAACTTGAGATTAGTTGGTTTAATGCCGTTTAAGCAGTCATTACAATGTATAACATATAATGTATTGTATGTATTTACAGTGAAAAAATATACATACATTTACATACATACATATAATCATGCCTTTATCCCCGGAGGGTTAGGCACAGGCGTATTAACACCCACATTTCACTAATAATTGTATTCGGTCCCACGTAATAGGGCATGTGCCTATTGCCGTATTCCGGGCACTATTGTTGACTCGAGCCATTCATTTCAGGCTGAGTCTGTGGTGTATATATATCTGTCTGATGATAAACAGCCCTATCCCTTAGTCGCCTTGGACGACACCTCATGGGAAGAGATGGGGTGGTCCAAATTCTACTCTGCCGGGAACCACGCAGCAATATTTATAACATCTAAGTATGTTTATCTGCATTCTAGGTCCAATAATACTAGTACCTAAAGCCATGCTAACCTTGGGTCTAGATATTGTTATGCTTATGATAGCGTTGTGTAGAATATCATAGAATATTTATTTATTTATTACTTGGCAAATAAATATGAAAAACTTTGTTAAAATAACTGCAAAGTTTTCACCACGGACCAGTCCCTGTAATTTCAATTCTGATAAATTATGATGCATTTTTCTTTAGTCTAACAGATGTTAAACACTAGAAATAGACTAAATATTCATTCAATTTTCATAATATGGATATTTGTAGATTTCGATCATATATCATAGGTAGGACACGGCGGTATTTCCGCCCAATTGAGCAGTCCGACTGGGGAAGTACGCCCTACAGAATACCGCGGTTATAATAACTTCGTGTTGTGTGCAGTGAGTAGGGTAGCCAGAGCTCACTGGAGAATTTGTGCTGTCAGTGGGATGACTAAAGGCTTGTCCTGCTTTGTCCTCTACACTGACGGCACAGAAACTCTGTGCTTACAGGGTCGGCAGCGCGAGTGTGGCTTCTCTGGTGTTACACACGTCCATAGGCCACGGTAACCACTTACCATTAGGTGGGCCGTGCTCTTGTCTGTCACCTAAGTGGTATAAAAAAAAACAGACAGACACCCAGTAAGTTTAATTCGGGTATAAGTACGCGTGCCTTCGTCCGTGACGATGATAATTCCAACACTCGTAACATAATGTGCGATAACATCTACATTACAAATATACTCGACTAACACTAATCAATACTAATACAATATTTAAAATATAATACTGTCCGAATGATACCTACCTAGGTATATACCTACCCTCCATTTGGTTAGATACCTACCTACATAACTAAACGTGAACAATCTTAATGTGTCTTTATATATGTTTTACTAGCTGACCCACCCCAGCTTCGCCCGGGGTATATTTTGAAGCTTCATATCCCTTTGAGCCCGTATGTTTTAGTCTTCAAAATATGTATGAAAAATTTCCGGATTTGTTAACATTTATTATCAATGCTCCGCTCCCTTAAGTAGTAGCGTGATGATATATAACCTAAAACCTTCCTCGATAAATGGACTAACCAACACTGAAAGAATCATTCAAATCGGACCAGTAGTTCCAGAGATTAGCGCGTTCAAACAAACAAACAAACAAACAAGCAAACTCTGCAGCTTTATAATATTATAGTACCTATAGATATAGTATTATATAGTATAGATTAACTCTGGACGCAAAAACGACGGGGTTATAAGTGTGACATGTATGTGTGTGTGTGTGTGTGCGTATGTGCGTATGTGCGTGTGTGCGTGTTTGCGTGTGTGCGAGTGTGTGTGCGTAAGTGTTATCTATCTATCATAGCTCCTGAACGGATGAACCTAAAACCAAAAATCGATTCACTTGAAAGTCAGTCGGCCTAGTTTATTTGTATAATATAGGTAAGTTGTTATAAAAAGTCGCCACAAGATTATTTACCGACCTTTATTTAAGCACCTACGTAAGAAAATGGAGTATAGTATCTTAGTCTAAAATAACCATTTGCATTCAGTGTCCAAAACATTATCGATCATCCTAAATTAGACTTTTATTGTCCAAAATTAGAATAGTGTTTAGTAAAACTCGATTTTACTATTCATTTATTTATATATCTTAGAAAGACAATATTATTTATACGCTCGTGCTCACCGACTAAATCTTCAAAAGCAGTCTGTTTTTAATAAACGCATTTTCTTTCTTTCTTTCTTTCTAATAGTTACTTATGAATTCGTTTTTTTTAGCAATTTGTGTTTTTTTTAACTGTGCAAAACATACATAACTATTGGTTGGCAACACATTTTGGTATGAACGCAACGGTATGAAAACCGAAACGATTGCATTTTTTTTATGTCACTTAGTTGCCAGACAACCACAGGGCCCACCTTTTTTTATATTTCTTATACCACTTGGTTGGCAGACAAGCACACGGCCCACCTGATGGAAAGTGGCCACCGTGGCCCATGGACGTGTGCAACGCCAATCGCGCTGCCAACCCTATAAACACAAGAGTTTCTGTGCCTGGTCTTTCCACTGACAGTACAGAATCTCCAAATCTACAAATTCCATTTGTTTTAAAGTGCTTATCGTGGCCTATGGACGTGTGCAATACGAGGGGCGTCACACCTGCCGACCCTGAACTTACCTACCTCTACGAAAACCAATCCTCCTGCAAGCCATAATCATCTAGTACCTATTACACATAAGGTTATATTAGAGCTCAATTTCCACGTAGCTATAATCAGGAGTGATGGTCATGGCTCACCAGTGATAACCACAAGACCGCAAACCAACGTGCCGTGAGCCACAGAAGTTGTGAAGCACTAACAAGAAACTGATAAACCAAATCAGAAACTACATTTTAATTAATCAGAAACTACATTTTAATTAATCAGAAACATTGTTGACCGACGAGAATTCCGCACGGAAAAAAGGACAGACAGGCAGACAGAGTTGCTGTCGCATTTATAACATAAACTCACGCCTATATCCCCGAAGGGTTAAGCAGAGGTGCTAGCAACCACATTTCGCCAGTTTATGTTTAGGTCCCAATGTAATAGGTGGCGAACCTATTGCCATTAACCGGGCACTTATAAACCTGCGATAAATACACACATAACGTCGAAATGCATCGAAAAGTCATTGGTGTGTGCCATGGTAAAACCTGGGATTGACCCCGAAACCTCGTCTCAGCAGTCCATTACCCTACTAGTCTATCGCGGTTATATTAAGTAAAGATTTAAGTAATATTGCTTTATGAGATGATGCGATGATGCCACTAGGGATGCCACACCACTATTGTGTTGTCGAGCCTGGTGGCAACAGCATCCGAAATGCCGAAACTGGGACTTCAAGGTCATTTTTGAGCAATTAAATTCTAAAGCTATAACTAACTTTTTCTATAGATATCGGTCGAAAACTGAACTTTCAATGCAGGACTTGAACTAGCTATCATCCCTTATAGGGGGGAAAGCTCTGACCGCTCTGGTCGCTGGACAAACATATCAATGAATTCTAGTTTTACGTAGAATACATAACCTCCTTCTTCTTGACGACATTTAAAATGCTACAGAATTTATTAGTTAGAACGTTAGATAACGTATGTTATTGACTGTACCTCAAGTAGGTACAGTAAACTACTTAAAGCTTATTTGTCGATTGTTTGAGGTATCTATATTGAGTTGGACAAAGGCCAGAATGTCACGTAAGCAGCGAAGAAGAAATAGAGTAGACTTTACCTAATAAACTAGGTTTAAATGTGTTTACATTGATTACCTCTATTCTTCTTTATTTGTTCTTCTAGTGGTAAGCGGGTACCGGGGTCTATACTTCATCTACCACATCAAGAGGTTACGTTGTTATCCAATCATTTGACAAAAACAAATACCTAATATATTTTTATTTGACAAACGTTTGACAAAATTATACCGAATGAAAGTTTGTCAAATGATTAGTTTTTCAAACGTTGTTTGTAAAATTATGTTTTGTCATACGTTTTTTGTTAAACAATAGTGCACCTGTCTCGTTGCTATGTGAACTACAGCTAGAAGTAAAATAAATAATAGTATTTAAAAGGAAAATGGAATTAGAAGGATATGAATAGATTCAGCCTTAGATGCATGGCTCGAGTCAACAATAGGGCCCGAAATACGGCAATAGGCTCACCCCCTATTACGTGGAACCGAATACAATTATTGGTGAAATGTGAGTGATAATTCACCTCTGCCTAACCCTCCGGGAATAAAGACGTGATTATATGTATGTATGTATGAATAGATTTTTATACCATAACCAAAGTCTTTATAAGTCTCTCTTCATCATCATCGTCATTACGGTTGCCCAGTTTCGGCTAAAGTTTGTCATTTATTAATTTAGGTTGATATGATGGCTTTTCCGGAAGCGACAGACGTCTGACCTCCTATATTTAAAAGGAAGGCTGCGTCACGGCCTCTGTTGTTTGGCAGTAGTTGCATCGACTAACAAGTGAGGTTGACTTGGTCACATGTTGGAAAGGCAATGTATTTAAAAAAAAATTATACAACTTAGGTGGCAGATAAGCACATGGCGCACCTGATGGAAAGTGATTACCGTGACCTATGAACGTGTGTAACACCAGGGTAGTCACACACGTGCTACTGACCCTGTAAGAACAGAGACTTTCTGTCCCGTCAATGCAGAACACGAAATCAGGACAAGCCTTTGGTCTTCCCACTGTATACCTCCTTAAGGATCTCATCACGACAATCCTTATGTCGTTACCTGTCGACGTATTCCACGAAATTTATTAATATTAATGAAATTTATTACGTCATTATTGTCACGAGTAGGTTTACATTTAATGTTGCACGAAGTGGTGGTGCTTAGCATATGTAAGTGAAACGAGGCGTCCTGTGAGACTCTGAATTACCTACATTATTAAAATAGTAAAGAAACACACAGCTCATCTGAAGGTGTGTATAGTTATTTTTAAAGAACACTAACAAATAAACCCGGAGCCTCCAAAACCGACAGCTTGTAACATTAGAGTTGCCCCCCGCTTGTGAAGTGAAAAGGGACTGTAAAGACTTTTCTTCTTTCTTTGCGAAAGAAAAACCCTCACTTTTCCATCCATCGGCGTATTGTTATTTAAAGAGACTTTATTTATAAAGTTTTCTGATCGGTTTGCGAAGAAGGCTCTACCATAGTTAGGTAAAAGAGAAAATTCATGACACTACTATGACATTAAGTAAGATGCCATTAAGTATATTATTTTTCTTTTTTTATCGAATATTAGAACTGATTTTTTTTATACCACTTAGTTGGCAGACAAGCACACGGCCCACCTGATGGGAAGCGGTTACCGTGGCCTATGGACGTATGCAACACCAGGGGTGTCACACTCGCGCTGCCGACCATGAAGAAACCTTCTGATACCCCTCTTGAAGAACCCCATATTGTAGGCGCTTGGGAAAACCGCAGCAGGGAGGTCATTCCACAGCTTGAGTGTGCGTTGGATGAAGTTTCTTTCATACCGCACAGTGCGCACCGTCTCAGGTCGCAATGTGTGAGGATGAATTCCCTGCCTATGGCGAGAGGTGCGATGATAGAATGTAGCTACGGGCATCATGTCAAACAATTCATCTGAGAACAAACCATTGTATAGGCGGTAGAACACACACAGTGAGGCAAAATCCCTCCTAAGGCTAAGAGGTTCCACACTACCTGTGAGTATGGGATTGTCAACCAACCTCAATGCCCGGCTTTGCACTGAGTCGAAGGGGTCAAACTGGTATGCAGGTGCTCCAGCAAAAAGATGACAGCAGTACTCCATGTGAGGCCGGACCTGTGCTTTATAAAGAAGGAGTTGCTGCCCCGCAGTGAAGTACTGCTTCGCCCTGTTGAGCACTCAACAACAAACAACAAATTACTAATATTCCCTTTAACCCCTCTAGCTAAGCTAAATTGCTTGTGTTAGGAATGGCTTCACGTCGGTAGTGTAATGGCCAGGATTCGGACCCGGGACCTTTTGATCTTAAGGCCGACTTCTTAACCACTAAGCTTGTTTAATTGTATTTGCTCCGCCCACATAATAAATTGCTATTTTCGAACATTCAGATTATAGCCAATACTGGTACATCAATTTAACCTCTGGATTTAATCTGTGGTTATAACCGTGACGAACAACAGACAGACTAACTTTCACATTAGTATAGTTTTATTCTTCTCGCTCTCGCTAAATGAGCTGAAATAGTAACAGACACCAGACACATTCAACCTGTATCAATTAATATAGTCATTAGATTCGCTGAACATCGACCAGGCAAAGGCATGCCGAAGTGCAGTGCTTATTGATTCACAAGTGAATCGATAGCAGTTGCGCTTTGAATTCACAATTGACACAGCAACAATAAGTAGTTTTATTGAAGGACGTTTTATATGAAATAAATGAAATAAAATTTATTTACGGAAAACAAGCACTGTTACAATAATTTTTCTTCTGCCAAACTGTATAACAGTTTGTTGGCAGATGAAGCTCCCTGATTTATTCACTAAATTTTCCATTAATTATTTACCAAAATTAGATACATTATATAAATTAGATTTAAAAATTAGACACATTATCATTTGTATTATTGTTATGCTTATTCATATGCCTTGTATTATTGTTATAAATATAAATATTCTACAACATTCTACACAACGCTATCTAGACCCATGGTAAGCATAGCTTAACTAGCTTGTGTTATGGAATCTAGAATACGGATAAACATACTTAAATACTTTTTTTTTGTAAATTCATACATATTATACATAATGCAAATACCCATATTCATGCATACAAATATTTGCACTGAGCGGGGATCGAACCCGCGCCTCCTGCGTAGCAGTCGTGTTCACTACCGCCACGCCACAGAGGCAGACAATTATGCTTATTCATATGCAATCATGGGTTCTTTCCTTGGGAATTATATAAAAGAAATCTCACTAACCCTTTAGCTTAGGTTTGTAGCTCTCGCCCTATGAGGGAAAGAAAACATAGCGCGTGAAATTTGGGCATAGGAGTAGATTAATATTTTAGGAGGTAGGACATGACGGTATTTCCGTCCAATTGAGCAGTCCGACTGGGGAAGTACCTCCGCCTTATAGAATACCACGGCCATAATAATCTTGTGTTGTGTTCCCGGCGGTGAGTAGGGTAGCCAGAGCTCACAGGAGAGTTTTGGTGCTGTCAGTGGGAAGACCAAAAGCTTGTCCTGCTTTGTCTTTTACACTGACGGCACCGAAGTTCTCTGTGCTTACAGAGCTGGCAGCGCGAGTGTGACTCCCTTGGTTTTACACACGTCCATAAGCTACGGTAACCACTTTCCATCAGGTAGGCCGTGTGCTTGTCTGCTACCTAAGTGGTATAAAAAAAATAGGCACAGATTACACACCTTTGGCAGTTTTTCTGTTCCAAGTTTTGGTTTATCTTGGATAGGAGTGACACGGCCGTCCGAGAAATTTATCTCCGGCAACCTACGACCCACACACGGTGTATGTTTAAGTCGGTTCAAGTCCGACATAACCACCACCATATAGGAGTGGATATGCCGGAGGAAGAGAACGTATATTCATTGAGATTTTGCGCATGAAAAAAGACAATAGGAGTAAATACCACCTGATCTCTCACGAGAGGTAGGTCTGCACCAGAGGCTAATAACTTGGGCCCTGAATATTATATCGAGACCCATAAACTTAGGCTGTTCTAAAATCCAAGAATACTTGGGTGATAAACAAGCTTGGAAATGAGCTGTTTGCTCAACTATGCTACTCAAGTATATTTTTGTATTTAGATAAGTAGACTAAGTGTATGTTTGTAAATAGACCAGAACAAAAAATGCCCTCTGAGTTTCTTGCCGGAGTCTTCTCAGATCGGCGCCGTTCCGAACCGGTGGTCCATTTACTAAACTGATTTTCATGTTCCTTTTTTATTGACGTTTTGTAAGTGACGATTTAATGGTCTATACAGAATAAATTATTTTTAACTTTGACTTTGACTAGACCTTCACGATTGTTATTATTTGATATATGTACAAAACATCGCGTAGGAGTATTTAATAACCAACATCTTCTTTAATTAATAAGATTATCTTCAATAATACTTCGAAACAATGCTATTACAATGTCTACTAATTCAGATACATAGTAATATTATTAGCGATACAATAATATAACAATTGCGGCGTGGGAGGGACTCGATCCCGCGATTATCCAATTACATGATTCACCCTGGGAGGCTGCGCGTGCGCACATACCTGCCTGCAGGTTATTTGAGAAGGAATTACAGTTACAGATTGATTATATTGATCAATTCAATATCAAATATAGTTAGAGACATTAACATAGAACTGTCATTTTGGTAAATAAAAAGGAAAAATTCAGATCAATTACGTTAGAATCTAAATATAGTTTGTTTTGTATCGAACATACATATTATCACGCCTTTATTCCCGGAGAGTTAGGCAGAGGTAGAATTAACATCCACATTTCACCAATCATTGAATTCGGTTCCACGTAATAGGGGGTGAGCTTATTTGCCTTCTTCCGGGCACTATTGTTGACTCAAGCCATGCATCTGAGTCTGAGTCTGGGCTGTATATATCTGTCAGATGTTAAACAGCCCTATCCCTTAGTCGCCTTGTACGGCACTGCATGGGAAGAGATGGGGTGGTCCAAATTCTACTCTGCCGGGAACCACCCGGAAACCTCGTGGCTATCTGCAAGGGTACAAATACAAGATAGACTTTTTATTTTTATTCTATTCTTTTAAGGAGTTTTCTTTCCTTTTTTTTTAGCATAACTACTTCTCTGCTACTCAAAGGTTTATTGGGAAAGAACTCATATTGATATAAGCCTTTGCTTTGTACAACTTTCTTGTGTTTTTTTTTCTGTATGATTTTTGTACTTGTACAATGGAAAGAAAGAAAAAACAAATATATTTATATCATACATAATAAAGACGTACGGACCCACACACACGTAATGAATAAAGAATTAGGAGTTTTAACTCCATTGTAGGTACCTAACTATCCACGACGGGTAGTATCCAGCTAGTAGGCGAGGTTATCTTGGGGTCTGAAGATCTAATATACATATACCTATATGTAAAACCCGGGACATTAGGTATCACCTCTAAATACCCCATTCTAATAGGCTATCTGACAAGGTCGTCCGATTCAATCCATACCGCTTAAAATGTTAATTTGTTATCATAAAATATGCTTTGCAAAATAAGACATTGCCTAACTAATCTGCTGCAATTATGACTTTTCATTCCCAAATTCCCAAATTAAATAAAAATTTAAACATTCAAATTCAGTGCTAAATTATAACTTTTTAGATTCCTCATTAAATTACAAATTACTTTTATTAAAAACTATATATGTGTAAACGCAACGTGGACCGAGATAAATGAGAAATTCTCTTGCACTTCATACATTTGCACTTCTCGGAACTGGCGTGTGACGTCACTCGTAAGTACGATTTTGCATTGAGCGTTCTCAGAGGCGCGAAATATAGAATCAAATCAAATATCTTTAAAACTATTTGCTGTAAGAACATTTCACTTTAGCGGTTCATTATATTATTATACAGTGATCTTTTTGTATATAAAAATAATGGTCAAATAAACCCTAATTCGTTACAATGCCGTCTTCTAATCTTTGTTAAAAGTTAATGACATTTAAGATGAAGTGAGACTTTTTTTGCAGAATCTATTGTTGAAATAATTCTATCATTATTTTTCAGTTCTAGATCGTGACTAAACAAGTTTTTTTAAGTTTCCGCTAAACAATGATGAACTGTTGTAAAATGCTGATGTTACAGAGTCACGGCGCTTAGCATTAGCTGCTAGACATTACGCACGGAGATGGGTGTGTGGGCTCCTAACAAAGTTAGAGGCACTTATAAAACGTCAATAACATGAAAACTAGAGTAACATTAAAGCTAATGGTCCATCGATTCGCAATATGGACTTGTGATAACTATGATATGAAACTCAGCGGGTTTTGTTGGTCTCTTTACAAATATACATTAATAAATGCATCGTGGAATATATAATGAAATACAAAGAATTGTCTGTCCATTGCAGAAATAATACATACATATAATCACGCCTTTATCCCCAGAGGGTTAGGCAGAGGTGAATTAACACCCACATTTCACCAATCATTGAATTCGGTTCCACGTAATAGGGGGTGAGCCTATTGCCGTGTTCAGGGCACAATTGTTGACTCGAGCCTTGCATCTGAGGCGAAGTCTGGGCTGTATATGTCTGTTAGATGTTAAACAGCCCTATTCCTCAGTCGCCATGTACGACACACTTAACACCCCCCTTCATTACTATTTGCTTCTGTGCTACTCAAAGGTTTGCTGGGAGAGAACTTATTTAGAGTTAAGCTCGTCTTTGTAGGTAAATTTTTTTTGAAATGTTTTTATTTAAATGATATCTGTACTGTGTGTGTGCAATAAAGAATTAAATAAATAAAAATAATAATTGTAATTGTATTAAGAGAAGGCGTGTCCAACAATTCTCCAGTGCCCTTGTGGAAAAAATTTAGGTAATTAAGAGTTATATGAACCTTATCCTGGGAGTGTTCTTCACGCGATACCTGTTCTAATTAGGTTTACGTGAAATTTGCATGTTACTGGGTAGTTCGTGTTTCTGAAAATAACCCTCTTTAACGGAGACTAATTTTACTCACACTCTCTCTCTCACGGGCGCTAGGATTCGTGTGCGATCACTGAAGACATAAGCTACGAAGCCTTAGTTCTGGGGAGGGTTCTGTAGCTAAACATATTGAAAGCTCCACGTTACTATGTTTAACGGCAAATAAATTACCTAGTCTTATAATTATATACATACAGAACCTCCGCCCTATAGAATACCGCGGCCATAATAACCTCGTGTTGTGTTCCCGGCGATGAGTAGGGTAGCTAAAGCTCATTGGAGAGTTTTTGTATTATCAGTGGAAAGTCTTATACACTGCGGCACAGAAACTCTTGTGCTTCCAAGGTTGGCAGCGCGAGTGTGACTTCCTTGGTTTTGCACACGTCCATAGACCACGGTAATCACTTTCCATCATCTGCTTGTCTGTCAACCAAGTGGTAAGTATATAAAAACATCTGTAAATCTCCGAAAAGGTAGGAGTATTAACACCCACATTTCGTCACCTATGATTTTTGGTTTGACGCAATAGGTAGTGAGCCTGTTGCCGTTAAGCGAGTACTTTGTCACTATGTATGAGTTTAAGTAGAGGTAGATAAAGGGTTATATTAAAAAATAAAATTATCACATTATCTTTAGAACTTCATCAACTCGCCTAAATTATGAAGCTAATATTCTCGAAAGTCGTGCACACCTATAATGGCTAATTGTTATTGATATAAAGACAAACGTAATGAAAACAGCTGTCCATATATAGCGCGAATATTGTATTTATGTGTATCTCTATGACTTGAACTAATATACCATATCTACAGGCAGTATCTTTTGAAAGAAAATTGTCTATAGTAAATGTACCTTAAAGTTTCAAACTCATCTATAAAGGGGTCTTAAAATGAGGGTATTGTAGGTTTTTTAGGGACAGGGTCCAAAGGGTACATAGCCAAATTATTATATAGGTATGCTTAAGGTGGTCAATAAGGACATACTTTTACTCTTACAATCCTGGATTAATTACCGAGGCTTGAAATCTATGTCGAATCCGTGAAGACATGGTAGAGAAGAGACCACCATTTTTAGAATCGTCAACTTCTGGAATGCTAGTAGGTACGTATCTACAGTACTTCGCCCTAGTTTTTAACCATTCAGACAGACTGAATTGAAATTCTTTATTTCTCAAAATAGTGCAACGTAATTACATCTTTTGACGTCAAATTCTGCTTAAAACTAAGTTTACCATAGCTTCCTAGGTGCTAGTGGAGAAGAAACGGCGCAACAAACTCCACCGCGGCATTTTCGAGACGTCAGACAGCTACTTTCTTTCTAACTTATATTAAGGCAATACGGTAAAATTGTTTAGTTTGATAAGACAGGTCAAAAGTGGGTATCGTTCTTTGATCTGTTAAAACTAAATACGGGCGAATTTACATTTTTGTCTCGTGTCTTGATAATTAAAAATATATAAAAACCGCATAAAAAGTAATTAACCTAAGTTAAAAGTTAAAACATGGTAAAAACAAATATGAAAAAAACACAATTTGTCTGATGGTAAACGCCTTTGGGGATTCAATTTTTGATAAGTCAGTCAGATAACAAAAAGTACCTAATCAATACTTAATTTAGGCTCTATCGTTATATGAATTAGCCTATATCCTTTAAATAAGAACTTAACAAAAGACCTGGAATCGATTAACAACTAAACGAATTATAATGGATGAATATCCATTTCGTTACTTTTTAATTATTTAAATAGGCTCTAACTAACCCGACTGTTACCTACTTCGTATCATGTGACCGTCTAAACACCCCCCTGTATAATATTATTACTGGTAATACCTACACAGATGTCGAGCGCTGATTCACCGTCACCAAAGCGGTGTGTAATGTAATGACAGTAGGCCCAAACACAGATGGTATCACTTACAGTAAATTTATTTTATTGAATTATATCATTACAAATATTATTGTTGAAACAGCCTACACGTATTCTATTTATTTAATGGAAGAAGTTATAGATAGATAGATAGATAATTCTTTATTGTACACCAGAAGATTACAGTAAAATTTGTAGTTAGCATGTATACAGTTTAATGTACAATGGGCGGCCTTATCGCTGAAAGCGATTTCTTCCAGGCAACCTTGGGATGGACGGTAATGTAATAAAGCAAAAGATTTGGTTTAATTAGCAAATGAATAAAGTTATTGTGGTAGTATTTTATTGTAATAAAAGAAGTTAAATATACTACTATAACAATAACAGATTACTTATTTTGTCTGTCTTAAACGCAGTTTGAATTAAAAAGGCACAATAGGTACCTACATATTATATATCTCAAACATGTTTCAAGTCCGCGTGGTTTCCGGTAGAGTAGAATTAGGGCCACCCCTTCTCTTCCCATGCGGTGTCGTACAAGGCAACTAAGGGATAGGGCTGTTTAACATCAGACAGATATATACAGCCCAGACTCAGTCTGAGATGCACGGCTCTAGTCAATAATAGTGCCCGGAATATGGCAATAGGCTCACCCCCTATTACGGGGGACCGAATACAATTATTAGTGAAATGTGGGTGTTAATTCACCTCTGCTTAACCCTCCAGGGATAAAGACGTGATTATATGTATGTATGTAAAATTGTTCGCAAGAACGTGAGTGAGCAAAAAATATGCATATGCAAAATTTTAATGTCTATAGGTATAGGGATGTAAATATCTTGATCTAAATAAGAGCCTAATAATAGTAAAAAATCTTGACATCTTAGTAAATACATCCGCAAATTTCGTTTTGATTAACAAAATATTCCAAGGAAGTACACGAGTGTTATTATTTCTAACATCATAAAACTTGCTTTCACGGTTTGTTGAGTGCGCCTACCTAAATTATACCAAATTATGAACGGAGATGCTTATTTCAAGACCAATCTGGTTAAATTGCTTCTTCTTCTACGTGTCAATGACAGATAAATATTCATTACCTAGATTTTAACAACTCAAAACTAGTCACAACTAAGTCCTCTCTAGTGGTGTGTGGGGCGACAAGGAGGTTATTTTCTTACAAAACAGCCATTATCACTGGTCTAAACCAAATCATTAAGTATATCATTTTTTATTGTGTAAATAAATCTTTCAGTGTGCTCTTTTTTGCTATCGAAACGAATGACGATGTACAATTTATTTCATGGTATTGTAAAAAATTAACTATTATTACTTGTAACAGATTTCTGGGCAGACCCTACAAATAAATAACATAACATAAACTCACGCCTATATCCCCGAAGGGGTAGGCAGAGGTGCTAGCACCCTACTTTACATTTCTCCAGTTTATATTTAAGTCCCAATGTAATAGGCCATTAACTGGGCACTTATAAACCTGCGATAAATACACACATAACTTTGAAAAGCATCGAAAAGTCATTGGTGTGTGCCATGGTAAAAACTGGGATCGAACCTGAGACCTCGTCTCAGCAGTCTTTATTACCCATACCACTAGGCTACCGCGGTACAAATAAATAATATAACACAATATAAATTTCAAAAGAATCTGTATAGTTATTTCAGTAATATTTATTTAAAAACTGAATATATGCTCCTTACTTGTACAGTAAATCTGGAGGTCTGAATCGTATTAGGATAATATTTTGTCATGCAGTGATATTTACACGAAATTAGAATCTGCTTAGTAAATGAATTGTTGAAATTGTGCTCATCTGAATGACCATTTTACGAATTATACATGAATTTATTAAGATCTGCTGGAAATTCAGAAAATTACTAGTTATAGCAGAATTGCTCAATGTCACCTTTTTAGACCCGCTGGCGTACAATAAAAAAATATCTATCTATCTATACTGCAATCAATTTTATTCTATCTGCCGAGAAACAGGTGTAAAAACATTTCGGTAACACAATGGACAAGCCCAGTAAAAACTACGCGACGCTCTAAAAAGAGTATCCAATGTAACTTCGATGATCCGCTGTCACGCTGTCAAGATTTGTAATTTAAGATAAGTACCTACGTACGGGTTCCTTGTAACTAAGTCCTGTAACAGAATCACACAATATTCCATTTTTTTTCCACCTAATTAAGTTTCTATTATTTTCCCTTAGAGCCGCGTGGTTCCCGGCAGAGCAGACTTTGGACCACCGCATCACTTCCCATTCGGTTTCGTACAAGGCGACTAAGGGATAGGGCTGTTAAAAATCAGACAGATATATACAGCCCAGACTTAGCCTCAGATACATGGCTTAAGTCAACAATAGTGCCCAGAAGACGGCAATAGGCTCACCCCCCATTACGTGAGACAGAATTCAATGATTGGTAAAATGTGGGTGTTAGTTCACCTAGGGTTAGACAGAGGTGTGATTATATGTTTTTGTATGTAAATTATTTTCACGTGAGTAGTGGTAAAAGGAAAGGGTTAGAAGTTGAACCAGTTTAATGCTATTACCAGACATTGACATGGGCAGATTTTTAAATTGACCTATTTTTTCCAAAGTTGGGCTAAGGTCACCAAACCCTTCCAAGTTCCAATCTATATTGACATTATTGACACGTGTGCCTTATTCTCTGCACATTCCGAGAAATGTGTAACCTTACACCAAACTTCAGAGAAAAATGCTTGAGCATGTTTTTAGCTACTGAGTCATCACCCATCAGACACGCGTCGTCTGATGATGACGTAATCTGACGCGCCCTAGTCCCACCAATCTACCATTATTCAATAGGGCTGCACCAAGCCAAATTTTAACTACATACTTAAGTCAAATAATACTTGATAATTTAGGTATTTAAAGTATCGCATTAAGTATTAAAGTAATCGGAATATTTACCATGTACTGAGTTTCCGATATGTCGGCGGTGTTGCAAGCACCATTGATCATTCACGGAGGAACTGGAGTTTTGGCGGTGAACAGTAAAAAAAGTTTTTTAGGGGTAAATTTTTCGATCTACCCTCTTTTGAGTTCAAATACGCGTAGTAAAAGGGGGTAATAATGGGGATTTTTCCGCACGTAAAAAAAAACCCTGGTGTTACATGTTACATTCACAAATTTTTCTCTAACTATTTTTAATCCTATATTATAGGTACCTATCGTTATCTAGGGCGTTAATGAGACACGTTTTCAGACTTTAGGTTGTTACTAAGTAATTTTTTACAGCAATATATTTTACGACCCAATATTTGAAATTTCTCTGCTCACAAATGTCTAGTTTACATTTCTTAATCAATTTGAAAGATAGCAACCCTTTGGTAATATATACGTGCTCTAGGTAATTAGATACTGTACCAGACTGGTGATGGTGACGTCACAACTCACTACCCCAACCCTTTTATACAGGTGTTTAAATAAAATATCAGTTATTTCATAAAGAGTGTCAATAGTTTGAACGTTGGTAGCTTAGTGGTTAAGGAGTCGGCCTTAAGATTGAGAGTCCCGGGTTCGAATCCTGGCCATTACACTACCGACAAAACCCACTCCTAACACAAGCAATTTAGCTTAGCTGGAGGGAGGTTAGTGGGAATATTCGTAATTTCTATTCTAATATTCTTACCTATAAAAATATTCAAGGAGGAGGTAGGACACGGCGGTATTTCCGCCCGATTGAGCAGTCCGACTGGGGTAGTACCTCCGCCCTACAGAATACCGCGGCTATAATAACTTCGTGTTGTGTTCCCAGCGGTGAGTAGGGTAGCCAGAGCTCACTGGAGAATTTGTACTGCCAGTGGTAAGACTAAAAGCTTGTCCTGCTTTGTCTTCTACTGACGGCACAGAAACTCTGTACTTACAGGGTTGGCAGCGCGACTGTGACTCCTCTGGTGTTACAGACGTCCATAGGTCACGGTAACCACTTTCCATCAGGTGGGCCGTGTGCTTGTCTGCCAACTAAGTGGTATAAAAAAAAAAAATTGTTTGACTACATTTTAAACTACTATCTTAAGTTTTACTCAATCATTTCCAATCAAACACACGGCAGCTTTTAAATCTGACCAAATAATCAAAACCGCATCAAAATACGTTCAGTGGTTTATTTGCATATTGCAAACAATCAGACATACAGATAAGAATTTAAAAATGACTGCATGTATGTAACATGCATACAGTCACGCCTTTTTCCAGACAGAGATTACATACAGTTTTGCCACGATCCTGGCATACATCTTTCGCTTCTACTTCCATAATTGTTTTCATACATGCTCGCCGTCAAAATTATAGCTAACTAGTATTACTTCTACTTCCAAAAATAAGAACTGGTTAATTTTTTAAACTATACATTACATGACTTAGCTCACTAGGTTTTTTGCCCATAGCACAGTAGCTCAATGACTCAGTACTCAGTGTCAGATTGCGCACTTCTACAAAGTTGACCGTGACTACACAGACAAAGCTGTATGCGTTCTCTGTGCCTCCTTTTTTTTTAATCTGTAGATTTCCGTTTGTGTAACAAATTGTTTTTGGCCTTATTTTTTAGGGTACCGTAGTCAAAGGGTAATCAATCAATAAGCCTATCGCAGTTCATTGCTGGACATAGGCCTCTCCCAATGTTGGGAAGCTTTGACTTACAGTTTCCACGCTGGCCAGACGGGTAGGTACCGGGTTTTATTTAGAGTTTTCTTCACAGTGATATGGTCTGCGTATTTTTACGTTAGTCGCCTCTTACAACACCCTTCGGATGAGACTGGGTAGTGATTCTTGTATTCCTTTTCCGTCATCACTCGGAGCTGAACCTTATTACTAAGACTCTGCTATCTGTTCATCTGTCTGTCTGTCACCAGGCTGTGTTTTATGAGACATGATAGCTAGACAGTTGAACTTTTCACAGATGATGTATTTCTGATGCCGCTATAACAACATAGCTATAAGTACTAAAAATAGAATAAAATAATATAACGGGGGACTCCCATAAAGAAAACAGGTGAAACTAAAAACATTGGGAGAGGCCTTTGTCCAGCAGTGGACGGCAGTGGGCTAATTGATTGATTGGAACTAAAAAAAGGTTATAGTATATATAGTATCTAATGTTGTATAGATAATATACAGAATTCTTAATGCGCGAGTCTGACTCGCGCTTGTCTAGTTTTTTTATTCTTTTCAATACAAATTGTAGGTATGCCTCTCAATCCGGTCTCTTGTTTCTTAGCTATTCTTTATTTGATTTTAGGACATTAACTTTTTAAAAGCATACTAGCATTAGGTAATCTACTAGTGGTATTGTAAAGCACTTCCTGCTTATTTGATTAATCTATTTTAATTTAGGTGCTAACGAGTTTGTGTCACACACATTGACTCACTTTACAGAGCTTAATCTAAGTCATAAGTTGTTTCAGAATGAGTGCCAAATTTAGAATAATATTCCTTTGACTTTCCCGTAAAACGGAAACACTGGCGAGATGTATCTCTTACCGCGTTGGCGCCTAAACTCCAAATTCAAATTACGATGAATGGCGCCAAATATTACTTTTCTTTTTTTTATGGCTTCTGCAGCGAATCACCGCTATTTTGCTAATGTCAAATAAATTTTTTTTAAATTATTAATTGCGAGACACTAATGTCAAGTTTTTCAAGAGGCGCTCCTTTAAAATGATTGTTGATGATGATGATGACGATGACGATGAGTTGATGATGTTGATGATGATTGAAATGTCATTAGGCGTCTTTTAAGTCGATATTCATGTAATAAAAAATTGTTACTTTTCTTAAAATAAAGGTTTCTTTTCGAAAGTGTCCATTATTTTGTTAATGTTCCACTATTGGTGCTTTTACCTTATATCAACAGATCGAAGACATACAGAACCATTGTTTTACATTTATTTTTTACATCGTTTCTTTTTTTCCTCATACAGTCAAAATGGACGTGGAAATTAGCCGCGGTTCATTCACCTCTAGCGTGTCTATTGCAGTTGTGTGCTCTTAATGATAGAGTTGGCTTGTCTCTGATACCAAACTGCGATACTCTGTAGGGCACGTGTTTCTATTGATGTATGTATCGGAAGTGCTTTTTGTTTTATTGTTAGCTACAATATAATTTAAGACGAATGTCTTTGAATTTATTTTTTAGGGATGAAATTATATCTGATAACGTCTCCGAAAAGATCTTAATGGAGTAATGGATACAATCTGTTGCCGGCCACTAAGCAATTTTTACAAAATCCGAACTTATTTACAAAATGTCTTAGACGACTGGGAATTGAACTTACCACTGCCACTGCGCCAAGCGAAATTATTCACTAAATAGAAGATCTTAAAACAACGTGACATGCCGCCGTAATTTTTTAAAGATAACTTGAAACATATTAAAAAAAATATGGTACATAAACCAAAAATATAATTCCCTGTTCGAAATTTAATTTGAAGTTCTAGAACACATTTTTCACTTTGAAAATTTCAATTGACGTCGAACTAGTCGTCTAGCGCGATACCATTATTTTGTTCCAGTCGGTCTACTAGGTTTGTACTGAGTATATAAGTATATATTTACATGAAATAACTAGAACAATAACTTAATCTATCTAACAAATATGTATCTAAATCAGTCATATTGTTACTTATATGGATTTTTTTTTTAATAATTTTATTATTAATTAAATTTCGCCTCGAAATATTCATTTTTCGTTAACCGACTTTAAACTTAAATTTATTTTTGATGTCAAAACTTTACTGCATACTTGAAGATGCAAGATAAATTGAAAAACAAAGTACTAAATATATATATAAATATGTATAAAAGTACATATTTTTATGAAAGTTATTGGTAAAGTCAAATGATTACAATGATATCCCTTAACGTACGAGGAAAAGTTTACTGAGGCCCCTTCCAGACGAATACGCCCTTCTAGCCCCGCATTTAATAATATGTCTAGTAACTTAAGTAGCACTTGAAAGAAGGGTTACCACTTCCGAAGCCCTAGAACTACACTTCCGTGACAGGAAGTACTAAACTTATTTTAATTTTCGCAAAGTATTTGGTAGATAATGTTTTGATAGGTGTATCATTGAAGAGCTTATTAAGATGTATAGTTAGTAATGACACTTAGGTGATAGATAAACACATGGCCCACCTGATAGAAAGTGATTACCGTGGCCTATGGATGTGTGCAACACCAGGAGCGTCATACTCGTGCTGCCGACCTTGTAAGAACCTTCTTATTATTTTAGTATTATATTTTCTCCGACCCAAAGCACCACTTATAATATTGGTGCTAGAATATGGATAAATATATGTACTTTTTTGGTGTATGGAACCCTACTTCGATTTTTGGAGCTTGGAGCCAGTCAACACACCTGCATGTCGACTTGACTATGCCTAAGTTTAATAGTTTTTTTTTTATACAACTTAGTTGGCAGACAGGCACACGGCCTACCTGATGGAAAGTGGTTACCGTGACCTATAAACGTGTGTAATGCCAGGGTAGTTATACCCGTGATCCCGTCCCTGTAAGAACAGAGAGTTTCTGTATCGTCAGTGCAGAACACAAAATCATGACAAGCCTTTGGTCTTCCCACTGACATCACAAAAACTCTCCAACACGAGGTCATTATAACATAACATAACATAACATAACATAACATAACATAACATAACATAACATAACATAACATAACATAACATAAACTCACGCCTATATCCCCGAAGGGGTAGGCAGACATTTCGACAGTTTATGTTTAGATCCCAATGTAATAGATGGCGAGCTTATTGCCATTAACCGGGGACTATTTAATTGAAAATTTTGACATAACTAAACCATTTAACATTATTAAATTCGAAATTAATTGCGTTATTAATCAGTAGCTACTCCTATAAAATGTATTTTATTTTTAAGCTTATATTGTAAATTTGCATGCCTTATAGGTGGAATGCGGAATGATCAAACTTTTAAGCCAATGTACCAACAATTTGTACCTGTGTACGCAAATAAAGATGAAATTGAAATTGAACTTATAAGCCTGCGATAAATACAACTTTGAAAAGTATCGAAAAGTCATTGGTTATTATAGACTTTAGTTATCCGAAATACGAAATTTTATGCATTTTTTACATTCGCAGTTTAAGATAATACAGCGTAACAGATGAGACTTGCAAGTTAGACACGGGTTCGATTCACATTTTAGGTAAAATTTCGAAATGGTTGTCTATGAAAGTTAGTAGGAAATAAAATATGCATTGCGTGTTCGTAAGTTTCTTCCTGAAGATAATAGTTGTTGTATTACGAATTTTGGTGGTTCGTTGCGATGGCGTGCAGTAGTTGCTAAAGAAATAATAAATAACACCGAAAAGTTTTAGTTTCATAGTCTATTTAACTATCATACATACATACATACATACATATAATCACGCCTTTATCCCCCGGAGGGTTAGGCAGAGGCGAATTAACACCCACAAATCACCATTCATTGTATTCGGTCCCACGTAATAGGGTGTGAGCCCATTGACGTATTCCTGCTGAGTCTGGGCTGTAGATATAATGTCCGATATTAAACAGCCCTATCCCTTAGTCGCCTTGTACGACACCTTATGGGAAGAGATGGGGTGGTCCAAATTCTACCCTGCAGGGAACCACGCGGCCATAACTAACTAACATCACTACATAGTATAAATTAAAGTCGCTTTTTCTCTCCCTATATCCCTATGTATGCTTAAATCTTTAAAACTACGCAACGAATTTTGATGCGGTTTTTATTTTATTTTTATTTATTTAATTTAATAGATAGAGTGATAGAAGAGGAAAGTTTATATGTATAATACGAGCATTAAATAGTGGAGAAATACTATTGTTTTTGAAGTTTCGAATGTGATGTCGTAAATAATTACATTTTTTCGGCTTACATTGCAAACGCAAGCTGAACCCTACGAGATTTATCAAAATAACGTACCTACTAAGTATTGTATTGTAATATTGTATAATTTAACCCGTGTGGGCCACGGGCAGTAATGAATAAATCAAAGAGAGTTTTTGTGCTGTCAGTGGGAAGACCAACGGCTAGTCCTGATTTTGTGTTCTGTACAGATGGCACAGAAATCTGTTCTGTTCTTACATATTCGGCAGTACAGGTGTGTCTCCCGTGGTGTTACATAGCTACGTCCATAGGTCATGGTAACCACTTTCCATCAGGTGAGCCGTGTGCTCGATTGCCACTTAAGTTGTATAAAAAATAAACATTAAATAAAAAATTATAATTTCGAAAAATCTTGAGTTAGTATTTTAGCTAAGTAAATAAGAGATAGAAGTAGTAGTAATTTCTTTTTATTCTTAGTATTATTGACATTGCTACGCAGGAGGCGCGGGTTCGATCCCCGCTCAGTGCAAATATTTGTATGCATGAATATGACTATTTGCATTGGTCTGGGTGTTTCTATGTATAATATGTATGTATTTACAAAAAAAAAAAGTAGTTAAGTATGTTTATCCGTATTCTAGATTCCATAACACAAGCTAGTTAAGCTATGCTTACCATGGGTCTAGATAGCGTTGTGTAGAATGTTGTAGAATATTTATTTATTTTATTTATTATTATTTAGTTAAAGTACTTCAAGATTATTATTTAAATCTAAATCGAAAATGGCGGCGCAGCTGTCAACAATGGGCCAATATAAATGTTAGACGGTTCATTGATTCAGGAGTCACTAAGGAAGTTATGGACCAGTGGGAATACCTCGCCTCTGTCTCAGAGCAATTGTTTCCGAGCGGCGAGCCGTGACCGACAGACTGGTGACTGGATTTTGAGAATGTACACGAAGCTAACAAGATTTATAGCATTACCCACATTGTCAATGATTCATTGTTTATAGATGCCAAAAGTTGAAACAGACTTGTAACTGTATATTTAACGATTTGTGGCTATATTACATTTTTAACTTGGTGAATCACATACATATAATCACGCCTGTATCCCCAGAGGGTTAGGCAGAGTTGAATTAATACCCACATTTCAACAATCATTGAATTCGGTCCCATGTCACCATCCTATGTCAACGTCAAGCTGAGTGTCACCATTGTCACATGGTATGTGACCCTCTTTTCTGAGACTTTGCCTTCAACTTACTATCAGGCAAGGCGAAGTCTAATTGACGTGTTCTATTAATAAAAAAATAAAAAAGTGTAATAGGGGGTGAGCCTTTTGCCGTCTTCCGGGCATCATTGTTGACTCGAGCCATGCATCTGAGACTGAGTCTGGGCTGTACTCAGATCTGTCTGATGTTAAACAGCCCTATCCCTTAGTCGCCATGTTCGACATCGCATGGGAAGAGATGGGGTAGGCCAAATTCTACTCTACCGGGAACCACGCGGCTAATTGTTGAATCACATGTAAAGTCTGTACTTACCTATCTACTATTTTCGGGCCCCATCAATCTCTGGGTGTGTACTTGACTGAAGGCAGAAGTTGACTTGAATTTTAACTTGGTACACCTTCTGATTGAGACTCTGGTGCAGGCTTTAAAATATTATGAAAAGGGGAGGGAGAGCGGCCCCTGGAGCGGCTTTAAATGCAACCAGAATGGCGCTTGGATGTTCACAATTGTTATAATTCGGCTTAGCTTATATTTGTTGACCAGTAAAACAATAATACATTAACAACTTACTTACAAACACGTATTTAGGCCTGCAAATGGATACCGCTTTGTGGGGAGGCAAAGGTGTATAAACACCCACATTTCGCCAACTATGATTTTCAGTCCCAAGTAATAGGTTGTCTATTGCCATTAAGCGTGCACTTTGTGCATGACCTGTTTGCATTGATATACAAAAAAATGGTTTTAATATATCAATGCCTGTGTGATGGTGTGATAGGGAACAGCCTAAGCCCTTTTTTAATTCATCTAAGGGAACAGCCTTATTTCTTAGTTGCCTTCTATATTGTCCAAGTTGCCTATCTCTTCCTGTGGGTGTCCCCAGGACGACATAGGCAACTTGGCAACTTAAAAAATGTTAAACACCTTATCGTTCTAATTTTCAATTTCCTTCGTGTTAATTGACATAAAACACTAAAGATTGAGTCCAAATTGCTCTACAAACTGACCAAACCTCAATCGGAAAATTATGTGAGCTTTCCCAAATCTAATTCATTTTCAATAACGAAATTACCCAAAATGGCCTTCAATTTATATAAACCTTCGCAACATAAATAAACGCCCACCGGTTTTAAAGTAAACTGACTTGCCTTTTACGTATATGTATCAATATTTATTGAAGCAATTACGAGATCTCATTTAAACTGAATTAAATTAAATAAAAGTGTAATTGGATGAACAATCAACCGATTAGTTGGGCGATGGGTCGGGCGTGGGTGAAATTGTACAAATTAGTGGTTTATTACAAAATTGGTATTGTAGCTCTATTTGGAAGATGTTTTTGTTTAAAAATATGTATGTGTGGGTAGTTAGGTACTTGTCCTTTTTTTGTATAGGTACCTACTTTTGTATAATCATCACTTCGCTTTCATCTGAACTGCGCCCATTCCTGGCTTTTTGTACCACTTAGGTGGCAGACGTGTGCCCACCTGATGGAAAGTGGTTACTGTGACCTATGGACGTGTGTAACACCATGGGAGTCACACTCGCGCTACCGACCTTGAGCATAGAGAGTTTTTGTACCGTCAGTGCAGAAGACAAAGTAAGACAAGCTTTTGGTCTTCCCACTGACAGCACAAAAACTCTCCAGTGAGCTCTGGTTACCCTACTCACCGCTGGGAACAGAACACGAGATTATATGGACGCGGTATTCTGTAGGGCGGAGGTACTTCCCCAGTCGGACTGCAAAAATGGACGGAAATACCAGTTTAAATTAAAGCTTGCACTAAAATGCAAATTACTTCTTTTTATATAAGACACGTCAATTAGACTTCACCTTGCCTGATGGTAAGCTGAAGGCAAAGTCATCATTACTTACATATACCATGAGACAATGTTGACACTCAGCTTGACGGCCTCTTCATATGCTTTTTCACGCCCCGCTTAAAGGATCCGGGACTGTAGGAGGAAGGAAACACGTGAGCTGGTAATGACTTATATCTTAGCTGGGCTCATACACCAAGGTTCTTTCTGGGTCTACCTACGTAAAACAATCTGCCACTACTACTATCAAGAAGTTCAATCAATCAATTAGCCACTGCAGTCCACTGCTGGATTTAGGTGTCTCCCAATGTGCCCCTACAACGCGATGCTTCTGCTTGCGCATTAAGTCTATCAGTGTTGTGCTGTCAAAATCCTACGTAACTTTATGCCCCTGTTCGTACCAATTGTGCCTTCTAATTACCGCCAAAATACGTTTTTGTGGAGAGCGTGTTACACGATTAACGCAGCAAGCTCGCAGCATAATTTAGACATATTCAACGCAAGTATAGCATCAGTCAGGAGGTTGCTTAGCCTGGAATTCTTTCAACAATATTAATATTTATTCATTAGTTTTTAATATAATTTTTGTTCTTTTTTCCAATAAATATGTTGGAGAATGTTCAATTGTATTCACACAGCATTTGTAACTATTCTAATTTCAAAGAGGAATTTTGTGACATTTGATTACCAATAATTGTCAAAGTGACACAAATCAAATGACACAAATTTTTTCAGTTCACATTTTGACTACAGTCTGAATTGTATCAGTGAAGACCTGTAATCGGCCGCATGCAACTAACGTCAAACACTATAACTTCGTTATGGCTGTTGGTCTTCCAAATAAATAAATAAAAAAAAAAATAAAAAAAATTGCTATTAACCCGACTGCTGTCTAAAAGATCTAAACAAGTTTGACAGCAGGCGGTACTCATTAATTTTTCTTTCGGTTTACGATTGGCAATAGGGTACTGCCGGCTGACAAACTTGTTTCGATCTGATCGATTAAAATATAGAAAACATGGGATCGGTTCAGGCGAGATTCGAACCCGCGATCTTTCCCTTATAGGGGGAACGCTCTGACCACTAAACCACATAACCTTTGCCCGAAACCATCCAAATTCTTCTGTATATCCGTCTTACGGCGACAGTGGGAGCCATCTACGTTCGTATGAGATTTTTTATTTCAGAATATTTTTTAATTGCAATTAATATTTGCCATCTGGGAAATTGGCTAATCAACACTCTTACAAATGGCCAGAATGGGAAAAGTCGGGAATTAAAAATGTATATAAACGTACCCAGCATTGTGGTCATGTTTCTAGAAAACTTTCCACAATCCTTATCTCTGTTTTTCGATTCTGAAATTGCCATAGAAACTGTTTCTAAGTACATTTTCCTCCCCACAACCTTCTTACCAAGCAAATGGTACCACGATGGCACATATAGGTACCCATTTACTGTCAGTATCAAATGAAGGCTCTATGCTTTGATTGATTATATCCGTACCGTACCATCGCGTACCGATTCCGTACCTAGCGCATTTTTAAAGCACGCCACGAAACATTAAAATTGTAAGGTTGACTGGCAAACTATTGTATTTCAGGTTTTCTATTGAAAGATGTAAACTTCAGTGATTTATGACTTTTTATAGGGGTTAAATTGATACATACATACATATAATCACGCCTATTATCCCCGGAGGGTTAAGCAGAGGTGAACACCCACATTTCACCAATTATTGATTTTTTTTTAATTGAATAGGCATTGAGGAAGTGGTGTCTGGTGGTGGAAGAGCTGTTACGACGACCTTTGAGTGTCGCTTGGTTTACAGTACAAAACAAACAATAAAAGAGATATGGACTGGACTGAACTATACTCCAACACCATGAAGTGGACATATCAGCAAACATGCTGCTCGTCCATAATTGTAATAATAATAATAATATTGAATTCGGTCTCAGGTCCCAGGTAATAGGGAGTCTTCCGGGCACTATTGTTCACTCAAGCCATGCATCTGAGGCTGAGTCTGGGCTGTATATATCTATCTGATGTTAAATCTATACCTTAGTCGCCTTGTACTACGCCACATGGGAAAATATAGGGTGGTCTAAATTCTACTCTGCCAGGAACCACGTAGCTACTACTCTAGGTACCATCGTACACGTACACGTAGGTACCACTGAAAATTATATTATGGCTACCACATTTGTTTTGTTCGAGTTTTTCATATTACTAACTGTTGCCTGTGACTCCGCCCGTGTTGATGTTGGTTTTCGCGATCAAACATACACTATGTTAATTCCCAAGGTCTAGCCTATCGTCAAAGTCACCTAACGCAAACGCACCCATTACCGCCAGTTTAAGCGAAGTTCAGATTGATGTCCAAAAACTAAGCACATTCTTAATATGTGGCGACAGTAAAAATAGTTTATCGAATACTGAAATTTATAATCTTTTTAGTCATGTATAGAAATAGTATACTAAGAACCATTTTAAAAATTAAATATGAAATAAAAGAAAAAAAGGGCTATGTCCCTATTACCGATCCAAATTATGGGGTGTGTGCCTAATACCGTTTATGTGACACCTAATACCGACCACTAAATAAACGGTACCGTTAAAGTTAAATAAAAATGCTCGTGTAGGTATATTGAACTATTTATATAACGCTCCAACACAGTACAAAATTTTATTAAAACTTAACAACTATAACTATGTATTCTTACCATTTTATTATATTCTTAACAGCGTTAAATCAGTAAAAAAATATTTATACGAATTATGTATAAGAAATTACCAAAGGCCTGTATTGATTACACTATAAATTTAATATAATTAATGCTGACATTTGGTAGTAAACAAGAGTAAGTAAATGACATTATAAAATCTTAGTAAAAAATTAACAGTGTACCTAATTCAAAATTTCTATAACATTTAAGTTTAGTAGTAAGATTGACAAATGAAACAAATTAAGAAAATTATTCATCAGGGAAAAAATAAAATTAAAATATAGATTCATGTGACTCTGAAGCAAATTCAAGATGTCAGCATTCACTTTAAAATGTTATGAAAACTTAAACGTTATTATTATATTCTCTAACAGCCTTTCAATCAGTCTAAAAAAATATACTACCTAATAGGAATTATTTATACCTAAAGTGTTATAATAGTTTATTATTTTACAAAAGTGACATACTGAAGTGAAATATGAAATTTAGTAGTCATGTCAAATCAAAAGCAAATATTAGATTATTATTTAAAAATAAAACAAACTAAGAAAATTTACCTTTGGTAAAAAAAAAACGAATTAAAAAATAGATTCATCTGACTCTGAATCAAATCCAATATTATATCTCGGCCGGATAGTGATCTTTGCAGGACGGTTTATTTCACAATCATCTGATGAAGAATCATCATTACAGAAGTTCACATCTTGTGATATAGCCGTATCTTGGTAAGGGCTAGCCTGTGTAGATCGTAATGTAGACTTAAAGTTAAGTTCCGCAAACGGCTGCTTATTATTATGTCGCCGTTGAGGCGTTTGTTGTAATCGAAAATCATTTTCAGAATCAGTTGTTGTGTATTCCTTTGAAGCATCCACCTTGGTTATTTGACGTTTTGCCTTATTTAATAGTTTTGATTTTGGATTGCCTTGTTTGCTTAGTTTATCTTTTGTTTTCTTCTTCAAATCTTCGTTTCGTTTTCTTTTCTTTTCTTCTTTTTCTAATTTTTCTGTTTCAATTTTTTTCTGATATGCCATAAATTCATCGGATATTGCAACAGTTGGGGTGACGCTTTTACATGCTCTCTTTTTCGTTGTGGTCTTATTCTCGGGAAAATATAATGCATTCTTAAAAGGAGTTGAAATGTTTAGTTCTTTTGGAATATTTTTACTGATTGATGTCGTTGTAGTAGTAGATTTTAGTGGAGTTTTATAATATTCTGATTTATTAACTATAGTACTATCGAGAGATTCAGAATTTGAATTGTAGATTTTGATGGTTTCAGAGTTGATGTTGATGGTTTCGGAGTTGATGTTGATGGTGTTGGAGTTGATGTTGATGGTTTCGAAGATGATGTACTTAGATCTTGATTTGCAGTATTGAAAATAAAATCTTTGTCGTTCCTAAATTCGCTAGAAGGCGATTTTAGCATTGGATCTGTTATATGACTGGTTACAGGGCCTTGAGTATTTTCAGGTAAAACATGATCTACTGGAAAAGTCAATGTACCATCTACAGTTAAATAAGATATTTCCTGGAAGATATTTTGTTCTGGTGGTAAAATTAATGCAGGTGTTACTTCAAATGTATCCAAATCTGTTCCATCGGCAATATTGTTCACTAACGTCGAATCGCCAATTTCCAAATTACTTTCGACATCGTCATCATTGCTTTTAATATTCTTCCAATATTCAAACAACATCTTGTAGCTGATGTCGCCTATCCATACATTTCCAGAACTTTGAAATTCTTGAAGGACAGTAGGTGACAAATGGTCTTCAAAAAGTTGCTTGAAAGTTTTCATTTGATTAGTACGTTGGCGTTGACTATGAATAGAGCTAGCTGTGTTACTGTCACTACCTTCTGCAATATCGCTATTAGTGTCACTGGTCATTTTGCGCATTTCAGGTAGAAGCTTGCTGTAATTAACGTTATTTGGGTCGAAAGGATATATTCCACATGACCGAAAGCCGTTTACAATAGTTTGTTCTGTTAAACAAGAATCGAGGCAGATTTTGAATTGTGGTGCAAAATCTGTTCGCTTCAATTTTGCAAAGTTATTTTTTATTCGGAAATCGCTAACAACTGTCTTCCAAGTACCTTTAACAGGTCGAAATACTGCAACATCTAAAGGCTGGAGCACGTGAGTAGAATTAGGTAATAGAGCTACAAGTATAATACCATTTTCTTTACAAAATGAAGATAAAGGTAGAGATATATGTGATGTGTGGCCATCTAGAAATAACACAATTGGAAACGGTATTGCATTATTAACTAGCCAAGGATAGAAACAGTTGGTTACATATTCGTAAAAAGCACCCATGTTCATCCATCCAGATTCGGTGTTACCAACAGCCCAGCCAGATGGCACAGTCGGTACAAGGTTTTTAGGCATACGCTTGTAGGGATATAAAACCATGGGTGGTGCTATTTTCCCGTCCGCTGCAACATTAACCAATACAGTCAAACACTCTTTTTCATCATTGGCGACGCGAGTGTATACCTTTTTGCTGCCTCGTTGCACAATGACTTGTTTTGCCTTAGGACACAAAAAGAATCCGGTTTCGTCGCAGTTAAAAATTCTTGCTGGATCATCTAGTACTTCAAGTAAATTATTTTGTTCGAAATATTGACACACACGACCAAACCATAATCTTATGGCCTCTTCTTTCACTTCGTTTCTATTTGTTGGCAAATTCTGTGCAACTCTTTTCGAAATTGTGGGATGTCTTTTCAAGAAATTTTGAAACCAGTGTCGACCGGGCACTCCCATTGGTTGCGCCGAGTGGAAACTGTATTTTTGACACGGAAACACACTCCTTTTATACCCGTTTCCCCTTCCGCACTAACCATAGATGTAGCTTCCGTCCGCCATTTGTGAAATATAGACACTCAGTCTCGCTTTGAACTAGCCAGCGTGATGACGGACCGCGCTCGCGTCTCTCAAAAATGATTAATATTTGTTACATTTTACCGCTTCATAGACCTTTACCGATCGGATTGTGCCTCTCGTGTGTTCCTCAAGTGATCTAGTGATGCTGACGGCAGCTCCTGAGCAAGGAAGAGAAGATCCGTGTACCGGCTGCGATGAAAACACGTGTGTCGTGAAGGTTAGTGCATCCTCTCCTAATTTCTCGGGTTGCATTCATTGCTTGGATCACTCCCGCGGCAACCCGACCACCTGTCTTTTGTGTGTAAAGCGTCAATGGAACAGTTAGCTACTTCCCGCAATACAGTCCATTACCGCACGCTGCCAAGCGCCACCATTTTTGGTCCGGATCGAGCCGGATTCTTAGCCGTAGTTCGTATTTTGTTATTATTCTAATGGGAATGAGCGCACCGCACCTAAGTGCCTGGTTATTTTAGTAGAAAACCCCGCATCCAGACACTTAGGATTAGATTTGTTGTCCGTTCGCCGCTGGCTCGCATTGTACCTACCTAATACATAAATAGGTTAGGTATCATATCAACACTTAATCGTAGTTCGCAATTTTCGCATCGCACCTAAGTGCCTGGTTATTTTAGTAGAAAACCCCGCATCCAGACATTTAGGCTTAGATCTTAGGTATACTCAGACACCCTAGTGCATAGGCACAGTGTAATACCTAACGCATTTGGCTTTGTTTTGTTTTTTTCAATTACGTTGTTCTCGGCTCGCGTCGTATTTGCCTAGTACCTGCGTGGGTGGACACGTGGCTGTACCTACCTCGCTCGCATCTCATCCCAATTCATACGAAAGTATTTTAATTTGAATAGATATTACGCAATACTTAATCTCTGAAATAATAGTTGAACCTAGACAGCGACCATCGCGTAGGTACGACCTTGTTGCTATGCGCGTTAGTTCAAGCTTGCACTGGCAGTCATAAGTACCTACCTACCTACGGTTATCGCTCGCGCCGCCTCGCTGCTCTGTACCGCTAAGATTAAGTCATTTCATATTTGTTATTTACCGCACTTTAGTTTGAGATTTAATTGTAAACATGTCCCCAAAGGTTGATAAGACCGGTAAGGTTCAATTGAAACTTTTATACGCTAAAAAAGAAATGATTTACTCTCGCGTACAATCGATCTATGATAATGCACTTAAAACCTCTGATTTGGTCATCAGAGATTCGTTCTTGTGTTCTATAGAAAACTTAGATAGTCTACGCGCGGATTTCGAAACCTTAGTACATGACATCAATGTTTTAGAGTTGAATTTGGATCCCGATTACTCAGTGAGTTATCAAGCCTTGTCGTCGTTTGACGATTTGTATTGTCGTATCAAACGCGTCGCTAGGAGTTTGGAGAAACCGGCTGACCTACCCAACCCCACTCGCGACCGACCTAAGTTGCCACCAATTCAAATACCCGAATTTGATGGTAACATTCGCAATTGGTGTCTATTTATAGATAGTTTTGAGAATACGATAGATAAGAACGATTCGTTGACAGATCACGAAAAATTGCATTATCTCGTTGAAAAATTGACTGGTAAAGCTATAACCGCTTGCGCTGGAATTACGTTTAGTGCCGAGAATTATAATTTAATTTTAAATACTTTGAAAGCTAGGTATGAGGATAAAAGATCGGTAGCTAACGCCTATTTAGATCAGATGTTTGATTTGAAATCTATTACGGCATGTAACGATCAAAACTTAGAGAAATTTCTAGATACTTTCGCGTCAGCTGTTCGCGCCGTAAAGAACCTAAAGGTCGATGACCTCTGCGACTTCGTATTTTTGTATATGGGTTTAAGGAAATTAGATTCCGAAACCATTCGTTTGTTTGAGTCGGATCATCGCGGCAATAGGATTCCTAAGTTCGAAGACTTAGAAAGTTTTGTTCGCGAGCATATAAAGGTATTGCAACGCTCTTCATCGAAACATGAAGGCGCGAAGATAGTTGCTGATTCTGCACGCAAAGTAGATGCGTCATCGAAGTCACTGAGGTCAACTCATACTTATGTTAGTACCGCACCAGCACGTGTACAGTCACCTGTTTGCTCTTTGTGTAGCACTCATCATTCGCAACTGTACAGGTGTCCTGGTTTTCTAAAATTGTCGCCTAGTGATCGTTATAAATTTGTTCGCGCTAATAATTTTTGTTTTAATTGTCTCGGTACTAAACACCGCGTTGTTTTATGTAATAGTAGAAATAGTTGTCGCAAATGTCAAGCGAGACACCACACTTTGCTTCATTTTGAGAATAGTAATGCCGCATCCAATGTGAGCACGGTTGGCTCGTCGAGCGGTGACACACGGCAGCCTGCGCCGCAGCCGCAGCCCGCGCTCGCGCGCGCTCCGGCCCGCCCGGTGACCGCCGCGGATGACGTCACCTTGTGTTCGTTCTCCGCTAGTGCTGCACTCACTACTGTGTGTCTTGCGACCGCTCGCGTTGTTATTGTTGATGCATTAGGTAAGCCGCGCATTGTTCGAGCGCTGTTAGATGGCGCTTCGCAAAGTAATTTCATTACTCAAGATTGTTGTCGGCGTCTTGGTTTCAATGTTGATAAGCGTTCAACCCGCTCAGTGGTGAAGGGTTTTGGAAGCTTACAGTCAGCTGTTCGTGGCACCGTTAAAACAAGGTTTAGATCTCGTTTTAATAATAATATTTGGTTTGACATGGATTCGCTCGTTATAGATAGAATAGCTGAACAGTTGCCTACCGTCCCGGTTGACACGTCTTTATTAACGAAATTTAAAGACTTGCCTTTAGCAGATGAGACTTACGCTGTTCCTGGAGTCGTCGATATATTGATCGGCGCTTCGATTCTCCCGCACCTCCAGTTATCACGTAAGGTTCAAGGGGGACCGACGTACCCCGCTCCGCACGCACTGGAAACAGTTCTTGGTTTTGTTATAATTGGTTCCGCACCCGCTTCTATGGATAGTTTTAGTCACTCGACTGCTTCGTTCTGTTGCACCGTCGGGCCGCCACTGGAGTCTACCATCCGCAAGTTTTCGCTCGGTGGCTCCCGTGTATCCGCTGAAAAACGCTTTCTTTGTTTGGAACGAAAGATGCAGGCGTCCCCAAAGTCGAAGCGGGCCTATGATGAGGTTGTTAACGAATATTTAGATAAAGGTTACATCTCACCTGCGCCTGCGGACACTGGCGGGACCCAGCCTTCGTACATTATCCCGCACCGCGGAGTTATTAGAGAAGATAAGCTTACTACTAAAACTCCGTGTAGTTTTGGATGGCAGTGCTAAGACTAGCACTTCCGTGTCGCTTAATGGCATAATTGTAAATTTTCGCATTAATATTAGTAATTTTTAGCTTTTAGGACTCAACAGTCGCTTTGTGTTGGGCCCACTCTTCGCCCCATCGTTGGGACACATTCGTCGCTAATAGAGTGGCAAAAATTCAATCTGAATTGGCGCCACATAATCTCTTTCACGTTGCTGGCACCGACAACCCAGCCGATTGTCTCTCTCGTGGATTGCTTCCTTCGCAAATTTTAGATCACCCGTTATGGTTTAGTGGACCGTCCTGGATTCATGCCGCGTTAGATGGGTGGCCAGTTAGTCAATTCAATCCCACTACGGTTTCCGAACCACCCGAGGAGAAGAAGCACTCGCTTGTTGTATCGGTCCCACGTGAAGAGACCCTTATTTTGTTGTTGGCTAATCGCGTCTCGTCTTGGTCGAGACTGTTGCGTTGTGTTGTTTGTTCGCCTCTGCCTTCTGCCTAGCCAGCAGTAGGCACGAGCTCCAATCTAGGTTTATATTTTAGTTGTTATTTCCCAAACCTAGATTTAGATTAGACTTTAGATTTTTTCGCATTTGTCGTTTCGAAGGTAACCCTTCAAGCCGGGGGGAATGGTTGCGCCGAGTGGAAACTGTATTTTTGACACGGAAACACACTCCTTTTATACCCGTTTCCCCTTCCGCACTAACCATAGATGTAGCTTCCGTCCGCCATTTGTGAAATATAGACACTCAGTCTCGCTTTGAACTAGCCAGCGTGATGACGGACCGCGCTCGCGTCTCTCAAAAATGATTAATATTTGTTACATTTTACCGCTTCATAGACCTTTACCGATCGGATTGTGCCTCTCGTGTGTTCCTCAAGTGATCTAGTGATGCTGACGGCAGCTCCTGAGCAAGGAAGAGAAGATCCGTGTACCGGCTGCGATGAAAACACGTGTGTCGTGAAGGTTAGTGCATCCTCTCCTAATTTCTCGGGTTGCATTCATTGCTTGGATCACTCCCGCGGCAACCCGACCACCTGTCTTTTGTGTGTAAAGCGTCAATGGAACAGTTAGCTACTTCCCGCAATACAGTCCATTACCGCACGCTGCCAAGCGCCACCACCCATCTTTAAATGGGTTCAGACGCTTTAATGTTTCCACTAATTTTGAGACCGTTTCCAGTAGCTGGTCTTTTGTTACAGGGAAACCTAATCTTCCAAAATAGTGAATCCAGTCTATTAACTGGCGTTCTTCGTCCTTGGTGAAAACGGTCTGAACACCACAATTTTCATTGGAGTACTTGTTATCTCTCTTGTCACGAAGAGTTGTTCTGGGAATCCCAAACTTCTTTGAGGTTTCATAGATACTTGCTCCATTAGTGATCGCCCTCAGTGCAGTGTCAAGTTGATTAGCTGTATATTGTTTACGTTTTGGTCGATCCATGTTTCTGTAATAAATTCATTTATTTATTGAAATATGTAATATGCACTACTAAGTTTAGAATATACTATAAATGAATATCAAATCGTAATTTAAAATTACAATTTGACTTCCGCCAATAAATTTTAGGGATTCTCTATATTTAAGCTTATATTTTATTTTAATTTGTACGTTATTATGGAATACTCTACTGTTTTATGGTAACTATATTTATTTAAAAGAAAATCCTAAATAAAAAAGCATTATGGGCGGTACGTTGTAAATGTATAAGTAGATCGGTAATAGGTATTACTAAAGGAAGTCGTATAACCTATTACCGACCCAATGAAATGTGTATGAATTGGGTAAATATATGTGGTTTATGTACATTTGTATGATTTTAAATGTTGGGGTTGCTATAAACATTTAATAATAATGATATTGCAACTATAAAATACAATATTTAAAAATGATACCTCCTTTTTCATTAAAATATTTACATAAGACCAAAGATATTTTTAAGGCTACTAATGCTCTTAAATATATATGGCGCTAATAGCTCAAATACAAGTTAACATACTAAGGAACTGAGGTAGTATAGCCTACTGCCTATTAATTGATGCATTTTAACAAAAATCATGACACACTAAAGATACGAAAAGTACTTATCAGCGACATGGATCGTTAATAGGAATAAAATTTTGAATTTAGTCCCTATTACCGCCTATTTTTCATATTGAATTTTAAGCAATATGAAATAGTATCTCATTAAAATTAATTATTATTTATGTTCCTGAAAGTATTAAAAATGCATCAAAACAATTAGAAGTTACATTAAAATGCGTGACGATTTAATTTTCTGCTAAGAAAGAAACAAGAGTACTTACGTCATCGGGAACGACACACTATGGAAAATGCACTATCGCCGGCGTCCACGGACGAACTGAGCAATTATTCTATAAATTGTTGAATTACGCACACAAACATGAGATGAACATTTGCAATACAATTACATCTTCATTTTTTCTAAAGCAACCACTTATGTAACTATAATACATTACATTAAAAAGATAGTTTTCTAAAAAGTGCGGTAATGAGCGCAGATTTTAAGGGGTCGTTATTAGGTGCGTTTACGTTATATAGTCAAAGAATACGATAGGACAGGAGGCGAAATGGATAGGTCTACCTAAGGAATTAACTTGCAAAGTTGCATGAAAGCCGGTTTATTAAGCCTAGGTTTATTAAGGTAACCTAGTGGTATGGGTAATGGACTGCTGAGACGAAGTCTCGGTTTCGATCCCAGGTTTACCATGGCACACACCAATGACATTGCCATGCTTTTCGAAGTTATGTGTGTATTTATCGCGGGTTTATAAGTGCCTGGTTAATGGCAATAGGCTTACCACCTATTACATTGGGACCTAAACATAAACTGGCGAAATTTGGGTGCTAGCACCTCTACCTACCCCTTCGGGGATATAGACGTGAGTTTATGTTATGTTATAATGTTATTAATTCGTTTAAATAACGAGTGAAAGAGTAACAGGTAGACAGTTAATGTCGCATAATGATCGTGTTCAGTTCGTTACAAAAATCTGTTTCGAGCGATTTAGAGTAGTCGATTAAGGCGACTAAGGGATAGGGGTGTTTAACATCGGACAGATGTTAAACATCTGATACAGCCCAGACTCAGCCTCAGATGCAAGACTCGAGTCAACAATAGTGCCCGAAATACGGCAATAGGTTCACCCCCTATTAAGTGGGACCGAATACAATTATTGGTGAAATGTGGGTGTTAATTCACCTCTGCCGAACCCTCCGGGGATAAAGACGTGATTATATGTATGTAAGTATGATTAATATAATATTATTTCAGTCTAATCACATGGACTAATGCGGTGTAACGCTTGGATACGCTTCCGAGTTAGTCGGTCTCATGTAATTAATCGCAAATAAGACCTCGATGGAATAATTAGCGCATGTCTGAGCCTCATGTGTATCAGACAAGACACATGTATCATTCAGCGTCTTGAAATTAAGCGTTCGGTCATTTCGAAACGGCTTAGTTACCACAGAGTAAGTAATAGATAGCGGCAAAAGATACAAGTCTGGTTGTATCAGAAGGAGAAAGGATTAGTAAGGTAAAGGGTAAAATAGTAGCGATAACCCGACTGACAAGAGTCAGGCAAGTTAATGATTTGACTGATTTCACCATTGTTGATAGTTGTGGTGATACCCGGCAGAGTAGAATTTGGACCACCCCATCTCTTCCCATGCGGTGTCGTACAAGGCGGCTAAGGGATAGGGGTGTTTAACACCAGACAGTTATATACAGCCCCGACTCAGCCTCAGATGCATGTCTCGAGTCAAGAATAGTGCCCGGAATACGGCACGTACTGCACCACCCTATGGTAGACTGGTAGAGAATGCCTACGGCATTAAGTCCGCCAATGTACATCGTGCATAAAGAATAAATAAATAGGCTCACCCCCTATTACGTGGGTCCGATTTCAATGATTGGTGAAATGTGGGTATTAATTCACCTCTGCCCAACCCTCCGAGGATAAAGGTGTGATTATATGTATGTATGTATGTGAAAAAAAAAGTCTTCAAACTTCATAAATGATCTACTTAATTGTTTAAAAATGATTGCAACATCATTCATTGGTTCCGATAATTCGGTCGGTAAATGGCTCTTAACCGTAGCTGTAAGACGGATAAAAGAATTTGGATGCTTTCGCGCGAAGGTTCTGTGGCTTAGTGGTCAGAAAGTTCCCCCTGTAAGGGAAAGATCGCGGGTTCAATTGTTTCTATTTCTTAATCGATTTGAATAGTTACCATAGTAAATGCTTCAAAATTTCATTCAATACTTAGTTGCTGTCTAATTTTTAGTTCTACATTCATCGTCCATGTTTGAATCGGAATTCTCGTTTATCGTGACCACCCACATTTCATAGAATAAGACACCAGAATACTCTTTTTTTAAATTACTTTTTATACCTAACCTATGTCATGGTTCGTTCACCTTCCGATATTGAGAACAAACGGCATTTTGCATTATCATTGCAATACTTCTATCAATTTTCCGAATAGAATTAGATCGTTAAATTGTCAACAGAATGTTTCGTGTATTCTATCAATGTAGAGGAACTTTGTAGCTAGGGAAACAGAGTATTACCTTCATGACATGCAGGTTACTGACCCCTGCCGTGATAGGAGTCACCTTGTGCCCCAATTACCTACCTAATACATAATTCTTTTTAAAAAACTCACGCTTAATCTATGATTGATTTAGTCTGGAGTTTACCGACAAATATAAACGTGTTTACTTAATTAAATTGAAATACTTTGCTAAATTATTTTATTATACTTACATGAAAATTTGTTTGATATAAACAGATTTTCACACGCCCTGTCTAAGGTTTTTAAAGTAAGCACTTCTAAAACTAAAAAATCTCCAAAGGTTTGCTGGGAGAGAACTCATATTGAGTTAAGCTCGCCTTTGTACATATTTCTGATATATTGTGTATGACCTCTGAACTGATTTTGTGCAATAAAGAATTAAAAAAAAAAACATTCCTACATTTGGCGCCGAGGCTTTAGAAATCCGCAAGCCTTTTTTACTCTGGCGCAGGCTTCGCTCCCGGGCTTGTGAGGTCAAACGGTTATCGCGGCCTTAAAATTCATCACCAAATTACCGTAGGTTGCCAAAAGAGGAGTAGGATAGTGGACTCCGGGCTCCAAGGTAGGTAGAAGCTTTGGATGCAACCGAAACTGTGGCTCGGATGACGAGAAGGTAAACTTAATATATAGTACTCAAAGTAAATCCTCCATGATGGATCTTCCGCCGTTGTCAAGTCGTACCCTACGAGAAACATACCTTCACGTCAAACATTATAACCTGTTTATAGACCGAGCGAGCGAAGCGAGCGAGATACTCCGTTTCGATAAGGTGGTCAATTTTGCTTTAGTCCATATGTCTGTTTGTTAGTTCCGGTCTAGAGGGCGCATTTCTTAACCAATTTTCACCAAACTGGGCATACATGTCCTTTGATTTAAAACACAACTTTTGTCGAGAGATTTTTTGATAGGAAGGGAAATTGGGGAGAAAAAGGGGGAGGTTCGCGTTATTTACGAACGGGTTTTGGCTGAAATATCAAGGATATGATTCTTCGCAGGATGAGAAAAAAGGGGGGTAGTTTGCTGTACTTAGTATTTTATGAACGGATATTCATTATTTTTTGGTGAAACATCCATTGCTGTTTACAATAAGAAGATACGTATCGCTTGTAAACAGTATTGGATATTTCTCCAAAAGAAAAGTTGTCCAAGAGTGCTCGCGAGGTCTTCTGTACACAGGACTGCTAGTTTATACCTCACCGCAGACAGTAATCGAATAGGCGGGCACCAAATAATGTCTAAACAAGTCAGACACCGCTTATTTAGTTACTTGCCTCAATTATATAGCTTTAACAAAAAGGTCACAGTTTGAAAACCGGCGATGACTCATAACAATTAGGTTATTATATTGTATTGTATTTTCATTACCGGATATTACTGCCTTTGTGGCTGTTATTAGGGTGCTGAGACATCATTTATATTGTATGTAACTTTTATTATCTACTTTATTTCATAGAAGGTTATAGGCTTGTCCTGATTGTGTCTTCTGTACTGACGGCACAGAAACTATCTGTTCTTACAAGGTCGGTAGCACGGATGTGACTCCCCTGGTATCGCACACGTGCTTAGGTCACGGTAGCTACTTTCCATCAGGTGGGACGTGTGCTTGACTGTCACCTAAGTTGTATAAAGAAAGAAAAGAAAATTTATTCTTTTAATTGGACTATGGAAGAAGACGTAGATTTAAACGACCTACACACGACCCGAATATCAGTGGCGATCTCGGGGAAATGGTGGGGATGATCCTTGATCGCACCATAAATCGCCTCGTGTATAGGCAAATCGTATACGAATTCTATTGTTTATGGCAGTACCTACGATCTAGGACCCTCTCCACCAGTTCCCAGATATTGCCACTGATTTTAGCGTCGTGTGTATGCCGTTGTAGTGTTTTTCTTTTGCCTAGTATTACCTATAGTTGCGGCACGCTATGATGGCCGTTTTGACACGACTGATTTTGCTCGTTTGCTGTTTTTGGTGCGCTTAAAATTGAACAACGAACTGTTAGACGAAAAATATGGCGAGACTATCGCAGAAGAAAATGAACTTCACACACTAAAAAAGAGAAAACAAGCAAAACCAGTTGTGTTGAAACGGCCATCATAGCATGCCGCAACTATAATTAAGCAAGTGACTGGGTCCCAGGCCGGTGGTACACTTCACTCCAACCATCTTCTCTAATATTTCAATGAGTGATAAGTGTAAACTCCACACAGTATCATAATTCATAACGAACTTTTTTTATTGTTCTCAGAGGGAATGCATCTCAGTTCACATCGGTCAGGCTGGCGTCCAAATCGGGAACGCCTGCTGGGAGCTGTACTGCCTCGAGCATGGCATCCAGCCTGATGGCCAGATGCCTTCAGACAAGACCCTGGGAGGAGGCGACGACTCTTTCAACACCTTCTTCAGCGAGACGGGGGCCGGGAAACACGTGCCTAGGGCTGTGTTTGTGGACTTAGAACCTACTGTCGTGGGTGAGTGATGTAGATGCTTTCTTTCTTTATTAACCGTATGAGCGATCGTTGAAGGAGAAGTGTATGTTTGTATATATGTCTATTGTCTGAGGTATACATATTGTATACCTATTTATATTAAATCTACGTTTTCGTATACACTAGACTTTGCCTCTAGTATTGCAATATTTCCTCTGTACACTCCCGGGTTTGCTGGAAGAGAACTCAACTTTGAGTTTAGCTCGCCTTCGTACATTCTTATTGTGTGAAGTCATTTATGTGTCTAAAATCATGGTATAGGTACATACATGACCTTTGATTTCCCTGACATTTCGACCAGGTTACACCGGCCGTGGACACAGGCTGATTCGACTGGTAATTCCCGTAAATATTATCGTATATCATGAAACGCGAAAGTTTAAAAGTTAGTTAAGTATCTATACAATAAATAAGAAGCGTATGTCAGAAACGTGGGCAGTGAAAAGATCTAATCACTGCCTATTCCGAACAGAAAGAGGTACGAAGATATGATTGCATATATTCTATAGATACTATTATAAAAATGTAGGTACCTACTCGTAAGTTGGTTGTGACTGTACATTGAAGGTATATACAAAAACTCTATTTTGTACAAATTTTAAAAAACTACCATATAAGTAGTTGCGGCACTCGGGCGTCGGAGGTCGATGAACGACCTCCGCCCCCCATGAGCGCCGGCCTGGGGGTGACAGGTGGAGACGCCTGTCACCCTGGCAGAAGCAGGCCGCGGCGGTGGCACGCGTGGCGCGCCTCCCCGTTTCCGGGGACGAGTTGGGGACTCTGTAGTCCCCACACCCGAGAAGAGGGCCAGATCGTGAGAGATGGCCCTGGGTCGGCCGGGGTGCGAGGGATATGCCTGTCAACCTCACCTTCGGCAACCAAAGCGACCCACAGGCGGCGTGCGTTTTAGTCGGTTCGAGTCCGACATAATCCTCCACCGGCTCCGGTGGGGAGGTATCCGTGGGGATTTTGCGCAGGTAAAAAAAAAAAAAAGTAGTTGCGGCGCGCTATGATAGCCGTTTTGACACGACTGGTTTTTTTTTTGTACCACTTAGGTGGCAGACAAGCTCACGGCCCACCTGACGGAAAGTGGTTACCGTGGCCTATGGACGTGTGTAACACCAGAGAAGCCACACTCGCGCTGCCGACCCTTTAAGCACAGAGTTTCTGTGCCGTCAGTGTAGAGGACAAAGCCGAGCAAGCCTTCAGTCATCCCACTGACATTACAAATTCTCCAGTGAGCTCTGGCTACAGTGGCTACCTTACTCACCGCTGGGAACACAACACGAAGTAATTATGACCGCGGTATTCTGTAGGGCGGAGGTACTTCCCCAGGCGGACTGCTCAATTGGCCGGATATACCGCCGTGTCATACCTTCTATAATGTTTTGCTCGTTATTTCGTTTTCTCATTTTTAGTGTGTGAAGTTTATTTCCTTCTGTGCCAGTCTCACCACATTTTTTTAGTCCAATAATTCATTTTCCAATATTAAGCACACTAAAAGAGAGAACACATCGGTGTTTCCGTTAAATTCAGCAGTCCGACTGAAGAAGTACCTCCGCCCTGTAGAATACCGCGGCCATAATCACTTCGTGTTATGTTCCCAGCGGTGAGTAGGGTAGCCAGAGCTCACTAGAGAGTTTGTGCTATCAGTGGGAAGACTAAAGGCTTGTCCTGATTGTGTCTTCTGCACCGACAGCACTGAAACTCTGTGCTCACAGGATCGACTCTGGTGTTACACAAATCCATAGGCCACGGCTACTTTACATCAGGTGAGACGTGTGCTTGTCTGCCAACCACAACGCTATGATGGCCGTTTGACACGACTGGTTTTGCTCATTTTTTGAGGTGAGCCTATTGCCGTCTTCCAGGTACTATTGTTGACTCAAGCCATGCATATGAGTCTGAGTCTGGGCTATATAAATCTGTCTGATGTTATGTTAATCGTTTGTAATTTACAAGTTTGGTGGATAGTATATTTTATACCTAGTTAACTCTACCTACCTACTTTCACAGTGCTCGCGAGCGTAATGACAGACCGTCTCGTCGGTAATAACAGTGCGTCGTCCCGGGTTCAATACCCGAGCATTCTATTACGAATTTCTATTATAAAGCCGGCGGAGGCTTTAATTTAGAACCTCACGGTTATCTTATTGCATTTTTTGTGCGATTTCTGAACGAAATCTGATTGAGATTGGGGAGAGAACTGTGGTGCTGCACTTTGGGGACGGATGAATTAGACATTATACTCAAAAAAAATCCAAATAAAATCAAATTCATTATATTTATAGTTACAATCTAATGAACACATTACAATACGATTTGATGATAGTTTAACAACATAGTTTGATGAAGTCTGGTACCCAAATTAAGATTAAACTTGTGTTTAGGGTGCCAGGGAAACTCACGCATTCCTGACGGAGTAAGAAGACATGCATGACTGCATTTTTTTATATATATTTTTGTCTGACATTTATACTGTATGAATTGTTTTGATTGAAAATTGTTTTTTTCATTCATATTAATCCGAAAAATCGTTTAAAAACTCTAAAATACGTGCGAATGTTACCTAGTAAATAGGGAAACTACATGGTATCTGTATCATATCTTCGAATGAAGCGAATCATATAATATTGATCGAACTTCACTTGTGGAAGTTCTTTTGATCACATATTATATTTCTTCGCTTCATTCTTCAGATATGATACAGATACCATGTAGATGTTAAGAGCAGAAAGTTTTGAAATAAAGCACATTTATACCACTAAATGCTTTATTAACACAAAAATATGTTTCTTTTCTTGTGATTTTGAATACTTATTTAATTACAATAATAAAGTATAATATACGCTTCTTTGATTTCCTTATTATGAAAATTATAATTATTTTTTATTTAAGTACAATACAATTTTTTATTGAGAGTTTGACGATAAGCAAACTGATCTTGCAAATTCATCTTCTCTTAGGATGGTTCTTTTATAGAAACGAGCAAAGGTATTGGATGACTCAGTCCAACCTGCCGTTTTGCGTATTGTTTCAATGCTAACACCGGCGAGGCTGGCGGCTGAGATAGACGCATGGCGCGTGCTGTGAGCGCCAAAGACACTGATGCCGCATTCTGACAGGACTTGTTTTACCCATCTACTTATAGACTGCGTTGTTGCAGCTTTATGTGGGCTCTTGTACGTTAACAAGAGTTTACCTGTGTTCTCAGTTCTTAAGTTTCTAGTCATAGAAATATAATCTGAGAGCGTTACAGCGGGACAAATACTAACATTTTCCCTAAAATATGGCAGATATAATATTGGCTGGTCTCTGCCAGGGGCCGATGTTTTTATAATATCTGTTATATTAATCGAAATGCCATTCTCTGAAAAGGAAATATTTTCTAGTTTGATAAGGGAAAGCGTCTGCATTCTATGGGCCGTACAAATTGCAAGTAGTATAGTAACTTTCTTCGTAATTCTTTCAAGTGAAAGACTGTTATTTGGAACCATTTGGTGACATGGCTTAAAACTGACTGAGGGTTCCACGTGTTACTATACTTAGGCTTGGTTGGCCTCAACTTAAACGCCCCTTTAAGGAGTCGCTTTACACAAGGGTCAGATCCTATATTATTTCCTAATAGAGCTGCCAAAGCAGAACGGTGGGTATTTAAACTGCTATAACCTCTTAGATGCTCCACCATAGTATGAACGTGCCTGTTTTATCTGATATGTACCTAAATATATTAGAATTAAACCGCTTTCCTGAAAAAAAAGGGTCGTCACGTGAATTGCAAATTGCACTCAGATGACGTCAGTTAATGGCGCCGCCCGCTGAGTGACGACAGAGCTCGTATAAACAAAAAAACTTGTTGACGTACAGTACCAAGTAGCAATTGCCGTAGAGCGTGTTTTTGGTACTACAGTACCAAATAGCAATTTAGCGGTTATCCGCACCCGTTATTGAAACGAGTTGTCAAAAAAGAAAGTATTGACTTTTTCGAGGGTTTGAAAGAGTCTAACTTGTTAGCAATACAATATTGCCACCAAAGCTTAAGAGAAGTGTTGTACTGATTAATAGTGCTGTCGGAGAATGATGCCAGCATCAGTGCCGTTGACTCTGCGCAGGCTCCTCGACGGTTGAATGACTGCCGCAAAGCCTCGCGACACCCAGGGTAAGGTTCCCGTGTAATGGATGGTGATCTCTGAAATGAGATTGTAATAGCTTTTTATTTGGGTTGAGATAAATTATATCTGAGACTATTAGGTTCTGTAGCAGTGGAAACCAGGGTTGCGAAGGCCAATAAGGGAAAACCAGGATGCCGCTTGCTTTTTCGTCAATGATCTTTCGAATACATTTTAGTATAAGAGAGAAGGGTGGGAAGGCATAAAAGAAATACGATTGCCATTTTAAGGTAAATGCGACAACGTATTCAGCGTCTGGGTCTTGCTTCCATGAAACATACCTCGAACATTTCGCATTATGACGAGAAGCAAATAAATCGATTTCGGGTTGTCCAAAACATTGTATAACCTTTTGGAAAGCATTATCGGCAAGTGACCATTCGGTATCAGGATTGACAATTCTAGATGCGTGGTCGGCCTTGTTTTCTTTAGTATTCACATACGATGCAAATATCCCAAGGCCACGTGATTCGCACCATTGCCAAATTGACCTCGCTAAGTCATTCAGATAAGGGTATTGAATCCCTCCCATTCGGTTGACATAACTGATTGCAGTAGTATTATCAATTCGTAGCAATACTGCACAATTACTTAAATTGCTAGCGAAAGATTTTAAGCCTAAAAAAGCCGCCATCAATTCTAGGTAATTGATGTGGTACGCTTTTTCTGCGTCTTTCCATTGTCCATTAATTTTAGAATCATTGCAGACGGCACCCCAACCTGTTCGGGATGCATCCGTATAGATTTCTAATTCAAAATCAGACTGTCTCATGAAGTTATATGTGGATTCGATATTCGATGACCACCAAAAAAGGTCTTTAAGAATAATATTTGGTAAATTAATCTTACTTTCATAATTACTATCTTTAAGTAACGCTAAGTACTTCTGTCGTTCTAAAATTTTGGTATACAACCAGCCGTACTTCGTGGCCGGACAAGCGGCAACCAGTGTTCCTATAAGCTGAGCGAACTCGCGTATGGTACAAGACGGTAGTTTTAAAAATCTTGTGGTCAATTGTGCAATCTTGCTACGTTTATCTGATGGAAGACTGATACTTAAGTCGCTTGTATTATAACAAAACCCAAGGTACTTGCAAGATTGTTGCGGTGATAAATTACTTTTTTCATAATTTATAATAAATCCTAGGCAATTAAGTAATTTTAACGTTTCGTTAACGTTACTAACACACTGGTCGTACGTGTCACTTATACACAGTATGTCATCCAAATAATATACGGATTGATAACCACGACATCTTAGATGAGTCATAACTTCTCTCATGATCTTAGTGAAAACACGGGGAGCCACACATAAACCGAAGGGTAAAGCGCAAAATTGATACACAAATGTTTTAGATGTATCATGGGATTTAAATTGAAATTTTAAATACTTGCGATGTTTTTTATTTATGGGAATCAAAAAGTAGGCATCTTTTAAATCAATGGTAGCTAAGTAACCATCGCGCGGTATCAATTTGCATGCGGTACGATAATCTTCCATTTTAAAATGATCGATATGTATTAATTTATTTAAAGGCTTTAGATTTAATATAAAGCGCTTGTCGCCATTTGGTTTAGGAGTGAGAAATATTTTTGAAATAAATTGATCTTGAGTCGATCTTGTTTCGGAAATAGCTCCTGTAGCTTCCTCGCCCCCCCCCCCCCCCCCTGTTCACCGGTGGGTACCGAGGGGGCGCCGCCCAGTTTCCCTGATAAGACGTACTGGGCCGAGCGCTAGACTGAGGAGCCGCTGGTTTAGGCTTGGGTACCGGCTTCTTAATTTGAAGACCCTGTTTTTCGATGGCTTTGGCCGCTTTGATCTTTTCAGAAAGTGACGTGCCAAATAGTGTTTCATCCCTTTCGGACTCGTTAATCATGTGTACGATAGACTTATCTAGACTAGGTATGATAAGCTTAATACGATGAGCGGTCACTAAGCTATGGGAATCGCACAATATTCGGCAGCCGTTACTGAGGTGCTTCATGGCCTGGACCTTATCGTCACTCGTCAACAAAATATTCATACCTCTATTGATGGCACTAATTCCTTGGCCCAGTTGTTGTTGCGAGGTAGCGATCGTTTTGTCGCGATTGCGTACCATGTCTGGCACAGCGGCTGAGATCTCAGCATTTAGCTTAGGCGCTTGTAATAACTTACAGTTATTGGGTACTAAATAATCTTTCGTAATCTTATCTTTAAGTTCTGCTGGTATGCCTTTTCTTAATAGAGGCATCCATAGCTTCGACAAAGTGTCGTGAATTTCTTCTCCATATTCAGGAGAATCAGATATGGTTTCGCCTAGCGCGGATAAAAGTTCTGGGTCTAGGTCATTGTTAGCGATAGCATCGTCTTGTTGGTTAGAGACTGGCTGGTCCGTGTTTAGTTCACAGTCGACGACCCGTCACGCGTCTGGTGTCGCTGGAGAGGGATCCAAAAAAATTCATCCTCTTTTTCTTGAACGTCTTGACGTTCATGGCCTAAAAATATAAATGATAAATTATTATTATTTTTTTTTTTTTTGTTGGGTATTTGTATAAAAGAAAAACCTTGTTTTTCTGCTTTGCAGATAACGGATACAATCTATTTTAGAATGTTCTTAATTTCTGCGTATTGTCATCGTTGTAGACCCGCAGTCTACCCCGATGCAAAGAAGTATAATGATGAAAAGTTTTACTTATATAATTTGGAAAACGTGTCTAAGTTACTGACTCGCAGTCAGTCCCAAAGCACTCCAAATTCTACGACCATTTTTCTTGTTAACACCTTGTTGAAAAATTAATCAATCACTTCACTTAAAAAGTAATTTGTATTTACCTTCAATCTCGGAATCCGAAGATGTATCCAAAGGAGATATGATTTTTCTCCGCTTTTGTTTTTCTGTTAGTTTTCTAATTTTACGTTCATAACGATCAATACGTGACTGTGCGCTTCTTTTTGGCATTGTCAAGTTGACCGGAGTGTGCGTGCAAGTGCTACCGAGCACGAAACGGGAATGAGTCAAAGTCAAGATGGCGACCTGAGGTTGGCGACAAACCGGAAGTTGTCGTTTTTATTAATCCGAAAAATCGTTTAAAAACTCTAAAATACGTGCGAATGTTACCTAGTAAATAGGGAAACTACATGGTATCTGTATCATATCTGAAGAATGAAGCGAAGAAATATAATTAATCTAGATAATCATTCCAATAACTAACCCTTGCCTCTTTAATTATAAAAATCCTGCCGTTATTAATCTAATTACACGTTGTACCGTATATTTGTGAATTTCCCGCTACAAAACTGTAATTCCCCGGGGCGGGGGTTGTCATAAGATAATTAAAGAGGGTTTGCCATATCGATCGCTAGTCGACAGGTGACGTCGCCAAGTTTTTCCCAGCAGTGTTGCGTGGGTCGGCAGTCGGCTTAACCATGAAATACAACTAGAAACTAGAAGTTCATAGATACGCCTTTAGAAAAAGATCACTTTCGAAATCAACTCTCCAATTAAAGATTTATAAATTTTCTAATAAATATCTCTCATCTGAGCTTCACCCTTTTTTTTTACGTGCGCAATATCCCCACGGATACCTCCCCACCGGAGTCGGTGGAAGAGGTTATGTCGGACTCGAACCGACTAAAACGTACGACGCCTGTGGGTCGTTTCGGTTGCCGAAGGTGAGGTTGACAGGCATATCCCTCGCACCCCGGCCGACCAGGGCCTTCTCTCACGATCTGGGCCTCTCCTCGGGTGTGTGGGGACTACAGAGTCCCTAACTCGTCCCCGGAAAACGGGGAGGCGCGCTGCTTCTGCCAGGGTGACAGGCGGCTCCACCAGTCACCCCCAGGCCTGCGCTCATGGGGGGCGGAGGTCGTCATCTGAACTTCACCCTAGCTTCTTACCATGGAGCGGGGAGTAGTCAATTAACGGCGTTCTATTTCATCCTAGCATTAATTCCTGTCACATCAGAAGTTTTCTCCTCGGAGTCTGAGGTCCGCTTTACCAGTCTAACTGCGGAATTTGATGAACTTTGATATTTTCCGTGCAGCGACTGCTACCTGACCTCCACAATCCTAAGGCGATATCGAAGCAATGCAGCTAGACCAGTTTTTAGACTTTTTAGAGCTCCAACTACCCGTAACGACTGCCATGGATGTTGGTATGGCAACCTGGACCACTGGCTTAACATGTTCTCAGAGGCAAGACCACACCAATAATCTTGAAGGGAGAGAGTGTCAGGCGTTTGTCTTTCTAGCTATAATATTTTTTTTTGTTTTTATTGTTATATGCCTTATACCCTAGAAAATTAACCTTGAAAAGACATGGCCTGAAACACAGGTTTGCATAAACCTAGATCAGGCAGGTCGTGAAAAATATGTAAATTAGATATATTTTTTAAATTTCTCTTGTACCTGTACGAGTAAACGTTATTTTATTGCAATTATACACCTACCTAGCGAGTATGGTATTAATATAAGTAGCACCATAATAAGCTTATGGCCATAAATATAAGACTATTGATAATATATACTGTAAAGCCTTCTTTGATAAAGAAATAAATTATTATTGTTACTATTATTAATGCAAATACCTATATTCATGCATACAAATATTTGCACTGAGCGGGGATCGAACCTGCGCGTCCTGCGTAGCGGCCGCGTTCAGTACCGCCACGCCACGGAGGCTGTCAATTGACAATTGACAATAAGAAAAAAATAGTTCAAGTTTCAAACTTTCGTTTCAATCTTGAAGTAAAGTAAGTAAAGAAAAGTACCCAAAATGATCAAAAAAATAGTGAGATTGTTTTTTATACCACTTAGGTGACAGGCAAGCACACGGCCAACCTGATGGAAAGTGGTTACCGTGGCCTATGGACGTGTGTAACATCAGAGGAGCAACACTCGCGCTGCTGACCCTGTAAGCACAGAGTTTCTGTGCCGGCAGTGTAGAAAACAAAGCAGAACAAGCCTTTCGTCTTCCCTCTGACAGCACGAATTCTCCAGTGAGCTCTGGCTACCCTACTCACCGCTGGGAACACAACACGAAGTTATTATGGCCGCGGTATTCTGTAGGACGGAGGTTATTCCCCAGTCGGACTGATCAAATGGGCGGAAATACCACCGTGTCCTACCTCCTGCTTTTAATACCTTGCTGTTATGATCATTTTGAGACTTCGCAGTCAAGATTGTTCGGATTATTCTAGACGTCTTTCTTCTTACGACGTTACTCTAGTAGGTATTTCGGCGGTAAAATGTAGAAGCAAAGAGGGTACTACACAAATGAATCTGTAATTCTCTACCTTTTAGTGCTCAAAGCTTTTAGCTATCTTATTTGTTAGCTCTCAGTAGCCGCTAATAGCTACATTCAGACGGGAGCAATTAGCCCTTAAGTGGGCATTCGTCTCAATGAGACTAACATGTGCACTTCATTACATTTTTCTTTTTTTAATGTTTGATGAATCAGTGATCTTGAGTGTCATCTCTCGCTAACCACAGAATACTATAAATAAAATCTTAAATTGAAACTGTGGTCTGTTTTGTAGTTGGTAAATATATTTATGAACTTTTACTTAGAATGATATCTAATAACGCTGTTAGCGTTATTAGATATCATTCTAAGTAAAAGTTATTTTTACGACAACGAACGAACAGTAAACAATGAATGCAAGACAGCTGTCCCATCGGCATCGGTCATGTTTGATTCAGCATCTTTTTTATACCACTTAGGTGGCAGACAAGCACACGGCTTGCCTAATGGAAAGTGGTCACCATGGCCTATGGACGCGTGCAAAACCAAGAGAGTCATCACAACAAACATAATCGACTAAAACGCATGCTGTCTGAGGGTCATAGGATGCCGAAAGTGAAGATGCCGCCAACATTTCCCTCATATTCCAGCCGATCTAGGGATCCCGGCAGTCCCGGCCGACCTAGGGTCCTCAACCTAAACCTACCTCTGCACACAAGATCTTATCTTGGTACAATCTATATCGAGCCTACTCTTCTATCCGCAGATGAGGTCCGTACGGGCACATACCGGCAGCTGTTTCATCCAGAACAGCTTATCACTGGCAAGGAAGATGCTGCAAACAACTACGCCAGGGGTCACTACACCATCGGCAAGGAAATCGTTGACGTCGTCCTCGACCGACTCCGGAAACTCGCTGACCAGTGCACTGGACTCCAGGTAAGCGATTTCCATCGTATTGAGGCCTTTCAAATTCATAAGTAGATAGCTCAGAATAGGACACCCTGGCGCGGAGTAACAAGGATAGACGACTCCGAACAATAAGACGAGGAGGGGCAAAGAGGTAAGAAAAAGAAGTTTATCCTGTGACCTTTTCAGAACTCTTATGGGGTTGGCTTTTTAGTTTAACTATGACACTGCTGAATGTTGGTGTTATCCGTGAAGTGATTGCTTTCTGATTCTTAGTCGTGGTTCCCGATTGCATCCGAAGTCACTTCGGAGTCCTCGGTCCGATTTTTACTTCTCCTCTTTTACGTTTAGCTTATATCACTTTCATGGCAGCGGCTGCCGACTGACCCTTCAACTCCTAGCTAGAGAAAAGCCTCCGTATCTTCCGGCAGGTTTGGTTGACTTGGGCGTCAAAGATCTTGACGGGCCCCCAAACAGGCACAGAGCTGGTAAACTATGGACCTGTATAACGTCTCAGAAATATACCTGTATGTTTAGAATCTTCGTAACCAACTCAACCGACATGTAACAAATTTGTCATCAGGGTTTCTTGGTGTTCCACTCGTTCGGCGGCGGCACCGGCTCCGGCTTCACGTCACTGCTGATGGAACGCCTGTCCGTAGACTACGGCAAGAAGTCAAAGCTGGAGTTCTCCATCTACCCAGCGCCACAGGTACCTACTTACATCTTCTACCGTAACTAATCAAATGGCTCTGCGATTTTTTATTTACGTAGTTTTTTTTTTACGTGCGCTAAATACCCGCGTATATCTCCCCACCGAAGCCGGTGGAAGAGGTTATGTCAGACTCAAACCGACTAAAACGTACGACGCCTGTGGGTCGTTTTGGTTGCCGAAGGTGAGGTTGACAGGCATACCCCTCGCACCCCGGCCGACTCAGGGCCATCTCTCACGATCTGGCCCTCTTCTCGGGTGTGTGGGGACTACAGAGTCCCCAACTCGTCCCCAGAAAACGGGGAGGCGCTCCTGACGCGCCGCCGCCGCGGCCTGCTTCTGCCAGGGTGACAGGCGGCGCCACCAGTCACCCCCAGGCCTGCGCTCATGGGGACGGAGGTCGTTCATCGACCTTATTTACATAGTTTAATTAGTTTAACTACGTAATTTAATAATTACAAAGCGTCAGTAGCTTTATGGTTAAGGGGTCAGTCTTACTATCGTGCAATCACGGATTCGTATCCGGCCATTACACTACCGACCGGTGTGAACCCACTCTTAGCACAATCAATTTAGCTTAGCTGGAGGGGTTAGAGGTTATAGGGAATATTAGTAATTCTGATTGCTAATATCCTTATACAAAAAAATTACATGTGACAAAATTATGGAGGAAAGCCGTTGATACCCTGGCCAGTTGTTCGCAAATCATACATTCTCAAAATATTTTATTTCACATCCCAGGTGTCGACAGCAGTGGTCGAGCCCTACAACTCCATCCTCACAACCCACACTACCCTGGAGCACTCTGACTGCGCCTTCATGGTCGATAATGAGGCCATCTACGACATCTGCAGGAGGAACTTGGACATCGAGAGGCCTACCTACACCAACCTCAATAGGCTTATTGGACAGGTATGGAAAAGACAATTGATAGATGACTAGCAGTCTTGATCACCCTAGGCTGAGACCAAATGAACTTATTTCCTTATGAAGAGTAGTGAAGAGTCATAGTCCAAAATATCGAATAATAAAAACGATAATCAGTAGCCCCAGGTCTTGTTGACCTTATGGGAAATTCACTTCTTGGCATTGGCATTAAAATTGAGTCTAATCTGAGAAGATCGCAATGTTATATCACAGAATTTCCACCTTCAGATCGTATCGTCCATCACGGCTTCACTGCGGTTCGACGGCGCCCTGAACGTGGACCTGACGGAGTTCCAGACCAACCTGGTACCGTACCCGCGCATCCACTTCCCGCTGGCGACCTACGCGCCTGTCATCTCCGCAGAGAAGGCCTACCATGAACAGCTCACCGTTGCAGAGATCACCAACGCTTGCTTCGAACCCGCCAACCAGGTAATGTGTAGTTTGATCTCTCTAGCGTGGTGGAACTGCGTTCGACTGCTAATTCTATAGTTTTTTTTCCATTCAGTGCAAACATTTGTAAGCATGTATATTACTGCATTAATTTTGATAGTTGAAAAGCATTTAATAGAGGTCTAAATTAATGTGTGAGAATTTCAATATTAACTCAACCGGGGCGGGTTGGATAAATAAGAGTACCCTCGTCGTGATAATTTATCCCAAAAAGCTGAATGATAGCATTGTACTTTTACAGATGGTGAAATGCGACCCCCGTCACGGTAAATACATGGCTTGCTGCATGTTGTACAGGTAATTATCTAAACAGATATCGAGAAATTGCTTTTCCCCTTGATCTTGATCTTATTTATGTATATTAGTCAGATGTGTATGATTTATGGTATGTAAGTAGGTATATGTACTGTTTATGTGTGTGTAATTAATCTATAGTATTGTCCATATGCTGTCGAACAATCAAAAATCGAATTACCTTATTGAGCCTAACTTATCCTTCATTAATATGCGCCTACAACGTACTAGCTCTGCACCTGGTACCCGGTAGACTGGTAGATAATGCCTACGTATTAAGTCCGCCAAAGTACATCGTGCATAAAGAATAAATAAAAAAATCTTGAGGCCAAGCTAAAGGATTTGATGAAGAGTTCTGGGACTTGGATCTGAAATCCATGTTTTATGTGTGCAGGGGCGACGTTGTGCCGAAGGACGTGAACGCAGCCATCGCCACCATCAAGACGAAGAGGACCATCCAGTTTGTGGACTGGTGCCCCACAGGCTTCAAGGTAAATACGCCCCATAAGTACTTCAACTAGCTCAGAATCGAAGCTTATCGAAGCAAAATTCTTCGAATACATTATCGTTAGTCATTCACAGACAAGTGTACCTATTCGTATGTATTTTTTCTTATGTCAGAATAGATACGAGTATTTCATTGTTGAAATAAGGGTGAACTTATTATTTTAACTTTTGGATGCGCTTCGTGAACTCTTGACCCGCCTTCGTATATTGGGTCCACACCTGTCCCGTATCTAGAAGGTTCTTCTAGAGGGCCACACACCAAAGATGTAAACAGCAAGCACAGAGCAAATGCTAAATGTTAATGTAGGCCAATGTGGAGGCGCATAACGTTGGTGTGTGGGGCCCCATTAGCATACTCAGAAAACTGTGTGCAGTACATGTAATTGTTTGTCACTGTTTGTTGTCAGCAGTAGATCTGAAGTTATTTGTTTGTGCAGGTGGGCATCAACTACCAGCCGCCCACCGTGGTGCCCGGCGGCGACCTGGCCAAGGTGCAGCGCGCCGTCTGCATGCTCTCCAACACCACCGCCATCGCCGAGGCCTGGGCCAGGTACGCTACGCGACGCTTAATGCACTAATTGCACCATTTTCAGGATACATATTTTGAAAATTATCACGTGTTATTCGACATTACTTTCAAACTTTTTGAACTTTTTTCTGGTCTTCAAATGATCTACGAATATTAATTAATTGCAAAGCACGATACAGGACAAATTGTTACGAAATAGTTCTACTCGTTTTCGATAGATGGAGCTAGAAGTATATCTAGCTCCATCTATCGAAAACCAGATGTCCTACTTCACACTTTACTACTATTTTACAACTCATGAAAGATGTTATACGTGTAATTCAACAAAGCACTAATTTAGAAAAAAAATCGTGTTCCAGACTTGACCACAAATTCGATCTGATGTACGCAAAGCGCGCTTTTGTCCACTGGTACGTCGGAGAGGGTATGGAGGAGGGTGAGTTCTCTGAAGCGCGTGAGGACTTGGCTGCTCTCGAGAAGGACTACGAGGAAGTCGGAGTTGACTCCACTGAGGGAGAACTCGACGAGGAAAATGAATACTAGGAAGGATATACAACGGTTGTGGGCAAACTGGGACAAGACTAGTGTTGGGACCGACTTACTTTTGTTTTTCCCAAAAGTCTACATTATCCTGACTTGACTTTAGTCGATGTTGGTTTGTACACAAAATATTCTCGTACATTCTGCTCTTTTTCATGTTTTTCATATATTTCTAAAAATATATTTTTCACTCGATACCGTCGAATAATATCATAAGTTTTATAATAAGTAATATTAGCTAACATTTTACTTAGATTAAGGAGTGTGAAAGTGATTTTTACGATATAATACAAGACAGACGGATTTCTCAGACGATTTTATGAAAAAAATACATTATCGACCGAATTCTACAAATTGTGGTCAAGTTGAGAGCTATCGTCTGTATTTTATTATAAAGTATAAGATTTGTAAGTTTTTAAAATTAGCGTACAACAGTGCAAACTTTAACAAAACTTAATATTTCATGATAATATTGAAAAGTTTGTATGTCTGTCGTGTAATAAACTAATTTGCATTTATTATAAAATAAAATTGATGATAATCTAACGAACACAGTTGGATATATTATAGTTTATATCGTAAGCTAACTTATTGAAAATTTTATTTTCGCCTTAGAGAAGTGGTGCGTGTTTGTGAATAATAAAATTCATTATTAATGCACAATAAAGATTTTTACACAACATAGATAATGTTTTATTGCGACAGTAGTCGTCCATTCACAGTAGTCAGTAACTACAGACTGAAAAAAACAAACAACAGTGCCTCAGGAGGTAGGAAGGACACGATGGTATTTCCGTCCAATTGAGAAGTCCGACTGGGGAAGTAACTCCGCCCTATAGAATACCGCGGCCATAATAACCTTGTGTTGTGTCCTCGGCGGTGAGTAGGTTCGCCAGAGCTCAATAGAGAGTTTTTGTGCTGTTAGTGGGAAGACCAAAGGCTTGTCCTGCTTCGTCTTTTACAATGACGGCACTCTGTGCTTACAGGGTAGGCAGCGCGAGTGTGATTCCCTTGGTTTTGCACACGTCCATAGGCTACAGTAACCACTTTCCATCAGGTGGGCCGTGTGATTGTCTGCCACCTAAGTGTAAATAAAGATAGGTATTTTTGGGTGTTACACTCGCTCTGCCGATCATAAAGATATGAGTTGTTACGACAGACGTAGATATCTCGAAAACGTTCAGTTTGGTGTCAAGATGAACACCTAAATATTTAACTGATGTTTTCCAGGAAACATAATCACCTTGTTTAATGAGTTTAATTGGCATCGAGCGCTTTCTTGTGAAAAATATTCCCTCAGTTTTGCTGGAATTCAGTTTTACCTTCCATTTTTTAAAATACTGACTCAGAAGTTCTATGGCCAGTTGTAAACGAGCAATAACTATGTCTGGATCTTTATCTGTCGCAAATGCAGCGGTATCATCGGCGTAGATTGTCAGATGCCCAAATTACTGAACCGGTTTTTATGAAACTTGGATAGGGTTTGATTAGGCCTTGAGAAAGAACATAGGTTATGTTTGGTCGCGATAACCGACATCTGCGCGAGCGGAGCCGCGGGCAAAAGCTAGTAACTATAATAAAGAAATAATAAGCTATTGCTGGTATCACAATGCTTTGAAGAAGCGGCATAATCTGCAGCGTGATTGGCCACTACCGGGCACTTAATCTTGGGCCTGTTCTGAAAATCACTTCACTGTTTAGTGTTACGTGATTGGTTATAATACTTATGATTCTAGTTTTCGTATTGACGACTGGATAGGTAGGTAGGTACACAAGATAGGCTCTAAGCGAGTATTTAGTTCGCTGCGAATTATCTTGAACATATCACAATTCATTCACAATAATGATACTGTTACGTGCACGGGGTACAATTAAATGCCGTTTACTCAACGAAGAGATTTATTATCTCACCACAAACTAGACAATTAAATCACTAGTACACACAGTAGGTACTCTTCAACAGTTCCAGTCGCTCAGTAGTTCACAGTAGTCCACAGTCGTTGCTCAGGTCGCAGGTAGAATCTTCTTCGGTCGCTTAAGTTCGCTGTGTTCGTTTTCGATCTCAAAGACAGAATGAATCGTGTCGCTATGCGAGCATGTTTTTTATACCTCTCAATTAGGAGGATCGAATTATCTAGAAAGTTCGCGATCGATAAATACCTATTCTTTGATCTTGCCGCCGTCGCTGACCTTCGAGTACGTTCTCGATATTTACCTATTGTTCGTTTTTATTCAAAAGAGTGTGTAGGTACTCGTAGGTAGGTTGTGACTTTGTGTTGACGATTCTAGATTTTTCTATGCCATTCGGTAGAGTACCTCGTCACTAACAATGCGTTTTTACTTCTCGAGATATCGACGGCCGTCGTAACAATATGTATTTTCTCTGCTGTTGTACCTTGTATTTTTTTGCACTTTTAATTACCCAAAGGTTTGCTGGGAGAAAACTCAATATTAAGTTAAGCTCGCCTTTGTACACCAAGATGTATTTGTGATTGCCTGTTGATGTATTATTTGCCTGTGTACAATAAAGAATTAAAGAAAGAAAGACCACTGACCACCGTTTAGAAATAAAACATCATAGTTAATAGAATAGTTTTATTGATATAAAACAATTTCTCTTACAGTCACAACTATAAAATCACGATATGAACAATAAATGGTTCAACACAAACAACCTGTTGTATATTAATATTTAGAATATGTCAGTTTGTTTACTAGCTTGCTCTATTACACGGCTTTACTCGATTTTACGATGGGTAGTCAATATATTAGTGAGATAACCTATGAACTATTTCAACAATTGCAATAATTGTGGCACACCATCCACCACACCATCTTTTATGGGTTTGTTAAATTAAAAAGGGAGGTGAGGCGCAAATTAGTAAAATAAATACAGATCACTAGTCCAGAGGACCTTAAGACTTCAACCAACTTACATAAAAGAATAAAAAACATTATTTTGAGACATATATTTTCAAGTTTACTCTAAGCTCTAGTACTAGTAGTACTAGTAGTAGCAGTACTAGTCTAGTTTTTAATAATAATCCCAAGAAATCAGACCTTCTCCCAAATCAATTGGGGTCGGTCATTTATTAAAATAATAAAAAATATAATAATAATAATAATAATCTCAGAATAAGAACATAGACAAATTCGGGTAAATAAAGTCGGATTTATATTTTGGAGTTACAGTACCTGGCTAGGGGAGCGAGTAAGGGCATGCTCGACTAGCTTCGGTTCTGCATAGCGTTCTCTCTATCGCACAGCGTATATTTACTACAGCTTGGTATCTTTTTAGAGCAGTTAATACCAAAGTTAGTTTTAATCCTATCTAACTAATTGGGTATTTATTTACCTGCCGTTTAAATAAATTATTAACTCAACTTATTAAATTAAAAATGTTAAAAAAACTGGAAATGTTGAGTCTGTTCCTATTTTGTCCTTTTTATTTATTTTAATAATTCACTCAACCTATTATAGTAAATGATTTGCCAATAAAATATGATGACGTCACAATAAATTATTTCATACATGTTTCTTTATGTCTTGAAAACATAACACGAACATAAACTCACGCCTACATCCCCGAAGGGCAGAGGTGCTACCAACCACATTTTGCCAGCTTATGTTTAGGTCCCAATGTAATAGGTGGCGAGCATATTGCAATTAACCGGCCACGTATAAACCTGCGATAAATACACACATAACTTTAAAAAGCATTGAAAAGTCATTGGTGTGCCATGGTAAAACCTGGGATGAACCCGAGCCCTCGTCTCAGCAGTCCATACCCATACCACTAGGCTACCGTCTTGAAGTTTAGTAAATAGTAACAAATTTGAATAGTCAGTTGAATACCCAATTATGAATGAAAAAGTTTGTGAAGATGTTTGGATGCTTGTTCCTTAATCACACTCTACTAGCGGAATAGTTGAAATTTGGCACAAGGGCAGACCATCATCTGGCATAACACATATGGCTTTTTATCCCTGGATAAGGTTTCCGTGGGTCACGGAAACGGCATTAGAGTTCCACGCAGGTATAGCGGATAACAGCTAATAGTGCTATATACATACGGTGTTACCTACTCTATAAATGTACCAAACTGTCAGTCCGATGTGCGATAGAGAGAACACTATGCAAAACCCAGCCAATCTTACCCACACTTTTACGCGAGTACGTTAAGCTGGATACGGTATTTTTACCTATATTTTCTTAATTATGGGTTCTAGCGTCTCAGTAAGTATTTATACATTATTAGTTGTTATTATTATATATACATTTGTGACAGTGTTTATTTGATGTATACATAAAATTATAACAGTAATTTCATATACAATATATACATAATTTTATAATACAATTTCTATAATAATATTATGGATCATTTAATTGTTTATAATATAGTACCTCATCAAAGATTTCGGGACCAAAGTCAACCGTACTTGCAAGTAATACCGGTTCGCAGTTTAGGTCGACTGGGGCCCCAATGCCATTGGGGCTCAACCGACCTACTTAGTGTCAAAACAAAGTGTTAGTAATATTAGTTTCACAACATCAAAACAACTACAAGACAAAAAAAGGAGACTTAGATGACACCTACAAAAAAATTTTGGGAATACAATCATGTTATAACTAGATAATATACTGTAATATTAATCACTCCTACATAATATTATACTAGTGTACAGAATTAATATTGTTTTACGGTTCCTTAGTGAGGCATAGAGTTTCGAATTTCAAATTTATAATGGGGCACGTATTACACACCAAAAAGAAGTTATAATGACACGCACGGCGTGTCGGGGGACGCGGTAAAGTAAGATTGAGACGAGAGCGCCTGAGATACCGACGCCAGCACACAGGATGGTATCTCGCTCGCTCTCAGTCAATGCTCTTTCTTTCTCTTTCTTCACTTCTTTTAGTAATATCACCTGTATGAGAGCAAAAATTTGGATTGTTGATGGTTCATTTACTTGTCGCGTAACCAATTTTTTGTTCCGTACAACCAGTGTAGTAGTGCATAGAAGTCATTATGTCTCTAAATCCAATTAGGCATAATTAAATTTGTACTTTGAGTTTCAGAATATACATAAATATAAGGTACATTGTTTAAATCATACATGAAAACAGTTCAATATAAATACAAAGATATACATGTGTACAAATATTTGCATTGAGAGGGCATCGAACCCGCGATCTCTGATTTGAAAGTCATGTACTCTACCGCTACGCATATTGATTATGTATAGAATTTCTATCTACCCTGAAGGATACTGTCTCCAAATAGTTTATCTAACACCATAAGTAAATATTATTGATTATTTTTACAATGATTTTATGTTAAAATAAGGAAAATGTGTTATGGCAACACATCAGTGTACTTGCACTCACTTAAAGTGCATGTTTTATTGCACTCGATGTATTAGTAAAATGCGTTTATCGGACTTGAACCGCCTATAATCACACGGTGTTTCGACACATCAGCCAGAGTGGTCAGAGAATTTCGTATGCTTTAAAAAAGATAACCCAGAGACTTCAACCGGCCCTGCCTACCAACATAACAAAATTTCAAATTATTTTCATTTTGAATGACAATTTTTAAACTTCAGTACCGTATCTACCTCCTTTACGATGACTATTGTATCTTATTACAAATATTGTTTAAAATAGTTCAATCTATTTTCACTAGATGGCGTTGACTGTTCTAGTTTCACGAGATGTCGCCACTAGATGGCGTTGACTGTTCTAGCTTCACGAGATGTCGCCACAAGCTATTAACAATATATACTAACTAACACTAGTAATGTTTTCAGACGTCACCTGTCACACACACACACAAAGTCCGCAGCGGTCTGCTATACCAGGAACACTCGGTATTGGGGAGGCGCGGCCAGCTAGTCGGGTTTGCTCTTGGCGAAGGGGGGCAGGTCGTAGGGCGCGATGGCGTCCCGCGGGAACCAGCCGCGCGGGCCTCGCCCCGAGCCGTCACCGACCAGCTTCTCGCCGAACAACCAGTGCCTGGGGGGAGGACATGTTAGATACGGAGTTAGGATTGACTGGGTAAATAGCTGACCATGAGCGAGTGGATGTAGAGTGTACTAACCGCCTCTGTCGCGTGGCTCTGATGACGTCACCGCACTTGAGCGGCAGGCGCCCCTCGTCGGTGCAGGGCGCCCCGAGCGCGGCCCGCGGGCGGGACCACAGCGGCACCCAGTGGCCCGAGTACTCCTCCACCGCCGTGTACAGGCGGGAGCGGACCAGCTTGTCTTGCTTCTGGGAGATTTGCTCACGCTGGGAAGTGAGCGGAGATAATATATAAGAATGGTTAGATGGATTTTTTTTTAGTATATTATTACCAAAGACAGTTAATAAATATTCCTAAACATTGAAAATAATATTTGCTACTTTTAAACTAAGTAAAGTAAGTTAAATATTTATACTGTGGGATTGATGGCAATTGGTGGAATTTTTTGTTACACATATTGAGAACACAGTTAAAAATGTCAGTGTAAACCTTTGAGGATGCCGTAAGGCGAAACCGGTCAGGTCTAACAACAAATAAAAAATACTGTGGAAAAGTACAAGTGAGTTCTCAATACGTGTAAATTAAACCTTTGTTCCCATCTACCACCCTCGAACTTACCACCCGGGGTGGTAGCTGGGAATAATAAGTTTCATCTACCACCCGGGGTGGTGCATAGCACTGCTAAGTTTCTAAGTTCCTTATATATATGTAGAGGATACGATCAGAAACGACTGCATCAATATTTTATTGGATGAAAGGTGTTTTGTATTAAATTTAATGTTTTAATATATTAAATAATATACCTATAAGTAGCAAGTGGGTTGGTTTAAGAATTTGATTATGAAATACTTTTCATTCAATAAACAGATGGGTGAAGGTCGTTTCTAATTGGGATCTTAGACTAATAGAAATGTTTATAAAAAAAATTGATTTTAGATTATTATCACTTTTTATTTTAATTGTATAATGATTCACTTTGGTCACGTGTTTTTTCTAAGTGAACATGCGCCTATAAAATAATCATTTTTATGATTTGTTTACCTTTAGTTAAATACCTAACCAAATGGAGTATAGCTTTTTTCTTAATATAGTTTTTTGTGTACATTACAATCCGCTATATAATTTACTGTAATAGCGAAAATAAAAACTCGTTTTCACTTTCCTCATTAAATCATGTATATTGTACCTACATATCGTCATCACTTACCGTCAAATCATACACCCCGCACCCGGGTCTGATAGGCCAGTGGATCCCGTCGTACCGAGACCCGGACATCACCAGCTTGATATTCTCCCGCCACCCCAGGTCGTAAGGGAACACAAACGGTGGCAACTCTTGTTCCTCCCGTCTGCCAACTGCTTTCTCCACTATCCAGTCCTCTATTGTAGTTTGGTTTCGGAGTATGCTTTTAATCTGAAAAATAAATTCTTGAGCTCGTAGCAAAAACAGTGACCAAACTGTTGATGTAATGAAAAAGTGGCAGATCAAAAGCAATTGATACTGGCGGGCTTATTTGAAAGGTTTAATGACAGGATGTAGCTCGTGAAAAGTGTAATATGGATTGAAGCAAATGGCGGACTGTTGTCGCTGCCTACCCCGAAGTAAATTAGGATATAGGACCCGGAAGATATCTACAACTCGTGGGAATTAATATGGCATCTGTCTCTCTGGCCCCGCTCTTGTCCTTAGAAACCAGCAGCATCCGCAACACTGTGACCGTTGCACGTTTACCTTAGTTTGAGTTTCGTAGTTATTTGTTATCGGATTCTATTTCAAATTTGTTATTGTTAAGTGTGGGAAACCAGGTGCCGTGTTAATGCGCACGAGATACGTGTAAATAAATTTATTGCCTAAAGTCTATATGTACAGTCGATTGACGTTTTGGGAAAAGATTGCAAAACATATTATATTTAGAAGTGCTCATACTAGGCGAACGAAGTTTAAGGCGTAGCTGCTAGTTCTTGAGCTTGTAGTCAAAAAAACCTCCTTAAAAAGACCATTATAAATCTCAAAATTCGAATTATGTTATGTGTTTATGAAGCATGGCAAGTAATTAAATGTTATTTAATTTTAATATTTGGTTGGCAAGAAAAGTTGTCTTGACAGCATAATATGTTTTTGTTGGATATAAATAAATATAATTAGCGGTACCTGGTTAGCAACTAACTCGAGGCTTTTCCTGTTACGTTCAACAAAAAAGATTTTTAAGTACAAAAAATATAATTTTCGTTTAAAAATGTTATGATATAAGAATGCATTATCATGCCGTGTGCCGAACCACGAACCGCGAATAAGTGACTAAGGGATAGGGCTGTTTAACATGATACAGATATATGCAGTCCAGGCTCAGCCTCAAATGCATGGCTCGAGTCAACAATAGTGACTGGAATATGGCAATACAGACCCTCTATTACGTAGGACCCAATACAATTATAGGTGGATTGTGGGTGTTAATTCACCTCTGCCTAACCCACTGGGGATAAAGGCGTGATTGTATGAATGTATGTGCCAAACCGCACGGAACTTCTCATAGAGGCTTCCACCATACCTCTTTTATTTGGATAGGTACATACTTGTATAACCCACAAAAATATAGGAGCCCCGCACAACGGGGCTCAGTCTCAGTCAGTTCATAGGAATAATATTTTTAGGCTGCTCAATATCATGTTACTTGTTGTACAATTAGTTATTTTTTTTAGATCATAAGTTCAACACAAGTATTTTGATTTTGAAATAAAATAATCTAGTTCTAATATAGTTCGCTGAGTTTCTTGCTGGTATCTTCTCGGTAGAACTAACCTACCGAACCAGCGAAATAATAATAAAATAATCTAGTTCTAATATAGTTCGCTGAGTTTCTTGCTGGTATCTTCTCGGTAGAACTAACCTACCGAACCAGCGAAAGAATCATTTTCCAATGGTTTATTTGTACATTATTTAATATTTTAATATTATTTCTTGACATACTCAATTGTATAATTTTGACGTTCATATGTGCTCTTTGTGTGCCTAAACTGAATAAATGAAATTGATTCTTTGATTCTTTGAATTATCATCCTTTGGAGGATCTGAAAAAAGCGTGCCTTTTCGATTGTTTTCTTATAATTATTTCTATGTAACTACTCCCTGCGGCTTCGCCCGCGTGGATATCGATTATCGTAACCAACAGTCCATGAAGACATGAGATTTTGCACAGACTCCCACGCTGTAGTCTGTACAACATTTCATTAAAATAGGTTCAATTGTTTACATACAGAGTAGGACAGTTAGAGAGAGTATTTCGCATTTATAATATTAGTAACCAGATTAGGTGAGGGCCTCGGATAGGGGCTAAACCAAAGACGATAACTTACCTGTAAATATAAGAGTGCTCCCACAGCAAGCACGACGCCGACGGCCATGCCGATGGCCAGCAGCGTCAGCAGCAGAGTGGTGAGCGTCAGGTATATCATGGGCTCGCGGCCCGTCCCGTTGTGGATGTACCACACGCGGTTGATCGCGTGGTAGATGCATATTGACAGAACCTATAAACGGAAAAAAGTAACTTACGATCACGCAGGTATTAACGCCTGTAATAGGGGATATTACGCAAAGGTATGCGCAGAGGGCGCCACTAGCACATGCACTAAACAAGAATGGTGGCTCATTTCTTAGTTTGTTTATCATCCAAGCATTCTTAGATTTTATAATAGCCGAAACACGAACAAATATACATAAATAAAAAACACTCAGATGGCAGATTTGGCCCTGATGGAAAGCGGTTACCGCGGCCTATGGAAGTGTGCAATGCCAGGGGTGTCACACTCGCTTTGCCGCTTCATTTTCAATCAAAACTATACTCTATTAGGTACTTAACTAATCATAAACAATTTTGATGTGTCTTTTTATAATATTTATTCAAAAACACAGTTAATTATTTTTTTTGTTGTGTGAATGAGGTGAATGCTTTAATTTTATGATTATTAATAAAAAAGTTTTAGCGCTAAAAGTGTAAGCGCTGAACCGATATCAGGCTTGCTGACTAGTTTTCAGATACCATCTCTGTTGGTTCACTATTCGAAGTAAATAAACGATTGAATTGAATTGAATAACTATTTATATTGTTGATTGATGGCACTTGGTGGAATTTGTTGTTACACATATTGAAATACACTTGCCGAAATACAAATTCTGTGGAAAAAGTACAAATATATTTCAATATGTGAATTGAATAAATAAATAGTATCAAAAAATAGTGAAACTTACTACAGAAGCTTGTGCGCAACCCACGACCGCAGCTATAAGGAACAGGGTGAAGTAGCCGTGGTTGGCGTGTCCGACGCAGCCGTTGATCCAGGGACAGTGGTGATCCATTTTCTTTATACAGTTACCACCTGGAAATTACATTTATCACAACCCAGTCTTTTTTTTATACCACTTAAGTGGCAGACAAGCGCACGGCCTGCCTGATGGGAAGTAGTTAGAGTGGCCTATGGACGTGTGCAACACCAGAGGCGTCACACTCGCGCTGCCGACCACGAAGAAACCTTCTAATGCCCCTTTTGAAGAACCCCATATTGTAGGCTCATGGGAAAAACGCAGCAGCAAACGCAATCCTCCATACTAATATTATATCTGTCTGTCTGTCTGTCTGCTACGCTATCACGCCTAAACTACTGTACTGATTTTGATGAATTTTGTTACAGAGATACACCAAAGTAGTAGTATTATACACACTCAAGCTGTGGAATGACATCCCTGTTGCGGTTTTCCCAAGCGCCTACAATATGGGGTTCTTCAAGTGGGGCATCAGGTTTCTTCATGGTCGGCGGCGCGAGTGTGACACCCCTGGTGTTGCATACGTCCATAGGCCACGGTAACCGCTTCCCATCAGGTGGGCAGTGCGCTTGTCTGCCAACTAAGTGGTATAAATATATATATATATATATATAGTTTATATATATATATATATACACTACTAATTTTTAATTACCAGAGAAACTGCAGGGGCTGATATGGAACGTATATACTTCAATATATATGGAATAATACAAATACCCCACCATACAAAAAAACAAAGTTATTAACGTTTTAAAAATCTCACAATACGTGCTTAAAGAATAGACACCATTTTATTTACGCACGATGTGTGGATAGTAAATAGGTCATCAATGAACTTTTAACTTTCATCGTGAACTTTCTAGTGGCAGTAATTTTTTAATACCGTGTTTAATACAAGTTTGGGTGAACTGAGTAAACAATGGTAAAACCACAGTAACTTTTAACGTAATTCAGTAGTTTTTTTAAGTACCTTATCAACTGGCAGGTAGGTGTAGGTACACTAGGTACCTACTAAAGAACTTGGAATAGTAAATTAGCTTAAGGATTAATTTCTGTACTTAACACGTGCAAGACTTACCCTACAAGTACTTTAATTGTTGCTCGAAATGTCCTCCGTCATTTTGAATACACAAACGAGCCCGCTTTAACAAGTTTGATTTTAAACTTAGGAGAATGTCTCTTTGTTGACGAATTTCATCGAAGGCGTCAATTATCCTTTGTCGGAGGTCCTCACGGGTGTTGGGTTCACTGACATACACTCTACGTTTCACTTCACTCCACATGAAAAAGTCCATTGGCGTCAGATCCGGGGATCGAGCGGGCCACGCGACTGAAGCTCCCCGTCCAATCCACCTGCCTTCAAATTGCGTATTGAGGTAGTCTCTTACCGCGATGTGGTAGTGGGGTGGAGCACCATCTTGTTGGAACCAGAGGTCTCGCAAGCTTGCGAGTGGAATATCATCCAACATGGTTGATACCATGGTTCTCAACAGATCCAAATAGGTTTCACCCGTTAGACGTCCCTCGATGAAGTATGGGCCCACGATGTTGTCATTTAGGACTCCAGCCCAAACGTTCACGCTAAATCTGTGTTGAAACGAATGTTGTCGCGCCAACTTGGGATTTCTTATTGATCACCAATGTTCGTTATGTTGGTTGAAAAGCCCGATTCTTGTGAACAAACATTCGTCACTGTAAAGGACGTTGGTCTCCGGTGAAGGATCACCCAGTTGCAGAATGTAATCCTGGGTGCTCGGTCGATGGTATCAGTTCTTGAACCTTTCTGTAGTGATAAGGGTGCATACCAGCCGAGTTCACAATTTTCCAAGCACAGTGCTGGCTGATGCCAAATCTACGTGCCGCATCGTTTGTACTTCGTCGCGGATCGTCCTCAAAAAACTCGAGTACTTCGTCGTACAAGTTCTGCGGATAGGCGGGTCTGCCCCGGCCTTGTGCGTGCGTCGGTACGTGAAATGAGCCGTGATCTAATAGACGTTGGTAGACGCTCAACATCGTGGAGTAATTTGGCTGTCGGGCATTCGGGTAGAGATCACGATACATCCGTAAAGCGGCACTCACATTTTCACCGGATAAAAAATAACTACGTAACATTAATGCGTATTCGCGGTCGGTAAATTGGTACGCCATCTCGATAGTGCCGATAGTATTGATTAGGATGCGTGCGCGAATCGAGACGTCACAACCGGAATAGTGGTGCGTCCCTCACTCATGAGGTACCTCATTTGAGGCCCTCGTGACGTCAAATTGAGCGAGTTCCTCAAATGTTCGCAATGAACCGCCTCACTCATCGTTCATTCCTCATTTTACAATCGTACCGCACCGCGCGCGCTAGCTTGCACCTATTCACGACTCACGACTCACGAGTAAATGAGGAACTAAACGATGAAGAAATGAGTAAATGAGGAGCGAGTGAGTGAGCAAACAAATCGGAAAAAAGTATGATCTGTCTGCTTTCTGCTTCAACTTTGAGCTTTATCCTTTTAGATTTATCGTCGATAATTAAGTGTCATTGGTTGGTTTATTTTGGTCAATTCGCGCTCAATCACTGTGAATGGAAAAAAAATACTACAATAATTGCTTTTTTACAGTATTAATGATATTAATTTCCACTAAAAATATAAATGCAAAAGTTTGTGAGGATGTTTGTGAATCAATCACGAAAAATAAAACTTTGAATGGATTTGGATGCAATTTGGCACACAGATTCTAATACCTAGCTTAGAATAGTAGGTATAAAATGTAGGATACTTTTTATCCCGGCAAATGTTTCCTGTGGGTAGCGGGCACGGGATCAGATCTACCTATTACACGCGGGCGGAGCCAACGGCAACAGTTAGCCTAAACATATAGTAGCGATATGGATAACGATGTGCATGAAAGAAACAGCAATAGTTCCCATTATTCCTAGCAATGCATCACGGGATTCACGGGTCGCTCTCGCTCGCAAGCTCTTACGGTCACCAGAGGTAGGTAAACAAAAACACAAGACAGCCTCAGCTGTGGCGTGGCGGTCGTGAACGCGGCCGCCACGCAGAAGGCGCGGGTTCGATTCCCGCTCAATGCAAATATTTGTATGCATGAATATATGAATATTTGTATTGGTCTGGTTGTAAAAAAAAGTATCTAAGTATTTGTATCCGCATTCTAGATTCCATAACACAAGTTAGTTAAGTTATGCTTACCATGGATCTAGAAAGCGTTGTGTGAAATGTTGTGGAATATTTATTGTTAATATGATCATTATTATCTATATTAATCATACATTTATATGTAGGTATGTATTGCGATACGCGATGTGGCGGTCACATTGAGCCGAACGACTCTCCTCACAGTCCTCACTCCTCATTGACCGACTCGCGTGAGTCGCGTGAGGTAATTAAATGCAGAATCACCGAGCGAATCAAGGGATTCCTCACCTCAAATGAGGGGTACCTCGTGAGTACCTCATTTGGTAAAATGAGTTACTCCCTCATCCTCGAATTAAATTTACGAGTAACCCTTCACTAAACCGGAACTGCATTTATGATTTAAATTTTATTAACATCAAAGAGATGCCGCCGGCTTGACGACACGTGTAAGGCGGTGCGGGGAGGGGTGGTCGCACGCGCCGCCCGCCTTCAAGGACAGTAGTAGAATGATAGAAAGAGAGAGTGCATGTTTATTATTTTATCAATGACTTCTTTGTGTGATTTTGTTTTCGTAAATTAGTCATATTCCATTGAGAAAAATTTTGTATGTCGTGAACATAATATTAGGTGGTTTTAAGAAAAAAACTGACATACATACTTTATTCATTTTTTTTTGCATGTATGTGTTTAGTATCGAATACCTATCACTTCGCCAAAATTTTTCTGGTAATTAAAAAATTTTCGTGTATATATATAACTAAGAACTCTTTACCTACACACATGCCTACATCCACTAGTAAGTAGTTTTCAGGACTATAGCGAAAAGGTAGTTTTTTGGTTTTAACTTAAAATTTTATCAACCAATCATTGAATGACATTTTAAAGCATTTAGTTTGCTAACTATTAAAATTTATTAAGATAGAAAAAATTTAAACGGTCCACGCGGGATTCAAACTTGCGATCTTTCCCTAACAGAACGACGAACGCTCTGACCAATGAGCCACTGAACCCCTGTAAGGGAAAGATCGCGGGTTCGGACCATCAAATCAACGGATCAACAAATCATATACTCACTAGCGTCTGCAGGTTTTGGCGTCGGCCTTACAATCGAAAGGTCTTAGGTTCGAATCCTGGACATTACACCACCGACCTGAACCCACTCCTAATACAAGCAATTTAGCTTAGTTTGGTCAGAGGGACTACTAGTAATTCTGGTTATTAATATTTTAAATATAGAAAAATTTTCATCGAACTTTTTATTATAGGTCTTCTAAAGCGAATCCTACCGGCTCCACATGTAGATGTTCAGAACAAAACATGATAATAAAATTGTTTCCAAGCCTCATCTATTTCTGTCTGTACAATACTCGGCCTTCGCTAACGGCGTCTTCACACACATTCACACGATTTGCGTAATAATTATGTAGTAAACAAACAAAAAAAAATATAATTACACTTCCTGCAGTGATGTGATCTCGGTGCCTTGTATCCATTACAAACTGAACAGTACTGTAAATACTGTTTGTCATCTTCATTTTCCTGAAAAATAAAAACACAATAGTTTTAAACATTTACATAAAATGATAAATAAAAATTTAAAAATGTTACATTTGCCTTGCAAAAATTACAATAATAACCTATGTGGGATAGCGGTAGTGTGTTCAACTGCTAAGTCTGATGTAGTAGATTTGATTCCCGCACAATGGGGAAATGTTTATATGGAAGAATATGTCTACTTGTATTGTTTATGTTGTACTATGTTCATAATTACTTAATATAACATAACATATAACATAAACATAAACTCAGGCCTATATCCCCGAAGGGGTAGGCAGAGGTGCTAGCACCCACATTTTGCCAGTTTATGTTTAGGTCCCAATGTAATAGGTGGCGAGCCTATTGCCATTAACCGGGCACTTATAAACCTGCGATAAATACACACATAACTTCGAAAAGCATCGAAAAGTCATTGGTGTGTGCCATGGTAAAACCTGGGATCGAACCCGAGACCTCATCTCAGCAGTCGATTACCCATACCACTAGGCTAACGCCGTTCTTCCGGCCTGGGGGTGACAGGTGGAGCCGCCTGTCATCCTGGCAGAAGCAGGCCGCGGCGGTGGCGCGCGTGGCGCGCCTCCCCGTTTCCGGAGACGAGTTGGGGACTCTGTAGTCCCCACACCCGAGAAGAGGGCCAGATCGTGAGAGATGGCCCTGGGTCGGCCGGGGTGCGAGGGATATGCCTGTCAACCTCACCTTCGGCAACCAAAGCGACCCACAGGCGGCGTGCGTTTTAGTCGGTTCGAGTCCGACATAACCTCCTCCACCGGCTCCGGTGGGGAGGTATCCGTGGGGATATTGCGCACGTAAAAAAAAAAAAATAACGCGGTTCTTTTATATTATTACTTAATGTTGTGTTTATTTAGATCCTGGGACCCATAATACAAGGTAGGTGTGCTTACTTTGAGTACACTTAGGTATACCATGTAGAATATTGTAAATCAATAATGAACTGCAGAAATGACAGCCTCTGTGGCGTAACGGTAGAACGTTCGACTGCTACGCAGGAGGCGCAGGTTCGATTCCCGTTCAGGGCAAATATTTGTATGCATGAATATGTATATTTGCATTAGTCTGGGTGTTTCTATGAGTATGTATTTATTTACAAAAAAAATATCTACTAAGTTTATCCACATTCTAGATAACATAACAGAAGCTAGTTAAGAATGTTATGAAGTATTATAAAATATACTTACAGGTTTCCATCCCAGTGGCACAAATCCCGGTCCTTCTAGCAAAGACTGTAAGAAGTAGTACAACGTTGAGCCAGCAAAGAAAAAGAAGGTGCCAGCATGAAGAAAACCACCCATGGAACCGTGCGGCGGCCACCACATGCCGAGGAGGTGTACCATCGCCCATGTTATTAATTTTATAATACCTGAAAAAGTATTTATTTTGATTAGCTTTTAGTAGCTCTAAGTAAAATTTTTGAAAAAATTATATTTAATCAACTGCTTTCACATTTTACAGAAAATAATTTACTTCATGATAAACAGTTTGGTTTCACTAAAGGTAGAAACACGACAGATGCAGGAGTTGCACTTGTCAAACATATATTTGATGCATGGGAGAAGAAGCAGGATGCCATTGGTATTTTTTGTGATCTATCAAAAGCTTTTGATTGTGTTGATCATGAGACGTTGTTACTAAAATTAGAATATTATGGTGTTTCAAGCGGCTCACTTAGATTACTTACGTCTTACCTCACGGACAGAATTCAAAAAGTTAACGTTAATGGCACTGACTCTTCTGGTGCCCCATTAGTTATGGGAGTACCCCAGGGCTCGATATTAGGACCCCTTCTATTCTTGATATATGTTAATGATCTTCCTTACTTCGCGACAAATCTTTGTGAAATTGTATTATTTGCTGATCATTAATTTTTAAGACTGATAGACATTGACGAAGTGAATAATACCCTTTCTGATATATTGCATTGGTTTACAAGTAACAACTTGCTGCTCAATGCGAAGAAAACTAAATGTGTAAAGTTTACTATGCCAAATGTCAGACAGGCAGATATCAATATTAAAATGAATAACGAATCTGTCCAAATAGTCAATACCACAGTTTTTCTTGGAATAACTCTAGATAGTAAACTGCAATGGGGTTCTCATATCACAGCCTTGGCAGGAAGACTTAGCTCAGCTGCCTATGCGGTTAGAAAGATAAGGTCACTGACTGATGAGGAAACTGCACGATTCGTTTATTTTAGCTACTTTCATAGCGTTATGTCATACGGTCTGCTGCTGTAGGGCTCAGCTGCCGATATTGAAACTATATTTGTACTACAGAAACGAGCGATACGAGCGATCTATGGCCTCAGACCCCGTGACTCGCTGAAAGAAGTTTTCAAAGAAATTAATATTTTAACAGTTGCTTCTCAATACATTTATGAAAATATCTTATATGTACGAAAAAACCGGATATATATAGAAAGATTTGGATGGTTTCAGGCGAGGTTCGGTAGCTCAGTGGTCCTTCCTGTAAGGGAAAGATAGCGGGTTCGAATCCCGCATGAACTGATTAAACAAAATCGTATCTTAATCAAAGAATCAATTTCATTTATTCAGTTTAGGCACACAAAGAGCACATATGAACGTCAAAATTTTACAATTGGATATGTCAAGAAATAATATAAAAATATTAAATAATTTAAAAGTAAATCATTGGAAAATGATTCTTTCGCTGGTTCGATAGGTTAGTTCTACTGAGAAGATATCAGCAAGAAACTCAGCGAACTATATTAGAACTAGATTATTTTCCTTTTTTAAATTTGCTTTATTTTACAATTTATTTTGTGCGAGCAAGCAAGAGACTTATGTTGACCACGCATTAACATCATTAAGGTACTCATCCACTTTATAGTAACCTTTACTCATTAAAGTTTTTTTCACTTCTATTTTAAATTTATTTATTGGCATATTAATCAAATCGTGAGGAATTTTATTAAATATTTTTATGCAGCTGCCTACAAATGAATCACCAACCTTGTGAAGCCTAAGTTTTGGTACAACTAGTTTATTTTTATTTCTCGTATTAAAATTGTGTACATCAGATAGTTTTTCGAAAATATTTAGGTTTTATCGTACATATAAGATATTTTCATAAATGTATTGAGAAGCAACTGTCAAAATATTAATTTCTTTGAAAACTTCTTTCAGCGAGTCACGGGGTCTGAGGCTATAGATCGCTCGTATCGCTCGTTAAGACGGATATATATAGGAAGATTTATATGGCTCTAGGCGAGGTTCCGTGGCTCAGTGGCCATTCCTGTAAGTGGAAGATAGCGTGTTCTAAACCCGCCTGAAGTGATTCAAAAATTTACCTACAATTTGAATGGTTAGCATACTAAATATTTACCAACTTCATTCCACCTGAAAAAGTATTAATTGTTAACTAAAATGCAGCAATTGGGTGTAGATGTGTGGGGTGTCCTGTACCAGTTGCTCCCTTACAAGTAAACCAATTTATCAAGGAACAGGAGAGTCAATCCATGCACACGAATGAAGCTTTGGATGCAACGACGATTCATACAGATTTTTTTAAGAAATCATAAATAAAAAATATTTATACCACTTAGGTGGCAGATAAGCTTATCTGCCACCTAAGTGAAAGGGGTCACCGTGGCCTATGGATGCGTGCAAAACCAAGAAAGTCACACTCGCGCTGCCAACCCTGCAAGCATTGAGAGTTTCTATGCCGTCAGTGTAAAAGACAAAGTCAAAGTCATTTATTGCGATATATGGGTACAAATGTTGTTACAGTAAAATATATACAATTAAGTTCCACCATATTTCAGCCAGATTGGCATGCAATAACGTCATTGCATTGCCAATCTGGCTGAAACATGGTAATAACCTCTTGTTGTGTTCCCGGCGGTGAGTAGGGTAGCCAGAGCTCACTGGAGAGCTTTTATGCTATCAGTGGGAAGACCAAAAGCTTGTTCTGATTGTGTCTTCTGCACTGACGGCACAGAAACTCTCCGTTCTTACAGGGTCGGCAGCACAGGTGTGACTCCTCTGGTTGCACACGTTCATAGGTCACGGTAACCACTTTCCATCAGGTGGGCCGAGTGCTTTTCTGCCACCTTAGTTGTATAAAATTAAAAAAAAATTACCGAGATGGGCCTGGGTCGGCCGGTGTGCAAGTGATATGCCTGCCCCTTACCGCCGGCAACTAACAACGACCTACAGGCGCTGTGTGTTTCAGTCGGTTCGAGTCCGATAAAACCTCTCCCTCCAGCTCCGGCGGGGAGGTATCCGTGGGGATTTTTCGGACAAAAAAAAAAGAAGCTACCTAGTCGTGTTTGATATTTGGCTGGGTGCTTAGTGGTAGAGCTTCCACCCTGCAGAGGGCATGTTAAAAGTTGGCTGTCAATGGATGTTATGTCAAAATGGAGGCCTAATATGTGTGTTCGGACGAATTGTTCGACAAGATGACCACGGCTTTATTCTATCATCGCTACTCACGCCACAGGCGGGGAGTCCATCCCCACACATTGTGACTTGAACAGTATGCATTGTTAGGTATGATAGGAACCGCACACTTAAGCTGTGGGCTGAACTCCCTGCCGTGGTTTTCCCAAGCGACTACAATGTGGGGTTCTTCAAGAAGGGCATTAGAAGGTTCTTACAGGGTCGCGAATGTGACACCCCTGGTGTGGCACACGCCCATTGGTCACAGTAACCACTTTCAATCAGATGGGTTGTGGTCTTGTCTGCCACCTAAGTGGTATAAAACGAAACCCTGAACAACTCTATCAGTATTTGGCTACTAACCACAAATCAGACTATGAGATCAGACAACCTCCCAATATAGTTGAAAAAACATAGCCACATCAAATTTATGTGAACCCTGAACTCCTAGGTGAAGGCCTTGGATGCAACTGGGACGGGATTAATGTAAGTATCATGATGATGAATATGGAATACAGGTGGCTTTTTTTTTAATACAACACAACTTACCTGGTGACTTGAGAATGAGTGTAATACTAGGGGAGTTTCAGCCCAGAACAGACAGTTTCTGAGCCGTCAGTGTAGAAGACAAAGCAGGACAAGCCTTTGGTCTTCCCACTGACAGCATAAAAACTCTTCAGTGAGCCCTGGCTACCCTACTCTCCACTAGGAACACAACACGAGGTTATTATAGCCATGGTATTCTGTAGGGTGGAGGTAGTTCACCAGTCGGACTGGTCAATTGGACGGAAAAATGTCGTGTCCTACCTGCTACAATGTTTTACATACAAAACTTTACCAACAAAATTTTAACTCATAACATAACATAAACTCATTCCAACATAAACTCATTCCTATATCCCCGAAGGGGCAGGCAGAGGTGCAAGCACCCACATTTCGCCAGTTTAGGTTTAGGTCCCAATGTAATAGGTGGCGAGCCTATTACCATTAACTATAATGTCTTATTGTAATAAGTAATATAAATATTAATAGGTTGTGAATCAATTTAAAGATTTTATGGCCTCTGTGACTGATAAGCAATCTTTAATAATTAGATAAACACAATGCAAAGAGCTGGCTGTAGTACTGGGTTATGTAAAAACTAATTTTCATTCAATTTATTTCACCATTAGCTATTGACCATTGTTATGCCCATGTGGATGTTGGTTTATCACAACAAAATATAGCCTATGTCCTTTCTCAAGGTCTAATCTACTTCTATACCAAATTTGGTCAAAATGCAGGTGCAGCAGTTTAGGTGTGAAAACGTAACATACAGACAGACAGAGTAACTTTTATATATATATAATAATAGTATGTATACAGTCTGCATTTGTTACTAAGTAATTATATTTTAATGAAATTTTATAACAATTCCTATTGATTTAGATAAGAAAATGTGAATGCGAATAAGACAGGGGAGTGTCCAGTCTCTTACAGCCAATGAACTAAGCTACAAGATTTAATCAAATCGATAGGAATGATGTTTACTACCATGGACGCCCAAGATCATGCGAAATGGAGGAAGATGAACCCTGAACTCCAAGGGCACCCTGATCTCCGATGCAATCAGGAAAATACATCACCGTGAAGATGATGATGACATAAATAGTTATTTACATAACTAATACAGACTCTAGCAAGTAAACAAAATCATTGACCTGATATTAGGCTTAGTATTCAACTTTATATATTTTTTTTTTAAACTTTCGCGGTGTGAATTCATAATTATTATCTTTTCATACTTATATTTCATACTAGGATCGGGACTTCTCGCAAATTATATCTTGGAACTTACTATTTCTGCCGACGTTTCGGATGCGTTGCAGCACCCGTGGTCACGACTTGACTGTTTTTTTTTCTTTTTTTTTAATTTAGTATGCTAACTATTCAAAATCAATTTAGATAGAAAAAAAATAAACGGTTCAAGGGGGATTTGATCCCGGGTTCAAATCCCGCATGAATGGTTTCAATTTTTGCTATCTTATTAGACTCTGTTTTAGACAAGGAGACCACTTTCCTATTGCACATTCCTCAATTTATATTAATTATTAAACTGAAATTGATAGTACAGTACAGTGTGTGGTAGTTATACTTAGTTATCTTTTTTGCACTGGAAATCTGTATTTATAAGTTGATAGACAGACTCGAACCTTTACAGAACCAGACTCGACCCTTTACAGAACAAATGTAGGTGTTGTTTATAAATATATAGTGTCACTGTTTACTCTTACCTAGAACTGATATTGGCCCCCAATGGAGCAGTCTACGAAAGGGCGTCGTAGCCATAATAAAGACTAGAGGTTACCGAATATCAATAAGGATATTTTTAAATTATCATCACAAAAACAACTTATTATATAACACCACAATACTACTAGTACAATAGAAACTTAACAATTAATCATTTTGATTTGTAAAAACTGCTAATATTTTTATATCAAAATTTTGCTTGGTTAGCCTTTTTGACAGATAGCATTAACCATTTCGTTTAAAAATAGTCCTAATATCTTTTCTGATATTTTTTTAAGAGAGATGGTACGTTTTAATATAACTATTAGCTCGCGAAATATAAATTTAGGGAAGCCATAAATCAAACATGTCTTTGATACTAAGCCAGTCAGCCCAAAACGATTAAATGCATTAAATAAATTTCGAGGACGATAACCGTTGGTCATTGTTATTGAACGATTAATGTTACGATTCAATGTGCGCAGTGAAAATTAGGATTATTTGCGTACAAATATATTTATGTAGAACAAAGCACTCTTTGTATATTTCTGAAAATAAAACAGTATATTTATAAATAGGTTAATGATCCCCATACATTTACAATTGCTATTGTTATTATGTCATTTGGCATTCTATGCGACTACACACTACGTATACCGGAAAAACGAGTTTTTAAAAGTTGCAAGGCAAAAATAAATGATCCTGTATAGCAGATTAAAATATAAGCCTGATAATATATTTTCTAGATACAAATGCTCTAAATAACAATAATTTGCCAAATTTAATAAACCTTGTATCATTTTACACATAACTATGTTTCCCATTACTGAGTTCTTCTATACTTTCATTTAAAATGAAGAAAGTAGTGTTTATGAAGTTACAACACCTGCTACCACGTCACGCAGGCAGTTGTCACATCGCAATATTTTTGTGACTCAAGGGTGTGTGCATTCTTTATGTGTGTTGTTCTACTTATGTGGATTATTAGGTGATATTCTTCTTTTTACTGGGTAAGTTTCCTTTCGTAGGCAATATTAATCATAGGGCTCAAGCATAACTTTTAAATCCATGTCTAACAATCGAATTTTTTATCGTAACGTTTTTCTGTGTTGAGCCGACTGCCCGGTGATTACAATTTTATTGTATTCGTTCGAATGTGATAATATTGTGAGAAAATGTATATAACAATACGAAATAGTGCGATTAATACACGCTTTGCGTGCACTTAAGTAGGCGTTCAGTCACAATTTCATATGTAATGTCACGCGGCAAAGGACCCATCCGCCGCGGTGGAAATTTACGTGAACAAAATTATTATCACATGCATTCTGTTTCGTTACAGATTATCATCCTAAACCACCAAAATGCCGAAATCGGTGAGTACAAATGTTTACGTTACACAATTGTAGTAAAGTGAAGTTACTATCGTTTTACTAAACACTTGTGAATCAGTCGCGTACAAGTGATTTTTACTGATTTCACCATCGCTATGTGATCAGACGACACTTGTACATACACGGCGCTCTCTTCACTCTATGACGCTTTTTTCATTCAAAATAGATTAATGAAAGCAACATATAAAATAGTCTATTTCTACTTAATTTAAAATATGTTGAGATGTGAAAAAAATCAGCAAAATTTTAACGAAATTTAAGTGATAGTCTATATATGTATGACATATCTCAATGAAAGTAAAAGTACCTCAGTATAAAGGAAAGAGTATAAGAATTTAGTGGGAATGTGAAGAAAATGTTGTGGTAATGTTATCTTGCTTATAAAGTTTGATAGGAGCTGTGATAACTGAGGTACTCACGGATACATTATTTTATCTTATAAGAAACATTTCATTGATATATACCATACTGTATATTTTACTTTAAAGCAACTATGTATAATGCATAGGAATAGGAGGTTGATTAATTAATACTTTATGATTATTGTTATAACAACAAATAATGAAATTAAAAGTTGGTTGTTATGTTATTAATAAATCACTAAAATTAATAATTGTGTAGCAACTTGAATCTAACCTTACAAAGTTATGAAAAGAGTTCATATGTACAGGTTGTTTCGTTTTATTTATCAGTGTCCTGCTTTAATTTTTTTTTATTATTCTGTGCCACATTTCACTATTGTGGCATTGAAATTGCTGCAATAACACTGAATGGAATTAAATACTGTTAATAAATATATATTTTTATTCATATGTATTTATTTGTGTTGCAATATTAATTAAAATACAGATTGAATGTAATTGGATTCCAATATACCAATTAATCAAAATCATATAATAAAATTTATAACTATTATTATATATACCTAAATAGTTGGGAAATAATAAAAAAAAACAACAAAGGAATGCAAAACCTAATGAGAGTCATGCAATTCTTCCACATTACAAACCTAATATGGTTATGTACACAGAATACTGGCAGCATTGCCACACTGTATGGTAAATTTTATAATCTGAAGCAAAAAAAAAAAATTGAGTTCCCGTAATTTGCTTTACAATCTCCCCACAACAGTATATATTAGTGTATATCTTAACAGTATGTATTATATTCACAATATATTAATAGAATGGTCTAATATAACGGTGAATATTGTGGTGACATTGTGATTTAAATTAACAAATCAAATGGGGATACTTCGATGATTAATTTACATCTAACATTTTTTTTTATTCCATGCCTTCATGTTAGGATAATGAGTGTGGTGTATTTAAAAATTAAATTTTCTTCTTCTTTTTGCTTTTCTTGCTTTTATTTCATTAACAAAACTAGTAGCAGTAGTAGAACACACATTAAAACATTGAAAATCTATAAAAAGTAAATTAAAAAAAAAAAGATTTTCAAAATTAGATTGAGATTAAAGAAAAGAGGTGACTTTATTGTATGACTAAAAGGAATTGTGTGAAATTATAGTATATTTTGACAACAATAATAACTAGATTTATTGTTTAACCTACACAATAGAATCAAATGCTCCTAAGTGTAGGTTTATGTTGATAGAATGCTAGATGGACTTCGAAGGGCAGTGTTTTTATTGCTCATTGTTGTTATGTATTCATATAGAGAGGATAATGTGGTACTACATATTATGCAGATGTAAGTACCACTAGAGGTACACCAAATCACAATATCACCTCTTGGGAATTGCTCAAGTAAGATTTAGTCACTTTTATTACTCAACTTTAATTGGGGAGGAATATTTCGATGTTTGAAACTTTTGAATTGTATTTTATATTTTTGTAAATATTAGTTTATTACGTTTATAATGATTAAAATGGAACCATCTATTTGTAAATTAATAAATTAAATCGATAAAAATTTATGTTAGATATTTATAGATTTATGTGAACATGTACTTTAAATATGAAATAGCACTATATTAATTTATGAGCTATTAAATTATTTTATGGCTCAAAAAAAGTATGCCCACTGTTATTACACTTGTTTAAATTACCTAGTTCATAATAGTTTATTATAATAATAGTATTGAAAATAACTTCAACAAAAAACATTCTGTATATCAGTAGGTAAAGTACAACAAAATATGAAATAGGGTAAAGAATTTGTAGTAAAATAAACTAATAAATAATTTGATAAAAATAAATAACATAATAAATATAAATATGATAAAAATAAATAATTTGAATTTCATAAAAATAAATAATTTGAATTTCATAAAAATAAATAATTTAAATTTCATAAAAATAAATAATTTGTATTTCATAATAATAAATAAATCTACTTACCATGTTCTTGTATGTATTTGTTTTCCAGATATTCGGTTATATTAGCAACGCGCTTGATTTAGGCGCGAATGATAATGTCTTGGTTAGTCCTATTGTGTGTTTGAGTTGCAATTTCATTTTCTTTTTCTTATGTTTGTAGTGTTGTTTGATTTATTTTGTCATATATGTTTATACAACTTTTATAGTAACTAATTAGAATGTATGCTTTGAATATTTATGTAGTTTTCATAGTATGTATCTGCTTCATTCCTTTAGTACAGTGACTGACACTTATCTTAAGCATTTGACTCGTTACGATGCCGTTATTCACCTCGTAATACGAAATAATATGCAGATAATAAACACAAAATCGTACTAAAAAAGCCATGCATCCGTCTATATGACACGCAGGCGCCCGCATGCGTGAAGCGCGTAACGCAGCGGATTCAGTAAACCTGATTATACACTTTAATGAAATTTTAAAACAATTAAAATGTTGACTATTCAAATTATTTAGATTGGAAACAGTGAATTGTTAGACGATCTCGGTCAGTGGTCAGATCATTCCTCCTGTAAGGCACTGGTCGCGGTTTCAAGTCCCTCCCTGTCAAAGATTGAATGCTCAGAGCATTCAATCTTTTAGAATTATCACATTGCATTGTTTTGAGATTCCGATATTTCGGCGCGCGCTGTTGCCAATTCCTCCGTGATGATGGTGCTTGCAACAGCGCCGATATATCGGAAACTAAAAACAATGCAACACGGTAAATATCCCGATAATTGTAATAGTAATTCAATCTTTTTCCGACCTAAATCGATCTGATTATACATCTTTGATTCACCTAGATGTCCACAGTCCAAACTAACCTCACCCACAAGCAATTATTGAACTTAGTAGCTGCTGCTTCTGCTTAATATAGGAATTATTACGAAAGTTTCTCGTGCGAAGCCGAGACGTGTCAAACAGCTAATTATAATTATATGTATATACTTATGTATTTATAATAACGGAAACTGCCTTGTACCTTTGAACTGTTCATGCACTGACAAGGACATGTGAAGTGGGCAGGTACAGACCGACTGCAAGCGCTGTACTTCCCCCGCGGTACGCGCTGTGTAGCGGGGGACGAGGTAAAAAAAGAGAAAGAAAAAGCATGATACCGTCGATACAGCACTCGCGGTCAGTCTGTAGGACGAAGGTTTGTGTTTGTTAAGTTCCACTTAGATGTTAATTATGTTTACTAAGTGGACCAGGCCCGTGAATCAAACACTGAATGACAAGTTCGACTGTAACTTCCGAGAAGTTGCCTATACCACCCGTCACGTACTTTCTCGGAAGTAGCTATATTTGTTTGCTTGGTGTGTCTGCTTGACGTCTTCCCTCCATTCTATTCGGTTCCCTCTCAAATGGACAGCAAGACAAAAACGACATGACACTATGGACCATCATAAGACATAGGTATTACTCTGGTACATAAAATGCATTGGTAGCGTTCAACCCTATAAAAAACTCATAGCAGAAAAATGTGTGTTAGTTTGCTACATAAGCAGTACAAAAAAAGTAGTCTCATAAATGATAAGGCTATAAACTATAGTTCACAGCGCATTCGATTGTGTCGACCGCCATGGGTTTATACCTATTATTGTTGTAATGTAGATAATTGGAGTTGTATCAACGTGATTGTGTTTAATATGGCTGCTATTCTTAGCTTTGGTTCATGGGATGTGGTTAGAGGTCAGTTCCGCATGCTGATCAACAGTCAAGGACTGCTGGGAGGTGATTGGTAGACGATTATGTAACGTCAATCGCGCGGAATCATCTGCAGAGGCGAAGGGTAGATTGAAATACAGAGCTTAAAAGAAAACGCCAGTTCTCAAAATCTCTTATATCACTCTTAAGGTACACCTTCACTGGGAGCATCCCTCTGTAATGTAACACATTAAGATTCAATTTACGTTACAATACTTCTTCCCATACTAACGAGTAAGTATTCGCTTGTACACGAAATATGAAATCAAGATTTAATGCCCTTAATCCTTATTGGAATGAAAACCTAAAATCCCCCGTCCCATCCGAGGCTATGGTTGGTAGGAATACTGGTTTCACCAATATTTTTTATACCACTTAGGTGGCAGACAAGCACTCGGTCTACCTGCCACGGCAAAACCAGGGGTGTTACACTCGTGCTGCCGTCCCTTTTGACCATCACAGCACACAAAATAGTGACGTGATTGGCTAAAATTTTTAAATAGAGAACAAGCCTAATACATCTACCAATAGTGTTGCTAATTGATGAGCATTTCTCCAGCATTGTAGCACACTGCCGATAGTAAACTTAGGCCCTTATTCCAGAACAACGCTCAGTTGTGAATCTACTCTCACAATGACATTAGAACTTTCATCTAGAATACAATCTGTCTTCAGATCTAAATATAAACCGAGATACAGAAATATCGTTCTGGAATACAGGCCTTAAAAATGGGAGTTCCTATTGTCCTTTGAACTAAAAACTACTGATACTAATTAAGCTTTCCATTCAGAAAACCATTAAAATAAATGAATTTAAACATTCAGCAAGAGCATTATAATAAAATAGTAATTTTTGTTGTAACGGCGCGTACGCTGTAATTGTCGCGGACATTAATTATGTATGTCGCGCGGCCGCCGTGCGCCTGAGACAATCACGTTCTAGTGGACAACGTCCACATATATTATGTAACCATCACGTATTTAAAAAACTATTCTCGACAGTTGCGAACACGAATCTTGGACTATAGAAATTATATGAATGTTCCCACTGGGCGATCTTCCAGCGGATAACCTTATCTAGAGTCCTGGTAGAGAACTGCAATGGTGAAGCTTTTTTCGATGTAACTCACTGAAAGTATTCCTTATTATATGCTTCTCTGCTACTCAAAGGTTTGCTGGGAGAGAACTCATTTTGAGTTAAGCTCGCCTTTGTAAATTTTCTTTGAAATGTTTTTATTTATGATCTCTGTACTGTGTGTGTGCGTAAATAATAAATTATCCATCTGTTTGTGTGTATCGTACAAACCAACTTAGGAATAGGGAAAATTTGCTCGTATTTGGGATTTGTCCCCAACCTATTTGGCGTGGCGGTAGTGAACGCAGGAGGCGCGGGTTGATCCCCGCTCAGTACAAATATTTGTATGTATGAATATGGGTATTGGTCGTGCCACGGAGAGAACGTTAAACCATCGCTCCCGGTTGCCATACGAACATCTATGGCAGTTGTAACCCTTAAAATTCCAACAACTGGTTTAACTGCAAAGCTTGTTTATCGCCTTTGGGTTGTGGAGGTCACATGGCAGTCGCTTCACGGAAAATATCGAAGTTCAGCCAAGTCCGCAATAAGACTAGTAAAGCGGACCCCAGACTCAAAGGTGAAAGCCTCGAATGCATCTGGGATAAACGTTAAGATGAAGAAAAGAGAAAAACAAGTAGAAATTAATATTATTTTGTTTGCAAGTTTCTATGTTAAAGGGTATTCTTTGAAGCTATAGATCCTATTTAAAAACTTCTTTCACCAAAGGAATTCCGGCTACATTATTCCTGAGTGCCAATCTTCTAAACAAATTTTGCGAAGGTCCGAGCAAGACCTAGTTTTTATGACGATTTTGTGGAAGTGGAGTGGAATCGAATTCAATGATTTGTGAAATGTGAGTGTTAATTCACCTCTGCCCAACCCTCCGGGGATAAAGGCGTGATTATATATGTGTATGTATGTACTCCATTCTGCATACGAATCCCACGACATTAAATAGGTTCAACTTTTTAGCAGTTATGAGGCCACATAGCTTCAAATAGGTTTCACCGCAATAGGGTAAATTAAAAAAAAAGTACCCGATATTACAGATGGCAGATATCTAAACATAAACGAATTAAGGAAAACCAACCGTAATTGAATATAAATAACTATTATTCATTTTTTTTACTTCCTTTTAACCTGTTTATAGAAGACTCTTTGGTTAACTGTATGGTATGCAATCTTACCTACGAATCTAGTACAAATACACAATTACTCTTGTCAATTCAGTCTCACCAGTCTTCGAAGTTCGAACACATTCTGACACACCTTGCACATACAGTTATGCACATATATGTCTGTGTGTATGTGGTGACGAGGAAACGAGCGCAGTGTCCACTAACACGATAACGCTTGCCCTAGTTACCTCTGCAGCCTTTCCGATGGGCTTCCTCCGATTATGTTCTATAACTTGTACGATAGTACATTTGTGGTACTAATTAGATTATGTTTAAGGGTAGGTTTGCTTTCGGCATTTGTGTGTGCGAAAATAGGATAGTTGATTGTCGAGACATATCAGTTAAGTTTTACTAAAACTTAGAACGGTAGGTGCTATGACATGGAGTACAACATACCTACCCGTGATATGATTTTGTAGAGTTATTTGTCTACCCCTTTACCAAAATACAGTTAAATAAATCCGTTCAGCCGTTTGATCGGAACACCCTACAAAGAAAATGTCTAGGTACTGTTTAACCTGAATTACAAAATGGAAACTAAATATTATTAGTGGTTATCAACAATATCGTTAAGAGTTGAATAAACTCACGTACCTACGAGTCGCTCCTAGATAAGAGTTTTAATTATTCTACAGTTAAATTTATCAACAAAACATCCGTATTTTCGTTAACTATTCCGTATTTATAGCTGTGGAAATACCAACAACAATTTAAATACATATCGGCTTTAAAAGAAAAAAAATTCTTATACGAAAACGCATTGCAACGAAGTTACGTGTACTTCACACGTAACTGAAGCGTATTGTGGAGAAGCCTCAACGAGGGCTTGATCGGTTATGTCGAATTCGAATTAACTAAAACCACACGATATCCTGTTATTATATCGAATATTGGATTCGGAAAGAGGGCGACTTCCTCCTCTGTTAAAAAAATTATAACCGAGGCACACACATAGGAAAACCCTCAACAAATTGCATTGTAAGCGACCAAAATTAAAACATGTTTTGTCACACTGTGTTACATCACGCGAATCTTTTTCCAGGGAGCACTAAGATATCCTAGAAAATCCAAAGAAACCCGGTACACTTAAACAATACACTTTTTTTTTAATGTGCGCAAAATCCCCACGGATACCCCCACCACCGGCGCCGGTGGGGGAGGTTATGTCGGACTTGAACCGACTAAAACGCACGCCGTCTGTGTGGGGCGCAGGTTGCCGTAGGTGAGATTATCTGATATCCCTCGCACCCCGGGCGGTCCTGGACCGTCTCTTATGAGACGGCCCTATTCAGGGGTGGGGACCAAGGAGTCCCCATCGCATCCTCGGGAATGGAGAGGCGCGCATCGCGCATCGCCGCCGCAGCCTGCTTCTGCTAGGGCGACAGGCGGCTCCACCCCACCCTTCACCCCCAGGCCCGCGCTCATGGGGAACGGAGGTCATAAACAATACACTCCTTTTTAATCAGCTATGTGAAAATACACCATTCTATTTGAGAGTTGATTACGTTGCCTTGCATAACACATACTTTGATAACTTTATTATGTTCTATTATCAAATTGATAAGGTCTAGCCTAGTCATTCGAAAGGAATTTGTTTTATTGCTAGTTCATTAGAATTCAACTTGCTGACGAATTCACCATTTCTGTTAACCACTTAACGCAAGGTGGCAATCGGCAATCTGAATGACTTATATGAAAATAGCATTCTTACGGTAGCAATTGTTTTAGCGAACTGATTGCTGGGTTGTAGCTCAATTTTGGTTCCTGTTGAAGGTTTCTGAAGTCAGAAGGGGCGTTACAATAAACATATCACGTCCATCATCGGATTAACCAACCGTAACGTAAACAAGCACGTTCGCGTTAGACGGCTATAAAGTTGGTTTTAGTTAAGCCGCGTGGTGTCCGGCAGAGTAGCATTTGGACCACCCCATTTATTTCCATGCGGTGTCGTACAAGGCGACTAAGGGATAGGGCTGTTTAACATCAGACATATATATACAGTCCAGACTCAGGCGCAGATGCATGACTTGAGTCAACAATAGTGCCCGGAAAACGGCAATAGCTCACCTCCTATTACATGGGACCGAATTCAATAATTGGTGAAACGTGGGTGTTAGTTCACCTCTGCCTAACCGTTCGAGGATAAAGGCATGGTTATATGTGTATATGTAGTTTTACGCCAGTTCCTTAATCTATGTTAAACAACTGAAATCCACCAAGTTAGTATAATTTACTGGTTTAAGTCCAGAGATGAAATATGTAATTAAAGCCTTTGAACCACTGAGATCACTTAATAAAAAATAAAAAAAAATTTAGTACATTTTAAATAAACTTTAGAAAAAAATTTATATTCAAATGAGTAAAAAATCTTTTCTATTCTCGCTAAAGAAATATTAACTTCTTATTAATTAAATTACACACATTACAAAATAAGTAAACGTTCGACGACTGTGGCTTAACCCGCCAGTGTAGACGCATTTTGATGTTTAAAGACCTAACTGTGTGAAACAATATTATCAAATATGCTTGGAAATGAATAGGCATAGGTTTTTCCAGCAACCTACTTAACCTTTACCTACTCTAGGTATGGTATGTTCACTTCAAAATATTTGATAACATTTCCCGCCCGCTTTTTTAGCTTACGGCGAAAAATATACGTAACCTAATGACGTATTCGGATTATAAGGTGGTAAATGCCCCCTACAGTACCATGCTAAACAAGGGTTAATTGCAAGGTGTGTAATTCTGGCCGTGGCGGTTATGCACGATGCCAACCTCTCCATCTCGGGGATGAAGTGGGGACTCCGTGGTCTTCACACCCGAAGAGGACCATCTCATACAGGAATTGCGAGGGATATGTCCAGATAATCTTTCCTCCGACAACCTGCGGCCCATACAGTTGGCGTGCGTTTCAGTCGCTTCAAGTCCAACATAACCTCCCCCACCGGCTCCGGTGGTAGGATATCCGTGGGGATTTTGTGCACATTAAAAACAAAGGTGTCCATTTTCTACTCGTATGAAACTTGCGTAAAAGTTTTTTTCTTCAATTAATGTTAAAACACCCCTCCATCATTCTCTGAGTCTTCCCAAATCAATTGGAAACGTCTTTCCAGTCTAACTGTGATGCGGCTGAACTTCTATGTTTTCCATGAAGCGACTATATTGAATGTTAGAACCTACGAAAGCAAATTATCCTTACCAAATACTCAATATATTTTGAGTTATCTACGGTATCACACCCGGTAGGTATAATACAAACGTCATCAAATCGTTGAACTGACACGTTACAAGTTTAATCTATAAATTATTATTACATAGATTAGATTGATCAATTACCACCAGCGGCTTTGTCAATCACATTATTACTAAAATGTGATCGACAAAGCCGCTGGTGGTCCTAAGCCAGACCAACAAGGGGGTAAAATAATTTGGTGCATCCTCCTTATTTGTGATACTCCCTGATAATGAATATAAAAGTATAAAATTCTTTTTAAACACGCGGAGAAACTGAATCGTGAATATACAGTGAGTGGATGTCGAAGTGTATCGTGGAATACTTCTTCAAACTATGAGACAACTACCATCTTTAATATTCCGTGACTATTGCTGCTACAAAGCAGAACGTCAAGATCGGTGCAAAGAAGAAAATTACACCGAAAGAAAAACGCAAGGGAATCCATTTTATTTCACCATTTCTAGATTCTTTCAGAGATGCACACAGTTTTGCATAGATCGCCGCTTAGCCATGCCCACCCTGAGCACGTCCAGGACACAGTCCGTACAAGAATGTGATTTAATTTATTAGAGATGTCAGGAAGAAAATATCTTTTTCTATGCAAAAAAGCATTTGGGTGGAGGCTTGTAAACGTCCTATATAAGAGGCAAAAGTAAGCAGGCTACGCGTTATAAGAAATTAGATTGCAAAACTCGAAAGGGAAGTTGTATTTTTTTACTCTTTCGGAAACATATCTGTTTGGATTTGGCTGAAATTTTGCACTGACTAATACTACATAGGACTACATGAATATAATTTTATGCCGGGAGAATTATCATATAGTGTGTCGCAAGAGCGATATCACTTTTCCCACACTGGCACTGACGAACAGCTTGTAACATAATTAAAGGAATCAATTCTACTTTAGTTGATGTAAAAAAGAAAGTTATATTTTATGTATGAAAATGTGGCTTCTCGACCAAAAATAATGTGATAATTGAAACACTACCGCATTCAATTTATTAAATTACTCATTAAACACACAATATAAATTCGTTCATGGTTGTAGAACAATTGGAACATATAATATAAACTTTAGCAATAAATGTTTCTTTTTAATTTACAACTAATTTGTTGCTAAATTTGAGTGCTGCAATAGAAAATATTAAAACATCCATGGGAAAGGTGGGTGACGCTGGGTACAGCCTACTAGTTATGTAATATAAGTTTTATATCAACATACTCATCCCCAAAAGGAGTACACCAATATTTCGCCAGCTTTTGTTGTTGGTCCGACGCAGAACTGTTGTGATGCACAGCAATTACTGATACCGATGCGATATATGCTGATATAGCCCTTCGTTGAAGTGTGACTGAGGTGAATTTCCATTCGAAAAACCCAGTAACACTAGTTTATTTTCCCGGGACAATAATCTTACTTTCCTTTGGTTTATCTGCCCGAAGTCTCGAATCTATTTTCGCCATTGGACATGAACGAAATTAATGATTACCTACTAAAAAGTAATTTAAAAGGAAACCATAAAACATTTTGATTAATCAATAAAACTATTCATGTTACAGTGGAATAGTATGTTTCGAAGCGAGTGTTTAAATTAAAACAAAAATATCTAGGTAAACACTTAGACTGCTAGACTATATGTGTAAAATATACAGCGTCGAATATTGAACTTTTTCCCGTCCACCACAAGAACCTATTCTCTATAAAAAAGATATGCTATATGTCCTATTTTCATTTGCATACCTGTGTGCAAAATTTCAGCTGAATCTATTTAGCCATTCTTACGAGATTGAGTAACATCAATTACCTAGAATATGTAGCACAAAATTTTGGGATTAAACTACTTTATAATAAGTTGCGCAACGACCAAAGTACGCAGAATTCAACTCTTTTATAAAATCGTATATTGTGAGCAGACCTTTAGTTTATCCCATAAGTATATGTATATTATCTAGCTTTCAGAATTTTCATCTGAACTTGCAAGTACCTAGTAAACACGGTAGGTACATTATATTCTTAGCCTTTGCACTTTGTACATCTATGGCCAAAGTTGAAGAAAATTATTAAAAAATCTTTAAATATTGAACATACAATAATGTTTTCAAAAAAAAATAATTCAGGATTATTTTACAATACACTGATGTAATTTGGCCAGGACTGGCCAAAGTGAACTCTAGGCATTATTTTTTCCTGTAGATAAATAGTATTTACTTATTTACACAGAAAGTTTGCGATTTAAACAGGAGCTTTCCTGAAGGATTTCAACTCCGTTCATACACAACTACGCTACAAACTATTCAAATAATTGTTTAAAATTAGCAACTTCTTCGAGACACAATTCTTATCGTTCGTCTGTACAAATATTTGCACACCTAATAATCTTACCTGTAAGCTTAATTACTCCCGCAACATTCACTGCACTGATACTGATACACGTAATGAACGATGAGTCTACCTCATTGGATCACTGCTCAGTTTATATGAGGATAAGCAATACTGTAGGCTGTAGGCGGTTTGTGCGCAAAGGTGAGCGTGCACGGCGACCTTGATCACGGGGCGCTCGCGCATCCCCGCGTTTCTACCGGCACGACCGCGCGACACCGACCGTTCAGTTCAAATTCTACCGCCGCGTCCGGCAGACGCGGCTCACGTGAAACTCACCCCCTCACAACCTTATAAACAACCTTGTGATTGTGCCTGTGACATTATCCAGTGCGTGTGACCCCGAAATCTGCCACCATGGTTGCCGGAGGCAAACAGGTTAGTTACATAACTCAACCGGTCAAGGGTCATAACTGAGCCTTCTAGATCTATTAAACACTTTTTGCATTATAGCCATTACAAGGATGTAAGAACTGGGTTCAAAAGTCATCCTAATTAAGCTGTATCATGTTCCCTTCGAAGGTGTCTTAGTCGTCTATATTTATATGTGAACATAAATGAAGGTAACTCTCGTAATGAGAACCGTGTCATAACTTATCACGATTATAAGCATTTGGCATCATTACCAGCATAGCAACAGGTGCCGGAGTCGAAGTATGGCGGAACGTTTCGTCAACCGAATAAATTACGTTACATAGATTCTTATATTGACTGAAGAAATCATAAGTAAGGGTGATGTCATCGCTGTATAAACCTGCAAACTCCAAGATGGAGTCGGTCATGGCTTTATTATTTATTTTGCATCGAGCAAACGGTCGTAACCGTCTTTTTGTTCTCCATCTCTATTTTTGTTATATGTTGAAGCGAGATGCAATCCACTTTCCTGTTTCGCCAAAGGTCCGCTCTCGCTTTCGTTAACTTAGTTCTAGAAGATGTTAAGTTCCTAAGGACTAGATTGTGTAAAGATCCTTATCGATTAGAATCATGTAAAATTGAATATTATGCTAATGTGTTTATCGCAAATGAATGTACTACTATACAAACTTATCAATCCACGGCAATTTTTTATCAAAATTAACGTCACCGTTGTAATGAGTATGTTGTTTTATCTTATCGTCGTCTAATATAGTTGATTTTGTAATATAATGATCTAGAAATTCACGAAGTACTTCAGTAATGTTGGTCACTTAATTGTTCTCGTATAGTCACGTGAATGAAGACGTAGACACGGAGACATCATTACAATGGCTCATTTCAGCGCTAAATCACACAGTTACTAGAATAAAATTTGCTTCATCAGCGTCACTTAAATCACGTACAAGTCACACTTATGTAAGAAGATTCTCAAGGTTTTCCTCCTCTACAAAATGTTGTAGGTTTTTAAAAACTTTAATCATTACTTGTTTAACATTCAGATTTTAACTTCGTTTTTGTAGACTTTGATCCTCATCTAGCCTTCAAATTAAATAAAATTGCTTAGTTTAAACGCTACCACGTAATTATGATCATTATAATTTCGTGATAGGAGTTGGTATCATCAAATTTATCCTACGAAAAATATTCTAATCGACAGTTTGTGAATAAACTGAATGGTCGCTTCTCTGAAGTTTGTTGAAAATTTATTCTTAATTCTCGGCATTCCGGTTTTACCGTAAGATGTAACACAATTAAATTATTCTTTAGTTTTTTTTTTTAATATCTAAGTTAATGTAAAATGTTTCGTCTAGAAAATATTCTCATTAATATACATTTTCGTCATTTAGCTGAAATGGAAATAGTGAATTAAAATACCTGTGCTTTTAACTACAAAATTATTGAAATAGTGATTATTATCGTAGGAATTGGGTAATTCCTAAATTTAATTTACTTATGAAATAGAATTTACGTAATTAATATTTTTGCAGATAGGTACACTGTACAAATACTGAAATCTAAATTACGTAAATTCGACTTTTAACAGTAAATTCAGCTGACGTATTCATGACCGAAGGAAATGTGTAGAGTATATAATACTGCTCAGATTACATTCTGAAAAAGAAAATCAAAGGAAACAAAAAGCCACAGTGTTAAAATGTCCACAGGGACTCTTAATAAGGCAAACCTTTAATGAAGATACAAACGAGGAGTACTTGAAGAAGTGTAAGTCATGCGATGATTAATACACTTGCAACTACCACAATGGATGCACGTGATACTCCGTCACTCATTCATTACTGTACTTGAATATAATTTGATGGTCGATATGCTCCATGCCCATGTAGTGCCGTTTCACTACGTTTCACTCACACATACTGCGATTTCTAAAGCATACAGTTGAATTTCTTTCTCTATCACCTTGAATTCGAGCCTCACTTTTCCGAAAGTGCTAAATTTGAATCACGGAGGTGTGTTATTTTAATTGGAATATGTTATTTGTTTCATTTCACTAAAAGGAACAAGTATTCGATTGATTCAATATAATATACCGGTTTCTTTTTCGAAGAATGGCCAATTGAAGTTTACGCAAGGTGTTTTTTCAAATAATGTGTGTTAGATAGTCACGTGTTCATGCATCTGTCCGTGCACCTGTCGCCACTCGCCACCCTATATCGCATCCCTTCTGCCTCCTTCCTGTCTACGACCGGATTCTTTTTTACGCCGACCCCGTATCTATACAATTTGTATCTTTATCGTCTTGGATTAAAATTGATAATTCCATATCAGTATTGTTACTATGATGTGTTATGTCATGTGTTTGGCTTTAGAAGAGTTTGCCGCCGACATTTTTTGTGCATTTTAACATTTTATCTGCATTATCAATTATAGGTTTTTGAAAAAAATCCAGTTTTTGCGACTCCTTCATTGCTTTTTTTGCAAGTTTATTTGTACATGTTATTCTACAGTTAAGTCTGTCTGAATAAAAAAAGGGTTTCTTATTTTATAACGTTAGTTTTACTGATTAGTTGTTGTCACAAGTTTTTGTTTCGTGATTCGAACTCCGACCTTCAGATGTTCCAAGTTAATATCTATGTTGTCGCCAACCACAAGTATATATATTTATTACATCTTCATAATTATTATGAGTTCACCTTGGTCACCTTATTCACTTCCTAGTCGGAGATTAGCAAGGTCGCAGGCTCTTCCACCATCTTTTTGATTCTTGAATATTTTACCGTAACAATAGAATAAATATTTTGTTGTCAACATCATCATTGTTATCTTAAACGTGTTTGGCAAGTATAAATGTAATATAGATTTTGGAAACGCTGAATGGAATTAGTATTTCTAAGCGATCTGTTTATAATCACGTTAGCACTGCAGTTACTATCGATTCTGATTCGATTCCTGGGTCTGATAAAGTTTTATTGCAGTCTTCTGTTGAAAAAAAACTTTGTAGAAACACGGACTTTGGAGTTAGCAGTCGAAAATTCTGCGCTACAGAGCTCTTCAAGTATTAGTATAGGCAGACTCGTATCTTCAATAGCTTATTAACTCTAAGATTATTTCTACCAGCCTTCGTCTGTACGCTATAAATAGTTGTAGAACATACAGTTGCCATACGCGATTAATATTTACATTAAAGTTGCTATCTTCAATAAACTGTGTACTCACGGTGATGTCACGTTTCTCCGGCAAGGATGCGGTCAGAAACTGGTGTTGACGTAAAAAGTGGTTATAATATACCTAAGTAGTTTCCGTATCATTATATAATTAACACATGTATCTTTTTAGAGTTCCGTACCCTAAAGGTAAAAACTAAATCTTATTACTTAGACTTCTCTGTCTGTTATCTCCTGAACCATGATAGACTAGACTAGACAGTTGAAATTTTCCTAGATTACATATTTCTGTTGTTGCTAAAACAAATACTAGTGATATGGAACCCATCTGGTTGAGAATTGTCCCACCTTCCGGTATTTTCTTTATACCACTTCGTTGACAGACAAGCACACGGCCCACCTGATGGGAAGCGGTTACCGTGACCTATGGACGTATGCAACACCAGGGGTGTTACCACCGACCATGAAGAAACCTTGTGATGCCCCTCTTGAAGAACGCCATATATACCTACATTCCGGTTGCCGATTTACAGACTATGATGCTTACTCACTAGATCTTGGAAAACATTATTCCTCTTTTAGTGCCAGTCGTCTAAAATATAAATTATTCAGTCTAAAATATAAGTTATGCAGTTATTCTATTCAAAAATATTAATAAATTATTGATAATTGGTTTAATATTTGCCGGGATAGTTATAGTATATTACGAGTATTGCTAATATTACGAGTACACTAGTGATTTGAATGACAATGTCATTCTCAAATAATATAGGTATTGATAATTGTGTTACTTGATTTTTGTCGTAACTTTTCCTGTTCCAGCTCTTCCTGTGAACAGATAAATCGTTTATTGGAATTAAATTCACATTAGGTGCAAAATAATATCACGGTAATAATTAATTATTATCAATTCAAACAATTTACCCACGGAAATTATGATGAATTGGACAATAACACTTTTTTTAACATCAGAATGAATCACTGACTACCATGTAATAATGAATCAACGAGAATTACACGTTACCAAGACCGTTATAGAAGTAAAATTGAAAGTATTACTACCCGATTAGCTACATAATTCTGACTTAGCGAATATGTTCTTTTTTTTGTAGTAATCACTAATAATCGGAGAGACACGCAGAGAAACAGATGAGAACATCAGGAGGAAATAACCAGTGGCTGTTGAGGTTGCTGAGGATTTCCTTAGGGTATACCCGGGGTTCCTTGCATGATTGCTCTACACCAACGAATGGTTTTAGTCGGTTTGATGCCCATGTACGACCCACTTACCCCTTTGGCCCTTACCTCGGTGAGTGAGAGTACCCGAAAGGAAGATAGCATATGAGAGTGAACCCCGTGCAAAAGTGCAAAGCTTTGGGCGTACACGGTTTAAACCTGTAGGTCTAGGTGCCCGAAAGAGTGAGAAATTTGAGAGGAGACCCAAAATTTATATACTAAGATACATCCCCCCTCTCCCCCCTCGCAGACGGCAGGGGTGGTTAAGAATCGTCAATCAATCATAAGAATGTTAATATTTGTCCCTTCACCAAGCTTCTTTGCCTATTCATCTATTATTTTAATCATATAGTATCTACTTTATACTTCTGGAATGCCAAAATATAATTACCGCGGGCCATACTCTATTAGGTACATTCATGTCAAAAAATTGTCGGCGGGCCGGAGATGGCATGCGGGCCGTACTTTCCCCCCTCGCTGGTCTAAGAGGATGGTGATGAATAAAATATAAGTACCTATGAGCTATGTCAGGCTAACATAAAGTTAGTCATAATTATTCGAAATAGTCATAATTGTACCATACCGTAACACATTTCACGTATGCTTATCGTTCAACCTTACACATAACTTGCAACAAATATGAATCACACACGAACATAGTACAGATGCAATACAAGCACTAAAGCCACGGTATGTCCAATCAATTAAAACTATTTAAATATCACTCGATGCTGTATAAATATGTAAGTAACATATAGGGAAAAATGGATTTAGCGGAATGTTTACCGGCGCATATGTCGGCGGTATGTGAATAATTTATTATTTCTAGTAACAACCGAGCAACATACATAAGCTTACGCTTTTCCCAGTTCGAGCCAGGCAGAGACAACAGTTGCCATCTGCTTCAGAGCTTACATATTTCACAAGTTTCGTCTACCCGTGCCTTTCATGCGAGCCCGCCAATTTTGAATGTTTATAAACTGTAATTTATTTAATGATTAAAAATTTATAAGTGCCCGGTTAATGGCAATAGGCTCGCCACCTATTACATTGGGACCTAAACATAAACTGGCGAAATGTGGGTGCTAGCACCTCTGCCTACCCCTTTGGGGATATAGGCGTGAGTTTATGTTATGTTATGTTATGTTAAAAATTTGAGAGTCAGGTGTTTCCGTTTACTACCCTCGGTTTTTATATATTAATAATGATAATTCAGTTTTGTACCACCCTGCAAAAAACCGTACGGTTCAAAGCCCATCGACACGATAGAAAAAGAAGAAAACTTGACAAATCGTCAATTTGAACAATGTATGTTGGTTGTCAACGAGGTTGACTCCAGCCTACCTGCCTACATGTAACCTTCCATACTTGTTTATAACTCACTCGTTCTACGTGCCCAAACCACTTTAAACACAAACAGACTTATTTGTAAGTTTGTCAGTGCTCAGTAATTTACTGACTAATAATTCACAGTGGTTCATAAATCTTTCCGAAGCTACGAGAAATCTCATCGTAGTCTCTCCACTACGACATAACAATAGTTTGTCTACAAAATGTATTCTTGACCTAAACACCTGGCTAGGTAACAATTTTCAAATCTCTCTATACGAAGAAACGTGCACACTTTCTGCCGAGTTTCGCGTGTAGTAGGTACAGCAAGGTTTGTTGGCTTACACAAACATCCGTCGTTTACATAGCCGATAACAGGCCAGTCGTTATACCCGCCTTATCTCGCCGGTTTCTCAATCTTGCGAGAGTGAATCACAAACGTACGGTGTATTCAGTTTACTATGGAATATAAAATCTGGAGGAATTGACCTATAACCTAAAATATGGAACTAGAGCCGCCAAACTCGTTTATAAACAATCAAGTCACTTAAAACAATGACATGATTAATGGATTTTTAATATAAAACACTATAATACTCATTATTATCTCTTCGTATCACCGTAATAATATATATACGTCGCCATCTATCCCACAGTAACTATAGCATATCAATCAATCAATAAATTAACCCACCGCAGTCCACTGCTGGACATACCTAGGCCTCTCCCAATGTGTGTCATTTTATCCGATCCTCTGCCGTCCGCATCCAGTCGGTCCCAGCCACCTTTTTCAGGTTGTCCGTCCATCTGGCTAGAGGGTGTCCTACCTTCCGTTTAACTTCTCTCGGTATCAATATTTTCTACAAATTTCTACAATATTTTTCTTCCAATTTCAATCGCATCCGAAGCCATCAATTTTGAGTCCAGAGTTCCCTCTCCTACTCCTTCTTTTATATGAGTTTGTTTCAACTTTTATGGCCAATTCCAAGAGTAATACTGCACCATTTGACTAGTCCGTCAACCATCAGGTGTAGCGGCTTGCAGATAAGGTTGACTTGGAACAGAAGATCTTGGTAGGAGCCCATTGTATATAGGGCTCCAAACGCCCAGATTATGTTTTTCGCTGCCTGTATGTACATATATTGTAGTATGACTACAAAGTTCAAAGGCGTTCAATCTCTACGCGGCTGTCGTACGAGGCGACTGAAAATGGATATAAGTATGTATTATTTTTGGCATCTTGACGTCCTACATTAGTTTTGTGGAGTAGCCATTAACTCTTATTTACTGGCCCATAACGCTTATGATCAATATTTATGAATGTAAGATCAGGGACACCACCTAATAAAACTGCTTTTATGATCGGCCTTTCAAGCGTATGAAGGGATATAAATAGATAGAAAATTTATTAATGATTTGGTTTCATTTCCATACGTCTGAATGACCCGTTGACGAAATGGGGGTATTTAATGCACCTTTTCTATCCCATTGAGGATTTACAGGCGTTAATATAAGGTTGTATGTCCTTAAAAGGGTAGTGCAGAGATGTATTACCCGTATTTTGATATGTTTGATTCACCAGTATTTGAATACTATTTAATGTTATCACAGCTTTTTTAAAACGTGCTAACGGTATATTCAGTACTATTGTTACATTTAATAATGCGGATTATATGATAAGCCGCGATTCGCCTACAGTAATGTACAGAGTGGTCAAGGTTAAATTATTGCCTCTAAAAAGTATGTCCATCATTTTTATAACCTTGCCATATTAGGTTAAAAAGTCAAAGATAAGCATTAACACTAGTAAATCGAAAGAGAAATACACTTGAGAAACCTTGGAACCTGAAAGAGGATGATGCTATGAGAGTTGAAAAACTTAAATAGATAAATCAAATGATAAGTCGGATCAACTTAATAATAGACTTGACTGTGAAAAACACTTGATAGTAAAGCATTTTTAAAATTGGTCTCAAAATGTCCGTTCACATTAGGAAATTCGGTATTCACTTAATGAAATTTCAAGTAATAGTTATTCTGCATATTCAAAATCAAATTCTTTATTTCTCAAAATAGTTGAACGTAATTATATCTTTTTGACGTCAAATTCTGCTTAAAACTAAGTTTAGCACCGCTTCCTAGGCACTAGTAGAGAAGAAACGGCGCAACAAACTCCACTGCGATATTTTCGAGACGTCAGCTTACAAATGAAGATACATACTAGTGATTTCTTAAGACTAAATATGGACGAATGTACATGACATATTTGTCTCGTGTCAAGTTAATTAAAAGTATATAATAAAAAAAACCTTAAAAAATAATTAGCCTAAGTTAAAATAAGAAAAAAAAAGTTCGCGTGCCCATTACAATATTGTGCCATAGTTACAGCATTTTAAGAGGGGCCTACTTATTCGTCGTCTGTCTGAAATGTTAAACTGTATTGACACTTGCTTGCACTTTACATTGCATTATTTACACTTGACGGCTTCTTTACATTGCAGAAGAGTTTGTTTGCATGTCCATTATTGACCGCTAAACTTAGGATTAGGACTAGGTTCGGCAGAAACTAAACTAGTGACTGAAATTTTGTTTCGGTCAAAAATCTACTACCTAGTAATAAGTCTCAAGTTTGCTTCTTTTTTTACTTTTTGGACCTTGGCAATATTTTTTTATTTTTCGCCGTTTTTATTCTTGTACCTTGACTCTTACCAAAATTTGTATGCATAAAGTTCCTATTAAATCATTCGATTAATTGAAATTGACAATTTTGAGCAGGCAATGCGATTTGGGTACCTAGGTCATGTTTTTTATACAACTTAAGTGGCAGGCAAGCATACGGCCCACTTGTAACCATGGCCTATTGACGTGTTCAACATCAAGAGAGTCACACTCGTGCTGCTGACCCTGTAAGAATAGAGAGTTTTTGTGCCGTCAGTGTAGAAGACAAAGCAGGACCAGCCTTTGGTCTTCCCACTGACTGCACAAAAACTCTCCTGTCAGCTCTGGCTACCCTACGGCGGTGAGCCGGGAATACAACATGAGGTAATTATGGCCGCGGTCAATTGGCATGGGAATACCGTCGTGTCCTACCTCCTACAAAAAAGTATTGTAAGTTAGTCCTTTATTATATATGTCAATATGAACACAATACGTTTGTTTATAGTAGGTACCTACGTCGTCCTACGTTTACTTCGAAATACTATGAATGAACTGTTTATGAGAATAGCCATTGTTATTGCACAGATCAAATCTACGTCTGACTAGCAGCTATTGTCAGTTCAATCGTGTTTTAATTGTTAAAATCTGATGCGCTCGCGCAGCCAGTGGCCAACTCCACCATTACGGCGTCTACACAGCTTGTTACATTGTCTCTTGATCCACTTTAGGTTATATCATATTCTTGTGAAACACTTTTTATTTTACGTTTTCTCCAAACAATAGCACCATTAAATTTCTTCTGCTGAATACGAATCTTTATAAATATTATAATACATATACTTTCTGTTTATAATTGAATTTCATTTTTTTTCTAGAATATCCCAAAAATATAAGCGTACTAAATAAATTCTAATAATTTATGATATCTTTACAAACTTTCACATTTGCGATAACTTCTACACATCGAATCAATTAGCCCATCGCAGTCCACTGCTGGATATATGCCTCTCCCAATATTGGGAGGCTCTGGCCTACTGTCCACGCTGACTTTACTGGTTTTATGTCAAGCTTTCCTTCTCTCTCAATGATATTGTTTGTGAATTTTTCCGTTAGTCGCCTCTTACGATGAGATGCGGTGGTGATATCTACTTGTATTCTTTCTCGGTATACAAAATAACTGAGAAATCATATAAGGACAAACCCATGCAACCATAGTTAGTCGTTTGTACAAGTAATAATACACAGTTTAGATGATATAATCGCTCCGGAACATCACATCCGTTTGGCACCGGATCAGCACTGCCCGATAGATATTTTTAGAATACGTTTTAGTTTCTATATTTGTGTTGTCAATCTATTTATTGTAGGTATTTTCTTTTACGGAGATTGTTCTAAAAACTAACAAACTGAGTTGCATATTTTTAGTTTTCCACCAGTGCGTTATTTTGTCATTGAAATTAAATTTTGCCATTATAGGCAGAATAGTATACAGTACGGGATTTGCGTATATAAAATGGCTAGGTATTTTTTTAAATACAAGCGCTCGTGGCTCTCTCAGCGTGTATATCGGTTATTGCGACCAAACATAGCCTATGCCCTTCCCCAAGGTCTGATAATATATCTCTGTAGCAAAGGGCTTTTCACGGCCCGTTTAAAGGACCCGGGAACATAGGAATATTAATTAATAAACTTCTCGTGGCTTCTTAAACTTATCCCAATGACGAGTATAACCTTCGTACAAAATATACGAATGAATTTACCTCTTACGTTCTTAAGATACGTTTCCACTGATTCGTTGTTAGTTCAATATTACACGCTCACGTGGTACACTACATCTAAGAGTTATAGTAATATAATCTTTCGTCCTCTACTTGCTTTTCCTCGCCATATACGATTTGTTCACACTAGAGGTCACTTTGCGGTTCGACAAGGGCACGTGTATTAATATAGTAAGTAATACATACGAACAGAATCTATATTCTACATACATACATATAATCTCGCCTTTATCCCCAAAGGGTTAGGCAGAGGTGAATTAACACTTACATTTCACCTATCATTGTATTCGGTCCCACGGGGTGAGCCTATTGCCGTTTACCTGGCACTATTGTTGACTTGAGCCATGAATTTGAGGCAGAGTCTGGCCTGTATATATCTGCCTGATGTTAAACAGCCCTATCCCTTAGTCGCCTTGTATGACACCGCATGGGAAGAAAAGGGGTGGTCCGAATTGTAGTATGCCGGGAACCACACCGCGTGATTTTATAAATACATAATTATATATAAAAACGAAATACTACTCAATGATTAATCACTAAATTTCATAAACTGTAACACCCACAAACTTGAAATGTGGCATATAGGTTCCTTATAGGGTATAGACATATGCTAAGAACGGATTTTACGAAACTCCACCCCTTAAGGGGTAAAATGGGATGCGCACGAAGTCGCGAGCAGCCGCTAGTATAATATACAACAATTAATAATCTATAAAAACCTGTCAAGATTGATTCGGACGCACGCATGAAGGGTCCCGTATCATCACTTTTCTGTTTTTAGTATTTGTGAAAATTTAAACTGTCTGGCTATCACTGTTCATGAGATACGACCTGGCAACAGACAGACAATAGACTCTAAAAAGAGCTCAAACTGATTTTCTATAATTAACTAACATCATCTCCTGATTCAAAAAAGCACAAGATCTTTTAACACCAATGTGTGTTTTATATTTGTCAAAAAGCAGTATTAACTGCGTTTTATTTTTGAGAAATAACTGAACAGTTTTCGTATCTGTTACCATGCTAACACATAAGCATACTAATATAGGTATTTAACCTATCATGGTCACTCACATTACCATTAGAGATATCGGGATATCCGTGATCATAGCACTTACAATAAGCACCGAAATATCGGAAACTCCAAACAATACATTGTAAATATCCCGATATCTCTACATAAATATTCATTTATATTTTTTTTTGTGTGCACTTATTTTAAGTGGTTACTCGAATGCAACCTTGATGTGTTTAACCATTATTTCTTTATACAGCTAGTAGTTTTATTGGTTTCATAAAATTTAAACTGTTTGTCATAAAGTAGATTAGCAATTGAATCGCTAAGTATTATAGCTCTAGCAGAGGAACTAGGTATTTAATCGTTTATTATACCAGTATATTAGAAATTGTGAGTACCGTACCTTACTGTTTCTTAAAGCGTTTTAAGTATATTAATATGATAGATTTAGTCCCGTGTTCTAGAATGACACTCAGTCTTAAATCTCGATTTATTTGAGGACAGATTGACAGATGGGATATACAATGTGTCTTCAGATAAATCAAGATCAGAACTGAGTTCTATTCTAGAATACGAGCCTGAGTCTATCTTTTGTTCATTTAAAGACAATACTAGTTTTAGTATCTCCTTTGCTCATTCTTCTTCTTCGTGTCAATGGCAACAATTAAAAAAAAAGAAGCTAAATGCGCCCAGGCCTCAATTCGGCGACATTGACTGCACCTTCCATCGATTATTTAAAGACTATTATTTATGTATCATTGTTCTTCCAGATGAACGTCCGTGTGACGACGATGGACGCGGAGCTGGAGTTCGCGATCCAGCAGACGACAACGGGCAAACAGTTGTTTGACCAGGTTGTCAAGACCATCGGCTTGAGAGAGGTGTGGTTCTTTGGACTCCAGTACACCGACTCTAAAGGAGACCTCACCTGGATCAAACTCTACAAAAAGGTTAGTTGTTATTGCTTTTTTATTTAGAATATTTTTGTTAATAAGTTATATTTCATCAACGAAAGAAAAAGTATCGTAGCGTATATCAATTTACGAATGAAGAATCGCCTCAGGCTTACAAAAGAAATTCACAACATCGATCGTTTATATTATCCACTAGTTCTATTTACATACATTATAGATGAATCTCAGTCTGTTTGTGTTGCAATAACATCACCATCTTTATTGCACACCTACGTTAGCGTATAAATTATGTGTTTACTGCACGTGAAGGGGCAGTAATACTGCAGTACATTTTATTTTTAGCTAACAAGTTCAAGTTCAGTTCGCTCCGTATTTGTTGGTTCGTGAACCACTTGAGATATAACAGAAATTAAATCTCAAACGTTTATTACCTCTTTCATAAAAGCCACATGGCTTTGTATATTTATAGTATCTGCATTAAATTCAACAAATACTCTTGTCTGAATACGCAAAATTTGCAACGTCCATTTTCTTTCGCTTATTGCCTTGACGGCGCTCAATTCATTCATGACGCCGTTTCCGTCGTTTTGTCTTGAGCTATAAACAAACAATACTGTGAAATTGTTTTCCTTTACTCTTATCCGTGTGACACTGACCCCGTAACGCAATGTCATGCGTGCCCAGCATTGCCGAATATGATTACAACATAACCTTCTTATCAATACCAGTAAGGACGTCAAGTTTATTGAAGGGTTTAACTGTTACTTGTTGATTAATATTTAAAAATATCACTTCTTACTTTATTATATTATACCTGAAACATCCATCAATTGCCATATCGATTTACTGATAGGGCAATTTACCGAAGTTGAACTAGCCTTCTATTATACCTTGTTAGTTCGAAGAATACCTATTAATTCTCTATTATCTGTATCGTGTAAAATATAATAGTGTTAACCTAGTTCGTCGTCGATATATATTGTGTGTTTCCATGTTGTAGTATTGTGAAATTGGAATGTAGACGTAGTTTTTATCTCTTTTCCACTTTTCACGAATTCGTGTTTGTTCTAGCCGGATTAGGAGTGCCCTTTATCACAAGTCTATTAGTATGTCTTTAGATTAGATTAGTTTAACTAATAGTAGAAACGTAATAATAGTATCTTTATTAAATGCAACTGGCACATTTTCTCACACTTCGAGTTATTTTATATATAGATTCTTTGAATTTGAATTATTTCACTACCTTTAAAGTAAATATCATGCTTATGGAAAACATCTTTTTTGAACTTCTTCAACCTTTCTTCGAGTTCTTCTCTTCTATCTAAACAATCCTATCAAAGATTATTTTAGTTTTTAGACTTTAAACAGTATCTACTGTATCAAAAGATAGACTTTAATAGCCAACTTATCTATGTTAGATACGTGACGACAGCGTAGCCGTTCAGACGGCGACCTTGTAATCAAAATTTTGATGGCGCGTGTCATGTCACACTCACATGCGTGAACTTATGCTTAATATAAGGAGATCATCAAAATCATCATCATCATCTTAGATTTGTTCATATAATATCAGAAATACTCTACCTATCTTACCAGTGATTTTTCCAAAGTTAAAATACACATGACGTACATAATTGTCAAGCCTTTCTTCATTTGGGATGTGCACATTTTCTTTTACATGCAACAGCCTACCGTTTTCTTATACCTATCCATAATCTTACGAGTTTCATTGAATTGCGTTTACGATTTAGTTTTCAAACACGCTCACTTCGGATGTACTTTAAGAAATTCTTCATAACAACACAGAGTCTGAACACATAGAGAACGTTCAGTTCAGACAAAATAACGATCGCATATCCCATGTTAGCAAAACATTATATTGATGTAATTTGAGCAATTTTAGAAAACAAGTCCATTAATTATAATGAGTGTAATAAGTATGTTAAACCCAATATAGTTGTGTTCCACCTTCAAATCATCGAATGTTATCCCCGGTCGTTATCCGCCTGCCCACGTGCGGACATGTAAACACGCTTATTGAGCTGCTATGTTTGATAAACCTGCCGTCAGAATCAACTAGCGAATCAAAATAACATCTTTGGTTCTCTCAGTAGCAATTGAAATTCAGTTAGTACCTGATAGGGTTCTTAAAATTGATGTAAGTAAGATTAGACATAATATGTCTAATCCTTTTTGTGTAGTAGGAACTCGTGAAAACGAACCAATGGAGCCCCATTTCGTGGCATGGCACTGGTAAATTTTGAAAAGTTCCACCCTCCTTATTCTAACTCTGGACCAGCTCGGTGCTCGGTGGTGTCAAATCAATATCATTTTTGTCATCGTAATTTCACATATTCCTACACTGTTTCAAATCGATACGATAATTCGATAATACAAATATTGAAAGTTAAATAAATTACCCTAATGTGCAGTAGTTACTGTCGAATTCAAAGGTGACCCTCAGGGTAATATTCTGGGACCTTTTCACTTGTCATAAATGATATGTTAGCACACACAACCAATGATAGCACACACGATTTTGATATTATTTTATTGAATAGTATGAAAACCACTTAAAATTTTATCACACGTAATTTCGACGTGAGGAATAAGTAAACCTGTTTCGCAGATAACAATTTAAGTATACGGTGCGAAGTCATTCGCTAAATAAATTGAAGACTTGACGTGAAAAAGCGTCCGTCCAAACTCTTACTCATCTACAATAAACTAATTTGTCTTGATAGTCTTAACGATGAAGACACTTGACGATGATGGAGTCGATCCTATAATTACTGAGTTCAGTGTCCTGTTAATTGTAAATGTCAGTCACTAGATTAACATTTGATGATCTAATGTCATTTTTGTGGTCAGTCAATCTGCAGATTCCATTTGACGTTACGACTCAATAGACCGTCGGTTTTACGTGTAACGAACCTTTCGCTTGAACGACTGCGTGTAGCTAATTTCTCCTATGCACACGGTCAGAAATGTAAACAGATGTATATGCTGACATCCCTCTCTATCACGCAGATATTCCAATGCGCCTGACATTGACAGAACACAATCGTTTAGCTAAACATTAGCAAATTTCACTATTGGCCGAGAGAAAAACTTCAACTACGTAACCAGTAAATACTAGTTGTTGAAACCTTGACTGGACTCGATAGAATATATTTGAATAGTTGAGTGAATGCAAGAGAAAACGAAAAAATGGTGCCATAATTACTACTATTAGGAACGCAATTGTGCATAAATAATGATGTAGTTACTCAATTGACTGTGAGTACCAGTTACCCATTTCTGTCAGTGTTTTAAATTTGCATCTTTCATATAGCTGATGCAACTGTATAGCGTACTGAATGCCAATAAAAACAAGGCATCGATATGTTTCCATCGACCTTTAATACTCATTGCAGCTATTGTTTTAACCACCTACATCTAATATTCTATAGCTGATAAAAACGTGACTCAGACGTACGTGAGCTGCTTTCCATTCAATGAAACAAGAATATTGATAGATGCAATATTTAAGAAAATTTAAATTATAAAGGATATTTGTTTGCTTCCTTAGTTACAATGACGTGATAAATATATCCAAAGGTTTGTTACAGATTCCTCATAATATTGAGATAAAATATTAGACGGTTACAGCTACACTTTCTACGCTCCAAAATTTTTATACGTGTAATGAGTTTGAAATTAGAAATGTGCGTTTTAGTATGTTAGAGTTAATTGTTATGTTTTACCATATGCTATAGGATTTAGTTTATACGTTAAAACGGTTATTTGTTCCCACAAGGGCCGTGTTTGTGTATCTAAGCATGACTCACGATCAGAAGCTCACATCACATCGCGTGTTTATCGAATCCTGACTATAATTTGATATGTGGAAGCTAAATGGCGGTTGAACTTTTTCACGTGCAGTCTCAAGATTATGTTTAAACATAATTTTATTTGTTCATTCAACACCGACGCTGCTTACGAATTTCGTTGATATTATTTGGAATGTTCATCGGAAGGCAATTTGATGTTTTATGTCTTATCTCCGTATTTTACTTCTTATTGACACAGATGAACTATCAGAACCATGTGTTCAGTTTATTTAAAAAGTGTTCAAAAGTTTCTTTAAAAAAGTCTTAGTGCGGTAGTAATAATTCCAAAAGCAGCAGTGATATTGCTATTTTGAAGGCAAATTGAAACAGCTATCCACTATTGCTCATTTTCAACGATAAGCTCAGGTTAATGCCAAACTACGTTTGTAGACCTTGAAACATTTTCAAATATTTGAATCTATTAATTTTGTACCAGTATCGAAAACATGGCCTGTAGTTGTAAAACTAGTTATTTAAATAAAAATGTCTTTGTATCTTTCATTGGAGGTATCGAACATCCGTGAGACCTTCAACATCATAAATAAATCGAAATTATCACATTCCTGGTTACATTCTAAACACACCCTCGGCATCAGTCAACTATAGGATATCCACTGTTGAACATGTCTTCTGCCGGAAAAGATGGACTGTAAAAACGATGCTAGGTTGCTCGGTATCACCTTTAGAAAAGACAAAAGTAAAAAAAAAACTGTAAATCCAATAACCCCGCACATATCTGATTGTAGTTTTCTGATAGTAAATTGAACGCAAGAAGTGACAAGTTAATATATTTGGCCTGGTTATAATGTTATCACTTGCACTCGTGCTGGGAAATTCTTAATCGGTTGGTTTTCCCACAATACTAGACTTCTGCAATTTAATGTATGGAATTTTACTATACCTAATGGTCACTTAGCAACTCAATTAAACCGGTCCGTTAGCGGTCAACGAATAAGAATCTTCATTTCCGAGAATATGGTTGGTTACAGGTGTTAGAGTAATTTAGAATATACAGCATATGTCAGAGTTATTGAACCAGTCAACTAAGGATTTATACGTTCAGAAAGACAGTCCGGTTGTAAAAATCTAGAGAAGTTTGCAATTTTTCGACTGTGCCCTCTACTACTGTAATCCAAGAGAGGGAAGTCAGATCTAAAATTTGAAATACTTGAGGGTACATAGGCTTCAACCCGCAAATGTTCTGCATAGTAGATCTGGATGCATTTCTACATTTTCTACTCCTAGTACTCATTCAAATTAATCCTGTGATATCACGTCAGGAGACGGTGGTTGGGTAATTAATAGTGCATCCGCATATTTATTACATTTGACAGCAAATCAATAGCATCTTCTTAACCATAATTTGCTTGTAGCAATATTTTATTTTTACTTGTTAGTTCATTAAACATATCACTAACTCCACTTACCGTTAGTCTCGTGGGTTAAGGGTTTCCGCTGTTACGCAGCTTACATATTTATTTATACATGTCGTGTATAGCACTTACGTAAGTCATACCTGTGCGGCCTCGCGCGACATGTGATAATCATTGTGTGGCAATAGCTTTTCTATTTGGCCGACATGTTTTATATTCCCACTATGAGTTTTCTTTTAATTACGTTCTACCATTTGATTTAAGTATATGTTTGAATGGATATGCTCAGCTGCTTTATATTAAACATTATATTCCGAACTCTCACGTTTTATATTCTTAATATTTCATTGAGAGAAATCTCTTGTTAAATTTATGAATGCATTTTTTACTATGTTCTTTGAAAATCGTCGTTTATCGAACGGCAATTCACCAAACCACAAATCAGTGATGGTATAATTTTCCTGTGCCTTGTAAAACTTATCCTAAACCATGTTGAATTTCATCACCATCATTGTACGTCCTTAAAGCATTCCAAGGCAGCCTGAAATGACTCAAGATGTTTGTGATGCTGACGGTCAAATGATGTCACCGTCATATATTAAGTACTTAGATCATGAAAATGGGTATTTTAGTTCGCAAGTCTATTAGTATAATGTACACAAACCTATTAGAGTAATGATCAAATTAAAGACTGTCATGATTATGCATTTCTTCTGTTGGTAATTGGTACACACATGTAATTTTAGACGATTGTAGAGTTAGGATATTTGTGTGACATTTAATAACGTCATTTTAGTTCATCGTCATCATCACACGCCTGCCCTTTTTCTAATGATGTGAGGACATTTTGTCATTATCTTGAATACATTCCTGTCAAATGTCATATTTTTAATCATTTCTTTTCTTTTTTACTTCGCCTTCTCCATTAAGACTTTGGACCTTGCTAATAACGTTACTCTCATTTCTTCTCATAATATGTCCATGCTTGCTTCCCCACTTTTCATCGATTTTCGATTTACGCTACTCTTGAGGGTCCTTCAATCTACTAATACCTTATTCTGTCATTCTCCTCACACATCCACGTAAACATAGTATAAAATAAATCCGTACGTCAATAAATTGTGCTAATAAATAGTACAATCAAACTTGTAACATTTTTTGTTTTATCAGCTACCGATACACAAAATGCATGACTAATCATTTGGCAGTTGTGTAGTTAATAATGGTTCCCAGTATCAAAGTTATCAAGCACTCACTTTAGTCACACCGGAAATAACCAGATGAATCAACACGACAGGTTTCGTAAATTATTCAGAATTGTTGGTTCGACACGAACAATATTTATTGACGAAATTTAAAATTGATATCGTGGTTTGATCAATCGATTTCAAAATTGCTAGTAATTTCTCTGGTGTCTCTCGTATGCACGGTGTGTCAATTGCATCGTAATTACTTACAGAATTATTAAACATTTAATCATCTTTAGGTATTATGTTGCCTTTCCAAAAGTTGATTATGACGACAAATTTAATATCTACTAATTATTGTAGGCGTATCTAAATAGTTATGCTGTTTAATGTTAGTACCTGCCTTCACGGATTAGTGTTGATGTTTAATAGGCTTAGTGTTTACTATCCGTGATCTGGATATATAACAACATCATGTGTACGACTCGATTGAATACAAAACTGAAAATAACCATTTCATTAGAGTATATTGATAGAAAATTTACGCATCATCCACAATAGGGAGTTTCTCTAAATTCAATTATATTTTGTTGTTTAAAAAATGTTCAGGAATCGCTTATAATCAGATGCATTTACTTGTAAAGCCTTGATTGTGATAGTATTGCCACTTGTCACTGACAGTAGTTTTACTCGTCTTGTACTGATATATTAGTACCTGTATGTTTCAATCAATAGAATGTAAATGTTGGTAACATTGCGGACAAACCATCCTACTCGCTCTAGTCATCGGCGAGTCTTACATCATTTATTTGTCTCGTGTTCACTGTAGTTATTTATGTGTCAGATTCCGGTTCTTGTATATGTATTGTATATGTAAAACGCCACGTTGGAACTCCTCCCAGGTGTATATTAGTGTTCTTTAAATAATTTACTATTTAATATTATAATCTATTTTATCAATTCCATTCAAGTTAATCAAGAAACTACTATCATAGATGATATTCAACAAATTGGAATTGTTTTGGATGATTTTATGGCTATACACATTTGTAGTTTATATTGCTTAACTAGTTCTAAAAAATATTAAGTACGTCAAGCTGCTCATTCCTTTTACGAATATTACTTATCCAAATTACATTTATGGACAGTAAACCTGAACATATTTCCATGAATTCAAGCTTACTGCTATATATTTATATCCTGTAAAATCCTTTTGAACTCGAATTATAATTTTCAATACACTCATCTTCAAATTGTTTACATTGTGCTCCGTTTATCTCATCTGTGCGACGTTATCTTGTTATGACATCCACAGCATATTCGAAAGGCTAACTTGAGTCACACGGAGTGCTAATTTCCCTCGTGTTTGTTACACATATAACTTACAATCAGTAAATAAATTATCTCATTCTGTTCCACTGATTCATGCCACCGCCTCTTTTTGAAGTTCTTATGACTTATTTTTATTAGCTAGCGATGTATGTCTTACACATATGGCGGTGAGATCATTTTCATGTAAAAAAGACGAACGTACTTGCACACTGTTCCAAATTTACACGTATGTAAATATTTCTTACTTGACTTACTTCTATGTTCACGTCTTTTATTAGACTGTTCCTCATTGGTAATTCGCTTTCTAAGAGCAATAAAAATACCGAAATTATCATAATTAAGCCTTCATTCTGATATCATTTCGTCATTAAACAGCCATTGTGGGATGAAACGAGATTCGTGATGACACATAAAAGCACTTTTGTTGGTTATTACGTGTCATTAAAATAGACTGTTCACTGTTAGTTTTTACAATTACCTAAGAGGTTTTACGTGATTGTTTATTTTTACTTCGAAACACTTCGTTTCGAACATTTTGTTCAATACTGTCTTCAACTGTTTTTGTCTTTCAAATGTAGATAGTGAATATTTTTGTTAAATATGAGTAAAAATTATATCTAGCCCTAAGTATCATAGGTTTCAGTTCCAAGGCACGCGATCTCGTTCTGCCGTGCGAAGAATGTTGCTTTTAGTTCACAACCGATAATTATTATTATCTTCGTGTATGAGATACGGTTGCGATAGCTACAGGGCTGTGAATTACCAAGACCTGACAGAAATATCTGTCCTTTTTCGCGGACCTAATATATCAACTTCGAATTCCCTATTGCTAAAACGAATACCACCAACGTTTATCACAACAGGTTCTTCTTATACTTCATTAGGCTGTGTTAAACTAATATTTTTAGATCATACTTACTAATAAAAATAAACTTAATAATATGGATCACATATTTGAAAGTCGATTTTAACTTACTTTTAACTGTCGTATCGATTGGAAACTTTGTTAACATGTGATATTCGAACCACAACTAATTTGCCACTATCGATCTAATTAATATCCGTTTAAGCAAGAAGGTTTGACAAAAAACGTATTCATTTTCGTGCATTACTTAGTTGACATCCTTATTTGAAGTTGCCGCATCAAATTGCGTCACGACGGCTGACTGACGCCGGATCTGGAATGCGTTATCGTATCGTAGATATAGTCAAGTGTCTAGAATTCGATTACTTAATCATTTAAGTATCTATCGTCGACCTTGCGCCTGTTGTCGCTATCGTTGCAAAACCTCTAGTTCTCTACCTGCATTTATTAGGACTTGTATTCGCTCATTTTGGTCGGAAATTAGACCATAATCATTGTTTCTTCAATCATTAATCATTGAGGAAAATATGCTGGAGACAAGGTGGTGTTATTGACAATACTAAATCTCATCATAACTACTCAAAACGACTGTCAAAGAAAGCACAAAAAATATTTCTGAAGAAGGCTTAACTGAACAATACGTAGATGTTATGTATATATAAAAATTCCTTCTGGGATTGTTGTACCTCACCTTTATATAGATATGAGTATTCAGCAGGTTTCAATATTGCACTCATATTGACCGCAGGGGTCATTTACGAAATAGCATCAAGATAATCATTTTCAACACGATACATCTTCCCAATTGCGTAAAACTACTTAACCGCTTAGCAGGTAGATCCATAACGCAATCACCATCGAAGAATTATACAGGTGCAGTGACCATCTTCATTACAAAATCCATAGAAAAGGTTAAACGACTTGTTTCATAGCTGGAATTCGCAGGTGGTCCAACTGAGTTTCATTTCTGGCCTCGACTTCTCTTATCATACATCAATGCTAAAACACGTTGCTAGGTCATGAGCTACGTGTTAACACGTTCGAGTTCCGCAAGGCGTTTTTTGAACACTTTCTTCACACTTTTTCGTGAATGTAGATTCGTGAATGTGAAGTACTTGACACGAGAAATGTTGTTATTATTTCGAGGTTACCGGCAGGTTCAAACGTACATAAGCGCGGCAAGCGATGCGCAACAGTGCGCCTGTATGACCTCATTCCCACGCCGAATGCCTTCAGGTGCTCATCACGACCTGTACAACAATATCCATCCTTTGGCCTTGACTACTGTAGATTGTGCATGATTGTTTACGCGAAACTGCTGTACCATCGATGACATTTTGTTTCTGTATTCTTTTTTTGAATCGAATAAAAATGAAGTTGTACTGACGTTTTATAGGTTAATGTGTTAGCTCTAACTGTGTCAGACTCGGGAGTCGCAGACGGGTGAAAGTGCCGTGACGCCATTTCTAGACGACCTTGCTTGTCTCCTTGATGCATAACAATACATCTCGGATAGGCGGTGTATAAAACCAGATTTACAGTGGCATGAACTTGAATAAGTCCTAAGCTTAACTTATATTGTTTTATTTTTACTTGCAGCTATACATAATTGTAAACTCAATACAACTATATAGTAAATAAATTATAAACATGTCAATGAAGTGTCACCTTTTCGAACTCTGTCTAAAAACAACTCTTTATGACGTCTACAGTAACCTGGAGGGCTACTATGGAACATACATCAGCGTTAGCATTGTACCGGATTTATTCAGGTAGGGTTTGGTCCGAACAAAGTACATCCTTCGAGTTAGTGGATAAATGCGTTTCGTGGTACTAATTGCCTGAAACTGAAGTGGTCCGAGGTCCCCTACTCAAATAGCCTCGGAACGCAAAAATGGCGATGATGTTGGTGTTCGGAACAGTCTCGAGGATTTTTGACAGTTCACCGTTGAAGAAGAAATATAAATGCTTGAAAAAAACAATGAACAAATACATAGATTTAAACACGTTATAGATAAAATTACATTATCACTGTACCAACTGGCGTCATTCGTTTCTTGATCACAGGAAAACTGAATTTCCTGGTAAAATCACATGCAATTTTCCTGTTAGTGAATGCAGTTGTGGCAATGCAGCGCACGAGAGAAGGGTCCAACAAGGTGGCGGGCCATGCCGTCGTCCGCGAACTGGGTTACGGCAGATAGAGACAGAAACACCGGCATCTCTATCAGCCACCACACCTTATTAGACGACACCGAAATGCGTGTGTCAATGCGATTCATTAGTACCCGGGTTCTAATATCAACTATGCAATAATCCTTTTGATCGGCACCTATATTTATTTTTCTGTGTCTTAGATTCTGAGTGTGCGTGTAAAATATTGCAAAAGGAAAATTGCAAATGTCTAGGTGATATCATCAATGATGGTAATTTTCCTCATAGAACGTTCTAGACACGTAGATACTTACTTACCTAGTAATAGTTAATTTTAAAGAATATCACTTCGCCGCTTTCGTTTCAATATGTAGTTGACGTAATTACGTGCGCGTACGAAAAAATAGTGCTATACCTGACATCTTGATTTAAAAGAATATCTTTTTTATATTTGATAATATTTTAAAGTTTATATACATGTTTACTTTTTGATATAGTGATATAACTAGTCTAGGTTCTCTAAAGAAGCTAAGTTGAATGACAATAGAAACAATTCTAAATATGCCATTAGAATAATTGACACCAATACAATATTTATCGTTGGTATTCGCGCACAAGAACAGCTGATTGTGCGCTGATCATTGACGGGGTCAACGACCGTACTTTCGCCGCTCCCACGACGCTTGCGTTGTTCGACGCACGAGTGTTTAAGATGACGCTGCTCTTAACACATACATAGATATTTTACTACTCATAAACGAACTATCGTGGCAGTAATATTTCGAATGACGAAGGTCCCTTTTCTGATATATTTTTTGAATGCTTCACAATTTGCAAATTTCACAGAAAATCGTTGTAACGCCCCAAGACTAACGTTTGACGTCAATAACTATAGTAATCGAACATTGCATCATTTAGCGAATATTAAAATAGTTAATAACAAGCCTCCATCTTTGACAAGTTGGGTACAGGTGGCATAGCAAATAGAGAGTCCATGTTTATTTAAAAATAATTTTATCGTTATTAATAAAATATCTAATAAACACCAAGTGCATGCACACAAAAACATCAGTTATGGATACGATGTTCGTATTATTCGAATCATCGCCACCGTGTGAAAACGAAGTGTTAAAATATTCTTTTCACACGTTTTTTTTATCCCTGAATATGGTTTATGAGATATATATTATTAGGGATGGGTACATTACGTGTGGGGTGTTACAATACAACAATTTCTTTCTTCTCTTAGTATTGTGTCCAATTCATTGAGTACAAGTTCCAAAATAGGTGATCAGTGATCATTGTGATCAGTCACGACTATCGCACAGAATTATCAAAATTCTAAAATATCTGTAATATGAAACGACTGGATTTGTCTTAACCATGAAATAACTTATGAATTCGTTCTAATAGATACGTACCATTCCTAGGACGAGCTGTTTAAAACTTATCTGGAGGGGTAAATAAAAATGCTAGTAAAGCCTAGTGGTTTGGGTAATGGACTGCTGAGACGAGGTCTCGGGTTCGATCCCAGGTTTCACCATGGCACACACCAATGACTTTTCGATGCTTTTCGAAGTTATGTGTGTATTTATCGCAGGTTTATAAGTGCCCGGTTAATGGCAATAGGCTCGCCACCTATTACATTGGGACCTAAACATAAACTGGCGAAATGTGGGTGCTAGCACCTCTGCCTACCCCTTCGGGGATATAGGCGTGAGTTTATGTTATGTTATGTTAGTAAACTGTAAAGTAATGATTGATCCAAGTTACCAGTAGACTAAAAAACAAGATCTTGAGATTGTTATAACTGATAATAAAACATAAAACATTAATCTAGATATAGGTACTTACATAGTGTTTGGTTGTCAGCCGGCATCGATTGTGGAGAAAACTGGTAAAGTTTTCACATCAGTAGTGAAGAAGCTTATGAAACCTGAGGAGGATGATGAAGAAGCTGCTTATGACAGAGAAGATGATCTGGTAAGACCAGGTCTTGGTCTGGAAGCTAGAGTAATTGCGAAGTAGTAGACTGATTGTAGAGCTAAAGAACACTTAGATGAGATATTTTTAGATTAAGTATCTGTTTCAGATTTGAAAGAATCTAATCTGTACTACTAAAAGAGCAATGAATGAGTGATTCTTGTACATAATATTTAAATCTCACTATCTCAGCAATTGATTTAACGAATAGGATAAAAATTGGGTTGGTATTGATCATAGTATACTAGTACCTCGAAATTATACGAGATGGCGTTGAAAATAAAACACTTGCGTGAAATTCTGTCGCTCAAGTACTTATGTTAGAAAAAATAGATGTGGGCGCATTGTCAACCCACTTTTTATGTTCTAGATTACATTATGTGAGGTACTATTTTATCTGATGGATTTGTGTCTCTCTTAACGTCAAGTGGTGAAATTTATTATTATCTATTTGTCAACACTATCCAAATAATATTATCTATTCATATCTGCAATTTCCTGCACTAAAGATGCCTCTTTAAATTTTGTTTTTCTTCTAGTATATTTACACATATTTTGAGACCTGTCAAAATTCTGTGGAAATAAAATGTACAAAATTTAAATTAAACTCACATAAAACTATAAGATAATCACAAATTCGTAGCATTCACGGAAAACGCGTTGCTCTTAAAATGATTTAGCTGAGAATAGTTAATGAAATAGTTAAGTCATTAATAAAAACAAGATGACTAAATAATGCTGGTTTCATAGTTTTAACGAATGTACTTAGGAGTATTATTGCAGTTTTGCATGACTTGAATTCTCCATTCGTGCAAGGCACTCGACAATAATTCTCTCTAACTTTTAAACTCTCGCGTTTCCTTTGTCCGATTTTTTTGTTTAAATTTTTTATATCATTTTGCCATTGTTAGCATCTGACTTCAATTTTGAAAGTGCAGTTTTCGTCAACTATGGGCGATTTATATGGACGATCGACTGCTCGCCCAGTCAATCGTCCATGTAAATAAAGATTACTGGGATGAAAGATCATTGGGATATCACACGAATTACCAACATAACTATGGAGTTATGGTTGCAGTCGCATAGTATCCTAGCTATACACTATACCACCGTGTATTAAATTACTGTAATCTAATAAGTATCACTCACGTTTGATCATAATTCAATAGCGCCGATTCATGGCAGGTCTCGATTAGACACGTATTGTTAAACGATTATAGGCGGTATTTAGATCTGCAGATGAATAGAATGCCTGTATTGATTAATGTTTCACAAAACGTAGTTACTATTCGTAATCCAAATATAGACAGTTAAATTACTTATTTATAGGCTGATCGATGTGTATTCAATAACAAAACTCACTTATATGAATATTGGTTACTGCCTACCGAATAGTTTGATCATGATATTGTAGCGAGTACGACTGTACCTAGTGTATGAGATGATCTGAGGACCTGATGTTCCCGGGTTGAGTAAATAGTTTTTTTACAAAATTTCCAATAGCCGGTTGATGGTATTAGGGTTGCACTCTTTTATGTAAATATTGATGTTTATACACATCTACCTGCCGCTTCGGAGATATGCAGGCGTGATATAAAAAATAGCTCTATGGATTTGTAAGTCAAAAAAGTGTTGTTTTTCTCACCCTACATTTTGAAGTTTTATGTCAAATAAAGCAAGATGGCGGTTTGACAGCTATCTTGTTATTTGAAATGCATATTATAATCTATGGAATATTTTTATGACTTATCCAAGTAAAAAGATTTTTTTTATTTAAAAAGCGTAATGAGGTCTTATCTTTCGATTATAAATCATTTGTTTCGTATAGTCCACCATGACCAGATTATAATTTTATTGTGCTTACGTTTAATAGCCTATTCACAACATTAAATGTGTCCGTATTGAATGAATAGGTAATGAAAAGAAAAAATATTTAAAATGGACTAAAATTTCCTTGGGTTAAGAGACAAGTGGCAATTCATTAACCGGCGCATTGTAAAATAGAATGACGAATGTATGGAATTTGACATATCCATACTAATATTATAACTGCGAAAAGAATTCTGTCTGTCTGTGTGTTATGCTTTCACGCCTACACCACTGAACCGATTTTGTTGCAATTTAGTATAGGGGTAAATTAGACCTTGAAAAAGAACATAGGATATATTTGGTCGCAATAACCGACATCCATGCGGGCGGAGCCGCGGACTAAAACCAGTATGACATAAACGAATTATTTGCTTTCTACGACACGCACAGGAAGAGACGTTGTGGCCTAATTCTACCCCACCGGGAACAAACACGACATAGTATTATTTTAAGTTTGACAAATATAAAACCATTAAACTAAACTTTGAAAAGTAAACAGATTTAAGAATAGAATATTATAATTATTATCAAATTAAAATGACTATTAACCATTGTTGTTCAGAATGATGGGGACCGGTTGACCTTGACATCGTGATTTTACATAAGAAACGGATATGTATAAGCCTAATGTAGCAACTTCATTTTCATATTAAGTTGTTCTTATAATAATAAACTTGTACATTCAAACCTGTATATCTCTAAAGAGTGTACAGGGCCTTAATACACTAAAATTAAAACGTGTGATTTTATATCTTATGAAAACACGAACAATCTATTAGTGATACGGAGGGTTTAATTAATAACCTCACGAAAACGGAGGTAGATTTGTATTGTATTGACAGATCATATTGAATACTAGCTGACCCACCCCATCTTCGCCCGGGGTATATTTTGAAGCTTCATATCCCTTTGAGCCCGTATGTTTTAGTCTTCAAAATATGTATGAAAAATTGCCGGATTTGTTAACATTTATTATCAATGCTCCGCTCCCTTAAGTAGTAGCGTGATGAGTTATAGCCTAAAACCTTCCTCGATAAATGGACTACCCAACACTGAAAGAATCATTCAAATCGGACCAGTATTTCCAGAGATTAGCGCGTTCAAACAAACAAACAAACTCTGCAGCTTTATAATATTAGTATAGATATTGAATATTAAAGATTGTTTTTACGTTTTCTTTCTAATCGAATTGAATTCACATGTTTTGTAAATAGTTTTACTGAATTGGCCCTGAGGTATAAAAGTGTGAAGAGGTTTTCTTTTCATCCCCAAGTTATAGGGGGCCAATTGATTGCTGTCAAACATTTCTATGGGCTAGTATATTTACTGATAGATTGAATACAGTCTTATACCTTAATCACCTCGACTGACAACATGTTTTTATTTAAATCGTTTTATAAGTTCTATATTTTATTAGATCAAAATAAAATTTGTAGTTCATTTTCTATGATATTTAAACATTTTTGTGAAACATGTTTTAATCTTACATGCATTTTTAAATAGTACAGTACTTAAGTTATCACTGGCTCTATACGCGAACGTGCAAATATTGTAATATTTTGTAAAAATATTGCACACTACATTGTAAACATCATGTTTTACAAATAATCACGTTTGTAGAACAATTACGAATTGTAGTTTACGAGACTAAAAGATTAGATATCATATCATAATTTAGAAGAATAAATTATTGTCTATTACTCATTATATGACTATTATTGGATACAAATTATACGCTAAGTGCGACTACACTTCAGCAGCAGAAATGGAAGCCGTATATATATCATTCTTGTCTGTCTGCCCGTTCACAAATTTTTGCCTTTACGTGTATATTTTAGATTTGTTGCTGCACTATGCCGATACGTGACGAGATTGCTTTTAGATGGTTTCTAAAATACCAGAGATTTATAAATTATCAAATTCAATTTTGTTTCTTTTTCATAATACATGTTTCCTTTGAGTGAAATTAACTATATTCAGTAATTAGAGTACTTTCCCTACATGTAAGGTCGAAATCTTCCACCTTGTATACATTGCACATTAAAAACACACATAAAAATACATCAGGTTTTTTTGCACATTAAAAACACACATAAAAATACATCAGGTATTTTTCGAAGTTTACTGAAATGGTTTCGAATTTTGAAATACCAAAAATATTGGAACACGACGTTCCAAATTTAAATAAATAACTCGATTACATAGATGCGCCAACAGCAGTTTATTCAAAAAGTATAAAATTATCTAAATATGTGGCGTTACGTGATTATGATTATCCAAGTTAATCTATGTAGCTCGAACCAGCTCTTATTGGATTATTGTACAGCCACGTTCTCTTAGCAGGGAGGCAATGACCTCTAATTAAGCGAAATTTTAAATGATAGAATTCTATTAGCCTAGTTACAAACGCACCTTTAAATTGAAGACCTCCATAACTCTGTCTAAAATGAGTCCGCATTTAACATTCGTTCTACGTTATTTAAACAGTTAAAGCAATTATAATAGTGGTTCGTTGGAGGTTTATTGGGCCTATGTATCATCACGCTCGTGGCCCTTTGTGGAGAGCAACTGGCATGGATTTTACGATTAACGCTTTCGAGATTGCTCCAAATAAAATATATTTGTAATACCAAATATAAATAAGTATTATAAATAAAAGCATATAATAATAAATAAAATTAAATATAAGTTTACTAGTTTTGCCTCGCAGTTTCACTCGTCAGTACTTGATTCAATTCAGATTTAAATTTCATTTATTACGTATTTGGCTAAGATACTTTACTGTATGTATTTTGACCCAGATTTGTTTATCGTAAAGCTATTAAATACATACCTACCTCACAATAACAATTTAGTCATGGATTGTTCTTACTTAATGCAGCCGTAAATCACATTATAGATAACCTACACTGAAGCAATTTATTATTCTATATACGTAGTATGTGGTCCGACCAAGATTTTCGGAGTTTCAGTTCCCAAGTTAATTCCAATTGCTCTCCTGTACATCTACTGTTAGTCAGACGAAGCTCTGGCGCAGGTTTCCCAGACTTTGATGGTTTTGAGGACAGCAGTCACTCCTGTATGAGCCAACCATACCAAATTATGGAAAGATAGAGTAGGAAAGAGGACCTAGGGGACACTAACCGGGATTAACTTATTTATTGTGGTAGGCACGCAACCTTTTTTACCATATTTTAACTTATTGAATTATTTTAACGTTTAACTTAGGCTACATTTTTATTATAAGGTTTTTTTAATTACGTTCAAAAATGTACGTTCGTCCATATTTAGACTTAAGAAATCACTATTTATAAGTTGACGTCTCGAAAATTGCAGTGGCTTGTTGTACCGTTTCTTCTCCACTAGCGGGTTTGAATTTGACTACATTCTCCGGCATTTAAAACATGTTTTTTGGCTTTTGACGGAGATATTTTCTCATTTTTAATTTTAATATGGATCCTACATTATAAACCATAGTTTAAAAAAATAGTATAGAGTGCGGAACACTAGTTTATTGACAAAGAAGTATTATCGATGAGATTCGTAGAACCTTAGTGACATTTGAAAGTGTGCCAGCCATATAGATTAACAATTCACAACGCTACCTTGCTCTGGCTTGGTGAATTGTGTGATAACAATAACAAATAGGTCCAGTTAACATCAATAGTAGACGTCACTAAGGATATTTCTAACTATATCCAAGGATCAAGCTTAGTGATAAAATATTCGGCCGTACGATCGAGAGGTCCTGGATTCGAATCCTGGCCATTACACTACCGATGTTAACCCACTACTTGCACAAGCTATTTAGCGTAGCTGGAGGAGTTAGAAGGAATATTAGTAACTATGGTTATTAATTTGAAAGAAAAATCAGCTGAGATTGATGTTAAATAGATATTAATTTTGTTAAACTAGTTTTGCCCCGAATGTTAAGCTCCTGAAACACTTCAGCTGCCATAGCACGACTCTGGAGACTCGTGTCTCTGGAATATTTTTAACCAATGAAAAGAGGCGTTTTCGTCACGCAACAAATATTTTCTGCGATTCCATTACTCGAAAAGATTCGAAGGACACAATTTTCACCTTTATAAGTACTGGTAAACCGAAATCTGTACGTTTCTTTGATTGGTACTTTTTTATAGCGTGTGTTGTAGATTGTAAAACAATATTCGCGCTAGTTTTAAGTTGTGTGTTTATTATATTGTTATACTGAAACGTAGCCAGAAATGGACAATGAATTGTAATTAATTATTGCCTTTTTAACGCTCTCCCTGGACACCTCGGCACACCACGAAGTCAGGGTCGCTACCGTTCTCGAGATGGGTAAGACTACGTTTATTTTTGGGTTTGTAAACATGTTTGTATGTAGGTATGCCCTTTGAGATGTGATCACGTGAACTGCTGCAGACTGTTTATATCGTATATTATTTTTTTATACGCTCTGAATAAATTACCCCGTTAAAATTAAGAGTATGCTTGATACCGTGAGCCTGAAATATGCATTGTTTGGTCACTAAATACTCACCCGAGTCTTTGTCAATCTCAAATCGATTCGAAAATTTCATTCAAGTACTTACTCATAAAAGGCATTTTATTATGAATTGTGCTGACTTCACCAGTTCCATTTATGAATTCAGCCCGAATTGATTGGCGAAGTCGGCGCAATTCGTAAAGGGTATTTGTATTTTGACGACTTCTGCAGTCGATTCAGACTTCAGCCATATAGTGATCAATCTCGAACCTACTTCGAAAACGTTATTTTTATATTGACTATCGAACGATAAGGTCGGAATTACACTAAAGTAGGACTTGAAAGACTTGTGAAATGCAATAATATAGGGAAATCGCTGTCTGTGATGGACGGCTTCTGGTATATAGCCTACTCTAAATCTGTGTAACAGTGTATTGTATAACGGTAATCAAATGTGTAATTGTAAATGTACATACAAAAAAATTGCCGTAATCATAATGGATATTATATTTCCTCAATAACAAACTTCCTCATTTTTATCGTCCTCACATTTCGTAATTATTTTCGACCATCGAAAAGAACTAGTTTTTTGAACTGAAAGGAATATATTTTTCTTTATATTAACAAAATATTTATAAAATCCAGTCAAATCAAATTAGCCTTTATATCCATATAGTATAGTAGAATTTACATTAAACAATTAAGTATAATATATTCTGCAGTGTGACGTGCAAATATAAGCTAACCAAATTAAACATATGGTACAATGATATCGTCAAGGCATGTGTGATAAATAGAATTAAAACTGCAGATGCTGTTGCTTGAGGTCACAGGTTCGATGCCCTAATAGAGCGAAAGTTATTGAGTTATTTTTGTTAGAAATCGATACAAGTTGCTCAATATTAAGCCACCGGGGATGTACAGCTGTAACTGTTTTCATAAAAAAGGCAAAAAGAGTTTAACTACCCTCTTAGAATTTCGAACTACCCTCCAAAAACTAACTGTACATAATAATAATGATGTTTTCGTTTTCCAGGTGATGCAACAGGACGTGAAGAAAGAGAACCCCTTGCAATTCAAGTTTCGCGCTAAATTCTACCCTGAGGATGTGGCCGACGAGCTCATCCAAGAAATCACACTCAAACTATTCTACCTTCAGGTAAATAATATAGATCAACATCATCACAGCATCCCGGTTGCATCCTGCACTTTTGAGCTTGAGATCCGCTCTTCTACTATTTCCTGATTATACTTCCTTGTTGTCCACTAAAGTGGCGTGCTCTAACGTTGCCTAATGTATACAAGACTTGATAGAGACATGGACATTGGGGTATTGCGCTCAGCTCCCCAATCACTGGCTTACTGCTTAGAACAGGGAATATGCTTATACATCGTAGCACATGTCTTGGGTCTAGGTTGCCACGCGCTGGTTATTTGTGTATTTTGATGACAGTACAGGATGCGTGCTAGTCTCAAAAGACACCTAAGAAAGGTATACTGCTCTTAAATAGCACATTTTATGTCCAAAATATATGTCCCGAGCTATACGAACCATTGTACGATATTGTTGCAGGTTAAAAACGCGATCCTATCAGACGAGATCTACTGCCCGCCGGAGACGTCGGTGCTGCTGGCGTCGTACGCCGTGCAGGCGCGCCACGGCGACCACAACCCCGCGCTGCACGGGCCCGGCTTCCTCGCCAACGACCGCCTGCTGCCGCAGCGCGTCACCGACCAGCACAAGGTCAGTGCACGTATTCATAACACCATACTCACAACTTTGTGAAAATTTTGTGAAATGTATTTGTGGAATGCGTTGATTTTGCAATTTTTGCAACAATTGGGGAGTATTATAGTAACAAAATGTTGAAAGAGAAACCATTTAAATATTCTGTCAAGTATTTTAAAATCAATGAATTTATTTATTCCTCATACTACCACCTTAACAGGTAACCGGATAATAAATCTTAACAGGTAACCGGATAATAAAATAAGGGACATTATATTACTGCCGTTATCATCTGAATTATATCATTATTTTTTTACTAACTAGGTAAACTTTCTCTTTCGCATTCATTGTTTATAGGGAACACCATAATGAAGTACGATGACTTGTGATGTGTATGACAGTTGCCTACTTAGAATCTAAAGGCCATATTATGGACAGTGTAGTCTATTGAATTTTGTTTATATTGGTCTAAAATCATTATGCTATTAAACAATTTTCACATCTTCAGATGTCCCGGGATGAATGGGAGCAAAGCATCACAAACTGGTGGCAAGAACACCGCGGGATGCTGCGCGAGGACGCGATGATGGAGTACCTGAAGATTGCACAGGACCTAGAGATGTACGGCGTTAACTACTTCGAAATACGAAATAAGAAGAATACCGAACTGTGGCTAGGTGTAGACGCACTTGGATTAAATATATACGAAAAAGACGATAAGTGAGTGACAAGTTTTAACTAATTAATATTTTTCAAACTACCCTAAAAAACTTACCGAGCTAAAAGTACCCCCAAATTCATATAAGCAGAACACAGTATTCAGCTGTGTTCTGTAGATTTGGAGGTACTTTTCCCAAGGAAACTTGCAAATTCGAATATAAAAACCTCTTTATGCTTCACGATTTAGTGATTTCATTACGAACAACAAAACACATAATTAGATAATGCTGTTAGAGTCTTAACTTGACCATATACAGCTCCCTAAGGACTCACTCTGACCAAAACATGTTGTACAAATTACAGATTGACTCCAAAAATCGGATTCCCGTGGTCAGAAATCAGGAATATATCGTTCAACGACCGTAAGTTCATGATCAAACCGATCGACAAGAAGGCTCCGGACTTCGTGTTCTTCGCCCCGCGAGTGCGCGTCAACAAGCGCATTCTGGCGTTGTGCATGGGCAACCACGAGCTGTACATGCGCCGCAGGAAGCCTGACACCATCGACGTGCAGCAGATGAAGGCGCAGGCTCGCGAGGAGAAGCTCGCCAAGCAAGCACAGAGGTCAGTACCTTAGCCCACCGGTGATAGCACAACCAAGGGCTGTTCGTTGTAGAGCTCGACACTCGAAGAAATAGGCTATTTGACCATTTTTTTTTACTTTTTAATGACTGCATTATAATAATATAATGAACTGTTAAAGTGAAATTTTCCTACAACAAATAGTTTTAAGGATATTTACTTTTTAAAAATCAATTTCTCGCGCCTCCTGAAACCGCTCCATACAAAATTATGACGTCACATACCGCCTGCGCGTAGTGCAAGAGAATATGGCATTTATCTCGGTCTACGTTGCGTTTACGCGTGTAGTTCATAATAAAAGTAATTTGAAATTAATTGAGGAATCTAAGTTATACATTTGAAATGTAAATGAATGTTTATTTTACTTATATTGGGATTAAAAATAATGAAAAGTCATAGTCACAGTTTAGTTAAGCATTTTTTGGATAGATATATTTTGCAGAACAAGCTAACATATTAGATAGTATTAAGAAGAATCAGCGACCTTGTCATATAGCCTATTGCATTGCTGTATCCTATTGCATTGACGTCAAAAATATGTAATTACGTGACAATATTTTGAGAAATAAAGAATTTGAATTTGTACATGAGAGTCCGTAGGCAGATACCACATGTATGTTTAGGCGTATACCTTTCGCTTCTACTTTACAAAATAATGTATTTCATGTTAAGTAGAAGCGAATATACAAAATGGCGCAAAGGAATGAAAGAATGGCGCACATTGAATTTAAATTGAATTATACTGGTCGATAAACATAAGTCAAAAAAGTAAATATCTACATGTTTTCTAAAATTAAAGTTTCAATATTGCAATAATCTACGAAACTTGGAACAGAAGTTACACTGTGTAACTTTGAAATATACGAATAATAAGGTTTGTGGTCGTTTTATATCAAATATATATTTATATCGAAGTCGGACGTTTCGTAGTTGACTGAAAGGACCGCCAACTAAGTTGAAAAAGACTCGGACAGATGATGTGAATTCTTTTAAGAGATTCTTAACATGACATGGCATGTCCACATAGCAAAGAGGTTACTCATAAAACTATACTCATGCATGATGCTAGGTTTAGATCACCTGTTAAAACATTTTTTTATAATCGCGCAGGTGTGAGACGTGTATTGCAGTGTAGTAATATTTTATGACGTCATAGTTTATTAGGATGTAGATAAGAAGCATTATTATATGTAATAGTGAGACGAAATTATAGGAAACAGGAAATTTTAAATTATTACTAAAATCTAATTAGGTAAACCTTAACTGTGTAGGGCATGATAAAATAATAGAATTAAAATCAGCAAGAGAAAAAAAGCCCAAATGGATGTGGGTTCAAGTCTCGTTTGATCAATTCGCTTTTTCCAATCTTAATGGATTTGAGTATTTAGCATACTAATTGCTTTAAAATTTCAATCAATTAAAATCCCATCAATAACTCATTAAAATAATCTGGGATTATTTTACAAAAATATCTAAAATCCCGCTGGCATATCCATACTAATATAATGTTTGATGTTAACTCCACTTAACTGTACTAATAATATTTGCAATATTAATGTATTACGAGCTAAAGGATATGTTTACAACTTTGCTGAAAGTCTCGAAGGCTAATGTGCATGGGATACATTTGCAAGGGTAAATATACGTGTTCTATTACATGTTTAAGAACACTAATTGAAATTACGAATTAGGTTTTGTGTTACACGACAGTAATGCCTCAAGGCATTACTGTCGCACACACGCACCGAGTGGAGTTGTGAGACAGTGCACTCGGTCGAGTGCTCGGTACGTGTGAACATAGCACAAAGTACTTGGCCGAGTTCGCTGTCTCGACACTCCACTCGGTACGTGAGATCAATGCATTAGATACAGTATCTTTATCAACAACATGCGAAATTCGATGTGTATAATAAAAAGTTATTACTGCACGAGGGTAAATTGCAATAGGCTAAACAGAAACACTATTAAAAAACTCTAGGTTATAAGTTATATTGTTACTAAAAAAAACTGTGGATCGTGTAGTCCGAAATTTATATCATGATTTGAATTAAAAATAATAATAATAATAATACGCAATAATATTATTCGGTGTATCGCGTATCTGTGGGATAGGGATTATTTACTAGGATGGAGGATTGGGGAAGCAATGCCTCACATTGGGAGAGGTCTATATCCAGCAGTGAACTGTATGTACCAGGAAAACCAGGCCATACTTTTTGGTTTGGCAGATAATAAAAAATTAAATACAAAAGCCTTTTATTTCATGCAGTAAATTAGTTACAAATAATGATAAATTATGATTGCTCCTTAAAAAATATCGATCATTATTTTAAAAAAAATTGAACTACATTGTTTTAATATCAATGTGCGCCATTTTATCCGATCATCTGCCTTCGGAATCCAGTCTGTCCCATCCACCTTTTTCAGGTCGTCCGTCTATCTGGCTAGGGGGCGTCCTACCTTTCGTTTACCTTCTCGCGGTTGTTTTAATAATCTTGTGTGTTTTGCATAATTGGAACTGTTCTTTTTTTATTTTTAACTTTATATTTCTCTATCCATGTTGTACCTACGTGTCACTGCATGTCACTGCATTGTTTTGAAGTTTTCTTTTACATGTAGCAATAATAAATTAATATTTCTCTCTTACAAATTTCAGAGAAAAGCTCCAACTAGAAATAGCAGCACGAGAGCGTGCGGAGAAGAAACAACAAGAGTATGAGGACCGACTCCGGCAGATGCAGGAGGAGATGGAGCGGTCGCAGGCGAACCTGCTGGAGGCGCAGGACATGATCCGGCGTCTCGAGGAGCAGCTGCGGCAGCTGCAGGCCGCCAAGGAGGAGTTGGAGCAGCGCCAGAACGAGCTGCAGGCCATGATGCAGCGCCTCGAGGAGTCCAAGGTGGGTACCGCCACAGAACCTGTCGCAGTCAGCTTCAGATCCATATAGAGTAGCAAAATGCAAATTAGTATTCCCCCTTCCTGTTGACTGATTCTTCTGATATTTGGTACACGCCTTTAGATCGGTATTTGATAATACAATTGGGTGTTTGACTGACTAGTAATGGTAAGTTATAAACTTGTATGAAATAAATTATTATATCTTCATAACATTCAGTAGTCAAATAATTTACTATTGATGGATGGGTGGATGATTAAAAATGATAAAATAAGCATCGACGTAACTTTTGCCATTTTTAAATACATAAATTTGGCTCGAAGTCCCTGATGATAGAATCAAGTAGGTACTGCACAATAATTAGTATTAACCAATTTGTGATACTTATAGAACATGGAAGCCGCGGAGCGAGCGAAGCTGGAGGAGGAGATCCGCGTGAAGCAGGAGGAGGTGACGCGCATCCAGCAGGAGGTGGACGACAAGGACACGGAGACGCGCCGTCTGCAGGAGGAGGTCGAGGAGGCTCGCCGCAAGCAGGTATGGGCTCGGACTACCTTTACTCGCTACTCTTTTTTATTGTGTGGAAAATTTCCACGAGTACGTCCCTCCACGACGACGGTGGGAGCCATCTACCGATACTCGTACGAGCTATCGGCACCAATGAATGTTATTAGAATCATTTTTAAATATTCATTTTAATGACTTCGTCCAAACTATTGAACGAAATTTCATTATCAAAGATCGCAGTTTTGGGTGTTGTATGTTTTTCGCGTGTTAATCGATTTGAATACTGACATATTTGGTGGCGGCAGGACGAGGCGGCGGCGCTGCTGGCGGCGGCCACCACGCCGCAGGAGCTGCACGTGGCGGAGCGCGTGGAGCGCGCGTCGGCGGGCGACGGGTCGTCGGGCGGCGACGGCGACGGGCTGTCGGACGCGGGCTCGGAGTCGGGCGGCGGCGAGCTGGCGCGCGGGCCCGACGACCTGGTGGACCCGGTGGCGGAGCGGCGCACGCTGGCCGAGCGCTCGGAGCGCCTGCACAGCCAGCTGCGCGCGCTCAAGCACGACCTGGCGCAGTCGCGCGACGACTCCAAGGAGACGGCGCTCGACAAGATCCACCGCGAGAACGTGCGCCAGGGCCGCGACAAGTACAAGACGCTGCGCGAGATCCGCAAGGGCAACACCAAGCGGCGCGTCGACCAGTTCGAGAACATGTAACCGACCGACCGACCGACCGACCGACTCCGGGCTTCGCGGCTCGTCACAACTATTGCCGATTCGAAGCTCGCTCGCGGAGTTCGCCGGCAACTATGCAAAAAAAAAAAACTAACTGTAAATATTCATTATTATTACTTATTAGTCATTTTTATTTTAGACCCCCCTGTGCTATAACCTAATAATACGCGAGCGTCCCGGCGCGACCGGGCGAAATCATAGAAATCAGGCGTACGGATCGTTTTTATTATTGTACTATGATAGTTATCGTTTTTAAAGAGAGTAGTTTGGATTGAATCGCGCGCGATCGTGGGACGCGTCACAGATGGATATTTTTACTTGTGGTAGTCGATTCGGTTAATATAGCGTCCGCCGAGGCCGACTCGGCGGCGCAGGCGGGCGGGGCGCCGTCCGCGGGAGAGGGAGGGGGCGGCCCCTTATTTATTTTTGTAATCGTTTATAACCTAGAGTAGGGGGCGGGGGCTGCGGGCGGACGGCACACGCGGCTTCGTACTGCTCGCATACAGATACAGGTTGCCGGTACTGGCTACCTGTACCGACAAATTTCCATATGATGAAAATTCGTTGCAACGTATTCGCGCCCATATATTTAACAACATATGGGCGCGAATACATTGCGATTTGAAAGGATGGCACCACGGATAGGTTTACCCGTACCGTCACCTGTTCCTGCAGGCGCGAGTGCCGTCCCGGGGTCCCCTAGCGCCCGCAGCCCCGCAGTATCGCCTACGGAACCGTTCCACTTGTTTCTTGAACAAAATTTCACATAGAAACTAAAATGTATGCTTGTAGGGAGTATATATTGTATATGTTTAAGTGAAGAAGGCATTCCATAAGTAACGATGCGGTGGCGTCGACTTGGTTTTTGTGAAAATTAAAATGTTATGAAAATATTAATTGTTCGTGTTTTGTTTAATATAAGTGCCATCCGTCGCATGTTCATTGTCTGAGTTGCACCAGTATTCCGATGTTTTCTTGTCATTATTTTCTTATAAAATTTTACAATACCACGTTGCCTTGGATTTAATATAAATTTTTTCAATAAAATATTTAAGTAAATAAATAATCGTGTTTTATTTCTGATAAAATATTCCTTGCGTTCTTGATTGTTCAACTTTTAATATACACAATTTACTACACATTACATTAACAATAGTTCAATAACATTTAAGTTATATACAACCTGTAACAGAATATAAACGCAAGCAACCACAGACAGTCAATTTTAGAGACCATGGTTCAACATATTTTTAATCTCCCTAAAATCCAACCTCTCGTCGTCATTGACCAAATTTACTGGCGTGGTTAACATGGCTCCGGTAGAATTTGACATAGGCGTCCCGCCACTAATAATTTTATAAACATTTACTCAGTCGTTGGCAGGATCGTTCGAATCGCCATAGAACAAAAAAAAGAGAATATTGTATATGTATTTTTAACAACAATTAGGTTGTGGATATCAGAGATTTTATCTCTTAGCGATAAGGCTCCTAAGCCTAATATAGGCCCTACCCCACACAGTGAGACGTGTGTTTAATAAACGCATTTTCTTTCTATCAAAAAAAGAAATGAAATATCGTAAACTCAGTGCAATACAGCATGGTAAATATCCCGATTACTTTAATACTAAATACAGTGGATTGTATAACAAAAGAGCAAAGTAGTATTTTTACGGCGAGGGTGCTACTTTGAATCACGATCGTAGCAAAGGATTCTAACATAGAATCCTGAGGGCAGCATCGCCCGAGGGAAAAATAATTTGCTCCTGAGTATACTACACTTTTCATCCCCTTTTTATGAGAAAATAGATATGTACTGATTACTTACGAGAACAGAGACAGAATTATTGAATAAGGCATTTGTACGTTTCCAGTTTTCATATTTTTTAAACCAAAAAGCTGTAGAAAAATACAAATAACTATTTTAATATGTATAACAAGTCCCACCTAGCGCCATCAATCGCCGGTATAAGAAGTCAGAGATCTAAGTAAAGCGCGCGCTTTTTTTTTTTAGTTAGCACAGGTACCAACGCGCCGTGGGGCCAGCACGTACCAGCCAGTAATGCATACAATTTGCGTTCGATTTCTAGGAATGATATACGTTCCAAATTCAAATCACTTCGCTAAAAAGTCCTTAACAGAAAAGAGCTATTTTGCTCCCGCTTATAGAGGAACAAAGTGACACTTTTCGAATAGAAGAGATGAAAAAAGATCGTTCAGAATTGATTTCTGAATAGATTGACTAAACAAACTGCCTCCACTGACCTAATTCTGCTAATTCATAAGGTAGTTAGAATTCAGATTCGATTCCACATCATAATTGCAATGTTAAAAAGGTTTTTTCGCAATATAAAATCGAGAAGTTTTAATAAGAACTCGAGGCAAAATTAATAAATACCGTAGAACGGGGTGTATAGAGATCAATGGGTGAATAGAAATAAAATGGTGATTGGATTTTTTTTTTATAATTTTTTTTACAAAATTTTAAGTATCTCCTCCGGTTTTCGATGTGTTCATTATTATATTGGACTAGTCCATGGTTTCACTTGAAAAAAAAACTGCAGAATTCAACTGACCATTTTATTTCTATTCACCCATTGATATCTATTCATCCCGTTTTACCCGGTATATTATGTTTACCAGAATTAGCCATCATTTCACTAAAATCGTGATCGTTACTGACATTTAATTTGATTCTGGCAATGGAATCAAAATTGAATCTTCATAAGTGTTGCGTTCATTCTGTTACAAGTCGTATAAATTCAAGTTTACAGTTTATTGCTTTCATTTACATTATTCACTATCACATTCTTTCACAATCAGATCTTTAGCACAACAAAATGGATTAGAGATACAATACCTATTATATTTTACTAGTAACTTCAAAAATATTTTTGCCTATTATAAATTGCATTCTTACAATCACTCCATTGATATGAACACGGAATATAAAATGAAGAGGAACTGCTTTTAGACTTTATTAATATGGAACACAGCATATGCAGAGAGGAGGTGCTCTATAAAAGATTACGTGACACTGCGAGGGTGAGGGTGGGGTGGAGTAGATCCCGTCCTCTTCTTTATTTTTCATCTACTGATAGTAAAACTACTTCATTATATATCGATGTTATTATGTAGTATAACTATCTCACACTAGATGACACAAAATGAAATAAGGACACACTCAGATACAAAGTATCGCCATCTAGAATTACTCGATGTAAGATGGCGATACTTTGTATTCATGTAGCCTCAGTGTATCCAAATATAATTATATTAGCAATTTATTTATATTCTACATATATTTTTTATTTTCACTTTAATTTTTTTTTACATCACATTCAATCACAGTACAATTATTTACACCTCCTCCTCTTTGTGTTTGCTACGTAATGAAACTAGTATCGCCACTCTTACAAATTCACGTTACGTAAAACTATAACGTGATAGGTAAATATTTCAAGGAACCCGCCCAAAATTTTCATGTCAATTCAGTAGCTAATACTGTTGTTTTTTTTTTATTTTTAATGTTTGTACAATATTGTGGCACGCAAACCATAACTATTGGAGAATTCCCTCTTGATTTTATACTCAGTTGATATAACAATTGGCAAGATAATGATTTGAAAACATCATAAATATAACAATTGTTTTTTCCTACTACCGTTAAAAGGGGCGAATAGAGACTAAGGGGTGAATACCAATAAAATAATCATCAGAAGCTTTTCATTATTATTTCATGATCCTGTTTTCTATTACACTGGAATAATTTATCTAACCATTTTATTATAAAATCGATTAAATTCTGAATTTAGATCGTTTCAGGCGAAGGTTCGGTGGCTTAGTGGTCAGAGCGTTCCCCTGTAAGGGAAAGACCGTGGGTTCGAATCCCGCCGCATACTAAATGCTTAAATTTTCATTCAAACATTTTATTTTTATTCACCTTTTGATCTTTATTCACCAATTTCACCTGGTATTAACAAAAAATACAGTATGAAATAAAAATACTATGACAAATTCTACTTAGTTACGACTTATAGAATCCTGGAAGACCCAAACATGTTATAATAATAAATTTTAATCCAGATTCTATAAAATTTAATATACCTCTATGGCAAAATCCGGTTACAGAATCGTACAATTCCGGTATCCCGGGCGTGTCCATATTAACATGTCATATAGTTGCCATAATATACAGGGTAGAATTTAGACCTTATCTGGAAGAAAAGTACTCAAAATCTAGATATAACTACAATTCAAATCAATTTAAAAAAAGGTATTTATTTTTAGAAAGAAACAAAATTAAATTTGCATTCAGGGATTTTCAGATACTCGCTTGCCACACTCGGTAATCGAATCGAATGAAATCCAAAAAAAATAACATCTTTGAATTTTAATAGCATTAAATCGATTGTAGATTATTCTAGATGTAGTTCATTAGAATGATCAAATATCTCATACAAATATGGTAAACTATATGAAAGGAAGTCCCTGAAATCTAAACATTTATTTTCAGTATTTAGGATGATTTCCCTCCAAGTATGGTCTAAAAAGATTTCCACCCTGTATACAGCTATCTGGTTAAATTAGCGTGGTCATCGGAGGACTAGGTCGGTCATAAAACTTGCAATATTTCTTCAGCCATTTGATTGGAGGCCATCGTTAATGACCGGCCTAGGCGCCCAATCACCAGCCTAATTTGATCAGACGGTTATTATTATTTTAGCTATCGGCAACCTTCGTGAACAAACGTCAAAGAATTCGTGCAAATGGACTAAAAAGCCAAAGAGCCATGACACGAGCCTTTGGAGCTCATGATTGGTTTAATGTTATCTCTGATTAGTCGATTGGTGCGTCTCCATTGTCGCGCCCCGCGCTTACTTCCAAAGAGACCTAAAAAAAAATCACGTTTTGCGCAGCCTGAGTACGTTGTCACGAAGTTTGGCGGCAACTGCAATACCCCCTCCCCTCCGTGCCTACGCGGGGCGGTGGTTGGCGTTCCGGAAGTGCCGCATGAGCGAGCTCTTGTCGCGGAACTGGCGCTCGCACGCGCCGCACACGTACACGCGCCCCGTGTGCACCAGCATGTGGCGGCTCAGACCTGCGCACGCGCACGTACACACACACATTACGTGAGATCAGACCTATACACACACATACAACAGACAGGACAGAGATAGGACACGACAGCATTTTCGTCCAATCGAGCAGTCCGACTGGGGAAGTACCTCCACCCTACAGAATACCTTGGCCATAATACCCTCGTGTTGTGTTCGACGACGAGAAGGGTAGCCAGAGCTCACACAGTTTGTGCTGTCAGTGGGAAGACCAAAAGCTTATCACTGACGCACAGAAGTTTTGTGCTGACAGGGTTGGCTCCACGAGTGTGACCCCCTTGGTGTTGCACACATCCATAGGCTACAGTAACCACTTTCCATGAGGTGGATCGTGTGCTAATCTCCCACCTAAGTGGTATAAAAAAACAACATGAGTCAGAATTCTGTAGACAAGAGTCCTAAAAAGTTTGATAATGTGGTATAAGTTATAACTAAAGAACGTCGTCATTGCCAGTGTCTTGTGGAGGTCAGTAGGTAGTCGCTTCACTGAAAATATCGAAACTCAGTCGTTTCGTAGTCTGACTGCACAGTCCATCCCAAATGAATTTGGAATAGGTTTAAGGACGAGTAGACACTTGAGAGAAATTTATCATTATACTCCGAGTCTTCTCGTTTTTAATTCGCCATTACGTTTAATCATAAAATAACAGCTACACCTAGCGGATTTGTGTTGCATCATTCATTGCTAAGGCTATATTAGCGGGCTCCGGCGAATATTTGTGTTAACATGATAAGTCTAATTATATATTATATATGCGCGTAGTATTCGGATGTGGACGTTTGAGTCACCCTAGCGAATATTGTCACTTCAGTATCGTCCAGACTTTGATGTGGGACGAACGTGTTTGTTTTTTGAAATGGAGTGGAGCAACGAAAAAGTGTTGGAGTTTACACAATCGTATCGTACGCACCGGAGGCGTACAGGAACACCTTGGGGCAGCGCGCGCAGCGGTGCAGCGCCAGCGCGCGCGCGTGCGGCGGCGCGTGCGCACGCGCATGCGCGGCGAGCGCGGCGCGCTGCGTGAAGCTCTTGGAGCACACGGCGCATGCGTGCGGCCGCCGCGCTGCGGGCAGGCGACATGTGTGCTTGTGACGACTAGGGGCTTCCATAAAGCAGGTTACCGGTACCGGCGAGCCGGCGCGGTCGGCGCTTGTTTAAATTTAGAAGGGTGTGCGTAAATGAGTTTGCACCAGAGACAGTTTGTTTGTTTGGTTGGTTGGTGGGACGCTTAATCTCAGTACAAGAACAGTAGATTTAAATTGAAAAAATATTTTTGTGTTGAAAAGTCTGTTCATTGAGAAAGGTTAGGGTCGGGGGGCGCACTGCCGGCATGGCACGGCATGGCATTGCAAAGGATTTTATTACTAATCAAGTTATTTTGAATCTTATTCCAGTGTCTTTAGGTTTTCTTTAGAATTCATGTTACTTTATTTGGTCAAACGATGCCGCGGCAGGGCGTGGTATGCCGCGGCGCGACGCGACGTGCCACATTCCGTTTTTTTGTCGTAGCGGTAGTGAACGCGCAGCTACAATCCGGTTCCGCGCGGGTTCAATCCCCGCCTAGTGCAAATATTTGTATGCATGAAAGGAATATTTGCATTGGTCTGGGTGTTTCTATCTTACTAATATTATAAAGGCAACAGTTCGTAAGTATGTAAGGATGTTTATTACTCTTTTACGTAAAAACTACTGAGTGAATTTAAATGAAACTTTGTCTCTTAATCTTCAGCTAGAAGTGCTATTAATCTTCGAATGCAGGAAGACCAAAACTGATGCTAGAGTAGCTGGGCTTCGCCGTGGCATACCGCGTTGTGCCTGCAGAGAGCGCCGGCCCTCATTGGTTAATTATCATCACAATAAACGGACTATTTAACGCAAAGATATTATTTCAGTTTAAACCTACCTTTCATGTACTGAGACTAGCGCGTTCAACCAAACAAACACACTCTGCAGTTTTACAATAATATATACATAATTTAGATTAACAAGAAAGGAAATCAAGACGACATAGGTGCCATAAAGAAATATAGAAACTGTCCATCATACTAACTCATTGACCCACTCCTTACTCCGTGTACGCTATAGCCGGTTACGACCAGTTTAAACTCGCATCGCTTCGAAGCCGGCTCGCCGACTCCGGCAACCTGTTTCTATATGTAAGCTCCCTAATATTTATGTATGACGAGAGAATGAATGGTCAATCCCCACTGGAACAGCAGCGGCCGATAGAAGCCAGCGGCGGCCAGAGTTTGTTACTAGAAATTATCCTTCGCCTTCAAGTGATTATGATCTTTTTCTTCCGTAGATAAGATTCAAGATGATTAAAAGCCATTGCCAGCCGCTGTTCTTTCAGTGGGAATTGACCCTAAAGGTCAACCTACACGTTGATTCAGACGGATAAAGGACGTTTCAAGAATACACCCATAACTTAATGAATGTATAATTCTAAAAACAATTGTAAAAGTAGAAGGGCGTGTGCCAGAATCGCAGCAAATAAATACACGTTTTCTCTGCCTGCCACAATTTTACACTTAGTATTAAAATGCCAATGCATTTCACAGATTTCTTTGATAACTCCTGTACCGGCGAAACTGTTCGCTTGTGGAATAAATTACACATTGAAAGAGGCATTGATAGTACTGGATTAAAATTTTCTATTACTTACCTAATTACCTATTTGTCATGGTTGAGATAGGTAGGTCAACACATCACTAGTGTCACTTACTCGGTGGTACAGTTTAACTTTATCAAACCCATGGCACCACCAGGGGTATCGTGGGTTTGACTTTTGCGTATACGCGTGTGGCACTCACCTTCATGTATGAGAGCGTGGCGCATCATGACCTCCTTCTGCCCGAAGGCGCGGCCGCACTCCTTGCAGGGGTAGGGCTTCTCGCCCGAGTGGATGCGGCGGTGGCGGTGGAGCGCGCTGCGGGTGGCCAGCTGCTTGCCGCACTCGTCGCACCACGCGCCGCTGCCGGGGACAGAGTGAGACCGATAGTAATTGTACCTTGCATAAACGTAGTACTTTTGATTCTCATAAGTATTTTTATGAAATTTTAAAGCTTTTAGTATGCTAACTATTCAAATTGATTAATATTGGATCAAGATTGGATTGCTCGATACGGGATTCGAACCAGTCCCTTACAGAGGGAATGCTCCAACCTAAATCAATGGAAGTTTTTACTCGTTTGTACTGTTTATTGATGAACTGGAGTGATAGATCGTTGATAAACAAAAACAAAGTGTGTAACGCTTAGTAAATGGATATTTCTTTAATCGAGCGCGAGTGTAACACCCCTGGTGTTGCATACGTCCATAGGCCACGGTAACCTCTTCCCATCAGGTGGGCCGTCTGCTTGTCTACCACCAAAGTGGTTTAAAAAAAAACCTCATTCCATAACCGAAAGGCATGGAGGGGTAAGTCCTTAGTCCTTCTGGGGACACACTGGTTAGCATTCATATTTAGATATGGATAATTTACTAAGTTCTTATTCGAAAAAGTAGTCATTGCCAATATAGACTACTTCTTGGGGATCGAAATATTAAATTCTTTAAAAGTAGTAAATTCGCCTATGGTTCAGATATTTTGTGTCCGCCCCCAAGCTACAAACTCACTTCTTTTTATTTTCAGCCGCGATAGCCTTCTTGCTCTTCTCGACCGGTTTAGGCAGAGGGCTGTCCGAGGCGACGTATTTGATGATTACGTCACACTGTTCTGACGCGTCCTGTTCCTCCATTGGATTCACCGGGATTATCATGTTTTCCTCCTGGAATGTTAGAGTTAAAAATTTGTAGGTTGCACCGCGGGATTACTATGAGAGATAATTTTATTGATATCGATGTTGCGTAGCTAGTATGAGGGATTTGTGATATATTCTTTGCATAACTATATGTTAATAACCGCGGTAGCCTAGTGGTACGGGCAATGGACTGCTGGGACGAGGTCTCGAGTTCGATCCCAGGTTTTACCATGGCACACACCAATGACTTTTCGATGCTTTTCAAAGTTATATGTGTATTTATCGCAGGTTTATAAGTGCCCGGTTAATGGCAATAGGCTCGCCACCTATTACATTGGGACCTAAACATAAACTGGCGAAATGTGGGTGCTAGCACCTCTGCCTACCCCTTCGGGGATATAGTCGTAAGTTTGTTATATGTTATGTTAAGTATATGTTAATATGTCATTGATCGTATCGAATGTGTATTTAGTCTGAACGGCCCAAATCGAATGGACCGCGAGCGATTCAGACTTAAACAAAAAGGGTACGGTCCAAAGCGAATGGACTCGGACCATTAGAACGTAACCAATACTAGTCTACGTTTTAAAGGACATCTGAAGTAATCTGACTAACATTATAAAAGAGAAAGTAAGCCTTCTGGCCACCCTCCCGGATTACATCGATGGGGAGGATTTCTTTGACGCCTGAACCGTGCAGGATTGTTTAGGTATATTCTTTTTTTTATATTTTAATTTAGATAACTTCTGTGTACATTATGTAAATATTCATATTGTTAGAAGATATTAATTGTGTGAGAAACTAATTTAAAATCAAACTAACAATTAAGATCAAACCATAAAGCACATTGTTATCTTACAAAGGTTGGAGACATTTTGTACCCAGCCGTACCTAAAGAGAAAGTTGAAATAAAAAGATAGGAGAGTGTTCGTTACTCGATCTTTGGCACAGATTAAATATTAATTAAATAGCATGAAATAAAATAAAATCTACCTTATAAGGTAGATTTATCCTTGAAAAAAATGTCTCAAGGATTGCGAGCACAACATCAGCAACGATATTCTGATATCGTTAACGGAGCAAGCGTTGCAGAGGGCAACTCCTCGTTACGTATAAAATTTACATACCAAAACTGGTTCCAGTTCATCCTCCTCGACCAGCTCGAAGGTGACCTGGCTGCCGTCCCCGGCCTCCACGTGCAGGCTGCTGATGCTCTGCTCCGTCAACACCGGCCCGTCATCTTGTTGAGTCAGTATGCCAAGCTGGAGTAGCATCGCTGTCAAGAATGTTCCTATGTCTGGCTCCGGCATTTCAGATTCTTGTGCCTGGTTCAACAATTTGAAAATTATTACTAATGACCTAAACTGTCTCCATAATATAGGTATAAAAAAATAAGATACTCAATAAATACGTATTTGACAATGATTTATGAAAGCATTTGACATGGCGATTTAATCCAAATATTTCAATTGAGCATTATTTTAGCTACATTATATTTTGCATGTCAGAACATTGACTGACGAAATATGCGATTCTTATATTTATGTTTAAAACCCTGTACCTACCATATTTCTGCAAATAAACATATTTCATATTTCTAACATATTTAATTTCGTAGTACAGAGCAAACACAGAGAGGAGGAGTTACACTATGACTATCGAACCTTGCCTTGATGTCATCACACTATGTGGGAGCTCCACTTAGCCTATCCAAACAATTTTGTGTCTACAAATAAATAATTATTTCTACTCAATAGAAGATGGTGATCTATGCACATTCAGATCTTTGTTATGTTTAGCGACATCTAGTGTGAGATAGTTATACTAGAAGAAGACTAAAGAAGTGAGCAAAATCTTTCCTCTCTCCACGCCCTCACCTTTTTTATAGATGAAAGTAAGAAATAAATGCCTACTCACTTGTTCCTGGGAGCTCTGTAATTTAACTCTCTCTTCAATGTGTGGATTTGTTAAGCCTGGTAGCTTCTGCAAAACATCGAAAATTATTTAAGCCGTATTGGTGGAATTAAGTGACATAATAACAGTTTCTATGGAGCAATTAGGAACTAAGATAAAATATGATTTTTATTTAATAGTTGAAATTATTATTATAACACTTTTAACAGCAATTCTTTGATACTGGCAATGCATTTTGGAGGTTAGAGGGCAGTTGCATTACAGAAAGCATCCAAGTACAGCTGCAATGCAGTTACAATGTTAAAATTAGAATCCAGACTCTAATGTGACTTCCAATGCAACCGGAATACCTAAATAAACTTAAACCAACCGCTTAAATCACATTGTTTTGATGCAAATTGTTTTTTAAAGAATATAAGTAACCAAAATTACTAATACCCCCTCTAACTAACCCTTCCAGTTAAGGTAAATTGCTTGTGTTAGGAGTGGGATCCAACCTGGGACCTTTCAATAAGGTAACATGCAATGAAGTAAAGCTTAACATTGTACTTACATACATACATATAATCACGCCTTTATCCTCAGAGGATTAGGCCGAGATGAATTAACACCCACATTTCACCAATTATTGTATTTGGTCCCAAATATAATAAATGGTTCTTTCTTTCTTTCTATACACGTAATAGGGGGTGAGCCTATTGCCATATTCTGGGTACTATTGTTGACTTCAGCCATGCATCTGAGATTGAGTCTGGGTTGTATTTATCTGACGTTAAAAAGCTATATTCTTTAGTAGCCTTGTACAACACAGCATGGGAAGAGATGGGATTCTACTTACATTTTTTAAATTATTTACATTGGCAATGCTATTCAAATTCAACAGACTGACTTGCGCCACTTGATTATTGTCAAACGACACCACAAACTTCATATCTTCTTCCGATGCCCCTGCATTCATATTTTTTTCGTTTTCCAACTCATTTTGCTTCTGCAGTTCTATTTTGTACTGTCTCTCCTTTACTGCTAAGACATGAGATTTCAGTCTCTGATATGAAACCTCGCATTTTTTTCGGAATGCGTAATACTTGTTGAGGTTATTGAGACACTCCGTACATATCATATTCGGCAGACACTCTTCTTGTTTTACCTGTAAGAATAACACATATAGGAATAACACTTCAAATAAATAATTTACTATTGACTATGTACAACAGAGATAATCTATTTTACAATATGTTGACAATTGCCAATTTAAATTCATAGAAATTATTGGAATGAAATTTCTAGACTTCTTATTTTAATATTTCAGTCAGATCAATCAATGTGTCTATAGATTATAGATATAATTTATACTCTTATTATTTATTTATTTATTTATTTATGAACAAGCAGCTACAAGCTGATGTGTTCACATCCAGTGATAAAATGTGTAGTCTCTCTATTGAAGCCTTAACTGTCCGTCACTCTTTTGAGCTCCGCGTTGTCCAGTCGTAGCCAGTCATCAAGTCTATTTTTGAATCCATTTATTGTGGTTGCAGCAATAACGTTATTTGGCAGTGAGTTCCAATTGTGGACAACTCTGTTACTAAAGAAGTGATGTGCGACCAGTGTGTCAGCGGGGGCCCGTGTCAGTCGAAGACTGTGTCCGCGAGACGGCCGTTGCCCATTCCTTCTGAGGAGGATGTTATGGATATTTGGGAGATTGTAGTGTGCGGTTAGAATCTTATACACTTCTATCAGATCGCCTCGGAGTCTTCTTTGCTCGAGAGTGGTCAGTCCCAGCGCACGCAGTCTCTCCTCATAGGGCATGCGACGTAGAACCTGTGGTATTTTTATAAAGAGGTTTTTTTTTTTTTTTTTTTTATTCTATTGTTTTTAGGGAGTTTTTGCCCACATGGGCACGACAACTCCATTGTACCTTAAGCTAAAGTAACAATCACAAATTATGATTATGGAGTATAAACTAATGAATCTGAACCCGAACAGCCATTCTATATGCAGTGTGTATATAGAATAACTGTGTAGGCACATGCCACGGTATTATGAAAGAGAGTCAATAGGGGACATCATTGCCAAACTGCAGAATTTTTGGGTCACATCAGATTTTGGATTTGACAGAATACTGTTGATTAGTCCAACATCTAATCTATTGAGATTGAGTTCCTTTAAGACTGATTCTCTTTCTGTGGCATTGTGTACACATTCCATCAGCAAATGTTGCACGTCCTCCAGCCGATTGCATACAACACAATTTGGTGAATCAGCCTTTCCCATTAGGAATGCAAACTTTGCTGATGGAAAGTGGCCGGAGCGGAGTCTTAGTACAAGTTTCACATATTTTCTGCTTAGAGCTTTGTCATCAAACCAAGGCGACTGAGGTGGCTCACTCTGAATAGTCTTATACCATATTCCTTTCTCTTTCGATTTCACGTTAAAAATATCTGTCCACTGATCGAAGCAAGTAGCTTTATATTTTTTATGCAACTCCCAATAGTCTGGTAGATATGGTAATATTATTCCTTCCTGTACTGCTAATAAAGAGGTTAAATTTGTCAGTTTATGATGTTGTAGGGGGTAATTTCTGGAGTCACTGGCAATTAGTCTTGATATCGCCAAAGCTTTCGATAGAGTCTGGCACAAATCGCTTCTCTCCAAGCTACCAGCCTTTGGTCTGCCTCCTAGACTGTGCAACTGGATTGCTAGTTTCCTGCAGGAGCGCCGTATCCGCGTCCTCTGTGATGGACGGGCTTCGGAGTTCTTGCAAATAAATGCTGGCGTACCGCAGGGGTCTGTATTATCTCCCACTCTCTTTCTTCTGCATATCAACGACATGCTGTCCACCGGCAGCATACATTGCTATGCAGACGATAGCACCGTACACGGGAGTTATCACGGACAACCTGCGGCCAAACAGTCTGATATCGTGGAAAAAAGACAGCTTCTTGTCACAGAACTGGACCGGATCTTGAATCACATTTCTCAATGGGGCTCCGAGAACATGGTCGAGTTCAATGCCAAGAAGACGCAGGCTTGTGCGTTCACAGCAAAGGTATCTTCTTTCCTTCCCCTTCCCACTCTTCAGAGCACGCCACTTCCACTGCAGGACAATCTCTATATCCTAGGCATGGATATTCGCTGCAAACTGAATAACAGAAATTACATCGAGAGCATCATCAAAACAGCCTCGCGGAAACTCGGACTCCTAAACAAAGTGAGACGTTTTTTCACGCCGGAGCAGCGGTGTCTTCTCTATAAGACACAAATTCGCTCCTGCGTGGAATACTGCTCGCATCTCTGGGATGGCTCCGCGAAATACCTACTAGATGCTCTCGACAGGTTGCAGCGACGCGCGGTCCGAATTATTGGGAACCCTGAGGTCACGAACACCCTCGAGCCTTTGCAGATGCGTAGAGATATTGCTTCCTTGGCTGTATTTTACCGTCTCTACCACGGTGAGTGTTCTGACGAGCTCTTCCAACTAATCCCACCATCTCCTTTCCTACATAGGACAACACGTGCAGGCCTTAGATGTCACCCTCACACTGTGCAGAATATACGAGCAAGAACCAAGCGGTTCGGAGACTCTTTTCTTTGCCGCACCACCAAGACCTGGAATTCATTACCAGCACACGTGTTTCCTTCTTCCTACAGTCCCGGGGCCTTTAAGCGGGGCGTGAAAAAGCATCTGATGAGGCCGCCAAGCTGAGTGCCACCATTGTAGCACTTAGTGTCTGTAATGGTGACCCTCTTTCCTGAGACTTTGCCTTTAGCTTACCATCAGGCGAGGTGAGGTCAAGTTGGCGTGTCGTATATATAAAAAAAAAAAAAAAAAAAAAAAAAAAATCTACTGAACCAATTTCGAAAATACTTTTACCAATAGATTGCTAAAAAATTTGAAATGTCATAGGTTATATATTTGAAACATCATCACTAGCAGTTGCCCACTGCTCCGCCAAGGTGGATGTAGGTTATCGAAACCAAACACAGCCTATGTCCTTTCTCAAGGTCTAATCTACCCCTGTATCAAATTTCATCATAATCGGTTCAGCAGTTTAGGCGTGAAAGTGTAACAGACAGACAGAGTTAATTTCACATTTACAATATTTGTAAACTTGTACGTATTAATATGACACCTGGCTTCCCAAACGTAAAAATAACAAAACTCTAATACAATCCGATAACAAATAAACTAATGCAAATATGCAACTGTCACAGTTTTGCAGATGCTGCTGGTCTCGAAGGACGAGAGTGGGGCCTCAAGTGGCGATGCAAGAGGGGGTTTGTTTTCAAGGCAGGTGCCATGTTAATTCGCGGTGATGCGAGAAGAGGGTTGATTTCCAGCCAGGTGCCATGTTAATTCGCACAAGTTGTATGGAAGTTATTTTGAGGGTCAGCTGTAGGAATGGGATCAGTAGTCTATTCCAACATGATGTTTTCTGATAAAGATTTACATGTTTTATTAGTAAAAAAAACATTGTAAAATTAAAAGAACCCAAAGCAAAGGCAAAGAATCAATCAATATCCATTGAGAGAGGCCTATGTCCACAATAGGTTAAATTGTGGACATAGGCCTCTCTCAATGGATACCTTTGCTCAATTCTCCACTTTCCTCATCCAGTCATCTGCCAAGGGCTCAGATCAAAGCAAGTGGAAAGATGATACCCTACCCATGTGGGCAAGTGATGTGCTTGTCTTAAAAGCTAATAATGATGAAATTTAGACTTTATTTATTTTGAGACATTTAGCTTACCTCCAAACCAACACATATCATGATTCTCAGAGCCAACACTGCACACACATTGTTTTTATCTTCAGTGAATATGGGCACTACCCCATCAGCCTTTCCTAGGCATAGCCTACACAGATCATGGACATTCTCTATAAGCTGATGATTGGGCCTTTTGCGAGTATACGTTCTCATCTTCACACAACCAGTAACTCTTATCAATCTTAATACTTTGAACGATATCACACATTTGTTTTTTAATAAAGATCATGAACACCACTATGCACGCTGGTGTTTCATTAATGTATTCATTTATGCAGGCTTCAAGATAGCTAGGCAATCGTATTTACAATTCAATGCTCAATATATTAGCGGTAAAAGATTAAGGAACAATGATACATTGTTACAGCATATGGTTTACTAAAATAATGTATGTAAATTGTAGCACGTAAGAGTAAGATGAACACTAAGTTGAAAATTGAGATGTTATATTTACTTGAAGTCGTATTTAACGTAAAAATAATATTATTTAGAGATAATTAAATGTATATTTTTACTTTTTAAAGCATGATTTCATTGCTTGACAGTCTTGACACTAGCAAAATCTGACATCAGTGACATCAACTTGACAGGAATACTTTGGGAATACTATTGACAGTGACTTGAAAGTTCAGAAACTTTATTCAGAAACACTGAACCGGTTTGGTATATAATTTCCTATCTTTGTCGTACGGTGAAGTACTATAATGTAGAATGGTTCCTTCTTTCCACAATTCATAATGTAAAAGCATCATTGAAGACATCATTATTTGGCGTAGTGGCCACACGGAATAGAAAAAAATCTATAGGATACCATCAGAGATAGTATCCACCTTCAGAGTGTGGTGGAGGAAATGTCATATTCTGTCCTCCTTGGTTCAGGGCATCTATTTGAAACATTATTTATGATAGTTGGTTAGAATGTCGGTTCATGGCTCCAGTGTCGACACTTTTTTTAATCCAAGATATATCCAAGTAGTAGTTTTGGCTGTTAGTCTGAGTACTTTGTTGATATTTATTTTGTGTTGATTATCGGTGTACAATAAAGTTATATTCATTTATTCATTCATTCTTATTCCCCCTGTAAGAGACTGGTCGCGTCTTGGATATTGATTTTTCTTTTTCCTATAGGATGGTGATACCTACTTCTTTTTTTGCTTCTTTAACTTCAAAATAAAATTAAATGCGGTGGCTTACAAGGCGACTAAGGAATAGGGCTGTTTAACATCAGACAGATATATACAGCTCAGACTCAGGCACAGATACAAAGCTCGAGTCAACAATAACGCCCGGAAGACGGCAATATGTGAAGCCGAAAACAATGATCGCTGCCTACCCCTTCGGGGATAAAAGCTTGATTATATGTATGTATGTATGAATGTATGCTGTCTTTTATTTTCTTACTTAAGTTATTTGAACAATATATCGACAGTAATGACCATTACCATCGTAGTTTATCCTTTTCGGTAGTTACAAATCAAAAACCTATTACATTTAAGTAGCTAGGATATTATATTCTAATTAACAGTGTAATTAAATAAATAGGTAGGTAACCAATAGCTGCAATTAAGTTAATAAATAATATAATTATCATAGCTTCCCTTTAAGTAATATCTCATTCGTAAATCGGAAATACCCGTCAACGAACAATACACGATCGCTATGAAAGTGGAAAATAAACAATTCCCATCAGTCGTACTGAATATTGTTTTCGAATAATAGAATATTTTTTTACATAACCGGTTTCAGATCTAAAATTTTCCAAGACATTCATAAAAATATACGACAAAATTTTGCTTCTCAGCTACCCTTTGCTGGCATTGTCAATGATATCATTCTATGTTATTCATTTCACACTAGACAATTTGCCAGCAAAGCATAGAAGTGACTTAGTACAACTTCTCGTCAGCACACCGGTCGTACATCACCACTTTTATACCTTTCTGTACTACAAAGATGATGTGAAGGATATATTGTACAATTTATTCATAGTGTTGAAGAAAAATTACAATAACAACAAAGTGCAGGTGCAGAGGACCAAGAAGATGAAGTTATACTTGGGGGCTCTGATGTGTTTCCAGTATGGAGGGCTGATCGAAAGAGTTGTTTCTAGTCTAATTAGAGCTATTCGGCACGTTGAGTAATGGAGACCCTCTTTTCTGAGACTTTGCCTTCAGCTTACCATCAGGCGAGGTGGAGATGAATTGTCGTATCCTATATAAAAAAATATGCACCATTTTTTTTATACCAATTAAAAAAATGGTGCATATTTTTTTATATACTACTGCTACTGCTACTGCCTATGTACCTACTTATAATATGATTTTTTATAAGTAAAATTGATATTAGTTTCTCAATTTTTTAATTAATTTGTTAATTAAGTTTAGGTAAGAAACAACATAATTGTAAGTTAATTTGTTAAACTAGAAATATAAGGCTTTTTTATTTTTATTTTATTTTATAAAATGACAAAGTGGGATGTACTAGGTACGGTGTATATATATTAGGTACGATAAAGCACAATTATACTAATTATTGGTGATTATGAAATAGTTTTTAATTAGGTTTTTTTTTATCACTTAGGTGCCAGACAAGCACACGGCCCACCTGATAGAAAGTGGTTACCGTGAACGTGTGTAACACCAGAGGAGTCTCACTCGCGCTGCAGTCCCTGTAAGCACAGAGTCTCTGTGTCGTCAGTGTAGAAGACAAAGCAGGGCAAGTCTTTAGTCTCCCACTGAGAGCCCAAACTCTCCAATGAGCTCTGGCTACCCTACTCACCGCTGGTAATACAACACGAGGTAATTATGGCCGCGGTATTCTGTAGAGCTGAGGTACTTCTCCAGTCGGACTGCTCAATTGGACGGAAATACCGCCGTGTCCTACCTTCTTAAATATATATAGTTTTATAAGTGGGTAGGTGAAAATGATTAGTATTTCAGTTTTTATGTGGTAACTGTGTTATTGTATTAGCTATTAACCTGATTAACTGGTATGATACCAGGGTTGTTTTATGGTGTTATGTTTGGCTACAAGCCTGGCATATGATGAAGTATTATAACATATAACATGTGTGGTAAGGAGACTGACTGGTTTCTTTTTAGTTCTTTTCCCAGTCAATAGGTCCTATTAGAACTGACGTAGTATACCTTCCTTAACCCATCCTTACAAGTAGCTGGATAAAGAGAAATAACAGAACAATACTGGTTGTTTAATTTGGATTTTCTTGGAGGTAAACACTGGCTTCCTGGCTACCTAAGAGAAAATTAGTAATCCTGTGGCAATACAGAGTAATTTGTGTCATTATATTAATACATTTGCCTACCCCAATTTACCCCAAATCTAACACATTTATCCAAAGGCGAGATGCCTTAGGCTGAGAGCTTCCACATCGCCTGCCTCAACACCCGTATTGGCACCTAGTCGAAGGAATTTCCCGTTAACATTATTGTGTATCATGGAACGCGATAGTTTAAATGTTATTATAAATAACATTTAAACAAATAAGCGTTTGGAACCTTAACACCAGAAATGGTGCTGAAGATACATAAAACGTTTATAAGACCTATCTTGGAATACGCATTTCAAGTCTGCAGTCCCTACTTCGTTAAGGATATTGATCTCTTAGAGGGAATGCAACGAAGATTTACTAAAGTACCTAGGAATCTCAAACAGCGGACATATGAGGAACGTTTGTCAATACTAAAACTCACAACACTGAAGGAACGGAGAAATCGTGGAGATCTAATAGAAACATTCAAAATCTTGAATGGATTCTACGATATAAAGAACTTTGATGCCCTCTTTATTCGTAACGAGAATGCACATTTAAGAGGACACCATCTGAAGTTGTGCACTAGCTTCTCCAACAACAATCCTCACAGACATTTCATCAGTAACAGAGTAGTCAGAACGTGGAACAAGCTCTCAGAAAATGTAGTCTCTGCTGACAGTATCAACCAGTTTAAAAACAGACTTGATACATTTTACCTCAAACTAAAGAAATAGAAAGAAAGAAAATGGAAACTGGATACAGGCATTATCAGTTGTCTACGACTGCCTGCCTGCTAACTAATAATAATAATAATAAAAAAAAAAAAATTGTAACGGGTATTAAACAAATATCTACATCTCATTACTATGAGATCTAATGAAATCGATTATTATATATTAAATATCTATTCCTACTAATTTCTTTAAAATTAGATAAAGATAAAGCTTGTGACAAGAGCACATGACAGTAAAAAAATCATAGGAACCACTCTTTTCTAATCACCAATAATCTTAACATATCATAACATAAATTCACGCCTATATCCCCGAAGGGGTAGGCCGACCTCGGCCTACCCCTTCGGGGATATAGGCGTGAATACATAAACATAAACATAACTGGCGAAACTGGCGAAATGTGGGACCTAGCACCTGCTAGCTCCCACATTTCGCCAGTTTATGTTTAGGTCCCAATGTTTATAGGCACCTTCACCTATTGCCATTAACCGGGCACTTATAAACCTGCGATAAATACACACATAATTTCGAAAATACATTGGTGTGCCATGGTAAAACCTGGGATCAAACCCGAGACCTCGTCTCAGCAGTCCATTACCCATACCACTTAGGCTACCGTGGTTTACCAATAATCTTGGGTTGAGTAAAACAAGCATAGCCCATTTAACTTTCTACCCATCACTGGAATCCAGTCTAATTGACATCTAATAGGCAAGAGTTAAAGGTAATTAATCGTCCAATACAAATGACAGAAATTATTTTAATTCGGTACAGTTTAAAATGTCCTTGTGCGTAAGTGTCCATAGTTACTTACTGGGCAGGGCAGTATCGTTCTGTGGTTTCATTAAAAGCTAGTTATGCCACCCTAACTGCTACTGTATTCATGTTGACATCAAGAAGGTACCACCATGACATTGTCACTAAAGTCAATGAGGAAATGAATAAGCATTGATTTTAATCCTTCTCAAAATATGAAGTAGGTTTTATATACTCGAGGCAGTTAGGGAAAAATGATTTTTTTTTTCCCAATGACTACCAGTACCAGATAAGAGGGTTGGGAATTAACCCATATTTAGTTCCCAACCTCCGCCCTCGGAGATGTATAAACAGATCAAAAAGTATCCAACGGTCACCATATAAGAAATAAGCCGGCAAAATGATATTTGTCATGTCTTTTTAGAATAAAATATATAAGGTCTTTGAAATTAGCCGACAGATTCATGAGTCCGTTATTCCTGTAATTTAATAGCTATATCCATTATTTATTTATTTATTATTTTAAATATTAGGTAATCATTTATTAGTAATTCACCAAATTTTAAGAATTAGTCAATTTTTTTTTTCTCAATAATAATAAAATAATTTATTACAATTAAAATACTTAAGTTTAAATGTACAGGTAGATGTAATATTTCCATTATTTATATTTTTGTTTGAAAGTTAATTTCAAGATTTTACAACTCTGTATTAAATTTTATTTTTATTGGCCGCTTGATAAATAAATTCGATCTTCAAAAACAGTACTTCCTTAATGCTATCCATTTTGATGAAAAAAAACGTATAACTTTTTTACAGCTGTCACTTTTCAAAAATGTAAAAAAAGTGTTTGTTAGCTAAATGTTGTCTCATTCATACACATAAAAATCGCAATAATTTGGATTTGTCATTCCTAAAAAAAATGCTAAAATGTTAATACAGAAAATTGGGTAAACCTCCAATTTCTTCAAAAAACGGCAATTTCATATGTAACGGCCTTTTATTTATTTGCAAGATTCTTTTACGGGATTGTATGGACCCAACCAAGATAAGCGACTTATCAGCAAGCCGATACCATGGTGATTGACAGACGACGTTCCAGGAGGGTTTTCGGAGATGCTAGAAAAATCCCATTTCCGTTACATTTGGAAACAACGGCTTTTTTAAATTTATTGAAACTAGTAATCACTGATTTATCAAAATAAAGTTGTTTATTTTCTTTTATTGAACCTTTTGGTTTGAATACTGACAAAACAAAACCCGTTATGTACAAGATATGCCTGAGAGTTTTTTTTATACACCTTGGTGGCAGACAAGCACATGACCCACCTGATGGAAAGTGGTTACCGTGACCTATGAACGTGTGCATCACCAATGGAGTCACACCCGTACTACCGACCCTGTAAGTAACGGAGAGTAACGGAGAGCGATTAGGCCGCCATTTGTACATTTTTCATAATGTTATCCGTACATGTACTGTAATGTGTTGGTGTACAATAAGATTATCTTATCTTAAGTTTCTGTGCCGCCAGTGCAGAAGACACAATCAGGACAAGTCTTCAGTCTTCCCACGGACGACAGTAGAAAAACCCTCCAGTGAGCTTTGGCTACCCTACTTACCGCCGGGAACACAACACAAAGTAATTATAGTCGTGGTATTCTGTAGAGTGGAGGTGCTTCCATAGTCCGACTGCTCAATTGGGACGGAAATTCCGTCGTATCATACCTCCTTACTTTTAGCTTTTAGATTTAGCCTTCCATTTTCTGGCCACAACTGTCCGGCTACCGACTGGCTTTTAAAATACGGCCCTGCATTTAATTGCAAATGTGCAGTATTTAAGCAATTAACGTTAACGATAGTAAAACTAACATTCTACTGCCTAGATAGCTTAGCAATTTACCCATAGCACCCGGATCAACAATTCTTTAGGTATAAAAGGAAGAACTGAGAACTAATTTCTTATTCTTCTCTTTAGTTCGTTAAAACATCTACAAGAAAATATTTGTGTATATATGAGAATGGAAAATAACATTATAAACGTCGTTATTTAATTTCACAACGAAATAAAACAAAGTCGAGAATCGAGTCTTTAAAATATGTTCGCTAATATGGAGGTTTCGAGACAATACAATCGCACAAAAACCACCAAATTTATGATTCAATTGAGTTCATTTCTATTCATTTTCGGTCTACCAAATTATTGGATTGAAGACTTGAATTTTTCCCAAAACTTCAACAAAATTTACAAACGAATCAACACTATTGGTAATATTCTCATCGGCATATTATTGATCTCTGAACTCGGTGCATTTTTCACACAAAATAATCTAACAGAGAAACAGGTCTCTGACTTATTTTTCTTCTCTATCAGCCATTCTATCGTCACCTTCTTCAGAATCCGCATGGCTCAACAGGAACCTGAAATAAGGGATGTTTTTTATAAGCTAGGAATAGGACTGAAAGAGATTTACAACGATTTGGAGGTAGAGAAGGTGATGGTAAAAAAATCAATGTTCTTTAGTAAAGCCCTTGTGCTGAATTGTGGCATATCAGTTTTCTTTTTGTTGCTGGAGGCTTTTATGCGAACCATTCGGACTGGTAAGACTTTTGAATTACTTGCCTGGTATAGTGACCCTTCGGCATTCAAAATAATGTTTACTTGGTAATAACAATGAAAATTGAAAAAGTTCTCTAGGTTATTTAGATTATTTCATTATCTACTGAAAATTAGCACAATACGATAAATTACAAATATTTTCAAAACTTCGAATAATCACAGCCGCGTGGTTCCCGACAGAGCAGAATTTGGACCACCCATGAACGTAACCACTTCCCATCAGGTGGGCCGTGTGCTTCTCTGCCATCTAAGTGGTATAAAAAAAACTCCCACCTTTTCCCATGCGGCGTCGTACAAGGCAACTAAGGGATAGGGTTGTTTAACATCAGACAGATATATACAGCCCAGACCCAGCCTCAGATGCATGGCTTGAGTCAACAAGAGTGTCCGGCAGACGGCAATAGGCTCACACCGTATTACGTGGCACCGAATTTCATGATTGGTGAAATATGGCTGTTAATTCACCTCTACCTAACCCTCCAGGGATAAAGGCATGATTATATGTATGTATGTATAATCACAATAAAATCCAATTTTCATTACCTAAGTCCTAGATTGACATAAAAATATTTGAGTAGAATTTCTCAACAAAACAGGGTAACGTGCAAGTATTTGACGACTTCTGTGGCGTAGCGGTAGAGCATTCGACTGCTATGCAGGGGTTCGATTCCCGTTCAGTGCAAATATTTGTATGCATGAATATGTATTATTTATTTATTTCGGTTTCAGGTGATACGTTCAACGCCATAATTACAGTAATCCCTGAAATCAACGACAATTCCACCACAAGTAATATCATCCGAGTCATATACCATATGTTGTGGTTAGTCCACCTCACTCGCATCTTCTCTGTGTACACTCTGGTCATCTGCCTGATCACGGCCATGAGCCATCAGTTCAAGAACTTGAACAGCTACTTCTGGAGCCTCAATGATACATTTGCTAAAGATAATGGGCTAACACATAAGTTAAGAGAGGAAGCGTACGAAGCAGCCTTTAAGATAGGCATCAAGATGCATGCTGACTCACTTAAGTACTTAATTACATTATAGAAAATTGATTAAATTAGTAGACTAGGCATACTTATTTCATAAAATAATTAATATTTTATAGCAATTAAATTTATTTGTCTATTTACACTTAATGTATTCGCATCATAAGGGGGTACCGCACGATATCATTCAACGCGGCGAGTCTCCTCGCCGGATCGCCACCATGGATCCTGGAAGCGAGATGCCTTTCGGCGCTATACCGGTTCCGAAAGGCGGCGCGTGAGCGGGGTCACGATCCCGAGCCCGAAGAAATTCGGGCCGTGAGATCCCGGCTCCACAGGGAAATGGTGGCGGAATGGGAGATACGACTTGGGCGACCAGGCGCAGGGCACGCCGTAGTAGCGGCGGTAAGACCCATCATGGGGGAGTGGCTAGAGAGGTCACACGGCAGCCTCTCGTACCGTCTGACGCAGATGATCACCGAGCACGGGTGCTTCGGTGAGTATCTGCGTCGGAAGCAGAAAGAGCCAACGTCCGAGTGCCATCACTGCGACGCGAGCGAGGACTCAGGTCCGCACACGCTCACCGAGTGTCCGGCGTGGGAGACGCCGAGGCGGGAGCTTGTGGCGGCCCTGGGAGTGAGGGTTCTCACGCTCTCCACCTTGCTCGCGGCGATGGTTCGCTGCGCGGATTCGTGGGCGGCCGGCGCCTCCTTCTGCGAGCAAGTAATGCTCGTGAAGGAGGAGGCGGGGCGGGAGCGGCAGCGGGAGCGACGAAGGATTGCAAGACAAGCTGCCCGCGTACGAAGGCAACTCGGGCGTCGGAGGTCGATGAACGACCTCCGCCCCCCATGAGCGCCGGTCTGGGGGTGACAGGTGGAGCCGCCTGTCACCCTGGCAGAAGCAGGCCGCGGTGGTGGCGCGTGTGACGCGCCTCCCCATTTCCGGGGACGAGTTGAGGACTCTGTAGTCCCCACACCCGAGAAGAGGGCCAGATCGTGAGAGATGGCCCTGGGTCGGCCGGGGTGCGAGGGATATGCCTGTCAACCTCACCTTCGGCAACCAAAGCGACCCACAGGCGGCATGCGTTATGGTCGGTTCGAGTCCGACATAACCTCCTCCACCGGCTCCGGTGGGGAGGTATCCGTGGGGATTTTGCGCACGTAAAAAAAAAAAAACACTTAATGTATTTTAAATCTATGCCAGCATTGCCACGTTGTATGGCAATGCTTATTCTCTGACCTAAGAAGAGGCCACATTTATATAAGATAAATGGAATCTATAAATTGTAAACGGAAAAAGTATACATCCAGTGGGTGGAACAGGAAGCCGCGACGAGTCGCTTACAAGGGGAATACTCTACCCGACAAGAGGGCCAGATCGTGAGAGATAGCCCTGGGTCGGCCGGGGTGCGAGGGATATGCCTGTCAACCTCACCTTCGGCAACCAAAACGACCCACAGGCGGCGTGCGTTTTAGTCGGTTCGAGTCCGACATAACTTCCTCCACCGGCTCCGGTGGGGAGAAAAAGGGGAATACTCTGACCAACTGGACTATTAGGGCCTGTTCTTGATAGCTGAATCTCATCTACAGTGTGGAATTGGAATCATCAGCGGAATATTTATAAGGAAATTTATCATTTTTCGTATTACGTTTCAGTTGCACGCAGCAGATACAAACAATTTGTAGAGAGGTGTTCAGCGGTCAGATAATATTTAACATTAGTCTACTTATATTATTGATGTTCCAAACGGTGGTAAGTATGTTCCGATTCAAAAATGCAATAACATTTCTGCTATCCAATATTCTTTTCTTCTTGTAAAACACGGCCACGTGTGTGGCCACTACACAATCACATCTTGTTTTTTCCCATTGTTCTTCGTCATCCTAGCATTAATTTCAGTCAAATCAAATCATATTTATTGTAAATCATAGGTACAGAAGATGTTCTCATAATAATTAGTTTAGCTATGTTTCACCATTTGGGTATACAATATGAAGTAGATTATTAATTTTGTAAAATTATTAGATTATTAATTAAATTGTTCATCCGAAGTCGCCTCCGAAGCTTTCACTTCAGACTCTTTTCCAATCTAACAGTGAGTTTGGCTGATATCCGATAATTTCCGTGAAGCGACTGCTATATGACCTCCACACCATTGCTGAATTGGCGATACCGAAGAATTGCAGTTAAATCAGTTGTTGGACATTTTTAAGGCTCCATATACCCGTAACAATTACCATAGCTGCTTGTATGACAATGACAAAAAAATATTTATTTACTTAAACTTTATGCTTAGTGTACAAAGGCGGACAATGCCGAAGGCATTATCTGACAGTCTACCTTAAGGTGATGTCTGCATTGATGTAGGTGCACTGTGCAGGCAGAAGAATGAACTATTAACCACAAAGATAATACCTACTCTATTTTGTACACAATAATGACATAAACATACATACTATAAAACATACGAAATCCATACGTACACATTTACATATAAAAACTTATATATAAAAATGACAGTTGGTTTTCCCATTTTAACATATCATAACATAAACTCACACCTATATCCCCGAATGGGCAGGCAGAGGTGCTAGCACCCACATTTCGCCAGTTTATGTTTAGGTCCCAATGTAATAGGTGGCGAGGCTATTGCCATTAACCGGGCACTTATAAACCTACGATAAATACACATATAACTTCGAAAACCATCGAAAAGTCATTGGTGTGTGCCATGGTAAACCTGGGATCGAACCCGAGACCTCGTCTCAGCAGTCCTTTACCCATACTACTAGGCTACCGCGGACTCCATTTTAAGTACTTCTATTTTCATATTGCACAATAGGTGGTAATTGACTAATTTGTGACTTGGAAGGAACATATGCGTGTGGTTATAAGTCATAGTTAAAAGCTAATATGTACTGTACATTGATAGTATATACTTTGCAGAACTCTGATCGCAACCCAACAAACGCATTAGCGATAGTTATGGCAGCTGCAAGCATTTTGTTCAGCACTGGACTGTTCATGTGGAATGCTGGAGACATTACAGTCGAGGTAAATATTCCATGAGACCTTTAATTGTAAGTACCCACATTCATTACCATCATCCGACTGCTAATAATAACCCCTGTTACATACGTTTCCTTGTATTTTGGAATCCAGGGTCCAGTCTTCTCCCTTCTATGATTTTATCCATCTTGGCAGAAACTAATGCCGTCCTTGAAATCCGGAGAGGAAAGACCTAGAGTCTCGTTCATCAATGAACAGGGAACCGGCTTGCAGGTGTGCTTGGCTTGCGCTCCAAGATCTTGGTGGAGCAATCGGGATTGTCGAAAAAAGAAAAGAATGATATAGAATCAGTGGTGTATCTTCGAGTGCGGTTCTATCCACTAGTGGAGCTAACGATGTATCCTAAAACAGTTGCAAGTGTCTGAAGATCCACTAAGCCAACGGTGAATCACATTGAACCCAAAGTGTTACGTAATCTACTAGTGGATCGTGACTGTTCTCAGCTATAGGCTTCTAATGGACTAAGGGCTATTTATACAAGGTGGAAAATTTTGACCTTACCTAAAAAAGTTCTCTAAATACTAGAGACGACAAAATTAACTCAAAGGAAACATTCCTTTATTTTTTTAAAGATACTAAACTGCATTCAAAGAGTTTCGAAAACTTGCTAGCCACACCCGGTAATCGAACCGAATATAATAATATAACTCTCTATCTCTAACAAACATGGTAAATTAAATGATAGGAAGTTCAAAAAAATCTTGACTTTTACTCAAGGAACCATACATTATCAACTATAAAGTTTTTTTTATTTTTTTATACCACTTAGGTGGCAGACAAGCGCACGGCCCACCTGATGGAAAGTGGTTACCGTGGCCTATGGAAGTGTGTAACACCAGAGAAGCCACACTCGCGCTGCCGACCCTGTAAGCACAGAGTTTCTGTGCCGTCAGTGTAGAGGACAAAGCAGGACAAGCCTTTAGTCATCCCACTGACAGCACAAATTCTCCAGTGAGCTCTGGCTACCCTACTCACCGCTGGGAACACAACACGAAGTTATTATAACCGCGGTATTCTGTAGGGTGGAGGTCTGTCCCCAGTTATTTTTGACGCCATTTATTCATTAAAATGAGTACTAAATAACTGAACTTTGTTTTCGGTTTGGACTGTGACATTATTGGGCAACTGCATGAGGTACCTACAAGTAGTTTGGAGTGCTTGGCCGAGAACCTATATGAGGTACACCTATGGCGAAAGACTTGCTTTATTGGTTTACCTTATAACTACTTCTTAAATGAGATGGTGTACGGCTTTAGTCGGTTCGAGTCCACTGATGGCCACTGCTTGATAAAAAGGGACTAGTAATTTTAAAATAGGTATACTACACAATAAAGAAGTTTCTTGAAGATAAACTTCATAAGTGATGTAATACAGATATTTTACTGAGAAAATGTAATGGCAAATTTAAATATGGACATTGCCTGTTTTACTGTACAACGGCTGGGCATAAAATTGTATAAATTGTAAGATTTTTGGTATGTTGACATAATTTAATTATTACACTACTTAATTATTATTTTACTATAGATATTAATATAGAATTTTATTGTTATAACATATCTGTAAAAGTGCTATATTTCGTCAATTGAATTTTTAAACTTAGATTTCAAGGAGATCCTTTCATTAAATTTACCGTGTTTGTTAGATTTACTCTATCGATTGGTGCCATAAAAGTACAGAATGATATTTTTCGGACTTCAGTCAGTTCGATTACCAAGTGTGTCAAGTATGTTTTCGAAAATCTTTGAATGCAGTTTTGTTTCTTTTTAAAAATAAGGGAATGTTTTCTTTAGGTGAAATTCGCCATCGCCAGTATTTAGAGTACTTTCCCTTTATTTTACCTTTATTTACTTTAGGTAAGGTCAACATATAGCCGCGTGGTTCCCGGCAGAGTAGAATTTGGACCACCCCATCTCTTCCCATGCGGTGTCGTACAAGGCGGCTAAGAGATAGGGCTCTTTAACATCAGACAGATTTATGCAGCCCAGACTCAGCCTCAGATGCATAGCTTGAGTCAACAACAGTGCCTGGAAGACGGCAATAGGCTCACCCCCTATAACGTGGGACTGAATTCAATGATTGGTAAAATGTGGGTGTTAATTCACCTCTGACTAACTCTCTGGAGATAAAGGCGTGCTTATATTATGTAAGGTCAACATCTACCAACCTGTATATTCTTTTAGGCAGACAAAATACCGACCACGATGTTCTGTTCAGGATGGGAGAACTGCTACTATGATTCTTCGAAGCGTGTCAGGAAACTTCTCGTAATTGCCATGATGCGAGCACAGGTATTTATAATTAATATTTTCTTTTTAGAATAAATCATTCATATATTTGTCAAATTAAAACAATATGTCAAAATGGTACACCAAGCAATGCTTAGTCCATGTACTACATAGGCTGCTACTTATGTATGCGGAATCTGGGATTCCAATAATTTTAAACGCAATGTCTGACCTCCATGCACATATTCGTTCTTTTTTTAAATACTGGCCGCCAATTTTTTTTTCTTATATACGTTAGTGTTTTGTTTTTGTTGGGTTTAAAATGTCATATCGCTGAAAAAATGGAACTCACTCGTGAAAATATTCGTGCTATGATTTATTACGATTTTCGACGTGGTTTAACGCAACAACTCCCAATGATTTCTATTTATTCCCAAATGTAAAGAATAAATTACGTGGTCAACGATTTTCGACCCGTGAAGATGCCGTAGACGCGTTCAAACAGCACGTTTTGGAGATACCTCAGAGTGGTAAAAGTGTTTTAAAAATTGGTTTTATCGAATGCAAAAGTGCATCGATCATAGTGGAGAATACTTTGAAAAACAATAAAAGCATATTGAGCCATATACATTTGTTTATTTTTCCTATTCCGCATACATTAGTAGCAGCCCTCGTAATTAATTAAAAAACAGTTTTTTCTTGTACTGGGATTGTGATAAACTTTCAATTATTTTACTGATTCAGTACTTATTTAATCCAATACTGTAATTAGCTGTGTTGTGTTTTACAGCAGCCCCTGGTCTTGACTGGGTTCGGCATTATACCACTCTCTTATCAGTCTTATGTATCCGTAAGTATTACAACTATACATATATTAATATATTATTATAATTATACAACATTCTACACAACGCTATCTAGACCCATGGTAAGCATAGTATAACTTGCTTGTGTTATGGAATCTAGAATGCAGGTAAACATACTTGGATCCTTTTTTTTGTAAATTCATGCATATTATACATAGAAACACCCAAACCAATGCAAAATATACATATTCATGCATATAAATATTTGCACTGAGCGGGAATCGAACCCGCACCCCCTGTGTAGCAGTCATATCATACGTTCTACCGCTATGCCTAAGAGTCTGCCAACTGTTCATCGTTCAATAATATTGTCTTTTCGTTTCTATACATGTGAAGGTTGCTGAAAGAATTTAACTTTTAGCGATAAGGCCGCCCACTGTATAACTGTAAGTTAAATGTAATCTAAAAATTCTTTTATTGTATTTACATACATACATATAATCACGCCTTTATCCCCGGAGGGTTAGGCAGATGTGAATTATCATCCACATTTCACCAATAATTTTATTCGGTCCCACGTAATAGTGAGTGCCCTATTGCCTAGTACCTATTGCCGTATTTCGAGCACTATTATATTGATTCGAGCCATGCATCTGAGGCTGAGTCTGGGCTGTATATATCTGTCCGATGTTAAACAGACCTATCCCTTAGTCGCCTTGTACGAAACCACATGGGAAGAGATGGGGTAGTCCAAATTCTACTCTGCCAGGAACCACGCGGCCTGTATTCAATAAACAGTTAATTATAAATATAATATTATAAAGCTGCAGAGTTCGTTTGTTTGAACGCGCTAATCTCTGGAACTACTGGTCCGATTTGAATGATTCTTTCAGTGTTGGGTAGTCCATTTATCGAGGAAGGTTTTAGGCTTAAGGGAGCGGAGCATTGATAATGCTCCGCTCCCTTAAGTTGTGTTAACAAATCCGGCAATTTTTCATACATATGTTGAAGACTAAAACATACGGGCTCAAAGGGATATGAAGCTTCAAAAAATACCCCGGGCGAAGCTGGGGTGGGTCAGCTAGTTATAAATATAGTTTTAAAATTCGAATCGCAATTTGCGAGTGTTCCAAAAATAAATAGTGATGCACTTTTTAAAATTCTAAATGGACAGTTGATAATTTTGATTTTATAAAACTTACATTTAGAGTGTTTGTACGTCTGTGTGTATCAATAGTGCGTCTCAATGTGTGATTTTCTCTTGCAGATCGTCAAATCATCCTACTCGGTGTTCTCTGTGGTGTACTGAGGAGGCTGACTGAGACGTTTTACAGCAATATATTTTATCTTTTTCTTCACAAATTGAATCAGTTTTAAACAATTAGCTTAAGTTGCACAACAATCACAACCTATTAATAAATGAAGTTCTTTCATTTAACAGTTTTGTTTTTTGAATTGTCTATCTGTTCTTCTGAAATTTTTTATCCAGAGTAGTCAGTGGGTTTTAATTTTTTTGAATTATATTCATGTCTTCTTTATTCATACTAGTGCACCAACTTAAATAAATAAATAATTCTTAAATATTCCATAACATTCTACACAACGCTATGCGTATATAATGCGTGGTCAACATAAGTCTCTTACTTGCTCGCACAAAATAAATTGTAAACTAAAACAAATTTAAAAAAGAAAAATAATCTAGTTCTAATATAGTTCGCTGAGTTTCTTGCTGGTATCTTCTCAGTAGAACTAATCTACCGAACCAGCAAAAGAATCATTTTCCAATGGTTTATTTTTACATTATTTAATATTTTTATATTATTTCTTGACATACATAATTGTAAAATTTTGACGTTCATATGTGCTTTTTGTGTGCCTAAACTGAATAAATGAAATTGATTCTTTGATTCTTTGATGTACAAATATTTTTTAATTTGGAACTAAGTATGTCAATTCATGCAATGTCAACGATAGTATCTAAAAATATCAAACAATTAAATAAGTTATGTCAATGACAGCAGTAAAATAATAAAATAAGAAGAAAATTAAGTCAGAAATTAAAACATAATAAAAAATTAAATTAAATGTCTTTGTCACTGAGATAATCATTAATTGAGTAGTATGCTTTCGATAAAGAAGTTTGCACTTCTTTTATAAACATTTCTAATTTTTTGCTAGATTTTATAGCTTTAGGTAGTTTGTTGTAGATCTTGGGTGCCATTACAAATATACTTTTATGTAGTAGGGCCGTTTTGGCTGGCACGAGGCATAACTTGTTGGATCTACGATTGCTGGTTATAACTGAGAATTTCTCCCAGTTCAGCTTGACAAACATAACTGTTTCAAGGATATACAAACATGGCATCGTCAGTATCCTCAGACTAATGAAGTATGGTTTACATGTTTCAGTGGTTTTAATCTTGCATATGGCTCTAATGCGTCTTTTTTGTGCTTTGAACACTAGATCATTACCAGTTGCATTTACCCCAAAACATGATTCCATACCTCAAGGTGGAGGCGACTAATCCAAAATATGAAGTTAGAACTGCGTCTTTGTGTACAGTTTTGCCTGACATGTACAGCGCATATGCATGCTGTACTTTATTGGTCACCATTTCAATCTGTGCGTTCCATTGTACAGTGCTTTCAATTTGTAGACCCAAAAATCTGGTTACTTTAATTTCAGTTATTTTTACATCGTTATATTTTATATCTAAATTTGTCCTGTTTACTCTTTGACTAAAATCCATTATATAAGTTTTATTTAAGTTAATTTTGAGATTTAATTTTGTTTGTCTCCAACCAATCAATCAGAGAAGCAATATTTTTATTGATTACTTAATTATTAGTATCAGAAATGTCACTATCGAATACGACCGTACTGTCGTCGGCGTACTTGATCATTGGAAATGATGTGGCTGATGGGAAGTCATTAATATAAATGATAAACAGTAATGGTCCAAATATACTTCCCTGTGGCACTCCATAGCTTATTGTTCAAGCGTCCGAGTTGTAGGAAATCTCAGTGATGATCCTGTTACATATTTTATTTATTACCGTATTTGTTGACGGTTTATGAGGTACGATACTAGTAGATTGGACAAATTTCATCGAATACCGTAGGCATTTAATTTCTTAATTAATATTTTATGGTCTACGTAATCAAATGCTTTTGTCATGTCTATATTTATAATGCTTGAACTGGCTGTCTTTTATCCATCCTGAAGATAATTGAAGACGTGAGTGGATGAAGGAGGTAACTAACAATTTCTGAATGTTGAGATAATCGGCTTCAAAGTTTGAACATTTCATTTGGAAATATTATGTTTTCTGGTTATTTATGTCATCATATTATAGTGTGAAATTGTTGTAATTGTTCATATTTATTACGAGGGAAGCATAAAATTTAAAATAAGTGGATGGAAATTTATTTATTTGAAATAATGTGCATATACATTCTTCATTCACTGACAATGTAATATGATATTACGTATTTTAAGCATGGAAGAAGGGGGTATGTAACATTAAATATAAAAAAATGTAGATTTTGCAACATTTTGTCAACCTAACCTTGAGCGACAATGTTATGTTCGCAATATTGATACACTGGTTTCAGGGATGTTATCTATTTTTAACCGACTTCCAAAAAAGAGGAGGTTCTCAATTCGATCGGTTTTTTTAATGTATGTACATTGATTATGATCCGTTTTTCGTGATTCTTTTTTAATTCGATGCGAAATATTTGCCATTTGATTCCATAAAATTTTTATATAGTTAAGACCAGTAGTTTAAATTTTATAAGCATTTATGTATGTTTCGACATGTATATTTTAACCGACTTCTTCTCTATGTTCTTAAATATTTCAGTTTTTTATGAACCGATTTTATAAATTCTTTTGGCTTTGGATTCGGTATAGCTCACAGGTAGTTCCATATAAATTTTATTGGTACTTGACCTTGGACTCCGGAGATGCACCAGAGAACTCCTCAAAATCAATTTTTAATATTAACTTACATGTTTGCGGAAATAAACTAGTAAGTAGGAATCATCATCATCTCAGCGTTGAATCCCGGATACATCCACAACTTTTGTATTTTTTAAAACAGTCAAGACAGTCAGTCGTCATCATCTTTGCGTTAGTCCCGGTCGCATTCACCTCGGAGTCCGTCGTCCACTTTCCGACTTTTACTTTTTCACTTCTCACGGTCTTAAGTACCCATGGTATGAGACCATTGGTACGCATGTCATCCTCTACGATGCGAATTTAGCACTCGCTCTGTCTACCCCTCTTACCGAGCTCAGTAAAGGCGACATGGTCAGACGCAGCCTGGCGATCGCCGCAGAACACGACCACACCAGCGGAGGTACTCTCCTGTATTAACCGCGATGGCACGGACATGAAGGCTGCCCCGGATGCAAGAGTTACTCACGTGATCCTTAAGCGGGACCTGGTTCTGGTTGTGTTGCTCTAGCAATGATCATACTTCGCAGCCATGTAAGCGGACAGGTCTAATGACTGGGGTCTAATGCATGGGTTTTATAGATCTGCCTCTTTTACCTAACCGGCATTTTGAGGACACAAATGGACCTAGTTACCTCACGCCATTTGGCCTATGCAATGCGTGACTTAGCGTCGCCTGTGCGCTCGACCAAGGCATCAGTTTAGCTGTTTTTTGATGATCTGTTTTGGATCAGGAAGGAGTGTCATCACTATGATGCGAACAAGGACTCTGGGCCACCCTTGCGGAAGGTGACCGGGGCAGCGGCACGATGCGTTCTTTCCGAGTGCAAGATGGGTACACCTTGGTTCCCAGTTCACACATCCACCGATTTCACTGCAATTCTAAACCGACTTCACTCCGACTCCGACACTCGAGTGTACGGCAGCGGAGTAAGAGTGGAATCGTAGGGGTATGGAGTCCGTTTATAGTCGGAATGCGTTGAAATGGATTCGTTTTGGAGTCGGAGTGAAGTTAATTTGCCATTGGAGTGAAGTCGGTTTGAAGTCGGAGTGAAGTTGTTTAGGGTTGGAGTGAAGTCGGTTTGAATTCGGAGTGAAGTTGGTTTAGGGTTGGAGTGAAATTCGTTTTGGAATCGGAGTGGTTGTTTTCGAGCTGGGTTTGGAATGGAGTTGAGGGAGGGGGGGGCGTCAGCGTGGTATTGGAGGGAGTCGGATTGAAGTCGGTTTGAAATTGGAGTGAAGTCATTTTAGATTAAGAGTAAAGTCGGTATGGAGTGAAATCAGTTGTGTCGCAGTAAAATCAGACTGAAGATAAAGATAAAGATAAATTTATTTGTAGAAACATGTGTAAGTACAGATGATGTTACAAAGTATATTACAATGCATTGCGAGTTTCAACACGTTCTGTCAATGTAGACGTACCAAATATGAGTATTCGTGAACTTCATGTATGAGCACGAGAAATATAATATTCTATAATGATCCTTTAATAATTATATAATTTTTGGTTATTTGACAATTATAGGTTACTCAATTCGTAACAAGATTAAATTTATCATTATTTGTCAATAAAGAATATAATTAATTCGTTTAATGTCAGCATAAAGAAATATATTAGTCAGAGAGATATTATTACAAATCAGAAACAGATTGATGTCAAAATCTTATAATTATTTAAGTATGTCAAAGTGCTGTATGTCAATTAAGTGTTAATAAAAACAAAATTTAATCAATATATGTCCTGATCATTAATATAATCTCTTATTGTATAGTAGCACTTTCGAATTAGTAGCGTTTTTATTTTATGCTTAAACATATCTGTATTCATGTCTTTGTAGCTATTTGGAATTTTGTTGAATATTTTTGGTGCCATACACAATATACTGTTCCCCATGAGTGCTGTTCTAGCGCCACGCATGCACAATCTATACTCGTCACGACGACTGCGGATGACGTTGTCGGATAGTCGGGGAAATAGATGTGGATTACGTTTGACAAATAACACTGTTTCATAAATATACAATGATGGTAAGGTTAGGATGTTGTATTTAATAAAGTATGGTCTACAACTATCGGTCACCCTTAGGCCAAACATAGCTCTAATGCACCGCTTTTGCTGTTTGAAAATTTGATCTTTAAGGGTTGAATTACCCCAAAAAATTATGCCATACCTAAGTAGCGATGCAACTGAACCGTGGTAAGCTGTTAACAACGCCGATGTACTTACAGTGGGAGAAAGTTTATAGAGTGCATACGAACGACTACTAATCTTTTTACATAATTGTTATAAATGAGCCTTCCAATTAAGCTTACTGTCGATAGTTATACCCAGGAACTTAGTAGTATCGACTTGATGTAGTTCATTTCCTTCATATCTAACATTAATTTGATTTGTTTGGGGTTGTCGCTGACTAAAATGCATTATGTGGGTTTTACTCAGATTAATTTTCAGGTTGTTATGATTTAGCCATTTTATAACTCCAGACAAAGAATTATTTATATCATCCTCGTAACAACTGTGCGTTGTTGAAGACACGGTAATTGAACTGTCATCAGCGAATAGTGTCATGGGTTGGCTTATTGCATTAGGTAAGTCGTTAATATATAAATTAAAAAGTAAAGGACCAAGGACGCTGCCTTGTGGTAATCCGTAGGTCACTTTACGCGATCTGGACATTGAAGTTATCTCATGTTTTGTGTTCAAGTCAATCCTCGATATGGCGGTTACTTGTTTTCTATTCGTTAGGTACGAAACTATCATATTTTGTATGTTACCTCTTATACCACAGCATGCGAGCTTGTCTTCTAATATAGAATGTTTGACATGATCGAATGCCGCGGTCATATCACAGTATATTGTACATACTGGATTCCTTACATCAACATTAGGTATTGTTTTTTGTAAAAAATCGTAAATGGCCATATTTATTGTTATGTTCTTGCGAAAGCCCTTTTGTTCGTTACAGATGATTTTATTTGTTTCAAGGTAACCATATAGCTCCTTATATATATATATTTCAACTATTTTGGAGAATACAGAAAGGAGTGCAATAGGTCTATAATTTTCCATCAAATCTCGATTTCCCTTTTTTAAAATTGGTTTCACTATAGACATTTTCAGCTGTTTAGGGAAACTGCCCGAACATATGCATAAATTAATAATTTGGCTTAAGTGACCGGAGATTAGAGGTGCAACAGATTTTACTATCCTTGTAGAAATGTCATCATAGCCCACACTATTGGTGTTTTTCAAATTTTTAATAATTGTTAGGATGTCATGGGGTACGCTGGGTGCCATAAACATTGAGTCTTTCATTTTATTCATACCTAAAGTGGCTTTGCTAGCAGAATCTGTGAGTGGACTAACTTTATCTATAAAATAGTCGTTAAATTTAGAAGCAATTAATTTAGGATCTACTATTGTTTCATTATTTATTCGTATTTTTTGGATGGATTCTCTAGGCGTACTCAGTTTTGTGTTATTTATTATGCTCCATATTGTTTTACTTTTGTTTTCTGAGGTATTTATTTTATTAATGTTTTGTGCCCGCTTAGTCAACAATATAATCTTTTTAAATAATTTTGTATAATTTACATAGCGATCCTTATTACTAGAAGTAGGTTTTTTCCTATACGTCCATAATAGTTCTCTCTTTTTTTTACTGCATAATTTGATACCTCGTGATATCCAAGTCGGTCGCTTGTAAACTTTGATTTTGACAAGCTTTAGTGGAAAACATAGTTTGTAGATTAGACTAAACTGCTCTATAAATATATTATACGCAACGGTACAATCTTCTGTGTTATAGATATCTGAAAATGATAAGCTTTCGATATGTTTCTGAAAATTCAGGATATTTTCAGACGCAAAGCTACGCTTTCTCGTGTACCAGTGCTTTAAAATACATTGTTTGTTAACTGGACATGTCAGAAGTTGTGCTGTGTGATCTGATAATTCAAGCTTTAATATCTCGGCGGAGCATAGTTCTTTAAAATCATGTGCAAAATTGTCTAAACAAGTTTGGCTTATTAGCCTTGTTGGTTGTTCTATGGCTAATTTTAGGTTAAAGTTTAGTAATGAACACTTAAAGTCCAAAGTAATAGTATTGTTTTTCATAATGTCAATGTTAAAATCTCCTGTCACTATAATGTTTGAATATTTTTTTCTCGTCACAATTGATAATACTTGGTCTAACTTCTGGAAAAATATATTTAGTAATTGTGTACCATTCCTATTTTTTGGTATTCTGTAAATACAGATAACAGCTATATTATACTGAGTTAACACTATTCCGCTACATTCGAAAATGCCACTGATAGACAATTGTTCGATACCATCGATTACACGCCATAAGATGCCCGTTTTTACCAATATGCATGATCCACCCCTTCTTCTGTTTGTTCTACAGATGAAGGAGAAGGTCTTTCATATTTAACACGCAACACAACACGTCACGCTTAAAAAGTTCGGCATCATTGTGCGATGTTGGCAGCTTATGCGCAACGTGAAGCGCGGCTAATCATCTCTTCAATGATTGATCATTGAAGAGATGCACGTTTTTCTTGTGCAACAATATTGCTCAACATGTTTCAAGAATTGCCTTAAAAGATTCAAAGTTGGCAGCAGGAATTTCAGGATATAAGCCCCTAATGTTGTACAACTCCATAGATAGGCTGCGGTACCTAACTACTTCCTATTAGGCGGGCCGTGTGCTTGTCTGCCATCTAAGTGGTATAATAACTAGAAAATAAGCTAATGAATTTTGATTTCAATCTGTATAGCTATAGTGCGCCTTTTTGTACTGTCATATATGACGGCAAAAAAAAGTTGCTCAATGTTGATGGTCAAGTAGTGATTTTTCAAAACACCTACTAAGTTTTTTGTTAGTTAGAAACAGTCTAGTAGTATACATAAAACAGCAGCAATGATAGAGCATGTTTATGAGTGAAATAAAGCGTCGTGCCAGTGCATTTTCCTGCACATAACCCCTTCTTCCATGGAAGAAATAACTTTAATTGACCGATTTCAAATGAAAGAAGGCGTTAAGGCACATACCTCCTTCTTCCATGACACTTTTGCTTTTTTGGTGCAGTTATGCCCTTTATCTTCTGGTATTTTTGAAACTAAACTTAAATTGCGGAGATTTATGGTCTAATATGGTTTATTTACACCTGTACTGGTCATTTAATGCAAAATATCAAAAATCTCAAAAATGTTAGGTACCCCCTTCATCCACTCACGTCTTTAATTGTATTTAAAAAGTCATATACGGCTACATTTATAGATTAATTTTCGCGAAATCCTTTTTGCTTGTCTGTATTTCCGCCCAATTGAGCAGTCCGACTGGGGAAGTACCTCCGCCCTACAGAATACCGCGGCTATAATAACTTCGTGTTGTGTTCCCAGCGGTAAGTAGGGTAGCCAGAGCTCACTGGAGAATTTGTGCTGTCAGTGGAAGACCAAGGGCTTGTCCTGCTTTGTCTTCTACTGACGGCACAGAAACTCTGTATTTACAGGGTTGGCAGCGCGACTGTGACTCCTCTGGTGTTACAAACGACTATAGGCCACGGTAATCACTTTCCATTAGGTGGGCCGTGTGCTTGTCTGCCATCTAAGTGGTATAAAAACAAATTATTCTGGCACCATAACTATTAGCCTATAAGAGGTCATATTTTCTTTATCATCTTTTTTGTAAAGAGGTTTAATTATTGAGAGCTTCAATTTATCCGGAAAAATACCGTGTGCGATACAGTTGTTGACAAGATTGCTTAGTACGGGAGCAATGATGCTAGAAACACTTTTCACAATCTTGGTACTAATGCTGTCATATCCTGTACTGGCTGTGTTTTTTAGTTTCATTTAAGCTTTATCTTTTAAGATTTTATTAAAATTACTTACGTATCTCTGTTTCCCCGAACGATACTCTTGGGGGAGGCTGACCAAAAATTAATTTATTTATGTAAATCCTAAACACAAAAACCACACATATACATAATTGTACTAACTACATAGGTCATCAAATAATTTTCTTAGCAATTATAAGCAATTTTGGTAGAAATTTACAAATATAAGTAATAATCCTACTCATTAGCAAAGATACTTATTATTTAAATTTGACTTTATGTCTTTCACCCATAACCAAATTATAACCAAATCATGACTTAATTAAAATAATTTCATAATTACATGACAATCTTTTTACCCTTTCAATTATGTCTATAGCTGCTACATTTTGTTCATTATGGGATATTACAAAGGACTGAAATTATCCGAATACGATATTAAAACATTACTTGAGGAGACTATTTTAGTGTTTTCAATTCATTTAATCTCTGACTAAGTTCGAAACTGGGGTATAACATGGACAAGAAAAAGAAAGAATGTTTAACTGAATGGACAAAATTTCACAACTTGATGAGTACAATTTTTTATATATGCGGCTATAAAAATATGTGGCTTACAGAACTAAACCTGACTGAGAAATTTGTGAAATTTTACGACAAAATTTTGATTCTGACTCATCCTTCACTGATGTTCTCTATGATTTTGTACTTCATTACAGTTTTTAAGCAAACAAATTTAACACCATTGCAGTCAGCCGACCTTACATATATTGCCATCAGTTTGCCGGTCGTTTATCATAATTTTTATACCTTTCTGTACTATAAGGCTGAAGTGAGAGATTTACTGCAAGATTTGTTTGTAGTTTTAAAAGTAAATGATATTGAGAAGGACGTTCAATTACGAAGGATCAAGAAAATAAGGTCGTATATAGCGATTATTATGATTCTTCCGTTCATTGGAATACTACAAAGAACTGTTGTTTGCATAGTAAAGGCCATTGCTTACGGTAAGTGCTACATTGCGCACTTACGGATCCACATTAGATACAGATGTACCTTTGGCTTCATACGGAAATCTCCACGGATACACTCATGCTGGTCAGAGGAGGTGGGCAGCTAGCACTAGGGCACCACCAAAGCAGCAAGCCAAAAGTAAATTGCCCTTCATTTATGCTTTCAAGAAGCATTTGCAACTTAAATGGAGGGCAATTTGCTGCGTGCGTGCAGGAGACAGCAATTCTTCATAACATACTCGTAACATAAACTCACGCCTAATTTCTCAATGGGGCTCTGAGAACCTGGTTGTGTTCAATGCCAAGAAGACGCAGACATGTGCGTTTACAGCAAAAGTATCTTCTTTCCTTCCCCTCCCCACTCTTCAGAGCACGCCACTGCCACTGCAGGACAATCTCAATATCCTAGGTATGGATGTTCGCTGCAACCTGAACAACAAAAATTACATCGAAAGTATCATCAAAGCAGTCTGACGAAAGCTCGGAGTCCTGAACAGAGTGAGACGATTTTTCACGACGGAGCAGCGGTGTCTTCTATACAAGACACAAATTCGCTCCTGTGTGGAATACTGCTCGCATCTCTGGGATGGTTCAGCAAAGTACTTACTAGATGCTCTCGACAGGTTGCAGCGACGTGCGGTCCGCATCATTGGGAATCCCGAGGTCACGAACACCCTAGAACCTTTACAGATGCGTAGAGATGTTGCGTCAATAGCTGTATTTTACCGTCTGTACCATGGGGAGTGTTCTGATGAGCTCTTCCAATTAGTCCCACCCTCCCCTTTCCTACACAGGACAACACGTGCAGGTCTTAGATGTCATCCGCACACGGTGCAGAACATACGATCAAGAACCAAGTGGTTCGGAGACTCTTTCCTCTGTCGCACCATTAAGGCCTGGAATTCATTACCAGCTCACGTGTTTCCTTCTTCCTACAGTCCCGGGTCCTTTAAGCGGGGCGTGAAAAAGCATATGATGAGGCCGTCAAGCTGAGTGTCACCATTGTCACACGGTATGTGTTAGTAATGGTGACCTTCTTTTCTGGGACTTTGCCTTCAGCTTACCATCAGGCAAGGCGAAGTCCAATTGACGTGACTGTCCTATATAAAAAAAAAATATATACCCCAAAGGGGTAGGCAGAGGTGCTAACACCCACATTTCGCCGGTTTATATTTAGGTCCCAATTTAGGTCGCGAGCCTATTGCCATTAACCGGGCACTTATAAACGTGCGATAAATACACACATAAGTTCGAAAAGCATCGAAAAGTCATTGGTGTGTGCCATGGTAAGACCTGGGATCGAACCCGAGACCTCGACTCAGCAGTCCATTACCCATACCACTAGGCTACCATAGCAATTCTTCTGCAGATTTTTTTTTGAAATACGCTACGCTCGTGGTTTTCAGGTGGCGTATTTAATCCTTTGCCATTATTTTGGCCCAATGAGGACGACCAATCTGCACCTGCATATATAGCCAGAGTATTGAACTATATACTGATGTGGTTGTATATCATACGAATAAACGGCGTCAATGCATTAATTTTGCTTCTTCTACTGTCATATTGCCACCAATTCGAAGACTTGCAAATTTATTTTCAAAATCTTAAAGAGATTTTCAAAGATAACACTATAAGTCAAATGGAAAAAGAAAAAAGATATGAAAACGGATTTAAAAAGGGTATTCATCTGCATGTTCTTACTTTGCGGTGAGTGAAAAAAAATGATTCGTAATTTCAAATTATGTTGAGTTTTCTTGTAATGAATTCATATAATTCAAGTTGAAGTTGACCATTCAGGTTAGATACTTCCCTCGGACTTACCTTACTAAAATTTGGAGGCTTTGGCCTACTGTTTTCACGCTGGCAAGTGGCCCTAGGCATTATAATTGCATACACTAAATCACAAAATCACGTAAAGGGCGTAATCACGTAAGATATAAAATGTTGAGCTAAAAATTTTCCAGGTGCATGCGGCGTTGTCAGCATGTTTGCCGATTGATATTCAGCATGCAGTTGTTACAGCTGTATGGTTCCTTGATCGCCATAATGATACCTGTTATTGTAAGCACTTTAGTTTCCTAACTGCCAACATACATTTTTATAATATGTATTATTTGTTGATAGCTTGTCGTGAACACGTGACTGATTCACTAATTTTGCATATTTTTAAGTTATAAGAGCATACACTAAGGACAGGTCTTTAGAAACTTCACACTTCACCCTAAGGAGGTAGATTTCGGTGGGAAGCGGATCAGCTTGTCATCTGGTTTACTGGCAAATAAGGTTCCTGATGATAAGACAAAAGTGCTCAAAATTATGTAAATACTGTGATATTAAGATCATGTTCGAATATTAGCCAGTCAAGATCGATCTGATGATGACAGAAGCACTGGTGCCTACTAGAGAATACTCAATTGCACTAGTAGACATAGCCAAGTAATTAATAATTTATTTTTCAGTCATCTTCGAGTTACATAATGAAAATATGTTGTGGGGTAGTATCGTTATATATTTTGGCTAATTTAGCAGTCTTAATGTGCAGTTCTGGAAACATCACCATTGAGGTAAGTATATGACAACTATAAATAAGCCCACATAGTTACCTCTGATTGAGTCATTCCTAAACATTTAACACTGTTTCACAAAACCACACAAAATTATAAAATAAGTAATAGGTGCATTGTAAATTACACTGGTACCACAGATAACATAATACTAAACTGGTACGTAGTACCTTTTTACTACTCGACTACGGTAAAGCAAAAGGAGGGTTATGATTTTGACAGGCTATGTAAGTATGTAGGTCCATCTGTTCCCTCATAGCTGTTCAACCACTAATTATGAGGTATCGTTAGAAGGCTCTTAGTCGTCCGCTGATTATGGGCTATATAAAGTGTAACTGAATCTATTGTGGCGCCCTCTAGCGGTCATAAAGTACTGTGATAAAAATAAAAAGGAGATAAATACGTCGTGTTTGGTATCAACTGAAAGATACACATTATACACATTTCAAATATGTATAAATTATACAGATCACGCTCTAAAAAATGTTAAACAAGAAAATATCAATGATAGCCGTGATCGTATGCCGCTTTTCCCTAGAATGTTTTGGCAGACTAAGTGGGATACGAAAACGGCTTTCCCGGATTTTACTATTTCATATTTTCTCTTTAAAGTAGTTTGCCCTTTTTTAGGCGGAGCGAGTTGCTGTTGCGATGTACTCCTCCGGTTGGCAGAACTGTTACGGTCCCTCTTCTGTGAGGGTGAGGAAGCTTGTCTTCCTAGGAATGGTGAATGCACAGGTAAATAAGCATACCCTCTAAATACATACATACATAAAATCACGCCTGTATCCCATAGGGGTAGGCAGAGATCACGGATCTCCACTTGCTACGATCCTGACATACTACTCTCGCTTCATTCACTCTCATTACATTCTTCATGCATGCTCGTCGGTTTAGAGCACTCCTGACCTGCCCCTTTTCTAAAACTTCCCCGATTTGGTCCAGGTATGTGCGCCTAGGTCTTCCCTCTAAATAATAATAATTATTACATACGGAGTAAAACTTGTAGTTTCTTCATTCTGTCTGCTTTACTAAAACTTTCTCAGACTTAAATATATCGATTAAAAGTTTTGTTACCTGTTTCCAGCAACCATTGGTGTTGAAAGCATTTGGTTTTATGGAGATGTCGTACCAAAACTTTGTGACCGTAAGTATGACATACCTGCATCTTAATTGATCAATATCAACCACAATATTAAAATCTTCATTAAGGATCTTAACGTTTAACCTTAACCTTAACCTAAATATTTAATAAAAAAACGAACCTTGAACACCAAAGTGAGAGCGTCGAATGCAACCGGGACTAAGCTAAGATATTGAACATTATCCTCCAAGCCTTTCCCTCAACTCAAACAGTTGAAGTCATTTTTTCATTCTAACTTCGATTTATTCCGTGAAGTAACTTCGACAATCCACTGGTGATAACAAAATTATTAGAGTTGTTACAGTTAGACCAGTTGTCAGAATTTTTAGGACTATTTTAGTGCCCGTAACTGCCATAGATATTAATTGCAACCGTTACCAACATGCTTTTCAAGGCATAGAGGGATCTCAATTACAATTATTAAGAATGGTCATTCATCCTGAGCCTGACCGGGTAGCGATCGATTTGAATTTACATTAAGTTTTTCTTGTTTCAGGTGGTCAAAACTTCCTATACTGTATTTTCCATATTCTTTTAAAAAGCACACATTGGTACACGTGTTCTAATATGGATACTTCAAAACAAAACTACAACTGTACAAGATTATATACCTACCTATATAATCTTATTATTTAATTCCTAGCTGTGAGTGCGACTTCTTCTGCGTGGACATAGGGTCGGAAATCTGCGTGCCCTATTAATACAGAAATACATATAAATAAAATGTTCACACCGCAAGAAAAATAAAATGCCTTTCATAATTTGACTATCGTATTAACAAACATACATTAAAAAAAATCCTATCGAATTGAGAACCTCCTCCTTTTTTGAAGTCGGTTAATACCTGCCTATCATTTTAACTTTCAGAAAAAAGAATTTATAACTATCTTTCGGTTGCATCTATTGAATTTATGAGGTGAATATTTCTGTGTAGCTTGAAGGAGACGTGTGTAAAATCGTCGTATTCTATATTCTCAGTGGTATTTATATTAAGGCTTCTTTCAGTATCTAATGTATTTTTATGTTCTTTACAAATAGAAACGCTTTTATAATGTCCGCACTTAGTACAAGATTACTCTGTTGCAATAATTAAAAGAAATCGTTCATTTAAGTTTTATTTTTTAATTACCTATCTATTGAAAGATCCATTACAAAGAATTCAAGCAAGAATTATCTTTTATTGAATACTTTTTCATCGGAAAGAAAGATGACAGAACATAACGCGCATTGGCGCCCTGGAGAAAAGAAGGAACATCCCGTTATCTTCTCCTGGTGGCAATGGTAGAAGGGGATTTTTACATAAGTGACTCTCGTACCCATTAAAAGTCACTCAAACTAAAATCTGGAAAGGAAATGAAAGGTCCAGGAGCCCGCTGTACTCAATAAAAAAACTGACAGATTGTAACATATATTCATTATTGTGCAAAGAATATTAAACGAGGACTCCTTGTGATTTAGTTTTCTTCTTCACTCAATACTCAGATTCAGACTGATTCGTTGTCTGGAATACTAGAACCTAGCCCACCTTAATAATTATTATTACAGTGCATAGTACAGTCCGCATTAGATCTATGTTGACTAGCAAAGTACTCAAAATGTACACTAATGTAATTTGTATCCATATAAATGTGTCATTATGTAAAGATAATTAATGAATGTGGGTGTTAATTCACCTCTGCCTAACCCTCTAGGGATAAAGGCGTGATTATATGTATTACTAGCTCCCGCCCGCGGCTTCGCCCGCGTGGTGTGTTAATAAAAAGCAGCCTATTGCAAAAATAACAAAATCGAAGAATAAATAAGCTTACGTCTTTTTTTAAGGTTGTGTCTCCAATGTAAGAACGGGACCCTAAAGAATTTGAATTTGAAGAATTTGAAATTTTTTGAGTAGGATAGATAGGTACGGATAAAATGATTGATGGTGATCGTAATACAAAAGTTATAGCTACTGCAATATACTCCTATAAACTACATTAAAAGATTTATTTCGTTCAGCAAAGACATGTAGATTTTGCGATTTAGAAACGCGGGAGCAAGCCACATAGAGCTGGCCGTGGGAAAAACATGGTGAACCTAAATGTAAGCCCGCTACCTTTAAGGTTTGACCCTGCGATTTGTTAATGGTCATTGAAAACGCAACTTTTAAAGGGAACTGCAGGCGTTTAAAATTAAATGGTAAATTGTTGGGTATTATTGGGATACGCGGTATAAGAACATTGATTCCCTTGGCTTCTCCAGTTAAGATGGTTGCCTTCACAATATGCCTTCCTAATTCAGTCACTCGTAACCGAGTACCGTTGCATAATCTTGGCGCATCCAAGTTACGCATTAACAAAACGGGTACACCTACTTTTAATTCTAACTTATGCGATGGCATCCCAGATAACTCCAAAGAGTTCAGGAACTCCACGGGGTAGCTCGTACTGTCATCGGATGACATAACTGTGTCGACGGAGTTGTACACTTTTTTTTTTTTTTCCGTGCGCAAAATCCCCACGGATACCTCCCCACCGGAAACGGTGGAGGAGGTTATGTCGGACTCGAACCGACTAAAACGCACGCCGCCTGTGGGTCGTTTTGGTTGCCGAAGGTGAGGTTGACAGGCATATCCCTCACACCCCGGCCGACCCAGGGCCATCTCTCACGATCTGGCCCTCGTCTCGGGTGTGGGGACTACAGAGTCCCCAACTCGACCCCGGAAACGGGGAGGCGCGCCAGGCGCGCCACCGCCGCGGCCTGCTTCTGCCAGGGTGACAGGCGGCTCCACCTGTCACCCCCAGGCCGGCGCTCATGGGGGGCGGAGGTCGTTCATCGACCTCCGACGCCCGAGTTGCCTTCGTACGCGGGCAGCTTTTCTTGCGATCCTTCGTCGCTCCCGCTGCCGCTCCCGCCCCGCCTCCTCCTTCACGAGCATTACTTGCTCGCAGAAGGAGGCGCCGGCTGCCCACGCATCCCCGCAGCGGACCATCGCCGCGAGCAAGGTGGAGAGCGTGAGAACTCTCACTCCCTGGGCCGCCACAAGCTCCCGACGGAGTTGTACACTGATGTGTCGCTCGTTAGTTTGTCCAAGGTTTTTTTATTTATTTTTGCAACAGTGTCATTTTTTGGTGCCAGTATGGTTCTTTCACACAACCAATTTTCGTCAAGAATATTTTGTTGCAGATTCGGAAAAACTTGATCAATGAGCTCGTCTTCCGACTCCACGACATGGCAAAATTGCAGTGTGAAAAGTACCATACCTTTCTGGTCGGTGTGTAGGTGGCCTTCACCAATTTCTAGGAGTTTTTCAGCATATGTTCCTGACTCGGTATCGCTAAATAACTGGACTCGCATATTGGTGGTAAGATAAAGCTTTTCAACTTTAGTCCACAGATATGATGCCTTTAGACACGCATTAATCTCGTCTGCTGCAGTGCCTCTCTCAATAACAGGTAAAGTCTGTCTGAAATCCCCTGCCAATAATACTACTACACCACCCATCAATTTTCGTGTGCTGTGTATGTCTTGTAGGCAGCGATCTAGCGCCTCGATGGCGCGTTTGTGTGACATCGTGCACTCGTCCCACACGATCAGCTTACATTCTTTTAAGAGGGCGCCACGGGAATTGTTCTTGCTGATGTTTCACGTTGGGGTTTCTTCGCTTGCCAGATTAAGCGGTAATTTAAATACCGAGTGTGCCGTCTGTCCACCACTCAGTAATGTAGCAGCGATACCTGAGGAAGCCACTGCTAAAGCAACATTATGGTCCTTGCGAATTTTTGCTAGTAGTAAATTAAGCAAAAATCATTTGCCTGTACCGCCCGGGGCATCAAGGAAAAAAAGGCCACCTTCACCACGCCCAACTCGTTGCAATATTTTACTGTAAATGTCCTTTTGTTCGGGTAGCAGGCTTGGCTACGTTTCGCTGACCTGAGCGTCTAATAAAGCGGTGTCGTAGCTTAATTCTTTGACTAAATCGGTCGACAGCTCTTCTCGACGCTGTGGTATGGGCATACCAAAGTCGGACAGTTTCTTACCGGAAATCGTTATTATTTTGTCTTCTATGAGTCTGAGTGTTTCATTCAAACATAGATCTTTATTTTTATCAATACCAAAAAAAGAAAATATTAACCTACGTAATAATTAAAAATAAACACAAAGTAATTCAATTATTATTATTATATTATCTTTATTCTTATAAACAAAAACTTATATTATTTAATTATTAAGTTTAATATATTATTAAACGGCTGTTTTACTAAAAAAAAGGCCCGTCAATACAATAATAGGTACCCGACAGTGCGTTTTTAACTAATTGCTAGTGCCTTGAAAATTCACGTAACGGACACAACCGTCAACGACATCTGCCCTCACGCGTCTGCCCGCGTTTGGGTCGCGCACTCAGCGATGAGCGACTTGATCCCCACCCACCCCGCCCGCGCGTGCCAGTCTTGTCAGTCAGCGACATGAAATTATTTTTTTGCGCGTTATTTGATTTTGCTATATCTCCTAAAGTATTTATTTAATTTGCATGGTGTAAAGGGAAAAAATAATCTGCATGAAATGCTCAAGCCAACCAATCTATTTAAAATTATAAGGATTAATAACGTATTTGTACAAATAGCTTTCCAAGTTACCACTTTATAATTGCCAATTTTTTTAAGTATTTAAATGGATACAGTATGTTATCCTTAAGAGCTGGACATATGGTGTCGCGGACATTTCTGTAGATCTATATAAGGTAGACAATTACACTTTACATTATTTTGTTATATCTTAAAGGGTTTAGGCAGCGTTTTCGTTGAAAGCTCCCAGACACCTTTTTTTTTCCGTCATTGTGTAGAATTATCCTTACTTAAAGGCTTTCATCCCTGTTGACCGGTATAAAAAGTAGCCTATATGTTAATCCAGGGTATAACCTATATACATACCAAATTTCAACCAAATCGGTCCAGCCGTTTATGCGTGAAAGAGTAACAAACATCCACACATCCACACATCCATTCTCACAAACTTTCACAATTATAATATTAGTAGGATTTATGTTTTATATATATATATATATATTAATCAGATATGTATGATTTGGTATGTTAGTATATGTACTGTTTATGTAAGTGTATGTAATTAATCCTATTTCATAATCCTTTTTTCGGTATTGGACAGATTCATGGATTGGACATTTCGTGAATTCGGCAGATTCGCTACTCGGCAGATTCGCTACTCGACAGATTCGTGGATTCGACGGATTAGCTATACGACAGAAGTACAGGTGCAAAGAAAATAAAAAACAATAAAGTAACGCACTTTTAATTAGAGACAGAAATGTTAACGTCTTTATTCGTTTTAAATATAAAATTTACTTTGCACAACCGTTTTAAGCAATCAACCACGCTAATTTCATTCTGCAATGCTGCGTTGACAATTTCGTTTATTTTTGACTATTTTTTTTACATCAGTTTTGCATTACGCAGCTTCCCCTTACAATGAAGTTGTTCTTTTTTTAACTTTGTATCTTGAAAGCGGGATTCCTTCTTTAACAATTGTAAAAATAGTAATAATAATTAACAATTATTGTAATATACCTAAACTTTAGTAGAAAATTAAAAAAGTAAGTAAGTATAATCTTATTCAAGTACAAAGATAATATTATTCTTTCCAAGCTACCAGCTTTTGGTCTGCCTCCTAGACTGTGCAACTGGGTCGCTAGCTTCCTGCGGGAGCGCCGTATTCGCAACCTCTGTGATGGACGGGCTTTGGAGTTTTCGCAGGTAAATGCTGACGTACCGCAGGGGTCTGTATTATCTCCCACTCTCTTTCTTCTGCATATCAACGACATGCTGTCCACCGGCAACATACATTGCTATGCTGACGATAGCACCTTACACGGGAGTTATCAAACAATCCAAACAGTCTGATATCGCGGTAAAAAGACAGGTTCTTGTCACTGTACAGGATCGGATCCTGAATCACATTTCTTAATGAGGCTCTGAGAACCTGGTCAAGTTCAATGCCAAGAAGACGCAGGCTTGTGCTTTCATAGCTAAGGCATTTTCTTTCCTTCCCCTCCCCACTCTTTGGAGCACACCACAGCCACTGCAGGATAATCTCAATATCCTAGGCATGGATGTTCGCTGCAAACTGAATAACAAAAACTACATCGAGAGCATCATAAAAACAGCCACGCGGAAACTCGGACTTCTGAACAAAGTGAGACGTTTTTTCACGCCGAAGCAGCGGTGTCTTCTCTATAAGACAAAAATTCGCTCCTGCGTGGAATACTGCTCGCACGTCTGGTATGGCTCTGCGAAATACCTACTAGATGCTCTCGACAGGTTGCAGCAACGCGCGATCCGCAATATTGGGAATCCTGAGGTCACAGACACCCTCGAGCCTCTGCAGATGCGTAGAGATGTTGCTTTCTTGGCTGTATTTTACCGTCTCTACCATGGTGAGTGTTCTAATGAGCTCTTCCAACTAATCCCACTCTCTCCTTTCCTACATAGGACAACACGTACAGGGCTTAGATGTCACCCTCTGTGTAGTATATATGAGCAAGAACCAAGCGGTTCGGAAACTCTTTTCTTTGCCGCACAACCAAGACCTGGAATTCATTACCAGCACACGTGTTTCCTTCTTCCTACAGTCCCGGGTCCTTTAACCGGGGCGTGAAAAAGCATCTTATGAGGCCGCCAAGCTGAATGCCACCATTATAACATTACTTAGTGTCTGTAATGGTGACCCTCTTTCCTGAGACTTTGCCTTTAGCTTACCATCAGGCGAGGTGAAGTCAAATTGGCGTGTCCTAGATAAACAAAAAGAAAAAAAAAATATTACTTAAACGTCTCTATATATACTTTATTCCACTAAGTATCACCTACTAAGTTAATCATTACTCAATTAATCAAATATAATTAAATGAAAAGGTCACCCTTTTAGTGAGAACCACGGAGGACAGGTGAGAACTAAGCATTATGTCTACAGCTGCTACATTTTAGTGATGGGACATCGCAAAAGACTGAAGTTAGTTACGTTTATTACTTCAAAAGACTGTTGGAGTCCACATCTTCAAATTATGTAATATAGAATCTTTCTCTAAAGTTTATTTTTGTATAATTATATCTATGCGCGACTTACTCGATTTAATTATTATTGTTCGTTGTTATTAGGTAAGTTTAAAATATAGGTACCTAATTTAATTATTTCCTTTCATTTCAGACTATGCCAGATGCCAATGTATATTCTACATTATGAGAAATTGTTTAACTTCAGTGAAAAATCGCTGAGATCATGAGTAGCAGGTTTGTAGTTTAATTGTACCTCAAAGTGAAAATAATCCAACTGACAGGTGATTTATTTGAGAATGGCGGGAACTAATGAAATGCAAAGTGTTCGAAGTTTTAAAGTACAAGTGGAAAGACTCTAGTATATACTATCAGGAATGTATATTGCAGAAGACCTCACATCGGCATCGTCACATCTCTATCGCTCATGAAATAATAGATAAGTATTAATTACAATAATTATTAGATATTAATGTAGCTAATTTGCAACTGAGTCATTGAATAAGTAGAACATTTATAAATCGACAGTTACCACCAATGAACGAATCATGGATATGAAAAAAAAAGAATCTGTAACAACCGAATGGAGAAATTATCTCAAGACAATAAATACAATTTTTTATTTATGCGGTCTTAAAAATATATGTCTCACAGATTTAAACTTGCCTGAAAAATTTGTGAAAATATATGACAAAATTTTAATTGCTGGTCATCCTTTACTTTTATTATCAATGATAACGCTATTCATTACATTTTTTAAGCAGAACAGTTTGGCGCCATTGCAATCATCTGATCTAACGCATATGGCTATCAGTGTACCGGTCGCACATTTTAATTTTTATACCTTTCTGTACTACAAGGCTGAAGTGAGAGATATACTGCACGATTTATTTGTGGTTTTGAAAATAAATCATATTGACAGCCAGGTACAGTTGCGAAGGATCAAGAAGATGAAAGTGTACATAGCGATAATCATGACTATTCCGTGTTTTGGAATACTGGAAAGGACAGGTGTTGGCATAGTCAAAACTATTGCTAATGGTGAGTATTCGCGCATATAGGTACGGTACGATTAGCAAGCACAGATTATCTAATAGTCCAATGGATGGGACATTCTACAGCACTATCCAAAGAACTGAGTATAGTTTAACTAACTTGTATCATGGAATGCGGATAGACATGATTAAATATATATATATATATATATATATATATATATATATATATATATATATATAATATATATAAAAGAAAGTCGTTCTAGTAACACTATTTATAACTCAAGAACGGTTGTACCGATTTGGCTGAAAAAAAATTGGTGGGAATGTAGCTTAGAACCAAGAGACAGACATAGGATACCTTTCATCCCGTTGGATCGCGATCCCGTGTGACGTAACATAAAACCATAAAGAGAATATAAGTCACTATAAAAAGTGATATAACAAAAATCCCATTGATTTGGAATAACAAAACGCAAATGACAGCTAACTTTAATTTTGTCTATGGTTAAGTATGGTTGAAAATTTGATAGTAATAAATTTTGTCAGAAATCAATAATAAGTAATGATCAGTATTAGTCAGCCACTCGTAAAAAGTTTTCTCCAAAATATAATGGAAATGGATAATTGGAATATTTTTTTTATTTTTATATGTATAAGCGAACATATCTTAATATACATATTCCGAACGTAACGTGGGCGAAGTTGCGGGCAGAAGCTAGTTTATACATAAGGTTATATAGGAACACGCGACCAATAGGTACAAATATACACATTTATGCCTAAAAATAATTTTAGACGAACGCTAGATGCTAGAGTGGTCAATGCTTAAACATTTATTTACGTGCGGCAAATACCCACGGCTACCCCACCATCGGAGCCGGTGGGAGAGGTTATGTCGGACTCGAATCGACTAAAACGCACGACGCCTGTGGGTCGTTTTCGGTTGCCGAAGGTGAGGTTAACAGGCATATCCCTCGCACCCCGGCCGACCCAGGGCCATCTTTCTCGATCTGGCCCTCTCCTCGGGTGTAATACTTAAACCTTAGATAATGTATCTTGCTCTTACCACGATGAGTCTCGAACAATTGGTGAATTACTATAGAGTAGAAAAAATTACTGAGTGAAACTAAATTAACTCGAGTTTGTTGAGTAATACTACTTTAGTAATATGTTATCTGTGGTAATACGAACTCGCGAATACAGAATATTACAGTCAGGCTAGTTACTATTTAAAAAAAATATATATACCACTAAAGACAAGGTGGCAGACAAGCACACGGCCCACCTGATGAAAAGGGGTCAAGGGGTATGGATGTGTGCAAAACCAGGAGAGTCACACTCACGCTGCCAACCCTGCAAGCATTGAGAGTTTCTGTGCCGTCAGTGTAAAAGACAAAGCAGAACAAGCTTTTGGTCTTTCCACTGACAGCACTAAATCCCTCCAGTGAGCTCTGGCTACCCTACTCACCGTCAGGAACACAACACGAGGTTATTATGGCCGCGGTATTCTGTAGGGTGGAGGTACTTCCCCAGTCGGACTGCCCAATTGGACGGAAATACCGTCGTAACTTTCCTCCTACTATTCCAATTGATCAGCGATACCGTAACATATCATAAGCGAAAGATGTGAGTCTTTGTATTAACAGACAGATTTAAATTGGTTCAGTTTTGCACCACGTCTTTCTTCCTTGCTAACCAATTTAAATTCACAGACTACCCAACTCATTGTTTTCAGGTGGCTTATATTATCCTTTGCCAATAATTTGGCCAGATCAAGATGACCAATCTGCAGTTGCATATTTAGTCAGAGTATTGAACTATTTACTGGTATGGTGGTATATTATTTCGAGATTAAACGGTGGAAATGGATTAATTTTGCTTCTTCTACTATCATGTTGCCACCAGTTTGAAGACTTACAAATTTATTTTCAAAACCTCGAAGGTATTTTCAAAGATAGCAGTGTAAGTCAAGTGGAAAAAGAAAAAAGATATGAAGACGAATTTAAAAAGGGTATTCATGTACATGTTCTTTCTTTGCGGTGAGTGACCAGACGATTCATAATCCATATATGTAATTCGGGTACTTATAATTATATCTATTTACATTACATTTTCTTAACTGGATCAAAGAATCAATTTCATTCATTCTGTTTAGGCACACAAAGAACACATATGAACGTCAAAATTTTACAATTATGTCAAGAAGTAATATAAAAATATTAAATAATGTAAAGATAAACTGGAAAATGATTCTTTCGATGGTTCGGTAGGTTAGTTCTACTGAGAAGATACCAGCAAGAAACTCAGAGAACTATATTAGAACTATATTATCTTTCTTTTTGTAAATTTGCTTTAGTTTACAATTTATTTTGTGCGAGCAAGCAAGAGACTTATGTTGACCACACATTTACGTCATCAAGATGCTCATATACTTTATAGTAACCTTTATTCATTAAAGCTTTTTTCACTTCTATTTTAAATTTATTTAGTGGCATGTTAATCAAATCCTGACAAATTTTATTAAATATTTTTATACAGCTGCCTACAAACGAACTACCTACTTTGTGAAGCCTGAGTTTTGGTACAACTAGTTTATTCTTGTTTCTCATATTAAAATTATGTAGGTACGTCATAAACTAAACCACGAATTGACGTAAAGAGCGTGGTAAGACACTGTTCAATGTACAAGTAACTCTATAGATAGATAGATAACATCTTTTGCAGGTGCTTGCAGCGTTGTCAGCATGTTTGCCGGATGATATTCAACATCCAGTTGCTAGAGATGTATGGTGGTTTGATTACTGTAATGGAACCTTTTATAGTGAGTACTTTACTTACCTTATAATTTGTTGCTAATTTGTCGTGATGCAGACCCTAAACCGTTGGGTCTACAATCTTGATAGTCGATCTTATTTTTAAACTATCGCGGTCTGTATTGTGTCAGCAGGAATATGATCTTACCTATTCTTGATGAGATCGTGGATATTTTCTGCCATATCTTTATTCACTCACTATCCTGCGGCATTTTTCCGTCTGCGTGGAAAGATGCTCAAATAATTCCTTTGCCAAAGAAATCCAAGCCATGCTCGTTTACTGATTACCGTCCGATATCCATCCTTCCACTCCTTTCCAAAGCCTTTGAGCGACTCGTCCATACTCAACTTAGTTCTTTTCTGAATAAAAATGAACTTCTCAACCCATTTCAATCTGGTTTCCGACGCGGACACAGTACGACCACAGCATTGGTTAAGATAACTGATGATATAAGAAAGGGCATGGATGGTGGTGGACTTACTTCTAATACTTTACTTGATTTCAGTAATGCTTTTAATACTGTAGATTTCCACATCCTGCTTGGTATACTCAGCTCTATTAACATTTCTCCAACGGCTATTGAATGGTTTCGTAGTTACCTGTTCGGTCGCCGGCAACGTATACGCATCGAAGAATCTTATTTTTCTTGGTGCAATACTACAGCTGGCGTACCGCAGGGTGGCGTTTTATCTCCCTTACTCTTCGCAATTTTTATAAATACCATCTCTGAAAAACTTGTTTCATCCTACCACCTTTACGCCGATGATCTGCAAATCTATACGCAAGCTCCCTCAAGTGACTTAACTAGAGCTATTTGTACGATCAACATGGATCTGGAGCATATTTCCGAATGGAGTAAAAATTATGGACTGACGGTGAATCCAACAAAAACACAAATAATTGTAGTAGGTGGTCAGCAGCTGATCTCTAGAATCAACTGGTCACAATTGCCGCAAGTTCAATTTGCAGGAGCTATTTTACCAATTAACACTAATATAAAGAATCTGGGTATCTATATTGACAGTAGTCTCTCCTGGAGACATCAACTACAACAAACAAGTCGGAAACTTTTTGCATCACCAGGGGCTTTGCGTCGGTTACGAAATTTCCTTCGAATTCTACAAAAATTTTGCTTGCTGAATCTCTTCTTCTTCCTGTACTAGATTACGCCGATGTCAGCTATCCTGGTCTGACTGAGGAGCAACTTGATAAGCTTGAGCGTCTTAAAATTTTTGCATTAGATTCATATTCGGCTTACGTAAATATGATCACGTTTCTGAATTCCGTAACAGACTTAAGTGGCTCCCAATTCGTCTTCGCAGGAATGCTCATATTTTAGCATTACTATATTACGTTCTCTTTAATCCAACTACTCCCACTTATCTTAAAGAACGTTTTACATTTCTCCATGACACACAAACAAGATCTTTGAGACCGTCTAGGAACCTGACGCTGGGATTACCAGCGCATTCTACTGCTTACTATGGCAAATCTTTTACAATGAAGGCCATTGGCCTATGGAATGCATTGCCAGTAAATATTAAAGAGGCACAATCCATAAATAATTTTAAAACAATGGTAAAGAGCCATTATCTCTCTACAGCGTAGTCGTTGAAGTCTTCTCATATTTACTTATTATTTTATTTATCTATATTTCATATTTGTATACTATGTAATTATTCAAGTAACACACTATTTTATAAATGTTGACATAATACACCAACACTCACTTATATACTTTAATTCCTGTCCATCCTAAGGTTGCCTGGAAGAAACTGTAACTTTAATTATGTATGTAAATCTTTTATAATATTGGTGTGCAATAAAGAATTATCTATCTATCTATCTATCTATTCATAATTATACAATGTATCGGGACTTTTCGCGATTAAATCATGGAACTTACTATTTCTGCGACGTTTCGTATGCGTTGCAACACCCGTGGTCACGACTTGACTAGCCTGCGAGCGTCGAGAGATATGCAGGGAACGTTATATAATATTGATAGTCGATATTTTATGTAGTACGAGTATGTAAGCATGCACTTTGGTCTGCGCGGATGCGTGGGCGGCCGGCACCTCCTTCTGCGAGCAAGTAATGCTCGTGAAGGAGCGGCTCGTTGAGCGGCAGCGGGAGCGACGAAGGATCGCAAGCCAAGCTGCCCGCGTACGAAGGCAACTCAGGCGTCGGAGGTCGATGAACGACAGGTGGAGCCGCCTGTCACCCTGGCAGAAGCAGGCCGCGGCGGTGGCGCGTCTGGCGCTCCTTCCCGTTTCCGGGGACGAGTTGGAGACTATGTAGTCCTTACACCCGAGAATAGGGCCAGATCGTGAGAGATGGCCCTGGGTCGGCCGGGGTGCGAGGGATATGCCTGTCAACCTCACCTTCGGCAACCAAAACGACCCACAGGCGGTGTGCGTTTTAGTCGGTTCGAGTCCGACATAACCTCTCCCACCGGCTCCGGTGGGGAGGTATCCGTGGGGATTTAACGCACGTAAAAAAAAGCATGCACTTTGGTTCAAGAACGTTATTATGTAACTATAATTATTTATTTTTCAGGCATCTTCGAGTTTCATAATGAAACTATCTTCTGGATTTATATTTTTATTTATGTTAGCAAATTTAGCAGTTTTGATGTGCAGTTCTGGCAACATCACTTTTGAGGCAAGTGAATGTATGATTTTATTTGAAGTACTTAAGCGTAATTTTTCTTTTGTGTTTATTTTTTATACTCTCTATATATTGGTTTTTTATCCTTTAGGCAGAGCGTGTTGCTGATGCGATGTATGCCTCCGGTTGGCAGAACTGCTACGGGGCCTCCTCTTTGAGGGTGAGGAAGCTCGTCTTCGTAGGAATGGTGAATGCACAGGTATACGTCCATAGTAATAGTCTCGTCCACCAATTAACAGGTATACCGGGTTGCAGTTGATCTGATTAGCGGCCCATTTTAAATAAAAAATATAGTGAGCGAGAAATATTATCGATATCCAATACAACTTCGTTATCACGATCAAAATGATAAAACTTATGGTCATTTTACCCATACAATGAAAAAATAAAATGAAGGATTAAAAATACAAGCTTAGCATGCAGCCCTGATGGCTATTAGTTGGCCCGGTGTAATACAATCAGGATTGGTACTTCAGCGCTTGGATAGTTCGATGAAGAGGAGAGATCTTGGTGGGAGACAATTTCTTCTTTCTTTTAGCTTTACTAAAAAGAAAGCCGCGTGGTTTTCGACAGAGTAAAATTTGGACCACCCCATCTCTTGCGGTGTCGTACAAGGCGACTAAGGGATAGAGCTGTTTAATATCAGACAGATATACAGCCCAGACTCCGCCTCGGATGCATGGCTCGAGTCAAAATAGTGCCCGGAAAACGGCAATAGACTCACCTCCTATTATGTGGGACCGACTCACCTCCTATTGGTGAAACGTGGGTGTTTTCCCTCTGCCTAACACTCGGGGATAAAGGCGTGATTATATGTATGTATGTACTAAAACTTTCTCAAGCTAAAATTTACGCACTAAAATTATTTTCTCTGTTTCTAGAAACCGTTGGTGTTGACAGCGTTTGGTTTTATAAAGATGTCGTACGAAAACTTCGTGACCGTATGTTTGACACACTATCTTATTTTCACTAAGCACAGATTAAAATCATCATCAAGATTCAATTCATCCTCTATGACCCTTAAGGGGCCAGGGCAAGTCATCGCCATTATATCGTATAGAAGGCAACGGTTTACAGAGGGGTATGATTTGCCATGGGCCCATTCATCACATCAGCAAATTATGGTGCAGTTATCATATAAGACTAGATGAAAGGTGTAAGTACCAAAACAAAAAAAGAAAGAGAGAGAAAAACACAAATAAAGTAAAATAAAATAAATGTACAGCTTTACGTAAAGTATTATAAACATAATCATCAAACCATAACATATAAATAGATACCTAAAATATAAAATAAACATACATTACTAATATGAAACTAATTAACTAAAGGCTTGTCCTGATTTGTCTTCTACTGACGGCACAGAAACTCTGTACTTACAGGGTTGGCAGCGCGACTGTGACTCCTCTGGTGTTACAGACGTCCATAGGCCACGGTAACTACTTTCCATCAGGTGGGCCGTGTGCTTGTCTGCCAACTAAGTGGTATAAAAAGAAAAAAAAATATGAAGGGAAAATAATGAGTAGCAATGTGAGCATAATTGCGAGCTATCACAGAGTACGCGATGATAAGTAGTGGCCCTTAACCATTCTTTTAAAGATGTTAAGGGATTTTGCCCGTCTGATGTTTAATTACAATGCATTACACAAGCGGACGGCCTTGACTTTGTCTTTTATTTAAAAATGCATACAATACCTACGTATAATACAATTTGCAAAGCCGAAAGCAATTGCAGTTATTTCTGGACATTATTCTGCTCGATATAGTCATTGAAATTACTATTAGTATCAAGCTAATGACGTGTCGGCTTGTATTTAATTTAATTTTTCTTGTTTCAGATTGTCAAAACTTCGTACACCATATTTTCTGTCTTCTTTTCATCATCACCATGAAGATTTTAATGACGCCAATGAAACAAGTACACAAGTCTCGTACAAAAACATTTAACTATATTGCACATTGGACTTAACAGCTTGCCTAAATTTACACGTGTTATACAATTTTCTTCGCATATCGTACATTTTGCCTACCTTTGTTTAGTAGATATAATATTATTTTTACAATCAGCATTCATAAAAGATTTTAAAATTAATAAATTTTCCTAACTTCTGTCTCAATACAACTTTAAAATTAATGAAGTGTAAAATATTCTATATACCAAAATTCCAATTTTATATTAGCTATCACAGAGCTCAAATAGTTGTAAGCATGTGGAGTAGTCAAAACATCTTAGCAATCAATACGAATAATCCTACTAATATTATAATTGTGAAAGTTTGTGAGAATGGATGTGTGGATGTGTGGATGTTTGTTACTCTTTCACGCATAAACGGCTGGACCGATTTGGTTGAAATTTGGTATGTATATAGGTTATACCCTGGATTAACATATAGGCTACTTTTTATACCGGTCAACACGGATGAAAACCTTTAAGTAAGGATAATTCTTCACAATGACGGAAAAAAAAGGTGTCTGGGAGCTTTCAACGAAAACGCTGCCTAAACTCTTTAAGATATAACAAAATAATGTAAAGTGTAATTGTCTACCTTATATAGATCTACAGAAATGTCCGCGACACCATATGTCCAGCTCTTAAGGATAACATACTGTATCCATTTAAATACTTAAAAAAATTGGCAATTATAAAGTGCTAACTTGGAAAGCTATTTGTACAAATACGTTATTAATCCTTATAATTTTAAATAGATTGGTTGGCTTGAGCATTTCATGCAGATTATTTTTTCCCTTTACACCATGCAAATTAAATAAATACTTTAGGAGATATAGCAAAATCAAATAACGCGCAAAAAACTAATTTCATGTCGCTGACTGACTAGACTGGCACGCGCGGGCGGGGTGGGTGGGGATCAAGTCGCTCATCGCTGAGTGCGCGACCCAAACGCGGGCAGACGCGTGAGGGCAGATGTCGTTGACGGTTGTGTCCGTTACGTGAATTTTCAAGGCACTAGCAATTAGTTAAAAACGCACTGTAGGGTACCTATTATTGTATTGACGGGCCTTTTTTTAGTAAAACAGCCTTTTAATAATATATTAAACTTAATAATTAAATAATATAAGTTTTTGTTTATAAGAATAAAGGTAATATAATAATAATAATTGAATTACTTTGTGTTTATTTTTAATTATTACGTAGGTTAATATTTTCTTTTTTTTGGTATTGATAAAAATAAAGATCTATGTTTGAATGAAACACTCAGACTCATAGAAGACAAAATAATAACGATTTCCGGTAAGAAACTGTCCGACTTTGGTATGCCCATACCACAGCGTCGAGAAGAGCTGTCGACCGATTTAGTCAAAGAATTAAGCTACGACACCGCTTTATTAGACGCTCAGGTCAGCGAAACTGAGCCAAGCCTGCTACCCGAACAAAAGGACATTTACAGTAAAATATTGCAACGAGTTGGGCGTGGTGAAGGTGGCCTTTTTTTCCTTGATGCACCGGGCGGTACAGGCAAAACATTTTTGCTTAATTTACTACTAGCAAAAATTCGCAAGGACCATAATGTTGCTTTAGCAGTGGCTTCCTCAGGTATCGCTGCTACATTACTGAGTGGTGGACAGACGGCACACTCGGTATTTAAATTACCGCTTAATCTGGCAAGCGAAGAAACCCCAACGTGCAACATCAGCAAGAACAATTCCCGTGGCGCCCTCTTAAAAGAATGTAAGCTGATCGTGTGGGACGAGTGCACGATGTCACACAAACGCGCCATCGAGGCGCTAGATCGCTGCCTACAAGACATACACAGCACACGAAAATTGATGGGTGGTGTAGTAGTATTATTGGCAGGGGATTTCAGACAGACTTTACCTGTTATTGAGAGAGGCACTGCAGCAGACGAGATTAATGCGTGTCTAAAGGCATCATATCTGTGGACTAAAGTTGAAAAGCTTTATCTTACCACCAATATGCGAGTCCAGTTATTTAGCGATACCGAGTCAGGAGCATATGCTGAAAAACTCCTAGAAATTGGTGAAGGCCACCTACACACCGACCAGAAAGGTATGGTACTTTTCACACAGCAATTTTGCCATGTCGTGGAGTCGGAAGACGAGCTCATTGATCAAGTTTTTCCGAATCTGCAACAAAATATTCTTGACGAAAATTGGTTGTGTGAAAGAACCATACTGGCACCAAAAAATGACACTGTTGCTAAAATAAATAAAAAAATCTTGGACAAACTAACGAGCGACACATCAGTGTACAACTCCGTCGGGAGCTTGTGGCGGCCCTGGGAGTGAGAGTTCTCACGCTCTCCACCTTGCTCGCGGCGATGGTCCGCTGCGGGGATGCGTGGGCGGCCGGCGCCTCCTTCTGCGAGCAAGTAATGCTCGTGAAGGAGGAGGCGGGGCGGGAACGGCAGCGGGAGCGACGAAGGATCGCAAGAAAAGCTGCCCGCGTACGAAGGCAACTCGGGCGTCGGAGGTCGATGAACGACCTCCGCCCCCCATGAGCGCCGGCCGGGGGGTGACAGGTGGAGCCGCCTGTCACCCTGGCAGAAGCAGGCCGCGGCGGTGGCGCGCCTGGCGCGCCTCCCCGTTTCCGGGGTCGAGTTGGGGACTCTGTAGTCCCCACACCCGAGACGAGGGCCAGATCGTGAGAGATGGCCCTGGGTCGGCCGGGGTGTGAGGGATATGCCTGTCAACCTCACCTTCGGCAACCAAAACGACCCACAGGCGGCGTGCGTTTTAGTCGGTTCGAGTCCGACATAACCTCCTCCACCGTTTCCGGTGGGGAGGTATCCGTGGGGATTTTGCGCACGGAAAAAAAAAAAAGTGTACAACTCCGTCGACACAGTTATGTCATCCGATGACAGTACGAGCTACCCCGTGGAGTTCCTGAACTCTTTGGAGTTATCTGGGATGCCATCGCATAAGTTAGAATTAAAAGTAGGTGTACCCGTTTTGTTAATGCGTAACTTGGATGCGCCAAGATTATGCAACGGTACTCGGTTACGAGTGACTGAATTAGGAAGGCATATTGTGAAGGCAACCATCTTAACTGGAGAAGCCAAGGGAATCAATGTTCTTATACCGCGTATCCCAAAAATACCCAACAATTTACCATTTAATTTTAAACGCCTGCAGTTCCCTTTAAAAGTTGCGTTTTCAATGACCATTAACAAATCGCAGGGTCAAACCTTAAAGGTAGCGGGCTTACATTTAGGTTCACCATGTTTTTCCCACGGCCAGCTCTATGTGGCTTGCTCCCGCGTTTCTAAATCGCAAAATCTACATGTCTTTGCTGAACGAAATAAATCTTTTAATGTAGTTTATAGGAGTATATTGCAGTAGCTATAACTTTTGTATTACGATCACCATCAATCATTTTATCCGTACCTATCTATCCTACTCAAAAAATTTCAAATTCTTCAAATTCAAATTCTTTAGGGTCCCGTTCTTACATTGGAGACACAACCTTAAAAAAAGACGTAAGCTTATTTATTCTTCGATTTTGTTATTTTTGCAATAGGCTGCTTTTTATCAACACACCACGCGGGCGAAGCCGCGGGCGGGAGCTAGTACAATATATATAAATATACATGAGTGGTAAAAACATTATTGTTGAGCCGATAACTCTGCCAATTCCGTGGTGATCAATTGCCGTACCTTTTTTTTTTTTTTTACGTGCGCAAAATCCCCACGGATACCTCCCCACCGGAGCCGGTGGACGAGGTTATGTCGGACTTCAACCGACTAAAACGCACGCCGCCTGTGGGTCGTTTTGGTTGCCAAAGGTGAGGTCGACAGGCATATCCTTCGCACCCCGGCCGACCCAGGGCCATCTCTCACGATCTGGCCCTCGTCTCGGGTGTGGGGACTACAGAGTCCCCAACTCGAGCCCGGAAACGGGGGGGCGCGCCAGACGCGCCCCCGCCGCGGCCTGCTTCTGCCAGGGTGACAGGCGGCTCCACCTGTCACCCCCAGGCCGGCGCTCATGGGGGGCGGAGGTCGTTCATCGACCTCGGACGCCCGAGTTGCCTTCGTACGCGGGCAGCTTGGCTTGCGATCCTTCGCCGCTCCCGCTGCCGCTCCCACCCCACCTCCTCCTTCACGAACATTACTTGCTCGCAGAAGGAGGCGCCGGCCGCCCACGCATCCGCGCAGCGGACCATCGCCGCGAGCAAGGTGGAGAGCGTGAGAACTCTCACTCCCAGGGCCGCCACAAGCTCCCGCCTCGGCGTCTCCCACGCCGGACACTCGGTGAGCGTGTGCGGACCTAAGTCCTCACTCGCGTCACAGTGATGGCACTCGGACGTTGGCTCTTTCTCCATCCGACGCAGATACTTTCCGAAGCACCCGTGCTCGGTGATAGATGATCACCGTCAGACGGTACGAGAGGCTGCCGTGTGGCCTCTCTAGCCACTCCCCCATGATGGGTCTTACCGCCGCTACTACGGCGCGCCCTGCGCCTGGTCGGCCAAGTCGTAGCTCCCATTCCGCTACCATTTCCCTGTGGAGCCGGGATCTCACGGCCCGAATTTCTTCGGGCTCGGGATCGTGACCCCGCTCCCGCGCCGCCTTTCGGAATCGGTATAGCGCCGAAAGGGATCTCGCTTCCAGGATCCATGGTGGCGATCCGGCGAGGAGACTCGCCGCGTTGAAAAATATCGTGCGGTGCCCCCTTACGATGCGGTACGCCAACTTCTGCTGCGGACGCTGCAGCAGGGGCATGTGCCGATCACTCAGGGTGTCCGCCCACTCGGGACACCCGTACAGGGCCATGGACTGCACGACACCCGCGTAGAGTCTCCTGCAAGAGTCCTCCGGGCCCCTCAGGTTGGGCAGTAGCCGCGCCAGAGCGTTGGCTGTGCCCATCAATTTGGGGCCCAGACTTTGGAAGTGCTTCCCGAAGTCCCACCGGCCGTCGAGCACGAGCCCCAGATATTTCATCTGGGGCTTGATGCCGATGAGAGTGCCTCCCACTGTGAGACTGGAACCAGGTGGTGGCGTGCGCCGAGGTCCATGAAAGAACATGGCCTCGGATTTATGCAAAGCCACCTCAAGGCCCAGCCGCCGGATCCTTACCACGACTTGAGCAACCGCGGTCGTGACCCTCAGGGTCACTTCGCGGTATGTAGCCCCGCTCGCCGTCACTAGCGTATCGTCCGCATAACACGTGACGGCGGCGCCGTCCGCGAACCTTAGGAGGGACTTTGCTTCGCTGTGTGTGTTCTACCGCCTATACAACGGTTTGTGCTGAAATGAATTGTTTGACACGATGCCCACAGCAACTTTCTATCAACATACCGCTCGCCATAGGCAGGGAATTCATCCCCACGCATTGCAACCTTAGACGGTACGCAGTGCGGTATGAAAGAAACTTCATCCCACGCCCCACGGTATGTAGCCCCGCTCGCCGTCACTAGCGTGTCGTCCGCATAGCATGTGACGGCGGCGCCGTCCGCGAGCTCACCGCGAAGCACCCAGTCGTATCCGATGTTCCACAGGAGCGGCCCAAGAACCAATCCCTGTGGAACACCGCACGACATCTCACGCCGACCGACGCCGGTCGCACTTGGGTAGATGACGGCTCTCTCCGTCAGGTACGCCCCGACTATGCGGCGGAAGTAGAGAGGCACACCGTGGTACACGAGTGCCTCCCTGATGCAACTCCAGGGCAAGGTGTTGAACGCGTTGGAGATGTCCAAGGACACCGCCAACGTCACCTCGCCCCGGGCGACTGCCTCCTCCGCCAAAGTCCTCACGCGCATGATGGCATCCACGGTGGACCGCCACCGGCGGAAGCCATATTGGGCATCCGCCAGGTCTGGCCCCCTACCAGAGAGGTGCTCGACGAGGCGCTTCGCAATAACTCTTTCAAAGAACTTGCCCACCTCGTCGAGCAGCACAATGGGCCGGTAGCCGGACGGTTCATCCGCCGGGCGACCCTCCTTTCGGATGCGGACCAGTTTCCCCGTCTTCCACATCTATCACACATCACCACATCGGAAACTGGCCCCGCTCCAAACATGCGCTGAGGAACCCTCTCAGTCGGGGTTCGAGACCGTCTTCTCCCAGAGCTAGGACCCACGCGCGGCCTGGAATGCCGTCGGGTCCCGGGGCGGTGCTCTTCTTGGCTCTAAGCCTTCGCACCGCCAGCTCCAGTTCTACCCAAGTGACCTCGGGGACTTCGTCGTCAAGTACCATTCTGGGCGCCATAGGCGACCGAGGTGGCGGAGTCATCTGCGGCGGAACGTGTTCCGCTCGCGCCGGGAACAGGGACTCGACCACTCCACCGAGCAGAGCTGGCTGGAGAACCTGGGTCAACGGCGGGGCCCGGGTGCGCAGCTTTCCTCTTACCACGAACGTGGCTTCGGCCCCGCGATTCTGGAGAACTAGACCGTGATTAGCGGCCCAGCTCTCCAGAGCCCTACCTCGTGGGTTCATGTGCCGGGACCCCCAGGTTACTGACAAGGCGTTGAAGTCCCCGAGCACAAGAACCGGATGAGGGTGGCAGGTGTTGACGACGTCGGTCAGTCGCTCCAGCGACTGCCGGTACTCCCCTATGCGTCGGTGTAGGCTCAGCGTGAAATAGACGGCCACGACCGCAATCTCTCCCACACGCGCCGCTATGATGCCATGCTCCCTTGCTATGACAGCAATGGGGGAGGCACCCATAGCGGCGCTGCACAACAGTGCCGCCGACCCGTCCAGGTCGACCACCCAGGCAGGCCCAAGGGGCCGGTGAGTGTACGGATCGGCGACAGCGGCGACGTGTGCCACTGTGCCATGCTCTGGAGCAGAAGACCTTGAGCATCGGCACCGTGGCAAACGTTCGCCAGCAGGATGCGGAGCTGGGGATATATTATGGAACCATCTCCGCATCCCGCCGCGAACTTTGGGTGGAGCCCCCGCCTTGCGGCTTCGGCTCCCCCCCGGTGCAGGCCTTGCTGCCAACCCTATGGTCGGCCGGTTTGCCCCCCGCTGCACACCTGAAACAGTGCAGCGGAGCTTCGCATCCACCGGCCGGGTTGGCCACAACGGCGGAAGCAACGGTCACCGACCGTCACCACCGCCGTGCACTGCACCCCCACGTGGCCGACCGACAGGCACCTAAAACACCTGGTCGGTCGAGCCTGCAGGAGCCGGACCGACACCCGCACCACGCCTCCAACGGCGAGGAACCCCCGGTCGGCAGCCTTTTTGGCTGCTGCGATGGGGCAGCCGACGACCTTCACCGCCTCTAGGGGGCAGCGCCCGGCCTCCGCCACGGTGAGGCGGATTTGCTCCGCCGTGATGGAGTCGTCCAAGTCCGAAATGCGCATTTCTGCTCATTTGTTGGGCCTGGACACCCGGACGTCGGCTGCGTCTAGCGTGTCCCGAAGCCTAGCCGCTAGGGCATCGGCCTGGGGACCACTTGATGCGCCGGGGATCTCGAGAAACCGAGCACCCGTCCGAGTGGGTTTCACCCGGATGGGGCCCGGCATGTCGAGAGCCTCTCGCCTCTCGGCTCTCGCCTGCGTGACAATCTGGGCGTACTGCACGCCCCTCTCCGCCGCCTCCGCCGTCATCGTTAGCACGACGGCGGTTGAGCGGGGGACGCGCAGCCTCCCCGGCACTCCCCTCGCAGCAGCCTCAGCCTTCTTGGCATTTTTGGCTGCCTTCCTCTTGGCCTTGCGCCGCTTCTTGGAGGCTCCGGCCACCTCCCAGCCTCCCTCCGGCGGGGAACTTGTGGAGGCAATCCCCACCGGGGTCCGGGCCGGCGCTGGGGCTGAGGCTAGGGCCGGGGATTTCTTCCTCTTCCCCTTGCCCTTGGCCCGGGCACCCTGGGAGCTCCCAGCGCAGGCAGGAGTGGCAGGCGCAGCGGATGGGCTGCAGGCTGTTCGCTCTACGCTGTTGAGGAGCTCAACTTGCCTCCTGCCAAGTTGAGCTCGCTCGTTCCGGGACTCGGCCAGCTCCGCCTTGAGCAGCTCAAACTGCTCAACGAGGCGCGTCGCTGCCAGCCGGACCCGGTCCTCCTCTGGCGTTAGAGGTCCAGAGCGGGCCCCGGCCAGTCTCTCCAGGGCCTCCATCACGTCCCTGGAGGTGGAGCCATCGGTACGAAGCGCGGGCGCTGCCGAGACGGAGGGACTCGGCGGCGCCCCCACATCTTCCCTGGCTGAGGCTCGTGAGGGGGCGGGTTTGGTGCCCCCACCCTGCAGCTTTTGGCGGCTAGCCGCAAACTGCTTGGGTGGGGGAGGGGGACGCATCATCTCATCCCCACCAGAACTGCTGGAAGACGAGTCGGTCAGGGTCAAGTCGAGATCCGACTCGGTCTTATCTGGGGGATGATTTTTTTTCGGCGGTTGCGCTTCCGCCGTGCAGATTTCCGGATCTGCAGACCCACCGTGCTGTTCGCCCTGCTCCTCTCAGTGGCGGTGTCAAAGTCTTCCGACACCGTCCCTGCTTGGGACGCGACCTCCGTGTCTTGGTGCTGCGCGACCTCCGCGCAGACTGTTTCGCTTGGTGATGGTTTTTTGGTATTTTTTATTTTTTTTAGTATCCATTTGAATCCCACGAGTAGAGACGATCTAAGATACACTTCCCGGGTGATGCTCATTCCAAGAAGCGGGGTAAATACTGTGGAATTCCCCAGGTTTCCACAGGTTTTAATCGACTTCGCTGTCGGGTTTTTCAGACTTTTCCTTGTCGCGGGCCGGCCGATTAAGGCAAGCCCCGCGGCCTTCAGGATACCAGCTTCCCAAGTGTGGCTAGCACTCAGGTCGTTGTCGATATCCTGAAGGTTACGCGACGCGGGAGAGCAGCCAACTCTCCCAACACCGACGGTGGCACGAATGCCTGCCAGCCCCTGCGCGAGCAGTAGGCCGGCCCGTCCCTGGATCCCATGGATCCTTTTGTCACCCCCATGTCCCCTCTGAAAGCAGAGGGATACCGGGAGCGACAGGACCGCAGGCTTTAAAAGGCCTGGGTCGGCTAGCCCTAAAAAGGGCTGTTTGGAATGGAAGGGATTTTAAGAATCCCTTCCCGCGAGCCTTGCAGACCCGCCATACCACGACCCCCTCAGGGTCAGCTAGCCCTAAAAAGGGCTTGTCGGGTTATTTGTCGACGGCTAGCAGAGCTCCTTCTCCTTGGAGTCAGAGTCTACTAACCGTCGTCCAGGGTGCACCAGCCTCCCCGCTTCCGTTCCCCAGGACAGCGGTCCAGAGGGAAAAGAAACAGGTAAGCCAACGTGGAGGTTACCCAACCCGCACCCCCAATTGCCGTACCTTGGACTTGAACACATCGTGGCTTGTGCTCTTCCTGATCTCCTGAGGAAGTGCATTCCACAGACGGTCAAGTTTATCGAGAATCGGGTCAAGATAGCACACATCACCATAGTCTATCAGAGGATAGATTAAACTTGGAGTCAACATAGCTTTTGTCCTTGCTGGGAGGAAGTTCTTCAGGCGGTACAGAACTCTAAGCCTACCTGTAATTTTCTAGCTCAAGTTCATTACCTGCACACGCCAGTCAAGGTTGGAATCGAGGTAGAGTCCCAGGTCCTTTACTGAAGAGTTGAAAGGAGTTGTTGTTCCGTTATAGATAATCGGTGAAGGTGTCGTGGTATTGACTTCATTCAGCAACCTACCACTGCCCAGCATGATGGCCTGGCACTTTGATGGGTTTACGGTTAAACCAAATTATGTAGACCAGTTTCCCAAAGCTTCCAGATCCTCATTCAGCTCGTGTATGTCACGAGAAATGTCATCTGCAGGTGCTTGAGCATATAACTGCAGGTCGTCTGCATACAGATGATACGCATATCGAAGGAATGTAGGGAACAAATATAACTTTACGTATGCATGCTATTTTAAATAAATATTATACATATATAGTGTTGCTGTTAGCTTATCCAAAACAAAATTAGTGTTTTTACGGTTCCTTACCTCAACATACATACATACATATAATCACGCCTTTATCCCCACAGTGTTAGGCAGAGGTGAACTAACACACACATTTCACCAACACTGTATTCAGTCCCACGTAATAGGGGTAAACCTATTGCCGTTTTCCGGGCACTATCGTTGCCTCGAGGCATGCATCTAAAGCTGAGTCTGGGCTGTATATATCTGTCTGATGTTAAACAGCCCTATCTTTTAGTCGTCTTGTACAACACCGCATGGGAAGAGACGGGGTGGTTCAAATTCTACTCTGCCGGGAACCACGCGGCTTACCTCAAAAGAATGCCTTAGAGGATCACTTGATTGTCCACCTGTCATTTTATTGCTGGATGCACCTGAGTTTACAATTAATGCTTCTTTAGTCCAGCACTTTTGTAGTGTTGGGCTAATTATCTTCACATGCCCATCGTCCTCAACATATGATGTCAATACCGGTTACCATGACGCAAGTGTCCTGAAACCAGTCACCAATGACCAACTGAAGTAATTTTGTATCAGGTATGCGGGTCTAAAAAGGCCACATTGAGCGATTCTGCTAAAAATTAGTAACTTTATAAATTACCCCTAAATCTAGTAGATTCCTAAAAAAATATTTAAATGGTCACTCATATGAGCTGAATCACAATAATTCATTTACTAAGCAGATTCTAATATCGTGTAGGTGAATATCGCCGCAAGACAAAATATTATCCTAATACGATTGCAATAAAGTGACCTTTGTAGACCTCCTGGTCGCAACTTACACCGTTATACTCTTAATTTAAATAGGTTATACCTATTTTAACTAGCCTGTTGCTAACTTTTCTTTTTTAATTTGGACTAATAAACATTTCTAAAAGAGTATCGGATTTTGTGCACCTATCAACTTTTGTAGGTAGGATTGATAGAGAAAAATTATATTTTTTTCGTGCAAAAATCACAAAGATTATATCAAGAACGCTCTTGATATGTTGTATTGTAACTGTCGGAGATATACTCACGAAGCCGACAAAGTTTCCGAAGTTTGATTACAGTATAATATACACACACCTATGATTTTACAAAATACGATCTAAGTTTTTGAAGTTATGAGTTCTATTAACTACAATCAGGGTAGGTACTTACATTGTTAATAAAACTTGAAAACTGCAAACAATTAAGTTGAAAATGATTGATACTTTGGTACCGACAGGGAAGGTGATTTCTCACTGAAGTTTGAATTCGTGTCATTATATTCAGTACTTAATTATTTAAGTATATTTACGGCAATACCTATTTAACCGATCAAGAACCAAGCGGTTCGGTGCCTCTTTTCTTTGCCGCAGCATCAAGGCCTAGAATTGCCTGCCAGCTCACGCGTTCCTTCTTTCTTTAGACCCGGGTCCTTAGCGAGATGTGAAAATTTATCTGATGAGGCCAGATCTGATGACCTGAGTGCCATTGTATGATGCTACGTGTCTGCAATGGTGACCCTCTTTTCTTTGCCTTCATTTTACCATCAGGCATCAACTATATGTTAAAGTGTTAAACCATGTTCAAACACAATGTAAAAATTGTTAACGAATAAATAACGAAATACCGAATACCGAATACCGAATACCGAATACCGAATACCGAATACCGAATACCGAATACCGAATACCGAATACCGAATACCGAATACCGAATACCGAATACCGAATACCGAATAGACTCACCCCCTATTACGTGTGACCGAATACAGTGATGGTGAAATGTCGGTGCTAATTCACCTCTGCCTAACCATCCGGGGATGAAGGTGTGATTTTATGTATGTATCTCTGTATTAAGTGATTTCATTTCAATACTTTGCATGCCATTGTTGGAACATAGCTCGTACTATTACATCATAACATTATAACATCTACTATATTTGGTGGCGCGATTCTCATGCCACCTGAGCTAGTGGACTGTATTTCGCGGGGGGTGAAGCTAAATGTTTCATATGACACTTTACACAACAAACAAGATAGATGATCGGGTTGCCGCGGAGGTGGTTTAGGCAGTGAATGCAACCCAAGAAAGTAGGAGAGGATGCACTAACCTTTTATGACGCCACGTGCTGGCTTGGCCGGTGCACCGGTCTTCTCTTCCTGGCTCAGGAGCTGCTGCCCACATCACTAAATCACTTGAGGGACACACGAGAGGCACAATCCGATCGGTAAAGGTCTATGAAAGCGGTTAAAATCCAACAAACATTATTAATTTCTAAGAGTCGCGCGCGCCGCCGCCATTGCTTGCTAGTTCGAAGCGGAAATGTAGATGCGGCCACTTTGACCATTGGCGGGGCGAAAAACTATTGTTATCTCACTTTAGAGGTAGTGCGGGAGGGAGATGGGTATAGGGAGCGTGTACTCAGCGTCAACCAATTGAGACGATTTGAATTTACTACTACTGGCGCCACCAATATTCATGATATAATTGAATCTGAATTTGAAATTTGAATATCAATCCTCATAAATAGATCTATACCTACTTTAATTTATAGTTAAAAGCGCGAGTCGAATCTAACTGCGGTTCAAAGAAACAAAGAATCAAAGAATCAATTTCATTTATTCAGTTTAGGCACATAAAGAGCACACATTATTGCGGAGGTGACTAAAAGATGGTTTACCAGTTGGAACAAGATTAATTTATTTACTATTTACACACTCTTATATAGTAATTATTCTACATGATTTTACTGAGATTAAGAGTGGGGTTTTACTCATATAAGTTTAGTGCTGACATTATTGTTTATTGATACGTGCTGTTTATATAATATTATTTCCTAGTTATAGTGTACTTTGCCTATGACGCATAGCACGTCATAGTACTCCCCCCTTTATAAAAATTCTAGTTATTATTTGCTGTGGTGCGTCGACCTTGTCCGTGCACGCTGTTTGCTGAGTTGTCTTTTTCTGCAGTTGTTTACACTTGTTGCATTTCCTTGATTATTTTGTTTATCTTTTTGTCCATGACTTTGTTAGTTTTCCGTACGAGTCTGGTGATTGTTATTATTATTGCTGCTAGTATAATTATAGCGATGAGTACTCCGATCCAGATTTTTATTTTTTCAATTTCTGCTGCCATGTGTGTGTTCTTTTCTGCCTTTTCTGCCAGGTTATTGTTCTGCACCATGTTTATTTGCTCCTTTTCGTGGGTTTGACTGCTTCCCATCTTGTGTGTTGTTTCTTGTGGCTTGCTGTGGAGTGACTTTTATTTTCATTTTGCCCTTTTTATATCATTGTTTGAAACGGACCGTGGGTCGTGATATTCTTCCCGAACGTGTTCTTTTTATGTTTTGAATTGGCTCTGCCTTATCTTGCTCTTGATTTTGAGCTTCTATCTTGTCGTCGCTCGTCGTGAATGCTGGCTTTAGCCTGTCAATCGACACGTTCACTTCCCTGCCGTTTCGCTTGATCGTGACTATTTTGTTGTCACGTTTGACTACGAGAAACGGTCCGTCGTAAGGTGTTGTGAGCGTAGGACGTAGCTTATCGCATCGTAGAAACACGTGTGTACAGTCGGCTAAGCGTGGGTGTACGAATATGTTTTTGTTTGAGCTTTGTCGTTGTGGAATTGACGTCATGTGCGTTATGTTATCTTTAATTTTCTCCACAAACTCTGCATACGTTGTGTTTTTAGAACAGTCGCCAAAATATGCTGCTGGTAATTTTATTGTTGTTCCGTAGACCAATTCGGCTGCTGAGTATCCAGTGTCTTGTCGAATGCTGGTACGTATCCCGAATAATACCGATGGTAATTCTTTCGTCCAATTTTCGGTATTTCCTCTTGCCATCAAAGCTGCTTTCATGGTTCTGTGCAGTCTTTCTACTTTGGAGTTTGATTGAGGGTGATATGGTGTAGTACGGATTTTTTGTATACCCAGGAATTTGGTTAGGCTTCTGAATAGCTCAGACTCGAATTGTCGTCCTTGATCCGTTGTTATATAATTGGGGCATCCAAAACGTGTGATCCAGCCATCGTATAGGGTTTTGGCTACAGTTTCTGCTGTGATGTCCGAAATAGGATATGCTTCTGGCCATGACGTACAACGATCGATCATAGTGACGATGTATCTTTTGTTTTGTGATGTCGGTAGGGGGCCCACAATGTCTATGTGTATGTGGCTAAATCGTTCTGCTGGCATAAATTTGCCCAGGGGTGATACTGTGTGCCGCTGAACTTTTGATTGCTGGCATTGTAAACATGTTTTGCACATTTCGTAAATGTCTTTGTGCATGCTAGTCCAGATGTATTTTGCGGTTATCAACTTTTTTGTTGTGTTTTTCCCTGGGTGGCTCATGTTGTGAAAACTATCAAAAATTGTTTTTCTGAACTTTTGTGGTAGGTATGGCCTTGTTGTACCGGTGGATATATCACAATAAATTTTGGTATTATTGTTTTGTACTGGTACCTGTGTTATTTTTAGTGACCTATTTTGTTTTAGTTTTGTTAACTCCGGGTCACAGTCTTGGTATTTTTTTACCTCTTGCCAGTTGAGAATTTGGGGTAGTTCTATTGTTTCTATTACCCGTGATAGTGCGTCGGCTACCACGTTTTCGCTGCCCGTGACGTGCCTTATGTCTGTGCTGAATTGTGCAATATATTCTAGGTACCTTATTCTTCTAGGGGATTCATCCACTGATTGCTTCTTGTCGAATGCATGAATCAGTGGCTTATGATCAGTGTATATTGTAAATGTGCGACCTTCTATTAGTCGTCTAAAGTTTTTTATTGCCATGTAAATACCGAGTAGTTCTCGATCGTATGTGGAATATTTTGTTTGTGTCTCGCTTAACCCTTTTGAAAAAAATGATATGGGTTTCCATTTTCCTTGAACTTTTTGTTGAAGTACGGCGCCTACACATTTTAAACTAGCATCTGTCATAATGGCTAGTGGTGTGTCTGTTTCCGGAAATGCGAGTGTTGTGACATCTCTTATGTCCTGTTTGCAGTGTTCGAATGCTTGGTTAGCTTCCGTATTCCACTCGATTGGCGTATTGTCATTCTTTTTGCAGTTTATTAAGTATTTGTTGAGCGGAGCTTGGTGTCCGGCGGCGTGTGGGATGCTACTTCTGTAGAAATTCATCATTCCCAAAAATCGACGTAGCTCCTTTACCACCTTTGGCTTTGGGTATTCGTTTATTACTCGTACTTTCTCAGACGTGGGGGTGATTCCTTGGCTCGTTATATGATAACCTAAGAAATCTATCTCTGTCTTTTCGAATTTGCATTTGCTCGTATTGATTGAGATGCCGTTTTTACTTAGGCGAGTGAATACTTCCTCTAGTTGAACGTAATGTTGTTCGGTATTTTGACTTGCTATGAGTATGTCGTCCACGAAAACATATATATAGTCCAGGTCTCTAAACAGGGAGTCCATAAACCTCTGGAACGTTTGGGCTGAATTTCTGAGGCCAAATGGCATGTAATTCCAGTGAAATAAACCCATTTGCGTGATTATTGCGGTCTTTTCTGGTTCCGCAACAGGGATTTGGTGGAACGCCTTCTTTATATCAATTTTGCTGAATATTGTTTTTCCACTTGCGATGTATGTAAAGTCTAACAGTCTTGGCAAGGGATATCTGTCGGGAACTATTATTTTATTTAACGCGCGGTAGTCTCCGCATGGCCTCCATTCCCCATTCTTTTTCTTTACCATGTGGAGAGGCGATGCCCAAGGACTACTGGAAGGTTCTAATATTCCTAAGTTTATTAGCTCTTGGAATTCCTTTTTTGCTGCCTTATATTTGTCGGGTGGTAGTGGGCGCGCGCGGGCATAAACTGGAGGACCTTTTGTTATGATGTGATGCTGTATTCCATGTTCTGTGGGTTTTTTAAGTGGTGTTGGTCTAGTGACGTTTACGTATTTCTCTAGCAGGTGCTTTATATGTTCGGGTAATTTCGCGTCGATGGATCTAATTGAAGGCATGTGTGTTGCTCTTGCAATTTTCGCATGCGTCGTTAATTTTGTTTCTTGGTCGATCAGCCTTTTGCCGTATAGATCCACTAATAATCTGTGGTGCTCTAGGAAATCAGCTCCTAAGATAGGCATTTTTACATCGGCGATTACAAACGTCCAAGTAAAAGGTCTGCGTAACCCCAGATTTAGCGTTAATGTGCTTTCGCCATAAGTTTCAATAGTTGACCCGTTTGCGGCATACAGTTTGTAGTTGCTTGGGTTTTTCTTACCCTGTGCGTTTTGTAATACAGAAATATTTGCTCCCGTGTCTACTATAAACCTATAACCACTGTTTGAGTCGGTTATAGTTAGACGGTTGGCGGGGTGTATGGCACAGAGTCCCGTCTTATTCTGCGCTAGTTCTCGTTTCCCGAATTTTTATCGGTTTTATTTATCCACGAGCACGGCTGATCGCATTTATATGCTTTTGTTTTGAATCGTCTGTGATAATAACATAGCCGTGTACGTGACCGTGAGCGTGATTGCGACCTTGCTCGGAATTTGCTGCGTTGCATCGGTCGGCGATTACTCATACCGCGGAGCTCGTTTATTTCAACTCGCATAGCTGCAATTTGTGACGTTAGCATTGTTATTAAGTTAACGTCGGCGGATTCCTGTGACGAGTTGTTTGTTTTGGTTTTATAGCGCATATTTTCATAAATTCGGTCCGCCATTTCGCATAATTTTGTGAGGTCGAGGTCTTCGGAGACTGCCAATATGGAGGTGATTGATACCGGAAGCTGTCTGAACCATAATAATCTGATGGTATCTTCGGTCATTTTGTCGCAGCTGGCTTCTTTCATTTTTCTCAACAGCTGTGATGGTGTTGAGTCACCTAGGTCCATCTCCGAAAGCAATTTGTGGAAGCGTCGTTGCTCGCTTTCCTCATAGCACGCAATTAATCTTTCCTTGATTTTAAGGTACTTGTCTGCGTTTGGCGGTGACGTCAGGATGTCGCTGACTTGATGTATGACCTCTTTTGGTAATTTTGCGATGACGCTGTTATATTTATATTCGTCACCTTGTTTTTGGGAGGCTACGATGGCCTCGAATTGCGCGAACCATAAGCGCGGTGAATCTGTCCAAAACGCTGGTATTTTCTCCGTAATGCTAATTGCAGCCACCACCTGGCTGTCGCTGATTGATTCAGCCGATGTACCGGGGTTTTTTTGAGGTGTCCCTGGAATTATCGGTGCCATTTTTCTAGCCTCTTGATATTTCAGCTGGTTTGGACCCGCTTGTGGGAAGTCAACTGAAATGTGCTATTTCGCTATTTCGCTGATGGTGGTGGTCAGTAAGCTGGTGGGCTGTTGGGTAAATTTTTCCTTATATGGCTCCACCGTTTCTGTGATAGTTCCTAGGTTTGCTGCTGAAAACCTTTTCAGGGCTGCAGTTGGCCTGCAATTATATCAGCACTAGGAAATCACGTCGGGGTCACCAATATTGCGGAGGTGAGTAAAAGATGGTTTACCAGTTGGAACAAGATTACTTTATTTACTATTTACACACTCTTATATAGTAATTATTCTACATGATTTTACTGAGATTAAGAGTGGGGTTTTACTCATATAAGTTTAGTGCTGACATTATTGTTTATTGATACGTGCTGTTTATATAATATTATTTCCTAGTTATAGTGTACTTTGCCTATGACGCATAGCACGTCATAACACGTCATAACGTCAAAATTTTACAATTATGTATGTCAAGAAATAATATAAAAATATTAAATAATGTAAAAATAAACCATTGGAAAATGATTCTTTCGCTGGTTCGGTAGATTAGTTCTACTGAGAAGATACCAGCAAGAAACTCAGCGAACTACATTAGAACTAGATTATTTTTCTTTTTTAAATTTGTTTTGGTTTACAATTTATTTTGTGCGAGCAAGCAAGAGACTTATGTTGACCACGCATTAACATCATTAAGGTACTCATCCACTTTATAGTAACCTTTACTCATTAAATTTTTTTTCACTTCTATTTTAAATTTATTTATTGGCATATTAATCAAATCCTGAGGAATTTTATTAAATATTTTTATGCAGCTGCCTACAAATGAATCACTAACCTTGTGAAGCCTAAGTTTTGGTACAAATAGTTTATTTTTATTTCTCGTATTAAAATTGTGTACATCAGATAGTTTTTCGAAAATATTTAGGTATTTTCGTACATATAAGATATTTTCATAGATGTATTGAGAAGCAACTGTTAAAATATTAATTTTTTTGAAAAGTTCTTTCAGCGAGTCACGGGGTCTGAGGCTATAGATCACTCGTATCGCTCGTTTCTGTAGTACAAATATAGTTTCAATATCGGCAGCTGAGCCCCACAGCAGCAGACCGTATGACATAACGCTATGAAAGTAGCTAAAATAAACTAGTCGTGCAGTTTCCTCATCAGTCAGTGACCTTATCTTTCTAACCGCATAGGCAGCTGAGCTAAGTCTTCCTGCCAAGGCTGTGATATGAGAACTCCATTGCAGTTTACTATCTAGAGTTATTCCAAGAAAAACTGTGGTAGTCAATACCACAGTTTTTCTGGACAGTCAATACCACATTTGGACAGATTCGTTATTCATTTTAATATTAATATCTGCCTATCTTACATTTGGCATGGTAAACTTTACACATTTAGTTTTCTTCGCATTGAGCAGCAAGTTGTTACTTGTAAACCAATGTAATATATCAGAAAGGGTATTATTCACTTCGTCAAGTACTGCTTCATGTCTATCAGTCTTAAAAATTAATGATGTGTCATCAGCAAATAATACAATTTCACAAAGATTTGTCGCGAAGTAAGGAAGATCATTAACATATATCAAGAATAGAAGGGGTCCTAATATCGAGCCCTGGGGTACTCCCATAACTAATGGGGCACCAGAAGAGTCAGTGCCATTAACGTTAACTTTTTGAATTCTGTCCGTAAGGTAAGACGTAAGTAATCTAAGTGAGCCGCTTGAAACACCATAATATTCTATTTTTAGTAACAACGTCTCATGATCAACACAATCAAAAGCTTTTGATAGATCACAAAAAATACCAATGGCATCCTGCTTCTTCTCCCATGCATCAAATATATGTTTGACAAGTGCAACTCCTGCATCTGTCGTGTTTCTACCTTTAGTGAAACCAAACTGTTTATCATGAAGTAAATTATTTTCTGTAAAATGTGAAAGCAGTTGATTAAATATTATTTTTTCAAAAATTTTACTTAGAGCTGGAAGTATGGAGATGGGTCTAAAATTTGAAGGATCACTTTTGTCCCCTGCTTTGAATAACGGTATGATTTTACTGTACTTCATAAAAGTTTTAAGTATAGTTATAAAATCAATATACTGAAAATCAAAGTTAGTACTACATTTATCAACACTAGATTTAAGAAGAGAAGCAGCTATATTTTTTGAAGAATTTAATGAATTTGTAGTGGTAATTGGAATATTTGTGAAAAAAGATTCAAATGCATTAGCCACTGCAGCATCAGTATTAATGTGTTTACCATCTATTTCTAACTCGAAGGAACGATCACGTGACCTTGTCTTACAGGTTTCTTTGTTAATAACATTTCATGTTGCCTTAATTTTATTATCAGATTTTTTTATTTTAGCCCGAATATAATTAGATTTGGCTATTGAACAGACTTTCTTAAACAGTTTCGAGTATTTTTTAATATGTTCGATTACTTGTGGCTCATTTGTACATGCCTTTGTCTCATATAACTCATACAATTTTTTTCTACTTTTAAAGATTCCAGGTGTAGCCCAATCACTAAATTTAATTTTGAATTGATTAGTGTTTATTGTTTTTTTAGTGAAAATGTTATTAAATTCGTAATTGATTACTTCGAACAAATCTTTGTAAAGAACATCCGGTTATCTGGACAAAGCCGTAAGGCTTTTTTGTCAACCATGTACATCAGTACCTTATTGGCCTCGTTTGTGAATACTAATAAATAAACAAAAAAATAGGGCAGGGTAACTGTGCCCTGTGTTATATAGACTTAAGTATTGTTTGTTGTACAATTTAAGATTGAATGTTTCCAAGAATTATATTGACAATATCCACATTAAAAAAAGTCCTTTCTTGTGAATCTATGTAATTGATTTGCTTGTCTATTTTCATATATACACGAACCTTAATAAAAAAATAAAATAAGATTGTATATTTTTATTGATGTCTCTTATATAATTACTTTAAAAAAATTGTGCAAAATAGATAGATTTCTTGTGCTTTTGTATTCTTCACACTTAGGTACCAGCTTTTTACATCATCGCCTTTACCAGTTTAGGATTCAGCTCCACCTTCAATCATTATCATGGTGCAGGAACAGTGATTTTGCAAAAAATTTAACTTTTATAACGTCAGAGTTTCGGTGCAGGATTATTAGATAAACAACATGATCTTAATAAAAGATGGAAAATATAGAATAAGCTGTCTTTACAATCTGAAACAACAAAAATACGATTGTGTATGTGTTTCTCAAAAGACGAACCAATTCAGAGGAACGAATTAGTAGCGTCACGATTTCAATTCGAAATTCCATATTTTAATCTATCAAAATAAAACCTACTCTGGTTTTAGCGAGGTTATCAAATGTCAGTATCACTCATAGGTTGATTATTTTTTTCTAATTTTATTGAAAATAAATCAGACATTTTTTTAAACAACTTAGGTGGCAGACAAGCACGCAATCCACCTGATGAAAAGTGGTTACCGTGACCTATGAACGTATGCAACAACAGAGAAGTCACACTCGTGCTACCGACCCTGTAAGAACAGAGAGTTTCTGTGCCGTCAGTGCAGAAGACACAACCTGGACAAGCCTTTAGTCTTCCCATTGACAGCACAAAAACTCTCCAATGAGCTCTGGCTACCCTACTCACCGCCGGGAACACAACACGAAGTAATTATGGCCGCTGTATTCTGTAGGGTGGAGGTACTTCCCCAGTCGGATTGCTTTATTTTAGTACTTTACAAAAGTTTTCAAATCATGTTTCATAAACGTAACTCTTCTGAATTGATAGCACATTGTCTTAGGCAATCAAAAGTCCGCTCGACTGGATATTATACTGCAATAATAATCTAAAAAGTCTTCAAGTACTTCATTCGGCGCACGCGCAGACTGTGGAATGATTTCCTTATTATGGCTTTCTCACAAGACTACAAAATGGGGTTCACCAATAAGGACTTTAGGTTTGTTTGGGTCGGTAGCACGAGGGTGACGCCGCTAGTGTTGCACACGTCTGTAGGCTGCGTTAACCGCTTTCCATCAGGTGGGCCATATGCTTGTCTGACACTTAACTGTTATAAAAAAACTTACCGTCACAAATTTTGCATACGACATTTCTATACAACCAAACGCTTTCAACACCAGTGGTTGCTGCAAAGGAAAAAGATCGTTTTAATCATTATTTTACACGTGTGCGTGTGCGTGTGTGTGTGTGTGAGAGAGAGAGAGAGAGAGAAGAGATAAGGAGAAGACGAAATGAAAAGAAACTGAAAAACTAATAAGATACATTCAGACGGACTATGAAATGACCGTATAAATACTATAAGCTATCTGGTTTTTTTAAGGTTAGCAAACCTTTAAAAAGTACAGTAGTAAGTAGGTAGTATTAGTAGAAAGAAACCTGTGCTATCACCATTCCTACGAAGACAAGCTTCCTCACCCTCAAAGAGGAGGGACCGTAGCAGTTCTGCCAACCGGAGGCATACATCGCATCAGCAACACGCTCCGCCTAAAGAACAAACAGTTCAAATGAGTAAAGTACCCATAACATAGGTAAGTACCTACTAAGTTCCAGAATAGATAACACCTATGTTATTTGAACCACTTCGTAACATGTGAGCACGCTGTTATTTGAAACTATCTTCATCAAACAAAATAAATCTACTTATGTCATAACTTTACATCTGAAATAAGTGAACCGCCAGAACTGGCGCGAAATCGATAACGGTCCATTCTTTCGTATTGACCTCTACACCTACACCTACACCTACACCTCTCTCACTGACACGTAGGAAGTGAACGATCCTACCCCGATACCACGTTCATTGTGGTTGCAACTTCGAAGTGCATGAAGATTACATTGAGCTGAAAAACAATTACAGGTTTATAACAGTACTGCTGCATTTACCTCGTGACTAATGTTTCCAGAATTCCACATGACAATTGCCAAAGCCATAAGCATGACACAAAACACGAGTAAAGCTGAAAATTTCACTGCAATGCTCTTTGAAGTCTGAAAAATTAAAAAAAAATGGTTATAAAAAGGAAATATATTTTTTAACAGTAAAGTAAGTTTATATTTTATCATCAAAATGATCGTACTCAAAATTGTAAAGTAACCAAAAATGATAAATGCCTGCAATCGTTGACATCTTTCATAGAGTGACGCTACCTTTTGGTGGTAGATCTACTATTTTGCTGACTAACCCCTATCATTTTGGCGACAGCTTAAATCACACCCTTTGAAACAACAGTGAGTACTATCTCTTATATTGACAACAATACTTTAAAAAGCGATTAAATCATGGAAGTTAGTATTTTTGCCGATGTTTCGGATACGTTGCAGCACCCGTCGTCACGAACCAAAAAGTCGGCAAATTATTATAATTATTATTATTCTATGATATAATCGCGGCAAGTCCCGAATCGTTGTATTGCATTCACACCGCGATAATTTAAAAATAACAATACATGTCTAGCATATTTGATCTTAAATACATGCCGCCTTTTTACTTGCGAATACGCCTTCTAGGCATCAATAACGGGAGCTAATGCTTGAAAAGTATATTAAACACTGTGTTCCTTCTTGTGAGTCTGTGCTATTGGGAATACTGGAGACATAGGTGCGGCCTCCTTTAAAGCCCCTTGTATTTAAATTCCCGGGAAGATGTTCATTATATTTTGTACCCTCTAAGAGAGTTCGGAGGTTTTATGATTTGAATGAAATTGGAAAGAGAATATTTCGTTATGCTCATTATGATGCTACTGATGCTCACCATGATACTTGGCATCAATCCGATCAAGGCACCAAAGAGTTTTAATACTTGAAAACTGAATATCATCCGGCAGACATGCTGACAACGCCGCAAGCACCTGGAAATACGTCAGTTTATTTAAGCATTCGGGGAATTTACGCTCAAATCGAACAATGACATCTTCTTCTTGCATTACATTAATTATCCTTACTTTAGTATCTGTTATCTGTGATATCGTTCAAACGGTCTCAGTTTTGCATTCATCACCAGCGGCTCTGGTCCCGGTTTCACCTAGTATACATCTTTCGTCGTACCCTCCTATTTCCTGCGGAAATCCTCTCTTATCCATTATTTTGTTACTCACCTCAAAGTAAGGACATGTGTACGAATTCCCTGTTTTAATCCATCTTCATATCTTTTTTCCTTTTCCAATTGACTAATACTGTTATCGTTGAAAATATCTTGAAGCCCTTCGAAATAATTCTGCAAGTCTATAAATTGGTAGCAAGGTGCTAGCAGAAGAAGCAATATCATTACATTGATGCCATTTAACCTTATAGTATACGAAGTGATCAGTCCAAGATTCACTAGTCTGCAAACAAGTCCAACTCCAGATTTGACGTTCCCATCAGGCCAAACAGTTGGTAATGGGTTAAATACATCACCTAAAATCAAGGATGTCTCATAGCCCGGCGGTGGCGCACCTGTCGCGCCTCCCCGTTTCCGGGGACGAGTTGGGGACTCTGTAGTCACACCCGAGAAGAGGGCCAGATCGTGAGAGATGGCCCTGGGTCGGCCGGGGTGCGAGGGATATGCCTGTCAACCTCACCTTCGGCAACCAAAACGACCCACAGGCGGCGTGCGTTTTAGTCGGTTCGAGTCCGACATCACCTCATCCGTGGGGATTTTGCGCACGTATAAAAAAAAGGATGTCTCATAGCCGGCAGAGTTCCCGGCAGAGTAGAATTTGGACCACCCCATCTCTTCCCATGCGATGTCGTACAAGGCGACTAAGGGATGGGGCTGTTTAATAACATCAGACAGATATATACAGCCCAGACTTGAGACAAAAATAGTGCCCGGAAGACGGCAATAGCCTCACCCCTTATTACGTGGGACCGAATTTAATGATCGGTGAAATGTGGGTGTTAATTCACCTCTGCCTAACCCTCCGGGGATAAAGGCGTGATTATAGGTATGTATGTATGTATTCTCTGAGCCTTTTCCCAACTCAGATGGGGTCGGCTTTCTAGTCTAACTGAGATGCGGGTGAACTTTGATATATCCCGCGAAGCGACTGCCACTGACCTCTATAATCAATTGGCGATATCGCAGTTTTATAGTTAGACTAGTCGAACTTTTCAGAGCTCCAATTACACGTAACAACTGCCATAGATGCTCGTTTGATAACAGGAACCGACGGCTTGACATACTCTCCGTAGCAACACCAGACCAATGCAAATAACTATACCCGTCATACAAATATTTGCATTGAGCAGGGATCGAATTCGCGTCTCCTGCGTGGTGGCCGCGTTCACTACCGCCACGCCCGCGCCACAGAGGCTGTTTCTTTGTTTCCGAGAAATTGCCGGCCTACTGACCGGGTCACATTTACAAATCTAGTACTTTTTTTTTTACGTGCGCAATATCCCCACGGATACCTCCCCACCGGACCCGGTGGAGGAGGTTATGTCGGACTCGAACCGACTAAAACGCACGCCGCCATTGGGTCGTTTTGGTTGCCGAAGGTGAGGTTGACAGGCATATCCCTCGCACCTCGGCCGTACAAATCTAGTACTTAATTCAGCGAATTAATTCAGTACAGGAGATCTGGACGATGGAGTCGGATGGAGAAAGAGCCAACGTCCGAGTGCCATCACTGCGACGCGAGCGAGGACTCAGGTCCGCACACGCTCACCGAGTGTCCGGCGTGGGAGACGCCGAGGCGGGAGCTTGTGGCGGCCCTGGGAGTGAGAGTTCTCACGCTCTCCACCTTGCTCGCGGCGATGGTCCGCTGCGCGGATGCGTGGGCGGCCGGCGCCTCCTTCTGCGAGCAAGTAATGCTCGTGAAGGAGGAGGCGGGGCGGGAGCGGCCGCGGGAGCGACGAAGGATCGCAAGCCAAGCTGCCCGCGTACGAAGGCAACTCGGGCGTCGGAGGTCGATGAACGACCTTCGCCCCCCATGAGCGCCGGCCTGGGGGTGACAGGTGGAGCCGCCTGACACCGTGGCAGAAGCAGGCCGCGGCGGTGGCGCGCCTGGCGCGCCTCCCCGTTTCCAGGGTCGAGTTGGGGACTCTGTAGTCCCCACACCCGAGAAGAGGGCCAGATCGTGAGAGATGGCCCTGGGTCGGCCGGGGTGCGAGGGATATGCCTGTCAACCTCACCTTCGGCAACCAAAACGACCCACAGGCGGCGTGCGTTTTAGTCGGTTCGAGTCCGACATAACCTCCTCCACCGGCTCCGGTGGGGAGGTATCCGTGGGGATTTTGCGCACATAAAAAAAAAAAAAAAGGAGGTCTGGACGATATCGTCTAGAAAATTGAAATAGCACTAAAACTAGTTAGTCACTGGACTGGGTTACTCCAGGCCCTCAATTCTACTACAGAAAATATAACATACCGCAGACACTGCCGAAAGTGTCATTAATTTTTAGGCTTTATTTCTATTTCATTAAACTTAAAAATTAAACGAAAATATTTTCATAACACTTTATCATTCACTCTGCAAAAAGTCTTTTAATTTAGGACTTAAAAGGCATTGTTTAAAGTATAAATTAAATGGATTTTTAGCAGTCTTCGTGGCATGACAGTGATTTTGTTTTAGCAGAATCGAAGCCCAGTAGCATTCCAGTACTGGATTTGTTTACTGAACTGGAATGCTACTGGAATAAATGTGAACCGGGCATTAGTATGATTTGACTTCATCATCATCATCATGTCAGCCACACATAGTCCACTGCTGAACATAGGCCTCTTCCACAGACTTCCAGAATGACCGATCTAAAGCAGCCCGCATCCAGCGCTTCCCGACGACCTTCATGAGGTCGTCCTGTCGTTCATGATTTGACTTATAGAACGATAATTCTTTATTATGTCTGTGATCACCTACCATGACGAATTGTATTGATCAAACTAGAAACAACTCTTTCGATCAGCCCTCCATACTGGAAACACATCAGAGCCCCCAAGTATAACTTCATCTTCTTGGTCCTCTGCACCTGCACTTCGTTGTTATTGTAATTTTTCTTCAACACTATGAATAAATTGTACAATATATCCTTCACATCATCTTTGTAGTACAGAAAGGTATAAAAGTGGTGATGTACGACCGGTGTGCTGACGAGAAGTTGTACTAAGTCAGTTCTATGCCTTGCTGGCAAATTGTTTTGCGTAAAATAAGTAATATAGAATGACATCATTGAGAATGCCAGCAAAGGGTGACTCAGAAGCAAAATTTTGTCGTATATTTTTATGAATATCTTAGAGAGTTTTAGATCTGAAACCCAAAATGTTTTGAAACCGCTGATATAAAAATATATATTCATTTGGTTGAAAAAAGTTTTCAATTCAGGTGGTAATGAAAATTCTTCGGCTATCCCTTCCATGGTGGTTGACGTTTCAGGAATGTTCGTTCTGTGAACGTAATACGACTAAGTGATTACGTGTAGCTGCACTATATTTATTTTTCTGTTGCCAATTGTTTGTGTCATTTACTCATAAATAATCTACAAGACAGGGCTGCGATTTGTTGCGAATAAGATGTTTGCAAATAGCATTTATTTAACTTGCACTGATTGTGAGTCTATTTGTGTAGGGTCACTTTTTGCGAGTTGAAAACTATAAAGGTACATACATGTAATCACGTCTTTATCTCTCGGAGGGTTAGGCGGAGGTCAATAAACACCCACATTACACCAATAATTTTATTCGGTCCCACATAATAGGGGGTGAGCGTATTGCCGTATTTCGAGCACTATTATTGACTCTAGCCATGCATCTGAGGCTGTCTGGGCTGTATATATCTGTCTGATGATAAACAGCCCTATCCCTTAGTGGGCTTGTACGACACCGCATGGGAAGAGCTGGGGTGCTCCAAATTCTAGTCTGCCGTGTACCACGTGGTTAGTCACACGAATTTAACCCGGGGGACCTTGGATCTTACCGGTAATATCACGGAGTGCTTTACTAGGTAGGGTCCCCCGACATGACAACGCTTGAATCTGCTTGAGCTGTTCTATGGTGCTAAGAAACACAATTTATTTTCGACTTTTTAGAGAATGTTTTAGGTATGTGACGGAGGTTTGTTAAATTTTAAATTTTATTTTTATTTTACACTTTTGAAATTGATCTAAGTACTAGTTTCCCTCCATTTGATACCTATATTGAGGGAGTTGTAAAGAAATAATAATATGTACTCCATTGCACAACGCTACGTACACATATCCCCTATTGTTTAATTAACCTTAATGTTTCCATTGTAAGTTGTATCTGAATTTTGACGAAAATTTATAGTAAGAGAAGTAGTTAGATGTACATATAAGTTAGCTAGTCGGTGGTTTAGTGGTTAACCCTACCGAAGTTCATGCGGACAAAATCGCGGCATGTATTGTGGTCGTGGGCACAGTTAGTCCCTCATGTTCTACTCGTCCGTTACCTTTGATTGCCTATAGCGGTGCATCAATTTGCTAAAGTTTGGTATAAAGGTAGCTTATAGGCTGAAGAACACAGGACACTGTGCAATTTGCCAGAAACGAAGTAACTACTAGAAAAAAAATTTTGCAACGACGATGATCTCACATATTGGTCCACCAAGATCTTTGGGGCCAAGTAAGCCTCATCATCCTAGCGTTAATCAGTCCTAGTCGCATCCGCTTTAAGGAGGATGTAGGACAACAAGGTGATGGCAGTAGTAGGACACGGCGGTATTCCGTCCAAATTGAGCAGTCAGACTGGGGAAGTACCTCCACCCTACAGTATACCACTGCAATAATAACCTCGTGTTGTGTTCCCGGCGGAGAGTAGGTTAGCCAGAGGTCACTGGAGAGTTTTTGTGCTGTCAGTAAGAAGATTAAGGCTAGGTTTGTCCTGATTGTTTCTTCTGCACTGACGGCACAGAAACTCTCTGTTCTTACAGTGTCGGTAGCACGGGTGTAACTCCCCTAGTGTTGCACACGGTGATAAGTCACGGTAACCACTTTCCATCAGGTGGGCCGTGTGTTTGTCTGCCATCTAAGTTATAAAAATAAATCTGAAGCCACCTTGGAATCAGGGGTCCGCTTTTTCCAATCTCACTATGGGTTTGGCTATATGGGTGACCGCTTAGCGGTATTCAATTTGAGCGCTTCAGAGGGCACGTTAAAAATCGGTCCCAGCCCAGCTATCAATAGTCGTTAGGGGTACCTAAAAAGCTACTTAAAAAGCTTAAAAACTATCAGAGATTGGCCACTAACCACAACTCAGGTTGGGAGGTCAGACAGCATAGTCGCTACCAATATAGGCGAAAAACCAAGTCTACATACATTTGTTGAATTAGGTCTTCAGGTTAGTAAGAGGACCTATCAGTTTTTATCCGGCGAAGCAAAAGGAGGGTTATGATTTTGACAGGATAAGTATGTATGTAGGTTCATCTGTTCCTCGTAGCTCCTCAACCACTTATTAGAAATGGACAAATGCGGTATCGTTAGAAGCATCTCGGTCATCCGCTGGTAATAGGCGTGGTGCTGGTTATAGGGTTATAACGTGTCACTGAATCTAATGTGGCGCCCTCTAGCGGTCATAAAGTGCTGTGTTAAAAGATAAATTTGAAATAAATACGTCGTGTTTATTATCAACTGAAAAGGCTTAAGTAGCACATTTCAAATATGTATAGATTATACGTACCTATTGTTTGCCCTAAAATAGTTTAAATACAAAAATAAGTTTAAAATTAAAACCGTAAGTGCTACTTTTCCCTAAGACCTGGAATTCATTACCAGTACACGTGTTTCCTTCTTCCCACAGTCCCGGGTCCTCTAAGCGGCGCGTGAAAAAGCATCTGGATGAGGCCACCAAGCTGAGTGCCACCATTGTAACATTACTTAGTGTCTGTAATGGTGACCCTCTTTCCTGAGACTTTACCTTTAGCTTACCATCAGGCGAGGCGAAATCTAGTTGGCGTGTCCTAAATAAAAAAAAATTAATGTATTCTTTTGTTACAGTTTGATATTTTCTTGTTTAGTAATTTTTAGACCGTGAATTTTTCAGAAGTCGGGTTTTAGTTTTAAACATAATTGTCTTTCCCTATCATGTGTGTAAAAATTTCTAATTATCAAATCGAAGAAGGTAGGTACGATTTATTTAACGAAACCCAGTTTAGTGTGATTTGATTGAGAGGACTACGGCAAGCAGTGGACTTCAATAGGCTGTTTGATTGATTCGACTCCGACAGAACAGAATTAGGGCCACCCCATCTCTACCCAAGTGTCGTACAAGGCGACTAAGGGATAGGGCTGTTTAACATCAGACAGATATTTACAGTCTAGACTCAACCTCATGCATGGCTCGAGTGCGCGGAATCCGGCAATAAGCTCACCCCCTATTACGTGGGACCGAATACAATTATTTGTGTTAATTGTGGGTGTTAATTCGCCTCTGCCTAACCCTCCAGGGACAAAGGCGTAATTATATGTATGTATGTATTGATACTTTTATTTGTACAAACCGTTTGAAGTGATTATGTTGAACTCGAAAAAACTGATTGTGGCGAGATTGGGATTCAAGATATACTTACCTAAGCTTGAACTGTAATAAAGAACAATTCATGCATACATACACGCATAAAAGATAAATGTGAAAAAAATAACCCTTTTTTTTATTTTATTTTTTTATACCACTTAGTTGGCAGACAAGCACACGGCCCACCTGATGGAAAGTGGTTACCGTGACCTATGGACGTCTGTAACACCAGAGGAGTCACAGTCGCGCTGCCAACCCTGTAAGTACAGAGTTTCTGTGCCGTCAGTAGAAGACAAAGCAGGACAAGCCTTTAGTCTTCCTACTGACAGCACCAATTCTCCAGTGAGCTCTGGCTACCCTACTCACCGCTGGGAACACAACACGAAGTTATTATAGCCGCGGTATTCTGTAGGGCGGAGGTACTACCCCAGTCGGACTGCTCAATCGGGCAGAAATACCGCCGTGTCCTACCCTTTGGTTGTTTGGGTAAAAAAAATGTCATACTTTTTATTGCATCCCTTCTTATTGTAACAGCTGTTTGCTAATGCTTAATTCTCACACAAACCATTGGTTTTGCGTTGTTGCATTAGCGTGCATTATTTATTCGATAACCACATACCACTGTAACTTAGTTAGGTTCAAATTATAGGGTAATTGAAAAAATACTAGTCAAGTGCGCATCGGACTCGTGATGAGTCATCATTAATCATCTTCGCATTGTTCTTGGTTGCATATTGAAGTCCAGGATTCGGTTAATCCTTCTCTTCCCTTTGTTCGGTTTGTATTTTAGGTCTTTGCGGGAGCTACCTCAGCTGACCTCCCAGAAGTGTGTTTATTTCTAAACGAAAATCGTTTATTAAAACACACTTCCGAGAGGTCAGCTGAAGTTGCTCTCGCAAAGGCGTAAAAGTACAAGTCAAACAAAGGGACGTGAAGGAATAATCGAATCCTGGACTTCAAGATAAAAGCCTCTTTCAACCATTAGAAGAGAACCTGCACATAAGCCATTTGTCACACGGCTCCGATTCTACAAAGTTTTTGTCACAACAAAACCAGTATCATACCACAGACACAGCAAAAAGTGCCATTAAATTTTAAACTCTAACAACATGTGCAAAAATCTAAAATTAATTGTTATTTTTGGAGTGTCTGAGGAACGACAGTGGTTTTGACATGACCTAAAATTAGCGGAATCGGGGCCCAGATAGGCTTGACACTGGCCTTGGCAGAACTCTATGCACCCTCTTATAAAGGCGGTGCTGCCAGTACTACTGGCTAGACAGTATTATGTTCCACGGGTTAAACCATCCGACCATTGGTATAATTTCAGGGAAATTGTGGGGTAATAGTCGTTTTTAACAAGGTTCTAGGAGGTAATGGGTTAAGATGTACGGCGCGTCTTTCCTTTGTCGTAGACTTGATATTCTCAAAGAATATGTGTTTCCCTCTTCTTGCAGTCCTTTAAGCTGAGTGCCACCAAAATAAGTAGGTGTCTTGGTTTGTGCTCCTCATTCTCAGACTTGGTGAAACTAGGGTAACGTGACCGTAAAAAAAAATCTTAAAAGTAAGATAAAACAAAAAAGACCAATTACGTTTTTATGTTTATTTTTATTGATTTTTTTAATTGGTTGTATCTAGTTACATAAGGATTAGATATTACAACAAAAAGTCGGTCAAGTGCGAGTTAGACACGCCCACCGAGGGTTACGTACAAAATTGCATTCAGGAACGAACTTAAACTACATAAACCGCAATATATTTTGATTGCTTTGACTTACAAGTATGAGTTTGACATAGTTTCAAGACGTTATAGTATGTGGTATGAATATCAACTTGATAATCCACGCATACTTGAGAATAAGGTCTTGACAGACAGACAGATAAACGGACAGACGGACAGCAAAGTGATTCTATAAGGGTTTCATTTTTAAATTAAAGTTGAGATTAGTAGAATAATGAGAATACTGAATATGATAATTTGACGATCTGAAACAGAAGACACGCATAGATTAATAAAGTAATCAACTGTGATGGTCCTAAAGTAAACTTCACTAGAGACGCTAACGTTGTCGCGTGTTCAAGACGGTTCTTGAACACGTGAGTGCCTTTCTAAGGGAAATACCTAGGTACTCTAGCAACTGAGCTACTCGCCCTAGTCCTAGGATAGTTTTCTCCTATACACATGTGTCTTAGGAGGACGCAAGAATGATCTACCGAATATTTTAACAACTATGAGCAATAAATAACTGTCAATTGATTCGAGATGCCGGTATTCTGCTTTGAAGGGAATATATCAAAATATATTGTAGGTATATGATATGATACATAAAATGATCAGGGTACTTACATTGAGATAAGTTTCATACGACAATCCAACGTAACCAAACCCTTTCAGAATCACAGGCTTCTGAAAAATAAGAGAGAGAATGATATGTCCAACATATTTCAAATCACAAGTTATGAATTGTTGAGAAATAATAACACGTTTTTCACACGATTTTCAGTTAGGGTATTGTATCGCTAGGTTTTGCGGTGTTGATTCAAAGACTTGTGTTAATTCCAAGATTGGTGTTGATTTCAATACTGATGTTGATTCCAAGATTGATGTTGATACCAAAATAGGTGTTGATTCCAATTATAATACTGGTATTGATTCCAAGACTGATGTTGATGTTAAGATTGGTGTTGATTCGAATACAGGTGTTGATTTCAAGACTAGTGTTGATTCCAATACTGGTGTTGATTCAAAAACTGAAGTTGATTTCAAGATTGGTGTTGATTCCAGTACTGGTGTTGATTCCAAGACTGGTGTTAATTACAAGACTGTTGTTGATTCCAAGTCTGATGTTAATTTCAAGAATGATGTTGTCCGAATTCCGTACTGCTGCTTCTTAGCAGTAGTACGGAGTTTGAAATCAACACAGAATCAAATGTTTTAGTGTAATAGTAGTAGTTATTAAATAGGTTACCTGGGCGTTAGCCATGGTTATTGCAACCATTTTCCCGATCCGGAGAGACGAACGGCCCTGGCAATTGTGCCAACCAGAGAAATAAATTGCCATGGATAAATGAGATGCCTGAAAATTAATAAAGTGGATAAGATGGGTAGACAGATGGATGGAGGATGGAGAGTGGAAAACCACGGATAAAAAAGCTTGAAGGCGCGAAAGAGACTAACCCGACGGATACTGCAAAAAATGTAATTAAATTTTAGACTTTATTACATTTAATTCACTCTGCAAAAAGACTTTTAATTTGGAACTTTAACGGCATTGCTTCAAAGGCTAAAATTAAATGGATTTTACGTGGTATGTGTGGTTTATATTTCAGATTTTGCCTCTTAGCAAATATAACGTACCTCAACAGTGATGTCTCCTGCGTTCCACATGATGAACCCAGTGGTGATGAGCACGCCACATGCAATACTTAACGCTGCTAAGAAGTTGGCTGAGTTTCGTTCAGATATCTGGAAGGAACTTGCAATAAATTAACGATTATTCTAGGGATCCTTAATCAGGGTTAATTTTGTCACATCTTCGAAACAACCACCAATTCGGAACCTGAGCGCCAAGCACACCGGGATGCAATCAGGATAATATGTCTCAATGAAGATGATGAACTTCTAAACAATCATCGCCATAAAGGTAAATGCAATTCAACTTTTGAAAATTCGGGTGAACCTGAATGAGCATAGGAAATTGAGGTAAGAGCTACTACCAATTGACTCGTAAGTATGGGTGACCTTACCGACACAGATAAAGACATCACAGCAAAGCTAGCTAGCAGCTTTAATACATTGTTGATTAAGATAGAGTTCTGAGATTATTGAAGGTTGATATCCTTCATTGTTTAAATATAAAATAAAAAAAGTGCAACCAGCACTATAAAAATATTGAAATACTATTTTACTTTACTCACTACCATCTGCGCCATAAGAACTACAAGTATTGAAATATCGAAGATGATCTGCCCACTGAAGCCTCCGCTGCAAATAGTCTGGGTCTGAGCAGTACACCTGATAAATAACATATATTGTAAACACACTTGGACTTATTACATAGTATTTTTTATTAACCTGACCCTTTTAACCTTACGGCATCCTCAAATGTTTAAATAATTCCATCAATTGCCATCCATCAACAGAATAAATAGTATAAATAACGTTGTTTTTTTACTACGCAGACATTATTCTGCATAAATAGTAAATTGTACAAAGGCGGACCTAATGCTTAAGACTTTTTCTTCCAATCAACCTTTGGACGATCTGCAAATAAGTCAAGCCAGGTCTTCGTAGGATACTAAAGGACACGCTTCGTTACCATCTGGATATTAATATTTCTCTGAAGAACCTGATTCGAACGGCAGCCAGTTTTATTGGTCTTCTTGTGGCCAAATAAAGATATAGTATATATAAAATTATGTTTATGTTACTCATAATAAGCGGTCTTAGTGGTCTTCGATGTGGTATTAAACGATTATTGCTAAGATTTTCCACTCTTAAAAAGAGGAATCTCCTCAGGTCATATTTGGCTCGAAGGACCATAATGTATGCTTATGCTGTATGATTTTGGTTGTCACAAGTAGGCATCGAAATGAAGAAATATAGTGTCTACTCTAGTCCCTGTTGTAACCAGAGACTGAAATAGATTGCAAAGAAAGGTTTTGTGATATGTATCTATTGTTAGTGAAAAAAAAGGAAGGCGGACCTGGTATACGACTACCCTTTTTATGCCACTGTTGGGAAGTGGTTACCGTGGTCAATGGACGTATGCAACACTATAGTCTATTCACGAAGCCGTGAGAAAAATGGTAAACAAAGAAAACAGTGGTTGTCAAACTTTTTTAGCCGATTAGGGCGAAAAATGTATTGTGTGTTTAATAGATAAAAATGTGAAAGTAAAGTAAGACTAAGTAGACATCTTCGACATGCCGTCTACATTTAGTTTAGTGTGAAAAGTAATAAAAAAGGTAATAAACAGATGAGTTGTTTATTATTAATAAGAAGAGTATAAATAAAACAATTTAGGATTTGAAATTGATTTAGATTGCCTGTATGTTGGTGGTGGCGGAGATTCGAGACGACCTGTTGTCTTCTTTTCTTGTACAAACCGGTATACAGAGGCTCGTGATATTCCCATAATTTCTGCAGTTTTGTCCATAATATCAGTTTTGTAGGGATACGAATCTTTGGGCCAAGTCTCTTCTACATGTTTGAACACATTAATAACTGTCTCCTTATCCATAGAATGCATTGGTAGTACGCTTGGAACGTTTTTTCTTCGGTGAAGTAAACGTACAAGCACCGCTCGGACCAGGTTCACCCATTTCCACCAAAATTAACGTTCAGAGAAAAGAAACTTAACAATAACTGAATATAAAAACTTAACACAACTATAAAACTTAACAAAAACAATAACTTTAACAACGAATAATAAAGAATTAACGAAAATAATCCGGGAAGAAACTCACACGTCAACAAGTTGATCACGAGTAAAAAATGGCGGGTGTAACCCGGCTAAATACAGAAACTATTAATTGTACTTTCATTACTTAGTATTACTGTTCACCTTTATTTAGTAGTACTACAAATGCATTCAAAGTTTGATATTCACAACATTTTTAGGTCTTTTATAAGGTCAATAATTATGAATATTAAAATTTTACTTAAAAAATATGATAAGTGTTAAGGTGAATATTAATTAAACGAATTAATTAATATTCAGCTTGTATTAAAAAATATCACCTAAAATATGCCGGTTTGTTCATAATTTTATCTAGCTTCTTACATAGTTAAAATATTTATTAAATTCGTAGTTCAATTATTGATAAAAAACTGACACCTAAAAGAACCTTTTTTATGGTTTGTTTACCTTTTTTCGCACGGCTTCGTGAACGGACTATAGGGGTTTTACACTCACACTACCTACCCTCAGATACAAATGGGGCTAACGTGAAGATTATGATGCATTAGCTTTAGAGTTTAATAATAACCGTAAAGTAGCCAAATGTAACTTAATCCCAAGTTTGAATCGCTTCTCATAGTGGTCTTCTTTTTCTTTCTGGCTCAAGTCGTGCCTCTCAAAGATTTCGTTGAGACTGTAAAAGTAGCTTTGCAGGTTTATATACTGGTAGCTGAGGCAACACAGTAGAGGGGTCACTAGGAAGTAGATCCCAACGATTCTCGAGAGGAAGATCCAGAAGGTGATGTTGGATATGCCTCGGACCAGGTTGGCTAAGTTAGATGTGTCATTCAAGTCTGGATATGCAGTTACTATAGTTGTGTAGGGTACATCTGTAAGAATACACAATACACATGAGTTAAAAGGAGACATTAGCGATATTTTGGGATAATTTGACGTCAGATTTCACCAATTAAAATAATTTCATTCACATTAGTATTAAAGTAATCGGGATATTTACCATGTTGTATTGTACTGAGTTTCCGAAAGAGGGTAGGTCGATATATTTACTCCTACAAAACTTTTTTCACTGTTCACCGCCAAAACTCCAGTTCCTCCGTGATCATGGTGCTTGCAACAGCGCCAAAATATCGGAAACTCAGTACAATACAACATGGTAAATATCCCGATTACTTTAATACTTGAGTGAGTATATTTGAGAATATGTGAGTGACCATGATAGTTTATATACCTATATTGCATTCACGTTCAACTAGAATATGTTCTCACCACAGAGGACAGAATATACATATGTTGATTAGGTAAGTATAACAATCTTTAGTTCGACATGATCTCAGTTATTTTCACTAATGAAATCTGAATTAAGAAGGTTATCCCCCAGTTTATATGTTTGACAAACTTATCTGAACGCACTTAAGTGCCGTACTGCTTGATTTTCAATCAATTAACGTACGTTCATTGATTGCAAATGATCGGTGATTTAATAACCCAGAGGAAGAGAGATGGAGCAATACGCCTTATATAGCTCCATCTTTATTCGAAGTGATCCAGATGAAATTGCTTATAGCTCGTCATGGAGGCCCACAGGTTTTGATATTTGATGTTATAATTGAAACAATTTAATTGGTGCATTTTGACAGACGCCCTAAGTCATAGAAGGTAACTTGGCACGATTGGAACGAAACATATTAGGTACTAAGACTTGATAATTAATAACTAGAGTATGTACTTACTCTTGCGCACCGTATCCACATACGCACCAGCGTTTAGCATGAACAAAGACATAAGACAATCAAATGTCAATGCAACCAAATACATCATACTTTTGTTGATCATCCGCCTTTCCACCTCCGGGTCATTGTATATCGTCTTCAAAGTCACCGTCAGACTCAAGAGCACCTCTCTCATCAGCTTCCTATGATACGTTATTATCAAATAATAGAAATTAAATGTTGGTATAGTGATGCTGTAGAATAACACACTAAATTTTTGGTTTTCAGTCAAATTGTGCTGCGTGAAGAACGCACCAAATATACTCAAGCACAGAGCAAGTATAAGCATGTTATTAATAATGTTGATCCATCCGTAGATAGTTGTGAATAGCTTCGTTAATTTGAAATTCTCGATCCAAATGTGTGGACACCCTAAAAAGAAGGCTAATAAGTGTACTCTGTAAAAAAATTGAGTTGTTTTAGTCGGTTTGTATTCCATTTTGCGTGGAGTTGTGAGAGTAACTGAATTGAAACTTGTGACAAATAAAGCTATTCCGTAGGCACGCTTCGGTGTAATCACCACACAGTGGTACCTATCAATAAATTGCTCTTTGAACCTTTAGCTTCAATTAAGTATGATCAAGTAATTGTAATTTAGAACTTTGTATCTAACGATTTTAGGAAGGTTACCTACCATAGATTTTCGTGACTTAAATATTTAGGTAGGTAAGTTCATTTGTAGTTATGGTCAGTTGTATTTTTTTATACAACTCAGATGGCAGACAAGCACATGGACCACCTGATGGAAAGTGGTTACCGTGACCTATGAAAGTGTGCAGCACCAGGGGAGTCACAAACGTGTTGCCGACCCTATAAGAACAGAGAGTTTCTGTGCCATCAGTGCAGAAGACACAATCAGGGCAAACCTTTAGTTTTACCACAGACAGCACAAAAACTCAACACGACACGAGGTTATGATAGCCGTGGGTATTCTGTAGGGTGGAGGTACCTCCCCAGTCGGACTGCTTAATTGGGACGGGACCGATGGGAATACCGTCTTGTAGTACCTCCTGCAATGTCTATTTGTATTTTTTGTAAATTTTTTAAATAAATAAATAAATAAACAATAATGGTAGGTACTTTCGCAGAATTAGTCTTCAGTCTATCTGCACTTGTCCCCAACGACGTCCTTATAAATGATCACGGCATTAATAGTTTATAACGAAGTTGCTTTGCTTCCCGCTGTCTGTACCTACGCTTAGATCTTCTACACTACGTAATGGATTTTAATGATTTTGACTATCATTTTGATCATTTTAAAAGTAAATCAAAATCATATTGCAGCTCTATACAAGAAAGTTCATAGGTACCTACTTAAAACTTTTAAAAGGACGATAGGTGGGCCTTAGGTATAATTAAAAAAATCTTTAACTGTAGACTATTATATACTCATATTAAACTTTTACTAAATACTTTGTAATAGGTTTTTAATAATTTAACTGACTTAAGAACTTGTACCTAGTTGGGTTTTCATTGGTTAGACTAACCAATCAATCAATTAGTCGGTAATAGTAACTACCGACTAATTACACTAGTACTTACCTATTTCAACAAAACTAACTCTAGAGTGAAATTGTAAAGCATCTATTATGCTAACTATTCATATCAATTAACATATAAAAAATGGAATTGATTCAGGCGGATTTCTAATCGGTGATCTATTCCTTATAGGGGGAATACCCACGGAGCCACCGAACCACGCCTGTAGCCATCCAAATCTTCTTTTATATCCATTTTGGAGCGACTGTGGACGGTGGGCATCATCTTACCGACATTCGTACGAACACGAAGGCGTGGTCAGAGCATTCATCCTGTAAGGGAAAGATCGCGGGTTCGAATCCTTCCTGAACCGATTCTATTTTTCCCACCATAATTTAAAAAAATAACTACCCTGTTGCGACTTTTACTAGAGTTGCTGCCATTGGATTCAAAACCTCTAAAAAGCCACCTTTAGAAGAAACACAGCTCCAGCGCCTCGTCAAAAAAAAAAATGTCATAGCCACTTATACCACTGACAGTGAAAAAAATTGACATAAAATTTTAGACTTTTTTGATTTAAGCTTAAAGTCCAAAATGAAACGAAAAAGAGTTAATTACATCTTTCCATTCGCTCTACAAGATACCATTTAATTTTAGATTCTAACAGCATAACAGTAAAGTTTATTTATTGACATTGTTTGCAGTGGTTTGGTTTTAATATGACATAAAATTAGCGGAATAGGGGCCCAGGTTATAATTTACCTACAACCTGGGCCCCTAACCCGCTAATTTTATGTGTTATTAGTTTGTGCTTACCCCAAAGTTCATGGTGGGTGTGATATGTAAAAAAAAGGAGATATATTATACAAAGAATATATATTTTACATTTTAAATTGAATAACAGACAACAAATACATTGATTGGTACAATTTTACACAAAGATGTAACCATAAAAACATTAAAATACATACACAATAGTTACTTACTAATAATTGCTTATAAATGCTATCGACTTGTACATTGTACACATATTGTTAAAAAACGGGATCCGACCAGTGCGTTGCGTGTACGCGACCAAGGCAAATTGATCGCGACCGAAGCAGATTTTTTTAAAGGATTTACTAACTGAGCGAAATTGCTTTTTTTATATACCACTTAGTTGGCAGACAAGTACACGGCCCACCTGATGGAAAGTGGTCACCGTAGCCTATGGACGCGTGTAAAACCATGAGAGGCACACTCGCGCGGCACACCCTGCAAGCATTGAGAGTTTCTGTGCCGTCAGTGTAAAAGACAAAGCAAGACAAGCTTTTGGTCTTTCCACTGACAGCACAAAAACCCTCCAGTGAGCTCTGGCTACCCTACTCACCGCAGGGAACACAACACGAGGTTATTATAGCCTCGGTATTCTGCAGAGTGGTAGTTGCTTATTTTAGGAGTGGGTTTACGTAAGTAGTATGATGGTATTCGAAATCGGGATCTCTAGTTCGTAAGGCCGACTCCTTAAGCACCAAGCTATCGACGCTCTAAGCTTGGTTCCGATCAGCTAAACACGATCACGACCAAAGAAGTTTGATCGCGATCAGGGCCTTGATTCTGCTAAAGCAAAACCACTGACATACCACGAGTATCTGTGAAACTAAAAAATCTATTTAATTTTAAACTTTAAAGCAATGAGGTTAAAAGTTCGAAATTAAAATGCTATTTGCAGAGTGAATGAAAAATGTAATGAAAGCTCTTTCATTTTGGACTCCAATCTTTAGAAATAAAGTCTAAAATTTTTACCATTTAATTTAATTTAATACCATTTTTTTCATTGTATAACAGTGGTTTTGCTTTAGTAGAATCGAGGAACAGGGCTCCGTTTCTATCAATTTTTATATCATAGCAAAACCACTGACAATAACAAAATTGACATTAAATTTTAGACTTTCTTGATACAGTCTTAAAGTTGAAAATTTGAAAATCAAATGTAAAACAGCTCATTACAATTTTTTTCATTCACTCGACAAATTGCTATTTATTTATTAACATAAATTGCAAATACAGGTAGGTACAGGATGTCATGTTTTTAAATTAAGGTAATACTGTATTTAGCCTTGCGGCATGCAATATTTTTAGACTTCAACGGTATAACAGTAGGTCTAAAGTTAATAGCATCTGCAATGTCTGTTGTATGACAGTGATTTTGCTATGACAGTGATTTGCTATGACAGTGATTTTACTATGACAGTGATTTGCTATGGCAGTGATTTTGCTATGACAGTGATTTGCTATGACAGTGATTTGCTATGACAGTGATTTGCTATGACAGTGATTTGCTATGGCAGTGATTTTACTATGACAGTGATTTGCTATGACAGTGATTTGCTATGGCAGTGATTTGCAATGACAGTGATTTTGCTATGACAGTGATTTGCTATGACAGCGATTTGCTATGGTAGTGATTTGCTATGACAGTGATTTTGCTATGACAGTGGATTTGCCATGACAGTGATTAGCTATGACAGTGATTTGCTATAACAGTGATTTGCTATTACATAAATTTAACAGAATCGGGGCCCAATCTAGATTGCTCGCCACCATTGTAATTTGATACCACCGTACCTTACAGCATATGTTTAATATTAACTATAGTGTGATATTTTTTGTTTCGTGTACCAGTTCGGTATAAGAGTTACCTCATTATATACAAAATGTATAATTGTAAAAATAAAAATACAAAATGAAGTACGTACATTGCTGTTGACCCCTTGTTAGTTCATTATCTATTCAGTGAAAGTTTAGTGAGGTTCAACTAGCTGACTTTAATTTGCACATTATAAAACACATCTATTTAAAAAAGCCTTTAAGTTAATTAGTGAATTAGTAATTCGGTTTCGTATGTATGTATAAACAAATCTCTTAAATATTGCCTGTATTCGGCTCAGATATAGCTTAGATAGCCGCGTGGTTCCCGGCAGAGTAGAATTTGGACCACCCCATCTCTTATAGAGCTCTTTAACAATAGACAGATATATTATACAGCTCAGACTCAAGCACAAGTCAGCATAGTAACAGCAAGATGGGGAACTACGGTGTCCCCCATCTTGCCCTCAGGCGTGTGAACGATTGTGTCCCCGCCTTGCCCTCGGATGTGGAAACCACAGTGCCCCATTTTGCCCTCAGGTGTGAAAACCGCAATATCTCCGGGTGCCACCGGGTGTGGGAACCAGTGTCCCCATCTTGCCGCCGGGTGTGAAAACCAGTGTCCCCGTCTTGCCCTCGGGTGTGGGAACCACAATGTCCCCATTTTGCCCCCAGATGTGGGAACTCCAGTGTCCCTATCTTGACAACGGGCGTGGGAACCAGTGTCCCCATCTTGCCCTCGGGCGTGGGAACCACAGTGTCCCCATCTTACCCTCGGGTGTGGGAACCACAGTGTCCCCATTTTGCCCCCAGATGTGGGAACTCTAGTGTCCCTATCTTGACAACGGGTGTGGGAACCAGTGTCCCCATCTTGCCCTCGGGCGTGGGAACCACAGTGTCCCCATCTTACCCTCGGGTGTGGGAACCACAGTGTCCCCATTTTGCCCCCAGATGTGGGAACTCTAGTGTCCCTATCTTGACAACGGGTGTGGGAACCAGTGTCCCCATCTTGCCCTCGGGCGTGGGAACCACAGTGTCCCCATCTTACCCTCGGGTGTGGGAACCACAGTGTCCCCATTTTGCCCCCGGATGTGGGAACCCCGGTGTTGCCATTTTTCCCCCGGGCAAGAGTATATTAAAACTATCATTGAATAGACTAAGTATTTCTTAACATACAATACATAAGACACGTGGTGGTAAGTAACACTTATATGGAAGACTTAGCTTAAGCAGAACTTAACTAAATGGCTATGTTACTGAATATCTTTGCACCGCGGTTGTTCTCAGTCTAGGAAGGTGGATACTGATATGTATGGACTCGTGAGTTATTTTTTGTTACATTATTTATGTTTATAGAGGTATACAGTAATCTTTTTAGGATTCAGTATCAAAATGGTAAAAAAGAAACACTAAACTCCACTAACTAAATTTCAATTGTCTTGCTACTGGTTCATGAACTGTTGAAATTTTTACAGATGATCTGTGGCCGCTATAGCAAATACTAAAAATAGAATAACGTAAATATTTAACAGGGCTTCTATAATAATAACGTCATTGAAAGCGGGGCTAGATTATCGTACGGAACCCTTGGTGCGCGAGTACAACTTGCACTTGGCCGGTTCTTCTAACAGATTACAATACTAGGTTCTACAAAAATATATGCGACATAATTATATATCATCGTTAATATAGACGCAGTAAGTATGCATCGTAGACTTGTCGTTTTTTTTTCCAAAATATTACTTTCACATTCATACCGTTTGGAATGAATGCGGAAGCGGAAGACCTTGTGATGCAAATTCTTTGCGTTCCAAACACCTAATTGGGTATTTTCATGTAGGTAAAATATATTATTTAACAAGCTCATTAAGTTAAAAATGGTAAAAGAGTGGTTAAAGTTGCCTCAGTTATTATTTTTTTTTTTTCATTCGTTTTAAATCACTCGCCCAATAAATAATTTGACTGAATATTATGACGTCACAATAAATTATTTCGTACAAGTTTTCTTATAGGTTACAGCTATGATGTTTAGTAAAAATGAACTAATTTGACTGGTCAGTCAAATACCCAATTCTAAATTTATTATAGGTTAATCAATTTTCAATTTGATATCAAGTTTTACTTATATTCTGGTGACTACCGACTAAAAATGATTTCACACTACGCTAATTTATAACTTTAGATAAACGACGCTAATTCCTAACAATCACGAGTGTGCCCCTACACTAATTGATGACGTAATGGGCAAAAATAAATACAGACCGTTACAAATATTTTATTGCGAATCCACAGTTTTATATACGGATCATTTTCATTGTATCGTAAGAAAAAAAAAAACGTTTTTTTTTCTTTTTCATGATTTAATAAATGTTGTGTTTTATGTTCGATACTGCAGAAATAAATATACTTTGATCTATTTCGAATTTACAGAAACAGGGATACATTATAACCTGGACTAGCACATAGGCTAGATTTTATCTCTGGAATATTTTCTTATAGGTTTATGAAATTTTGTATGTGCAGTTTTAATGGTCTTTAAAGAATAAATTATTTTTGACTTTGACTTTAACGGGAACGGGATCAGAATTTATTGTTTCACAACACTATCCTACCTCCAAACCTGCACATATCAGTACCCACATTTAACACTTAACCAGTTCACATACTACCCCCTCTACAGTTTGGCGTCGAAGAACTGTAGCTCCCTGTCTTGAGGCAGCTTCACAAAAAAGCTCTCAACGTAGTCGTCGTCCACCTCCGCCAGGCTCGCCGGCTTCCACTTGGGGTTGTTGTCCTTATCAACCAAGAGAGCTCGAACACCTAGAATGTTAGATTGGGTTTATAATACACTACACAATATACTAGGGTGTGTACAGGGCCATACCGACACATTCGGGGCCCAAGTTAACTTAACCTGCTGATTGGTACACCTTCTGATTCCACATCATCAACAACCAACAGCCTGCAACAGCATTGAAAGGCTGTTGGTTGATCCGGCTCGAAGGACCAAATTTTAATACATACATCATTCAGCTTATCGTCTGGGATATTTGTATGTTAGTCCGTTTGGTTAGGCTACTTTTTCAAGGAATATTAGCAACCGAAATTACAAATATTCCCTCTAACCCCTCCAACTAAGCAGAATTGCTTGTGCTAGGAGTGGGTTCACGTCGGCAGTGTAATGGCCAGGATTCAAACCCGGGACCTCTTGATCGTAAGGTCGACTCCTTAACCACTAAGCTACTAACTTGTCTTTTTACACAAGTACATATTAAACAAATACCCTAAGACTTTAATTGAGGGCTGGGTAATACATAATAATTGTATACCAACTTTTAATTATTTCCCTGGTCCCTGTGACCCTCCAATGTTTACACTACTGCTTACAGTTGCGGTTCGATTCCGGTTTTTGGTCATGTTTTATTTTTAAAATTAGTTTTTAAACATAAAAGATTAATAGAGTTTTTAAATAAAAATATTAAGAAGCATATTGTTTATCTTTAGTAAGATCCTAACAGAGTATTATTTCATGTTAGACAGCATCGGTGGTGTGGCGGTAGTGAACGCGACTGCTATGCACGGGGCGCGGGTTGACTTCCAGCTCAGTGCAAATATTTGTATGCATGAATATATCTATTTGTCTGAGTGTTACCGTGCCCCAGAGAGCACGAAATGCCGTTAAGCCGCCCCGGTTGTCATACGAACATCTATGGCAGTAGTTATATATGTGGGAAATGTGTGAAATGACCCACACAGATGTGTTGATCACCCATCCGGTGAACGGTGTTTCAGTTCCATAATAGTGAGAGTCAGTTAGCCAGCATACCTTCAGGGAAGTCGTGGCTCTCAGTGCAGCGGCACGCCACGCGGTACTCCATCTTGAGGCACTGGCCCAGGTCCAGCTGGGCTCCTCGCTGGAGCGCGCGGAGCGTTATCTTCAAAGAACCAGGGCACATTTGACGAAGGGTCTGTGGAGAGGACGATAGATTTCAGTGTTTTATGTGGCAGGTAAGCTTACAGTCCAATTGATGGAAGTGTTTATCACCAGCCCCTATAGACGAGTGGCTATACGAATTTATATGTATAAATTGACGAACGTCATGTACATCAAAATATGTGTCAGCCCCATATATTCATCATTCTGTTCTACCATAAACCGGCCAACGAATACCTGATTCCCGGCACGGTAAAAACCTTCTAATTCCTTTATTGTGGTCGCTTGGGTAAACTACAAACAGTTCCTACCCAAACGTTATTCTATCAGCACACAGACGAAGTCGCGAGCTTAACTTAGTGCAAAATAATTCATTTAGCGGTCGACTAGTAACAACAATTCAATAAATTTCGTGTTTTGTTTACTCATTGCTGATAGGCTGATACCATTATCATATCAATCACCCTGCTTGTGTACAAATTATAATCACAGTCGTTGTATTATCATTTTCTATGCATATAGATAGAAAGAGCTAGGATTTCGAAACGTTTAATAATGTACTTTATTATACTTATTATAAAAATGTACATATAATGTACATATGCTTGTTGCCCTGGTAGAGTAAAATACTGATTCCGTTTCCATGACTTACAGGAACCTATTCCCGAAATAAAAAGTAACGTAACTCACTGGAGAATTTGTGCTGTCAGTGGGATGACTAAAGGCTTGTCAAGCTTTGTCCTCTACACTGACGGCACAGAAACTCTGTGCTTACAAGGTCGGCAGCGCGAGTGTAGCTTCTCTGGTGTTATACACATCCATAGGCCACGGTAACCACTTTCCATCAGGTGGGCCGTGCGCTTGTCTGCCACCTAAGTGGTATAAAAAAAAACGTAGGTATTCAGTTGTCTATTACCAACAAACGGCCCTTTATTCAGTCTCCGTGGAGCTACTGAAAATTCCCTACTTCAAAAAGCCTCTGAAATGTGCGTGGCCCATCAATTGTATGTCGTTGAGGTCATCATACGATTGATGGGCCACGCACATTTCAAAGGCAATTTCAAGTAGGGAATTTTCTGCACAGTTGCACAACCGAAGCCGTTGCAAAGGAAGAGGTTGAGATATTCCGCCCACACGAAAGGGTGTAGTTTCCTCCGGTCAAGCAGGGTGATCACGCCTGGTAAATCGCTACCTAACGATTGATGTGATGTCATATAATGTAAACCCGCGCGAAAATTTTCATAGCGCGATGTGGGTTAGGTTAATTCCGTAGTAATTCAGCATGATTGCACTAGATGGCGTTGGACACATATAAAACTATTTCTCACCTTTAAAGTCTTCACTGACCATTCATTGTTTACTTTTTCTAGTCTTTCAATGATCTCCTCAATGGACGACGCAGCGAAGCAGTAATTAATATGTTTGATGTTTTCAGCTAAAGAGAACTCATCAGAGGCCTCGTGGAAGTTACTAAGCAAGGAATTGATTTCTCCGTCGCTGGTGCACCGCGAGAGGAGTACCTCGAGCTCGTAGAGCCTTTTGCTCTGAACGTAGTGTGTGGCAATGCCGGCTTTCATGACGTCACTGCCTTTTAATCTGTCACCTGTAATTTATGTGAATATTTATGAATCATCATCTAGTCATTGATGGGTAATTTATGTTTGCACAGTAAATAATCTACAGAGACATATCTATTATATGCAGATAAACATGCACCATACATAATATACACGTTGCTTGGCTGTCGTCGGCAAATGGGGCCATACTAGCAATGGCAACTCTCCGAGAGTTTGTCTGTAATATGTAATATAACTCAAAGGTGACTGACTGACTGACTGACATAGTGATCTATCAACGCACAGCCCAAACCACTGGACGGATCGGGCTGAAATTTGGCATGCAGGTAGATGTTATGACGTATCCATCCGCTAAGAAAAGATTTTGATTAATTCTACCCCCAGGGGGATAAAATAGGGGATGAAAGTTTGTATGAAACTTAGTCAATTTTAAACCGATCGGGCTGAGACTTTGCACACATAAAGCTACTATGACGTAGGCATCCCCTAAGAAAGGATTTTGAGATGCAAGTTATATAAGACTAGCTGTTGCCCGCGACTCGGCCCGCGTGGATGTTGGTTATCGCTTTATGTTGAGTCAACTCTATTGAGCATAATTTTTTTCTAAAATAAAAGTCCCTTCAAAATCGATCCAACCATTTCAGAGATTAGCCGGAACAAACCGACAGACAGACTTTATTGGCAGGTGGCTACTTTTATTTTAGAATTTTTTTATGTTCAATAGTTTCGACTCAACACTAAGCGATAACCGACATCCACGCGGGCGGGGCCGCGGGCAACAGCTAGTTTATCTATATGACACCTGCTATGCCATTCTGTAAGCACACAGCGCAAGCGACAGCCTAGATAGAGATGATTGTCACTGGTCAGACTGGGTGATGTCACTGGAGATCGACCAATGACAATCTTTATCAAATTTGAAAGCAGTGCTGCGCTCAACGCTGCATGCTTAGAATTGTACAACAGCTCTGAACATCTGCCATGCTACACAGCCGTCTAAAAGACTAGAACTAATCTAAACTATTCCTTACAAAGATCAATGTGTACTCACCAGTCAATCCTAGATATAAACCTAAATTGACTTGCAGTCTTGGAAGGAAATACGACCCACCAACATCGGGGAACAGTCCAATCTTTGTCTCAGGCATAGCAATCATGGTCTTCTCCGTAGCAATTCTATACCTTCCATGAACAGACAGACCCAGTCCGCCTCCCATGGCAATACCGTTTAAGATAGCAATGTAAGGAATCTTGTATTTGCCAATTAAATAGTTTACATTGTATTCGGTATAAAAGAACCTTGGTCCTTCGATTTTGTCTGTAGCAGCCTTAATATCTCCACCAGCACAGAATGCTTTTTCACCTGCACCCTTGATGATTACCAAGGATTTTTGACTTTCCCATTCTTGTAGTTTTGGCAATAACTTAGTTACCATAGATGTGTTGAGGGAGTTCAGTGCCTTTGGTCGATTCAAAGTGATTATTCCTGCATTGTTGAGTGTTTCGAAGACAACATCTTGTTCTTGACTAGACATGGTGCGTTTTAGAGCTAGTGACCCTGGACGTACGAGTTTGATGCTTAATTTGAACATCTGTGAATTGAATATCCTATATGAAATGATATTTGTATTGTACAGAATACCACAGTTATAACTTCATGTTGTGTTCCCAGTTGTGAGTATGGTAGCCAGAGCTCAGTGGAGAAAGAAGTAAATTATAAAGTTATGCCTTTATTACTAGCAACCCTATGGAGTGTTATCAAGAATGAAATGAATACTAGCCCACTAAGCAGTCTCTACTATTTATATCAAGATTTTATAATAATAAAATTAATATTTATGTACACCACACCAATAACCCAATCACACACTGAGTTTTCCATCACCAATTATAGCACTTAGTAGAATAGTTTGCAACTTACAAATTACTTATTTTTGCCTGTTATTAAATTTTCTATAGATGGCCGATGAATAATTAGTTTGTTCAAAACTTAGGGCAGTTACTAAATGTCACTAATATAAATTATAATTTGTGTAGTATAACTTATTGTAACTTTAGTGTAAAGTAAAGTTTGGTAATGCTTGCATATATTTCAAGGTAGATTTGTGTATTTATTCTTCACATATAATAAATTCAATTCATTTTTTCTTTTGTTTAAAGATGTATTTATTGTATATTTTAACTGCAACTCTGTTATAATGTAGCATTCATATTTAGAATGAACAATTAAACAGACAGACAGGCATTAGTTGTCTGAGTAGTGAGTACCCAGGAAACAAAGAGACCTGTTCATCATAATTATGAAGCAGACAATGACTTTATAAATATTCATGAAATCATTTGAAGCTTGCTCAAAAAAATAATAGTAGAGTAGTGTAGTATAATTAATTTTATGATATATTTGACGGAAAATAGGAAACAATAAATTTAATAACTACAATGTATAAGTTGTTTTGCTGATGTTTATCAAAATGTTTTGTGAAAATTGTACATGTTTTTTTTATATTAAAAGTTTCTTAGCCTAATTTAATTACAGAACATGTGCGGTAACCGCACTACAGATAACATTCAATTGCATAATTACTTACTTTGAACTTAAAATAACAGCCTTATCAAACTATTTGCCGAAACCACTAGATATCCTTATCATAAGCTAAAAAAAACACCACACCATTTATAAATTTGCGAATACTCGTAAAAAGTACCATGAACAACGTGCTGTTGCAAATGAAGTGATAAAGAAGATAAAAATAATAAAACTACCAATAACCGGTCCAAGCTGTTCGAACAAGCGTGATTTATTTTGTCAATTTTGTGCCCGACCGAATGTCAATTTTGTTTGACATGATAACAGCTGGCAGAATTTCATTCTACGAAGTAAGAATATGGAAAATAAGCTTGTAATAATTTAACATAGCATCTTATAGTCATAGCTGGCGACAAAACACTCAAGTAATGTCGTTATTCAAAATAACTACTATTATGAATTCATTCTAATTGTAAAGTTTCTAGAGGGAATTTCTATAATTAACAAAATTAATAAAATGAGATTTTTACGAATCAATAATGAAATGAACTGCAATGTTTTCTACAAAATAAATGTCAATTTGACACCGGATAACCTAAAAAGCTAGATAATTCGATATTTTCTCTGCTTTGAATTGCTTGTATAAATAGAAAGACTGAGAAATGAATGTAACAAGGAAGGTTCTAAACTGGTATGCTAGATTAGCACCTGCACGGGGTAAATCGAAGCCTCCATACGAGCATGTCGTACAAATTGGTGATCCAAGATTACGTAAAGTTTCAGAGCCTGTACCCCTCGATAAAATTAAAACGAATGATATACAAACCATAATTAAAAAACTTGCGTATGTTACCAAAAAGTATGGAAGCCTTGGGATGTCTGCACCCCAAATTGGTGTTAATATGAAAATATTTGTTATGAGCCATACAAAGAAACAAATTTCAGCGGTTCCTAAAGAAATAGCCCAACTGCGAGGTATGGAGGTTATACCGCTCACTGTGAGTAAGTATTACATTAACTTATAGTAGCTAGGAAGAGTAGACACTTCAGGCAGTTCACACTATCTGAAGTTCTAGTCTTCCTTGTATAAGGCTGACTAGACTTCCACTTTATACTAACCAGGGAAAACTGATAAATCTTTTTCAATCACCAATTCAATGCCTAGCCAAATGTATTGATGGTTTGGATTCCATAACTATAAAGGACTAAAAGTTATTGAAATAAATAATGGTAATAGTCTAGGACACTAGGTGAATAGGCTTTAATAAAAAATTACTGAACTTTCCAGGTATTCATAAATCCAAAACTGAAGGTGATTGACTACCAGAAAATAGTTCACAGTGAAGGTTGTGAAAGTGTTCAGGGGTACACAGCAGATGTGCCCAGATTCAAAGCAGTTGAAGTAACTGGTAAGATACATGTCACTTGCTGCTATGGTTTTAGATTAAATAGGTAGTAGTTTCAAGTCACCTTCATTATCATCATACAAGCTGCTCTTGGTAGTATCCAAGGAGTAGCATCCTTTTATGGGTATGACTGCTGTTTGATCCTATCCTCTAGAGAAAAACCTGCACCAGAGCCTCATGCACCCATTATCAGTAGACTTGGGCGCCAAAGTTCTTGGTGACATGCACACTAAAAGTACTCCCCTAGTTTCAAGTGTATCAAATTAACTTATATTAATTGACTACCAATTTTTCCAGGTCACAATGAACTAGGAGAAGCCACAACCAAGGTGTTTAAAAACTGGGCAGCTCGGATCGCCCAGCATGAGATAGACCACTTAGAAGGCAAGATATACACGGACATAATGGACAAAACAACTTTAGAATGCACATGTTGGGAAGAAGTAAACTTGTCTAAAGGCAAAGTTGTTATACCTTTTAGTCCACATTAAAAAATTAAGATCAGTTTTGTGTTTTCTTATTCTGTGACATTTACTAGGAATTACCCAGATATTAGGTCCTCCGCCCCCCATGAGCGCATGCCTGGGGGTGACAGGTGGAGCCGCCTGTCACCCTGGCAGAAGCAGGCCGCGGCGGTGGCGCGCCTCCCCGTTTCCGGGGACGAGTTGGGGACTCTGCAGTCCCCACACCCAAGAAGAGGGCCAGATCGTGAGAGATGGCGCTGGGTCGACCGGGGTGCGAGGGATATGCCTGCCAACCTAACCTTCGGCAACCAAAACGACCCACAGGCGGCGTGCGTTTTAGTCGGTTCGAGTCCGACATATCCTGTTCCACCGGCTCCGGTGGGGAGGTATGCGTGGGGATTTTGCGCACGTAAAAAAAACCCCAGATATTACTTGTTCACCGCTTGACTCGCTGATAGGTCCACAGGGAATTTGCTCCTCATTGTTCCACAAGAATGCAATGGGGTCTATTGATAGTCACATCATAAGTTTTAATATAGTCTCTGTGGCGTAGCGGTAATGAATTCGACAGCTACAAAGGGGACGCGGGTTTGATTCCAGCTCAGTGCAAATTTTCGTATACATGAATGAGTCTATTTGCATTGGACTGGATGTCGTGCTAAGGAGAGCATGCTAAGTCATCGGTCCCGGTCGCAAATAAAATATTTTCTTTCTTTCCTTCTTTAATACGAAGATGTTTGGCGGTCGCTCTATAGAAGTATAATATGTAGATAGTATGTGAAAAGTGTATCACCTAGTTGTTACAAAAATAACTTTATTGGATGAGTTATTTCGTTAATTGATTAAGTAACATACCATAGCATACCACTAACCTAATGTTAGGTTTGCATACCTACATTTTAAAATTTTAATTTAATACCTAGTTGTTAAGATGTGCCTGCAAATTGTCCTCGTGCTTGTCGGGAAACTTTATTATTGGCTTAAGAGTCCTAAGTAATCGTTAATCTTACCCATGATCTATGTAAAATAGCTGTTAAGTTTCTAATAAATAAATAAAATAAATTGTTGCGGTACGCTGTATGGATGTTTTAATGAGACTAGTTTTCTCTTTTTTGGTGCACTTAATATTGGACAACGAACTATTAGACGTATAACTAAAGAAAAATATGGCAATACTGGCACAGAAGAAAATAAACTTCACACACCAAAAAAGTGAAAACGAGCAAAACAATCTTGTTAAAACGGCCATCATAGCGTGCTGCAACTACAGGTGTTTGAAAGCCATATAATTAATCATCCATGACGAGAGTCACTACAGCTTTCAATTAATTTTATAGTGAGGCCTAGGGATAATCGCAAGATATTGTTACGTGCACGGGGTACAATTAAATGCCGTTTACTCAACGAAGAGATTTATTAGCTCACCACAAACTAGACGATTAAATCACTAGTTCACACAGTACTCTTCAACAGTTCCAGTCGCTCAGTAGTTCACAGTAGTCCACAGTCGTTGCTCAGGTTGCAGTATACCTATCTTCTTCGGTCGCTTAAGTTCGCTGTGTTCGTTATCGATCTCAAAGACAAAATGAATGGTGTCGCAATGCGAGCGTGTTTTTATACCTCTCAATTAGGAGAGTCGAATCATCTAGAAAATACGCGAGCGATAACTACCTACTCTCTTTTGAACTTTGCCGCCTTTCAAGTTCATTCTCGATATTTACCTATTGTTTGTTTTTATTTAAGAGAGTAGGTACTCGTAGGCAGGTTGTGACTTTGTGTTGACGATTCTAGATTTTTCTATGCCAATCGGTAGAGTACCTCGTCACTAACAATGCGTTTTTATTTCTTGAAGTTTCGATTATTAGTTTTCGAGATATCGACGTCTGTCGTAACAATATAATAAAGTATGATAATTAAATGAAACGCGAAATATATAAGCATTTGTTTATTTCATATAACTTTTACAATAGAGCGACATCTGTTAAGTATCGAATACAATAAACACAGACTAAGAAAGAATATAGATAAGCTCTCTACAACACAATACTGACGCACACAACTGAATACGCTCATCTTGCGTTCAACATAGCTCGTGTGCTAACATTACAGACTTGACAATGGAATGTTCAACAAAAGGTTTCATGTGCCTAATTTTTTCTAAGTCTGAGTCTGTTATACATACATATCTGTACTTAATAAATATCAGAGATATGAAAATTCGATAACTAATAAATAACATTCAACTAAAACTAACTTAGAATTATTATTATTCTGATGTTGTCTTTATATAGGCATTTTTATAATGCCATCTAGTTTAGCTTTAAATCTGTTGAAGCATAGCATTGCACAAGATCAACAGAATTAAAATCATAGTTTAATAGAGTTTTAATGACTTAAAATCAACCTCTGAGCTTGCTAAGGGATAGACAAGGAAAGAGTTATTCACTATATGTAGAAAAAAAATAGCTCTGTCCGTCTCTCTCCAATCCATAAGCCTAAAACGATGATTTATGTGCATCGTGGTAATCTTTTTGTTTATTTATGTTAGCAGTTTTAATCCTACTTATTCAATAACTAAGATGTTATTAGCTGCTTCTAGTTCTAATATACATATCATTTGGATCTACACTTCAATATAGTTCATTTACTTCGGATCTACAATAAGATGTTTAGTAAAATGTCATGATTTTTCAAATAAAAGTTTCTGAAGTGTACTTTAATAAAAATTATTGTATGTAGGCCTAAGTACAAACCTTCAGTGATGATGCGTTAGATTTTAATAGTTTGTTAAAACATTGAACTCTTCATAGTGTATTCCTAGTATACGAAAATATTATAAACACTTGTGTATCTTTTCAATTTCCTCTTTCCAACCTTATGTTCCTATCAATCTCCTTTCAATTCAATTCAAGTAACTACCTAATCTTGGATACAGTATTTCATGTAACGTGTACCGAGGTCAGAGCAAAAGAAGCTCTTGCGTACTGTGATTAGACTATACGAATGCTTCAGGGAAATATAGAACCAAGATATTTTGAACTTTATTGCCCGATTGAGAAAGAGTTGATATTTGCTCAACTGTTGAATGAATACATCTGATATATCACACGATTAAATAAATAACGACTCTTTGTGAACCAAGCAATAACGTCTAAAGTAAGTTGATACTACATTTTTCTGACACGTGGAAGTCGAATCAGTCATATTTCTCCAAAACACACCAATGACATTACCATACCCTTTCTCGTATAGGACCTTGTCCCTCGGCAGTTACCGCAGCGGGTTGCTGGCGAGGGAGGTGAGGCTGGTGAGCGAGGAGGGCCCGGAGGCGGCGAGGCTGAGGCGGTCGGTCTCCTCGTCCGCCTGGTTGTTGCGGAGCTCCTGGAGCGTGTACACGAACTTGCTCCACTCGTCGTGGCGCGGCTGGGACACGTGCTGTGGAAGTATTATCGGTCAATATGTGCAGCAGGGGAACCGACCTGCCGCAGTGAGCGGTGCCGTACCTCCGCCAGCTCGTACACCCAGATCTTGCCGGCGTCGTCCCCGGCGGTGACGTGCGTGCCGGTGGGCGTCCACGACACGCGGTTGAACGCCACGCCGCCCTCCGACTGGATGGACGCCACGGGCACCTGCGAATTGGTCATAGGTCACATCTAGTGCTGCATTCGGTACTTGCGAAGAGTGCACGTGCCCTGGAGCCGTTCAAGTATTACGTAAGCAGTTTCATTAAAATTAATTTAACAACACATCCCCCCCTCCCCGTCCCCCTTGTCAGCAAAAGTCAAATTGGCGTGTCTTAGATAATAAAAATAAAAAACGTAAATAAAACTCTCAAACCATATATATATATATGCATTATTTTTGTTATGGGTAATGATGCTATATTATGTGTGGAGAAGTAAATAACTACTGCTTACTTAATCATTGTTTAACCCCCCCCATGTCATCAAAAATAAGCAATGTAAAGACCCCCCCCCTTCTCCTTTAATGCTTACGTTACGTAATATATGACACTGGAGCTTTGGCCAATGAATGGTTGTTGGGGTACGGGACACGAGGTATGGGGCACAAGGAGGACAAGGACGAGGACGAGTACCTCGGTGTCGCGGTTGAGGTTCCACAGGTCGAGGCGGCCGGCGGCGTCGGCGGCGGCGAACAGCGCGGGGTGCGTGGGCGACCAGCGCACGTCCACCACGTAGTCGCCGCTGTCCTCGAACGAGTACAGCGCCTTGTTCTCCTGCGCAACGCAACACAACACAACACATCACATCACTGCGCGCAACACATCAAACAATATAGTTTAGGCACTTAAAGAACACATATTCAGAGACTGGTAAGGGCGTTACAAGTTATGTATGTTCACTCCTTGCTTTTTCTTTTTTTTTTCTTTTTTTTATTGTACTCATATGAATACCAGACGTACAAATAGTTAGTTCCATTATACTCATGTGAGTACCATAAGTACAAAAAGTCAGTTTGTATTCATATGAGTACAATAACTACAAATGGTCAGTTTTATTGTACTCATGTGAGTACAATAATTATAAATAGTCCGTTCCGTTGTACTCATGTGAGTACAATAAAACTGGCATAACACTTTTAGAGGTCATAAGACTTATAATGAGATGTCCTGTCCGAATTTGGTTCATAACTGGTAAAGTAGTTGACAAAGATGAGATGATCCACGCAATAGGACGTACCTTCTGGCTCCAGAGCTTGACGGACCAGTCCATGGAGCAGGTGAGGTAGAGGTGCGACAGGTCCACGGAGCCGGCGGCGGCGTGGCACGACACGCCCGTCACGGGGCCCGCGTGGCCCTCCACGCACTCCGTCACGCCCGCGCGCTGCCCGTACAGGCACCCTGCACACGCACGTTATATTTTACACCAACTGACGTCCTGTTCCTGTTTTCTCTCCCTCCGCAGGTATTTTCAGCGCTCCACCAAGATAGTCATTCAGTTAGTCGCTTCCATAAAGTGGTATATCTCAAACCATAAGCAGGAATAGGAGTAAGCGGCCCGAAGTTTCGAGGTGATAGTTTCGAAGCTTCGGGTCGTATGGTATTTCGGCCTCGAAATTTGTATTTGGTTGCATATCACCTCGCGGCATCTTAGCTAGCATGATGATGTGAACTAGTCAAAGACTGCATCTAATCAGGCGAATTGTTTGACATGATGCCCACAGTTACATTCTATCATCGCACCGCTCGCCATAGGCAGGGAATTCATCCTCATACGTTCGGAACGAAAACGGTGCACACTATGCGGTATGAAAAGAACTTCATCTCAAGCACATCCAAGATGTGGAATGAACTCCCGCTGTGGTTTTCTCAAGCAATGTGGGGTTCTTCAAGAAGGGCATTAGGTTTCTTCAAGGTCGGCAGCATGAGTGTTACGCCCTGGTGTTGCATACGTCCATAGGCCACAGTAACCACTTCTCTTCAAAGTAGGCCGTGTGCTATTCTCCCACCTAAGTGGTATAATAAAAATCTATTCTGACAATTTAGTAAAAAAAGTGGGACCAATTACACATGCCTACAATTAGTACTACAAGAATGCTGAACAGAGAAGGCGACTTTTATAACATAGAAAGAAAGAAAGAACTTACCTGTATAAATATTTCCATCTTCGCTTCCCAGCACAAAGTTATTGACATCACCATGAGGGAAGCCCATGGAGGTGACCGCGACAGCCTTGCTCTGCCTGTGCTGAAGGTCCAGGGTCTCCTGAGGCTGAGACAACATGTCTAATGACCAGGAGCACATGCGTCCGTCCGTGGACACTGAGATCAGGTTGTGGGCATGCTGGCTGCCTACTACGGAGAGGCAATAGACAGGATGCTGTGAACAAAATCATCAAAAATAAAAAATAGCTCTAGAAGTCAGGAGCAAAGAAAAAGCCTCTGCCAATTCCAATGAGCTCTTCCGATTTATATTCCCTCTTTCTAATCCAAAACAACCGTTTCGTATTCGGCCCATTTCGCATTATAGACGAAAACGTGTCTATTTCGCATTTGGCAAATGGTCGTTTGAGAGGTGGACCAAATGCGAAATGGACATTTTGAGAAGTGGACAAATTGCGACGAAACGCAAAATAATTACGATTAAGTGCAAACAATACTAGCATGAACGGTACACCACCTCTTTTCTATATCGTACCATAAAAATTAGGGTGTGAAAAAGCGAAAAGCCATTATTACTGAATGTGTTTATTAATTACAATGGATAACTTACGGTATGTGCGAGTGAAGACAGCGGTGTTCGTTGTATAGGCGTCCGTTTCTGAACGCGGTTATCCCACAGAACAATCTGTCCTGAGTATGTGCCTCCGAGGATCAGATTTGGGTGGAACCTGTCCGAAAGAATCAATAGACATTTATTAGAGTTCTAAGTAAATGAACTCTTTGATCTCATTGAAAAAACTAGCATTGCGTGATATTTGGGCACAACTTGGTTTTTATAAATATTAGTAATTAGGAAAGATGGAAATTACTAATAATCGTATCTGCAGCATAGTTAAATTGTTGATGCCACAAAAAAATTAGCCGCGTAGTTTCCGGCAGAGTAGAATTTTAACCACCCCATCTCTTCCCAAGCGATGTCGTACAAGGCGACTAAGGGATAGGGCTGTTTAACATCAGAAAGATATATACAGCCCAGACTCAGTCTCAGATTCATGGTTTGAGTCAACAATAGTGCCCGGAAGATAGGCTCACCCCCTATTACGTGGGACCGAATTCAATGATTGGAGAAATGTGGGCGTTAATTCACCTTTGCCTAACCCTCTGGGGACAAAGGTTTTTTTTTTATACCACTTAGGTGGCAGACAAGCGCACGGCCCACCTGATGGAAAGTGGTTACCGTGACCTATGGACGTGTGTAATACCAGAGAAGCCACACTCGCGCTGCCAACCCTGTAAGCACAGAGTTTCTGTGCCGTCAGTATAGAGGACAAGCCTTTAGTCATTCCACAGACAGTACAAATTCTCCAGTGAGCTCTGGCTACCCTACTCACCGCTGGGAACACAACACGAAGTTATTATAACTGCGGTATTCTGTAGAGCGGAGGGATCGGGTTCAGACTGCTCAATTGGGCGGAAATACCGCCGTGTCCTACCTTCTTAAGATCTAAGTATCTTGGATTCCATGGTATCTAAGGGTTTGTTATTTAACGAAATTACTGATATTCTCATTGTACTCCCATTACAGCTAAATTACCTATACATTGTAGACTTCCCGATAATACCTTTTCTTGATCTTATACACAATATATCGTAGTTTGCACAAATAATATTCTTTATATTTTTTAATATTAAATATTCACCTTGCAAAAGTAGCACTCATGACTGGTGACTGACAATGGAAGATATCTTCCGGAGTAGTCTTCTTGAACTTGGTGTTCCACACTAGGCAGACACCGTCAGGGTCGTGAGGGGCGTCATCGCTGTTGTGGTAGGAGGCCAGCATCAGCTCCGGGTGGTCCGATGACCAGTCTAGACACGTCACGCAGCGACCCCGGGACCAACGTTCGTCGTAGAACGTTCGGACTAGGGATAGGCGGGCATCTGATTTATCGTCCCTGGATAAAAAAAAGAAGTAATATATTAAAACTATAAATAAATATAATTTTATTGATGGCAACACGGCTCAATTTGTTAATAACAATTTATTTTACATCTATGTGTGTGTGTGTGTGTGTGTATGCGTATGAGGGTATGTGTGTGTGCGTATGAGGGTATGTGTGTGTGTGCGTATGAGGGTATGTGTGTGTGTGCGTATGAGGGTGTGTGTGTGCGTATGAGGGTGTGTGTGTGCGCAACTTACAGTGCATTCTCGCTATCCCCTCCACCGGTGTAATCGGTATAGATATCGACGGACTCGGCGAGCGCGCGCTCAATGACCCGCCCAGCGCGGCTCATAAAGCGCTGGAACTCCGCCGACAGCATGATCGTCTGCTTCTCATCTGCACTCAGCTCGCGAACTGGCGAATAATTAACGATATATTGCCGATGGTTGGCGTTCATTCATACCGGCAAAGAAACAAAGGAACAGCTTTTACCTATCAAGATTCTTGTATGGCGAAGTTTTTAACAAATAAACATAACATAAAATTCATACCCCATGAACTTCCTCTACAATCATTCTATCTTTCATCAGCATGTACCGGTCCTCGTCCCAATTATTACTCATTCCCTTCGTACTATAACTCTTTCACATTTCATTTATCTTTTCTTGGGTCTACTCCTACTCCTAAAGACCTCTATATTCATACTTAGAACCTGCTTAACAACATTAGTTTGATCTCTTGTTATAAATACATCGATACCACGAAACTTGCTCGCTTCTCAATCTTACAATCACTGGTGCAACTTTCAAGCGTCTTCTAATATACTCATTCCTTATTCTCTCCATTCTCATCACACCACAAATCCATGTTAACATTCGCATCTCCACTTCATTTAGTTCTCCCTTTCATATCAACCGAAATTATTTTTATACGTTAATAGAATGTACCTTTCTTCTCTTTCTCTTCCTCCTTCTTCTCCTGCGGCGCCACCGTGACGGCGGGCTGCACCTCCTTGACGGTGGGCAGTCCGTGCGACAGTATTCCCGGCGGGAGCTTCCCATGGAACGCCGCGTCCTCATCGTCGCCTTGTCGAGCGCCGTCCGCGTCGAATGTAAGCACTGGACGGTGAATAAGAATGGCCCTTGCCGGGACGGTGTGTGTGTTTGTGTTGTACGGCTGATTTATTTTATTTTTATTGAAATTATGACATTCCCTCGGAAGCTAACTGTTTAAGACGGTGGTGCGATTTTATAGAATCCTTTTAAAAAGTACTTTTATTTCAATGAGCGATATTCGCGGGAACTGCAGACAGTATCATGTTTTTGTGCTTTTAGGCTTAGTATTTTTGGAAGGGGAGATCACGAACCTATTCTAGACAGGTTTTTGTATCATCTCACCCAGTTAACGAATCAGATAAATTGTTCTTGAATTTTTCAGAGTGCATGTGTCTTTTGTGTATAATACAATATCAACTAATTCCTAATATTGTGTTTTCTTCTCCCGCATAACCATCACTATCACTTAGTAAAGTATATAGACTATTAGGGCTAGTCCAGTTCTTCCCATAGTTGTCATACAAGGCGGCTAAAGGATAGTGCTGGTGGAGCCCAGTCCTTGAGACAATCCTGAACTAATAGGGCTAGTCCAGTTCTTCCCATAGCTGTCATATAAGGCGACTAAAGGATAGTGCTGGTGGAGCCCAGTCCTTGAGACAATCCTACACTAATAGGGCTAGCCTAGTTCTTCCCATAGATGTCATACAAGGCGGCTAAAGGATAGTGCTGGTGGAGCCCAGTCCTTGAAATAATCCTAAACTAATAGGGCTAGCCTAGTTCTTCCCATTGATGTCGTACAGGGCGGCTAAGGGATAGTGCTGGTGGAGCCCAGTCCTTGAGACAATCCTACACTAATAGGGCTAGCCTAGTTCTTCCCATAGATGTCATACAAGGCGGCTAAAGGATAGTGCTGGTGGAGCCCAGTTCTTGAAATAATCCTAAACTAATAGGGCTAGCCTAGTTCTTCCCATAGCTGTCGTACAGGGCGGCTAAGGGATAGTGCTGGTGGAGCCCAGCCCTTGATACAATCCTAAACTAATAGGGCTAGCCTAGTTCTTCCCATAGATGTCATACAAGGCGGCTAAAGGATAGTGCTGGTGGAGCCCAGTCCTTGAGACAATCCTAAACTAATAGGGCTAGCCTAATTCTTCCCATAGATGTCATACAAGGCGGCTAAAGGATAGTGCTGGTGGAGCCCAGTCCTTGAGACAATCCTAAACTAATAGGGCTAGTCCAGTTCTTCCCATAGATGTCATACAAGGCGGCTAAAGGATAGTGCTGGTGGAGCCCAGTCCTTGAGACAATCCTAAACTATTCTTCCCATAGATGTCATACAAGGGGGTAATGGATAGTGCTGGTGGAGCCCAGTCCTTGAGACAATCCTGAACTAATAGGGCTAGTCCAGTTCTTCCCATAGATGTCATACAAGGGGGTAATGGATAGTGCTGGTGGAGCCCAGTCCTTGAGACAATCCTAAACTAATAGGGTTAGCCTAGTTCTTCATATAGATGTCATACAAGGCGGCTAAAGGATAGTGCTGGTGGAGCCCAGTCCTTGAGACAATCCTAAACTAATAGGGCTAGCCTAGTTCTTCCCATAGCTGTCCTAGTCCTTGAGACAGCCCAGCCTATTCTGTCAGATGGAGATATGATAGTTACAGGCGTTGAAAAATTGCTGTCCATCAGGAACGTTTCCAGACTGCATGCTACTACTTCCTAACTAAAAAATATGATAACATTTTTTTTAAATCAGACCCTTCATGCTTGCTACCAGATAAGCAGGTAGTATTAGTAGGATCGTATAAAATGGCGCATATTGGGAGAGGCCTATGTCAAGCAGTGGACTGCGGGGGGCTAATTGATTGGTTCAATTTATAAGTGCTTGGTATATATAGAGCAGCAGCTGGTTTTTATTTTATGAAATATTTTATTGCTCGCGAATTAAAAAGTCAGAGCATCCTACACGTCTGGAAACCAATGTTTGATCGAACTCAGAGAGAATGAGGGATGCTAAAAGTTAATCGTGGTGTTTCTGGGTTAATGGAAGTGGCAAATAAGTGGTTCGCCTTATGTTAGGCGGTTACCAACTCCTTCCAACTCTTGTAACACCAGATATCGCTCACATGATTTATAACAAATGCTTCCAGAATGAACCCTGGAGATCTTTCTCAGTTCAAATCCCGCCCAAACAAACAGTTTTCTGTATCATTGACCTAAAATTAGTTGGTAATTCTTAAAACATTACTAAGCTTTTGTGTGACCCGAAACAAAAAAAAAACGTATTCTCCTATAAATCGGCCGTACGTTGTGATAAGGATAAAATTCCATGAAGTTACTAATTCCCACTAACCATGGTCGTCATAAAACTTGAATTATTTCTACAGTAATATTTTAATCCTTAACAAAACGTTAAAAACCATATTTTTGCGTGACTTCATGAAACATTCCAATGAAATGAGTAAAGATGATAAATATAACTATATACGCACTACTAGTGTTCAGCTACTCAATCCTAGATACTGCGTGAATGAATACCTAGCATGAATTATATATAAATGTCACGCGAAATATATCAGCAGCAAGAAAAAAAAAACACAAAATTATTTCGTAAGGATATCAACCGAATCTAATACAAACAACTTTGAAAAATATATCCTTAGTCCTTCAATTTATTTTTGTATTATTGTATTAATTTGTATCAAAATGCCTCTACGCAGATTGAAGCAGTCAGTATCTTTGTTACATTTGAATTATAGCTGCTCACATATTAGGCGTAAACGGATGAGTTCTAAAAAAAGTGAATAACGATAATAAAGATTTTTTAACTAATTAAAATACTGAAATTATTGCTACTAACATTGCATTTACGAAAATCTCAATTAAAGTTAAAATAGGTAACGGTGAGTCTGACTCACCCTCTAGTGTCGCTATTCACCTTCCGTTAAATTAACTATTATTCAACGAGAAACAAATTGTTGTACACTAATCTGTTTCGTGATTATTAGCTATTAAAGCATTATTAACTCGAGAGTTAAAATTATCACAGTCATGTAAACTAATTTGTTATTTTAGTATTATTTTAACAAATTTAATTTACATGTTAATTCTACAGTAAAGCGATGGCTTAATGAGACTACAGTTACAGCAAGTTACTGAAGAAGTGAGTTCTATGAATGTGAATCATATTAGTGGGAAAGTATAATAAATAGCAGTGATTGTGTTTGGAATGAATATTTTAACTCAGTTTCAATGACAAGGAAAGGTGAGTTTAATTCACCACTATAAAATTTGAGCATCTTTAATACGAAACTCGTAAAATCCCATAATTTTTACTACAAGTAAGAATATAGGAGACACTAAATAGAAAAAATTTACAATAAATAAAATGCTAAATATTAAGAAGTTATTCGAAAAAACTAAAGGTTAGCTAGATTTTATATTACTTCCTATTTATTCCAAAGAGCGACATTATACGTTATTATACTGTAAAAAGGGCTTTCCACCCATTATCTGTATCCTGTATACCTTACATAACATGCACACACACATAGGAAACTGACAACATGACTCATACAACATTTGGCATCATAATGGATGATTCGCATCATTGGACGAAAAACAAAGCATTACTGTAACTATAATCTCGAATCTTTCAGTTTCTCGAAGTATCTAGAAAATCTATAACCATAGTACCAAGCTAAGCTTTGCATAGGAAACTACACCCATGACACCATTTATAATGCTTGTGTAACAATAAAGGTAGTCCTTACTAAAATACATCGTTTAAATTGAATATAGCCCAATTTTATATCGTAAAATAATCATAGAGCACACTGATAAAAATATAAAACAACTTAAATATTTTATAATATCGGAGCAATAATACTAAACTTTTAATGATGTAAATTTTAAGAGAAACTGAAAGGATGCTATTACACACAAAAGCAACGAAATAAAAGCTTTTGTAATGACTTACTTATAATAAAACATACTCTAATCTAAAACCTATAAATGTGCAACTAAAACACAAATTCCTACTAAAAGCGTTAACATTTGGTGACAGAAAGCTTTGGAATATCAAACAAAATGCAAAATAAAGTAACTTCCCGAGCTCTCCACAAGAGAGGTACATGTTCTTTATAGTAGGAAATAAATAAAAATAATATCATTGTACTAAACCATATGGATGACATCATCGGTCATGCATACTTAAACACAACATGTATTTCTGTCACATGCAAGGTGAAGTTTAATGTACTATTTATACGACAAACTGAATTGTAATGTATGTAATAAAATACAAGGAGACAGATTCTTTTGTTAATGGTAGCTGACCCTCAACAACTACAGACAGATTTAACATCGAAGCAAAGTTGAAACTTATATTGGGAATGGAATGAATTTATACATCCTTTTACTCTTTAAAGCTTAATCACTATTATGAAAATAATCACTGAACGCCAGCTACGAATAGGATAAGAGAATCCTCTGTATTAAAACCACACACAAATATAATACGCTAAGTTATAATGTATTGTTAGCATTTATCATAAATAGCGTTACATATAGAAATAGATAGACAAAAAACCATGCTAGGTGATAGGCACAGGCTCTACGAAGGGCAATATTTAGTTAAAAATGATTGTTTGTATGATTCGGAATTGAAACCTACCTGTGAATTCGTCCTCCCACTCTAAACCCGGGTTTAGATTGTACTCATCTTGAAAAGGGAGGAAAAACAAAAAAAACAATGTCAGTATCTTTCGACCATAATATATATAAAAAAAAATTCAAACTATACATAGACATAGCTAGTGCTTATATATAGTACAGCATGACTGTAATGCGTTACGTCGGCACGTGTCGCGACTCACCGCGGGTGGGCAGCGACACGTGTCGACTGCAACGCGAGTCCGCGTGTTAGGACCTGTGCAGTGTATGTTAGTTGACTCGAAGGGTAAAACAGCGTGAAATGATACGACGACCCCATAATACCATATTCGATATACACATTATATATTCAATATAAATTTATTTTGCAGCCGTTATTATAGGTCTCCCGTAAGGAGGCCTAGTGGAGAACTCTGGAAGGCCACAATTCCGTAAAAACTCTTTGTGCATCAAATGCTGTATCTTAGTTGTGTCTCTTACCCCCCTCTAGTTATTACTAGTTACAGGTTTCTTGATAACATGAGATGGATTTTTAATATAATTAATATGTTCGATGTATATTTATCAAGTAACCTGAATACCGCACCTATGAATGTTAGTAGGAAATAACTAGAAGCGTGATAGTAAGGAGAACCTAGACTAAATATATACAAATCTAGACCGAGATGAGGACTAATATACAACCGACACCGTGTTAACCGACATGACAAGAGAGGTAAAGTGTTAAAAGTAACGACAGAAAGCGTCCTGGCGGAATAATGACTTACCGTAGTATTCGGTTGCGTGTGCTAGAAAAGGACAAAAAATAAAAATATTCTGTCAGTTACATCTCTGTGGTAAGGCACATATATTTTACAACAAATAATTGAACCGTGGAATATTTTTGTTTTGAAATATAGTTTCTTATTTACATAAATATGTAAATAGTTTTTAAACAAAAATGCAATGATGGTATTCACAATGGGTTGGATATTATTAGTCAATTTAGTTTGTATTGAGCGCATGCATATCGAAGGCCATGGCCTGGATGGGTGCGGCAAACGAGGCCTAGACTCAGGTATACTCAAATGTTCAAACTAAATTCAAATTAAGTCCATCTCATGATTATTGCCGCGGTTTTCTAGCCCAGGGCCTATACTTTCAAACTAGCGTCATATCGAAACATACATAAAGTTAGTTATAGTGCTTTGCTTGTGACGTTACTTTGAAAGCAAACTCAGGTCCAACACGTTATGTTTGGAGGTGTCCTTCGAACCCACATTCAACGCACATAAAACCCAAATGTGGCGCAGCCAGTAATTTGACAAAAATACTATAAACCAATGTCTAGCGTGTTCCATAGGAATAATACACATATTGCCTCAAGGAGATACCTCGAAAATTGTTCATAGTCTTGCGGGGAGGAGGTGAGTGTAACTTATGTCCGGCAAAATACAAAGAGCGCATTGGAAAATAACGAAGACTTCAATGAATTAAGAATATTTTGGATAAAAATTAATATGTCTTCAATTCACAATACTGCCGGTAGGGAGGAAAATGACAATAAAAAGAACTACATATTTATTTTTTATCAAGACATGTATCTGGAAATCTAAATCATATAGGCTAGAAAAAACATATTTCTTAATAAATTATGAACCTAGCATAGCTTATTGAAATATCTAGATTAGAAAACTCACAAATTTACCGAGGTATCTCTCTGAAAGACGGATCTGGCTGCGCTGTCGTATGAAATTATTGTAAAGTGTATTAGTTACAATGTACATTGGAATCAATCTTTATTTTTAATACACTTCAAGAATACACATTTATTTCAAAATATGTGTAGAAAGACGTGATTCCATGTCATGTAAACATTAAATGCATGCAAATTTATGCCTCTTAAAGGGGCTATAGATCATCCACGAATATGCCACAGTATTATAACATGTCATAATAAACCCATACTAATTTATGAAAGCGTTTGTAACTATGGTGAGAAATTAAGTGTATTATACACAAAAAAGAGGGTATGAAAATACAGTTGCATGATCTAATTTTGTATCTATTGAGACCGGCCCAAAAAATAATAACTAGTTATTTGATATATCTAAAATCTAAAAGGATCTCTTTTTGTTTCAGATCCCACTGATGATACTACTTCTGATCCCGTTATGCTGGTGAAACGACATCCGCGTCAAAAGGTGGTACATTAACATTTGGTATTCATTGATGATTCTGTGCATTTAGGTTCAAAGAATCAATTTCATTTACTCAGTTTAGGCACACAAAGAGCACATATGAACGTCAAAATTTTACAATTATGTCGAGGAATAATATAAAAATATTAAAAAACGGTTAAAATAAAACATTGGAAAATGATTCTTTCGCTGGTTCGGTAGGTTAGTTCTACTGAGAAGATACCAGCAAGAAACTCAGCGAACTATATTAGAACTAGATTATCTTTTTTAAATTTGCTTTAGTTTACAATTTATTTTGTGCGAGCAAGCAAGAGACTTATTTTGAGCACGCATTTACATTGTGAAGATACTCATCTACTTTATGGAAACCTTTATTCATGAAAGTTTTTTTCACTTCTATTTTAAATTTATTTATTGGCGTGTTAATCAAATCCCGAGAAATTTTATAGGAGGTTGATAAAAGTCATGAATAATATTATATTATATTTTTTATTGTACGCCAATTACAATATTCATGTTACAGAAATATGAGAAGACAAGAGCAGTACAAAGGGCGGCAAATGCAAAATTTATAGCAAATAGCTGACTTTGATTTCTGCCAATTACTCAGGTAGCACCCAAGCTCACCGCACAAATGATAGTAAGCGATTACCGTGACTTATAAATGCCTGCACTGTTTTGCTAAGTGCACGAGGGAAGGGATGTGAGGAAGATGAAAATGGAAAATGACTACTAAACAATGTGGCAAGTAAATATTCAGTGAAAGTAATTCTGTAAACTACCTGGGTCATGCGTGCTGAGAATAGCTTGGCTCTATTAGGTAAAACAATATCATATAGGTACTACGTAACTATTTCTTACAATCACTGTGCTATATCGTCAATGGCTACCAGGCATAACAGAATAGCTCATCAAAATGATTTGACAAGGTAACAAATCAATTCTACTGTGATAACTGTGCATATTCGTGGACAACCAAAAAATAACTAAGTTATAATGTTAATAAGTTAAGTCAAGTTGGCGTGTCTTGTATATAAAAAAAAAAATTACCTTTTCGCGGCCGCCACCAGTCCTCCATGTATCCTACAAGCGGTGATGCATTGGAAGAGCAGCCTTTTTTTATGGTAGCACAAACACAAACATTGCACCACAATTCTCATGACAGTATTTACTTTTAAGTACATATTTAAATTAGAAGGGTAATGATACACGACACATGTTAAGCTGAGAAATCAAACGAAACAAATAACTATGCTGATTGAATTTTCTATTAATTTCTAAATTGTTCAAGTCTTCATCTAAGATGGGTCTTGAGCTAACGACAATCTCATGCTATGAAATTACTATGTCAATGACTTACATGGATTCTCAAAACTCTAATATCCGCTACAGCACAAAACGTACTTAGCTTTTTTTTTCTTTTTTTTATATTACTCATCATAATAATAAATTTTCAAAATTTATTCCTCCTATATAATAGCCTGAACCAAAAGATAATGTTTTCAAACTATTAAATTCGGTGCAAAAATAATTCTATTCTTCAATTTTCATTTAATTTTTCCTTTGTAAAACATTTATGCAAAAAAATTGTCAAATAATAGCATAGCATATGCTAATATTTCAGAAGTATATGTCTACTACATTTTTGGAGTACGATATAGAAGGATAGGCTCAAGTAGTACAGAGGGCAGAGTAATCTTCTAGCAAGAGATAGTCGCGAGTGCGGACTTATCCTGGATGTTTGAAAAATAAGTATTGTTTCTCTAGAGGGTGAATTTTATATCTTGTGCCTCATTCAAACCATTGGAATTGTTACTGTTATCGAAAGACCACTAAGGCAGCAGACAACGGCTCCCGTGATAATGAAGGGACCCCTATGTATGAATACAATGCAATGTGAGAAGTATAAGTAAGAAGGTGGGTCTTCCCCAGGGAATTTCGTGCTAGCGAAGAATTATTGTCCTGTTTGACTGATGTATTGGAACAAATCTCCAGGTGTAGTTTATTAAAAATTGAAAATATTAGTTACCCCTAGCGAGAATTTTTGATCGTGTGGTGACGGAGAAAGAATACAAGTATCCTGACCACTCTCTCATCTGAAGGAAGCCTAATCATCGTAAGAGGAGACTAACAGAATACGCAGACAATATCACTGCGAGAGAAGTAAAAATTCAAAACAAAACCCTGTAATAACTTATCTGGCCAACGCGGAAACAGTAGGCAAAGTCTCCCAAGATTGGGAGAGGCCTTGGTCCAGTAGTGAATTGCGATAGGTTAATAGATTTGATCGACGCCAAATTGGACTAATAAAATATGTAGGTACTAAATCAAAATATTGTTAACAGAGAAATGATCAAAACCAATTAAGATGTGGTCCACAAAAAATACCTTTTTTGAGTCCATGAAAACATTGGTCAACAGTGGTTTGAAATAAACACAAGCCATAAAACTCACTCTTATTTAGTCTTAACACGAACGCAATATCTAAAACTTGTACGCTAAAAAATCTATCATTTCGAAATAAATTCAAACAGCGTAGAAAGGCTAAATCAAAAAGATGAGTGAAAAGTAAATACTGTTTTATAACTACAGATGTCGTTGGTTACACGGGGTTCTTGTCACTTGCAAATATTTTCATAATGAGGACCTTATGACGTTCAATGGTTTAAGAGAATCTTAAAACGGAAATAAAACCATTTTTTACGGATGGCACAACAAAACATGGAAATTTCTGCATCTCTATGGTGTTTTACAACATTTTTTATGACGTTTGGCATTTTAGAGAAAGAATACTTTCTCTAAGGCTAACATTTAACAACAAGCACCTTAGAGAAAATATTCTTATGCGAAATATCATGAAAAATGTAGCGTAAAGCCGATGTAGAGATTTCCATGCTTTGTTGTGTTTTCTTGCGAAAAATATGAGCTCCGGACGAGGAGGACAGAATAAATCGTTATGAAATTATTAAAATAGATTTATTTAAATCAATTCTTTGGGTTTAGCGTGCAAAAGCCAGACGATGTAATTTCATATTTTGGATGTTAAGAGTGAGATGAAAATTAGTGTAGTGTATTTTCATGTTTGTGTAATGAGGTTGCAATTTTGTCCTGCGGCCACCATCTTGGGGATGCAAATGATTTTTCGTAATAAGGGCAAATTATTCGTCGTACTAATGAGAATTAAATTCTCTACAACAATGCTTCATAATTTTTAGTCGTAGAACCAAAAATAGTTAATATATTAGTTATTGAGATAGGTAATTTTTTTCTGGGTTTTATGAAGCGGAAATGTGATGAAGTGATGATATATGGCTGTGCGTGTGTTATGTGATATTTTTTGTGATACTGTGTATGTAACTGTAAAAGATAAGATCTGAATATTTGCAAGTGACATAATTTATTACAGTTAAACCGACACCCAGACATCACAGTTAAAGAAATTATTTTGAAAATGGGAATGCAAACTCTCAAAATATACACTTGTGGACACATCTATTGGTCCACCTTGCATTTTCAGTTTCGTTTAGTCCTAACTAAAAATTTATTTTAGGTCGAGCAAAAAGTTTTTATGCATTTTTGAACCAGGCGCATTCATAATTTTATTCAATAGTCTTTTTTTCAATAACGAACACAGAATTTAAAGAAACAAAAGACAATTTGGAGCCTGTTCGTTGATATCAAACAATCGAATACTAAGAAAACTTGATTTTATTGGTTTACTTGGATTTAATTCTTGAAAGTGTGATTTTTCTCTTTGATTTTGCAACAAACATTGCTTATTCTTAACATTAAGGTGAGGTTCTATCAATAATCTATGGATACTTCGCCTGAAGTCACCGCCCAAGCTGTGGCACTTATCCAGGCCGGATACAGTCAAAGAAATGTGAGTGCTCAACTTAATTTAAGTCGATCTGCGGTCCGAAATGTTTATCGGAGGTACCTAGAGACTGGCGGCTTTGTTCGTCGCCAAGGAAGGCCACGGATCTCGGGTCACAACTGAAAGGCAGAATCGATTCATCATGACGACCAGCTTGAGAAATCGTCACCTTACCTCCATTGAGATACAAAACCAAGTTCGCGACTTCCACGGAATATCTGTGAGAGCTCGTTAAAAAGAAGTTAAAAGAACGCGATATGGTACCACACAAACCAGCTAATGGTCCCAAACTAACGCGAGCCCACCGAACAGCGCGACTTCCTTTCGCGCGCACACATTTAAATTGGACGAAGAGTCGGAGCCGTGTACTCTTTTCTGATGAGTCTAAAAATGCGTTACATGGCAATGATGGAAGGAAGATGG